>AP025374.1:11983606-13395095 GCA_030295005.1 Cephonodes hylas | reverse complement strand
TTGAGTTAGTGTCCATACTGTTCCCACGAGTATGGGGGAAATAACGGTCCACCCAGGCAGAGCCCCCTGTACCTGGGTAAGCCTAGCCTGACCCGCCAAGAGGGTCGGCCGGTACTCTGGCGGGGGTCGCACTAGAGACTGAACCTCCCATCAGCCATGCATCCCCTCACGGTGCGCCGCCGCTTGGGATTCGGGGTAACTTTTTATAGAGGTTTTCTCCCTCGCGGCCCGGGCGGTTAAGCCAAGGCCCTCGCGCCGGCCGAACTGCGAGACATGACCACAGCTTCGACCGGGTTACGAGCTCGACGGTGGGAATGGGGTTCGCCCATTCCCTGCTCGGAGGCAAAAGATTGCTGACCGAGCCCGCCGACGACCCGGGACAGAACCGGGATGGCCCGAAAATCGGACCCCACCGCGGCGCGGTCAACAGGACCGCCCGCCTCGTGTCGGGATTCGGCCGTCGGCACGGGCCGACGTTGCCCAGGGTGCACCGTCCCCGCCAGCATCCGGACTACCAGGGCACACTTGGAGGTATCCCGACCTTGCACCCCAACCTAACCTAACCTAACCTAACCTAACCTAACCTAACCTAACCTAACCTAACCAGTCGCAACGCAACCGCGAGTGAAAGCGCCACGAAAATAGGCCGCTCCGTGTCGAAAAAATCAAGAAAAACAGTTTAAGTGCTCGGATTCACGTGAAAAATCGTTAAAGTGTGTTAAAACACATCAAGTGACCATTGGCAAAGTTTTGTGACCATCGGTTTAAGAATAACCAAGATATTTCAATTTTTGTGCAACATAACCTATAAAAACACGTGGCCAAAACATAAATTGCTAAACGCTGAGCAAAAGAGATCTTTTACATAGTGGTTTCTCGACGCCTCCGGAAGTATCCCGGGGGCCCCCACGAAATAGTAAAAAACCAGATTTTTCGATCCAATAGTTTCGGAGAAAATCAACAAAAACTTTTGGAAGCACGTGGTCGGATATCGCAAAAAGTCCCGAAATCGTGAAATTGATGAGCGGGTCCTAGACGCTAATAGACCCTTTACGGCATCCAGATCAAAAACCCACGAAAAATCAAGAATCAAATAAGTAAGAGACCATTTGCGGTTGCGGTGACTAAACCTAAAATTTTGAACAGATTTTAAAAATAAAATCCAGTGGTGACCTAACCTTTGTGACCTAGTTCTGTATAGACAAAACCCTAACTAAAAGTGTAGTGAAAAAATTTTAGAAATCGGACCAGTATTTCACGAAGAAAACACTTATTAGTGAAAGAAGACAACCGCAATACAAAGTTTGTTTTGCGTGTTACGTAAACAAAATTCCAAAAATAAGTAGGTCAAAAACATTAAAATTAACAAAATAAAATTAAGAATATTTTAGTGTAGTGTGTACAAATGATCATCCTGAAAGAAGAAAACATCTAGCTCAAACAGAAGCCGAAGTATTCAAGATACAAATCTCGGAAAAAATCAATGATCCGGAGAGAAAGACGAAAAAACACGACAAACACGAAAGACGGTAAACAAAACTCGAAAAGTGAGTTCACTTGTGCATATTACATTTTAGTTGATAAAGTTGAATCTTAGATAATAGTTTAGAAAATAGTATTTTAGTTGTTATTTTCGACTACGTCACCCGCTGTGAAGTGAGTGCCTACGTCACGTTAAATTAATACAGTGCTAATAGGGTTACGTCACCCTCCCCCCGCACCCCCCCCGCACCCCCCCCGCATCCCCCCCCGCACCCCACCGCATCCCCCCCCCGCACCCCCCCCCCCCCCATCCCCCCCCCCCCGCACCCCCCCCCCCCACCCCCCCACGCACCCCCCCCGCACCCCCCCCCCCGCACCTCCCCTCCCCCTTCCCCCGCACCAACGTCCCCGCGTCGCGCACCCAACAACCACGTCACCAACGCCTCGGCTCCACCCCCAATCGAACATTCTAGAATAAGGGCGGTGACCCGACCGCTCATTGGACAACGGGGCACTCACGTCACCGCGAAGGCGGGGCTTGCGAAATCCTAAATTGTAAATGATATAAATGCAAATATCTCCGAAACTATAAGAGATAGACAATTTTTGACCACGGATTGGAAATTCGACCATAGGTCGAATTTACAATATTCTTCTCCTTTGATACCATAATAAAGTCCTTAAAAAATTTTTTCAAAATATTAGTAAAAATATAAAAATCACAGTAACTCAAAAAGTATTATCTTTAGGCGATTTTTGACAGCAGTTTGAATATACGACCTTGGTCGTATATTCAATACGATAGAGCATAAACGATTTAGAACTAATACCCCAAGCCCTAGATTATCCCGACCCTCACTTGATTCTCAGTGGTCAACCTTGTCTATCTCCAATATAGCTCATTTTATACATTGATAGTTACATTAAGACGAGCTGTGCTCAGCATAATCTATAAGCTCTATATTATTATAAATTGTAAATTACGTCCAAGACAAAATAAATTAATAAAATTGTAATTCGAAGACCCACAGACCATATACATCTGTGGATTATATACTTGTTACAATATAGGTACACACGCTTACTTTTACGAATATCTAAAATTTGACTAATATATAACGACACAGTTCTCCCTAGAATGTTTCACACCCCAGTAAAAAGATTAAGTATTGAAAAAAGCCCCAGGATGGTCTCAACATCTCCAAAACAGACAGAGACGACAGGATCGTCTAGCAAGAACGACACCTCACAAGTGAGGCGAAGTATTGGAGAATGGGAAACAAAGGGACCACTTAAAAAGCAAGACCTACCTCACCAGACACAAAAAGCGAAATTACAGCAAGAATCTAAGGAAGGACCAAAACGAGCTTCAGCAGAAGCTTTTGACATCTCACCTGGAAAGGACAAAGAACTGGAAAAATCCACTGACAGGGTGACCCAGGCCAGGATCTGGCTTCGGAAAGCGAAAACTCACCTTAATGAGTCTCGTAATCTGAAGACGGACCTAAAGGCCGGGATCACCATGGCGTTGGATGAAATGTATAAACTTATAAAGGAAGAGGTCGGGGACAAAAGGAAAGGACAATATGTGAAAAGAGATGAGACTTTTATAAAGGAAAAGAGCGAAAAAGGGACAATGACAGAAGGACAAGAAGTAAATATAGATGACAGAGAGGTGATAAAAATGTTACAATGGCAAAAACAGAAAATTGAGGACACTTACCTTGAAATGGGAAAGATGCGAGAAGCCATCACGACCCTGCAAAACTCCGCGCCAACACAGGTGATGACCTACGCAGAAGCAGCATCAGCAACAGTTAACCTGAAACATATAGAGCCAGCGTTACATTCCATCATAATTACACCTAAGGACGATAAGGATACTGGAGACCAGGTTTTAGAGAGAGTGCGAAAAGCTGTAAACGCGAAAGACGGATGGGTCACGGTGGAAAAGGTGCGCAAGGTAAAGGACAGGAAGGTAATAGTGGGTTGCAGGACTAAGGAAGAAAGGAACAAAGTAAAGGAACGGCTGAAAAGTGTGGAAGAACATATACATGCAGAGGAGGTGGAAAACCAGGATCCGATGTTGATTCTCAGAAATGTTTTAGCTGTGCACAGCGAAGAAGATATCCTCACGGCTCTAAGGAATCAGAATCGGTCGGTGTTCCACAACCTGGAAAAACCAGATGATAGGGTGGAAATAAAATACTATAGGAAAGCGAGGAACCCACACACTCGACATGTTGTGATCAGAGTTTCCCCAATCCTCCACTGTAGAATACTGCAAACTGGTGCAGTACACATTGATATGCAAAAGGTAAGAGTGGCAGACCAGTCTCCATTAGTGCAATGCTCCATATGTCTTGGGTACGGCCATGGCAGGCGATTCTGTCAGGAAACGGAGCCGAAGTGTTGTCACTGTGGTGGACTTCACCTAAGGGAAAAATGCCCCGACTGGATAGCCGGAGCATCACCATGCTGTATAAACTGCACCAGAGCAAAGCTGGAGGACACCGAGCACAACGCGTTCAGTGACCAGTGCCCTGTACGAAGAAGGTGGGAGGCACTGGCCAGAGCAAAGATAGCCTATTGCTAAGGTGGTTCCCAGCAATTCCAGGGTAGGCAACCTCACCAGGAAATACACAGTAGCTCAAGCCAACCTCCAGCGAAAAGAACTGGCGACTAACGAACTCATGATAGAGGCCAGTAAACACAAAATTGCATTTGCGCTGGTCCAGGAACCGTATGTGGGCAGAGTGAGAAGAATGAAGGAATACCGTGGAGCGAGAGTCTTCCAGAGCGCAGTTATAGGAGATGGGACTGTGAAAGCTGCCGTCATTGTCTTTGATGATGACCTAGATGTCATCCAGTGCCCGAAACTTACAAACAACAATATTGTTGTAGTGAGGATCCGAACTAGTGCCTGGGAAATCGCAGCGGTGTCCTTCTACTTCGAACCTGATCAGCCCATAGGGCCATACTTAGACCAGATTAAAAAGATCAAGAAGGAGCTGGGACCCAATAAACTACTGATAGGAGGAGACTGTAACGCAAAGAGCACCTGGTGGGGCAGCACCATAGAAGACCACAGGGGAGAAGACATGTCCGGGACCCTGGAAGAGTCCGAATTACAGGTACTTAACATTGGGAATACACCCACATTCGACACGATAAGAGGGAACAAAAGGTTCACCAGTATAGTTGACATAACCGCATGCTCAATTGACCTACTGGAACTAGTTGAAGATTGGAGGGTAGACCAAACCATCACCAGCTCTGACCACAACACCATACTATTTAATGTCAAGATGCAAAAAAGCAAGGGTATAAACATAGAAAGAACAACAAGAATTTATAACACTAAAAAAGCCAATTGGGAACTCTTCAGACAAACTTTAGCACAGACAAAAACAGATAGAGGAATTAGCCTAGAAAGCATAAGAAGCATAGACAGCAAAGAGGACATTAAATATGCAACAAATACGTACACACAAGTAATAACAGAAGCATGCAGAGATAGTATACCCACAAAAAATAATAAAAAAGTACTTACCATCCCGTGGTGGAGCGAAGAATTATCCCAACTTAAAAAGAAGGTGGTGAGATATAGACGTAGGATCAAATACGCCGCGCAGACACGAAGAGAGCATGTAGTCGAAGAGTACCTGAAAAAGAAAGAGGAATATGAGTGCCAAGCCAAGAAAGCCCAAATTCAAAGCTGGAAGCAGTTTTGCGAGAAACAGGATAGGGAAGGATTATGGGATGGTATTTATAGAATAGTAGGAAAAACCACCAGGAGACAAGAAGACTTGACCCTAACCAAAGACGGGGCACACCTAAACCCCAAAGAGTCAGCTGACTTGCTAGCGGAGACGTTCTACCCCGAAGATCACCCTAGCACCGACAATGACGACCATCGCCGTACTAGAGAAGTAGCAGAGCAAATAAACGACAGGCAGGATGATGAGCATCACGACCCGCCGTTTACAATGCTGGAGCTAAAGACCGCAGTAAGGGGATTTAATCCAAAGAAGGCTCCTGGGGCAGATGGCTTCACTGCGGACATATGCAGTCGAGCGATACACCAGGACCCGGACGCATTTCTTGCCCTATACAATAAGTGCCTAGAGATAGGGTACTTCCCGGACGCCTGGAAGGAAGCCACAGTAGTGGTATTGAGAAAACCGGGCAAGGCAGACTACATGAACCCCAAATCCTATAGACCTATAGGACTGCTACCAGTTTTGGGGAAGGTCCTGGAAAAGATGATAGTAGCAAGGATGAAATGGCACTTAATACCGCGATTCAGTACTCGCCAGTTCGGATTCATGCCCCAGAAGAGCACCGAAGATGCCCTCTATACCCTGATACACTATATCAAGGGGAAGATTAAGCTGAAAAAGCTTGTCACCCTGGTGTCACTGGATATAGAGGGTGCTTTCGATAGCGCGTGGTGGCCAGCTATAAGAATTCGTCTGGCTGAGGAAAAAGTACCGGTAAATATCAGGAGGCTACTAGATAGTTACCTCGACGAGAGGAAAGTCAGACTCAGGTATGCTGGGGAAGAAACAGTAAGAGTTACAAACAAAGGATGTGTGCAAGGGTCAATAGGTGGCCCTATCCTGTGGAATCTCCTGTTAGACCCACTATTACAAGAGATGGAGAAAAAGGACTACTTCTGCCAGGCATTCGCGGATGATGTAGTGCTGGTTTTTGACGGAGATACGGCTCTTGAAATCGAGAGACAGGCCAATGCTGCCCTCAGCTTTGCTCATGAATGGGGTGTGGCAAACAAGTTAAAATTTGCACCGCACAAAACCTGTGCCATGGTTTTAACAAACAAATTAAAATACGACACCCCACGACTGAGCATGGCAGGGGAGAGCATTGGTATGTCAAACGAGATCAAAATCCTGGGGCTTACAATAGACAGAAAACTCACATTTAATACTCATGTTGCGACCATCTGCACAAAAGCCACTGACATTTATAAAAGGCTGTCAAAAGCCGCCAGGGTGAGCTGGGGTCTTCACCCGGAAATAATCAGGCTAATCTACTCGGCGGCAATAGAGCCAATCATAACCTACGCAGCAGCAGCGTGGGCACCTGCGGCGGGAAAACTGGGTGTGCAAAAATACCTCAATGCGGTACAGAGGGGCTTCGCTCAGAAGCTCTGCAAATCTTACCGTACAGTCTCCCTGAACGCGGCGTTAGTACTGGCTGGGATACTACCTCTCGACCTAAGAGTACAGGAAGCAGCCGCCCTGTACGAGGCACGAAGAGGGTCATCCCGGTTAGTGCTGGGCGATCGGGAAACTGAACGTGCGGTGGGATTTGCAGAAGCTCCCCACCCGGCGCTGCAGATGGATCTGGGGTTCCGGTGTCTTTCAGACCAGCTCCTGGTTGACGAACACAACGTGCAAGAGGTGCGGATCTTCACTGATGGGAGCAAGTTTGACGGAGGAGTCGGGGCGGCTTTGTCTCTGTGGACTAATGAAGCCGAAATCAAATCCGTTAAACTTAGCTTACCCGCGTATTGCACTGTGTACCAAGCGGAACTCTTAGCCATCTGCAGAGCCACGAGCGAGATCCTCAAAAACGGTGGGAGTTCCTTTGGCTTGTATAGCGACTCAAGAGCAGCGCTGGAGACGGTCGCAAGCCAATGGAACCTTCATCCATTGGCAGTAGAGGCAAGAAGGAACCTGCATGAGGCCGTGAGGCAAAACAAGACGGTATCCCTTTTTTGGGTCAAGGCCCATGCAGGGTTGTCAGGAAATGAGCGCGCGGATTTCTTGGCGAAGGAAGCAGCGCTCTCGAGCCGGAGAAAGCCGGACTACGACCAGGTTCCGATTTCATTCGTCAAGAGAAACATCCGTGAGAAGACTCTTGACGAATGGAACCGAAGATACCAGTCGGGAGAGACGGCCTCCGTAACGAGAGCGTTCTTTCCGGATGCCAGGAAAGCTTTCAAAATCATCTCGCGAATAAAACCCCAGGGTCACCTTACGCAGGTGCTTACGGGGCATGGTGGATTCTCCGAATACTTGAACAGGTTCAAGTGTAGGGAGAATCCATCATGCGTATGTGATCCAGATAAAATGGAATCAGCGCTGCACATCTTGCTCGAATGCCCAATTCACGCATTAGCTAGGTACAACTTTGAACAAAAAACGGGGACGAAACTAGAAAGGAGTAGTTTACCGGAATTAATTAGTAATAAAGACAGCAGCCTTGCATTTATGGAATACTGTGTACATATATGTAAACTAGTAAATAATAGAAATGTAGATAAATAAGCTATTGTTGTATTATATATTAGATTATATAAACTACAGCAATAATATTAAGCAAACGTGTAGAATTAACAAGAGAGGCATGACACATGTATATCTAATAAAAATAGGAAGTAGTAAATAGATAAGTAAGATAATATGTAAGTACTTAGCAATAATAAGAATATCATTGTAGCACACCATAGCATAAGTAAGATTATTAAATATGTAAGTAATAAATAAAGATGAAAAAAGGCTCTGATCTCATGTCAGGGGAGAACGCAACGCCCTGTGATGACGGGTGTTTTTAAAAAAAAAAAAAAAAAAAAAAAAAAAAAAAAAAAAAAAAAAAAAAAACCTAACGCAAACCCAACGCTTCTTATTTTCTTTTTCTTCTCGAGGGGAAAGCTGTATATGGCTTTTTTTCTCCTGCAAAAAAATAAAACTAACCTAACCTAACGCAATCCCAACGCTTCTATATTTTCTTCATCTCGAGGGGAAAGCTGTAAATGGCTTCTTTTGCTCCTCCAAAAAAAAAAATAAACTAACCAAACCTAACCAAACGCATTCCCAACGCTTCTATTTTTTTTCTTCTTCTCGAGGGGAAAGCTGTATATGACTTTTTTTCTCCTACAAAAAAATAAAACAAAACCTAACATAACCTAACGCAAACCCAACGCTTCTATTTTTTTCTTCTTCTCGAGGGGAAAGCTGTATATTGCTTTTTTTTTCTCCTGCACAAAAATCAAACTAACCTAACCTAACCTAAGGCAATCCCAACGCTTCTATTTTTTTCTTCTTCTCGAGGGGAAAGCTGTATATGACTTTTTTTTCTCCTACAAAAAAATAAAACAAAACCTAATATAACCTAACGCAAACCCAACGCTTCTATTTTTTTCTTCTTCTCGAGGGGAAAGCTGTAAATGGCTTTTTTTCTCCTTAAAAAAAAAAAAACAAACTAACCTAACCTAAGGCAATCCCAACGCTTCTATTTTTTTCTTCTTCTCGAGGGGAAAGCTGTATATGGCTTTTTTTTCTCCTGCAAAAAATAAAACTAACCTAACGCTAACCCAATACTTCTTTTTTTTCTTCTTCTCGAGGGGAAAGCTGCATATGGCTTTTTTTTCTCCTGCACAAAAATCAAACTAACCTAACCTTACGCAAACCCAACGCTTCTTTTTTTCTTTTTCTTCTCGGGGGGAAAGCTGCATATGGCTTTTTTTTCTCCTGCAAAAAATAAAACTAACCTAACGCTAACCCAATACTTCTTTTTTTTCTTCTTCTCGAGGGGAAAGCTGTATATGACTTTTTTTTCTCCTACAAAAAAATAAAACAAAACCTAACATAACCTAACGCAAACCCAACGCTTCTATTTTTTTCTTCTTCTCGAGGGGAAAGCTGTAAATGGCTTTTTTTCTCCTTAAAAAAAAAAAACAAACTAACCTAACCTAAGGCAATCCCAACGCTTCTATTTTTTTCTTCTTCTCGAGGGGAAAGCTGTATATGGCTTTTTTTCTCCTCCAAAAAAAAAATAAACTAACCTAACCTAACCTAACGCAATCCCAACGCTTCTATTTTTTCTTCATCTCGAGGGGAAAGCTGTAAATGGCTTCTTTTTCTCCTCCAAAAAAAAAAAATAAACTAACCAAACCTAACCAAACGCATTCCCGACGCTTCTTTTTTTCTTTGTCTTCTCGAGGGGAAAGCTGTATATGGCTTTTTTTTCTCCTCCAAAAAATAAAACTAACCTAACGCTAACCCAATACTTCTTTTTTTTCTTCTTCTCGAGGGGAAAGCTGTATATGACTTTTTTTTCTCCTACAAAAAAATAAAACAAAACCTAACATAACCTAACGCAAACCCAACGCTTCTATTTTTTTCTTCTTCTCGAGGGGAAAGCTGTAAATGGCTTTTTTTCTCCTGCAAAAAAATCAAACTAATCAAACCTAACCTAACGCAATCCCAACGCTTCTATTTTTTGCTTCTTTTCGAGGGGAAAGCTGTATATGGCTTTTTTTTCTCCTGAAAAAAAAACAAACTAACCTAACCTAACCTAAGGCAATCCCAACGCTTCTATTTTTTTCTTCTTCTCGAGGGGAAAGCTGTATATGGCTTTTTTTTCTCCTGCACAAAAAAAAACTAACCAAACCTAACCTAACCTAACGCAATCCCAACGCTTCTATTTTTTTCTTCATCTTGAGGGGAAAGCTGTAAATGGCTTCTTTTTCTCCTCCAAAAAAAAAATAAACTAACCAAACCTAACCAAACGCATTCCCAACGCTTCTATTTTTTTCTTCTTCTCGAGGGGAAAGCTGTATATATCTTTTTTTTTCTTTTGAAAAAAAAACCTTACCTTACCTAACGCAAACCCAACGGAATATTTAATTGTTCCTTCACAGGGTCCTAATTATGTTCATCATCAACAGCCCTTAATTCATCCACTGCTGGACATAGGCCTCTCTTGTGGCACGCCACTGGGCTCGATCTTCTGCTCTCCGCATCCATCCTCAATAATGCTCATACCAAAAATTATATAACTTAGTCAAATGGTTTAAGCGTGAAAGCGTAACAGATCTACAGAGTTACTCTTGCAATTATAAGATGTAACCATTCCCACGGGAATACTTCATTTTCCGGGATAAAATGTATCTTATGTTACTCGTGCTTCGCTGGGTCCTACGTATCTCCATACCAAAAATCATTAAAATCGGTCAAATGGTTTTTTGTTTGCTTTTTTCCTGCGTTTCTCTGTAGGGGTTATGCATGTCTCACTGTTCAGTGTCGTGGTATATGTGATTGTGTGCTGGCAAGAAAACGAGGCCTCGCTATTGGTCAAATGGTTTAGGCGTGAAAGCATAACTCAGGTAGTGTACTTTCGTGTTACAATATATGCTCATCCCACAGGAACCCTACATGTTCCCGGGATAAAATGTTGTAGCGTCGCAGGAGGTACAATGAAACACCAGCTCGTGAGAATTAGAATTAATTTATTTGGAGCAAGCGATCCTATATTTATACGCGCTGACCACGTCGAGCGAGACAGCATGCTCGGCTGTCTCAACCGAAGCTTATAAATATTGGTGCCCAAAACGTGCGGTCCCTCAGTCGGTTGTTAGTGATAGGTGGGTAAGCGCAGCGGCGCGGCTCGGCGAGAAAGAGACGGCACGATCGGACGTCTCGTGCGGAGATTATAAATATAAGCGCCTTCGGTTCGCGTTCTTCGCCAGTGCTGCGCGCGCAGTTGCGTGAGAGTTACTGCGCTGTGTATATCACTCCCCCTCAAGAAAAACGTACTGTCCTCTTGACTGTACGCCCGCTTCTCGTGACATATGGCTGGTTATTCTCTGCAGGTGTCGATGTATGATCACTTGATGTATTACGACTGGAGGTCGGTGCGCCAGAGTTTAGATTTTCCGCGTCATTTATTAAGAAGGCTGGTTTCAATCTGTCCAATGACACGACAGTGGTGCGCAGTGGTAATTGTATCTTAAAATACTTGTCATATCTCTTCAAAACTTCAAATGGTCCATCGTAAGGAGGCGTTAGGGGAGCCCTGACTGAGTCATTCCGTACGAATACATGCGTGCACGTCGTTAGGTCTTTATGTATAAACGGCTGCGGTATGGTGTATGAACGCTCAGGTGCTGGTCTCAAGGATGCCATCGTGTGATTAAGACGCCGTACTAATTCCGCATCTTCAATGTTTGACTCAGTCTGGATAAAGAAATCTCCCGGTATGCGTAAAGTTGCGCCGTAGGTCATGAGAGCGGGACTTAAGCTGTTGTCCTCACGTAGAGCGGTGCGAAGGCCCAATAGAATTGTAGGCAATTCGTTTGTCCATTGTGTCGTAGCGCCGCGAGACATTAGTGCAGCTTTCATTGTGCGATGCCATCTTTCGACTTGACCGTTAGACTGCGGATGATAGGCAGTTGTGCGTATTCTCGTGATGCCAAATTTCTTCATCAACGAATTGAATAAAGTCGATTCAAATTGTCTCCCTTGATCGGTTGTTATTCTGAGCGGACAGCCGAAACGTACGATCCAGGTCTCGTATAACACTTGAGCTACGACCTCTGCTGTAATATCTCGTACAGGAACTGCCTCGGGCCACTTAGTAAAGCGATCTATGATGGTGACACAATATCTGCAGTCATTTGATAATCGCAGAGGCCCGACGATATCTATATGTATGTGTTCGAATCGTTTTGATGGTGGAAACTTGTCTAAGGGCGTGACAACGTGACGGTGAATCTTGGCGCGTTGACAGCTTATGCAGGCTTTCGTCCACATTGCCACTTCTTGGTTTAAAGACGGCCAGAAGAATTTGCTTGCCATTAGTTTCCGTGTGGCTCTCACGCCTGGATGGCAGAGCCCATGTTGAGCTTTGAAGGCTTCGTAGCGGTACTCTGCGGGTAGATATGGTCGTGGAGCAGCCGTCGATAACTCGCATGTGATAGTCCGGTTGGAGCCTGGCAATGCTACCTCGCCGAATTTCAAGTTTGGTTGCCCTTTTAATTTTTTTAATACTTCATCTTTGTTTTGGTCAATGCTCAGCTGTTCGAAATCTATTATAGTAGGACAGTCTATTGCCTCAGCTCTTGATAATGCATCAGCGACTGAGTTATCCTCGCCCTTGATGTATCTTATACTGGAACAGAATTGACTTATGAAGTGTATTTGACGTTCTCGGCGCGGTGTGTCGGTCGGGCTTGGCGTTCTTGTAAGTGCATAAACAAGGGGCTTGTGATCTGTATAAACAATCACGTCAGAGCCTTCAATCAATCGGCGAAAATGCTTAGTAGCTGCATAGATCGCTAAGAGTTCCCGGTCGTACACACTGTAGCGTCGTTGAGTGGCACTCATGGATTTCGAGAAGAATGCCAGTGGTTTCCATACTGAATCTATCTTCTGTTGAAGAACCGCACCGAGGCTGTGGTCGGAGGCGTCGGTGAATATGGCCAGGGGGCTACCTTGAACTGGATGACTAAGTGTGGTTGCATTCGAGATGCTTTGGCGGCATTCTTCGAAAGCTTTTTCTGCTTCACTGGTCCATATAATAGGCGTCTTGTCGTTTCTGTTTTTGTTGTGTAGGTACTTGTTTAATTCGAACTGTAGATCTGCTTGATGAGGTAGGCAGTCTCGGTAAAAATTAATCATGCCGAGAAATCGTCTCAACTCGATAATAGTCTTGGGCTTGGGATACGCCAATATAGCTTGCACTCGATCTGTCGTGGGTTTGATGCCAAACGCTGATACCTCGTAACCGAGAAAGTTGATCTGTTTTTTTCCAAATTCGCATTTCTCGATATTTAGCGTGACGCCGTACGTGTCTAATCTTTGAAGGACTGTGTGCAGCAGTTTTCTATGCTCATCTTCATTTTCGGCGGACAGGAGTATATCGTCGACGAAGCAAAAACATCCTTCAACTCCTCTCAGAACCTCGTGCATGAAGCGTTGAAATGTTTGACTAGCATTGCGTAGCCCAAAGGTCATGCAATTGAATTCGTAGAGACCAAAGGGTGTTATGATGGCTGTCTTCTGCGCGTCCTCTTTAGCAATAGGAATGGAGTAGTACGCCATTTTCAGATCCAACTTTGAAAAGATCTTCTTGTTGTTCAGCTGATAAGTAAAGTCTTGAACACGGGGAATGGGGTAGCGATCCGGTAGAGTGACAGCGTTCAACCGTCTGTAGTCGCCACAGATTCGCAGGGTCCCGTCCTTCTTTTTGACGACGTGTAGCGGGCTTGCCCAGGGACTCTTTGAAGGTTTGCAGATCCCCATTTCTATCATGCGGTCAAATTCTTCCTTCGCTGCCTTGTACTTTTCAGGAGGGAGGGGACGAGCTCGAGCGTAAAGAGGTGCGCCCGTCGTCTCGATGTGATGAACTACGTCGTGTTTAGGTGGATGTTTCAGTGACATAGGTCGCAACACATTGGTATATTGCTTCAGGATGTCATGATAAGCTTGATTTTTGCTGATGACGTGAATACTTTCCGCACAGATATTGGTTTCAAGGGCGTCGATTGCGAGTTCTGTAACTTTATCGACAAGTTTCTTCCTGTCTAAGTCGACCAATAATTTGAAGTGACGTAAAAAGTCGGCACCCAGTATTGAAGTCTTGACGTCAGCGATGACGAACGTCCATCGGAAGTTACGGCGCAGACCCAAATTGAGGTCAATGGTTTTGGTCCCGTACGTCTTGATTGGTGAGTTGTTTGCAGCATAGAGTGCGAAGTCATTGGTGAGCTTTGGGTTCTTCTTATGCGTGGCGGTCAATACAGATATATCCGCGCCTGTGTCCACGAGGAAACGTTCGTGAGTGTTGCGATCATGTACACAAAGGCGATTGTTGATATTTTTGACATCGACGTCCGCCACGGTCGATGTCAATTTCAGTTTTCCGACCTCTTGTTTCTTCTGCAGCATGGCGATTCGCAACGCTTCGCTTTGTCGCCAAATCTAAAATGGTACTTGCATTCCCACGTTTCATCACCCGGTTTAGGCGTTACGGTCTTGCGGGTTCTTGAATTAGATCTTGAACGGAAGCGTGCGCGAAATGGACGGCGGTAGCGGCGGTATGGCGTGCGATCCCGTCGAAGTTCGGCGATTTCGAGACTTAATTTCTCAATCTGCTTCGATAGAAGCATGACGTCAGCATTAGCTGTACCGGAGGATGTAGAGCACGATGGTGATACTGCAGCAACGGTGGGGTGTTCCGTATACTCCGTCATCTTGTCGGCCATCGCAGCAAGCGTTTCTAGCGGAGCTTCAGTGTTAACTGACAGTACTACCCGCACCTGCATGGGTAGGTGATTCAGCCATTCAATTTTTAAGCCTTCGTCCGTAATCATCCCGCTACTCAGTTCCCTCATTCTTCTTAAAAGGTAAGACGGCTTCTGGTCGCCTAGTTCAAGCCCAGTGATGAGTTTTTGAAAGTTTTTAACTTCAGATTGCTCGTAGGCGGTGAGTAGGCGCTTCTTCACTGTCCCGTATTTGTCTGTGGCCGGTGGATTGTATAAAATGTCGGTAAGATGCTGAAGATCTGTAGATTGCAATTGTTGAAGCAGATAGCGGAACTTCTGATCATCTGATGTCTTCAACGGGTCTATGACTGCTTCGAACTGGATGAACCACGCTCTTGGATATTCGCGCCAAAATGGAAGGAGTCTTGATTGCACGGAGACGGCGCTGATGTAATCGTTGCTCGCCGATTCTTCTTGTAGTTTTGCTTCATTCTCCGCCATGGTGAAGTCAGAGTGTCGTCGGGTCACCAGATGTAGCGTCGCAGGAGGTACAATGAAACACCAGCTCGTGAGAATTAGAATTAATTTATTTGGAGCAAGCGATCCTATATTTATACGCGCTGACCACGTCGAGCGAGACAGCATGCTCGGCTGTCTCAACCGAAGCTTATAAATATTGGTGCCCAAAACGTGCGGTCCCTCAGTCGGTTGTTAGTGATAGGTGGGTAAGCGCAGCGGCGCGGCTCGGCGAGAAAGAGACGGCACGATCGGACGTCTCGTGCGGAGATTATAAATATAAGCGCCTTCGGTTCGCGTTCTTCGCCAGTGCTGCGCGCGCAGTTGCGTGAGAGTTACTGCGCTGTGTATAATGTTATTCATGTTACTTTATAGGATCTTATTTATGTTCATACGAAAAATCATAAAAATCGGTCAAATGGTTTAGGCGTGAAAGCGTAAAATAAATATGACGTTTTATACCCAATCCCACGGGAATACTACATTTTCCGGGATAAAAAGTATCCTATGTTACTTCGGTGGATCCCATCTATCTCCATACTAAAAATCATCCAAATCGGTTCAGTACTTTTTGAGTTTATTCGTAACAAAAATCCAAACCTTTTCTCTTTATTATAATAAATAGTATAGATATAGATAGAAGTATAGATATAGATGTACGAGTATAACAACTGGCCTCCTTTCCAACTGAGAGGGTTTAGACTTTAGTGTACCACGGAAGTATTTCAATGAAGAGAATTAAAATCGAGAACATCCTAAGCTGCTCAATATGTACCTAAAAGTTAAGTGTTTAATTAAATCATTTCTAACGTACACCCGATCGAGGCATTCGATGTTGGTACATTTTTATTTCTATATTTTTATTTCAATGAGGTGCTGAAATTAATATTTATTCATATATACCTAAGTAAGTAAAAATTAAATTCTGTTTATATGTAGCAAGACATTCATTGAGTGGTAGGCGATACGAAGTTTGCCGGGACAGCTAGTTTTTAATAAATCATAAAGTGTTTTTGAAGTTTTAAAAATAAAATAATAATGGTAATGATGTCTAATATCATCTAGTTTACGATAAAAAAGTTACTATGGGTATAAAAGGAGTACAGTACTACCTACACAATATTTTATTAATTCCAAGTCCTAATCATTCTGAAGTAATTCTTGCGACAACAGGTTGTTCACGCCCATTTTTTTTAGTTTTTGAATAACATTTTTTTGTTTTTATTTTACTATAATGCATTAAAAATACATGCAACGCTAAATTTTCACCCTTCTATCTCCAAGTCCTATTTTTTTAAATAGTTGTTTTAGTAATTTTGCATCCCGCTCGATACCTGATCAATTATCACTTAATAAGTTATCCCCCCCAGACGTCTACCGGAGTATCCCACGAGGCGGTTTGCGTCTTGGCGGGTACTCTGCCCTGGGAGCTAGACGCAAAGTACCTCTCGTCAGTGTTCTTCTGGCGGGAGAAGGCGTCCCGGCAGTCTGGACAGAGACTGGCCTCAATAGAGGTCGAGGCCATGTTGACCTCCCTCTTCAGTGCTGCCGTGGAGGAGAGACGTTCCAGGCTGAAGAGCCCGAGGGCTGGCGTGGCGACCGTCGCGACAATGCGACCTGTGAGTGTTTACTGTCCGCGCATAAACTGTAGACTCCTCGAGCCATCGTAGTGCACGCCTTTTTATAATAATTTGAACCGGTGGGGAAAGAGCAATGTTGTCAATTTGTTCGTCGCCTACCCGCCGACATATATATTTAAATGTGTGGCATTGGAACCTACGTGAGGACAAACCTATCCACAAGAGCAAAGAAAAAATGTCGTGCACCGTGGTGTCGGTGCGAGACCGCCCCCCCCCCCCTCCCCCCGCCGCGCACGCACGCCGGAGTTATGTCTAGTGGAACCTCGCCTCTATCTGCATGCATGAGTCCCCTCGACCTTATCGAACGGAACACTTGACATTTCATTGATTTCAATGTCTATACTTACGATAGTGGTAGCCTCGTTATCGTAATCTTTATCTACAGTAATTAATAGTTGGTATACAAGTTGGGTCCAAGATTAGTTGCATAACCCGTGAGTCCACCGGCGAGCGCCGAATGTTTGCTGATAACGCCCGGTGTGTGTGACGACACAGACACTGCCCGGGACCTCGGCGCCGGATTACCTGCGGCTCGCCTTGCGCACCATCACCATTATCTACCGCTGCCATTCACCTTTATTTCACATTTTTATACAATAACGATATGATGAAGATCGAGATAAATTACTGAAGATCTTCACAAGGGCTCATGTGTATTACTGAGTTATCCACTGGCACATACGGGCGGAGTAAATGTGTCTAACACTCGCACACTGTTCGATATATAATACGTTATACCAAGGCCCAAACAGAATTTCTTAAAAATGATAATAATGCGACCCTACGCATCTGCTCTAAACAAAAGTTAGTTTTTATTAAATTGATTTTATTGAGCTGTACATTTATTCATTTATTTACATTATAAAACACAATACAAGCTGACAGTACAGACCATAACGCTTACATTGCTTAATAAGTACATATACAAAACATAAAAAATAAATAACAAAAATTACAGTGAAAACCTGTTATAACGACACCGCTTATAACGACGGACCGGTTATAACAACCGAATGGTAAGGTCCCGGCACATTCTATATAAAGTAATTACTATCGTTTATAACAACTATCGGATATAACGTCCGAAATATAAGGTCCCTTCAGTGTCGTTATATCCGGTTTCGACTGTATACATTTTACACAACACACAAATACATTATATATTATACACAAAATAATTATAACTAAAATAACATTTAAATAAATTAATAATTATCATTACTGCATCATCAAATAAGGTACATGCGCCTAATAAGGCCCATTTTTTGTAATTGTTAAATAATTGTAAAATGATTCTTTTTTTATGAAAACAAACTTTATCACAAAATTCTTTATTTATTTATGAATAAAATTAATGTACAAATCAACAAGTTTAATTAAATTTTTAAACAAAAACAATAGTTTTTAAAAACCTCTAAATTGGGCCTTTTTAGGAACATAGGTCCTTAACATAGCCCGATATCAATCAAGTAATTAATAAGTGCTATCAAAACAAACAACAAGCTTATACTGAAATATTACCCTAAATTACGATATTCTTAGCTAATCAGTTTCTCACAATAGTTTTTTTGGTAAAAAATTGGGCTGTGGGCCATCTTAGGCTTAGGAAAACTTAACTTAATAAACGTATAAAACTAAAATCTGTAAATAAAATCAATAAACAACATTTTTCTGTTATTATTTTACCGATAATTAATATTATAAGCAACAATTTCTAAAACAATTGACAAAATATTTTTCTTTATAATTTCGGTGGGCCTTATTAAGAGTGTAAAAAAGTCTGTGAAATTTACTTATATTTTAGTACCATTCTGGGCATAAAAAAGTTCTCTAAATAGTTCTTAGTTAGTCCGACACATTCTTCGTGGTATTAAAAAAAAAATATTAAATCTAAAATTTGACCAAAAAAACTCATTTTCTTCAAAAAAATATGACATCCGTAGTAATAAGGCCCGGGCCATCTTAGGAACCCCTGTGATGGGCCTTTATAGGCACGTTACCCGGTAATAATATCAACTTCTTTTGAATTAAAATTAACAAAGAATTAAAACAACACTTAGCTTCTTAGGAATGCCCACAAATCAAAGTAACTTTATACATAAAAGAAATTACACAAATATATATACAACATACGCATAATGAAGCCCAAAATTCGATAAGCCTGCCTACACATATTGATTATATGCTCATGAAAATTCAGTTTCGAGTCAACTATCAAGCCCAGGTCACGAGCTTCAATATTCATTATCATTCCTCCCAAGTTATATGATACCAGAACAGGTGCTTTTGACCTTGTAACGGTCGTGATTTGGCATGACGAATCGATGACTCCACGCTAACTTATTTTCTTTACATCTACGTAATAAATGTTAATAATAACGATTTGGACGCAGCAATCCAAGGTTACTCTTAAAGCAAATAACTGATAGACAAAACATAACATGAGTCTTTGGAAGTTCAAAGGCTTCACAACTGTGTGCTTACCACACTACAAAACAAACTTTAATATCAATAAAATTAATAAATTATTAGTAGACAATTTATTAGTTGAGTACACAAGCCCAACGGGAAGCCGGCCTCTAACTTGCACTCGACTGACTCTAAACCAATTCTCTGGTGTGATGTGAGTGTCGATTAAACCTCAATGAGGCAATAAGGCAAATTGTATGAATGAAATTATTTTTAAGGACAATTTTACGAGTAAACATTTCCATACGTATCTATGCTTTATAGCGACAATTCAAGGTTGTACTGTTTAACTGTCATTATGGAAGCGAGCGTTGCTCCAAAATCAAACATGGTCTTCTTCTTCATCAACCCATATACGCCCACTGCTGAGCGCGGGTCTCCTCTACCATTGAGAGGGTTTTTAGGCCATAGTCCACCACGCTGGCCTAGTGCGGGTTGGCGGACTACATACTTAAGAAATTCCCAAGAACTTTTAGGTGTGCAGATTTCATCACGATGTTTTCCTTCACCGTTAAAGCAAGTGATAATTCAATGTGAATACACACATATCTCCGAAAAGTCAGAGGTGTGTGCCTGGGGTTTAAACCCGCGACCGCATGAGATTCTCGACCGCGCGCCCAAACCTCGTTAATCGTTAAAACCAATGTTAATCGAGAGAATAAATTATTTAATAAATTTAAAGTCTTGTTGATGGCAGCTTGTGAAGCGAGAGGCAAGTCGCACCGAGACCAGTGTAGTGGAGGTCACACACATTTGTTTTCAATCTAAGGACACCGAGAAGTGTTGCAGTTTCTGATACCCAAGATACAACACTTGTATCTTACTCTGGGGTAGTAGTATTTGTTTAATTCGGCTTTAAACCTATTGTTGTTTTCATTTGAAGTGTTATTTATTATTATTGCGCTCGGGTTTTCCATTCTTCGTTTTAAACATTGATTTAATTTGTTGAAGATTTTTATAGAAGTATGTTGATTCGGTATTTTAATGACAAAACAGAATTTTATGCTTCGTTGGGCTTACATAGTGAGCAGTAATGAACTTGAAGTGCTACGGCCACAGCGTAGCGCGCCTGCATTGAGTACGGCTGGGGAGGTTCCGCTGTCTCTGGCAAAATACAAAAAAGCAATAATTTTCCTTTTGCTCTATAAATAACTCTACCGGGGGCCCAATTTACTAGTTATAGGATGTAGTTATTCATCCTGATAGTGGCACATACAATTCTTTCATTCGGCGGGATCCGCTTGTATACAAACAATACATAATATGTATATTATTATATCGGATTAAAAGCGCATAGACCAACATATTATGACCGAGTGATAAAGTATGACAGCAGCCAGTTGCCAATGCACCGGACTATTTGCCATTGTCATTTTGCTGTAGAAATAAAAACATGTATTTTGTAAGACATTATATAACTTGACGGCCGAAATTGTAAAGCAGTGTGCGTCCTGGCGGCCCCGGTCGAAGGTCCCGCCCTATCAGCAGGAGTCGATCGGACGCACTAAGGTCTCGGTTGGAGGTTAGCCTAATCCCTGCGATAAGATATGTAAACATAAACAAGTTCGTATATAAGAGACGCGGCGGACGCAAACATTACTCAAAGGGCTGAAGCGACAATGCAACCTAGGCAAGCAGCAGCAGTAGCGGCGCTGGCGGTGGTGGCGGCGCTGGCGGCGAGCGCGGCGGCGCGGCCGGCCGGCGAGTCCGAGCTCTCCAACTACCACGAGGCGCAGGGCGTGGGGGCCGCGGCCCGCATCCGCCGCGCCGAGGGGGCGCTCGACTTCGACGGCGCGCGCATCGTGGGCGGCTCGGCGGCGGCCGTGGGCGCGCACCCGCACCTGGTGGGTACCGCGGGCGGCGGGGTGCGGCGGCGCGGGGGCGCGGGGGCCGGGCGGGGGTCGCTGACGTGTGCTTGTGCAGGGCGGGCTGGTGATCACGCTGACGACGGGCGCCACGTCGGTGTGCGGCTCGTCGTTGCTGTCCAACACGCGCGCGGTGACGGCGGCGCACTGCTGGCGCGACGCGCGCAACCAGGCGCGGCTGTTCACCGTGGTGCTGGGCTCGGCGCGGCTCTTCTCGGGCGGCGTGCGGCTCGACACCAGCACGGTGGCGGTGCACGCCGGCTACAACGTGCACACGCTGCTCAACGACGTCGCCGTCATCACGCTGCCATTCGTCTCCTACACCAGTAAGGAGTTCGAACGCGCCCTCCCCTCCCCCCGCATGTGATCTCGCTCACCCGTCGTTTTCTCGTGACAGACGTGATCCAGCGGGTGAACCTACCGAGCGGCGCACTCATGAACAGCGACTTCGCGGGCACGTGGGCGCAAGCCGCCGGCTTCGGCAAGACCGGCGATAGTGAGTAGCGGCAGATTTATATTTCATCATAAAGGTGGAAATGTGAGTGCGGTGTACCTTTTGTACACACACTCGTATCGTCAAACGAAAGAAACGACATTGAATTTGCTATGAGTGGTTGTGTCTGGTTTGTGTGCAGACGTGGGCATCAGCAACAACCAGTTCCTGAGCCAGGTGAGCCTGCAGGTGATCACGAACGCAGCGTGTCGGCAGACGTTCGGCAGCACGGTGGCGGCGTCCACGCTGTGCACGAGCGGCGCGGCGGGACAGAGCACGTGCAGCGGCGACTCGGGCGGCCCGCTCACTATCGCCAGCGGCGGGCAGCGCGTGCTGGTGCGTGCGACCGCAACACACCCCCCCACATACACCCCCGTCCCCCTCGCCGCGGGCGCACAGTAAACGTGTTGTCTGTTGCAGATCGGCATCGTGTCGTTCGGCTCGTCGCGCGGCTGCCAGGCGGGGCTACCGGCCGGGTTCGCGCGCGTCACCTCCTTCGCGCCGTGGATCCAGTCGCGGCTGTGAGCGCGCCCGCAACACGCACTCTCACTCAAATCACTCCTAATTGTAACTAGTCATAAGTATATATTGTACGTGATACTTACTAATAAACCACTCAACAGTAAATATTTTTCTTTTTGCACCAAACAAGACATGGTGCGCGATTAGCGGCCAGCACGGCCCTGTCCCGAGCGCCCACTCCGGCCGGAGCAGACCGGCACTGGACCGGCGCTGGAGCGCGGACGGTGTGGGCGGCCAAACTATTCCACAACCTTTTATATTCGAGTCAGCTTACTTTTACGTTAAGTTCACTGTTCATGTTGTAATGTTTGAGTTACATTGAGTAATCAGTGGGAATATATCATAGTTTAACATTACAAAAGTTGCAGCAATATGAATATGAAAGTGTAGCAGCTGGGAGTACAGCTTGTAATTACATCTAATGAATAATCTATTGTATTAAAATGGATATATGTACAATGTCCTTTAAAGAATCGTAAACTATGCGATGTGATCATCTTTAGCAAAGTTATGCATGAGCCAAAGATAGTTTTCGTAGGTACAACCAATTTTTGACAGGTGGCGCCATTGTCCGTCAAAGTCTTCTTAAACGAATGGACCGATTGGGATGTAATTTTCTACATTACTGGAAAAAATTAAAGGATCAAAAAATAAATCCAAATTTTTTGCCGATTTTCAACAGGTCGTAACTTTGAGAAAAATGGTCGTACACTAAATTTTAAAAAAGGAAATTGTAGCTCCAAGTATCTTGTTTTTGAATTAATACATTAAAATTTTGTAGCATCAGCAGATTTTGAGTGGTCTTAGGAAAACCAGCAACAAAAAAATTTCAATTTTTTTTTGTGTTTCTTTTTTTGTATATAGGGCGTGGAATAAAATGTTCTTGCGTAACCACTTTAATGATCGGATACTTTGTTTATTTAGCTTTAATTTCTTTCTTTTAACACCTCGATACGTTTAGTTTTCGCGAAGATATCAGTCTTCAAACGGAAAAGGATCCTTTTGTCCTTAATTATCGATATCTCCGCAACCAATAATTGCACACCAAGTTAAAGGTGCGTTTTAAGAACTTAAATAAATATCCTTTAACCACTGGTTATTGTTTTATCGAAAAAACAAGAATTCTTTCTGTCACATGAATTTGAAAATGCATAAAAAAATGGACTTTGGGTGGCTTTTTGGAAAATCAAGCGCTGGATCGAAAATATTGTGAAAACCAATAATGTTAAGTGTACGTTTTACAGTTCAATATATCCACAAAAACCCTACAAAGTACCAAATTAATCCACCTAGCCGTTTTTTTGTTTCACTCGATCAAAGTTTTGAAAACATTAAAAGACCACGTTTTTGCTCTGCAAAGCTCATAATTTAAGAAATTAAAAATGTATTTTTTTAAAAGCTTGTTCCACGTTTCTGTTGAACGAATTTGTTGTTCTGGGGCAACTTGAGGAAATTCAAGTCACTAACGCTAATATTGGACGTTGTTGCTATTGTGTGCGATTAGGGAATTATTGAGCAACCAATTTCGCGTTGACGAAATATTGAATTGATTGGGCGTAGGTTTCTTAAATTTCCTTAAGTAGCCCCAGAATAACAAATTCGTTCAACAGAAACGTGGAAAAAGCTTTAAAAAATAAACATTTTTAATTTCATAAATTATGAGCTTTGCAGAGCAAAAACTTGATCTTTTAACTTTTTCAAAAATTTTATCGAGTGAAACAAAAAAACGGCTAGGTGGATTAATTTGGTACTTTGTAGGGTTTTTGTGGATATATTGAACTGTACAACGTACACTTAACATTATTGGTTTTCACAATATTTTCGATCCAGCGCTTGATTATCCAAAAAGCCACCCAAAGTCCATTTTTTTATGCATTTTCAAATTCATGTGACAGAAAGAATTCTTGTTTTTTCGATAAAACAATAACCAGTGGTTAAAGGATATTTATTTAAGTTCTTAAAACGCACCTTTAACTTGGTGTGCAATTATTGGTTGCGGAGATATCGATAATTAAGGACAAAAGGATCCTTTTCCGTTTGAAGACTGATATCTCCGCGAAAACTAAACGTATCGAGGTGTTAAAAAAAAGAAATTAAAGCTAAATAAACAAAGTATCCGATCATTAAAGTGGTTACGCAAGAACATTTTATTCCACGCCCGTATATACAAAAAAAGAAACACAAAAAAAAATTGAAATTTTTTTGTTGCTGGTTTTCCTAAGACCACTCAAAATCTGCTGATGCTACAAAATTTTAATGTATTAATTCAAAAACAAGATACTTGGAGCTACAATTTCCTTTTTTAAAATTTAGTGTACGACCATTTTTCTCAAAGTTACGACCTGTTGAAAATCGGCAAAAAATTTAGATTTATTTTTTGATCCTTTAATTTTTTCCAGTAGTATATATATGTTACGGGTAAAGCTAGAACCTAGGGTAAACCTAGGTTTATTGGGGATCACCTAGGATTACTGAAGCTTTTTGGATAAAGTCCGAATATTTACTTATATTCGGCGTTTACCCGTATACAACTAAGTCTACCCAACACTGGTTGGGTAATTTTCGTTGTTGGTCTAATATTATTCGAAATAAATTTTATTTCGGAGTTTACCCATACTCAACTAAGTCTACCCAATGTTGGCAGGGTAATGTAAGATGTTGCATCATTTTTGTGTACATGATACGAATTAATGTGCTTATGGCAGGTATAAAAATTACTGATGATCTTTATAAGCTAGGAAACGAACGTGGAACTACCGAAGAAATGTTCTCAAGGAACCAGTTTTCTGTGTGTCAGGATAAACTGATCGATATTGAAAATATATCACCTGAAATAAAAAAATTACGACAACTTGCAAATGAGCAATCGCTTTCTGGAGGACAAGGCTATAAAAGGTGTAATTGCAAAACAAAATGTGCTACGAAGAAGTGTATGTGCGAGGCCGCAGGAAAAATCTGTAACTCAAAGTGTCACGGTAGTTTGTCTTGCTTAAATAAATAATATTATGTACTTAGGTATCTATCATGATATCATTAGAAATTTATTTTTGTTTAATTTTTTTACTTGCCTCCATGTACATTATGTACGTGTGATATGATAAAAAATGATGATTATTTCTTGTAATTTTTTTCAATTAAACCAAAGTTATAAAAGCACTTGTTTTTAATTTCATTAAATATTCAACATTACCCAGCCAACATTGGGTAGACCTAGGTGAGTATGGGTAAACTCCGAAATAAAATTTATTTCGAATAATATTAGACCAACAACGAAAATTACCCAACCAGTGTTGGGTAGACTTGGTTGTATACGGGTAAACGCCGAATATAAGTAAATATTCGGACTTTATCCAAAAAGCTTGAGTAATCCTAGGTGAACCCGAATAAACCTAGGTTTACTCCATGTTCTAGCTTTACCCGTAACATATACATATATTCCAATAGGTCTGGACACGGAATGAATGTAGGAATCTATGTGATTCTATGTATAAATCCAGTGGATCCCTGGATGATTTCAAAATACAATTGGAACCGGTAAGTAGCGCTGTTGTCGACATTTCATTTAACACTAAACCTACCGACATTTTATGTATACCTATTTCTACCATGCGCGGTCAATTGACCGCTTCACAAATAAATTTTAAGAAAAAAAATTTCGCCAATTAGATCGTTATATTCCCATCACTAGTTTTAAGAATAGTTTTGCTTACTTGCACATGACGGCATACTGTCGGGCCACGGATGTAGTCTAGACGCATAGTCAGCAAAGATAACAGAGGCTGGTGTTGAACGCCTCGAGTACATAAGTTAGTCTTAAGAATTATTTTGAAGAATAAACGCGTCTCTTAAATTAATTCGTTTATTTTAAAAGACTCCCTCGCGCTCCCGAAACTTATCTGGCGCAGCCGGTAGGATTGCTGGCTGATCCTGTCGTGAAGTACGTAATTTTCGTAAAATCCGAAAAGTATATATCGCGATCGGAACTCTGTGAAAGTGTGTAAAAATTACGCGCTCTCCGCGGCAATCCTCGAACCAATATAAATAAGAATAAGTGGGGACGTGATGAATACGGCAGCGGTTAAACTGTGAGTACATATGAAGTAAAATCCTTCTACTTCCTTTCTTTCCCTGCCCATTACCTAAAATCGGTGTATTAATTTTAAGATATAATTTTAAGTGTTGCTAAAATCGCGACGTACTCTGTGTTCAAAAGCGAAATAGAGTTAGTTAAGTAAAATTTTAAGTGTTGCTAAAATCGCGACGTACTCTGTGTTCAAAAGCGAAATAGAGTTAGTTAAGTAAAATTTTAAGTGTTGCTAAAATCGTGACGTACTCTATGTTCAAAAGCGAAATAGAGTTAGTTAAGTAAAAGTTTAAAGTGTTGCTAAAATTGCATTTAAAGTATAGTTTACCATATTATTTTTGTGTATATTTAAATTAAATAGTGATATATAATTAAACGCTTTAGTGTATTAAAATGTCTGTTTCGCAAGGACAATCACCTACGTCACATAACATGACACCTACTATTGATACGAATATACCAAAAGAAGTGTTAAATTTAATTCCGCAATATAATGGTGAAACAAATACCTTAAGTTTATTTTTGCGAAAATGTACATATGTTATCAAGCGGTATCAGGGAACAACCGCGCGTAATGAGTTTCTGATGCAATGTATAACAAGTAAATTAATTGGTAAAGCAGCAGCATTAATAAGTGAACGCAGTGATTTTGAGACATATGAGGAGCTAGAATCACTTTTGATCCAGCATTTTGGGGATCCACGAAGTGAAGAATGCGTTGCCCTAGAATTAGAGACCCTTAAGATCAGACCTAATGAGTCATACTTAGAATTTTGCGGGCGAATTCAAGACGTGCGCGCAATCCTTATCGCTAAAGTCAATCAAAATAGTTCAGGCACGTTACGCGAGGCTAAACGCGTCATTTATAACAACACATCACTCAATGTATTCTTATACAACCTATCCGAACACATGGTGCGAATAGTTAGAATTAAAGAACCTAATTCCTTAGAGGAAGCTTTAAAGCACGTTTTGGAGGAAGTTAATTTCCAAGAACAATACAATATGCGTTCAAAAATGTTACAAAATAAACCCGTTCAAGTTAACTTTAAACCACAGTTAACTGCACCTCAAGGTCAATTTAAATTCGGAATTCCAAATCAGATTAACACACAGCCTAGTTTCTTAAATACTTCATACCGCGCATACATACAGTTTGGATACAGACCACCTCAGTTCGGGTTCCGACCTCAGGTAGGACAATTTGGTTATAGGACTCCACAGCCTCAAGGCTATCGACATCCCATACAGTATCCTAATGACGTGTCAATGCGGACGGCTCCGGCGCATCCGCCAAAGGCAAACGTGAATGAGATGTACACTATAGATCAAGGTGAGTACGGCAACCAATATATATACGGTCCTCATGACGAGCATCAGACGTGTGATGAACCTCAGTCTTATGACGACGCATCTTACCAGGAAACGGGAGAACACCAGGAGAACTACAGTGGTTCCCTCGACAATGAAAATGAACTTATCGAGGCTGAAAATTTTCGTTTAGGAGTGTCTCCTCAAAGCCCGAGGTAATCGAATTCAATTACGACGCTACTCTAAAATTGCCATACATTTATGTACCCGATATAGATGGAAAATTTATGTTAGATTCCGGTACTACAAGGTCCTTTATAAGTCCGACAAAAGCAAATATTTATTACTCGGATTTAAAATACTATGAACCCTTTACAGTATCTAGCACGCATGCTACTAGCAGCCATAGTGAAGTTGCTAACATACCGCTATTTTCGATTTTCAATAATGAAGGTTTTCATAAATTCTTTATATACGATGTTGACAAAAAATATGATGGTGTCATAGGATGGGATCTTATGACAAAACTTAAAGCAAACTTAGATCTCGGAAACAGGATATTACAAACTAATAAAACAATTATCCCTATTCAGTATGATCCAGACTACATAATTAATTTGGAACCCCGTAGCGAGCATCGTGTTAAATTACCAGTCAATTTAAAGGAAGGTTATGCAATTTTAAATTTTAAACAGTTTTCTGACACCGTACGCATGCCCTCCGCTTTGGTAAAATGTGAGAATTATTTCACTACGACAGTAATACAAAATAGTTCTGAAGATTACATAACTATGACAGTAACCAAACCCTTTAGAGTTACACTTATTGAACATGACTCTGACGTATGTGAAGTTAATTTTAATACAGACATGACAGATATCGAAGTTGACGATCTACTTAAAAATAATTTGACTAAACTACGGTTAGATCATTTAAATGACGAAGAATCAAAAGCCATACGCACTTTATGCGACGAGTACAAGGACATATTTTACTGTGAAGACTTACCACTTACATTTACAAATCAGATCAAACATCACATTCGAACAACTAACGAAATCCCTATTTACGTTAAGCCATATAGGCAACCCCCAGCTCAGACCCAAGAAATCAAAGATCAGGTTGAAAAATTACTGAAAAATAATGTAGTTAAGGAATCACACTCACCGTGGAGCGCTCCGGTTCATTTGGTATCAAAGAAAATGGACGCTTCCGGACAAGTAAAGTATAGAATGGTAATTGACTATCGCAGACTCAATGATATCACAGCTGACGATAGGTATCCTCTCCCAAACATCCATGACCTTTTCGATAAAATAGGCAGAAGTAACTATTTCACAACACTAGACTTAGCGTCTGGATATCACCAAATAGAAATAGCCCCGGAAGATAGACAGAAAACTGCATTTTCCACGCAAAATGGACATTACGAATTTTTGCGTATGCCATTTGGCTTGAAAACTGCACCAGCTACCTTCCAGCGGGCAATTGATAACGTTTTGAGAGGATTACAAGGTTTACATTGCCTCGTATATTTAGATGACATTCTTATCTTTTCCAACGGCATAGAACAGCATTTACAAAAACTCCGTGCTGTTTTCGACAGACTACGTAAAACAAATCTGAAAGTGCAATTAGATAAATCCGAGTTTTTGCGCAAAGAAGTGCAATACCTAGGACATACCTTGACAAAAGGCGGCCTTAAGCCAAACGATGATAAAATTAAAGTTGTACTTGACTATCCGATACCACAGACTCAGACTGAAATAAAACGATTCCTCGGTTTTATTGGCTATTACAGACGATTTATAAAAGACTTTTCAAAAATCACTCAACCATTGACAGCATGTTTAAAAAAGGGCAAAAGAGTAGAATTAACGGAAAAATACACAGAAGCATTTCAAAAATGTAAAGAGTTGCTAGTTAACGCCCCTATTTTACAATACCCGGATATGACAAAACCTTTTGTCCTGACTACAGACGCTTCAGAAGTAGCAATTGGTGCGGTACTATCACAGGGCGCAATAGGTAGTGATAAACCAGTAGCTTATGCTAGCCGTACCCTTACAGAAACCGAAAGAAAATATAGTGCCATAGAACGGGAACTTTTGGCTATAATTTGGGCAACAAAACATTTTAGGCCGTATCTTTATGGCCATAAATTTGATATTGTGACAGATCACAAACCACTTCTTTGGCTGTATCAACTCAAAGAACCCGGTAGTAAACTAACCCGTTGGCGATTAAGGCTTCAGGAGTTTGACTTTGATATTAAATATAAAAATGGTAAACTAAACGCAAACGCCGATGCGCTATCTAGACTCAGGGTGAATGCTCTGGGTGCGGACGAACCTAATGACGACATTTCAATGGTAGTTAATTTAGACGAAAGTGAGAATGAATTACAAAGACAGTCGAAAGACGCAACAAAGAAAATAACTAAAGTAGCTAGACGACCAACGACCGACGACTCTGAAACTATTACAATATCTGACTCTGAGAGAACTATGACAGCAAGCCCTATTACTATATCTGACGCGGATTCCCGTACTAAAGAATCAAGTTGGTTAGTTAGATCCGACTCTAGTGGCACCGATGCTACGGAAACAATTCATTCAGGTAAAGATACGGAATCCCTAGGTATTCCAATTTTAGACGAAGCCGTGGATACAAAACCAAACCAAATATTAGTTTTTCATAAGTTCGGAAATGACATACAAGTAACAGATTTATCCACGAAACATCAAAAAATCCTAGAAGTTTTCTTACCATTGCACAAAACGGATTTAGTTATAAATTTCATAAAAGAATATGTCAAGCCTAAAATCAAATACTTCATTTATTTTGAAACAGACCTGCATAGGAAAGAATTCAATAATGTTATTATTACATATTTCAAAAAGGGAACTATCAATTTCTTTGAGTGCACAAAACGCGTTGTATTAATCGATGACGAGAATGAACAAAAAATAGTAGTTCAAAAGTTACACGAAGGTAAAACTTGTCATCGTGGCATTACAGAAACTGTTAAAAGAGTCCGACGTAATTACTATTGGCCGAATTTACATGAAACTGTAGCAGTAGTTATTAATTCATGCGGAAAATGTAAAACCGAAAAATATGACCGAAAACCATTGAAACCAATATTGCAACTTACAGAAACACAAAATGCTCCGTTTCAAGAAATATTTATCGATGTATTTTCCATAGAATCCAAGCATTATCTTACTATAATAGACGCCTTCAGCGGATTAGGCCAAGCATTCAAAATTCAAAGTCGTTCTACTCCTGAAATAACAAGAGCTCTAATAAAATATTTCAGTTTTTACGGTATTCCACGAAAAGTTAGTTGTGACCCTGGAACCGAATTCAACAATGAACTCTTAAGAGAGATGACAGATTTTTACAAAATTAAATTACACATAGGCACACCAAATAACCCAAATTCCATGGGTTTGGTAGAACGATTTCATTCGACCTTAATAGAAATTTACCGCTTAGCTAAATACGAAAGAAAGTTTACTGACCCTGCATCCGTAATGACTTACGCTATAATGGCATATAACAATAGTATACACAGCGCTACCGACCTAACACCGTTTGAGGTAGTATTCGGTCATACAGAATTAAGATCTACGTTTGACATTGATTTTGATAAAACTTACAAACAACAGTTGGTTAAGGATCATAGAAAAAGGACACATGAATTATATAAGCATTTATCACAAAGGATGATTAAAAGTAAAGAAAACGTTATTAAGAAACGCGGAGGTGAGATAGGACCTAAGTTAGAAGTAGGACAAACAGTTTACGCAAAACCTGTAAATAAAAGACAGTCAAAGGACAAACCGAGATATCAAAAGGCTATAGTAACGGAAAGGGTACACCGAAATGTAGTACCTGTAAAAATAAAAGATAGAGACACAAAAGTTCCAATTAAAAATATCAAACGCCCTCCACGGATGGTGCAGACTCCTGCTGTGGACTGTGATGATAAGGATAGTTCGTGGCCGAGCTCACCCAAACCAGGACCTTCAACTGGTAAAACTTGAGCAAACGCGGGAATACTTCCAGTTAAGCTAGGATGTGCCTTCGTAGAACATGACAAATGGTCAATCATTAAGACACTTAACTAAGAAAGCCTTATTAGGGATTTGAATTACAATATTGCGAAATATTCTGAATTAAATAATAATATTAGTTACAATAAATACATTATTAATGAAGTAAAAGAATTAAAAGGTCAGGTAGAGTATGTTCGTGACGAAGCAATAGAGAAAGTTCGGCAATTGAATCCCTCTAAACGTTTAAGCGTGGTCTCATAGACCCTTTCGGCTCCTTAATTAAAGTTGTAACAAGTAATCTTGATAACAGCGATGCGATGCACTATGATAATCTTATAGCAGGGCTTGAAACTCGAGAACAAGGCATTTTCAATAAAATAACCTTGCTCTCTGATATGATGGATCACTTTCTCCTCTCTACACAGATCATTAATAGTAATATTAAAATTATAGATGAACGCTTAAAACGAATTGAAAACATTGTAACAGATTTATCAAAAGAAAATATGTACATTTTCCTCTCATATTTAAATAACGTCCTATATATATGTTTATGGCTAACTTTAGAACTATATACATGAAAATAAATGATATAGAGACAGCTATAGCACTTAGTAAGGTATCTGTTTTACATAAATCTGTAATTGATTCTAATGAACTTTTATGTGTATTGCTTGAAATTGAAAAGTATGATAATTTGATGTATTCAGTGTTTGACAAAAACCTAATTAACATTGAGGAAACACTTTCTATTAAAATTTACCTCAAGAACAATGTAATAAGGTTCATTATTGATGTTCCATTAGTTAATAACCATAGTTATAACTTTTTCAAATTGTACCCTTTACCTGTATCCCATGAATCTGAAACATTCATCATAATTCCTGAATTCCCTTTCCTATTAGTAGAAGGTACCAAGTACTATCCAACCGCCCACCAATGCCGTGAGATAACAGCTAACGAATACTTATGTTCTGAAGATGACCTTATTCTATATGCTCAGAAGACTTGTGTTGAGCAACTCATGGAGTATCAACGTAACTTGTCCATGTGTTTTCCACATAGAGTCCTACCGGAAAACCTGAAACTTCAGAGGATAACAGCTGAAAGCTGGATACTATATTCACGACATAGTACGGTTTTAACACAGACCTGTAGTAATGACATCATTCGAGAAACTGTATTATAGACACACATACTCACCGTACCTAAAGAATGTGACGCCACTATTAATGACGTCATTATACATGGGAAACATCGGCACCAAATAGAAGCCGGTTATAAACCCATTCCACTTGTAACTCTACCTGATGTTAACGAACTGCGGCAGAAGCAACTTTCTGCAAACACCGAACCTGTAGACCTAAAAGGGGTCAACCTGGACGACGTACAGCATCTTAACTACATCTTGAAGAAAAATGTTGTGAAAAGTGTTAATAGTGAAAATGGGCAATATAGTGTTCAAATTCAAAGTGTTAGTGTCGCGACCGTATTACTTTACATTATTTTAATTGTATGTTTTAGTTATATAGTTTACCTTAGAATTAGAAATGTAATCATAACTCGATAAGATTTTATAATTTTGTAAGCGAAGTTATAGGAAAAACCTTGTTTTCCATAACTTCGGTCTAAGGGGGAAGGCGTTATATTCCCATCACTAGTTTTAAGAATAGTTTTGCTTACTTGCACATGACGGCATACTGTCGGGCCACGGATGTAGTCTAGACGCATAGTCAGCAAAGATAACAGAGGCTGGTGTTGAACGCCTCGAGTACATAAGTTAGTCTTAAGAATTATTTTGAAGAATAAACGCGTCTCTTAAATTAATTCGTTTATTTTAAAAGACTCCCTCGCGCTCCCGAAACTTATCTAGATAGTAAACAATATATTTATCTGGTGCTCAAATATATGTTTTCTTTATTTTTAAGCATTTTTATCATATTTTTACCTATTGCAGCATTTGGTATTGCAATTTTTCCACATACACAGCTTTTACACTATACAAACTTTGTTGGTGTTATTGACTTTACAATATGTCATTTGACAATATTTCCGTCTAAGAGAATCTGTTACCGTATTTGTTATTATTTTTTATGAACATTCTTTGCTTCGCTATTTCTCCTTCTGATATTCGGTCTCAAGCTCCTCTAGCAATTGAAATAAATATTCTAGCCTCGATATTTTTTCAGACAAATTGGCACAATAACATGATATTTCTCAATGTCTTGACGTTTTTGGGGATGAATATACAAATAATAAAGAAAAAACTATAATGTATGTAGTGTGCTGGAGGACTACTTGAAGTGAAAGACCACTTGTACTGTCGTATGTCGAATGTGTGTTTTATTGAGAAACATGCACTCCTTATATACAAATTAGACCAGCGAGAGTAGCGCCCTCTGCGGGCAAGCGCGGGCGAAAAGCGCGGGAAACGAGCGCGTGCCATCGCGGGAAACGAGCGCGTGCCATCGCGCGCCCCGCGTCCGTGCCCCCGCGCGCCCCGCGTCCGCGCGACTCTCGCTCACCTATAAATATTAGGCGCGTCGCGGTTTCGCGGTTATTCAGCGCGGCGCGTCGTCGGAAGAATCATCGGGCAGCTACTCGTCGTGTGCGGTGTGCGTCGCTCGTCGTGGGTCTCCAGAACTGTCGCCGGGCCGTGCTGCGTGTGTCGTCGAGCTTCGCTTCGTGATCAGCGGTGATGGCGTTTTCACGCCGCACTTGCTGTGGTTTCACTTGACTTGACGTCAAAAGTATGTGGCATTTTCATGCCGCGCCCATCCATTATCCAAAGTCTATAAAAGACTTATAAACGTATTATTATTATATTCGCTGTGTTTTATTTCTTGTGTCCTCTCTGTGTTTTATTTCTTGAATTCCTGGTAAATGGTATATTTGGTATGTCACGGTAAGGTAAGGTAAGGTGGTTGGTCTTGAGAGGTAACAGGTAAGTATGCATGTTCTCTGTATGTGCGCGTGACGCCACAGTACTCCCCCTCAAGTGAAACGCACGGAGGGTTTCACTGAGCGTCCCGATCGTGTGACGTAGGGCTGCTTTGACGGCGGCGCTGCTTCTGACGATCGTGGCTCCGTGACTGTGGTGTCTGCCGGTTTCTTGCTCGAAGTAGGTGTCGAGGTAATCACGGCGCTTTCTTCGTTAAATAAGTAGGCTGGTTTTAGTCTGTCTATTGATATTATTGTAGTGCGTAGTGGTAATTTTATTTTGAATGTTTTGCCACTACGCTCAAGTACTTCATACGGTCCGTCGTAGGGCGGTGTCAATGAACTGCGTACCGTGTCGTTCCGAATGAACACGTGACTGCAGGTTGCGAGATCTTTATATACAAATGCATTCTTGCTTGAGGCGTATGTTTTATGTACTGGTGATAATGTTGACATAGTTTCTGTTAATCGGCGGACGAATTCGGTGTCTTCTATTTTTGGCTGAGTAGGCACAAAAAAATCAGATGGAACTCGTAGGGTGCATCCGTAGGTCATTAATGCAGGGCTGACATTGTTGTCGCGCAGGGCTGTGCGTAGGCCGAGTAACACTGTGGGCAAATCTTCCGTCCAGCGTGTGTTTGCGCCTCTTGCCATGAGCGCGGACTTCAGCGTGCGATGCCACCTTTCGATTTTACCATTAGCTTGCGGGTGAAATGGTGTTGTCCGGATACGTGTTACACCAAACTTTTTCATGAGTTCGTTGAATAGCGCGGACTCGAATTGACGGCCTTGATCGGTCGTCACTCGCGCGGGGCATCCGAAACGTGCGATCCATCCTTTGTAAAATGCGCGCGCGATTGTTTCAGCTGTAATGTCGCGCGTCGGGACTGCTTCGGGCCATTTCGTGCATCGGTCGATCATTGTGACGCAATATTTGTGTTCGTTTGATGTAGGTAACGGGCCGATTATGTCGATGTGCACGTGTTCGAAGCGGCTTGATGGCGGGAATTGACCAAGCGGGCTACTGACGTGTCGATTTATTTTGGCGCGTTGACATCCGATGCATGCTTTAGTCCATAAACCAATATCTTTATTCATTGACGGCCAAAAATATTTTGATGTTATTATCTTCCGCGTCGTACGAATACCGGGGTGGCTTATTTCGTGTTGCGCTTGGAATGCGGCGTAACGATAAGCGGGTGGTAGGTACGGGCGGGGATGTGTAGTCGCGATGTCACAGGTCAATGAGCGATGCATTCCCGGTAGCGTAATTTGTGTAAATTTTAGGTTTGGTTTGTTTTTTATTTTCTGTAACTCGGCGTCGGTGTCTTGGTCTTGAGCTAATTTATTATAATCGATGTTTGAAAAATTTTCAATTGATTCTATGCGTGATAAGGCGTCTGCTGCGTGGTTCCGGTCTCCGTGCACGTACTTGATGGATGAACAGAATTGACTAATGAAGTGTAGTTGTCTCTCTCTTCTGGGCGTGTCACTGCTACTCGGTGGTCTAGTGAGTGCGTGCGAGAGTGGCTTGTGGTCGGTCCATATAGTCAAATCGTTGTTTCCTTCTATGAGTCGGCGAAAATGTTTTACAGCTGTGTAGATGGCTAATAATTCGCGATCGTACACACTGTAGCGGCGCTGTGTTTCACTCATTGTTTTTGAGTAAAATGCGAGCGGTCTCCATTTGTTATTAATTTTTTGTTGAAGGACGGCGCCTATACTCTTGTCGGAGGCGTCGGTCATGAGACATAGTGGTGCACTAGATGTTGGATGTGTTAATGTAGTGGCCTTCAGGATGCTTTCGCGGCATAGTTCAAAGGCGGCGTCGGCTTCGGGTGTCCAATTAATAATTGTCTTATCGTTCTTCTTTTTGTTGTGGAGATATTTATTTAATTCGTGTTGTATTTCGGCTTGATGGGGTAGGCAGTCGCGATAAAAATTTATCATACCGAGAAATCTTCGTAATTCTTGCACAGTCTGCGGTTTCGGGTAACTCGATATAACTTTTGTGCGTTCGTCGGTAGGTTTGATTCCTGCCTGGCTAACTTCATATCCCAAAAATTCAATTTTTTCTTTGCCGAATTCGCACTTATTAATATTGAGTGATACGCCGTATTTATTAAGGCGTTCGATCACTTGCTCCAAATGTTTTCTATGTTCTTCGGCGTTGGTGGAGTAAACTAATAAGTCGTCCACAAAACAAAAAACGATGTCGTCAAGGCCGCGTAGTACTTCGTGCATGAATCTCTGGAATGTTTGTCCCGAGTTGCGTAGGCCAAACGTCATGCAATTAAATTCAAATAGGCCAAATGGTGTGATGATTGCTGTTTTGGTCGCGTTGTCCTTTTCTATAGGTATCCAGAAATATGCCATTTTTAAATCTAATTTTGAGAATATTGTTTTTCCATGTAGCTGGTAAGTGAAGTCTTGAATGCGCGGGATTGGATATCTGTCTGGGACTGTTACTGCGTTGAGGCGTCTGTAGTCGCCACATACACGTAGTGACCCATCTTTCTTCTTTACTACGTGTAGTGGGCTGGCCCAGGGACTCTTCGATGGCTTGCAAATACCCATGTTGATCATGTTTTCAAATTCTTCTTTCGCGGCTTTGTACTTGTCCGGCGGCAGTGGGCGTGGCCTTGAGTAAATCGGCGCGCCCGTCGTTTCGATGTGGTGAGTCACGTCGTGTTTCGCGGGCGTTTTCAGTGACATCGGGCGTAGTATGTCGGGATATTTAGATAAGATGTCGTGGTATGGATGATCTTGATTTAATGTGAAAACAATTGGGTCGGTGCTGTTTGTCTTGATGGCGTTTATATGTAGCTCAGTGACGCTGTCTATTAATTTTCTATGATGCAGGTCAATGATTAACTTATGGCTCTTCAAGAAGTCTGCGCCCAAAATGGATGTTTTCACGTCGGCGATGATGAATGTCCACTTGAAACTTCGGCGTAGTCCTAGGTTGAGCTCTAATGTACGCTCTCCGTAGGTACGTATCGGCGTGTTGTTGGCCGCGAACAATTGATACGACGTGGATTCTTTTGATCGATCGCTTCTTTTGGCTGCAAGCACGGAGATATCTGCTCCGGTGTCGATCAGGAATTTTTCCCGCGTGCGAACGTCAATGACGCATAGGCGGTGACTAATACTAGGAACATCGATACCCGCCGCTATCGGTGTTGTTTCTAGTTTAAATGCTTCTTCTTAGAGCATGGCGATATACACCGGCGAGCTTTATCGCCGAAACGGTAATGGTATCGGCATAACTCTTGTCCGTCCCGCGGTTTGAATGTTGAAGCGCTGCGATCAGCTGATGTAATACTGCGCGAGCGCGCGCGGCGGCGTTGATCAAAGGGACGGCCGCGACGCTGTTGAGTGCGGAATGTGCTTCTTTTGGCGCGTAACTCGGCGATCTCGATGGACATGCGCTCGAGTTGTTTTGCTATTATGTCCATTTGGCTGTCTTGCTTGGTAGTGCAGCTAGGTGAGGTGACGCAGGCGACCGTCGGGCGGAGATTTGTATGCTCGCGTATTTTGTCTGCGATTGTGGCGAGCGTGTCGATACTTTTTTCCGTGGTTATGGCTAAAATGCTCCGAATTTGCTCCGGCATTTGTCTCAACCAAATTAATTTGAGCGCGTCGTCTGTGAGCATTTTTTTATTGAGCTCTTGCATACGGCGTAGGAGTTGGCTAGGTTTATCATCGCCAAGCTCCAAACCGCCGAGAAGTTTCTCCAGCTGGCTATTAGCAGACTCTTGGTAAACGGCTATTAGGCGTTCTTTTGTCCGCTGGTATTTATTTTCGCCGTGGACGTCGAGGATAACGTCGCTGATTTCCTGGATATCTCTCACGTCGAGTGCTGGGATGACAAGCTCGAACTTTTGTTGCTCGCTGGGTTTCTGAGCGGCGACGACGGCTTCAAACTGCGCGAACCATAGTAGCGCGTTTTGGCGCCAAAATGGCGGAATGCGGGACTGCAGGGATACGGCGGCGATGTGATGTTCTTGATTTTGCATGGTGGAATCTAGGTTTCTTGCAGAATGACGATGTGGAATGATCTTCGGGCAAACGGGCAGAGTTTCTTCTATTCAGATGGCTTCTTTTTTCTTCTTGCTTGCTGTTCTTCTTCGGGGTCACCAATTGTAGAGTGCTGGAGGACTACTTGAAGTGAAAGACCACTTGTACTGTCGTATGTCGAATGTGTGTTTTATTGAGAAACATGCACTCCTTATATACAAATTAGACCAGCGAGAGTAGCGCCCTCTGCGGGCAAGCGCGGGCGAAAAGCGCGGGAAACGAGCGCGTGCCATCGCGCGCCCCGCGTCCGTGCCCCCGCGCGCCCCGCGTCCGCGCGACTCTCGCTCACCTATAAATATTAGGCGCGTCGCGGTTTCGCGGTTATTCAGCGCGGCGCGTCGTCGGAAGAATCATCGGGCAGCTACTCGTCGTGTGCGGTGTGCGTCGCTCGTCGTGGGTCTCCAGAACTGTCGCCGGGCCGTGCTGCGTGTGTCGTCGAGCTTCGCTTCGTGATCAGCGGTGATGGCGTTTTCACGCCGCACTTGCTGTGGTTTCACTTGACTTGACGTCAAAAGTATGTGGCATTTTCATGCCGCGCCCATCCATTATCCAAAGTCTATAAAAGACTTATAAACGTATTATTATTATATTCGCTGTGTTTTATTTCTTGTGTCCTCTCTGTGTTTTATTTCTTGAATTCCTGGTAAATGGTATATTTGGTATGTCACGGTAAGGTAAGGTAAGGTGGTTGGTCTTGAGAGGTAACAGGTAAGTATGCATGTTCTCTGTATGTGCGCGTGACGCCACATGTAAATCAAACGGGGTAATATTTTTGACTTTGCTGCCTTTGTCGAAACCTCACACTTATACCGTTGTATAAGTGATCGTGGTCTCTTCAGTCCATGTAATAATTTCAATTATTCACTTTGAAATTATTCAAATGATTGTCTGCTTCGGTACAAGCATGTAAAGTGCGATCTAGAGGTCCTGGGTTCGATTCCCGGGTCGGGCAAAGTTTTATAAGGTTTTTCCATGAGAAAAATCTCAGTAGCAGCACGGAATCTGGAAATGTGTCCAAAAACACCAATAGGCTCGCTCCCTATTACATCCAACTGTCCATACCTGGCGAAATGTGGATGCAAAAATGCACCTCTACCTACCCCCTTCGGGGTATACAGGCGTGAGGGTATATACGTACATATGCAAATTCTGATGCTCTATATGAGGTACGAACGATATGCATAGACTCTAATTGCACTTCTTTTGACATTATATATCCACAATTACATTCTAGAATCAAAAAGAATAACACTTTCTAAAGAATATAGTTGTTATCAACACGAATTCATCAAGCGGTCAAATGACCGCGCGTGGTAGACTAGACACCCTTTAAAATTTTTTCGAAAACTAAACAATAAAGAAAGTCGTAAATATGAAAAAATGTGTATATTATAGGAAAAGTCAAAAAGCGACATTGGGACACAGTAACATTTTGCACGAGATTTTTTAAGCCAAACTTCAAAAACGGTCATTTGACCGCCCATGGTAGGTTTAGTGTTAAAGCTGTTTTCTGGCAGAACGACGTCTGCCGGGCCAGCTAGTGGTATATAAACAGGGAGAAAGAAAACTCGCACACACATACATGAACAGATTTATTCGTTGAATATTCGGCAAACTTAATTGGTCCACCTTTATTGCTTGTAACTAGTTGCGCGCTGCGGCGTGTGCGTTCGGTGGCGGCGGACGAGCCGCGGGACCGGGGGGGGGGGACTGTGTGCGGGGCGGGGGCGAGGGGGACAGGATTGGGACGGGGCGGGGGGGATGCAGGAGGGACAGGGGCTGGGGGGGGGGATCGAAGTGTCGGGGCGGTGGACCAGCGAAGTGGCCGCGGCGGCGGTGGCGGCGCGCCGCACCTACTCTCACACTTAACCTAGCTATGTACAAAAATTAGTACCCGTTTAAATGAATGTATATCGAGGCTATTTACACAAGAAGGGTCGCCGTGGCCCGCGGGGGCGGCGCCGGCGGCGGGGTCACGGCGCGCCGGGGCCGGCGGCGGGCCCGGGCGGCGCGGGGGCTGCGGGGGCCGCGGCGGGGGGCGCCGGGGGGCCGGCGGCGGCGGGCGCGGGGGGCGCGGGCGGCGGCTCGGCGCCCGACAGCCGCGCCAGCGCCTTGTAGAGCGGCGAGTTGACGAAGCGCGGGTACGAGTCCCGGTGCATGAGCGTGTAGATCTGCAGCTGCGCCTCGTCGAACGTGTGCGGCGTCGGCTCCACCATGTTGCGGTTGACGATCTCGCGCACGCGGGAGTCCAGCGACACCTGCGCAGACACGGCCTCATTCTCGCACCGGCCGCAGTGACCCACGGACGTCTACATGTCCGTGCGGCCACTGGGCCTGGCCGCCACCGGTCGGCCAGAGAGACGCCAGTAGTCGCCGACTCGGGCGGAAGAGAAGGGAGCGCACCTCTTTGGGAGACAGTATGGAGATATAATCCTCGTAAATGAAGCGCGCCTTCTCCTCGACGGCGTCGGGGTCGGTCTCTCGCTTGAGCTCCTCGCACGCCAGCCAGAACATGATGTTCTCCTCGGAGTACTCGCCGCGCAGGAAGTCGCGGAACACCTTGCGCCCGGCTGCAACCCCCAACACACACTCAAACAAACATTCACGTATACATCAATTTCATAGCGCTCAAAAAATAAGTTATACAGAAAGCCGGCGCCCAGAAATTATACTTAAGGTGTTGCAAAACTTTTTGTGCCGGGCGGGTACCGATCCACTCCGCCGAGTGGTGTTTGTGAGTACAAGAAACCCGACAGCGAGTTATGAGATGCTGTGCGCGCCCTGAGTCAGTGAGCAAAGCCTACTGCGCTCATCTCGCTCTGTGCGATATCCTTGAAACATATTTGAGGCATAGTGCGGACCACACAACACAAAAGTAATTGGCGACCTGTAAGTATGGAGCTGGTACAAACGGGCCGACATCGGTGCAGGGCGTCGGAGGCACGTACCTGCGCTGCGCATCAGCCGGTCGAACGACTGCCCCCAGCTCTGGATCTCCTCCAGCGTGGGCCTGCAAGGAGCACAGCGCGTCACTCGGCGGTAGTCGCACGGTACTGTGGTGTAGTACTAGTGGTGTACTCACGGCGCGTCGCCATCGGGCAGCAGCGGCTCCTGCGGGCCGGGCTCGCGGGGCTTCTTGCCGGGGCCGCCCTCGGAGCCGCGCGCCGCCAGGCTGCACATGCGCAGGACGACACGCGTCAACTCACATACTGCTCATGCTCAATTAGGATCATTTCAAAGTATATTGTCGGAACCTTGTAGTGAAAATGCTATTAAAGTGTATAAATTTATTGATAGTTTAAAAATTTAATATTTCTTTTTCTGTTGTAATTATATAAGGGTACTATGGGGCTAGCATAATCGCTTGATTGTAAGCTCCTTATATAATAATAAAGAGAAAAAAAAATACACTTACATAATTATGTACGAATAAAATAATCATGACAATGAGAAAAACAACCGGCGTAACACTTCTATACGATTTGGTTGTTTTCAGTATGAGAGGGTACGTGCGAACAAAACGTAGGCTATATACACACATGACATATGTAAAGTTATGAGATTTTCTTACTGGATGGAAAAGCACGGTCCGTGTAGAGCTACACTACCGGCACGGGATGCGTGCGCGGGCGCGCGTGGAGGAGCTCGTCACAGGTCGCGTGTGCACGTGTCGATCAGTACCGACGGAACTGAGAGTAAGTGCGGGTCACCACGTGTACACGGGCGGACGTGCCGGTGTCTGTGCACTAGTTGTTTGTATGTCGATGTGAATGTAAAGCTGTACAAAGCGAAGTTAGCGCAGGTGAGTGGTGGGGCGGTGCGGCGGAGGTGCACAAGACAGCATGCAGCGGATACAGCAAGGCGACGCCGCGAGGGACGCGCACATGGAGACAGATGACGAGCCATATATTACAGGTATGTATTATACATAGCTATGTATTATATATGAACATGTATCGCAAAGACACATGCCTCTACGAAAGAGTGAGAGCGCGTTTGTTCTCTTGTGAAATAATTGTAATTATTTTTTATTTTTCTGCATTTCGTTTTGTTGGTGACTCGACGAAGCAGAAATGTGTTAATCAACCAATTTTTAACCGTATCCGTTTACAAGTTTCGGATAAGGCCGGAGTCTAAATAAAACGACGTGTTACGACAGCAGCATCTTGCAATTTGTTTGTTATCTTTAGACATAATACTCTGTCTCTCATAACTCGTTAAAACCTATATATAACGAAATATTTGTGTTTATAATATACTTCAATCTAATATCCGTAACCGAAACTAACGGATAATCCGAAATAATTATATATCCATAGCCGAATCCCAAACCGATATAAATTTATCCCTATACTATCCGTAACACCCCTAGTTTTAAGCCCCGCGTAATAAGATACCAGAGTAGACATTGTCATTCATTTTAGTCACATTTCTCAGATCTGCGAGTTTCCCAAATAGTAACGAGCCAATAACTGTGCGCGGCCCGGCACTCGAACACAGGACGTCGCGGTGGCACGGCGCACATTCCTGGCGCGGGAACGATCGGCTATTATGCGGTCTCGGCCAGCGCTCCCTCGCGCGACACAAACACACTGAAGTAATGTAAAGGCGGCGTTGCACTCTTGCCACTTACCTCCACACCTACTCGATTAAATCTGTATATTGCTCCATAAACTAATAAACGTTTTTCACACAAGATTTGCCATTTTTGTGGTTAATATAAAAGCGAGGAAATCTCGTCTACATTGCAAAAGTTCTCTATAAAAGAACACCAGTCTCCACACCCAGAAGTATGTAAACGGATGAGAACGAATTGAAATGAGAATAATTTTGTTTTAAACTTTCAATGGTGAAAGTGATGATACTGAATCGTTATTCCCATCGAAAAAGACCGATTATTTTCAAAGGTTCACTCGTTATAAATGAGTGATCATCAGATTGAGTTATGAAATAGTAAGATGCGAAACAACTGTTAACCTCGATGTTCCGCAATGTACCGAACTCATGATTGAGCCCATTTGGCTCACAACGCGTGAACGCGAGTCTCTCACTGCGGAGCTACTACATAGCAGGCGCCGCACCACGTGATAAGAACAAGCAAACCGAATGATGCGTGGAACCGCGGCCGACACACGACAAGTTCGCCGTCTGTTATTACATATTACTCTGCGACCAAAACACAACTGGCGAAACGTGGAGGGCAGGACGTCCTCCGGCGAGGTGGGGTGACGATATTCGCAAGGTAGCTGGCAGCGGTTGGATGAGGAGGGCCGAAGATCGAGCCCTGTGGCGTGCCATGGAAGAGGCCTATGTCCAACAGTGGACGTGAAAGGCTGTTGATGATGATGATGATGATGATGAAACGGGGAGATAGCCACGCAAGGTGCCTTCCCTTTTGGGAAATACACACGTGAGTGCGTGCGAGAGTGTTGCAGCAACTAGTCGCTGGAGTTCCAAGATATAATGAACGCGGTGGCGCGGGGCCGGTCCCGCCGACATCCGCGCCTGTGCTCCATACTAGTCGACGAGTCGGTTTGCAACGACCAGCTTTAAAGTACCTACGCTTCATTAAACATATCTTATGTGTTAACGCATTGTATTACAGACTAGTTTGTAAAAATACGTGTACCGGACACGTGCCATTACGTTAACCAGAAAGCTCTTTTGTGAACAACAAATGATATAATTTCCCTTCAGTGAGAGGTCCCTGCACATGTGCTCGGCATGGAGTGTTCATGTAATCGTGTGGGCACACATTTGCAGCACACGAGTAACTTAACAACGACATATAACGTGCACTTGTCCTCGCTATATTGCCAGTCCTGTCGTGTCGAGCGAGTGGTGTGGTGGCGGCGGGGCGGCGCGGGTGGGGGGGGGGGTGGCCGGCCGGCGCTCGCGGCACTTACCACTTAGCCCTGAAACCGAAACAAGTGCTAATTAGCGCACACGTTGGTGCAGGACGGGGAACAGTTATTTATACTAGACAACTCCCAGAAGCAGCATTAGGTATGGATAGAGGCCATAAGCGCGCCCTCTTTAATGTGCAATGTACCGAGTTGCCTTCCACTTGGCGATAATGGGCCTGTGTGGGCACACGTGTACATATGCATGTGCGGATTCCCATTACCATCAGTCCATCCCATCACTGGGCACGGGCCTCCTCCACCGTTGAGAGGGTTGACGCGTAAGTACGGATTGGCGGACTACGCCCTGTAGTGTGATCTGTGCTAAGAAATTTCTAAGAACTTTGACCGTTGAGATGTGAATACATATACATGTGCGTACTTCTATTTGAAAAATGTTACAGAACAACAAATTATTCATAAGAATTAAAATTCGTCGATTTTGGATGCATATGTTATGTTTTGAACAACATTCGTGTTATCAATTGGTCGTTGTAATATTCCAAGTAAGTTCGCGACGCGACCACTTCACGTCGGAGGCGGCTGAGCTAAGGGGCGGGCGCGCCTAGTGTACACTAGTGTGGGGGGCGAGGGAGCGACACGGACCAGGAGCAGGAGCAGCAGCAGCACCAGCAGAGGCAGCACGGCTTGGCGGCGGGCCGGCAGCCGCGCGCCAGCGCTGCCAGGCTGCACATCTGCAACACACCAGCCGGTCACTCGCGGCCGCGCGTCCGTGCGCGACACAAGCATTCATAAACAATCATAAGTATCAATGTTTGGGCTTCCAGACGCGGCGTGGTGCCCGCGGGAGGGACGCCGGCGGCGCGCGGCGGCGTGCAGCGCTGCGGAAGCGCACCGTCACGCCGCAGAAATAAACAACGTTTGGAGGGTAGTAGGTGAGGGTCGCGGGCCGCGCGGGGCGCCTGCGTATTTATAGCGCGCCCTCATTGAGGCGCGCGCGGCCGCGTGTTTGTGCGCGCCGCTATATCGGTGCGCCGCCGCCGCTGTAAACAACCGGCGCGCTGCATCGCCCCGCCGCGCACCGCCGGCACTACACTGCACCACGCACGTCGACCAGCGCCGGGTACTGCATTCTCAATCGACCGTTCTATCCTAATCTCAAAACGACACGATCGCTATCCCAGCTTCAATGCGAAAACACGAGGGGCGTCGGCCGCGTGCCGCACGCCGAGCGGCCGAGCGCTCCACCTCACTGGCAGTCACGGAGCGACCCTTGCGGCCGATGTGCGGGGCGGCGGCCCGGCTCCGGGGGCGCTGCGGTCCGCCGGCGCCGCGCTCGGTGCACGGCTCGGCGGCGTCGCGGCGCCCGCCGGCGGTCAATACTGCGCGGGCGAGCGCGGGCGGGCGCGGGTGGCGGGCGGACGAGGCACGTGAAAGCGGCACATGCGCGAGTGGCCGATCGATGGGCGGGCGACGGCTCACCTGCCCGTGGCCTGACGGGCGGAGCGGCGGCGGGCGGCTCGCCGGCCACGCCGGCGCTAGCGAGCGCGCGGGCGCGGGCGCGGCATGCGGCGAGCGCGCGGCCGGCTGCGGGCGAGGCGGCGGCGAGGGCTGCACGGGGACGGGCCGCGGTCGGGGCGCGACTGACGCGGCGAGCGGCGCGCGCCCGCCGCCCGCCCTCCGCGCCCCGCGCGCCGCCCGCGCCCGCCCGCGCCCGCCGCGACCCACGCGCACGCGTGCGCCGCCCGAACCCTCCGCGACTATGAATGAATCGGCGCGAGTCGCTGCCGCATCGGCGGTGTACGCGGCGCGAGTACGGGCCGCGCCCGCTCCGCCCGCCGCCCGCCACCTGCGCGCCACACGCCACCGACACGCGACATGAGGAGAGCTACGAGCTGCACTAACGCCGGCTCGCGGCGTCGCCCGGGGTTCCCGCTCCCAGTACGTACATAGTATAGCGCCGATGTCATCCCGAGGCGAGGTGTAGCGCGTCCGTCGCCGGCCGAGCGCCGCGCCCGCTACGTGGCCGCTACGGCTGCGCTACGGCGGCGGGCGGCGCGCGGTGCGGCGCTACGATTGTCCGTTACGAATATCGTGTGGCCGCGAGTCCGGCGGCGCGTCTGCCTTCACTCCTGTATGGAGCGGCCGCACGCGCGCGGGACATCTCGCGCTCGCAGAACATCCAACGCCATCGTTCCGGCCCTCGCGGAACCAATGTTCGTGTCGGTACCGTCCTTTGTCGAAGATTTATTGCTTAATTAAATCCATTCATACTGATGACATCCTGATTACAACTACATTACAAACTGCTCGATTCCGAGTCGAAATGATCATATCGATATAAACGCTGAAACCGTCCGGGCTGGCAACGTCAATAAAGTAATTGATGTATGAATATTAAATAAAACCGAAGCGACATTCTGCCGTGCCGCGGGTCGGGTCAATAAGGGCGGGCGGTGGAGGCGCGGTGGGCGGGGGGGTCGGGCGCGCGGGCGCGATCGATGGGCGGCGGGAGGCGGCAGTCGCGGCCGGCGCGCCGCTCGAAGCTGAGGTGGGCCGCGAGACACCCGCCGCCACCGCTGCAGGTGAGCAGGCGCCGGCCTCGCGCCGCGGCCGTCGCCCGGGCCGAGCCGGGGGATGGCGCGCGCGGGGAGGGGGCCGCGCCGGGAGGGTGCGTGCGTGTGCCGAGGGTGGAGCGCGGCGGATCGATGCGCCACCCCGGCCCGGAGCCGAGCGCAATCTTTGTAGCGTGAGCCAGGGTGCACCGCCGCATCGGCGGCCCGCGCGCCTTCCCGGGCGAGGAAGGCGGACGCAGTGAAGGCCCGAGTCGACGCGATCTCGCGAGCGATGTGCGGGCGGCCCGGGCGACTCGGGTGGCTCGATGGAGTCGCGCAGGTGGGCCCGCGGGCGGTGGGGCCGCGACCCCCCACGACTGCATCGCGACCGCCCTGCCCCCGGTATCGCTCGCACACGCAGTGGGATGTGGGCCCCCTGAGGGCGACAATTCCACATGCATCATGCGTATCACAATCCCCGTTGGCGTATGTGGCGGCGTGGCGATGTGTCGGTGCAGAGTGTCGCGGTGCGAGTGACCGGTGCGTTATGTTCGCAGCGGTAGAGCGCGGCAGCGATGGACGGGGGCGCGGGCGTGGGCAGCGTCGCGTCCCTCACCATGGACTGCGAGGACATGTTCAAGGAGATCACCAAGAAGTTGTACGGCGAAGAAGCGACTGTGGGAGTGGGCGTGGGCGTGGGCGGAGTGGTGGGCGTCGAGTTCCCGGCGGCCGAGCGCGACCTCGACGATGACTTGCGCCCGGAAGAGCACATCACGGCGTGGGGGCTCGCCGCACTCATGCAGAACGGGTTTCCTCCGCCCGGGATCCTCCAGGTGAGACTGCGCTGGCGCTGCGCCACACCATGTTTGTCGACTTGTAATGTAGTATTGAGAGTTTATGATGTAGTACGGCCCCACTCGGCGTGGTGTCTCGGTGTGAGCAGTGCTTGAGGCTGGTGGTGTCCGCAGGCGAACTTCACGCCGCGCATCGACCCTACGGCGGAGGACCGGTGGACGGCGGCGGAGGAGCCGCTGGCGTGGGCGCACTCGCGCATCGCCGCCTACAACCCGGCGCAGCGGCTGTTCAAGTGCGCGCACTGCGACTGCGTGGGCTTCCTGGCGCGCGTGGCCGAGCACTGGCTGGGCACGCACTCGCAGGTGGGTGCGGGGGGGGGTGCGGCACGTGCGGGCGGCGCGGGGGGAGGGGGGCTGAGTGAGTGAGTGCGCTGAGTGCGTGCGTGTTGCAGGCGCGCGCGTTCCAGTGTCCGCTGGCGGGGTGCGGGTTCGCGTCGAGCTGGGCGCGCGGCGTGCGGCAGCACCTGGCGCGGGACCACCACTCCGACCCCGCCGCCGCCGACCAGCTGCTGCGCGACAACCCCGCGCTCGACGACCTCACGCGATACCTGCAGCGGCTCAAGAACAAGGTACTGCCCGCCCACCGAACTCGGACACGCTCCAATACGACTCTTATAATAATTGATACCTAACGTATGGATGTAGGACTAACACCAGCAAAATATTAACAATAGCAAACTTTTCATACATACATAACCGCACTCCAGTTTCATCGAAGAGGTAGCCAGAGATCCATTTTTGAACCAGCATGTCGGCAGGAATGTACTACATATAAGTTTATCAATCGCTCGTCATAGGAGGCGACACTATAGCCGGTTTTGGGGCACATACCTATATACTCGTGCTCCTACAGAAAGTTTCCTTAATGAAAAACCGAATAACCCTTTCGCCAACTCTGGAACCGCACCCGTGATCTCTACATCCTACGATACATAGATACCTACTAGCGTCACGAGACCAAGAGGCAGTAATTTAGAAAAAAACAAATAAATTTACCTTGAGGACTAAGTGAATGTCCGGCACAACAGCATCCTTTCGTTCGTTGAAATCTATTAAATTGGTGTAGTGTTGTTGAATTATTGCACACAATAAGCTCCCCCTAGCATTGTGCAGCGCACTGTACCGCTGCAACCGCCTCTACTGCTCTCGTTGCACACGTTCCACTGTTCTTGTTGTGTATGTTTCGTGGTCCCGTGCGCTTTGTCTTGCGTAATCCCTCAATTCAGTTTAATGTCTACTATCAGTATCAGCCCTTCCACTGCGAGTTCCTCGGGTTTTTAGGATTCCAGACGTCAAAATACAAAAACGGAACAGCTATATCGCACTAGTATTACAATAGTGTTGTAACTCAAAATACATCGAAATTGACATAACACTATAATTAAACGTAAAATTTAATTACTCACAAATCATTAAAACTGTCATTGGAATAATGCAGAAAATGAATAAGTTATGACGTGTTAAGACATTATCCATGACTGACCGGTAGTCTAACCTTCCATCCCAATATTGTGTCATCTTTAGTTGCGACCAATAGTGATCGAAAAAGTGCAGGCCGCTTGTTGCATTATTTCGAGTTCCAACGTTATTACTGGATCAGGTATGTAAAATTCATAGTTTTATTTTGAATTAATACAGTATTGTTGATTTACACTTGACATGGTTTTGTTCTTATTTTTAGTTAATACACTATTACTGATTTACACAAGCTTTAATAAAAATAATATTTCTACTTAAGACACTATAATTGACTAAGTTAGTAATTTTTGACATAATACAGTTTTGTTAAATTATAACTTCAAATCGATTTTTTGCATGGTCTATATATTTATAAATAATAATATTTACTTTAAGTTACAGTATTACTTACAATTCGATCGAATGTGTATCAGTTTAATGCAAATAAAGCTTATTAACTTTTTTATTTAAAAAATTAGAGTTACTACACTCTTTGTGACAAGCATCAGGTTGGGAGGTGGGTAGGAATGTATTTAACAAAATAAATATTTATTTGATTTGCAGGTTTAGTACCTATCCATCGAGGGCCACCAGTAGAAGGCAAATGACGAACTTTGTGTGAATTCATCACCGTCATTATTGTCACAGGTGAATAAAAACGATCAAACTGCTATCCAGGTAGAAGACATTGATACTACGAAAGTGCAATCGACACTTTCGACACCGTCATCATCTACAGTTCATTCAGTACTTTAACAAATCGACGTAAACAGTTCCCCGAGTATGATTGCAATGAAAAGAAATATTACATTTCACCCATCCACTAAGACCAGAGCGACGATGTTGATTCCCATCATGATCCACATTTCGTTCCTAATTCACCAAGAAAGGAATATAGGGTAGATTGCTAAGAGGTCAAATAACAAAATGTGCAGGTAGCTCTTTTTCTGGAAGCTCTTCTTCAAGCGGCATGGATGATAGAGTTGTGAATAATGTGAGTCGCGTTGCTGGAACCAGTGGGCTGACTATTGAATCAAATATTTCATCGGAATAGCAAAACAATAATACCTGGGGCAGGAAGAGATGGAGAGGATACATAATGTTGAGACCTGGAAAATGCAGGTTAAATTGTTGTGTAAAAATAAACGAGACATCAAGACAAGATTTTGTTTGCTAAAAATTGATTAAAAACAAAATTTTAATTATAAATAGTGTAGTTTATCAAGATTAGGTAAGACTGTTTTTGTCTTGAAAGGTTTATGTTATTTTACAAAATGTTTCAACTTGTTTTTAAGTAGGTATAGGTAGACAAGCATTAGTTTTAGTACACTATATTTCAATTATCATAGCTAAAAAGAATAATCTGGTTTTATTTAATAATATCCTAACCAAAAAAATAAAGAGATCGTATTAAATGGTATATTTTACTACCATTTACTCGGAATTCGTTTTCGATTTATTGTTGTAATGCCAAAAAGTGAGTTTAAAACGTAAAGAAAATGACTTATTCAAACTGTCGTAACACAAAATATTTCAACAATAATGACGTAATTAAAAATGATATTTCATTTTGAACATTGTGCTTGGAAAAATACTGTCTTAACTCAAAATTCGTTAATAATTTCCCTATTATTATTATTTTTTAAAAAAATTTAAAAGGTAATGCCTTCAATTTCATTCCAAAAACACATAAAACATTCATTATATTCGTACCTATTACAGAAAGTGACAAATTAGTTTTTCGTTGATTCTGAAAAATCGTCTTTTTTGAGTTACAACACTATTGTAATACTAGTGCGATATATTGTTTGACACCAAAATTTTCAGACAATTTTTATTTTGAAATAACACACTGTAGTCAGTAAAACGAATGCTGTGTTGCTAGTTGTTATGACGACTACACTAGAATTCTATTCTTGTTATAATTGCACACCTATAACCTCACGCATTCGTGCTTTTTCAGTGAATATAACTTAAGTGACGCGACTGTTATGGCCTCGAGGTTTGGGCGCGCGGTCGAGAATTCGAACCCCAGGCACCCACCTCTGACTTTTCGAAGTTATGTGTGTATTCACATTGAATTATCCCTTGCATTAACGGTGAAAGAAAACATCGTGATGAAACCTGCACATCTAAGAGTTCTTAGGAATTTCTTAGGTGTGTAGTCCGTCAACTCGCACTAGGCCAGCATGGTGAACTATGGCCTGAAACCCTCTCAATGGTAGAGGAGACCCGTGCTCACCAGTGGTTATGTGGGTTGATGAAGAAGAAGAAGACGCGACTTCGACAACCTCCACCTAAACTTGAGATCTTCACGAATTACACAAGCCAGTGTACAATTGAATGTAGACAAAGGCACTAAGTTATATTTGGACTGCATATCCAATGTCGATGTGTACTGACAGGTGGAGTCGATGCGCTCGGAGCGGCGCGCGAGCGGCGGCGACTCGGCGCACGGTGAGGCGGGCGCGGGCGCGGGGGCGGGGGCGGGCGCGGGGGCGGGCGCGGGCGCGGGGGACGCCGGCAAGCGGTACGTGTGCGGCGCCTGTCCCTACGCCACCGACCGCCGCGACTTGTTCACGCGCCACGAGAACATACATCGCGACGAGAAGCCGTTCCAGTGCTACCTCTGCCAGAAGCAGTTCAACCGCGCAGACCACGTCAAGAAGCACTTCCTGCGTATGCACCGCGACCAGCCATACGACCTGAACCGCATCCGGCGCGCCGCCGCCAAGCCGCACCAGCCGCAGCAGCCGCAGCACGCGCTGCACTACTACACCAAGGCACCCGCAGAGCCGCCGCCGGCGCCCGCGCCTGCTACCGCCTCCGCGCCCGCATCCGCGCCCGCTCCCGCTCCCGTGCCTCCGGACTACCGCACGCCGGCGGCGCACGCCCCGCAGCCGCCACCCGTGCCCGTCAAACTGGAGCGCGCGCCCCTCAAGACGGAACCGGCGCCGCCCGCCGCCATGCACAAGCCCCTGCCGCCGCCCGCCGCGCCCGCACCCCCGCCGCCCCCCGCACCCGCCCGCCGGAAGGTAAGCACTCCGGCGCGCGACAGCCGCCCCCACACTCACTGAAGCTCGGTCCAATGCAGCGCCTCGCGGTCCGCAGGGGGAGCGGCGGTACGCGTGCTGCTACTGCGCCTGGTCCGGCGTGGACAACTGGTGCTTGAAGCGGCACCTCAACACGCACCTGAAGCCGTTCGCGTGCGCGCTGTGCGAGTACAAGGCGGCGCGCGCCGAGCGGCTCGCCACGCACGTGCACAAGGTGCACAACAAGAAGTCGTGCGGCAAGTGTCCCTTCCTGGCCGACGACCAGCACCAGCTGGCCGCCCACCTGCGCGACGCACAGTGAGTGTCCCGGAGCCGACGCGCGGCGCGGCGCCTCCACCATCTATAGTCCCCACTGTGTCGACAGCCACATCGAGAGCCGTAACCTGAAAGTGCCGACGGGAGCGGGTCGCGGCGCGGGCGGTGCAGGGGGCGCGGGGCCGGCGAGCGGCGCGGGAGGGGCAGCCGGCGTGGCGTTCGGCGGCGCGGCGGCGGCGCTGGGCGCGGAGAGCGGCGCGGCGGGCGGCAGCGGCGCGGCGGCCGGGGGGCGGCGGCGCGAGCAGCGAGCGGCGGGCGCGGCGCGGCTTTTCGGCTACCTGGAGGCTTCGGACGGCTCGGGCGACGAGTACGAGCCGCCGCCGCTGGGGAGCGAGTTCGGGGGCGCGGGCGGCGGGGGCGCGGGCGCGGCGCCGCATTACGCGCGCGACAAGGAGAACGCGGCGCCGCTGCACCACGCCGTGCACCAAGACCACTGCCTGCGATACTAGTGCCCTCGCACTTGTCGCTCGAATGTCTTGTGGTGTTGGTTGGGCAGTACCAGACACAACTGAATAAGTTTAGTCACCTGTTCATTCTCTTACGTCCAATGATAGAAATTTAAATTTCATGGTTTAATCGTAGGTCCGGCACGCTTAATGCTGTCATTTGGTTTCTAGACTTATTTAGGTGTTCTGTGGGCGGAACCCTTCACGCGTGCCTTTACAGAGTTTGTGGTCGCGTCGATAATGTTTAAGTGTTGAAAATCGATTCGTTGGATATACGATAATGTTTCAAAAATGGATTATGTACAAAATATTATTTATTCATAATTAAAATCTATGGAATGCAGCAACTTGTTCATTTTACTCATGGATTTTACTTCGGTTTTGTTCAAACAACATGACATTTCAAACTTTAAAAAGAATAACAAGAGTTCTAAACGCCACAAGTAAACAAGGACATTTAATGGGCGCCACACGCGGTACGATTCGTCTGTACGATCCGTCGCATCAAACGGATCAAAAGGACGAATCGATGGTGTGTGTCGTGATCGTTAACGATTTACTTAACGAAGACGATGTCGCAAATCGCAACAAAAACCCATGCAGTCATGAATATCGTAACGATAAATTGTCAGTTTCAAACAAGTAAATAATATATCGTTCCGATCAGTCCTTTCGTGTGTGGGTGACATTTTTGATGCAATCAATCGACTCGATTTTCATCAGATCGATTGTACAGACGCATCGTACCGTGTATGGCGCCCATAAGATGATATTATGTGCCTTCAATATCACATAATAATCAATGTCTTCGCTGTCTCTGATAAAATTATATTAGGCACCTACACTTATTTTTGATGTCGAAGGAACTTATTTATTTATTTATTTAATATATAGCGCCACCACATCACATATATTAATACAATTAAAGGCTGACATTTGCCTACGTACTACATCTGATATACATGACACTTATGGTGTGCATAGCATGCACCAAAAACTGAACTTGAACTGAGAACAAACTTATCGAAAGTATATAAAGGTGTGTGGCGTCACGCTCACATACAGAGAACATGCGTACTCACCTTTTACCTCTCAAAACCAACCACCTTACCTTACCTTACCTTACCGAGACAGACAAAAGATTACCAGGAGACCAATAAATAAAACACAGAAAGGGCACAATAAATGAAACACAGCGAATAGAATAATAATACGTTTATAAGTCTTTTATAGACTTGGATAATGGAATGGCGCGGCATGAAAATGCCACATACTTTTGACGTCAAGTCAAATGAAACCACAGCAAGTGCGGTGTGAAAACGCCATCACCGCTGATCACGAAGCGAAGCTCGACGACACACGCAGCAAGGCCCGGAGACAGTACTGGAGACCCACGACGAGCGACGCACACGACGAGTTGCTGCCCGATGATTCTCTCGATGACGCGCCGCGCTGAATATCCGCGAAACCGCGACGCGCCTAATATTTATAGGTTAACTAGCGTCGCGCGGACGCGGGGCGTGGTGGCACGCGCTCGTTTCCCGCGCTTTTCGCCCGCGCTCGCCCGCAGAGGGCGCTACGCTCGCTGGACTAATTTGTATATAAGGAGTGTATGTTTTCCAATAAAATTACATTCGACATTCGACATAGACACAGACACGACATAGACACAGTACAAGTGGTCTCACTTCAAGTAGTCCTCCAGCACACAACAGGTGTATAAAAATGAAACAAAACATGTTTGTATGGTTGTAATTGTGCATAATATTTAAACCGCAACCTAGCCAAGAGCGGTATTCCGCAGTCACACTATTCTTTAGAAACAACACAACGTACAAACATCATTCATTTTCATCAAGCTCGAAACATTTGTCGATAGATCGGAGAAGGCAATTCATGCGAACATATGGGTGAGAATTTCTTAAAACCTTATCTACGTGATTTCAGCTTTTACTTCTTCGAAAATATTTAAAATCTGCGAATTTAAAAATAAAATGCAATAACTGTATCATACAATAGTTTAACTTCATACAAACGGGCCAAAATCGAGTTATGCCTACGCTCCCGATCTCGGCATGCGCTCGGCATGCAGGCAGTCGCGACTGCGCTGCAGTGACAAACGGGTACCGTGTAGTTTTTCAAGCACTAACCGCGCGATTTTTTTAAAGAATTAGTACGAGTACGTATTTAAATTGACAAGTAGAATACATTCTAGCATTCTTCACATTTAAGTCGAGGCGACAATATTTATCAGTACCGAATTTATAAGAACGATTTAACATGAACGTGTTTTTTTAATATACTAATAAAAAAAATAACATAATTTATTGGACACTTCCTATTACTTTCTCAAAGTATTTTATTTATTTAAGTAGAAAGTTAAAGTAAGCAGATTTAATTAAATCGCTGCAGATGCGCAGCCCTATGGCATGTTGACGTACCGCGCGGCGGCAGGCCTTTGTTTCAAAAATACGCCGAGTTATACTACTGTATGATACTATTACCGTGGTAAGAGTAATATGTGTAACTGTGCCGACAATAGGAGTGTCGATTGCGACAGTTTCCTCTGCTCGCCGCCACGCCTCTCATCCCGCGACTCCCACATACACAACACGTCATCCCTTCACGTCCACGTAAACCTCTCCTATATTACATTATACTACTATCTGTATAATGGTTGCATTTTGACCCATTCAAACCTATCCAATAAACTCCTTAATTTCATTATTTTGCAACGTACTTTCCACAAACATTGTTTTATGTTTGTGGTATTGGATACAATGATACATACACGCTCACGCCTGCATTCCTAGAGCGTTAACTTTTAATGTTAATTTTTAGGCATCCAATTTTCTAATATATACAAAATTTCAAGTGGCAACTCCAGGCTCACACTTCACCTGTGTGTATTCAGTGATTCACATTGAATTATCACTTGCTTCGGTGAAGGAAAACATCGTGATGAAACCTTCACACCTAAAAATTCTTAGGAATTTCTTAGGTCTGTAGTCCGCCAACCCGCATTAAGTTCTCAATGGTAGAGGAGACCGTGCCCAGCAGTGGGACTCATATGGGTTGATGATGATCGAATCATACAGCGTATATTCAGTGATCATAGGTATAAAATGCACGTGGTTGTTAGGAGAACGTGAAATTCTCTATTTTTTGGAAGGATATTCTTTAATGCCAGGTTTGTAATCACCTTAGCTATGACCTGCCCCCGTTTTTCAGAGCCTTGGTCCCACCACCAGCCCAGGTCTCCTCAAGATGTTGCATGTGGTCGTAGGAGAGATAGGTCCATTCGTAACATCGCCTTGAAACCAATACAGCGTAAAAGTAGATTGTTCAATGTCTGCAGCGCCATGTATGAGCAGATTGCTGCGGCAGGTGTGGGACAATTAGAAGAACATTGAAACGAGGATCATCAAACATTGTGGGTGCACAATTTTTATGTTGTTTATTGATGCGTTTATTATCCAATACGAAATACATCACATACATATATGAGTCATCTATACTTATTATGAAACTTTAAAAAAATCATGTGTGCATCAGTGGCTGCTCTTCTATGCAACAGCTGTACCGATTTTGACCAAACTTTCACTGAAAGATGACTGGAGTCGCTTTTGCGAAATGGAATGTGTTAGCTTAAGAAAATAAAATATGTTGTCGAAAGATATTGGCGATATTCACTTAAAGTTGAACTCTCGTCATTATTGTGAACACTGGTTAAGTTTATATCTAAACTAGCTGTTGCCCGCGACTTCGTCCGCGTAGACCACAGTATTTAGTTGAGAAAAAAATGTGTTATAGTCTATTTTACCCCTCAGACCTTCGATCAAATATGTACTAGATTGAGGAATGCTAATAAAATCACTTGTTAAGTGGCACCGGTTGCATAAATTTGTTTTTCGGACTTCGATTCTCCAGGTTATAGTAAATAATAATTCTTTAAAATTAGATTTTACATAGCTTACAATAAATTTGCGTTTAAGACGTTATGTCATTAACAGAAACAAAATAGAAATGTCATTTTAATGTTGACGTGTTACCGTATCCATTTTAAATGTTTAGTTCGTCCGTTTTACATGGATACTTTCGGATAAGAGTGAGTTCTAAAACGACATGTTTTGACAGCAGCATTTGCAACTTTGGAGAAATCAACCAAAGCCAGAACTGTGACTTTAGTGTTCTCCATACCAGTCCTAATATCGCCAGTCACTTTGAGGAGCGCGGATGTAGTGCTGTGCCCAGGCCTGAAACCAGACTGGAAAGGACTCAACAGTTTGTGGTTATGAACAAACGTCGATAGATGTTTGTGCACACAGGCCTCGAGCACCTTGGAAAGGAAGGGAAGTATGGATATAGGACGGAATTGGTTGGGAGCTGAGGGGTTAGGGACTTTAGGGAGGGGAATAACATAAGCTTTCCTCCATAATGAAGGAAATATGCCAGTATCAAGGGAAGAGTTGATGATAAAGATTTATGGTATAAAATAGGAAGAAGGTCAAGTATAGGAATTATCATACGACGACTGATTTTGTCACAGCCCGTCGCATTGGATTTGATAGCTAGGATTACCTTTTTAATGATCATTTACATCATCCAAACCAATGCCTGTAGGAAGTTCTAAAAGTTTCTCTCTGCCAATTCCCAGGGTCCCAAGAAACTTCCAGATATTAGCATGAGAAGAAGCTGTGATATTATCAAGAATATGGCGGAGTTTTGCATTACGTACCATCTGGTTGCACCGATTTCTTGCAGTTTTGAGAAGACTCCAATTTAAAAGTTGTAGAGCTTGATATTGCCTACAAAAAAGTCAGCGATAACTATAACTTCTTTTATGCTAACCATATTTGTTCTAAAACAGGATCTTTTGTGAAGGTGTTTTTATAAAGAATCTATTAATCCTTATCAAAATAAATGCGTTATTTGGTATAAGTATTTAATTTAAAAGAAATTTGCCCTTTACATCAATTGATTTCAATGAGTATCTTAGAAGATATCGCAGTTTCAAAATAATTATCAAGCGCGCAATAATTATGTAGAAGGCGCCGACCGGCGCGTTACGGTTTCACGTTTAAATAATTTACCCATTTGTATGATTTTTAAACCTAACCTCTTTATAATTTTTGTATAGATTCAGCGGTGCGTCTGGCCTAGAGATAAAAAAAAACAATTGAACAAGTTTATGATATGTTGCGATTTTTTGAGAGATTTTCAGATTTCTTTACGTGCAGGTTTTCTCACGATGTTTTATTTCATCGGCAAAGCACATGACTATTTATTGTGAATACATACAAAGTAGTCAGATTTGCGTGTCTCGGTATTCGAACCCGTCACTGCGGAGAAACCATCTGAACCCCGGTTTAAATCTCGAAACCAACACGGCTAACGGCACAACAGATAGCACGACGCATACAAAACGAAGGCATCACTCGGAAAATGAAACAAATCGAGAAGCGGACACTTATCAGTAATACTGTTTATTTGAGTATGAAGTTACAGAGGTACAGCACATCGCGGAGTACACAGCGGCGTCGGCTCGGCCTCGTATGACGGCCTAAATCACATACAAAAATACATCACTACATCTATCGGGCGTCGCGCGGCGCCTAGCGCGCGTCGGGCTCGGGCGGCGCGTCGTGCGCGTGCGCGGCGCCGGGCGCGGGGGGCGCGGGGTGTGCGGGGGGCGCGGCGGGCGCGGCGGGGGCGCGCGGCGCGTGCGGGTGCGGCGTGGGGCGGCGCAGCAGCGCGGGCTTGGCGGCCAGCGCCGGCTTCAGCGAGCCGCCCGTGAGCGTGAGCTCCGCGAACTTGGCGGCCACGCGCGCCGTGTTGCGCGCCGGCACGGGGCTGCCGCCGTCCGCCGGCGCGCCCTCCGACCGCGACTGTCTGCGAACCACACAACTCGCTCGCGACCACTCTTTGCACTGTACCGTTTCACATTCACGGTGCCCGACCGAACGAAACGACATAACCATGTCGTCTTTCTACATTGAACACGTTCAATTGAGCATGAATGATGTGAAATAATATAAAAGCGACCACAAACAAAACCAGAATTGGCCGATGTGATCACGTTACGAATAATCGATTCGCAATCTCGACCGCCTCGTCGGTCCCGTGGCCTACACCGCGTACCTTGACACCTTAAACCAAAAACGCTGATAAAACGGGAAGAAACCAAAATCATGAGAAAACATCAAATCTACTGTATCTTTTCATCAAATGGACGATACAACGCAAATATCTTCAAGATCGTAAAACGATTCGTTGAGTTAGAATTGACGGCAATTCAAAATAAAGTACTAAACATAACTGACTTATGGTGCGGCTTCTTTTTGAGCGTGTCTCTGTTGTGCACGAAGGTGTCGGCGGCGTCGGCGGGCGGCGGCACGTCGGCGCCGTCTGCGAGCGGGGGCGGCGCGGGGTGCGCGGCGGGCGCGGGCGCGGCGGGCGCGGGCGGGGCGGCGGGCGCGGGCGGGGGGCGCGCGGGCAGGTCCAGCACGAGGTCGGGCGTGCTCTCGGCCAGCCGCCTGCGACAACACCACGCTACAGCGCCGCGCCGACACTACTGCCGTCATGGCGGCGCGTCACGTATACTTCTATAACTTCTGAGGGGGCTATACATAAACATACTACCAACCATAAATTATAAATACGTTTTTAAACAAAAGATTTAGAAACGTACAAATGGTAGGCATAATACCGTGTTCTCCAAAATTCGAAAAAAAAATTGGTAGTTAATTTTGGATCACAAAGATTTTTGTTTGAGTTTGCAACACGTTGGGTCGGAAAGCTGGGTCCCCCCGACGTACGTTTATCACCAGCCTGCCCAGGGCTAGCGTAAAGTAGACCCATCATCAGCTTTCCCCTCAATAACAAGAGTATGTGGTGCCGCTCACCTGCAGCGCGTGGCGGCGGCGGGGGCGGGGGCGGGCGCGGGCGCGGGGGCGGCGCACGCTGCGGGCGCACCCAGTGACGTCACCTGCGCGAACACAACTCTCGGTCACCGGCACCGAACTAGTCAATGCTAACTTTACTGAAACTACTAATATTACCAAAAGCGGGCCAAATTTTACATGCATACATATTATATTTTTCTGTATTCATATTTAATTTAAGAGTAGGTACAAAAAACCGGCCAAGTGCGAGTCGGGCTCGCGCACAAAGGGTTCCGTAGCAGCAAATATAATAAACTTATTACAATACTGTAGTATATTTTTTGATCTATCTTATAAGGTTCAGCCATCGTTTTCAGTGTAAGCACAATAACTTAACCAAAATTACAGTTAAATCAACCTATCTCAAAAACTATAAGAGATACTTTGATCAAACCAAAAATCGTTGAAAGAGTTAATTAGCATGCATCACCTCTATTTTTTTTAGAATTTTATACCCCGTAGTTATAAAAATAGAGGGGGGGGGACATACTTTTTACGACTTTGAGAGCTGATATCTCAAAAACCGTTCACTTTAAGAAAAATGTTTTTTAGAAAACTTTATATCATTTTAAAAGACCTTTCCATTGATACCCCACACGGGTATGTACATCGAAAAAAAAAATTTCATCCCTCAGTTACATGTATGGGGGGCCCCACCCCCAATTCTTTTTTTTACTATTTAGTGTCATATTTTTGTAGCGGTTCATACAACACATATTCCCATCAAATTTCATCACTGTAGTACTTATAGTTTCCGAGTAAATCGGCTGTGACAGACGGACAGACGGACAGACGGACAGACGGACATGACGAAACTATAAGGGTTCCGTTTTTGCCATTTTGGCTACGGAACCCTAAAAAAATACATTTGCTCATACTAAAATCTAAGCGAAATGTGTAACGGCTCCCCCCGGTTAGACTATGCGTGCCTTCGTCTAGGTCTTTTCAGTCTCTCCGTCGCACCGAAGCAACGATCTATGATTTTATAATATTGGCGAAATTTACAGCGCGAGACTATCGACTACCGTGCAGATTGAGCGAGCGACCACCACCTACTGCGCAACTCACACCTCGTGCATTCTTATGAATCACAAAGACACAAAATACGCGTCATGCTACAACGGAGCTACGCTACAAGCCGGCGAGCCCGGCGGCGTCGTTCCCGCTCCGTCCGCCGGTGCGAGTGTCGCGAGAGAGAGAGGGAGGGTCGGACCGTCGCGCGCCGGGCGGAGCGGGAGCGGCGCCGGGCCGGCCGCCTGCCGCCGCGCCGTCACCGCGCCGGCCCGCCCACCTGCGCGCCCGCCGCCGCCGAGCCGCGCCGCCGCTCCTCCGGCCTGCAACAAGCGAGCGTCACTGCACTGCACACCGCGCGGGGCACGGGCGCGGCCCACACGCGGCCCACCTCACCTGTGGCGGTCCGACGATTCGCGCTCGGCCCAGTCTCCGCTCTCGCCTTCGTCGCTCGGTTCGTCTGGTTAACAAAGTGATAATCCAATTTCACCAACAATAAAAAACTCTAAGGTGCTAATGATGGGGTGTTTGTAAACATAAGTGATTTATCGGCTGCGAGTGAATGAGGCGGGACGCCACTGACCGTCGTCGTCGTCGTAGAGCGAGAGGTCGTCGGGCACGTCCCGTGCGTCGAGCGTGTCGGCGCGCTCCCCCCGCTCCCCGCGCTCCCCGCGCCCCCCGCGCTCCCCGCGCTCCCCGCGCTCGGGCCGGCGCGCGCCGTCCGGCTCGTCGCTGACGTCACTCGGGTCGCGCTCGTCGTGCGCGTCGTCGCGCCCGTCCTGCTCGCCGTCGGCCTCGCTGCAACCACAACACGAACTATCATAAAACATTCGCACACAATGACACAAAAATGTTTGACAATTATAAACAAACAACATGATTTCAATTTTCAAATAAGATTTGTTTTAACACAAAGAGGAAAATCATTTGTAATTGATACATTAAGGGGAATGTACAAGCTCGTTCAATTATAACCATGTGGTACCGTAAACCGTCGTTTAGGGACCTAGCTCAGCTAAGTTGACAATTATTCCGCGCTCCAGTTAGATGGCCAGGGACCCCGAAGTGGCCCTCTCGGCCTTCTCGGCCTTCTCCGAAGGGACGAACGGGGAAATTTTGTTTAGTAAAATGAAAACGTCTGTTGTTTGGAAAGCTGTTACTTAATTCACGTAAGAATTTAAGCACCGTTTACTGAAATAGCTTTTTATATCGGGTTGACAATGACGTTTCCTCCAAGAAAAGTTATGTAATACCCAACCATACCAACTATAATGGGTTATGGGACATTACGCAATATGTAAAGTTATTGGGCTTGTATGGAAATACTGGCCCCGAGGTTTGGCTCAACGGCAATAACACTAGAGTATAGGTGTGTGGTGCTCACTTGAAGCGCGTGTAGAGCGCGTAGGGCGCCACGTCCTGCGGGAACACGTCGCGGTGGTGTAGGATGGCGCGCTTCACCAGCTCGTTGACCAGGTTCTGCGCCGTCACCTGCGCGCCGCCCTCGCCCCACGCCGCCAGCAGCGTGGGCCCCACGCAGATGGCCAGGTTCCACGCGTCCATCATGTTGTGCTCGCTGAACTCCGTGAGGCTGCAACACGACACGCGGCTGTAGCGCGGCCGGCGAGGGACACCGGGGCCGAGGGACGCCGGGGGCGAGACACTCACTGCGCCAGGAAGGCGAACAAGTAGCGCAGCACGAGCAGCGCGGGCAGCGGCAGCGCGGACAGCGTGTCGCGCAGCCGGCGCACGAACTCGGCGTCGTCGGGCAGCGCGGCGATGCGCAGCAGGCGCTCCTGCAGCTGCGGCGGCAGCAGCGGCGGCCGCACCTCGCGCAGGTACAGCTTGAGCAGGCCGCACACGGAGTTGATGTCGGAGGCGTCGCGCACGCGCGCCAGCGGGTCCTCGCCGCGCTCGAAGGCGGCCCGCAGCGCCTGCATCTCCACCTGCGAGCCCGACACGCGGAACACGCCCTGGTGCCGCAGCCCGTACGTGGCGATCACGCGCACGCACGACGTCAGCACCACGGGCAGCCGGTGGTCGAGCGGCGCGGCGAACTGTCCGCGGCGCAGGCGAGCGGCGGCGCGGCGCGGGGGCGTCGGCGGCGTGGGCGGCGCGGCCGGCGGGGGCGCGTCGTCGGCCAGCAGGCGCCCGCGCACCGCCGCCGCCTTGCTCTCCAGCCGCGCCAGCCGCCCCGCGCACGACACGTACGAGCGGAACTTCTGCAACACCACCGCGTCGCTTTCAACTGCACTACCGTTTATCGTACACATTCAATAGAAACGTTATAACAATTTTTTTTAAACTAACGGCTACCTCTTTCGTCGAAACTAATCAAAAACCATGCGGACAACAAGCGAACATGTAAAACATGTTCATGGGGCATTCCACGCGAATCGGACAAGCAAAAAAAATCGATGTTTCCGATTTCAGTAATGTTCGAGTATGTTATAGATATACATGTCCTTTATACGTGTGTTAAATATTTTTGTAATATAATGACTGGTTACAGAGTTACGGGACTTTGAACTTGTGGCCGGCGTGTGGGCATGCAGTGCTTCAAAGCCCATTACCGAGTCATAAGTGTAAGCGACGCTATCTCGAGGGACCACGAGCGGCATTTTAACATAACAGCCGAGCCGAGATTATGACTGTTTCATACTCGGCTCGATAAGAAAACTTGAGATTTTTGTGTGTTTTTCGTTTATATTTTTTACAATAAGAATAAGTTAAGTGTATAAATTATTGATGTATGTAGAGCACAACTAGACTCACATTTAGACATAAGATACATGTATATAGGTTAAAACACTTTTAAAATAAAAGCCAATATAGTCACTCGCCGTAATAAAAACGCAACGAAATTAAGTTCGAATTGCATGGGGCCTCCTTACGGGATAGCCGCGGAGTAGGTAAGCGCGCGCAAAAACCGAAGGATGTATGGGAATCTACAAGCAAGACAGCGAGAACAACAAGAAGGAAAACAGCAAGACCTACAAGAAGAAGACGACTATCGGCGAGAGCGAGACAGCGATATCTTCTAGAAGACGGCGCTACGGGAAGAAAGAAGACGGCGCTACGGGAAGAAAAGAAGACAGCGCTATCGGAAGAGCACGCTTCTGGCAAGAAGACAGTGCGACCACAAGGGCAGCACTGTTGCAGCGACTCCGTCCTACATACTTCAAGGAGGGGGGGTCGTGTAGGGCATTTTCGAGCGAGTGACAACGGCATTTTCTATTGTTTGCCTGCGTTTTATTTGCTCCCAAATACACCTACAAACCGGCAATCTTCGACGTGGAAGACATCTTAGGGGCTGGGTACCGGCGTTCGGATTACTCCGAATCTTACGCCCAGCAAGCTTGCCGCGCCCAAGCAGCGGCCGACAAGCGACACGCAACAACTGGTCCTTCGAGCCGGATCCTCTTCGCGTCAAGATGCCGACCACCAGAAGCAACAAGAGCACCGTGCAGCCAGAAGCTGCTGCGCAACCTGAAGCAACGACGTCTGCCAATCCAGCCATCACCTCAACGACGGCGACCACGTCAGGATCGACGCCGACCACGACGTGGACTCATGGAACTACAGTGACCATGACGACCGCAACCGACTACCGACGAGCACCGAGGGACGAAGCACCTCTTCTGACACGAGCCACGTCTGTCAGACTCGGAAGCACGGCGCGATCATATCAGCGGAGGAAGAGGGAACTGGAAGCGAAGGCGGAGTTAGCGAAATTGCAACTTGAAGTGGCGCAAGCAGCGGCGGCACGAGCAAGTGCTCATTTAGAGCTCATACAGCTGGAGGATGATGAAGACTCTCTCGCTGATGAAGAACCCATCAATAAAGAAGAGGACGTGTCACGATGGGTGCAGACGACGGTGGAGCCCGAGGGAAAAGGGCACAAGGATATGGCACCGCCACTCACCGAAGCCGCACCGACCACCGAACGCAGTGACACGCAGAACCTTGCGGACGCGATATTAAAAGCAATCGCGACCGCGAAGCCGGGAACGACGACGGCGACGCCTTCATTTCAACATGAGATGCCAGCGTTCGACGGAAATAGCGGAGAATGGACAGCCTTCAAGACAGTCTACGACGATACGGCACCGCTATTCACCGACACGCAGAACATGGCCCGTTTAAGGAAGGCGATCAAGGGACTAGCCAGGGACGCGGTCAAGAGCGCACTCTACTCTGACTGCAAACCCCAAGAGGTCCTGGAAGCATTACGCCGCCGTTTTGGAAGACCCGACGCATTAGTACTGGCGGAATTGGAGAAACTGAAGACTTTGCCACGTCTCAGCGAGAACGCCCGCGACGTGTGTGTATTCGCCAGTTATGTTAACAACACCGTCGCCGCCATCAGAGGCCTGAAGAAGCCACAATATCTACAGTCGCCGGAAATGCTGAAGTGTATTGTGGACAAGATGCCGGCAGTCATCCGTTATCGGTGGTTCGACTTCGCGGCCGACAAGGAGCCGGAAGATCCCGACCTGTTGATGATAACGAAGTTCCTCAACAGGGAGGCGGACCGATGCGGACCATACGCCGTGCAAGAAGCGGGACCCACAAGACGACAGATTCCAGTGAGGCAGATAGCACACACAGCTACTGAAGCGAAGACCAGCGAGTGTGCATATTGTCAAGGAAACCATCGTGTGGCTGAATGTTCGAAGTTTGCGCAAGCTCCTGTGAAGGATCGATGGGGTTCCGTGAAGAAGAGCGGGTTGTGTTTCAAATGTCTTCACGGACGGCATCGCAAGGAAACTTGTAGAGCTCCGGCTTGCAAGAAATGTAAAAGGTGGCATCATGCGCTACTCCACGAAGATCGCGCAGTTCAAGAGGCACCAGAGGAGCCACCAGGGGAGACGACGAGCAACGTGCGCGTCGCCGTCAATTTCGCCGGCAGCAAAAGGGCATATCTAAAAATTGCGCCGGTGGAAATATATGGCCCGAAAGGGTCAAAGAAGATTCTCGCCTTGTTGGATGAAGGATCTACCGTGACATTGGTAGATTCCACAGTAGCAGAAGATATTGGATTACAAGGACCACAAGAGAGGTTAGTCATTGAGACCGTCGGCGGCAAGAAGGTGACAAAAACAAATTCAATGAAACTTGACTTCACGATCCGAGGCGCCCACCAGAAGAATAAAAGAAGAGTGACAGGTGCGAGAACCGTCGACGACATTCGTCTCGCACCTCAGAAGATAGAGAAGGATCGCCTCAAAGGATGCGCGCATCTCCGCGACCTGACGGATCAATTGACGTACGCCGAAGAAGCTCCAAGGATGTTGATCGGGCAAGACAACTGGGAGTTGATCGTCTCTAAGAGCACGAAGAAAGGCCCGCGAAGTCAACCGGTGGCGTCATTCACTCTTCTCGGATGGGTCCTACACGGTTGCGACGGAGGCAACACGAGGGCGATACGTCACACAACGTGCGCACACGTGTCCACAAGAGAGGAAGATCTTGACACCCTCATTAAGGAGCATTTCGCCGTGGAATCACTCGGAGTAATGCCACGACGGCCGACGACCGACGCAGATGGACAAGCGTTAAGAATATTAGACAGTACGAGCCGTCAACTGTCTAGCGGGAGATACGAAGTCGGGTTACTATGGAAGAACGCGGAAGAGAAACTACCGAATAATTTCAAGTCCGCCGAGACCCGCCTGTACTCAATGGAAAGGAAGATCGACAAGGATCCGAGCCATAAAGAAGAATACGAAAGGGAAATAAATAACCTGATTGACAGCGGTTATGCGGAAAGGGCAGATGCGAAACCAGAGTCGGGAAGGATATGGTACCTACCACACTTCACGGTGACACATCCTACCAAGAAGAAACGCCGACTAGTGTTCGACGCCGCTGCAAAGTTTTGTGGCAAAAGTTTAAACGACGCCCTCTTGCCCGGACCAGATCTGTTACAATCGCTGTTTGGAGTGCTGCTGAGATTCCGGCAGTGGCCCGTCGCCATAGCAGCTGACATAAAGGAGATGTTCCTGCAAATTAAAATAAGGAATGAAGACCGCGACAGCTTACGATTCTTGTGGAGAGGCGACAGACGAACGGGACCACCGCAAGAATACAGAATGTCTTCCCTGATCTTCGGAGCGGCCTGCTCACCGAGTGCCGCAATATTTGTGAAGAATAAAAATGCGGCGAGATTCGCGGATCGATACCCAGAAGCAGCGCGCGCGGTGGATCGCAATCATTACATGGATGACTACCTACAGAGCTTCAAAGGCGCAGAAGAGGCCGTCAAGATAGCGAAGCAAGTAGATGCCATTCACCGCGCCGCCAAGTTTGAATTACGGGGATGGGTGTCGAACAGAAGGGGAATATCGACGGCACTCGGACAAGAACCAGAGAACCGAGAGGTGGAGCTAGGTTCAAAAGAAGAGAAAACACTGGGGCTGCGCTGGTTCACGGCAGAAGACACATTGGGTTTCCGGACGCAGATGAGGAACGTCAGCAAAGAAGTGTCGAACAAAGAGAAGACGCCCACTAAGAGGGAAGTAACCAGTGCGGTTATGTCCACGTTCGACCCATTAGGGTTAGCCACTCCTGTGCTAATTCAAGGAAAACGGCTGATCCAAGATATTTGGAAGAGCGGGGTCGGATGGGACGAGGTTATAAGACCAGAAGAAGAGAAGTACTGGGACGCTTACCTGAACAGCCTGATGCTGCTTGAAGAATTGAGGCTCCCTCGTTGTATCGCCCAGAAGGACCACGAGGGGGAGCTTCACGTGTTCAGCGACGCAAGCGAGACCGCGTACGCCTGCGCCACATATTGGAGGCAGCGATGTGACAATAATAGATACAATGTGACTTTATTGGCGGGCAAATCCAGGGTGACACCGTTGAAGCCAGTCTCTATACCCAGGCTGGAACTTCAAGCGGCGCTCTTAGCGACTCGGATGGCACAAGCGGTACGCGAGGAGATCGACATGGCAGTCCAAAGAGTCACTTATTGGACAGACTCGAGTACCGTACTCTCGTGGATCAAGACGGACCCAAGAACATTCAAGCCTTTCGTCGCGCACAGACTGGCCGAGATAGAAGAGACTACGCGACCACAACAATGGCGCTGGGTACCGTCCAAGCAGAACCCTGCGGATGACGCGACTCGAGGAGTACCGAAGGACTTCGACGCAAATTACCGCTGGTTCACGGGTCCTGCCTTCCTGCGCGACGGCGAAGAATCATGGCCAAGGGCGCGAGATTTCCGAACCGAGAGTACAGGGGAAGAAAAGGAAAGTCGTATCGTCGCTACAGTCAGAACCACGTCTGAGTTCGCCACACCAGAGCCAGAGCGATTCTCAAGATGGATCCGGCTTGTGAGAGCAACCGCCCGAGTAATACAGTTCCTGTATTTATGTGGTAAAGGGCGGCCGATAAATATTGCTCGCAAGATGGAGAAAGAAGATCCGACGTGGAGACGCGTCATTAAGAGATGTTCCGACGGCAAGAAGCAAAGTGTCCCGCTCGCCCCAGCAAAAAGATTCTTGCCTTTAGACCTCGAGCATGTAAAGGCTGCAGAGAATCTGTTGTTTAAGAGATGTCAAGAAGAGGATTTTAAGCAAGAGATCAAATCCATTAGACAAGGCAAGCAGGTGAGCAAGGATAGCAAGCTACGTAAGATAGGAGTCATCCTAGAAGAAGGTTTGCTAAAAGTACATGGACGGATCGACGCAGTGCCACACATTGCCAGAGAGGCGAAGAGACCGGTGATTCTGGACAGCCGTCACCACTTAACGAAACTCCTTCTCCGAAATTATCACGAGCATTTCAACCACGGGAACCATGCCACAGTGATGAACGAAGTTCGCCAGAGGTTCTGGGTGATCGGCCTGCGGTCAGCGGTGCGACGCATCGTACACCAATGTCAGTGGTGTAAAGTACACCGGAGTGCGCCGCAACAACCACCGGTGGGTGACTTACCCGTGGAGAGGTTGCGTCATGGTGAACACCCATTCACCAACACGGGAGTCGACTACTTCGGCCCCATGACCATCACAGTCGGACGAAGACACGAGAAGAGATGGGGAGTGCTTTTCACATGCTTAACCACGAGAGCAGTCCACGTGGAACTCGCACCGTCACTCTCTGCGAGCTCCATGATCTTGGCGTTACGACGAATGGCCACCAGAAGAGGGATGCCACACACCATCTTCAGCGACAACGGAACGAACTTCGTCGGCGCCAACAAAGAACTGAAAGAGGCCTTGGAAGAGCTGAAGAAGGAAGAGTTAGTCGACGCGTCAGAAGAATTGGGAATCCGGTGGAAATTCATCCCACCCGGTGCGCCAAACATGGGAGGAGCCTGGGAGCGTTTAGTCCGATCGATAAAGGTTGCCCTGGCTGTTACGCTCAAGGAAAGACATCCTCAAGAAGAAGTCCTCCACACGCTCATCACCGAAGCGGAACACATAGTAAATTCACGACCGCTCGTCATTGAAGAAGAATCGCCAGAAGAAGCGCTGACGCCGAATCACTTTTTGATTGGGAGATCCTGTGGTGCTCGACGGATAGGAGTATTCACAGACTCGGACTTGTCTGGACGGAGGTCGTGGAGGACAGCGCAGCGGTTAGCGGACCACTTCTGGAGCCGGTGGGTGAGAGAATACCTCCCCACACTTTTACCACGTCGGATCTGCGGGCGAGCGAGCGACCGGGACTTTCGGTGTGGTGACGTCGTCCTCATAGTGGACGCCACCATGCCTCGCTGCATCTGGCCAAGAGGAGAAGTCATCGATGTCCATCCCGGGCCCGACGGACGTACCCGGGTCATCGGGATACGCACGACGAACGGCGTGTTGCGACGACCAAGCTCCAAGGCGGTGTTGCTGGTGCCGGCGGCGTCGCCAGGACGAGAGGATGGTGCTGCGCACGAGGGGGAGGATGTAAGCGACGCTATCTCGAGGGACCACGAGCGGCATTTTAACATAACAGCCGAGCCGAGATTATGACTGTTTCATACTCGGCTCGATAAGAAAACTTGAGATTTTTGTGTGTTTTTCGTTTATATTTTTTACAATAAGAATAAGTTAAGTGTATAAATTATTGATGTATGTAGAGCACAACTAGACTCACATTTAGACATAAGATACATGTATATAGGTTAAAACACTTTTAAAATAAAAGCCAATATAGTCACTCGCCGTAATAAAAACGCAACGAAATTAAGTTCGAATTGCATGGGGCCTCCTTACGGGATAGCCGCGGAGTAGGTAAGCGCGCGCAAAAACCGAAGGATGTATGGGAATCTACAAGCAAGACAGCGAGAACAACAAGAAGGAAAACAGCAAGACCTACAAGAAGAAGACGACTATCGGCGAGAGCGAGACAGCGATATCTTCTAGAAGACGGCGCTACGGGAAGAAAGAAGACGGCGCTACGGGAAGAAAAGAAGACAGCGCTATCGGAAGAGCACGCTTCTGGCAAGAAGACAGTGCGACCACAAGGGCAGCACTGTTGCAGCGACTCCGTCCTACATACTTCAAGGAGGGGGGGTCGTGTAGGGCATTTTCGAGCGAGTGACAACGGCATTTTCTATTGTTTGCCTGCGTTTTATTTGCTCCCAAATACACCTACAAACCGGCAATCTTCGACGTGGAAGACATCTTAGGGGCTGGGTACCGGCGTTCGGATTACTCCGAATCTTACGCCCAGCAAGCTTGCCGCGCCCAAGCAGCGGCCGACAAGCGACACGCAACAATAAGATTAGGTTTAAAATAATTAAACTAGTGGATTTAATACTTCATTTAATGAGTGTTTAAACTGCATTTTTGTATATCAAAAAAAAAAAATATTTTTTCATTAAAAAAATTGCAAGTTTACTTTTTAAAGCTGATTTTCACAAAGATTATCGTCTTCAATTTTTTTTTATTTTTTTCCTGAAAAAAGCTTATACTGTGCAGAATATCCTTACTAAGTTGTATTACGGGCTCGAACTTAGTTTAGGAGCTAGACCAAAAATAGTGCCGCAGCGATGGCGTCCAGCGCCGCGTCTAACGCCCTCCCCTTGTTAGAATTTAATAAAACTTTTAATCAAAGGAATAACTTCCGATGGAACATTTTGCATATGATCAATAATACTAATACGTTAATATCTATCTATTAAATACTGTTTACTTTAAATCTACACAAATAATACGCTTTTTAAAATAAAACGAACTATTTTTAATAGTTAAATGTATTTACAATTTTAAATAATTTACAGTCAGTGGTACGATTTATCACAGTTTATTCAGTAGTAGGAATTAAGGCATGATATTGTTTGAGCCTGGTATGGGGCACGCTGAATCAAACTTAAACTAATTCTATAAAAACAACTTATGTTTTTGAATGGTTTTTTTTTCGTGAATAGAAAATATGCATTAGAAACATTCATTTTCTCGCCCATTCTTACACACGCTCGAATGTGGTAATTGCTCGGTTTGATTTCGACTGTAGACTAGTTTAGGTAGCCAGCCGCTTTGAGTTTCCCCCATCACATAACCCTTTTCCATAAGAAGTGGCATAAAAATCTAATTCTGCTTCTGTAACAGAATCTTGTTTAAAATACAACAGGTTTATGAAATTAAATCTATTTTTAAAGAACTAGGGTGCACCATCAATTATTTAAATATATCTTTCTTATGTAGTTCGAATGGCCTATTTTAAAGATGTTGATTAATAATTCTGTGGATGGTATTATGGTAAACCTTGCAGTGTCATGTTTTAGGTCATCCGATATCATAATCCTTCTATGTTATAAATTTTACCTTTTTTGTGACAATATACAAGTGTCAGGAGGTGGTCGTTATTCCAGTGGAAATGGACTATGAGGCGATAACTAGTCTAAGGAATATTTTCTATTCACGAAAAGAAGACATTCAACAAAATAAGTTGTTTTTATAGAATAAGTTTGAATCAGCGGGCCCCATACCAGGCACAAAAAAAATATCATGCCTTCATACCAACTACTACAGGAATTATGATAAAACGCACCAGTAACAGTGAAGAATTTGAAATTGTAAAAAATTGTAAATACATGTAACCATTACAAATAGTTAGTTTTATTTTAAAAAGCGTATTATTTGTGTAGATTTAAAGTAAACAGTATTTAATAGATAGATATTAACGTATTAGTATTATTGATCATATGCAAAATGTTCCATCAGAAGTTATTTTATTCCTTTGATTAAAAGTTTTATTATATTCTAACAAGGGGCGGGCGTTAGGCGCGGCGCTGGACGCCGTCGCTGCGGCACTAATTTTGGTCTAGCTCCTAAACTACTTTCGGGCCCGTTATACAACTTTGTAAGGATATTTTACACAGTGTAAGCTTTTTTCAGGAAAACAATAAAAAGAATTGAAAATGATAATCTTTGTGAAAATCAGCTTTAAAAAGTTAACTTGCAATTATTTTTAATGAAAAAAGATTTTTTTTATAAACAAAAATGCAGTTTAAACACTCATTAAATGAAGTATTAAATCCACTAGTTTAATTATTTTAAACCATAATCTTATGACTCGGTATTGGGCTTTGAAGCACTGCATGCCCACACGCCGGCCACAAGTTCAAAGTCCCGTAACTCTGTAACCAGTCATTATATTACAAAAATATTTAACACACGTATAAAGGACATGTATATCTATAACATACTCGAATATTACTGAAATCGGAAACATCGACTTTTTTTGCTTGTCCGCTTCGCGTGGAATGCCCCTCATGTTGATTTAGCCTGTCCATTATGAATGCAAGTAGGACGCGAGCACCGACCGCCAGGTAGTAGTCCTCCTGGTCGCGGCGCGGCGCGTCGGGCTCGTCGGCGGGCGCGGGCGCGCTCCCCGCCGCGCCGGCGCCGAACAGCTCGCTCACGTCCCAGGCCGCGTCGCCGCCCTCCATCTGGCGCACGAGCTCCGCCTCGGCCGCGTCCAGCGTCTTGGCGTGCTCGCGGCACTCGGCGCGCAGGCGGCGCGCGGCGCCCTCCAGCTGCTGCAGGCGCTGCGCCAGCTCGCCGCGCGCCTGCTCGCCCGCCGCGTCGCGCTCCTCCGCCGCCTCGCCCGCCGCCTCGCGCATCTCCGCGTCCTGTCTGCACACACCGCACCGTCACCCCGCGCGTCGCCCCGCGCGCCCGCCGCGCTCCATGCTCACTATACGCACCTGTCGGGCGGCGCGCCGCGGTAGGGCAGCGGGCGCGGCGGCGCGAAGGCGGCGGCGTGCGCGTCCAGCAGGCGGCGCCGGTCGGACAGCGCGTCCAGAGCGTCGGCGGCGGCGCGCACGGCAGCGGCCGCGGCGCCCGCGGCGTTGGCGCGCGCCGTCTCCGCGGCGCTGGCCGTGCGCACCGTGCGCCCCACTACCGCGTCGAAACCCACTTCGGTGCACTACAGAAAACGGACGTATCAATGCGGGCGAGCGTCGTGGAAATTCTCATCAAAAAATCGATTCTCGACACCCACCAGAATGATGTCAGCGATGTCGTCGAGGTAATACCGCTGTAGCGTCGCGTTGGCCGCTTCCAGACTGAGCACGTAGTCGGCGCGAGCGCGCAGGGCCCTCACACGCGCTTCGCTGTGGCGGGCTCGTCGCTACGGTTTAAATTTATTGAACTTAGAAAAATGCAATGATAAAAAATAACAGAAAGCAGTCGAAGCGGCAGAACGAAACACCGCACCCCTAGTGATATGACGACGGTACCTTCTCTAAATCCTTGTCGAGCGCTTTGAGCTTCTTCTGTCTGGGCGGGTCGGCGGCGGCGAAACGCTGCCGCTGGTCGTGCGCGTGGCGCAGCTTGAGGGCGGCGGCGCGCCACTCGGAGGCGGCGGCGGCGTGCGCCTTTCCCGCGCCCCACGCCTCCGCCAGCGCCGCGCCCACCTCCTCGTGCCGCTCCGTCACTGCACACACACACACGTGAGCGCGCTGCCGCCTGGGCGCGGGCGACGGGCCGGCGGGTACTGACCGATGTCGCGGCACTTGCGGTGCAGGCGCAGCACGTCGTCGGCGGCGCGTTGCAGGCGCGTGGCGAGCGGCCCGCCGTACAGGTCGGCGAGCGCGGCGTGGTCCCGCGAGAGCGCGCGCGTGTTGTCGAGCGCCGCCTGCCAGCACGCGAACGCGCCGGTGAGCGGCCACTGCTCGCGCTTGTGCTTCTGTCCCTCGTGCTTCTGGTGCGCGGCGCGGGCCAGCTTGTCGAGTGCGCGCGCGTACTCGTGCTCGAGGTCGGCGCGCCGGCGGCAGTACTCGTGCAGCTCGCCCGCCACGCCCGCCGTCGCCTCGGCGCGCGCCTCCAGCACGCGCGTGTGCTCGGCCAGCTGCAGCCGGATGTCTGCACATCGCAACACGCACACATCTCTTACAACGGTGCATACAGACGAGATTCATGGGTGGGCATTCCAATCATCTCGATACCACTGCTCCAGCCACCGGCTCTCGGGTTCGCGCCGGCATCCGCAGCTCCGCTTATATGCGTATGTTTACATGTACCTACATTGTGTGTGTTTACACGTATGAATTTTGAAGTGATCTGTGACCGAGCATGTACAAAATTTAATATAAAAGTCATGAAATCGATAACGTACTTTATGTAATAACGCTTATTAATATTTATTCGGAACATATTTTTGTTTGGTACATAGCAGTAGGCCGCAACTAGGTACGTCTGCGAAATATCTCTAAACAAAAATTACATTTATTCATTTGTCCTCTTATCAGTCGTAGCGTGATGGTCTATAGCCTGTACGTTCCTCGACCCATGTTCTATCCAACGCAAAATAATTATTTTAAATTATAAAGACGCGAAATCTAGAGATCCAGGTTTCAATTTGATTATCGACGAAAGACGGTCAAAGGCTATCCTTCTAACACGTTGGACGAAAACAACAGACAAGATGTGGATGCAGATTGCACCTCTGTCTATCCCTTGAGGAAATATGTCAGTCATATAATCACCAAGAGCACACGACATATCCGTGTGATAGAATCATAATCAGCTCGAATAAGCCGCACTGTTGCCCACGACTCACGAGCCTCCTCTAAAACTGCGAGAGAGGATATCTTTTTTAAATAATTTTCTTACCACTTTAGTATAAATCTTAAACTAGGTGTGGTGCCCGGCTCTACTCAGCAAAACTTCGAATTGCGCCCTCGTCTCACGGGAATTGTTTTGTTGCTACGGGTTGTATCGTTTGTATGACAAAAATTTACGATAAAATACAAAATTTACAGTGTTGGGCAAATATTAATTAAACAAAAAATTAAAAATTAACAATTAATTAGTTGTTAACTGCAGTAACAGCAATTCACAACTAATTAATTATTAATCGTTGTTTCATACGATTAACAATTGATCAATTGTTAGTTAGTTTACGAAAAAAAATAACAATTAATTTAAATAGCAATTTGTTTTTTATCTATACTATTATAATAAAGAGGAAAGATTTGTATTTTTGGATATTTGTTACGAATAAACTCAAAAAGTACTGAACCGATTCGGATGATTTTTGGTATGAAGATAGATGGGACCCACCAAAGTAACATAGGATACTCTAATCCCGGAAAATGTAGTATTTCCGTGGGAATAGCTATATTCAATATCTACTGAATCAATCTAAATGAGTTTTGGTATAGAGATAGGTAGGACCCACCGAATTAACATGATATACTTTTATCCTGGAAAATGTGTTCCCGTGAGTATGGGCACATGTTATAATTGCAAGAGTAAGTCTGTAAGTCTGTTACGCTTTCACGCCTAAACTATTCGACTAAGTTATATATTTTAGGTATGAACATAAATAGGACCCTGTGAAGTAACAATTAAATGTTCCCGTGGAATAAACATGTTATAAATAGGAAATAGCTTTTTCAAAGTAAAACTTTTTTTAGACACTTATGAGACAAATTAAAGATTCACTTATTATATTTCTGCACTCAGCCCTAAAGTCTACGCAGACGGAGTCGCGGGCAAAAGCTAGTTATCATATATTTTTACTACTACTTGAAATCGTTAAGGATATATTCGGTTATTCTTCCCTATGTTAACCCCCACTACTATGAAAACACAGACTGAGAGGTTTTTAATTGACTAAGTTTAGTGTCCCTACCTAGTCATAAAGGGTATATAAGACAATGAACGTTAAACTTCTACAACCGGACCACCCTTCTGAACAAAATTTGTAAAAAATTTAAGTAGTTTTAATTATTTCATCAATCAATTAAAAAAAATTGTAACACGCAATTAAATGTTTAATTGCAATTGATTCAATTGCAATTAATTTAATTTAATTAATTTTTTCAGTTGATTAGTTCAATTAAAATTTAATTGATTAATGCCCAACACTGAAAATTTAACATTGTCATAAGTGTTAAGCGGTAATAGTTTAAAAATGTCGATGCAAAAGAACTTGTAAAACCAAAGTCTATTTGAATAAAAAGTATGTTGACTTTGACACTACAATTTTCTTGTATAAATGTACCAAATCTCCTTCCCAAGGCCCCAAAGTCCTATCCATAACCATACCAAAACTCATTCAAATCGATCCTGCGGTTTACGTGCAATTGGGCAACACACAGACAGACTGAACTACTTTTCATCATCAGCCTATAATTTTACTTTATCTATTCTTACCGTCACCTGTCAATTTATATATGAAAATCTTCTATACGTCCAAAAAAATCCTGATACATTTAAGAAAATATGTGATGTACATAATAAAAACACTAGGAACAAATGTAATCTTGTACAAAATGTAACTCGTCTCCGAAAAATTAATAACTCATTTATGGGGCAATGTATTCGCTTCTACAACAAACTCCCGAAGGGCATTAGGGAGCTTCCCTTGAAAAAATTCAAAAAATCAATTAAAGATAAGCTATTTAAAAAAAGCTTATTATAAAATAGCTTTTGCCCGCAACTCCGTCTGCGTGGACTACAGGGTTGAGTTCAGAAAGAGAATAAGTTGTAGTATTTTACTCCGCAGAGTCCCATTTACTTAAATATACGAAAATCATACAAATCGGTCAAATTGTTTAAACGTGAACCCGTAACACGCCGGTCGGCGCCTTGTGCATCATTATTGCGCGCTTGATCATTATTTTAAAACTGCAATATCTTCTAAGATACTAATTGAAATCAAATGGTGTAAAGGGTAAATTTCTTTCAAATTAAATACTTTTAATGAATAACGCATTTATTTGGATAAGGATTAACATACTCTTTATAAAAACACCTTCATAATAAATGCTTTATTTTTGGACAAATTTGGTTAGCATAAAAGAGGTTATAGTGAAGTAATCCTAAATGATAGATATATGCTGTCGCGGACTTTTTTTTAGAACTTTTAAAGGAGTACAATTTTGTAATACATCATTTCAGTGTAACTTTAACCGTTTCCGCAGCGCACGCGGCGGAAGCTTTCAAAAGGAAAAAAATATTCCCGATTTTGAAACATTCTTTATTGCTGCTCCGCTCCTATTGGTCGTAGCGTGATGATATATAGCCTATAACCTTCCTCGATAAATGTGCTAACTAACACTGAAAGAATTTTTCAAATCGGACCAGTAGTTCCTGAGATCCTAGCGTTCAAACAAACAAACAAACAAACAAACAAACAAACAAACAAACAAACAAACAAACAAACTCTTCAGCTTTATAATATTAGTATAGATTTCAGATTATATTGAGGATCCTAACCCCTGGGAGCAAATAAACTGATCAGAGGAGGTGTTGCTACAATTTATATCCTTTGACATATTTTATAAAATTAATATTGTAATATGAGTTGAATTTATTAAAAAAAATATAATAATAATAAAAAAATGACATTTCGTGTTGCTGAGGGAGTTTCTTGCCGTTTCTTCTCCACAGCGGTAACACGTTTCGAAGCGGCACTAGTTTTAAAAAATAGCATAAAATATTGACGATTCAAAAGTGCTTGTGAAAGTCTATTTGAATAAAGGAAATTTGACTTTGACTTTGACTTACTTTTGCATTAACCTGTAACATAGAATGTATTTTCTAGTAGTGTATGTTGAACACATATGCGTAAACGAGACATAATTATGTTAACAAGTCATCGATATTAACACGCTTTTATAAGCTTGGGCTGTATGCAGGGTTGGGCAGTATTTTAATTACTTGTAATTAAAATACGTAATTGAAATACAAATACGTATTTTGTATTTGTATTTTAATTACTTCCTCAAAATGTAATTTGTAATTCGTATTTCAAATACCTGACGCCGAGGTATTTTGTAATTAGTATTTTAAATACTTGAGGCTTTAAAATACATTAATATTAAAATACAATTAACCACCATGAGAGCAATAGTGGTAAGTGGCGAGAAACGGCATAATCCTCACAATGAGTGAAACTAGGACCAGGCCTCCAGTGCCCGGCAGCCCCACTATTCCTGATTATGGTAGCGGCCATGGTAAGGGCGGGGCAGGGGGTGCTAAGAATCCCCGGGTTGGCCCCGGCTACCACACCCAACGACGACTGGCCATGGTTACACACAACATACGCATTTTGAGGACAAACGAGAAGATTGTTGATTGAACTGAGTGGATAACACTGGGACATACTGGGGTTGTCGGAAGTCCGAAAGATCGGGGAGGACATGACAACCCTGAAGTCCGGTGTCCCGAGGAGGAGTCGGATTTCTCATCCACAGGTCTCTCATTAACAACATCGTATCCAATGAAAGTGTGTCGAACAAGGCAGTGTACCTCATACTCAGAATATCCAAAAGAGCTCTCGACTTCAGACACAAGTTGTGACCGTCTTTCCCTAACGGTACTCCAAGGGACATTCTGTTGGCCGATGTATCGCGCGTCACTCGTACTATCATCTGCATAGCAATGCATGCTTTCGATAGACGTCATTGATATGATTATGCAGGATGAAGAGTGTCGGCAATAGCACCGACCTTGAGGAACGCCAGCATTAATGGTCATGGTCTCGGAGCAACAGCCGTCAACGACGACCTTGATGCTTCGACCATCCAAAAAGCTGGCGATCCACTTGCAGAGTCCCTCGGGGATCCTATATGCTGGAAGCTTCGCCAGAAGGGCGCCGTGCCACACTCGGTCGAACGCCTTCGCAATGTCTAGGCCGACGGCAATAGCCTCACCCCCACTCTCCAACGCCTCCGCCCAGCTGTGCGTGAGGTACACAAGAAGATCGCCAGCTGACCGATCATGTCGAAAGCCATATTGACGGTCGTTAATCAGCTGGCGATCCTCAAGGTACCTCAGGATCTGAGTATTAATAACTCGCTCCATGACCTTGGAGAGAAGGGATGTATCGAAAGGGGGGGGGGGGGCGCTGCAGGGGGCTTCCGACCGATCCCGGTGGAAGTCATTGGGAGAGACCTATGTCCAGCAGTGGACTTCAATAAGCTGATGATGATGATGATGAATCTTTTTTTCCTTATCTTTCCAAACCATGCAGATTACTTATTAAGTATTTTGTAATTTGTATTTGGTATTTTAATTACAAATAGCTAAAATACTGTATTTTGTATTTTATATTTCAAATACCTTACTTAAAAGTATTTTGTATTTCGTATTTTAATTACTTGTGATAAAGTATTTTGTATTTTGTATTTCAATTAAAGTTAAGCATGTATTTTGCCCAGCCCTGGCTGTATGTATGTAACGGAATCTTTGAACGCGATTTTCAGCTATTTCGAGAAGTCTAATTAATTCGAAACTTTGCATACGTATTAAGTGCCAATGCCAATGCAATAATTCGTTAACAACTTCCCATTATCCTTATCAGGGCCGCCAGGATTAATATTCTTTTCATAGATCCTCTATGAAGGAGTGAAAGGGACAGAGCTAGTGCGCGATCTGCGCATGCCTGCGGGCTCGGACATTCGGCCGACTCTTTATTTTAAGACCACATGTCCACAAAAAACTAATTGATAAGTCGTACTAAAAAATGTAAAATAAATAATAGTTTAAAAAAACTAAAAAAAAACACGCTCTTATAGCAAACAGAACTAAAAACAAGAAAATAATTATTAATAACAAAGAGTTTATAATACCGTAGCAGAAGGTCAAACAATCAATCATAATTAATTACTTTAAAATAAAATTATAGTCAAATTTAAGTTATAAACAGAATCATTTAATTCAGAGTGAAAATCGTGGGGTGCATATCACTACATTATCATAACTCTCCTCTCAGAGATAGTTGCCAATAGATTGATTGTAACCTTCCATATGTCAAGCACCCCACGACTTTTCCCTTTCAATTAAATGATTCTGTGTATAACTTAACTTTCACTATAATTTTATTTCACTATAATTAGGGGATCTGAAATTGAGAATGGCTGTCCACACTACGACTTTTATGGACAAGTCATTTAAGGTCCAAGCTGTTCGATTGTGGAACGCCCTTCCACCTGCCATAAGACGAGCAGAAACAATTCACTCATTTAAAAGACAAGTGAAAGACCATTACCTGCCTCTCTAATCCGTTTTCTCTCCACTGACCTGTTTAAGAACTCTATATTTTGTATTTAAGCATATGTTTATAAATACTTATGCATTTGTATGTTTTATAGATAGTTATATATTTACTTATTTTATAGATATATATTTAATCTACGTTATTGGTATTACTTATATTAGTTGTTTTTCTTTCTTTAACTTCTGTCTAACACTTTATTCTACCCTATTTATTTTCCTTCTATATTATCCATCCAAAGGTTGCCTGTACGAGATTGCCTTGAGCGATAAGGCCGCCTCTTGTTTTCTTTCTTTTAGTTTTGTTTATTTTTATTATTTTTCTATAAACAAGAAAGTGTTAAATAAAAAAATAATTATGATTGATTGTTTGACCTTCTTCTACGGTAATATAAACTCTGTTTTTAATAATCATTTTTTTGTTTTAATTCGGTTTGCTATAAAAGCGTGTTTTTTTAGTTTTTTATTTAGTAATATTAGAGAGGGTGTCGGGTTCCAACGCGCATCACATGTACTACTACATCGGAATGTTGCACGAGCAGTGCGCCACATGCTCTACCCTCGCGCCTCCACCGACCACGTTCACCACATGACATACACCCATTAGTAAGTCCCGCTGCGCTGGTGGCGAGACCTGCTGTCTCGCAAGCTGCCTTACCAAACGTGGCTCCACGGTTCCTCTCACCGGGCCAAATGTTTGTGTCATACAAAAATAGCATTTCATAATTTATCATTTTTTTACACTTTTCGTGTGGGGTCAGAACTATGGGTTAAAATCAATTCTGATATTATTTGAATACCTTGTTCATATAATGATTTATTTTGTTAAAAGTAAACTTTACACATCTAAAGTAACGTTCCACAATAACTAAGTGAAATGAAATAATAAAGCGTTATGTAGATTATAAACATTTATATGCAAAATACTATTTTGTAATGTCCAAACGAAAGTAAACTCTCTAACAAGTTGCATAACATGTTTTCCGTTATGAGAAGCTTCAACTTTCTTAATCAGTTAAAACAATATCTGTTAAAAATATAATACGTCACATAAAAACTGCAGCATGTGTATTCTTTTGTATTTCTGTTCATCCGACACACTTTACATTCCTGATGAAAATCGCCTATTTCCGTTTAAAGCTTATTAAATATCACATAAAAGTGGTATGTACGAATACTGGCCATCAACTGTACCGATGTATCTTAAGGCCATCCATTATGCTATACTCATCGATACGAGTGCCCGAATGCACAGCGGGCTACGTTTTTTCCTTCAAAGGGTATTTGAAGTTATCTATAATTTAGCAACACAGACAGAAAACAGTTCAATGACATCATTCATAATATTGAAATCCGACCATTTCCATTCTTCTAAAATGTTAAAATTCAATCACACATCCGTGTTCTATGAAGTATTACGCATTCTACGTATGTACAGATGGAAAATTGTGGTATGATACTGGAGCAGGGTATCAACAATTTCCCATTGATACGAAGTCACTACTGCGGAATAATTATTGTTCCAATACGTGGCCTAGCTCACCTCGAAGTTGTACGACTTATCTATACTTAATATTATAAAGCTGAAGAGTTTTAAATAGGACTCTGAGGAGTAAGATAGACTACAACCTATTTTCTTTCTGAACTCAACCCTGTAGTCTACGCGGACGGAGTTGCGGTGAAAAAATAGTTCTACATACATACCTAACGTCACGGTTGTAATCCATAGAGGTAGTAAGAAATGCATTTGTGCGACTACACTTAGACAGGTAGGTAATCTATATCTATACTAATATTATAAAGAGGTAAGGTTTGTGAGTTTGTATGTTTGTGACGTTGTAGAAAGTAAACTCAGGATCTACTGAACCGATTTTGAAAATTCTTTTACTAATAGAAAGTTACGTTCTTTGTGAGTGTCATAATATATATTAGTCCGAAAAATGATAAGACTTTTTCGTTGTAGCAGGATTTGGGAAGTAAGTCAGAGAAAAAACGGGCGAACGAAAACGTTTTTTGCAAACGCTGCCTTACCCATGGGAGATATATATATGTAGTTGAGTCCTAGAGAAAAGTTGTAGAACTTGATAATGGCTACAAAAAAGTCAGCGGTAGCATATGTCTAACTTTTAGGGTTGCTTCACTATAACCTCTTTTATGCTAACTAAATTTGTTATAAAATAAAGCATTGTTTGTGAAGGTATTTTTATAAAGATTATATTAATCCTTATCTAAATAAATGCGTTATTTAGTATAATATAAGTATTTAATTTAAAAGAGATTTGCCCTTTGCATCATTTGATTTCAATGAGTATCTTAGAAGATATCGCAGATTCAAAATAATGATCAAGCGCGCAAAAATGATTTATTCACAAGGCGCCGAACGGCGCATTACGGTGTCACGTTAAAATATATAATTTTAGCGATTTGTATAATTTTTGGTATGGGCATAAATAGGACTCTAAGGAGTAAAATAGACTATAAGTTATTTTCTTTTTGAACTCAACCCTGTAGTCTACGCGGACGAAGTCGCGGGCAACAGCTAGTATATAAGTAAACGGCGGGCTGTTGCCGTTTTTTGAGCACAATTCCAGACTCCAAGCTCTACTGAAAATTTTCTTCTAAAAAATCCTAGTAACATTTTGCCGACGTAGGAATCGAATTAAATCGGCCTTACATTGAACGGCATGTGCAGCGAGACCACGAGTCAGTCTAATAATAATAACAAAAGATAAGTTATAATAATGGTAACAAATCTTCACAATAGTTTATCTTCTTCTTCATCAACCCATATACGCCCACTGCTGAGCGCGGGTCTCCTCTACCATTGAGAGGGTTTTTAGGCCATAGTCCACACTGGCCTAGTGCGGGTTGGCGGACTACACACCTAAGAAATTCCCAAGAACTTTTAGGTGTGCAGGTTTCATCACGATGTTTTCCTTCACGTTAAAGCAAGTGATAATTAAATTTGAATACACACATAACTTTGAAAAGTCAGAGGTGTGTGCCTGGAGTTCGAACCCGCGACCGCCGAGATTCACGAGCGCGCGCCCAAACCTCGAGGCCATCACTGCTATATAGTTTATATGTATGTATAAGTGAAAAAGCAGTGAAGGGCTCGAGGTTTGGGCGTACGGTCGAGAATCTCAACGGTCGCAGGTTCGAATCCCAGGCACACACCTCTGACTTTTCTAAATTATGTGTGTATTTGTTACGGGCAACGTATTTAACTAGGCATTATTAATAAGGACCGGGCATTATGAATAATGCCCAAGAGCAATGGGCAAAGTGATTAATTTATCACTGTGATCGGCAATTATAAATAATGCCCGAAGGCCCGTGGTCCATGTAATAAGTCAGTGTAAGTTGATATTACTCTTCGAGAATGTGCTCGAAGAGACTCATTTTTAAGGACAAGGCTTCATTTTTGTAATTCCAAATGTCACAAAAGTTCATCTTGCAAGAATAACTTTCTTACACAGTCCTTCATTTTTAGACATTTCTGTTGATTTTTCTCAGTTTACTAATTACAAACTATGTTATACATGTTGCTTCATTTCCTTAGTAAAAATAAATCTTACTCAACATTTCAGCCCGCGCACCCACTATTAATAGTACCTAATTAAGAATTAAAATGTATGGTTGCGTTAAAAAAAAAATAAAAGAGGTTAGAAATTTTCGAATATCCTCTTTCATGCAAAGTAAAAATATTACATTTTATTGTGTTTTGCAAAATATATTATCTACGATAAAGACTTTCCAATAAGGAGACTTTTTTCTTTTCATAATTAAAATATGATCATCAACCTCTACTCGATTACTTTTACTGTTATCATCTGCTAAATCAAGGGATATTAGAAAAGATTACTGTTTCTTTATTCTGGATTCATTTCCGAATCCACTGTGTAACATTGTTTAGCTTATTGTTACATGGTACCTAACTACCTACACGTAATATAGTTAATGAAAATGGACATTACAAAGATATATAGCGAGTGAAAGTAATGGTGGTTGTGGTGTGTGTACGTGTGGTGGTGTGGCGGCGGAGCGCAGGTAGCGGGAGGTGAACGCACGCGTGCCTCCCTGCGTCAGCGCGGAGCGAGGCCCCCGCCCGGCGCGCTGCACGCCGCCTGCACCCGCCGGCTGCATTCGTCATCACCCACTGACTAATGGGGAAACGACGATTTGCCACTTTGAGCCCGGCCGAGGGGCGCGCCTGTCGCGAGGGTGCAGCCGCCCGTGCGAACCCGCCGCCATACGCACGTATTAATTAATTATTGAATGAGTAGTCAGCGTGCGATTACAAACGCTGCCTGTGAAATATTCCTATCGGCCGAAATGAATTGCTGTAGGCTGAGCAGCGCCGGCACAGAGAGGAGGCGGGGACTGCGCTTTGTCGCGCGCGACCTGAGCAATGAGCATCCTTTATGTGCGGGGAGCGCAGCCGGCGCGGTGACGAGAAAGCGCGCCCAACGGTACGCGCTGCCGGCGCACGCACGGTGCAACAATAATAACACACGCACACTATCACACACAAGATGTTTTGACAAGACGAGCGGCATCGGCGAACCTCACGCAAAAAAACACGTATTGAGTGGTGTGCGCCGAGTTATAATTAGTTATTGGCATTTATCACACAAGTTTTTGTGGCCATTAATAGATGATAACGGAGGCGGTGCGTGTCGATGCAAGTGGGTGCGCCGGGAGCCGCTCGGCCGTGCGACGCGGCCATGTCTCGCGTGTTTACCGGGGAATGCATTGGCGAGGTCGGCGGTGCCCCAGTCATGTCGCGGCTGCACGATACACTGGAACATAGCGGCGCGCTCGCGAGGCCGCGGCCGCCGGCGCTCGACTGCCGGCCCGCAGCCGCCGCGCAGCCTCCGAGCGGGATGCGTCCCGAGCAGATCCGCGCGCATCCCCCCCTCCCTTTCCCCTCCCCGACCGCCGCCACCGCGCCCCCCGCACCGGCGCACCCCCGCCCGTGCCCCGACCACTCCGCAGCGCCGCGAGCCCTCCCTCTAGCATTGCACCCTCGCTAATTACGAGACCGGCATAGCAAAGTGCGCGACACCATCACGCACGATAGCAAGAGTGATGATTGTTCATTGACGACGGTCGCGCTGCACGAGCGCGCGTGGTGAGCGTGCTCCTGCCGTAGCACGTGAAAGCAACCGCGGCGGCCCGCTCGCTTTATTGTGACGCATCTATATGACAATGTTGGGGACCAGCATCTACTAACGTCTATAAGATGTTGCAGTTAAATCTTTCATAAATATAAAGCAAATACTTTGAGTGAACACATCTACTACTTCTAATTAAAATTATAGTATATCAGTCGGTGCACCTCGATTGGGGTCGGCGACTCCGGGAGGAGCCGCATGCTGAATAATGATTGCACCGACTGCTATAAATAACATAATAGGAAATGGATTCAGGGGAAATTCATTCGCACCCCACCGGGTGGCGGGGGCGGCGGTGGCGGCGGCGGGGGCGGCGGGGCGAGCGGGTGGCGGGGAGCGAGCCCGGATACGCGCATCGAGACCGAACTGTGGCCGCCGGGCGGCGGACCGTCCTCACTGGGCGTCCGACGTATGCGCGGGCTCCGGCCGAGCTGGAGCCTCCTGCTGCTGCACGGGCGACACTAGCGGCTATCGGCTGCCGGAGCGCTCTATTAATTGCGAGGCAATCGAACAATGATTATTCAACTCGGAAATGGCGAGAGAAGCGGCGGGGGTAGAGGTTCGCGGGGCGCGGGGCTGGCGGGGCGGCACGCGGTGTGCCCGGTGGCCCGCGCTTAGGCCGCAGGGCTCCGGGGGGGCCGGCCGGGGCACGGGGGGGAGAACCGGTCGCGCGCCGTCCGCGTGATGTGGTGAAGCTGGTTAAGAATTAAGATGCGCTGAGCCGCATGAGACAGCTCGAGGGCGCTCCACTTGCACCGTGCACTGTGCACACTAGTGCGGCCCGCGGTCGATACTGAACGCTCGCAACAGGCCGAGCCGTCGCGACGCCTCGCTCTACTGCGCAGTATCAGCCTTCACAAGTCACACTCATAGTGCAGCACTCAGCGATGGCTCTCATATCGGGCTGCTAGGCTATAACTCGCTCAGTGCTTTCGACTTGTCAACGCCCGACATGCACTATATCAAATTTTTTCTTCAATAACAAGTGACATTTGAACTCGAAAACAAAAACATCCGTAGCAAACGACTTTAGCGAGTTAAAGTAACAAGAGACACGCGTGGCGCTCCGACAGGCTGGAAGGCACGCACACAGCACCTGCCGCCGGCTGCCCGCAATGTATGTCAGAGAGATCGTCTGATCCCTTATCCACTTACTTACAGAAACGGCCCAACTGCCGAAATATGAAACCTTGTACAGAAATCCTAAGTAATGTTTTGCAGCACATTTTATTTTAATATGAAAATTCAAGGAAGCAAATGCCTCGAGAAGAGTTTTATGAAGGTATGTGTGCGGCGAGAGTGGAATCTGGCCGTGAGTCGGCAGTAATGTGGCACGAGCGCGCGGTGCCGAGGTGGCGGCGCTGGCGGTGCGTCACGAGGCTGAGCCTTATTAAGTTGCGAGTCGCGAGCAGCGCCGGAAGCCGCTTCCATTGTTCGGTGCAGTGGCGCGGCGGCCACATCCCCGACAACATCTTGCCGATGGACGGCCGCCCCGCCATCCTCCACATACATATCGTTTTATTTAGCAACAAATGACTTATCAAAAGCGCTGCTATATCTCATTTACTATAACTTGATTCTTTTGGCATATCGACTAATGATGGGAAACAGAAAATATCTAGTAGTTCAAAAATATTGCGTTTTAAAATACTGCATTATTTATGAACAGGGTTATTTTTAGACCTCCCGCAAAATTTAAATAGGTGTTTTAGACCATGAAAGTAAACAACTTCCCCAAAGAAACACGGGTATGCAGAATGCAAAGTTGTCAGTAGTGTCGCGCGTCGCCAGATGTGTAATAAAATTGATCAGTTACGGAAGTGTAAGTAAAACAACAATTGCAACCGGCAATTGCATACTTTGACTAAAATCGACAGACGAGTACTACCCGTTTTTAGAGTTCCGTACGTCGGAACGAAATACGGGACCCTAATAGAATCACTCGTGTGTCCGTCTGTCCGTCGCTCACCGTCAATTATTTCTAAACCTACTAGTAACTAGACCGACTAAGTTGGAGTTTGGTGCACATATCAATTTCTGTAAAATCTGTATATGGGAGGTCGTTTTATTTTTATGTTATTTTTGTCGAATTGGCTTGTAGATGAATATTAAATGACAAAGTAAGTCCATAATGAGCATGGTGATCCGTGATAGGTAATATCGTACAATTAACTCGCACTTGTTTATCAGTGGCACTTCTTCTATAGAAGCTCAAAAACCCAGCTTGCCTTAGATAATTCAAAACAATAACCATAAACTAGATGTTACACATTAAAAATAAAATATATACAGGGTTTCTCTTTAAACTGCATATACTAGGTACCATTTTTAAGCTCTGTACTAAAAATAAATTAAATAGGAGCAGTAGTCTAGTCATAAATGATTTTTGAAGTTATTGCCCAATTTGAAAGCTAGTGATTTGTAAGTGTAACGTTGAGTAGTAATGGCCACTACTATAAACACGCCGTAATGGTGGAGCTACGCCGCAGTAGGACGGCAAGTCGCTGAGCACGGCAGGATTGAGTGCGAGTGCTGCTATTGTTTGTGTAAAATGATACCGCCATGTTATCTAGCGTTCACTCACTTCTACATTATTTCGGTGGGAAAATATTTAAATCACTAGAATAAAGAATAATGAGAGGCGATAATATGTGAACGAACCGTCGGATGGCAATACCTCATTTGTGCATATTTTGTGTATGTGGAGCGATCCATCGTCTCCGGTTGCTATAGATAACACGACAAATATGACAATCCCTACTAATATTATAAATGCGAAAGTAACTGTCTGTCTTTTACGCTTTCACGTAATAACTACTGAATGGATATAATATAGCTTATACATCAGAATAACACATAGGATACTTTTTACCCCGGATAAGGTAGTATTCCCGTGGGAATGGGTATTTCTGGATCTACCAAAGCGATTAGAATGAAATTTGGTATAGATAGAGGTAGGGCTCACAGAATTAACATGGGATTATTTTATCCTGGAAAATGTATTCCCGTGGGATAAACATGTTATAAGTGCAAAAATAGGTCTGTCAAAGTTTTACTTTTTTTTGGCACTTAGGGGACGCATTATAGATTTACTTATTATCTTTCTGCACTCAACCCTAGAGTCTACGCGGACAGAGTCGCGGGCAACATCTAATATAAAATGAAATGAACTGGTGAATTTTTAAAACTTCTTTAAAACTTGCAGGAAGAAGCAAAAAATCTTCACCTCCTTGATTACAACCGGCATGCATGAATCACGCTAGCAATCCATCGAAATTGTAATAAATACAATTAAACAGTTATACATTTATAAAGGTATTAATAAAAAAAAATAATACACCTCAAGAAAAACACGGCTGTCAGATAAGTTCCAATATTTATTTTTGCAAGACTTGTGTAGTGACGCGGACAGTCAGAAATCGTACATCTTCCACCGACAGCAGCAAACAGGATCATTAAATTTATATTGAAACGAGTTTAATCTAATATGCATATTATTTTGTCACAAGGTTCCTTTAGCTAGCACTAGATGGAGAAACCGTTCGCCCACGCTAGCGAGCACAGGATCGGCTGGCGGCCGCCATTGCCTTATCGTTTAGAGAAATAGACATCTCGGCACGCGTAAGGCAAAAAGCCCCGATGGACGTAAGTCCATTGAAGCGGGCTAGGGACCGCGCTAAATATAGCGCGCCGGCGCCGCCCCACTCTGATTCACGCGGCGCGAAACTAACGAGGGGAGGCGAATTGTTTTGCGATATAAACTAGTTGCTAGTTCTTAGACATTTTTACAGCACGCCGCGGCCGGAGAAGTGTGCGGCGCGCTGGCCGCGGTCCGTGACACACATCGCCATACTCGCTCGGCAAACAGGTCGCGCTCCGCGGGGCTCGCCAGCCACTCCACACTAAATAGGAGGAAAACCATATTTGTCCAACTGGACACCGCGCGTACAACGCGGCCAGACTGTTTCTCGTCACCCGCACGAGGATAAAACTCACATGAAACGAATAATGAACAATACGCTTACACGCGTGTTGTTGCCGTAAGTTTGGCGAGCAAGGAAACAATGCGATTAAACTAAATAGATCCAGCCCATCGGCCCAGCGAGTATTGTGGTGCGAGTAATGGCCGCTCTACGGCGATCCATTGTCTCACCACTTACCAATACATTTAGACGGCACCCAATCGGCATACTAATATGGCGACGTGTGGCGCTACTGCAGTCAACACAGCATGCTCGCTGGCCACGAGCTGGCACCACCGTGCAGCGCGCTCGGCCACAGACCCCGCGTGAGAGGAAAACGCGAGCGCGCCCGTCGCCACCGCAACACCACCGCAGCGAATCGAACCGCGCCCATACCGCGTACGAGGTGTATCACAAGCAACACGTAAATTAATTATAACGTCACGTTTCATGATGCTATGTAAAATTAGTTAATTACATTTGTTGTTTGTATGTTTAGAAGCATGATTAGCGGCGACGGGCGAGGCGCGCGTCCCTTGAGCCTCTTTCTGCGTTTAATAGCCTCCCAACACGAGCCGCGCCCTCGGTACCTCCAAATGATTACTTACTATTATATGAAAAAAGATGAATTCATAAAAGTATATATGTATTGGTGTACAATAACTTTGTTTAACACCGAGAATACATACAAAGAAAGAAAGATAATAACAATAACACTGGACAACAGCATTTCTGATGATTGGGTTATGATATATGAAATTGGTCCAATTTTCAACGACAATTTCAAATCTGTAATTGAAATTTTTGTATGAGCTCTAGTTTAAAAAATATGCCACATGGCTTGTTTTCATATTAAAACGTTATAAATTTTGGGGTTAATCCTTCTTTTTCCAGGTGAAGTCGAAAATACCTTGTGTTTTTTTTTTACTTTTTTTTTTTAAACTAAAGGCAGAGAGCTATTCTGAATGCTCCAACAATAGCCAGCCATCATATATGTGTTCCAGGAGCCTTGATAGCGTTCCTCAATCGTACGAATGTCCTGGTGAAGTCGCTCGCTCTGTTTTTCACTTAGATTCCCAAAATTGACAGAAAAATAAGCTTAGATGGTTATGAAAATAGTGTACCTCGATGCTCATATTACTTCCGAGCCTTTAATAGTGACATAATACTTTTTGGACGTCATAAGATACGTCCAAACTTTTCTTATTTCACAAAAAAATCTGTACTAACAAAACTAACGCATTCCATTTTTCTCACTATCTGTCACAGTCTTCATCAAATTAGCTTAGTGTATTAACGATTTCATCAGTGACCCGTCAAAAATACCCGCTAAATAAATAAATACCAACTTTTATCTTCCCTGCACTCAGTTTTTGAAACTTTTTTAAATTAAAAGTGTCAGTTTTCGCCACAAAATCCATAGATATCTCCAGAGAAGGACCGGACTGAGGTTCAAGTTATATAGTAGGACTCAAAACACGTCTATTAACGAACCGTAAGGATGGATATTCCCATTTAACTCGATTTTGACAGGTAATACTAGTTATGTTTACGTAGCAAAAATTACTGTTTTCGTGATGGTTCACGGCTTCTTTCTACATGATAGCGGTTCAATCTATTCCTTTTCCTATTTGTCCTCAAAGTTAGAGACTCAACACACGTTTTGCAATACTTTTGCCGTATCTAAGACTTGTTGTTTATGTCCAGGGAGTGTCGAAAGTTACTTTTGTAAGCCTCAATTATGAGCTTTGTCACATTCAAAGTCCATTATTTGTACAAATATTCTCCGCAAATGAAAAAAAAAATACTCGAATCATTCACACAAACTCGTCTTTACTATACCATGTAAAATTATATTTAAAAAATAATAATTTTGAATTTATGAGCAATTTAACACGGTAATACTTTAATTGTTTTGTGATAGCTATAACTCGTAAACTAGAGCTGATACAAAAAAACTGAGGTCACATCTAGAATCAGCGATGTCAAATTAGTAAACATCAAGTGATAAAAGTCAATCATCATAGAAAAGTGTCAATTTTGTTGTCCAGTGTAATCAATACATTAGGTCTTATCACTAACTGTGATAACTTCCATACATTCTATTTTATAACAGAAATATTTAAAAAATCTTACATGTAATAGATAAAAATTGATAAAAATAGCTTAAAATTCGAAATAACGTGTAAGGTACTTTTTTAAATAAAGATACATATATGACTTTAATGAACCAAATTGAATAGATGATTTTCTTACAACACGCTTTTCTTACTATTACAACGTGTAGTACTGCATAAGTGCGTCCATTGCGCTTGAGTTGGATGTCCGATTTTTAGATAAAGCCGTGCATAATGTTGTACCTATCGAATGGTTAATGAATATGATTTAAACGTGACTTCCACACGGTCAACAAATAGTTTAGTAGCACCGCGCATTTTTTAATAGCAGTACAGAATAATCATCGCAGTGGCGCCGGTATGGCTGTTCTGTGGGAATCCTATTCCTATTCTGTAGTATTCATAACAATAAATTATCTCTGAAGCCTTAAAATGATTGGTTTCAATAAAACCAATATGACGCACATCTATACTATCTATACTAATATTATAAAGAGGTAAGTTTTTGCGAGTAGGTACATGTAATCTTTGGATCTAATGAAACGATTTTTTAAAATTCTTTTACCAAAAGAAAGCTACGTTACTTGTAAGTATCATAGGGTATATATTAGTCCAAAAAATTATAAGGTTTTCTTGATGTAGCCGGATTTGCGAAGTAAGTTGGAGAAAAATCGGTCGAACGAACATTTATTTCACAAATGCTGCCCTACCCATGGAAGATAAATAGTTGAGTCCTAAAGAAAAGTTGTGAAACTTGATGAAGCCTACAAAAAAGGAGTATGTCTATCTTTTAGGATTGGTTCGCTATAAAATGGAAATTGGTATTTTGACAGTAGCATCTCAATATATACACGCAAATCTTATGTATGTCCATAAGAATATTAATAAATTTAAAAAGTATTCTGACATACATGATAGAAATACACGCAATAAAGATAAATTAGTAACTTATAAGACCAGGGTCCACAAGATCAGCAAATCTTTTAAGGGTTACTGTGTACACTTCTACAATAAAGTCCCTAGTCATATTAAACTACTAAGAAACAACTATGTAACAAAGCCTACTATACAATATCAGAATATATGGAGGATAACGAAGCCTGGGCATAATTAAAATGTTACTGTAATCCCAGGTTTGGCTAAGTTTACTTTAATGGACATGGCTGTACGTACGTAATTATTGTTTTAGTAATCTGTAAGCAATTAGGTATGTCATGCTCGCTGAAACGTCTGTGCTTACGGCGGCGTCGTGTGCCGGGTCGGTCACTTCCCTATGAAATGGTTGAGGAGGCCGATGGCTGGCACATGCGTCATACTCGTGAACGGGTGCTGTTTGTGTGGACTGGTCTGCCTGATTTGCTTATTTCCGTTCATGAAATTTTAACTTGGTTAGATGACAGTCTGTCCATTTAAGATGACTATATTTTTCTAATATGCAACACAACATTCTGATATTGTATCAATGAGCTGCTCTAATTCGGGAAATGAAGTCTTTGTAACAATACTGTAAGCTATCTCTTGATTGAAAAAGAGCAACACTAGAGTTTCTTGCCCGTTCTTCTCTAGTGATGACTGCCTTCCGAACAGGGTGGTAAAATTTGAAATGACTGAATCTAAGTGATGTATTTGACATTTTATGGATTCAATAAATATTATTTCATTTCATTTCATTTCATTTCATAAATTCTTATGTGCTAACTAAATTTGTTCTAAAATAAAGCATTGTTTGTAGGGTTTGCAATCCCGCACCATTTTTTTTCCCGCGGGAAATTTGCGGGAAACTTGCCTTTCCCGCGGGATCCCGCGGGAATTCCCGCAAAAATTCAAAAATGTAAAAATATGCATATAGTAATTCTATATTACCTGTACATTAGTTATACTATATTAAAAAATAATAATAATTAGAGACATTCATAAATTTATCTAATAGAAAAAATACTTTTTCATAGTTCTTATGTGGTAAGGTAGGGGGTTTGCAATTCCGTATTTCCTGTTCCTACGTTTCTAAATAGTAAATAGTAACCTAAACAGCAATTAAACCCTCGAGGTATAGGCGCGGTCGAGTATCTGGACGATTGCAGGTTCAAACCCCAAGCACACACGTAATTGTTGCCTATTGTTGACTTATTTACTTTATCGATAATTTACTGCATCGATTTCTGCTAATTACATTGTGCAATCAATAAACGAATATACAAGAAGATAAAACTTTTAGTAGTCTTTTGTAAAGTGTCACTTTAATTGGAAACTCTTACTTTTTTTCTAACAGAATAAACAAACCGCCGCACATTTCAATCTTTTATTTCGTTCGATCGATTGATCGATAGGTGTCATAAAATTTCTTAAAAATATGCGGGATCCCGCGGGAATGCGGGAATGCGGAATGCGGGATTGCAAACCCTAATTGTTTGTGAAGGTGTTTTTATTAACATTATATTAATCCTTCCATATATTAATCCGATAACCCGCGCTAGGCCAGCGTGGTGGACTAAGGCCTAAACCCTCTCAATGGTATGGGAGGCCCGTGCCCAGCAGTGGGACGTATATGGGAAGATAATGATGATAACGATAATAATCCTTATCAAAATAATGGCGTTATTTATTATAAGTATTTAATTTAAAAGAAATTTGCCATATTGAAGATATCGCAGTTTAAAAATAATGTTCTAGCGTGCAATTATGATGCACAAGGCACCGACGGGCGCGTTACGGTTTCATGTTTAAAAATTTTACCGATTTGTATGATTTTTGGTATGGGCATAAATAGGATTCTAAGGAGTAAAATAGACAATTTTTCTGCACTCAACCCTGTAGTCTACGCGGACGGAGTCGCGACCAAAAGCTATGTTTTATATACATCATTTAGAACTTGATGGCTTAGGGCATAGAGACACCTCGTCGTCTTTCAAGCGGTAGTTTGTGTTTGATTAGCAAATTGTAGAGTGTTGGTGCGGTGCACAAGGCTGGCGCACTGTCAGGAGCAGTGGCGACGTGAGGTGGACCCGAGGCGCCGACGGCGGAGCGCGACATGTGCGCGCCATGTGCGCCCGCGACCCCGCCCCCCGCGCCCCGCGCCCCGCACGCGTACACCGCGACACAGAGCTGCCAGTACTCACTCGAAGCATTGCTTCCGTCAACGTTCCATCTATTTTGACTTCTGACATTTTATTTAAACACCCATCTTACACACATTACAATATCAATTTGTTTTCAGAGGTGTGTGTTCCTCCATGCTCTTTATCATCTGCTATTGAAAACTGTTGAATTTCGTATTTACAAACAAGTCTACTGGCGCTCAGGGTCACCCGTGAGAGGAACATGTGGAGAGATGGCCGGTGCGGCGGCGGCGTAAGCGGAGCCAACGTCACGTGTTTACATTTGCCAGACACGCTGATTCTTAACAAAGCAACCAGTTATATTTAGTAGAGGATTGATCAAACACATGAGTTAAGCAACCCTGCGAGTTCTGTTCCAGAGTGCACCAGACCGGCCCCGCGCTGCTCACACCGCCACGTGGCGGACGGCCCGCACCGCTACGAGTCGCGCGCACCAAACGTACAGTTCAATATTTCCACCTTCAGAGCTGCCGAGTCCAACCATGAGATGTTTTCATTTCTCTCCACGAAGCACAAACCCGCGGCAGTGGATGCGAGTCGCATCGCGCCCCCCTATTGTGTTGATTAGTTAATGTTGTCGACCAGTGCTCACCACCTTTGGGATATTTATGATAATAATTGACGATTGAATACGGGAGCAGCGGAGGGCGCAGCCGTGATTATTACACAGCCCATGTCGGAGGCCGGGCGCGTCGCACGAGTTGCACTCACGACGCGGCGCCTCCGTTCCAGGAACATGCGTATTACAATAACAAATCGAGTGCGCAGCGGCGGCGGTCGTGCCGACACACTCGCGCGACACTCCGACACGCCACTACACGCGCCGCTCGCGGTGCCGTCACACCGTTGCCACAACTCCTCTCAGACAATTATACTATACAAATGCGTCGAAGCAAATGTCCTTATCTCCTCCATGACATGTTGTTCGTTTTCAACCGAAATTCGTTATCAATATGTTCGAGAGCAAACCATATATGTGCATAGAGTCGCTATGAATATTCAATCGCATCATTTCCGCCGGTCCCGCATCACTCTTGTTTCCGTAGAATCAAGCGTCATTAAATAGTCAAACTAACAGTAAAAGAATTGAAGCGCAATGGGGCTTCTTCTTAACATAATTTAGTAAAACTATATTTTTTTATACATGTAATATTTGTGTGTTATAACCAACGTCGTCAAAGAATGAGAGTGGCGGTATTAAGAAGAGACTAGTGTGACGGTTGGTACCGGCGGGCCGCAGCGCAGTGATGTGTGCAGGAGGTGCACGCGCCGCGGCGCTGGCGAGGAACAACAAGCCGTGCGCCGAGCGGCACGGGGTTGTTGTTTGGGCAGCGCATTGACCGCGCCAGATAACATGCCCGCCGGCTTGTTGTGTTTGTGGTTACATTAATTAGCGCACTGTTTACTACTATATATAGACCACGCACTGTGTTATCTCGCGCACTACACATTCCACAATACACAACTGATTTAGGATTCCGAGCGCCATGAAAAATTTCATTGCCAAAATAAAAAAGTCGACAAAATCTTTATCGACATGAATATTATACTTCTTGTATAGAGTGTACTCATATAGAGTGTACAAAGTACATGCATAGTATTACGATGACGAGGGATGAAACTCAGTAGGCGGACGATGAGATTAATTAAAAATATATTGACGAAATGAGTTGAATGGAGATAGCATCATCAGCCTATTATTGTCACTGCTGGGCATAGGCGTCTCCCAATGACCTTCACTACGGTCGGTCAGAAGCCGCCTGCAGCCAGCGACGTCCCGCGACCTTGATAAGATCGTCTGACCATCTTGTTGGAGGACGTCCCACGCTGCGCTTTCCAGTACGTGGCCTCCACTGGAGAACTTTCTGACCCCATCGGCCATCAGTTCTCCGCGCCATGTGGCCGGCCCATTGCTACTTCAACTTGCTGAATTTCTGACGCGGTCTCGTAGGGAATATCCGAGTATAGCCCTCTCCATAGCTCGTTGAGTGACTCTGAGTTGTCCAAAAACGCCTTTAGTGAGAGGCCACGTCTCAGTGCCGTATGTTATCACTGGTAACACACAACTATCGAAGATTCAAAATTATTCATTACACTTGCGAAATGTGCGCTCAGAAATAGTTCTACAATAAAAAAAAGAGATATTTAAAATGCAAGAAGAGCAACACACTCGGAAGCGACGCTCCTAATAGAAAGTAACAATTGTACGCACGGACTCTCAAACCTCTAGGGAAATGGAAAGTGCTTTGCAGACGTTTTACAAACATACATACGTACAAACATACATAAAGTCACGCCTGTCTTCCGTTAGAGTAGGCAGAGACTATAGAGCGCCAAATGCTACAATCCAAACACACTTCTTTCGCTTCCTCCACTGACATTATCCTCTTCATACATGCACGTCGGTTTCGAGGACTCTTAACAAACAATAGATTAGAATTAGAGTGGCATGACAATGGTACATGTGGCCCCACGGAAAGACGCGTGTTGTGAAGCGCGCAGTGTAAAGCAGCAGTCGGCAACGCGCGGCCCGTTAATGTTTTGTAAATTAATAAAAGTACTAAGTACGCATATAATTCTCGTCTTCTCGTTTGGCAGATCAGCATTTGAAAGCCATTCTACGAATGACAACTACAATATATTGTAGGTAATTTTTGGTATAAATTTGTTTTTTTGCAATGATTTGTGGTAAGTATCACAAATGCGGCACGCCTTTATTTTATTTTGGGCTGCCAAAAGGTTAGCGACCATTAGCCTAAAGTAACGAGTAACTGCCCGTTTCCACCAACGCCTATACTATACCACTAATTCCTGATACAATCCACAAGTTAAACTGCGTTTTTTGGATAAAGCGTGACCTTAAATCATAAAACAATTATAAACTCGTAATAACGTTTTACCATAGGGCACACACAAATACACTTACACGCCTGCATCCCCAGAGAAGAGAAGGTAGAAGTACTTTACTGAAGCAACGTTTCGCCACCTTAGTTTAAAGGTTTATTAGTGGAGATGGAAATACAGTCTTTTGATGGAGATGACTAAATAAATACTTCATATCTTGTCTGCAATGACAAACTCCGTATTACAAGAACATTTTAAACCAAACATCAAATTATGTATTTTTATAAACATCGCTTAATACGCCTTCCGTTGTTGTCCGCTAAGTGTTTCTAAACAAAACAGATTTTTATGGGGTTTCATCATCAGCCTATATTCGTTCTACAGCTGGGCACGGACCTCCTCGACAAATGAGTGGATTTAACATTATTCCACCACGCTAGCCTAGTGCAGGGTGGCGGAATACATAGCTACGTAAGAATAAATTCCTAAAAACCTTCAAGGGTACAGACTTTCTCCAGATTTTACAATAATCACGAAGTATATTTTGTAGGCAGTTGTATTATAAGTTAGTTGGTGCAGAAAATATTTTAGTATGAACCAATGGTGTCGGGTGGCGAGTGATGGGTACGCGCGTGGTGGGGTGCGTGGGTGCGCGGCGCGGTGGCGCGCTGGCGAGGTGTCCGCCACGGGAAGTGTCCAATGAGTGCGGCTCGCGTGCGTCGCTCCTTAACGCATTACATAATTTATTCATTAGAGAGCACGGAGGAAACGATCTCGCCGACGACCATTGCGGATACATTAAATTACTTGAGACAATACCGACGTGGCTCACTGGCCACTTGCAGACGAAAGGAGAAGCGCGTCTGCGGGTCGCCAAGCCGCGCCAGCGGACTCGCTGCTCGCTGACTGCACCCGCTCGACACCATCGCTTATAAAATACTAGTGTTCGATTGCCTTGCCACTATAATAAATAAAAATTGCGCGTGGCTACAGATACTCGATTGAACTCTCCAAATATAAATATGTATCTGAAATTTGCGCACCGTGCCTTGAATACCTTGTTCAGTACTAATAGCTTTAATCGTCAATGACTACCAAACGTTATCAAACTAGGACTGCACATCGCATTTTTCAATTCAAGTATACCTATTAAGTAACAAGAATAAACGTCTAGGAATATTTACAATTTCAGATTTATATTAGGTACTTATTGAATGAAACAGTTTGTATGTCCTCAGCCCATATACGTCCCACGACTGGGCACGGCCTCCTCTACTATTGAGAGGGTTAAGGCCATTGGTTCCCAAACTTATTTTGTCTAGTGCCCACTTTAAGAATAAATATTTTTTTAGCGCCCCCATTTATTTACCTATTTAAAAACCACTATAACTTCAAATTAAATAAATGAATTATTGTGACCTATATATGTATATTAACGGTGAATTCTAAACGAAACTTTTACTATCTACTTTCATTACGAAACGGAGCGACCGATTGACATGATTTTCATTTTTTCTAAATTCAATAAAATAGGACAGATACATGAACTCCGCGGAGAGAAATATAGAACCGAGTTTGAGCAATCTTTTAATTCAAATGAGTTGATGTTCACAAGTTGTTGTTGAGAGTCGAGAGCTCTAAGAGGCCTCCAAGCTAAATAAAATTACAAATCACCCCCCAGGCCTCTACACAACGCCCCCATTTTCTTTCTGGGTCTCTTACCGCCCCCCTTGAGACCTTCAGCGCCCACAAGGGGGCGTTATCGCCCACTTTGGGAAAGACTGGTTTAGGCCTTCTTCCACAACGCTGGTCTAGTGCGGATTAGCGGAAAACAGATTATATATAACGCCAAGAATACAACTAGATTTTTTGCAATGCTCGAAAATTGTTTGTTTAAGCCTGCATTACAAAGGGTGTGTGAAGTGTGCACAGATTGTTGAGACGGATATAGACTGATTAAGTATTTAAGCATGAGTAGACGACGGGAGGGCAGAGTCGCCGCTCGCCATGTATGACATCAAATATACATAAGACCCCATCAGCGACATTCACATGTCAAAATTTATTTATTTGAATATTATGAATTTCACATAGACTTTTTTCATTATTGAGATCCATTTCTCTTATTACAGAGGAATATCAATCTTCTTAGGAATATTGTTTACATGATCTTTACATAATATGTATAACATTCCTTAGAATAAACTAACTTGACATATAGCCATTAGTCATACACCATAAGGTTATGCATGAGTATCTCCATAGAATGAAAGTAAAGGTTCTTTCTTTCACCAAAAGGACTCGGACAACTTTTGCGGCAAACTTAAACTGATTTAAAATTAATAGTTTGAAAAAATTTTCAGTGACAAGATTATCAAAGAAAAGGATATTATGATGTTATGTACATTCTTTAACTACAAGAAATTACAATACCCAATAAACTTAAGTTTTATAAAGGTTTAAAGTGTTTTTAATTTTTAATAACATTCATAATATAATCATAAGTACTGTTAAAAAATTTACTGGCACTTCTCATCAGTTGATAGCACTAAAATAGGCAGTGTGGATGAGTGGGCACATACACACACTCTCACATTTAGTAGCTGCTAAGTAATTTATCATGTGACACATGTGCAGTGATTGCATCAGTTCTGTAACTCTCCACAGACCACAACCCTATGTACTTCATTACTAATAATCATATCATTGGCTAACCATACTAGACTTTTGAGCTGCATAACCCTAATGTCTATAAAATAATTTGATATGATACATTTTAAAGTTAATTGACTAAATATGTCATGCAATAACTATTTGTTTCCATATTATTGATATACCTGCTAATACAATTCTACAATAGTATACTACACACAAGATAAATAATGATATGTATCAAAAAGACAAAGTTCCCTCAGCTCATGTAATCCACAATTACTGTACTGCATTCATTGTGGCTGTGTAATGCTCACAACAATTAACAATAATGAAAAAAATATACAAGCAATTTTGAGCTCAAATAAAGAGCCTGTTAGGCTCTGGCAAAAAGGGAATTCTCTTAAGTTTATTTTTGTTAAGGCATATGAACATCTTACTCATTATCTAAAACTAATAAATAAACACTACACTAAAAATAGCAAATTGTCAATTGACTTTATCGCGAGTGTTTATTTTTTTTTGTTACTACAACGTGGATATTGGATAACATCTATTTGAACTATCTAACGATCATATTTAAAACGGTATCATGGAATTGTAATGATAGATAAACAAATGTTTCATACAAACGCATATGTCGGGCAGATGGAATGTTTAGTAAAACGAATGTGAATAACAAAGGAGTCTCAACCCGCAGTGTACTGGAGGGAATGCGGGTGGCGGCGAGCCTGTGCCGCGCGGACTGTGCCGAGCGGCGCGTGCAGCTGCATGCAAACTTCACACTTACTGTTGAAGGCAGCCAGCTTGCGAGTGGAGCCGAGCCTCTTCATCGGCGTCCGCGGCTCCACATCACGCTCGTCTAGCACCTGTACCGGCGCCTCCGACGCCGTCGGCGTCGCCGCACCGGACATTGCGACTGACTAAACTACCGCTTGCTTGTCTCGAACATTACACTTCACAAAAGTATTAAGAGCACAGCTAAGACTCACGAATGTGAGAACACAAAGAAGAGTCTGCTTGCGGTCACGTATAAAAAACCGTATTCGATTACGTCCACCGGTCGGCGCCGCCGAAACGAAAATAACGTTCACGTCTCACGATACGATTCCACGCTCACTCAAACATTTCCTATGCAATTCTCAAAGTTCACACATTCGTCGCGTAAAAAAATCGAGACTGGATGAATTGCAAGTGACATTAAGTGAATCGATAATTAAAAGAGACGGAGTATTATTTTTTTTTGTTTATCAACGAACTTTAACAACTGTTTACGAATAACGAAGGACAAACAACGTTTAACTTTTGGGTTTGACGGGGCTTGTGAATTCGACGGTTGGCTGTTGACGAATGACGAATGAATGAACTCCAAAGTGTTGCCAACTCTCAGAAAATATTAGCTTTCTAAAGTCGAGGGTAACAATCTATAAAAAAATTTGACTTTCATGAAAAAAAAATAATAAATACATAACAAACATTTTTATATATTTTAAGCCTATATTTGTCTAACGTTGCAGTAGGTACAGCGTTGCTGTAAAATAAGTCTTAGCTTTTTATCACGTGATAGTCGTAGACGAGGCCGTGCTCTCCAGTGGAATATATTCGTACCTAAGTATATGGGCTAATACAAGTTCTGGCGTTCAACTTGTATTTTTGTATTATAACTTTTAGTAAATGTTTCAATACGAATACATCCCTATATCCCGAAAGAACAGGCTTCACCATCTGCAAGTGTATGTCCACAATAAAAATCGTGCTGTCTAGTTATTTGTTCCGGGAGGCAAAATGCAATGCATATTAACATTATAAATGCGACTGTAGACTGTAGTGCGACTAATTTTTGGAGTGTAGCTGGGACTTACTTTTCATTTATTTATACTTTTCATAAATTTAAAATTATTAACATAACATGAATGGATCAATGACATAGTCCAAATACCTACAAAATTTTGTTTTAGTCCCATTTTATACAGTACAGGTCTATTTGGCTTTTGGCGGTTGTCAAATAGGTTCATTTGCTAGTAAATTTGTAGACTTTGAATTAGCGCACTGTCACTGAAAACTGCCTATTGGAACCAATAGATGACGTTTACATTGGAATCTTACGCTTCAAGTTCAATTTACGAAGACGGAAACTAGCAAACATTGCGAAAAAATTTTATCGTAAAGGAATGTAAGGTTATTTATTAACATGGACCATTAAAGGAATAATACGATGGGATAAAATGATTTATTAGGTTGTAACAGGTATGGAGCAGCGTGCACGCGGCTCAGGAGTAGAGTCGGATGGTGGCGTCGGCGCCGGCCGCCAGCAGCCACGGCTGCGTGGGGTGGAAGCGCAGGTCCAGCGTGCACAGGTCGCCGCGCCGCTCGCCGCCGCGCAGCTGCTTCAGCGGCACCAGCAGCGGGTTCTGCAGCAGGTCGCTGCAACAACACCACGTCAGTGTCGGTGCACACACACACACACACACACACACACACACACACGCGCGGCACTCACTTGTACACCATGCCGTGCGACACGACGATGTGCGCGTCGTCCCCGGCGGACGCGAACAGCGGGTAGCGCCGGTGGAAGGCGACGCTGCGCACGGCGCCGGCGTGCAGGCGCAGCGTCTGGTACGGCTTGGCCGACAGCTCCAGGTCGAACCACACGCACTTGCGGTCGTAGGACGCGACGAGCAGGTTGTCGCCGGCCGGGTGCAGCGCCAGCGCCGAGATCCACTGCGCGCCCGTGAGCAGCTTGCGCACGAGCTCCTGCTTCACCAGGTCGTACAGGCGCACGGCGCGCTGCGTGGCCACGGCGAGCAGCGGGCGCGCGGGGTGGAACTGCGCCGCCTGCACCAGCCCCTTGGCGCGCGCCAGCGGCAGCTGCGAGCGGCGCCGCGACACCTGGTGCACGAGCACGCCGCGCGCGCCCTCGCCGCGCACCACGCCGCACACGTAGTCGCCGCGCGCGTGCCAGCTCACCTGCGGGGGGACCGTGCTCAGTACTCTTTGTGCATGTACTCCATGGGCAACATGAATGAGTTGAGAGTGTGGAGGATGTGCACCGACCTGCGTGACGGGCTTGAAGTGCGTGATGGCGATGCGGATGCCGAGCGCCCACTCCTCCGGCGTCACGGCGTCCCACTGCACGCACGCGGCCGTGCGCGCGTCCACTGCAACACACGGCTACTCAGCCACCGGACCGCACGTCGACCGACACGTCGATCATGAACGTTTCGTCGATTTAATTAAAACACAAAACCTCACGTCTATATTCCCCGAAGGGGTAGGCAGAGATGCGTTTCTGCACCCACTTTTCGCCAACAATGTATAAGTGAGCCACGTAATAAGTGGCGAGCTTGCTGCCATTGCTCGGGCACATTTTCAAACTCCGTGCTGCTACTGAGAGTTTCCTAATGGAAAAACCCAATAACACTTTGCCCCACCCGGGAATCGAACTCGGGACCACGAGGCAGTTTTTTTTTAAATTAAAATAACAGTACAAATCGTAGTGTTGTGTGTATATGTGCATGTGTGTTCGCGTGAAGTGTGGTGTGTGACTGACTGGTGGCGCCGGTGTCTGGCGGCGGGTCCCGCAGCAGCAGGTCGGTGCGCGCGGCCGCCCGGTGCGCCGCCACGTGCGCGCCCGGGTTGAGCAGCAGCACGCGCGCGCCCGCACTCGCCGCCAGCAGCGTGAGCGCGCCCACCGGCAGCCACGCCACGCAGCTCACGGCCGCGCCCAGCGCCACGCTGCGCAGGCACCGCCCCGACGCGCACTCCCACACTGCAACAGCGGCGCCGTGAGTGTCTGCGCGCGCCGGCGGCAGGCGGGCGGCAGGCGGGCGGCAGGCGGGCGGCAGGCGGCGGCCACTCACCCCTCACGGTGCCGTCGTCGCTGCCGCTCACGATGTACTGGCCCGAGGGGTCGAAGTCGACGCTGCGCACGAGCGCCGTGTGTCCGCGCAGGCACAGCGCCTCGCTCGTGGGGAAGGGCTGCAGGTCGCGCGGGGACGGCAGCTTCGGCACCAGGTCCTCCGGCTTGATGGTCAGCTGCAAGCGGACACGGACGTCAGTGGGCGGCGCCGGGGGGTGCGGGGGCGCCGGGGCGCGCGGGGGTGCGGGGTACTGACGCGCATCTTGATGGCCCGGGGCGCGAGGTAGAGGTCGAGGCAGCGCAGGAACCGCTCGCGCGTGTACCGCTCGTAGGCGGGCACGTGGCGCAGGCTCGCGTACCGCGTCGGCAGGAACGTGTACTTGCGCTTCCACGGCGTCTGCGCCAGCTTGTTCCACTCCTTCATCTGTGGAGCGCGAGACAGCGGGTGAGTGTCGGCGGGGGCGGCGGTGGCGGTGGAGGGGGCGGGCAGGGGGGGGGGGGGTAGGGCGGCACCTCCTTGTCGTCGAGCAGGTACTCTGGCGGCGGGTTGTAGCTCTCTGCGTGGGAGGGCAGGGGCCGCTTGGGCGCGGGGATGTGCTTGTGGATGCCGCGCTGCGCCTGCTCCTCCTCCGTGCTCGCGGAGCCCCACAGATTGTAGAAGTTCTTCTCCTGCAATACATGTAACCGTTCATGATTTCGATGCTCGGAAATATTACAGTATTTTCTCCAAAAATGATGATTTATTTTCATACCCTTCTCTTTCTTCTCTCTTCGGCTAGCTGTTTTCTGGTCTTTGTCCAACCCATTTTGAGGGCGTGGACTATTCTAGAAATCTGCAACTGTTCCGACCGCGAAGGCAGGAATGAACGCTTATGTTCAGGAAACGCTCGTAAAGGTGTCGCCATCACTTCTCGACTGAACCATTCTATCCACGGCTGGAAAAAAAGTTTTCAGTACAATCATATTATCAGAAATGTCAAGTTTCTTCATTCCAGGTGTTATAAAATTTAAAGTAATTTATTTTCGAAACACAATCAAATATGAATGCAAGTTTCCTTTCAAAATAAGAATATCAGTGTTAAGTTGGTAAATTAATTAAACTCGCCAAATAGTCAATTCGTGATAAAAAAAAGTAGTTAGCGTAATGGTGAGACTGAGTTTTTGACAAAATGTTATATCTGTACGATGAAGGATACTAGTTCAGTTCCCGGGCGCGGTCACCTGGTACTCGTCGTGCGCGGGGTCGGGCACGCGTCCCTCGCGCAGGCGCTGGATGAGCTGCAGGTCGTCGGCGCTGAGCACCACGTCCTGGCCCGTCGTGGGGTCCCGCACTGTGCGCCAAAACTCAGGGTCTTCACATTTCCTGAAAACAAAATCAATATTTAAGATCGCGTGTTAAATTATTAGAAAACGAGCGAAAATCTCAACCGGATATTGGACTTTCCTCTGGTGCACGAGAAATATGGGGAATGTGAGCATGGCTCTGTTGCTTTAATTATAAAATGTGTGAGCGCGGGCTAGTTACTTGAGGAATTCGTCGATATGGTCGCGCTGCGGGGGCTTCATGATGCGGCGCCCGTCCAAGTCGTACCCCACGTGCTGATACTCATTGTACCACCACATGGGTATGTCGCCAACAGTGTTACGTCTTTCCTCCTCATCTGATGTGTCGCCAGATTCATATTCGTCTAGAAATTGTATTTCAGCATTAACATTTCTTGTATTACAGTATATTATAATTTAGTACATGTTGATCTCATAAAACTTATACATTTAATAAACATGGTCCCTATAGATATAACTTGGACTCACTTGTAATTGACTCAGTCACACTGTTACAATATCCAGCAGTTATGAGCAGTACTTATGTATCAATATGAATTAAAAAACGTAATGAAATATACTTATATTTCCTGTAGGTAGTACCAATGACTCCTCTCATTATTTATATCTCTTAGGTGCTAGTGACCTCGTAATATGTAGTGCCCTACATTTTTATATTACAAGAATATCTGATATTCCACTAAATATTAACAATATATTAAAAACGAATTACCCTTGTGTTCCACAGGCTGAGTAACACTAGTTTTCTGTATTGTGCTTGCAAGTCGATCTATACTATCATCACTTTGTTTGTCTTTTTTCTGTATTGCTTTCTTTTTACCATTGTTTGATGCTTTCTTTTTTAGTTTAATGTTTTCAGTTTTTTGTTTGTCTATTGCATTATTTTTGGAGCTATTTTTAGATGGTCCATTAGCAGATTCAGCTCCACTATCTGCACCGCTATCATTAGAAGCTTTCTCACTTTCATTGTCATCACTGTCATCTTCATTGTCTCCACTCTCTCCTTCAGAGTCACTACCTTCTGAATCTGTTAACTCCTGTAAAATAAATGTTTTCTAAAGATAACTTTTTTTTACAAGGGTGTGAAGATAGCTTCTGAATTATAATAACAGCTATTTTATTTTTAAATGTAAACTATAATATCGACGGTGGAAAGCAAAAACGTCAAAAAAAAATTATTGCACTGTTCGAATCAGAAAAAATAACTGCTTCGAATGGTCCCGGTCACGTGAATCTAGGATGAATAGGTTAGAAATTAACATTTAAAAAAACAGGTTTTCACGTAAATGCCTGCATTCAAAAACGCTGTAAGCTACAGAAAAAATAGTAATAAGTTATACTATGTTGACTACAACAATTCGCTTTCTGTAAAAAAAGTTACATGTTGATGATGCGGTCAGTAATGCTGCGTTTACTACGTTTTCGTCGCTCGTGTTTTATGTATCTTGCATTAAAGACGTTTTAGCGAGTAGTGGTATAAAGAACCGAACCTATTACTACATTTGGTACGGTTTCTGTATAATGTACTCTTGAATTTATGACATTTAGATTGTCTTATTATAAGTAAATACACAGTTACGCACTATTTTATTATTCAAAAAACAAACACCGCTTTTCAAAAACCTATTCCAAAACAAGTAATGTGTCCTAAGAAGTACAAAAAAATATTGCGAATTCTTGTGCAACTTAATAATAAACTTTTTATTTTCACCAATAACATGTAGGTACGATCTATGTTTTTACGGACTGATAATAATATAATGTAGTTAAAATTATTAATATTTATGGAGTCGGTGTCAGCCAAGGTAGGTTTGTATCTTGTATATCAACACGTTATAGGCGAGATATGCTTGCTTTGATTAGGTATTGGTCTTCCGCCATAGTACATTTTCATTCACATAAAAGTTATTTAAAAAAAAATCCTAAGTATTCTCGTATTTTTATTTCTAGGTACATATGTTGTAGTGTTCTTTGGCTGACACCGACTCCAAAAATATTGATAATTTTATCTATATTACAATATTATTAGTGCGTGGTGAAAACAAAGATCGTACCTACATAAGAAAAAGATGAAGAAAAAATTAAATTAGAGAAGAATTGGCATATTTTTTTTTATTATATATTACTTGTTTTGGAATAGATTTTTTGAAGGCGATATTAGTTTTGTAAAATTTTTTGTTTATTCTTAGTGAAGCCACATGCGGAATCGAACCCGCAACCTCAAGCGTTGCAAATTGGTTACTTTACAAGCCTTTTATAATATGTTTATAAGGTGCATCAACAATATGCAATTTTTTCTACCACCTACTCAGACATCCCCAGTTTACACATATACTTGACCATAAAGATGCTGCGGTAGGTAACTCAAATATCCAGATAGCTTATAATAATTGAAGGATTTGAAGAGTTCCATTACATTGTCATGAATCCCATTAACAAAATCTAACCAAACTCTCGTCAATTTATCCTTGAAGTCCTTTCCAATAAAAATCATCACAAATCATCAAAATAGGTATAAGTTATTCGTCGATTTGTCAATCACATTAGTGAAAATTAAGGCCCTTATATGGTTTTCTTATAGAAGCCATTGTCTTAGCTCGACCAAATTAACCTTCCGGTCAATGACCAAACTTTTACCATTCGTTCAATAACCGGGTACCCGGGTACCCACATATAATGTACCGTAGAAAAGTTATTAGTAAGCTATCTACGTGGCATGTTATATAACTATGGACACTATACACAGTTTATAGGCCCCGTGGAATGTTCTAGACCTTTCAGGGACCTATTTGGGACTAATTGGCCCTTCAGCCCAAACAATAATTTTAGAATCCCAGTGAACTGACGTTGCATGTCGGTACTACCTTAACTTATTGCCAATCACGTTTAAAATCTACTGTAATAGTAAAAATATATGTACAAATATTAATGAATAATAACGTGAAAAAAAAGTTGGTGAAAGAATTGTCAAACTTGGTGGCTCCGTACAAAGAATCGAGAAGGAACATTACTTGGATACTATTATTATTGGATAATAATTTTACTACTCTTCCATTGGTAAAATGTTTACTATCGTGATACTTGGCGATAGACGGCATTTTGAAGAAAAATAAGGCATTAATTCCACCTGTAATAGCTTCATCGAAAACGCGAGAGGCCATTATTTACTGCGTTTAGTTTTCATAAAAAACATAACTATGTGCAGTTTTGTGCCAAACAGCTACTAATTACATTATCGTCAATGCATCACGAAGCAAAAATTTGTATTAGTTTAAAGAAGCAACCCGCAATCATTGAAATTGACTGGTCAAAAGCTGGAGTGGACACAATGGAGAAAATGCTTGGTACATATGCTGCAACGCCTAGATAGCCTATAGCATATCTCTATAATATTTTCGATGTCACCTGACTGTCACCATATCTTCTGTATAATGAAAATTATAAATGCCTGTTAAAAAATGAGCATAAGTGACGATTATTTTATCGGCTATTGGGCAAAGAACTGCGTACTCTTTTCGTTATAAATCGTTCGCAGATTCCTCAAATTTTGGGGCATTTCTCTACGAAAGTGGCTATTAAATCTTTTCCTGGCCGAGCTATCAATCCATATGTGGAATCGATAACAACTGTATAATCAAGATCCCAGTATTTTTAAGAAAATTAAAACAAAAACGTCGCGAAAACGAGAAAAATATGTTCTGTATGTGAAAACCTTATTGGTGATGAACATGTTTTGGGTATACGTCATGATAAAACTTACTTTTATTTCCGAGTAGCAGTGTATCATTATAAAAAAAATAAACAATGTAAATAAATAAATAATAAAAGAAAATCATACTAATAAAAATATAACGCGAATTATGTGTGTTTTACTTACTATTTTCGCTATTGCTAATTAAAAAAAATGTTTGAGTACAATAAATTATAAACTGCATTATTTTTTATTTATTTTAAAGTCAAATTACCAAAATACTTTAAATAATTAGTTTCTTTAGTGTACTATTTACGACGTTTATGCGTTATATTTTCTGTGGGTACCCGGGTGCCCGGTCATTGAACGAAGGAGGTGTCAAGTTTGGTAGTTAATTACTATTATTACATTATTAATTATAATCATTGTTAACAAGAATTGGGCTTAAAACTACTTAAATTTTGGGGATCCAGACGGTTCTGTAATTTTTTTCAGAAAAAGTTATTAAATTCTATCTGCGAAGTTAAAATGGATACCCGGGTACCCGGTCATTGACCGGACGGTTAAACTGGGACCGATCTGGAAGCACCAGATTTCAAATAAAAAAATAAATTATCAAAATCGGTCTCCCCAGTCGAAAGTTCTGAGGTAACAAACATAAAAAAATATAAACGAATTGATAACCTCCTTCTTTGTTAAAGTCGGTTAAAAAGTAACAAACCGTCAATATTTCAAAAATATGTACCGTTATTTTCAGCAAAAAACATAACAACAAAATGTTTGTTAAAATTTATTAATATTACCAGGTACAGAAGCTACACAAATTTAACTTGATCATTTGAACGATGTCATTCCAAAACCAAATTCGTATACTTCAAATTTGCCAATTTTACAAAAAAAAAAGCAGATTTAAAGAAAATTATTTACAAATATTTGATTCCGGAAAGATTTGCGAAAGAATATTTGAAGTTAAAAGCTAGTGCAACAATTACTGACCGCTTACTTGACACCGATGATGAAAGATGATAAATTATGTTTTGAGGATCCTATTTATGTTATATCCGTATTTTTAAGCTTATTATCTTTTTAATGAAAAATTCCAATATTAATTGTAGATAGTATATTATTTAATAAACTCTACGCTTTAATATTCCATAATATCTAATTTCAGTTTATGTGTAACACAATTTGTATTACCCCAAGTCAGTAATTATTTTAGTTTACACCATATCTAAGAGATGGGTTTCATTAACATACAGTTGAGCAGCCCTAGTTCAAGTATAACTGCTTACCATGTTTTCGCTTTCCCTAAAAAAATGTATTTGACCCATCTCTATACAACTCGATGCATTTGTAGCATTTTAGCATTCTGTAAAAATATTTCAAAATGTCGCAGTCAACAAATTTTTGGCAAATAATTATTAGAATGAGATTTGAGAGTTAGAATTATATTTAGAAAAAAATAACATGTCTAGTGTCCAAAAATCATGAGTCTAAGATAAAAAAACATGCTAGTAATGATTTTTTGAAAAAATATGTAAAAGTTTTTTGGCTCTGGTGAACATTTCCATTTTTGTGGTTTACTACGTTTTTGCTTCCTGCCGTCAATATGTATATTACCCAAAAAGGAATTTCATAAAAAATATTTACTGAACTGGACAATAATAAGTTATTTCCAAATGAGAATAGTTACATTTTTAGACCATTTAAAAAGTCAGCATACATATACTCACAGATGATTCATCAGAAGCATATTCCACTTCCTCATCCCCACTGAGAGCTGAATCCCCACTTTCTTGAAATAACACCTCCTGTAGCAGTTATATTCCAAGTAAGCATGTAAGTAAATTCATTAATACAGTTAATGTAATACAATAACACTCAAATTACGAATCAAGTAATCTTGAAAATAAATATTTAAAATGGAAAAAAAATAAAATACAGAAATTATATCTTATTTTCATCATATTAAAAAAAAGATGTGCTTAAGGGACTTAATAATTACATAGATTATGACCAACTATGTTTCTGATCTCTCCAGTCCATCTAAAGGTTGCCTGGAAGAAATCACCAATAGCGATAAGGCCACCACTTGTGTCACTAGGCTATAGAGTTTGTATCTATTAATATTGTTACTTTTGTTTTTGAAATGGTGTACAATAAAGTGTATTAAAACTAAATCTAAACAATTGTCTTTATAATGTTCTTTCTTTCGTTCTACACATAAGTGGCATCAATCACATCTGCTATATGCAAAGTAGCATTTGCAGCAATGGCATTAGCTTAAGCATCTGCACAACTTGTACTTCTTACTAAGCATTCCTCCTAGGGTATGCCATTTACGAATATTTGTATCTAACCAATACTACTGCCTTACTATTCACAAGCTTTTAACGATGGGAAAACGTCGCGGGAATCTTTATATCATATTATACAAGTGTCGAAAAATTACATCTTGTTCATTGTCAGAGTTGTTTGCTTTCACATCTTCTTCGTGTTCAGAATCAGTTTCATCTCCTTCGTCGTTTAGGACGCCGGAGAATAAGTCTTGTTCCTCCAGATCAGTTTCATTCTGCACAGAGCATCAGTAAATTAAATGTAAATAGGAATTAACAAAATATACAATAATAAACACAAGACATGTAGGTTACCTCAGTGTTTGTCGGGTTTTGTTCTGCCTCTATGTTACTTCCCGATAAATTATTTTTCCTTTTCCTTAGTCCATTGATAAACGGAGGCATGTTGATATTTCATTAAAATAACATAAGCACGTGTTTGCCACTTAACGTAATCAACAACTCGCAAAGCACAAACCACGATACAACTGTCAAACTCACGTTGCAACCGCACACCGCACAGTATTTTTTGGCGAGATACCTATTTATAACCAACAAATGTCAACTGTCAAAACTGATTGCTCGAATTAATTACACGAAATGCAAAGGTTCATTGTCCATTCGCAATTTTATTCATAGTGTTATTATATTGTGTAGTTGAAGCTAAGTAGGGGAAGGGGGGGCATGACGGGGTAGCAAAGTAAGACGGGGTACTGCACACGTAGAAGAAACTAGACGTTTGTGAATATAGAACAATAAGCCAATAGGAAGTCTCATTCATCCGACGGTTAACGCGAAAGAAATTATGAGCGGGAGTGCACGCGTCTTTTGTTTACAAATGAAAAAGTGGTTAAGGGTTACGTCGATCGATATTTTTGTAAGGTTCAGCGTCATTATTGAAAGGTAATTATGATCACCCCATTTATATCTTCTTGATCTTTGGTTACTAGTGTTGTTTATTTTGATAAGGTATGTTGTTTGTAGGAATCAGTTAAACATTTTATTTGTTAATATTTTTTTTGTTCATAGTGACCCTTTGAGGCAAGATGGGGTATTGGGTGTGGGGTATGATGGGACATTGGGGCAAAATGGGGTTGTGGATCTGCGTTCATTTCAGTTTTTTAAATAAATAATATTAATTTATTATTTTTAGGTAAAAATATGGTACGTTCTTTCAAGAAAAAAAACAATTTGTAAACCTGAAGCCACTTCAGCAGCTAGAGCAATAGGGTTCAATAAAGCTACAACGTCATCTTTACCTCCTCCTAGAACAAAGTTAATCACCGAATGTTACGAACATCTCACACCAAGAGTGCATAAAACAACCGTCCCAGAACCTGAACCTGGATGTTCTTATTATGCTGAACTTTCCATTCATGCAGCATGCCGTGATCTGACTTCTTCCTTCGACAATGCATACCCAAGTGATATTTTGCCCATTCCTTCTGTTTAACGAACTGAAAAAAGGAAACAATACCGCTTAGGAAAAACAGCCATAATAACCTCAACTCCTTATAAAATTGATCTGGAAAACTTGAAAAAGCCGGGGAAAACATCCAATCATAATGATACTCGCCTCAAAAAGAATGCTAAAAACAAACAAAAGGCCAATCATTCAGTCAAAAACAAAAGAATAATGATGAAGATGCCATTTGCTTACATTTATGTATTTATTTATTTAAAACTTTTTTGCACATACACTGAATATAATGACTATACTTAACTAACAAGAGATAAAACAAGAGGCGGCCTTATCGCACTAGGCAATATTTTAAAGGCAACCTATTATTATATTGTAATGATGAAAATAACAATTTTTTGTCATCGTCCGAACCTTGGGTAGGCTGCCAGCTCTGTGAGCGTTGGGCTCTCAACGCTTGTGCTGGCGTGGACGATGAAGATCTTTAGGAAATACACATTTGCTTGTTTTGTGAGAACGACAAGCACTCCCCATCATGCCCCAATTTCATTACCCCATCATACCCCATAGTATGGGGCAAGATGGTTTTTCATAATGTTCTTTTGTAATTCTTAATTATTAAAAAATGTGATATGTTGATTCTCCAAAGACTGTACCAAATCATAGTTAGATTAATGACATAACGTGCCATATATGAATGAGACTAATAAACATAGTGATTATTCTGTTTTTTTGTTATTTCCCTTAGCTACCCCATCATGCCCACCCTTCCCCTAAAAACTTATTATATCTTTTACGTGTCTAAGTAAAGTAACGATCCCTATTCGAAAAAATTCCAATGGACTCGTTGGTTCATGTCAGAATTTATTTAGTGAATATTAAATTCAATTAAATTCAATTTTTTTTCTTAAAATAAAAGAAAACATCATATTGGCACAAAAAGCCCAAGACACATAATTCAATATGAGGCATTAGGTAGAAATTATTATGATGTAGTGTAAGTTACTGTAGCGAAAGTTTTTATTTTTATATTTTATTGTGTAAATAGTAAATTAATTTCTCAAAATCAAAAGTGGTGGAAAATGTACCGCAGACATAATTAAGATACACGTTCTGCATTAAACTGAACGTTATCAATATTTACTATTTGTGAGCACAGACTATTAAAAGTAGAAGTTTTGAGGTTAACAGTTAACCGAAACTATTTCATATTTTCAATATAGATATAATGTTTTAAGCTTTAAATAGCTTACTTACCTAATAGATCTAGTCCAATAAAATAACCTTAGTTTACTTCACGATTATTTCCGTTATTAAAAATGTTTCGTAACTTGTTCAAGGTCTTTAGACCCGTCGGTAACTACTTGGTATGTAATTTTGAGTTAGCGATTTCAGCTGAACTCTACATAAAAATTTGTCTCCAATTCAACGTTTAAATTGTATTTATAGATTCGGGGAACAGGTGGAAAGTCGAACGCAGCCGGTGCGGGAGGCGCTAATAATGCATTCCAAAACTACGTCCCAAAGGAGCAACAGCTGACAGAGGCATTGCGTCGCACCCTGCCCGGCATCACGTATATCAGTGTAGAGGACATATCCGGAGGTTGCGGGGCTATGTTTGAGGTAATAACATTCACAATAGAATAGTTGGTTAAAATGTAACACGTAAGTATGTTGTGGTTCCAGGATAATTAATTGGGTATAAATTGTGTAATCTTGAAAGAAAACAATATTCTGTCAGGATTTTTTGATTGCAATCACTATATGGGCTCTTGATTTTTTGTTTGTCAAAAGTTTTCATGTTATTACTTCATCATTCAAGTTGGAAGCCAGGACATTGGGGTTGGGATTCATTGGGATGTTTATTGTAATAAGTTTCCAATTATAAGATTAAGATTACTGCTGAAAAATACCTGAAAGCTTGACATAGTCTGTGTGGTTGTTTGGATTTCTGAGTACTGAGAATTTAAACTTTAACATTATAATGACATGCTTTATGTATTTTCAGGTCAGTGTAGAAGCAAAAGAGTTTATTGGTTTAAGTACAGTAAAACAACATAGATTGGTGACAGATTGTCTGAAAAAGGAAATTGCTGAAATGCATGGTATCCGCATCCACACTACACCAACACCAAAAGACCAATGACTATGAAATTATGGTTGCTAGTCCCTGTAAATAGTTATTTATGTGTTAGAAATATTTTGTGTTGTGCATATTAGATAATAATAAATGTGTTACTGATTTTTTTTATTTTATGTACACATAAAAGTATTTAAACTATCATTTGATTATATTTATTTTGATTTTTGCAGATCAAATATGTATTTGTATTTTCGGTTGGGCCATTCTGTATAATTAAGTATGCTGTAATAAAAAAAGTTATATAAAGAAAAAATATTAGATTATAAAAGCTATTTTTAGTTTTGAAAATAATAATATAGTTGTATAAATAATGTTTCCTATGGTCTTATACAGTGGATTTGTAGAATCAACCAAACACTTTTTTAGTTCTTCTACTTAGTTGGTTTTGCACAACATGGCAACAAATGAGGAAAATAAAAAAGTTGTTAAACAACATTCTTGGTTTACTAAGTGTAAGCATACCCTTCCAGACACCATCATTTTTTTACCTAAAATGAACTAAAAAAATAAAAATAAATACACCCAACAGTCACACACATAGTCCTGACCCCACATTAAGATACAAGTCTTGTGTCGTGGGTATCAGAAACTACGAGAGACTTTTCGGTCTCACAAACACCCAGACCCGAAACAAATATTAGTGGATCACACCAACATTTGTCTCGGTGCGGGGATCGAACCCGCGGCCGCTCGTTTCGCAAGCTGGTGTCTAGCCAACTGCGCCACGGGGCTGTCAAATGAAACATGGATCAAAAACTCTTTGGGGGGCGTCCATAAATTACGTGAGATGATTAAGGGTGGGGAGGGGGTCGAGTTAAATCTCATCTAATATCAAGTTGGGGAGAGGGGGGGGGGGTCTCGACAAATATCACGCAATTTTTTTTCTGATTGAAACAAAAAAAATTATACTATTTCGGTCCATTAAATCCAAATTGTAGACCGCGCATAATTCTCCATGGACTGAATTAGAGTATATATTCTTTTTTTTTTTAATTACAGTAGCTAGATTTAAGTATTCTATTGTTAAATTTTTATTACATTTGTGGCGTCACGCACATACAGAGAACATGCATACTTACCTGTTACCTCTCAAGACCAACCACCTTACCTTACCTTACCGTGACATACCAAATATACCATTTACCAGGAATTCAAGAAATAAAACACAGAGAAGGGACAATAAATAAAACACAGCGAGTAGAATAATAATACGTTTATAAGTCTTTTATAGACTTTGGATAATGGATGGGCGCGGCATGAAAATGCCACATACTTTTGACGTCAAGTCAAGTGAAACCACAGCAAGTGTGGCGTGAAAACGCCATCACCGCTGATCACGAAGCGAAGCTCGACGACACACGCAGCACGGCCCGGCGACAGTTCTGGAGACCCACGACGAGCGACGCACACCGCACACGACGAGTAGCTGCCCGATGATTCTTCCGACGACGCGCCGCGCTGAATAACCGCGAAACCGCGACGCGCCTAATATTTATAGGTGAGCGAGAGTCGCGCGGACGCGGGGCGCGCGGGGGCACGGACGCGGGGCGCGCGTTGGCACGCGCTCGTTTCCCGCGCTTTTTCGCCCGCACTTGCCCGCAGAGGGCGCCACTCTCGCTGGTCTAATTTGTATATAAGGAGTGCATGTTTCTCAAATAAACACACATTCGACATTCGACAGTACAAGTGGTCTTTCACTTCAAGTAGTCCTCCAGCACACTACACATTTATTACTCTCAGCAATATTGATTACTAGTCTTAACTAGTCGTAAATAAAAGCACGAATCAAATTGTTTTTTTTCTTTTTACAATAACAATCCAATGCGTTTACGTAAGAAACCGACATTCCGAAAAATCTCACGTGAGATTCGGGGTTGGGGGAGGGGGTTGAATAAAATCTCACGACATCTCACCAAGGGGGGAGAGAGGGACAGAAAATTTCAAAAAATACCTCACGTAATTTATGGACGCTCCCTTGTACAATGATTTTTTTGTTTATAAAACTCATAAGTAAACTCTTTTGATAAAAACTAATTTTTTTGTTATCAATAAAATGTAAACATGTATCGCGCGTATCTTCTACCCGAATCAAGGTGTGTCGTTTTTCGAGCTAAAACAAATATATAATTTAGTGAATAGTCAGTTAAGTGCGGTGAGCTGGTACATATAAAATAAAAAAAGCTCTTTTAACAAATATTTTAAGAGTTATCGCCAACTTTTAATACCTATTAATTATAATAAACTCTTTCATAAACACCACATCTATGCGGATTAGATATGAGCGCCGTGGGCCAATTCCACGGCGGCGGCGTGCAGGGCTGCCAGATTGTATAATTGGATACAAATCTTGTATAATCGGATGAGGTATTGTATCCATGACCACTTTGTATAATACGATACAAAGGCATATGTTCACATTTTATCAACAATTTGTGCATTTATCATCCTAAAAAAAAACAAGAGCTGCATATGGTGCTATGGTTATGTATAATGCGATCTAATTTTGTATAATTTCTAATACTAAACCGTATAGCTGCGATTTATTTGCTGGCAGCCCTGGCGGCGTGGGCTAAAAAATGTGACGGCGGCGGCGGCGTCGCGGCGGCGTGACCTTAGAATTAGATGTTGTCTGCCTTGTGGCAAGGAGGCGTTAGAATCCCACCACGGTATCCCCTGCCTGTCGTACAAGGCGAATCAAAGGGGCCCTTGGGGTCGCTGGAAGTGCTGCGGGGGCAGCGCGTTTTAACTGCAACTAACCCCGAGAGGGGAGGCGCCCGCTCAAAACCAGGGCGCCCGAACCAAGTTAGTGGGGGCGTAACTGCGCCCCGCTTTAACTCCGAGACGGCCGAGACAATTACGTCTCGGAGGCGCACCGGGCGGCTGTGGATAACGGTGGGCGCCTCTCGCTCACGTACCATGGTCGCCCAACTTGGCGCGGAGATGGCCACCGGGGGGTTTTGGTCGGTATGCCGGTTTAGGGATTTTGTCCAGGATTTCTACCCCTCTAACATAGCGACTATAAAGTAGCGACAAGACACGGCGGCGCGCGATGCGTTCTACTCGGCGGCGGCGCGCCGGACAGAACCACGGCGACGGCGGCGCGCCGACGCGGCGCTCATATCTAATGCGGATATTATAAAGCTGAAGAGAGAGGATCTCAGGAATTATTTATATGGTAGACTGAAAAAATATATAATTAAATTTATTTTCTTATAGCTAAGACTGATCTCTTCCGCACAATGTTGCAAAGAAAGAAAATAAAATTAAAAGAGTAAGATAACTTTAAACTATTTGTTTATTGTAAAAAAAACATTATCACAATCTTTAAAGATAAAGTTAAAACTTTAAATATAAAATGTATAAAAACAATTAAGAAAAATAGTAAGTAGTGATGGCCTCGAGGTTTAGGCGCGCGGTCGAGAATCTCGGCGGTCGCGGGTTCAAACCCCAGGCACACACCTCTGACTTTTCGAAGTTATGTGTGTATTCAAATTGAATTATCACTTGCTTTAATGGTGAAGGAAAATATTGTGATAAAACCTGCACACCTAAAAGTTCTTAGGAATTTCTAAGGTGTGTAGTCCGCTAAGCCGCACTAGGCCAGCGAGGTGGATTATGACTTAAACCCTCTCAATGTTGGAGGAGACCCGTGCTCAGCAGTGGGCGTATATGGGTTGATGAAGAAGAAGAAGTAACATTATTAGTTTCTTATAATAAAGAAATATGTTCCAATTTTTTTCCCCTTATAAGTATTTATTGACCCATAATCGGAGAAAATATAAACAGCAGTAGTTAGTAAGATATCTAGCTAATTAACTTAAGCTAGTAGTAGTACTACAAGTAAACGTAGCGTAGGACACCCTCTGGCTAGGTGGGGTGATGATATCCACAAGGTGGTTGGCAGCAGTTGAATGAGGAGATCCGAAGATCGAGCCCAGTGACGTGCCATGGGAGAGGCCTATGTCCAACAGTGGACGTATTAAAAACTGTTGAGAAATAAGAGATGAAAATGCTGCAAGACCTATGAAGCAGTTTTTTTTTAGTCTATGGTGAATAAAAGAGTGGAAAAAATAATGTCAAATAAAGAGTCACTCGCTCTGTGTTATCTGTAGTTTCTTTTATCCAAAATGGCGCTCAACATAAGTGTCAAGGTGCATCCAGTTGTTTTATTTCAAATTGTAGATGCATACGAGCGTCGAAATGCTGATTCTCACAGAGTCATTGGGACATTACTTGGTAAATACTGTTGTATCAATTAAAACAATGTCTATTGTTTGCACGATCTTTATTTTTAATGTGTTCGACGTCATGTTAGAAACTACACTTTTTATACATTTAATGTTTACCTACGTGTTGCTGGCTGTGTTTTGTCGCTACGTGGCTTCCATTCTTCGCAATAGACGGTTTGCATAAGCAGTCTGCTTTCCTGGACAGGAAGCGGTAGTATAAAGGCAACGGAAAGTGACACTTGTAGGTTATGTTATGGTACTCGTTGCAGGGACTAGCGACAAAGGGGTGGTGGAGGTGACGAATTGTTTCTGCGTACCGCACAAAGAGCATGCCGACCAGGTGGAAGCTGAGCTCAATTATGCGATGGACGTATATGACCTGAACCGGCGCGTTAACTCCTCGGAGAGCATCGTCGGTAAGTCACTTTCATGCGATACTCAAAGTTTTCATATTCTGTTTATAAATGTTCAGCAGTAAACAAATTCTATTAAAATGATGTATAATAAGGGGGTATTTTGAAGTGGTGTTTGTATTTAACATAGCAGTTCAGTTTGTTACTTTTTAAATCTTTGATTAATTTATCTGTTGCATTTAATGATATATGTAACATTTATAAGCATATAAATCTATTACCATATAAATTTTGTCATTTAATTATTAGGAGTACTGATGGTGCGGGTATTATGCTGTGTCGATTAAATTTTTTACACAGTTAAATATTATAAAGTACTACAAATACATAGAACTAATTTATTCAAATTTAACTAATTAATAAACAGGACTTTTTTCTATTTTGTGGAAGTGTGGTCAAACTATGTATCTGACTGATGGGTGAATTTATTTATTTTGCCACACATAACATTTGTGTGACAGTTGTGATTCCTTAATGACATAAATAAAAAATACACCCAGCTAAACATTCATAGTTCTAACCCCATATTAAGATACAAGTCTTGTGTTGTGGGAATCAAAATAAACACTCAGACCTGAAACAAATATTTGTAGCTAACAAAAACATTTTATTTTAGTGCGGGATCAAACCTGCAGCCTCTCGTTTGCAAGCTGCTCTCTAGCCAATAGTGCTATGGGGTTCTCATAATCTTGTATTGTGGGTATAAAAAACAATAAGGGGACTTTTGGTCATATCAACACCCAGTGAGACTTAATGCACAGCTGTCTAAAAGTAGGTGCCTACTCATCCTCCTACTGCTTGTTGGGGGTCACAGCCTTGAATGTACACATACATTCAATGCCTACATATAGATAACGGGAAATGTTTGGGGTAATGTAAGACTTGGAGTTAAATATTGTGTCGGCAGGCTGGTGGGCAACGGGCAACGAGGTGACGAACCACTCGTCGGTGATCCACGAGTACTACTCGCGCGAGTGCCGCGACCCGGTGCACGTGACGCTGGACACGTCGCTGCAGGGCGGGCGCATGGGGCTGCGCGCCTACGTGTGCGTGGCGCTCGGCGTGCCGCGCGGCAAGCAGGGCTGCATGTTCACGCCCATCGACGTGTCGCTCACGTGCTACGAGCCGGAGGTCGGTACTGCCCCACACACTACCCAAACATACATACACTCACAACCATATTCTCAGCTAATCTCCTAAATTGTCTTGTTTTAGATTGTGGGCCTACAGTTGTGCCAAAAGACGATGGGTCAGGGTGGCCGATCTCGGCAGGTACAGCCTATGATGGACCTTGCACAAGTTGCTGAGGCTGCAGCCAAATTGTCTTCTTTACTAGATCAGGTATAATGTTCAATTCAAATAAGGGTTGTCAGTAAAAAAATGGAAATTTAGGAAGCAATAAGTGATACTATTATAGTTTTTCTTCATTATTAGATTTTTTTTTGGATATAATGAAAATCTCTAAGTGTTGTGAATATCTTGAAATATATTTTTTGTAGAAGTATAATATTAAGTTTTCAACAGCAAAGAACCGAAAAGCAAAATGTACCAATTATCCTGAATGTATGTCCCTGTTTAGTAATGTGAATGTGGTCCATGCGGCGCAGGTGCTGCAGTACGTGGAGGACGTGCTGGCGGAGCGCGTGGAGCCCAACAACGCGGCCGGGCGCCAGCTGCTCGAGCTCGTCAACTCCGTGCCCAACCTGTCCGCCGACACCTTCGCAGACGCGTTCGCTTCCAGCGTCAAGGACCTGCTCATGGTCCGGCTGCACGCTTTATACACTCACATATACACCACAATTGGCTTATTTACTCACTCATTGCAAAACAGTCAAACAAATTAATAAATCATTAGCATATTTTACATTTGTGAACAATATACACATGTGAATATGATGATTCATGTAGACTTAACTTACATATGATTCCTTGTTAAAACATAATATTAACTAAGAAAATTTAAGTGGGAATAAGATTTTACGACGGCTTTTCATCGTTCATTATCATTTTATTAAATTTATTTAACAATTAAATATCAAAAAATATAATTTTGTCCTGCAGGTGGTGACCCTGGCCCAACTGATCAAGACACAGCTGCAACTGAACGAGAAGCTGACGTTGCTCACGTCGCAGTGATAGGTTTGCTGTCCGCCGCTCGACCCGCCGCATCGCTCCCGCTCCATGGCGCCGCGCAGTACATTCTCTCACGCTCTGAAATGATACAATAAAAGGATACGAGTTATGAAGTGTTTCATTAATCGCATAGAATGAGACGGTGCGAGGCATGATGTGTGACGCACGCGTGGCCGGGCAGCAGGCGGCGGCGGCGGTGGCACGCCCACAGCCAGCGCGGCGACACGGCGCCCGCGCGCGCGCCGCCCACGCACACCACGTAGTCCGCCTCCTCCTGACAAACACATATCGTATAGCGCACTATAACTACTAGCTACAACATGCCAGTTGTGAGGTACTAAGTGTGCTCACGTCGACGACGACTCCGCCGTATGCGCGCACGTATCTCTCGAGCAGCGCCGGGTCGCAGTTGGCGCGCGTCACGCTGTCGTCGATCATGAACGTGTAGCCGTCGAAGAAATTCGGGAGGGACTTGGCTTCGTCTATCTGGAACAATATTGTCAAAGGTGACATTAACACCCATAGCGAGTGGTGCACAGTTAGGTAGTGGGGTGCGGGCGTGTCGGCGTACCTCCTGCTCGATGTCGGAGCGCGCGTCGTGGTCGGTGAGGTCGGCGAGGTCGGCGAGGTCAGCAGAGTCGTTGAGGTCGTCGAGGTCGTTGTCGTGGTCTCGGCGGTCGCGGCGGTCGTGGTCGCTGTCGGAGTCGTGCACGGTGACGTTCCCCTGCACGCGCTCGTCTCGCACGAACTCAACCTCGTCGTCAGCAGGGTCGAGTGCGGGCGCGGCGGGGGCGGCGCGGGGGGCGGGGGAGGCCGGTATTGGCTTCACTTCGGGGGAGGCTCGGCGTGGTTTCTTTTGTTTGCGTAACGCTTCTTCAATCTCGTCATCAGTATCGCGCTCTGAATCTGAAGATATTACGGATGTCCAAATTTTAACGAGATAAACGCAACACGAGGGGGTGAACCATGTATTTAACCGAGCAAAAGACAACATCATATGCATTAAATTTTATATTATCAAAGGGAAGAAAATTTCAAAATGCGTAGTTAATTAATTACAAGGAAACCCAGACGGAGTGTCGCGCTTCAGGCATATTTGAACAAAAAATTATCTTTAATCGTGATTTTTAGAAGGGTTATCCATTGATATTACTATTGTGCTGAAAATATATACTTTTGGAAAGAAAATTAATTGATTAACATGAGTTGGATTCTAAACTTGACAATTTGATGTATGTACATATGTTTAGAGTTGGAAAAAAAAGCATAGATATACGGTGTTGTTTTACATCTGCAGTGAATTGTAGATGTTGGGACACATGAAGTTGTTGAGTGAGTACGAAGTATTAGTCTCGTCACCGGAGCTGGAGGGCTGGAGGTCCTGCTCGGCGTGCGTGGTGCGCAGCTGCGGCTCGGTGGCGAACCAGCGCCACGGCACGCGCCGGCGCCGCGCCGCGCACGCGCGCACCCACTCGCCCAGCACCGCCGGCGCCACACCGCCGCCCCCCGCGCGCAACTGCTTCAGCTTCGGAGTGTTGGGGAACGCGCATCTGCACGCACATCCATTGAGTCACAATAAATAAATAAATAAATAAATACACCCAACAGTCACATACATAGTCCTGACCCCACACTAAGATACAAGTCTTGTGTCGTGGGTATCAGAAACTACAAGAGACTTTTCGGTCTCACAAACACCCAGACCCGGAACAAATATTTGTGGATCACACAAACATTTGTCTCGGTGCGGGGATCGAACCCGCGGCCTCACGTTTCGCAAGCTAGTGTCTAGCCAACTGCGCCACGGGGCTGTCAAACAATGAGCGGCGTGGCGTGGCGCCACTCATGCCAACTTAGGAGTTTACTACTTTTTGATGAAAAATGAAAACTTTCCTCAATTCGTACAAATATTACAAAACGAGTGTGCCAATTTTTTTCATTATATTAAAACTGATATAGTTGCGGAGATTCGATAAGAATTGAGCGGGTATTGCAAGCGGTATAAAGGTAAATATTTTACGGACACGAGGTGCGTGCAGGCGGGCCCCCAGTCGCGCTGGTAGCGGGCCCCGAGGCGCACGGCGAGGTCCCGCAACTGCGCGCGGCGCGGGTTCTCGTACCCGCTCAGCGCGAACACCACGCCGCGCAGCGGGGACGAGCCGCGCGGCCCGAGCGCGTCCCACGAGTCTGCGCAACACGCGCCGCACTACACTACACTACACTCTACTCCATACACCTTCCCACATACATCACGAACATATAACGATAACATAATGTAGTAAGCGCATCAGAACGCACGTCGATTATTCGAAGCAAGTAATGCATACGGATATAATTAAGATATCGACGGCGGAAAGCGAAAACGTAGTAAACCACAAAAATGGAAATGTTCACCAGAGCCAAAAAACTTTTACATATTTTTTCAAAAAATCATTACTCGCGTGTTTTTTAACTTGGACTCATGATTTTTGGACACTAGACATGTTATTTTTTTCTAAATATAATTCTAACTCTCAAATCTCATTCTAACAATTATTTGCCAAAAATTTGTTGACTACGACATTTTGAAATATTTTTACAGAATGCTAAAATGCTGTAAATGCACATCGAGTTGTATAGAGATGGGTCAAATACATTTTTTAGGGGAAGCGAAAACGTGGTAAGCAGTTATACTTGAACTAGGGCTGCTCAACTGAACGTTGTAAACGTGGTTATTTAATGAAACCCATCTCTTAGATATGGTGTAAACTACAATAATTACTGACTTGGGGTAATTAACTTGGGGTAACCGTACCAAGTGTAGTAATAGGTTCGGTTCTTTATACCACTACTCGCTAAAACGTCCTTAATGCAAGATACATAAAAACACGAGCGACGAAAACGTAGTAAACGCAGCACTACTGACCGTATCATCAACATGTACCTTTTTTTACAGAAAGCGAAATTGTTGTAATCAACATAGTATAACTTATTACTATTTTTTTCTGTAGCTTACAGCGTTTTTGAATGCAGGCATTTACGTGAAAAGCTGTTTTTTTTTTAATGTTAATTTCTAATCTATTCATCATAGATTTATGGGATCGGGACCATTCGAAGCAGTCTTTTTTTCTGATTCGAACAGTGCAATAAAAAAAAAATTCACATTTTGTGGACTACGACGTTTTTGCTTTCCGCCGTCGATATGCAAAGAATTCAATGAAAATGTGAAAAGGATAAAACGAAGTTAAAATATAGAAATGACAATCATTATTATAATTCTACTCGTTTATAAAAATGTGTAATAGTATGGTGGAAGTTGTAGTGTCGAGTGTACTCACCTGTTTGTTCGTGTGTGTGTCGCCGTGTGTTCGCGTCTCGTGCGCCGGCGCGCTCGCCCGCACCGCTCGGTTCCTTCTTGCTACTGACTTCTTGCGTTCTCAATGGTTTCTCAGGTTGTTTCTTTTCCACCTTTTCATTACGCGTCGTGACTGATGACTGCAGGACAAACGTATCTTTACATTAACAATCAATGTATTCACATGCCGCTGCAACATTTTATCTAGACATTCATAGAATGTATTCGGGTGGCTAAGAATAAGTGTATGACATGGGAGAGTTACCGTTTGTTCGTATCGTGTTGAAGACGCGCGCTCGGGAGTGTATGACGCGGGGTGTGGGGGCTGCGCGGGGTGCGGGGGCGGCGCGGGCGGGGGGACGCGCGCCGCCTGCTTCGATATGGGCGTCTTCGTCAGCCGCGACGAATTCTCATCGATGTTCTTCAGCGCTTGAGACGACGCTTGTCTGATTTGGGATTCTGCAATTGAATCGATAATTTATATTTTATTAGCCATTTTTCATTAAAACTTTAAAATCGTTAGTGAGTATTGTTTTTGTTACCCGTGCTTATTTTCTTTGGGTGATTTTCGGTGTCGTTCGTTTGTCGTTTGGCGAAGAGTTCCCCGGGCCGGAAGTCGTCGTCCTCCGAGGAGTAGGCGTCCACGTTGAGCAGCCGCGGCGGCACGGCGGCCGGCGAGACACCCGCGCCCTCCTCCGCCGGCGAGTCCACGTGGACGAACGACAGCCCGTACTGGAACAATACATTGTTAGTTTAGTACTACTTTTATTATGTACTAGTCTCAAACTGCAATGCTAAAGGAAACCCATATCCCAAACTCTATGACACTCTTCTATAATTTTTGAACTATTTGCGATACGGGGTACCGTTGCTGCGATGTAGTGTTGGTACCTGACAGTGCTTGTTGTACGGCTGCGAGCAGACGACGCGCAGGCGGTCCCAGCGCTGCGCCGCGGCGGGCGCCAGCTGCGCGCCGGCCCACGAGCGCACGCGCTGCCCGCCCGCCGCGCGCCGGCTCTCCGCGGGCGACAGCAGCACGCACGCCGGCACCAACACCTGCACACACCTTCACACTTTACACATTTTTGTATACCTGGAATTAACTTAGTGTTCCATTCTTTCTAAAAGACTCTTAGAGTAGATTATTTTTTTTGTTTAGGAATAAAATAAGTTTTACAATTCCAATATTTTTAATAATGTATGTAAAACATAAAATAGAGTTTACATTTATTATAATACATATATTGTGGGATAAATTCTATAATATGTACCTGAAAGGGTTCATCAGGTTTCTCTGAGCGTCCCACCAAAACCTCTACCATTGCTGCTTGATATGCTCCAATGTGGATGCCTGAAATCTACAAACACTTCTTGTCAGTTACAATGCAAACTAGTAATTATCAAATTAAAAGGAAATCAAATGTAATAATTTATTTCTTTCTCATATGCATTTTAAACTTTCTTTTAATTTCTAATACTCATGGCACAGGACTTGTATCCTTATGTTGGGTCAGAATTATGTGTGTGACTGTTCTTTGTATTTATTTACTATTTATAAAAAAAGGACATGTGTTAAGTATGTTTACGGAAAAACAGCAATGCAATTACTTTGACAGCTTTCTCCAATTGCAGCACCACGGAGCAGGAGGACTCTCCCATCTTGCACAGCCATTTCTTTTTGCTCACTTCACGAGCTAATAGGATGTTAGCTGGATGTTCCTATACAAATGCAGTAATAGAAATGAGTGTATTGCATTGTGACTTCTTATAATTAAATAATACGTTTACAACAATGTTTTCTGTGTAACGTTAATTTGTTATTGGTGTTAACCAAAGTTTAACCTACAATTTAATGTACTTGTTTCAATGGAAGGCAATTGACAACTCTGGAACTAACACTAAATAAAAACACACATACTATGCGTTAGTTCGAAAGGAATCTTCTGGCTTAAATGTAGTTTGAAATCCTAAAGTTACTTATTAACACTACCAAAGACACACTACAAAAGATATAATACTGGGATACATTATTGCTTTTTTAACAATACTCACAGAGTCCTCGCTGCTGAAACTGACCACATAATCTATTTTAACACGCGGCATTTCTTCTATTTAAAGATTAACATTCCTTTATGTTGGAAATAGACGAATAATATTATAAAAACCTAGTTCAGCTTTGTTGTTGTCGTTAATTCGGGTTGTTTTTGACTTAAACGTCAGTTTGTCAAATATTCACACAGAGTATGACATTAACATAGATTACGACTACTAATAGTACAGAGACAGAGTTACTTTTACTTTTGTAATATTAATTTTAATATGAATGTAGGGAAGGTCAAAAGGGAAATCATAGAATATTTTCCTATTAATTTATTTTGTAGTCCCCTGTCCCACCGTAGAGATTCGTTATATGATTTTACGCGTTTCTAGAAACCCAATAAAAACACGCGCAATGTAGTTGTTCTAACTTTCAGAGTTGACTGAAATATTTTGTGTAGGTACCTATTGTGAGATCATGAAACATAGGGATGGTAAATATAATTTTGTTTGCTCTGAAATCTTTTAGAATTATAAACTTGACAACGAAACAATATAAAACCCGCTAGGTTATTTTCTTCAGTCTAGTCTATATTTTGTGCAACCTTTTGATATTGCACATCCTCCAGAAGGAATGTAAGCAGGGATGTAAAAATGCGTGGCCTCAAGGAACTGCATTCGGAAACGATTTATTTATTTATTACACTTTATTTTTCACCACAACATATACAGAAATATGAATTTAAAATAAAATAAATATCCTGGTTTCTTTAATATGCGGTCAAATAATAAATTTGAATGCATCGAAAATATATCAATATAATTAATGATCTAGACATGTTATTATTTGAAAGGTGTGTAAAACTTCCCGGCCCTTTTTAGATTTGCATTTGGAGCCGTCATTATTCGCGCAGGCCTTTATACAAGGCTGATCCTCCCATAAGAATTCTTATTCCGGCATACCAAGTACCTAATACTCGCCGGACTTGTTGAAGGAACCAGTGAATGATTGAGTGTTTGAATGTACCTAATCGTTACCACGCAGTCCACCTGAAAATTTGTTTCGGCTTTCTTATCTTGCCACTGTGTAGCGCTCTAGAATTATTAACAAATGAGTTAACATTTCGAGAAGTAACGACGGTTTTCACACTATATACCTAGTGCATAGTTTTAATGAGGCGCGTAACAAATTTAGTAGTTAATTATTAACATTCGCTGGCAGTACTGGTGGTGCGTGACGAGGTGAGGACTGGCACGCGACAGCGCTGCCGGCAAGCGTGCCACTGCTCCATACTGCTCGCCGCAGCACTTCCGATGTGTTCTCGTGATACCAGCCAGGCAGGAACGAAAGTTATGATCGCTACCTGCATACACTTGTATCCAAGGCATGAAGGCAGAAGAACTACAGCTGTTTAGTAAGCAGTAAGTTAACAAGCGGCTGCGTCTTCTCTTTTTATATTTTCAACAATAATATGTTATTGATTTTATAACTATCACAAGACGGATGGGCGTCTCGGTCCGTTTCAACTCAATGAGAATCTTGGAGCCATACTAGTTATAACTTACGAATAACCCTACTGGTTAGCTCTTGAAATTTAATTAACTCAAATTAATTAAATTATAGACTTAATAATGAGGTGCTATCCATTATAGACTACTTGAAAGGTAGGTATTTAAATTGGACTTAATTAAGGCTGGGCTTGTTTAGGATAGGGAACTTTGTTGTCGAGTGAGAGACACAAGATGGTAATATTCACTACCATGCCAACAAAAACACAAAAGAAAACAAAAACTCATTTCTTAATAGTTTTACTTAAACTTTTATTTTAAGTTAATACTCATTAATTTGTAAGTAACGAATAAAACATCGTGCATTTAGTTAAGAACGTTGATATTATAAATTCGAGTCGTTGACGAGGTCGAGGTATTGTGAATTCAAGCAAACTATTATACTCTGCTGCTTTCACAAACTATAAATATAAATTAATCAATGAAGTTTCGGGATAGTTTGAAATGTTATTTGGCATACACTTTTACTTTACAATTAATATTAACATCTAGGTTTAATAGTACTTACCTTACAATAAGTTATAAAACACATAAATAAACACTGCTAAATACATGGGTAATTTACATATTGAGAATAACTGGCGGAGATGCGGCGAACAGAACAATCTGTCGAGACGTTCGCTCGGCGCCACGCCGTGGTCCGGTCATCAAGTTCTCGTTATCCTGTATTTGTGCACTCGTATGATAACGGGTGACTCCGTAGGCGTCACCTTTTTGGGCGCAGTTGGTTTTTTCGTCGGCTCTTTTTGATAAGAGTAGCCGCCGTGCGCGGTCGGCTTGGCGTACAGTATGGTGGGCGACGTCTCCTGGCTGGCGGGGTACTGCTGCGGCGGCGGCTGCGGCAGCGGCTGGTGGCGAGGCTGCGGCGGCGGCTTGGCGTACGTCACGTGCGACACCGACGTGGGGTACATCTGCGCCGAGTACTCCGCCTCGTCCGACGACACCTGCGCCTCCGCCTGCCCATACGACGACTCCGGGTACACTTCGGAGTAGGCGGGCCGCGAGTACGAGCTCACATACGACGGCTTCGTGTACTCTGTCGGAGCATAGGATGGCTTCGTGTACTCTGTGTGAGCGTAGGAGGGTCGCGTGTACTCGGAGTACGAGGCCGGCCGGGTGTATTCCGAGTGGGTGTAGGAGGGCCGCGGGTACTCCTCATGTGCGTACGTGGCGAGCGGCCGCGACAGGTCTCTGAAGGACGAGGACGACGTGGCGTAGGTGGGCCGCGAGTACGCCGGCCGGTGTTTGGAGGCGGCGTGTAGCAGGTCGCGCTTGGCGGGCGCCAGCGGCGTCGGCGAGAGCACGTGCAGTACTGGCATGGGCGGGTGCAGTGGGAAAGCCGCGAACACGTACGGCTCGTAGTCGTGCGCGAACTCGCCGGCGTACACGCCGCCGAAGTGGCTGCGCCGGTGGTGCGCCGCGCGCAGCGGCTCGCTCCGCGCCCAGCCACACAGGCACAGCACCAGGAGCCGAGCCTGACACACACAACCAGTATCTCACTCGGTGCACTCTTCACACGTTACATATCAATGGCGTCAGCCGTGTGCTATTGAAATAGGTAAGGACGTGCAGCAAGAAAGTCGCGAATCCGCGCTGTGCAGGGATGAAACAGGACACGATGAGTGAAAGAAGAGTTGGTGTAATGGAAGGTGCAGCAGGCGCAGTGTGTGGTACACAGTAGCGATCGGCAGGGAGGGCGGCGCGGGTGCTCCGCTACTCACGAGAGTGTCCATGTCGAGCGGAGTGTTCGTGCGGCGAGCGGGCGAGAGGGCGAGCGACTGTGGGCGCGCGGCCGCTCCACCACCACTACGGCTCCGGCAGGATGCGCCGACTCACACGGAGCCGCCGCCGCGCCGCCCGTTCGCACTGCACACCATTTCTGTGTGTTCCGTAGCGGGTCACAAATCTAGGCGGATGGCCAACGACGGACAAATGCAACAGAATTTTGTTCTATTTTGAATGTTAAGTTACTTTCTAAATTGTTCTCCAAAAAAGGGAAAGGCACAACTCGACGTTATAGACGTAATAGAGACGGAGAAAAAGACATAAGTCCTATTCCAACATAATTCCTTTTGGTTGTTCCCTTTCAATTTCTATTTAAAGTTCTTGTATATTTTTGACATAAGCTGTTTATAAAGTCGAAAGAAAATAAAGAAAAAGAAAAGAATCATTATTCTTAGGAATTTCCTAGGTGTGAACTAAGGCCTGAACTCTTATAATTATTATAGAGTATGATGATGGTGTTTAGTAAAAATAAAATAGCAAGATATAAAGTTTTGATATCTCCAAAAAACCATTTTCAAATATCCTCGTCTACATGTTGATTTTTATTAACGTAAAACTGAATGTCTGCTAGTACCAGCTCTGTATAGATATGTGGTGTGGAGGCGGCGGCTGTCAGCGTGTCCGCGGCGCTTCCTTCCGCGTCGTGTACGAGGAACCGGCGCGCCTCATTACCGCCGCGCGTCGACAAAAACTCGCTGCTGCGCCCGCGCGGGACTCCGGAATGTACTCGCACATCGCACGTCGCACACCTACACGCGAATACTACACAAAAACACTTCATTCCGACACCGGCCGAAGGAAGTACCACATTTTATTGAAATTACACGACATGTTAACATCGCAGTAACTCATAATGGCGTGACAAAAAGAGCTGTGATGCAATTAATTTAAATATAAATGAGACTGAATTTAATTAACGCATGGGCACCTGGTGGTAAGGAGCTAATGCCATGCCATGGCTTAGCTATTAATAAATAATAAATTACTTAATTCACTAAATACGATATGAAATAACCTAGTTCATGCATTGATCAACTTTATGAGGTCGCAAGTTGATAATCAACACTTTTGGTTTATAATTATAGCATTTTTTTTCCTGTGTTTCACTATAGAGTGTGGTGGTATACTTGATATAATTATAGCATAGGTAATAAATAGTACTCCCTTATGAGGAGAGAGTAAATAAGAGTTACCCTTTCTGCTAGCTTTGGGTGAGAGAGTAGCAAAGGCAAAACACTTGTTTGTTTTTGCACATAAATAGGGGCATATCGATGGGAAGTACTGAATATTCAGTGACCACTAAACGAAATGGAACACTAATGCTAAGCACCGATTTTCAGTGAGACAGCTTTAAATACGGTGTAAAGTGGAGCTCATAAGTGCCGTAGTTGCGTTTAATATCCAATAGCACAGTAAATGTATTTATTTTTTTAGTTTTGGAAAAATTCAAAAGTGTATAAGAGTGGGCGTGTCGGCCGTCGGCTCGCTCCACTTGCGCCAGTGTGTCAATGTGAAGTGTCGCAAGGTGGCGCGAACTTGTGCCACATGCACAGTTTCCGCACCGCTTGTGATCCGCGCGACACATGCCCTCGTACACATTAACCAGCTCCTTTGACATTTGGTCTCGCAGCGCATACAGTACTCGCTGTAACGCCTCGGGTTCAAGTTGATGCAATTAAAGGGCAGCAGTTCTCATTACTCCATTCCTCACATCATAGTGACATTTCCGCTATTTTATTCTTTATCTTTTTTCTATGGATAACAATTACAAGTTGCTAGTCGGGGAGCACGTCGGGCATTATTTTATAACATTAAATACTCTTTGTTCTTTTCTAAAGTCCTGACTATCGTCATACAAAAAATTAGTTAATTTGATTCTGCAGTTTAGGCAGGAAAATATAGTAGGTAAGAATCGTAAAGGTATCCTTCCTCCCAGTTATAATGAAGGCCTGTGCCCCACATTATGAGGCACTTACACAGGTGTATAGACAATGGTAATGACAAATGATTTAAAAGTCTTTACACCATGAATTCACTATAAATGAGATGTTTATTCTGTTTGCCTAAGGCCTTTTCATAAAGCTGTGACATTGATCATACGAAACACTTATGCATAAGTATATTTTTCGATCCATGTTTGTGTAAACGTCTCAACTAAACATTTAATTACAGGTAAGTGGCAATTGAATATTCAAAGTAATCATAGCTGGCAGGAGAGTGCCTGAGATTGGAAGCCACGACAGTCGAGGTAGCGTACCAGGTTTTTAGCTATTGTGTATGGTATAGTTATTGTTATAAGTATGTTACAGGTGCTCGAATATTTGGTAATGGTAAAGTGAAACGGCAGAGTTTATGTATTTGGTTATTTATTGCGAACAACATAGTTTTTGTTGTTGTAGAGGAGAGTGTTGCAAACTTAACAGTATAATATAATAATTTGTCTAATGTATTTGGTATGTGTGCGGTCACCACCAGCCGGCGGCGAGCGCGGGCGCGGCGTGCACGGCCGGCACCACCGGCGCGTACGACACGTGCGGCACCGACACCACCTTCTTCACGGCCACCACCTGGAATATACAGAGTTAACTCGTTAAAATCACACACATACAGAAGGCGTAACAATAGGTTGTTGCACTGCACGTATTATCAAGACCCGGAGATATCATGTAGCATTACAGTCTGGTGGCCTTTGTCTCTTACTTTGGGCACTTCGACGAGCTTCTTGACCACGACGGGCTCATGGACGATGGCGGGCGCGTGCGAGATGATGGGCGCGCTCTCCACGATTCCACCGTAGCCTCCATAGCCGAGACCGTATCCTCCATAGCCGAGACCGTAGCCTCCGTAGCCTCCATAGCCGTATCCTGCGCCGTAGCCGTAGCCGGCTCCGTATCCCAGCCCTCCGTAGAGGCCGGAGCTGTATCCGCCATAGCCGAGGCCGAGTCCGTGGCCGAGCCCGTAGCCGACGCCGGACAGGAAGCCGCGCTTGTCGCGCTTGCCGGCCTCGGGGGCGGGCGCGGCCACGGCGGCGGCCACCAGCAGGGCGATGCACACCTGATACAACAAAATTTTTAAGATCGGCTGCGGAAATGCTTTCCCCAAACAAGACCAATATTTTTCTATACCAATCGCTAATGTTTCTGAACATATTGTTATTTTTTTCATGTTTAAATAGTTATCAATCCTTTATTGGAGTATGTGATTTTGTTTGTACTTACGAAGGTTTTCATTTTGTGTGGTTGTTTTTGTTGGTTGTGGAAGACGAGAGGAGTCGGCTGGGACTGATGCTGTGTTCCGAGATGCGGTTGTGTTTTATAGTAGTTGCGGCGCGCGCGAGGTCGCACAATTTTGCAAAGTGTCGCGGGTGCGTAGCCGGCGCCGTGGACGGGCGCGGGGGTGCGGCGCGGCGGCCGGGGGGAGTGACACAGGGGTGGTTTCGCAATGGCACATTATTGTAATTAATGCATATGCCGACACATCTGCAGTATATGATATAGATTATGCGTGTGGAGCACAACACCAACATCACGCACGTCACTAGCGTCGCGGACATTGTCGGCACGGACAGATGATGTACCTGTTGTAGGGAGCTATTTCTCGTAGGTACAGACTTTGAAAAGGTATCATATTTTCAACAACAGTGTATGTTTCTCAAATAAAATAAAACAAAACAATATGTGAACAACAGTATGTTGATCCTGTCGTCGTCTGCAGCTGAACGGCACAAGGGTATGAGTCAACTTTGAGGAGCTCGCCTCTGTCCGGAAAGATAAATGTACGAACTTATTATCAAATAGTTTATAAGCAACTTTCAATTCTGAGCAAATGTGTTCATTTCATACGTGGCTGCGATTATCGCGACGACCACACGACGCGTAACATATCGCGATAGACAAGTAAACAAATAAAATGTGAAGGTGATACCAATTTCGTCAACGTTACATTTTCGGAGATCCAATTTGAATATTGTAAACAAGATTTACTGAACAATAAACAAACGAATAAATGCAAGTAATGGTCTTAATGCGTTTAACTTTCATTTTGAGTATGGGTATTGTACGATTCAAAGATTATTGAAATGATAAAAACGGGTACTGATACAGTTTTATCACTATTCAGAACTTTTGATGTTACTCATGCATAATATGAAACATTGTGGTATGTAAAGTAAAATAGAAGAGATGTTGAACCCGTTTAGTAAGTTAAGAGAGAATGAGGCGATGTGCTCTTCCATGATAGAATCCATTTCAGCCATTCTCCTAATTATATCAACCTGCCTCTTTTGTCCCAATTTTCAAAGAGCTGGTTAAGGTGGTCACGTTCTCAGCTAGTCTACAAAGCTGGTGGCAAGATAACATTAAGGCAATAATGACGACGATTTGATTAAGTGTTTCAGATATATCAGTGATTTGATGTAAGTATGCCAATAGGCTGTGTTATAATTTTTATGTCGCAGTAACAGTGTTGTAACATTGCTAGTCCATAGCATAGCATTACATACTATTTCGTGTTAGGCGCTTGCCGACTGGCATGTGGCATTAAATACTTTAAATAAATAAATACACCCAACAGTTAATTAAGTTCAATTTCTGTAACAGGCAGTGTTTTCTAATTTTCTTCTCATACTTTGTAATTGTAGGCGGTTGGTTGACATTTGTAAAGAAATTACTCGCTGGTGGAGTATGACATTGACAGGTGTACCTAAATACATACTAAATCAGTGGATGTATCAGATCCTTTCATTTTTTTGAATTTTGAGTGCGCGGCAATGTACGTGCCCGTAACAAGTAGGTTGTGTGCTTGATCTTATAGAACACTGCGCATTAGCATTATATAACTCTCTGAATAAGATATATATCAGTGCTTTCTAGTGGCTTTTTTAAACAGAAAAATGTAATAGTATAAAAAATACTACTTTGAGCCAGATACACATGTAAGTAAACAGTTACAAAAATTTATCATGACCCGAGGTAATGAGTTGCTCAATATTGATATTAAAATACAACCTTGAGATATAGTTATGCACATATAAGCTTGATCATCTTTAATTCAATCGTCATCAATATTAAGGCGATCATGACCTATGCATAAAACCTGAATAGTGACTCGTTATGACGCATCAGTGTACCGTTGGGTTGTAACGCCTGATGTCAATAGAATGGCAATGTTTGTGACATTGCTATTATTTATTGCAGGCGCAAATCCTTTTTAGTGCGAATCAAAGGCGTGATTTTAGTTTCATTTGTTTAATAATGATAATATTGCACTACGATTACCTTTCTCGATGTCCTTTGGTTTTTTAAAAAGTGTGGAATAAAAATATTTATTTATTAAAGGACCTATACCACTTCATTTCGTATATCGTATGGTAGTCATTAAATGTGGCTAGAACAGTTAAAATAAGTTGTTGTGTTCATGTTCTAAGTATTATTAATTAAATATTGCGAGTTCAAAACATACTAACATATAAGCACTATATTAATTATGTATCGGTGTCAATAATTGTCTCAATTTTGCGTCACACATAACGCCATGATTGCGCGGGAGACTGTCCGTTGTACCTGTGTGTAGTACGCGGGCTGTACGCTCAGGTCACTTGGAGACGGAGCGGCGCGAGTGAGACATACACCGGTTCTCTTTATTGCCATTCATTAAAATACTGGCCCCTATAAACTCTAGTAGGAATTTACAGCTTTCGCATACTATAATTTATCCTATTCCACAACCGAGGAAAACATGTAATAGGACGTAATAAACAGATAATTTCATTAAGATATTGTTTCCTGTCATAAAGCTTTAAGGGATCTTTGAATTGTTAAGCGGGGTAAATATAAGGAGGTTTGAAAAGATACAGGAGTGGCGTCCGCCAGTTGACATCTTACAGCCAAAAAAAGTAATAAAATAAGTTTATTTAGTTTAAACTTGTGTTTTAAAATTATTCATCCACCACAAGCCGTCTCGTCTTACTATTTGTAGCAATATACTTTACTAGCTGTTGCCCGCGACTTCGTCCGCGTAGACTACAGGGTTGAGTTCAGAAAGAAAATAAGTTATAGTCTATTTTACTCCTTAAAGTCCTATTTATGCCCATACCAAAAATCATACAAATTGGTAAAATTATTTAAACGTGAAACCGTAACGCGCCGGTCGGCGCCTTGTACATAATTATTGCGCGCTTGATGATTATTTTGAAACTGCGATATCTTCTAAGATACTCATCGAAATCAAATGATGTAAAGGGCAAATTTCTTTTAAATTAAATACTTATACTGAATAACGCATTTATTTGGATAAGGATTAATATAATCTTTATAAAAATACCTCCACAAACAATGCTTTATTTTATAACAAATTTAGTTAGCATAAAAGAGGTTCTAGTGAATTAACCCTAAAAGTTAGACATATGCTACCGCTGACTTTTTTGTAGATATTATCAAGCTCTACAACTTTTCTCTAGGACTCAACTATATATCTCCCATGGGTAAGGCAGCGTTTGCAAAAAACGGTTACGTTCGCCCGTTTTTTCTCCGACTTACTTCGCAAATCCTGCTACAAACGTAAAGTCTTATCATTTTTCGGACTGATATATAGCCTATGACACTCACAAAGAACGTAGCTTTCTATTGGTAAAAGAATTTTCAAAATCGGTTCAGTAGATCGCGAGTTTACTTTCTACAACGTCACAAACATACAAACATACAAACTCACAAACCTTACCTCTTTATAATATTAGTATAGATATACAAGTAAACGGAGACAAATTGTGTTGGCACAGAATGTATGAATTAATGGCGGGTATTTCTTTAACACCAAAACATGGGCATGTTCTCATGTAGGCTGGTGTTTTGCAAGCAGTAGTTTGTCGGTTGCGTTGCTACAAATACTATCATTGATAAATACATTTTTAAATTGCGCGGCGAACGGACTAGCCACATAGTGTTGCAGAATCGGCCAACGTGAGACACTTCATCCATCAGTCTCACGCACTGCGTCACATAGATAACATATAAATTATAAATTCAGCCTAAAAGAGAAATCATCGTTTGCGAAGGTCAATAAGTTGCCAAACTCGAGGCTCAGTGGCCGCGCCTACTCCTCACTTTAATCTGCAAATCTAATTCATGTGTGTTGTTATGCGAAAAATGTTAGTGATGTTAGCTAAACCGGTCTGAAGGAACGATTTAAATAAGAAAACAATATCTACACTTAACTAACGTACAAAGTACTCATTAATCGAATAATGTGTTGGATTTGCTTTGTGACTTTGTTTAATAGTTAGCGCGGTGTTAAATGAAAAACACCAGAATGAAGTAGACTATCATTTTTACTAAAATTTATCAAAATTGGCTCGGTTTGGGTTCTTTTTCGTTCATTAAAATCGGTTTTTAGTAAAACTCGATATTCGGAATTTATAAGGCTATTATTATAAGGTAATATTTTTGGTGATTTAGATAAGGTGGAACGTGGATTTGGTGCGGCGATTGACGCTTTTTTCGCGAAATGCGTTTTGCGAAATACTTTCCAGTCCCATGTAATGAGAAGCTTACTATATTTGCCTATTTCTGTTTGCGATACAGTGCGTCGGCGTGAATAACGTTTTGTTGCAGTGCATGGACCAACTAGGTCCATGTGAGATATAATCGGGCGGTGCGGTGTAGGTGCGGCGCAGCCTGTGTGCTCCAATTTGAAGCTCCACTGCTATGTTATTACGTTTAAGGAAATTGTAGGCGCACCTTGCCGCAGTAGCGAGATGCTGCACTTTTGTAATTATTTTCAGTTTGTGCAAGTAACAACTGGACTCAATATCGTTTTAAGTATATCTGGTATACACTATCTTCATGTAAGAACAGTATCGTATGAATAGGGACGGTCTATGTGTAAAAAGCCGATGCTTTTGTTTACAAATACATGATACATATAGATAGCATTACATATACATAAATATTTTTTAAAACCTTTTCGCCTTTTCTGTATAAATTCAAAAATACCAGCGACCATTTATAACACCTTGTATTTCCTAATTACAAAATTATTGATGGCATTGTTTTGTTTTTTTTTTTGTACCACGTATGATTGATATTCTATATGAAGTATAAACAAATCCTCTATAATTAATTGTTAATTTAGTAACGTTGACGAAATCCAGTCAGAATATAACGCAGGCTTTAATAATGTTATAGTAATAATATATGTAAAACGAGAAGAAACATTACGAGGTCACTCGTCAAATAAATAATATTTAAAAATTAAAATGCGGTTTGCGTTTTATTTGGGTATAATGTGTGAAGTTTAGAAGTTACATGTGTGTGTGAATGTGTGATGATATCATATTGTTCAAAGATCCGCGACACAGTATTTTTAATTAAATAAAATATTTGACTGTTTCATACAGGTGGGGTCGCCGTACAATATTATAATATTGTACATACATATAATATTTAAAATATTGTCTTATTTTTATAATAAACATTAAAACATCTGGACTATGTGCGTAGTAATACTTTTGGTTTGTTTTGTACGTAATATTGGTCAAGTAAGTGACATGTTTTGGACAGCCAGAAGATTAAATATTTAAATAAGCTCGATAGACCCGATTTGATGAAATAGTTGAACACATAAAAAAAGCTTAATTATGCAAATTTTAATAGCAGTAGTTTAATGTTAGTAATATTGTAGCTAAATATTTAAATTATTTATATTACTTCACATACGTTCCACTGTAGGATTAGACAGGTCAACAGTTAAGTCGCAATTCATTCACCTATTTACATTCCTTAGTAGTTTTACTAGAGAAAATCTCTCCTGTACTCAAACCCGAGACCACCGCGGCGGTCCACTTCACTTCTGATTGATCTATTGCACAAATCAACGCGGACACATCGATATACAACATACTCGAGTTACAGATTAATTAATTTTTGTTCACATAGAGAGGCGCTTACACAATTCCTTCTATGTTATTGACCAACTCGTTATGTCGGCATGTGTATATATTTTATTACATAGAGTCGAGCTTACCGTATCATATTACTAATTAGAGTGCTCATACGTGTATTAAAAGCCTCGATTGAGTTACTTGAGCCAAGGGGGGAAAATGGTGGACAGTTTCGACAGTTTCCCAAAAAAAGCAATTGTGTCCATCTTATACCAAGAAAAAATATTTTTATTTATATTTGTATCAATAGGTACCCAATTAATTCGTTGCTTTGAGTAGTTGCTTTAATTCTACCGGTTACTAAGGAGTTCTAATCGAGATTAATATATTATTATTATTATGTAAAATTACTTAACGCATACATATGTATTTGAAGTGTGATACACATTACTTCTAATAAATATACTGCACTGACTCTGTTCTACATTAATAATTATCCGAGTATATTTTTATCTTCACTTCACAGTAATATGAAAACTTTATTGTGTTACCTTAAATTTATATTAAAAGTTTACAGTGTTCGTTAAATCATGAGTATTGCACTGTCCCTAGTAAAGACATCAACGCGCTCAAGTTACTGCGTAGCCTTGAACTAACCAATATGTACACACTACACACGCCAAAGTTTGTACATTATTAAACACGTTTCCGTGGGACAAACATATTAATATTCTTATTCTATAGTTCAACCTATTTAAACTGGGAAATTTGAAGGTCAAGAACTAATAGTTTTATTAACTGCCATAGAGATCAGATGTTAGCCTATTTAGGATTAATGATATGTGGTGTGTTGTCTGTGTGTGTGGAGCTCTTCGGTACCATGTAACATCATAAGCAGTAGTAACATCTAGTGCAAAGTGTATTGCAATGCGAAGTGAAATAATAAACGGTATTGTGTCAAAAATAAAAATATATTTATATGAACAAAAAGTAAACAATAACTAAATGTAGGGGATCACAATGAGCGTTGACTAGACACTTCACCACCAGCCGTGGCCGCCGCTGCTGTAGCTGCCGCCGTATCCGCCGTATCCACCGCTGCTGTATCCGCCGCTGTAGCCGCCGTATCCGGATCCAATACCGCTAGAGTATCCGCCGGAGTAGCCAGAGTATCCGGAGCTGTAGCTTGGGGCGGCTACTACTTTCTTGACGGTGACGACTTGTGGCACGGACACGACCTTGTTGACGGTGACCACCTGCGGCACGCTCACCACCTTGGGCACGCTCACCACCTTGTTGACGGCGATGACCTGGGCGGCGGGCGCGGAGTAGCCGATGGAGCCACCGTATCCGCCGTATCCGCCGCTGTATCCACCACTGTATCCGCCGCTGTAGCCACCGCTGTAGCCACCGCTGTAGCCGCCGCCGTAGCCGCCGCCGTAGCCTCCGTAGCTGCCGCCGAGGCCGTGCAGGAAGCCGCGCTTCTCACGCACCGCCGGGGCGTTGCCGGCCGACGCGATGGCCACCAGGGCGCAGACTACGATCTGCAAACACCAAGAGTGTGGAGTAATGAGTATTTGAGAGAACTGGACCAATATTTATTCTACATATTGCAAAAGTGTTTTGCAAAATTTTACTTAAAGGGTTGTTCGTCATATTAGTAAAGTTTCTTAAGAGCTTTAACTATGGATTAGATTTTTTTTTATAAAATTCCTAGAAATTTGACTTTAATGAGGAACAGTTATGATTAAAATTAGCTCTCCTGTTAAAATGCAAGGGTGGTGTTTTACAATGGAAGCTATTTAATTGCAACTGATGATATTTGTGAATGTGGTGCTGAATACTCACGAAGGACTTCATATTGTTGGTGCGTTGGTTGCGGTGTGGGACAGCTGTGTGCTGAATGATGCTGTGTGTCGGGTATCCGCGGTATATATACGTCGCTGGCGGAGGGTGTCGCAAGTCGTCCTCGCCGCGCCAGCGCTCCGTCCGGCGCTCCGGCCGCTGAGGACGCGGCCTCGGGGACCTCTCGCGATGACCCTTCCTACGAGCTTCCTGCATCTATGGACCTTGGAATAGAACATCCTAATATTAAACTTAAAGCTAAATAATAACTATGTTTTGGTGTAAACAACTTTGATGCTATTTTTGTAAATGGAATCACTGTAATTGTATATAAATGATGATAATAATTCTCTGTGATTAGAATATATTTATAAAAAGTAATATGAAACCGGATCAGAGCTCCGCTGATGAAACGGATATCGTCTAATTGATAAGGCGATAAGTTAATCGTCATCAATATTCTTTTCTCATGTTAATTGACTAGTCAGTTCACGTTAAATTTAAGTCTCTACTTATTATATTTTACTGTGTTTCCAAATAAATAACTTTAAATCCTCGTAAACATCATATTATATGGGAACCAACAAGCAACGTCATATGTGTGTATTCGTTTCTATTTTAGGCATCTAGAGACGTTAAGTCATGCGTAAGATTTTTAAGAAATAGAGTTCTTTTTTTATTGCAAAAAATTAAACACATTTTGCCTTCTAAAGAATAAGCCAAACAAAATTGAAATTATCTAAATCTCTGGTATTAAATTATATGCAAGGCGATGCCGTCAGTCTCATTTCACTTGTGATGTTTCACATACAACTTCGTTTATCCCTTTGCGTTATTAGTTAAAATTAGGTAATTTTTACGAGATCATTACGATTACCAATCAGGGTGACAATTTTACACAATGACTTATTGCAAATCAGTTCAAACAGGGAGCCTTGTACCAACACTGGTCCGAGAAGTCAACACTCGTCATGCTAGTGTGGTTTTGTCACATTTGTGTGAAATGGCACCACGGTGACCTATAGCCGACATCAATCTTCACCTTTCACATGCGAGGAATCTCGAACTTTATTAATTGCAGGTAATTTAAATGATATCGCGAGCATAATAATTATGCCAAATATAGTGAATGTAATTAAGAATATGCCGTGTGTGCTCGCATTGTTTCTATAATTCCAGGTCAATAGTGCGTGCTCCATTACTTTTGTGACATTTCAAAAGGCCCTGCGCCGCGTCACTGCTCGCACTGCGCTCGACAAACGTCATTGCATAATGTACAAGTTTTGTTGCAATTGTAGACATATGTGGAGTACTCACTACGGTGTGTACGCTCGGGCACAACCAACACACCATCTTGTGCGGTATCTAATTCATAGTACTGGTGAGTTTTCTCACTTATTGGCATGTCTATTGAAACCTTGAAGATTGAATTAATGAGCTGCTCTAATTCGGGAAATTAAGCCTTTTATCAATATTGTAAACTATCTCTTGATTGGAAAAGAGCTACACTGGAGTTTCTTGCCCGTTTTTCTGTAGTGATGACTGCCTTCCGAAAAGGGTGGAACATAAATTTTTGAAATAACTGAGTCCAAGTGATATATTTGACATATTATAATTACAATAAATATTATTTCATTTCATAGGTCCGTCTCGCGGCTCCCCGCGCCGATCGTCCGTTACGTCAGGCGAGCTGTGAGAAATTACCGATTGCGAACTTCGTGCTAGACTGTACGAACTAGTTTTAATTTCTGCAATGGAAAAACACTAAATGGAATGATAAGTGTTTGACGACACATTCAGGTTTTTAAAGTATTACTCACCGGCAACGTGTTAGTAGGAGCACTCTCAACTTATTCCAAAATGTGATAGTAGTTTGTCAAATTAATTTAAAAGAATTTGCAGCTGTTGTGCTATTGATTATGGGTTGAAAAGGGCAAATACTAATATTTTATACTTTCTATACAGTTACGTATTAGGGCGGACTTAATGTTTAAGACATTTTCCTTCAGTCAACCTTAGGGTGACGTAGAAAAGAAAGTACTTAAATAAAAACAAGACACGTATCGTTACGGAAATAAGTCCGCGGGTCAAAGCTTTAATATTCGAACTATGGGTATTTTATTATTGAGTGGTTCATTTTCGTCGGCTCTATGATTAAGTGTTAAATTTGAGTCCGGCGTGACCTCCACACTCTGTATTTTTATTGCTTCGCTAGAAGTCGATTTTTATTAATAGTTCCATCATACCTACCAATGCCATAGAGTTATTTATAATTCCCGATTAAAATACAGTACAAGTTCCGACATAATCAATTTTAGATTCAATATTATTTCGTTTGCGGGGTTGAGCTTGCGGATTCTCGTTTGACAATCTATTTTTTAAATATTAGGATTGTCCAAAATTTATTTTAAGAAATTATTAAAATTTTTGGCACTTGTAACTAAAAATATAGCTTTTAGTTATTTAATTTTGCTCATATTCGTCCTTAGGCCAGGAGGTTAGCTGCTGAACATAGATGTATACGAAACACCTTCAAAGTTCTCTGTACGTGCCTGTCTTTATTCACACCATTAGTAAATTTTCGTTGCGTGTTTTGCTATGACACAATGTTTGTGGTGATCGAAGGCGTTCCTAGAAGAAGCTTATTGTGTTGTACTAAACATTTTATAGGACGCCAATTAGATCCTGCAAATTACATTTTTGTGGCTTCGTTGGTCAAGCAGCATAAGTATACGGGTTGGGTTCGAGAGGTCTTGCGTTTGAAAAAAACCGAGTCAGAGCCATGGCCAGCTGGTTCCATCATGACAAGACACTGTCTTGATCCTTGGCCCTAGATCACATCGCAAAGTTTTTGGGTCAAAAGATGTATACCGAAAGTAAGTATATGTTTATTTTTGATAAACGTTCTTATTTTCAGACAAAAGTGTCACTTTAAGGTGAGGTGAATGGTTAGTGCTTAGTAAATTCTAAAGTTGACATTTAAGCCAATTGACCATGACGTAAAAGTAGAGGAGTTTATATATGTAAATGTAGCATATTAATAATTGTCTCTTTAAGCAATAACGACTCCTTCGGCGGCGAGTAAAAGTGAGCGCTGGTTGCGACACCGCAGGAAAGCGCCGCGCTGTGGCCGAGCGGCGCGGCGAGCGGGGAGCGTCGCGGCGCCACACGTCAGGATGCGGGACACATCGAGATCGACAATTATCGAGGCGACTGACGAAATACGCGACAAACGCAATAACAACTTGCTACACACGCCGCATTCTACACTCCGTCAAACCTGCCGGCATTCCATCATAGCCGCTTATATATGGAGCACAAAGCACGAGGCTTCTTTATTCGAGCTCCGTCCAATCTCCACAGGTGTCCGGTGCTGTGAAATATCGTGAGAACGCGGCACGCGACACGCTTGCATTGCTAATGTGCCTTGAAGTCCACTTCTCAATGCAATGCAATGAAGTTTTGACAAATTGCGAATATAGGGTTGTCGATACTAAGTTGGTTGCTAGAGTAGGTTTTCCGTCCTGTATTATGTCAGCCCTCAGCCAATGACGTAAAGTAAAAGGTTATAGCTTTAAATACACACATAGAAACAGTTAATGCTTTAAGGTCCCTATAAGACCAATTTGGTTGACGAAGTGAGTTTTGTACTTTAAAACAAGTTGAAACTATTGTTTTTGGAATGTAGAGCTAGGGTATAAGCACATCTCCATAGTTAAAGTAATGCGGATGGATGAATTGAATTATTATTGACTAGATTCTCTAAAGCTATATAACCGTGATCAGCCACATTGACTATTCGATTGACTTCTTTAGACATAGACTTTATCTGTAGCAAACCTGTGCTCGAAAACGACATTAAGGACCTACATAATACAAGACACCGATACACACCTGACGAAATAGTCTAAATAGAATTCAGAGCACACCGGTAAGCTTTTTGTAATCGTATGTCTCCTTTAATATATATATCTCCAACAAATTCTATAAAAAAGTATATAGGTACTTAAAATATGTCATGAGAGTTTCTGAGGTGCTATGGTTGCCCTGACGAGATGCGGCGCGCGCAAACAAGTGCCACTGTGGCGCTGTGTCCATAGCCATTAGCCATTAGCTACTCAAACAATATCGTTTCTACACTAAGTAGCACCAATCAGTTACCGATGGTACCACCTATATACGCCTGGTCTCCTTGTACTTGTAAGGGCTGAAACTAACTAAGTAAAATATGTTTTTCTTATGTTCCATCTTGACATTGGAAAATGACATCGGCGAACCGGCTGTGTAGGTGAAAAGGTCGTGCATTACCGATCAATATTTGAACGGCCTACATACCATCGAGGTACCATGCAATGCTAGTATTTTTTCGAAAACCTTACTATATGTATAATCCTACCAGGTAAGAGGCAGAGTGATGCAACCCGAGTGTGGAATTGAATGTGTTGAGGCGAATGTGATCGGTTATCATCGGCGCAGATCAGATCGCGCTCCGGTCACATTCACTGTCGTGTTGGGAAACTTCCAAATTGCGAAGGACATAGCATTCGATACGGTGTAGATGGACGCCCTCCTCTGCCACTCGCCCGGGATGTGGTTGCCAAAAGTGAAGTTTTAAATGTCTTGCAACACAGATCTACACCGGGTGGACCTCACTCGCTGACATTATTCACATAATTAAATCACTTTTACTTGATATTCAACCACAACGACCGATATAAATAGCTTTTATGAGTCAAACATTTACAAAACAATGTTGCGTCGATACGTACAATTAGCAGGACTTTATGTGTTGAGATTACGATATTTTCCCAAGATTAATTACAGCACTCAACGGACAAAGAGAAATAAATTTCACAATATTTGTTAATGCAGCAACAGGTGTCATGACACTCGGAATAATTAAAACAATTGGAAATTAAATATAATTTGCGTAGTGGATGTGCCCATGCATGAATAGATGTCAACACTGTCTTAATATTAAGTAGGTATATTTTTGAAGAAACATAAAGATAATGGGAAGGCGAGCGTTGATAAATCGGTCCAGATCGTAGAAAACCTTACATCATACAGTGTACGAACGGGCGCTATCTATAAAGATGCAAAACCAGCAAATAAGTAGAGAGTAGAGACAAATTAAGATGTTAGAGTATGGCGTGTATGTGGAGCATCCAGAGCAATCTAATAAATATGCATTGCGCGCTGATCAGTACGTGTTTACACGCCGACACTAAGTTGGCAATTAGTGTAGCAATCAATAAGCACACGGACCTTCGCACGATGTCACCGGTGGGCTCCGAACTGTTTGTTGTTAAAGAGTTCGAGGACAACGCGAATTTCGAGCTCGGCACCGCCTTTCAAGTAGTAAGAGAGGCGCAGTTGAGAATCTTGGCGGTTGAGGGTTCAAACCTCAAGCCAATACCTCTAAGCTTTCGCAGTTATGTGCGTACGAGTATTCGCAACTAATTAATTATCTCGTAGTGAAGATGAAGGAAAACATCGCGAGGAAACCTGCACTAAGCTTCGTGGTGGACCCAGGCCTATCCCCTATTAGTAGTGGAGGAGGCCCGTGCCAGAGATTGGGAAATTAGTTTTACTATACTGACATTACCTCCATGATACGGCAATAATACGAACATCCGAACGATTTTCTATTAAACCGGTACTGTACTGACCACATTGTACCCGTCATTGATTTACATAAGTCAACTATAAAATTACTAATTTTATTTATATTCCAGAAGGCAACATTAGGAAAAACCAGAGCGGCAAGCGTTTAGTGCTTAATGTATCTCGGCGTGTGTCAATAGTTTAGTAACAGTCGGTGAGTCGGTGAGTCACACCGGGTCCCTACTCGCCCCGCCTAGCGCGCTGCACGTAACACCCAGGAATGGCGCCTTATGTAATGCAATAACTTGTGCATTTTGTATCCATAGGCTTTATGAGCTCAGTTGTTACGTTGCTTATCAGTATAATATTACCTTATCTTCTATGAATAACGACTACGCGGATGTCAAAGTTTGATTTAAGAATTGGTGATAAAAATGTTTCCTTTGCCCGATAAAAAAAGATCGATTCCTAGCACTTCTGTGTACAGTTTTACATAAACCAGGTATATATTGCAGCTACCTTAATGAAGGGTACGTATGTTCTTGTTGACTATGTTAATTTTTGACGCACGCAACTTCGTCATTGAGTAAAATATGAGTACGCGTTGGAATCCGCGCGCAAACACGCCGCTGTTAATGGATGTTCACGCTCGTTAATGAGCTCCGGGTACCATTTTTATGGCTAAAATTACAATAATAAATATACACTGATTTACTTGTATCAATGTTCACATTAAACACAGGATGTCTATGGAACGTAAGTCGTACCAACGAAATCGACGCTTGAGGGACTCTCAAAACGATATCAATGCTAAACATATTTTGGTATGATTATTAAAATTAACTGTAATTCAAATATATTAAAATTACGATTAAAATATGTATGCATTTATATTACAAAACATTGAATACCAACATCTTTGACAATACACAAATTTTTATTTATAACATGTAATCTTGTCACAAATAGATTCATGGAAATAAAGTTTTTAGTATATTTTTAATCATTTATATTATTTTAACTCTTTGAATAATGAGCCATACATGCAGTATTTTTTTTATTTATTTATGTTTAAATTAAAATCATTTAATTTTATAAACGTTCATAAAATTGCTGGAATAGAAGTTCCATGTGAATGATATGATATAATGTGAGCTTTTTTAGAGTGCGAATTAAAAGACTTGGTTGAATATTAATTCGCACTCTAGAAAAAGCTCACGTTATATAATATCGTTATCATTAAGTATAAATTATTGTATAAAGAGTAACTAACACTTTAAGATTCAGTTCCCAGTTGGCCAACCATTGGCAGCCAAACCATGTTTCAGCAACTTGTATGTGCGCAACACCGACATACTCCTTCCCTTGCACAGAGCGCGATACGCAGCTTGCGAATACAGCTCTCTCTTCTAAAAAGGGCTTCCCACTAACTCCCATTAATGATTCTATTTGATGAAGTTAGTTAATTTGATTAGCATTATGTCTACGTTCGAGGACTGTTGTCAAGCAGTCTGATATAATAACATTAGCATTGAGGCCGCGAGTTCGTCCGTCGCCGCAGAATCTGTGTTATGGTCACGCTAATTTCAAATGTTCGACGACACAAAATTAATGTGAGCACTAGAGGTCATCAGACGGTCGCAGTTAGCTAATTGGAAAAATATTAATATTATTGGCGAATCGCAACAAAATCAAAAATTGCGAAAGCCTTAGGGCAACAACAGGTCAGCTCACAAATTTATCACGAAAATAGAAATTGATAAATTTCTCTATTGGGTGTAGGAATGCATATTTGTAATCGATAAAGATTACAGTTTTTCTACTTGATTTTAGAATAAGGAAAGGATTTTAGAAACGGTATTCGCTGTAATTTAGAGCATTTCTTCTGGAAAGCTCATGTGTCGTAAATATTGCAAGTCAAGTGGAGTCGTACTGCTGGTCCATTTTATAACGTCTTGGAACTTATTTACATACGCGTTCTTTCATAATTTGGAATTTAGATTTGGAAAATACGTGTGTGTTGGTTACAAACAATATTGCACATTTGTATGTATGATCATTCTTATTATGTGAATGGCACATAATTATACTTATTTAAAAATCGATTTTACGATTTTTCAAAAAAGTTTATTTAATAAAGTAATTTTTACAACGTTAAACATGGTTTTTCCGTGACAACATTAATTTTTCAAACCAACAATAAAGAAAATTATAAAAGCTCATAGTTTCATGTATATTCTCTTTACATATCTTTTAGTTGCATTCAAGTGGTTCGTTTTGAAATGTAATCTTTGAATTAATGATTTTGAGTTCGTGATATAATTATAGTATGTGAAAGATATGAGATTTTACTAGGTTTGACATGAAGCTCGTTGCAACGTGTTAATAGCTAGCCGTTTGTTTATCGAGTGTACCAACAAGTTGCGTAATGCCACAACCGCAGGAAAGCCTTGCCTCGCATAGGGTTTTCCCAAAACCACGTAAAGTGCACATTAAAACATCGCTTATAAATATCTTTTCAATAACACAATGTTTCCTTCCACTGCGGTTTTTTTTACAAAATACTGATGAAATAGTATTATATCTTGTTGTAACTCCAAAGTTCTTAAATTTTTAAAAAGGTGACGTAGAAAGTTCTCGAATGCGACATATGTGTCTAATAAGAATAATGCCAGTTGAGGAAGCGAATAAAGTGTGTTTAGACCGTAGCATTTAGCGCTCTAAAGTCTCTGCAAACCCCAAAAGAAGCGAGGCGGAGGTATGTAATATGTATGTCGTAGTTGTAAATCCGTGAAAATACTACATTTTAGCATGTTTTTCTAGTGATGGTACAGGAGAGTGTGGTTGCGTGCGGCGCGCGGTCGGCGCGCAGCCTTGACCATGATCGCGCGCCGCCGCCCGCGCGACACTTACGTAACACGCAACTCGCCTGCACCGACACGCATACACATACTTACATACACATTGTATACATGCTTCTAACACATGGTTTGTCATAGATAAAGCGAACATTTTGGTGTAAACTGTAAGTTTGTATTAAGCGCTTAATAAATAAATTTTAATAAACGTAATAAACGTAGTGTAGGACGTCCTGCAGCACGATGGACCGACGACTTGAGAAAGGTGGCGGGTAGCGGATGGATGAGGGCCGCTCAGGACCGGGATGGTTGGCGCTTACTTGGGGAGGCCTACGTTCAGCAGTGGACGGCAATAGGCTGAGTATATAAATAAATTTTAGCTCCATTTTATAAGACGATGCTCGTAGTTTAAATTACAAGGAATTTTTTTTTTTTTTTTTTTTTTTTCATCAACCCATATACGCCCACTGCTGAGCACGGGTCTCCTCTACCATTGAGAAGGTTTAGGCCATAGTCCACCACGCTGGCCTAGTGCGGGTTGGCGGACTACACACCTAAGAAATTCCTAAGAGCTCTTAGGTGTGCAGGTTTCATCACGATGTTTTCCTTCACCGTTAAAGCAAGTGATAATTCAATGTGAATACGCACATAACTTCGAAAAGTCAGAGGTGTGTGCCTGGGGTTCGAACCCGCGACCGCCGAGATTCTCGACCGCGCGCCCAAACCTCGAGGCCATCACTGCTTAATAGTTTAAATTACAAGGAATACCATCTTTTATTTATGAATAAACTTTTTAAGGCAGATTTGTTAAAATACCCTCGTGGGTTTCTTAGCAGTTAGGAAGAGCGGAACAGTTTGTGATTTAGATGACCTGTGATGGAACAAAGCCACACCTTCATCGCCCCACAAATACGACGACTTGCGTAACTTTGATGGTATTTATTTTATTTATTTATTTAATATACTTTATTGTACACTATCTATACAGTGACATACACAGATAATACATAACAACTTAATGACTAATTGAAACCAACAACTTTGACAATAATTAATAAAAACAGAAAATATATAGCTACAACAGGCGGTCTTATCGCTAGCTGCGATTTCTTCCAGACAACCCACGGTACCGGAATAAAAAAGTTGTAGTAGTGGCAGTTGTCTTGAAAATATAAATAAATAATATATAACTTGCCCATACATAAACATAAATACATAATACATAATATATATAAATATATATACCTATACATACATAAATAAATATATATATAATATGTATATATATAAAAACTATAGGAAATTTAAATTTGAGCGTAGTGAGCTTTGAGAAGCCTTTTAAAAGTGAAAAGCGATTTAGCTTTTCGTAGTGCTAGTGGTAATTCATTCCATAAACGTGCAGCATGGACTGTAAAGGAATTGCTGAGGAATGTGGTGCTGTGCTTAGGTATTTCAAGGATAAGATTATCTGAGGACCTAAGATGTCGTGCATGTGTTGCGCTAAGGAAACGGAACCTATTTTTTAAATAACGTGGAGTTGAGGGATTAAACAAGATTTGGAAAAGAAACAAAAGTATACGAGTATTACGGCGAAGGCGAATAGATACCCACTTGAGTCTAACACGAAATTCGGAGACGTGGTCATATTTGCGAATTGGTATTTTATTTTTACTTAAATTATTGGATGAGCATTCGCGTTTCGATTGTAATTTAAACTTAATTTAGAGACTGCTTTTGTATAGAACATAACACTCCCACATATACCTCCATACACGTGAATCTCATGCCCTGGGACTGTACTAGTATATATTATATTATATTATTTACTTTTATTAGGTAAAATTTTTAACAGTTATAAAATAAATGCATTACTTTAAAAATAATAAAACGTTTTTGATTGAATATATTTATTAAACATATTTCACATTTATTGCTTATAATTTAAAGCACAAAAAGTGACATTCTTAAAATGTCGAGTTTACGTGCCAAATAGCACGGCGTAACATTTAAGATGTGATGAAACTGTGGAACCCGCCAATATATCATTATCATAAGCGATAATCGATCACAAAGGTCGGCAGCGAGTTTAACCTAATCGCGAGTTGTTGGGCGCCGCATCACTTTGTACAAGGCTGCGGAATACATCACAAATTACCCAAACATTACTTTATCTCAGTGTCCCTGGAAATGTAGAACTACAATAACCTAAAGGTGGCGAGGCTGAAGAAAATCTCTCAGTGGAAACCGAGCTTATAATCTCATAACAATTGTTTGTTGTTTTTACTCTGTCATTAGACTATTTTAAGGCTTCTAGTGTGTACATAAGCATAATACTTGAATGCATAAAAGACCGCAACGATGACCATAATGAATTAATTTGCGCGTGAGTCCAACACGTTAAGAAGCTGATAATAGAGGAAACTAGCGTTAGTCCGAATTTGTGTCCAGTAAAAGACAAAGGTATCGCTTCATAAAGCATGTAATGTAAATGCGCTTTGCAAGTGTAATATAATTCCTTCCGGAACATAAGTGAGAGATTTATTTTCGATCCGCTACTTAAACGTGATATCTGCCGATCACGAACCAACCTGTTATCGAAGTTGCCTTTCCAGATACACCGATGTTCTATTAATACTATTACTAGATTGAACTAATACGAAAACATATCGATAAGAATCTCATTGGTGGAGCGTAGACTATATGAATGAGTATGAATGTGTTCGTGTACGTTCGGACGTCCGACCTCGCGTGGTGCGCTCTCGCGATCGCGTCCCAATGTTGTTTCGCCTCATTACAATATGTTCAATATTTAATGTCATCTACATATTAGTATGTTGCAGACATTTAATCATTTAAGGTATTCTTTCAAGGTGCCTGGAAAGTTAAAAAACTAATTCAATAGTGTTTACAAATATTTAAATAACATTTTAATTATATCGCAATTTTGTGATCCTTTTTTTCTGCTGAAACGCTGAATTTTCTAAGTGACTACCATAAATTACGGCACAGTTATAGATGTGATTCTTTAAACCATTATATATTTTGCATTCGGAAATAGTAACGCGCTTTAATAATTTAAAAATAACAAAGTATAGTACATCCATTACTTGTTAATCACATATACTTACTTACCTCATTTCACACTCGAGTCAATGCTACGTTTTTTTTTTTACAAGAACTCGGTCTTTTGCACAATCGTCTGTTTGTACACCCTGCTCGCTACCACACCAGCGTTTAAGATGATGTATGTCTGTGCATTACGGCGTGAGGTGTGTGCGAGTGGACACCACGAGGCGGCGCGCGTCGAATGCCGCGTGCCGGTGATCGATCGTGTTTGCACTGAGAGTATACCTACCAGCCACATGCAGGATCTTGGAAGCTCCACTCCTTTATCATGATAAATAGTTTTGAATATTAGAATAAAATCAAAAGTTAATATCAAAAGCAGTAAGGGCCTCGAGGTTAAGACGCGCGGTCAAGAACCTAGCGTGCGTTCAAGCCCCAGGAACACACACACCTCTAACTTTTCGAAGTTATGTGTGAACACAATGAATTGACATGTGCTTTAACGGCGAAGAAAAATATTGGGAGAAAACCTACACACCTAAAATTTCAATAGGTAGTCCGCTAATTCGCACTAAGCCAGTGTGGCAGTCGAAAGTCTAAACCCTCTCAGTAATAGAGGAGGTCCATGTTTCGCTGTAGGATGCCATATATGGGCTGATGATGATAACAATGGATTTTGTAAGGAACTTGTTAAAATCCAATTTGCGACGAAGTTATGACGAAATGTTGCAATCATATAATCAATATTTATGAGATTTTAGTTGTACCAATTCTGTCTAGATGGAGCTCCTCTTTTGGAAGACCAAAAAGTTTTTTTTTTTTTTTTTTTTATAATTTCTGTTACAAACATGACTTGTAAGGTACAAGTCAGGGTCAACGTAGGGGCAAGACTATTAATAAATTTTTGAATTACGGAAAATGTACTGTAAAATTATATGAATTAGAATATAATGTGATTATTTTGAAGTGGTTAAATCGTAAGAGTATGTAGTGTATGTTAAGTGTGTGTAGGTGCGTGTAGGCGGCGCGGTAATGTAATGGCTACATAAACAACACATTAACCGAACAATGTAAGTGAAGAATTATCTTCGTTGACCAACGAGCCGCGCCCGAGTACCACCTGCCTTTTGTCTTCGTTCCTGTCTGAGGTTTAAAACAATTTATTTCAGTTATTTCAGTATTACTGGGAGTGGATTAAGCTTTTGACTTATGCTTGACGCAGCTAAGGATTTTGGACGTGCAAAATAGAATTTTCGTAATTTAGGTGGTAGTCTAATAAATAATTCTATGTTCAATATCAATATTTTGCTACAACTTTGTATGTGAACATGATACTTGCGATTGGTACTTGAAACCCCTTGTAGGATTTCATGTACTGGGAATGTTTAAGATTTGAATACATTAAGAGAGTACGTGTGAGTTTTCCTAGAAGCGCGCGGGGGCCATGTTGGATTTTCTAACGGTTTACGCATTACAGTGAGTTGTTGGCGGGTTAATTAAAATAAACCATATTTGAGCGAATCAACTTCACGGTTGGACGAGTGTTGTGAAATAATGTGTGTGGACATAAAGGCATTCACATGTAGATGTTATGATTCAAGTTGCAACGCAATACTCTGCGGGCACTTCGAGCGCTTCAGGCTCTTTCTCATGACTCACACATTTACAAAACTAGAAAATAATAAAGTTGGACTGGATCGTTAGATATAGAGAAATTAACATGCACTTTAACGGTGGAGGACAACACCGTGATAAACCCACATTCTTGAGAGTTCGCAGGATTTTCTCAGCTGAGTGGAGTTCATTGACCTGTTCCAGGCTAGCGTGGTGGATAATCTTTAATTATGGTGACACTAGAATTAAATTAATAATTTTAAGTTTAAAGCCAAATTTAATCTACGAAAAGTTAAGTACATAGGATAAAAATGGTAAGAAAAAGTCTCTCGGCACTATCATTAGGCGACTGATTTTTTCTCATCGATGTTCTGAGATACACATAGCTGTACTGGCCTGTAGTATAATAATGTTATAATGAAAGTCGGTAGCACTTATTATTGGAAAATTCTCTTAAAGGAATTTTCAGTAAAACTGCAGATTTGTAATATGTTTAGAATACGCCATTTGGCCTCCTGTCTGGGGAAGGTATGGTTGGCTTGTGTCACGTAATCACGAGGTTCCGGATTAGATTCTCGGATCGGTCAAAGTGTTATTGAGTTTTTCCATTAGGAAATTCTCAGCAGCAGCGAGGAGCCTGTACACGTGCCTGAAAAATAGGAATAACGTCGCCCTCTATTACATAGGACCAAAACACAAGTAACAAAATCTAACGGCAGACAATTTCTTCCTATCACCGCGGAATACAGGCGTGAGTATGTATATATTGATATGAAAATGCTATTCACTATATGGATCATAATAATTTTATGATATAAATAGTGATCGCGACGTGAAGGTTGAATATCGGATGTGGCAATATGTATTTTGCAAATGTTGATATATTATTTATTTGGCGGATCAACCTGATTTACAAGTGGCAATACTTAATCAGTCGCCGAGACTGACATTTCATTACTTAATACATAGCAACAACCCAACAGTACAGATTAAAATGTAAAAGAATGAACTTTTGTGCAAGTGCAACTTTCCACCAGGCACCAACATCACTTACTGTTGAGTTGAACAAAGTTAATCGTGTTGTCATTTATTGTGGTGTAAATAAATCGTTTTATTACAAATACATATGTATAATGTATATGTATTTCTGCGTTTTACACTATTGTCTGTTTACTGGCTTTAACAACAAGTCTCATAATTTGGACAAAGAGTCTGTTGCATGCGCATTCTGGCGCATGTGATGTGTAGTGTACATTGTCTTAAATAAACAACGACTATTGTGTTTCGGCTTTTTAATATTTTGGTTGCGAAATTTCATATGGAAGACTTCAATTAAACAGTTAAAAACACAATATTATTATGATATACTGTCACAGCCCCAGGCTCGACAGAATTCTAAACTAGTTTGAAGCCGCCGGTCGGTCAGTGCGGTGTCCAAATGTACTTTCATATAGATCATAATAATTACATGGCACGTGTATTGCGACTGTGATTATATTAGTATTAATCTCGTGGACAGGTTTCATGAGAGTTGTATATATTACATACGTATGTAGTATGTGTGTCAGCTGATAGCAAGCACTCAGGTTAATGAACCTATAGTCCGGCTTGACCAGAGTGTTAAACTGCCTCGGAGACATTTCGTATCTGCATAACCCCAAGGTTGAGTGGTAGAAAATGCCTGAGGCATGTCTGCCTTCATACAATAAGTAGTAAAATTAAAAAGATGGTGTTACACAACTGAAGTAAAACTGCTGTTGTTAATTAAAAAATGCCTGAGATGGACTAGGCACAACAGCCACAAGCTAACAGCTTACAGCTGGCTTAAGAGCCATCAGATAGGATAGCGATCAGATAAGTTTGATCGTTATCAAGCTTCATAACATTCCTTGTGGCGAATATTTATATTAAGACTTTCTTTTGGATTGATCCAAACGGTTTTGTAGTACATACATACATGTACAATAGTAGGTAGGTAGGTAGGTGCTTTAAGAAGGTAGATATGAAGAGAGGCCCTTCTCAAGATGTTTTGGATTATTTCCATTGTTCCAACATTATATAGTGATACCAATGAACTAGAGATTTAATAAACCATATATTTTTAGTATTGCTCTCATTCCATCCTGTGTTCCCAAATGTCGTCTACCATTCTGATAATAATTTTTCGGTTAAGTTTAAGAATTGCTCTCTGTTTATATAGTGTTAGACGTAACGCAAAAAATTTGTATAAATTTTACTAGACATTCTATATGTTAACAGTTTCAATAAGGTTGTAAATAATTATTCAATCATGAGGTAACATAGAAGTGAATATTATGATTTAGAGGCACAATTCTTCACGGTCCAAATTGCGAACATCGCAACAAAACATATAAGGTGTTACTGACATTATAAACTTAATTAATTGAGGTGTCAGGCTTCGTCGTAATATGCGCAGATAATATCGTAAATCTAAATGGAGTTTGCGCGCCACATTTCGAGCACATTATTTCTGTAGTGTCGCGGTGACGAGGACGAGTAGGGCTGTACTTGGAACGAGTGACTTTTGTAAGTAACTGTTGTTATTTGTAGTGACGTGTCGGGACGAGTGAAAACTTGAGTTCTGTACATTTAGCTCACGCCTAGATGTAACCACTGGCTTTGAGTAATTACCGTATAGGAGTATGTTTAGATTGGTTTCTCACAGTAATAAAGAAATAATTTTATGTCAAACAATATACCTGTGTGTTGCAATTTTGCTTTATTCAGCTTATTTGTACTTATCGCTCAGCTGTGCGTGTCGCTTCTAACAATCAGATTGTTTGAGCGTTTCTGAACACGACTAGTTAACATATTTATATGTGTAGGTACACACCTTTGGTAAATTTTATCACATTGTTTTAAAGACTAATTCGTACATAAATTCGCACACTTATCGATTGAGGTCTTCGTGTCCTAATGTTTTAATGTAGTAGTAATTGAAACAAGGGTTGCTAATAAACTAATTTAATCAGGTACATGTTCCAATAGTAAAGTAATCAGGTATGAATGAACAATCTCCAGTCGACGTTAATACGGGGCTTTTTGGCGGTTCGCTTGGAGATGTGCGCGGTTCGTTTACCACCAGCCGCTGTTCCAGCCGGCGCCCTTCCAGCCACCGTACCCGCCGTAGCCGCTGTATCCGCCGTATCCGCCGTAGCCGCCGTATCCGCCGTAGCTGCCGTAGGAGGGAGCGTAGGAGATGCGGCTGTAGGCGGGGCGGGAGTACCAGCCCGAGTAGGGCGAGGACCAGCCGCTGCTGATGTAGCCCGCGGACGCCACCGCCAGGACCACGGCCAGGGTCAGGAAACACGCCTGCAGGTACAAGATAATATTTAAAACTCATTTGAAAACAGACCTGGGCTTGAATGTTATAGTGACATGGTATAATCAATTGTGACCTTTGATAAAGTGTTGGAGGAACACGCCCCGCTTAGGCCCATAACTAAGTGTACCCCCTACTTATATAGTTGCGGCAACTTAACAATTTGAGGCGATCCAGCTCCATGACATTTACACAGTAGAGTCGCCGGGAGGGACGAAACGTAAATGTTGTTATAATCGACCATGCAAGGCCGGCGTGGGCCGCGATTATATTTTAGGGATTGACACATTGGATTATGCAACTATATTCTGATAATTTGATTAAATCAATTATTGTTCAAATGTAAGTGTATGCTACACTAATTCATTGAGTTGATGTCGTAGACAAGTTAATGAATCTAAACAAAACCCAATAATATAGCGTTAATATCGACTCTGGACAATATTGGTGCCAATGATGAGGAGGTGATAATTGTAAGCCCAAGGCGGTACTCACGAAAGTCTTCATGGTAATGTTGTAGTGCTCTGCGACAGGACTGGTCGGAGTATGCGGTCAACGGCGCATCTTGATCCTTTTATACCAGCAGCACTCCCTGGCACAATGGCCGCACCCCGCGCCAGCGGCTGAGAGGAATACGTCAGCACATGTGCAGCCGCCGCCGCCAAAATCCGCGTATTTGAGTTAGTGCGTTAAGTTTGGCTGGACGCGAGGACGCGGGGACACTTGCCTCCCGACGTGGGACTCGGCGCGCTCGTCAAAATACTATCCATTGGTCGCGCGGAAGTGGATGTGATTCGGTATCAGGAAAAAATCAGTTTATGTGGACCGTCTCTTTTTTTTTTGGTTGTAAATTGCAATTTTTAAAAAGGGCGGATTTTAAGCGTCACGTAATTTAGTGTCCGTGATATAGTTGAGTATCATTGTAATTAGTAAACAATTTTGATTTCATTTAGTAATATATATATGAATGTTAAAAATTATATGTTATCAATTGTTGAGCTACCATATAATTATTACTGCAACATCGATGCATTGATTGGGTACGAAATATACATGCAATAATTCATCCTTCGACCCAATTTAATATGTTTAATTAAGTGTTAATATGACTAAGTATGTACTGCTAGGTAATAGTTTTGTGTGTGTTTATCATGTATGACAGTAAATGCATTTCCTCTTGTATACAATAACAGTAATGATTAACGTATCACTTTTATGACAGTTCACACACTCTTTGTGTCTGAAGCTGACCTACACATTCCTATGTATAAGATGTGAGTCTCTTTCAATTTAATCTACACATAGTCTTCTGAAAATTTGTTAACAGAAAATGCAAATAACACTTTCCACCACAGGGGTAGGATCGCAGTTAACCATACAAGATGTATGAGGATTAAACATATATTTATGTACAAGTGGTATATGCTATTAAAATATGTAGAATTACCATGTGGCTAAGTATTCCATAGGTAGTACAAGGACTGGTGAGGCCGGCGCATTACCGCGGCACGTCGTGTGTAAGTAATTCGATAATGAGCAATCATCACGCACTTGTCTCGCGAAACATTTGCTCTATGTAATAACATTACCTTCTGCCTATACGATCTACAGAATTTCCATATTTCTGTGATTAATTCACTCGCCAATAAACCAATTATAACCAGCGAGACACTTCATTACACGGCTCATTACGAATTATGGTTTAAGTATAATTGACTTATAATATGATTTATTAATTAGCGAGTTTATTGTATTACCGTAATTTGTAAACTATTTGTGTGGAATGATTTATGTTGTGCTTGTGCAAATAAATGTTTGAATTTATAGTTTGTTGTTTTATTGAAGTCTTTGTTTTTTAACGTTTTTTTACTGTGGTGAGCATATGAGGTCCTGAAGAATAGAGTCAGTCTAGGTTGTGATTCCAAGAGCATATTTTTCCTTGATCCTCTTTTCAACAATTGTTACTTTTCATGGAATTAGGGCAAATTTTCGATTAGTCGAAAGCTTAACATATAGTATATGTGAAGTGGTTATTTTAGCACAATGCATACAAGTAGATTCTTGTTGGATTTCTGCCATAGACAATCGATGTAACTATTTTATTTCAATGTTTCCAAAATTAACACCTTTTTTCCCTACACCTTTTTTTCTATTGGAAGAGACCGAATATTCACATATGATCTCGATATATTTTGAATGTAGATATGTATTGGGCAAGATGTTTACTTGATCTACAGCAATAAAAAATGATACTGATTGGGACAAGGTGTACTTGTTATACAGTTCAGTACTTTATAAAAATAAATAATTAGTTTCGACTACACGTGCCCCATTACCATTTTAATTACCGGCACATAAAAACAAGTACACGGGTAATTATTTTCGACGTTTAATTTGCCGTGATTAACAAGTATCGTTATCCAATATTAAAATATAAAACATAGTTAATAATGGTGTCCTTGGCCTAGTAAAGTGCCTCACACTCCCACCATAGTGGATCCCATACACAAGGTTCTAGTGCGGCACGAATCTCTATGGAATATCAGATTGTTTATGATCAATAATGAACACAATATAAATAGCTTTTTTATAAAAGGAAAAGGAAATGAAACTGAACGATAATATACTGTCAGAGTATCAGTCAGAGTTCCTAGCTAACATAAAATCAAGTCACATTAGGTCACAATTTGTTATTTTACAAATGTACACATGTGTACGAGTATGTAAACATCTACACTTATGTCTATAGACTCGAAGTAGCAGGCAAAGGTGCATTCCTGCACCCGCATTCACCTGCCGTGTTAAACCATAACCATATCTAAGCACGAATTGGGCATTTTTTTGTCCTATCCCACCACACAACTGCCACTGTAACTCCAGTGCTCCAGGATCAACAGCGGCACGCACAGTAATGACACCAAACTATGAAGCTCAGCGAATCTAAGGGTCCTTATTTGTCATGAACCCGCAACGAAGTTAATCGGAAAGGCAATATGGATTGGGAATAGGGATTTGTATGTGTATGTGTTACTTGAAATAGAGACAGGCGCTAAAGAATTGACAGTATTTATGTTGGACGTGTCATCGACGAAGTTGTTGTGTAAATTTACTCTTGAAATTCGATAAACAATAAATTATGAATCCAAAATTTCGAGGGTCACGCCGTTTCGGATGTGTAGAATGTCAGTGGGTATTTAAATATTACTTATATATTCATGAGTCCGAAATGTTACAAATCGATTGTTTACAATGTTATGGCCATCGTGGGCGGCGCGCCTTTGGTTATAATCACAACCGTGTTTCATGTAAAATTGGATTTTTAAAATTTTTATTTTGATAAAAAAGCTATAAGTCATCCATTGCACAATTCAATAGATATTTATGTCTATAGCCCTACGGGTTGCAGTAGGCGAGCGTAGAATAAGGGCTTACACCTCTCAGGGATAGAGGAGGCCCGTACTCAGCAGTCGAATGTATTTTAATCAATGATAATACCTAAAGGATTATAATTGGCTGTTCTAATGTAAAAAATAGTATTTAGTAAATTCAATAATGCGTTATGTAATTCACAACAACACATAGTCTAATCCTACTATTATTATAAAGGCGAAAGTTTGTAAGTATGGATGTATGGATGTTTGTTACTCTTTCACGTAAAAACTACTGAATGGATTTTCATGAAACTTTACAATAATATAGCTTATACATCAGGATAAAACATAGGATACTTTTTATCCCGGAAAATGTAGTATTCCCGTGGGAATGAGTATTTCTGGATCTACCAAAGCGATTTGAATGAAATTTGGTATGTGCATAAATAGGACTCTGAGATGTAAAATAGACTATAAATTATTTTCTATCTAAACTCAACCCTGTAGTCTACGCGGATGAAGTCGCGGGCAACAGCTAGTTCGTTATAATGTTCAAGTAAGTACTTCTTTTCGTACATTTAATAATCTCCATAAATGTATTACAATGTAACATGACATAATACGATTGAGTTCAAGTCAAATTTAATAGCTAATAACAACAGTTCGGTTACTGCAATATAAACTTTATCACCACTCCATAAGAGCGAGGTAAATGTATGACTAACCTGGCAGAATGTTGTTTAGACATCAGTGTATAATTAAGTTAATAGATAACTGATAGGCCGCGCGCTCGGCCGCGCGGTGCAAATGTCATAGGACGGAGGACCAGCCCAGTGGTACAGAGGTGAGACTGAAGGTTCCCATTTGGTATATTAATTACTTTTAGTAAAACAGGTCGTGATATGATTTTTTTTATGGGCTAGGAGCGGCTAGAGGGGCAATACAAAATGTTGTTATCAGTGACACCCATTGATTAAAGCATCGGAATACCGTAGAGTTTTGATAAGGCAAAGTCAGTCGAAGGTGACAGAACGGTTCATTCTAGTCAGTACTGTGCGGTCTGTAACTTCCTCACAAATCGAGATAATGATGCCGTTCAAGCTGTCTGGATATACGCGGTTCTGAAAAACTGTATTTCTTCCTTACATCAATTACCAAAAAAAAGCTTAATTTAATATACATGTATGTTAATTTTTAAAATATGTTTTTTCAAGTCGCAAGCATATTTTTAAGAAACTAATGAATTGACTCTGACTTTAACCCACGATATTGAAACAATGCGGTTATTACGAAAGCGTATTTTTTTTATCTCAAAAGTCATCTTAAACCATAAGTTTCAATTTAATGGGCAGGCTTTATGATCACATATGCGTTATTAAATAAGGGTATTCGTAGCATACGTAATTTTATTGTTTTTCAATACAATCGGCCACATTTTGAATATGGAGCAATATAATTTATTTCCTTAAACATTTCTTCTTTAAATGAATGTACAGATACGTATTACGAGATTGTGAACTTTAAGCTTCTTGCTGACGTAAATTGTGTTGATAATGGCGACCTCATAAGTTACTGTTCAATTGGCATTTGGCAATTTGCTCTTATAAAAAGTTTATATCGGCATAATGTGTCGCAACGCAGGTCGGACGAGAGAAATACCCCGCTGGGGTTTTACCGTCTTATTCCACCGATTGTTATGACTCACAACCCCGCCCCTGAACCGGAGGATTTTTGGTTCGATTGTCGGTCGATGACATTTTGTGACTTAAATATTTTGTTTTTTCATGATAAAAGTAATTATAGTAAATGATAAGTTATACCGTTAATATACATATGATCCCTTGTTTTAAACTAATTTCCAAAAAGAAGTATAACAAAGTATTTTGGCTACGTGTTCGATCAAGGGCACATGTTATTTCAAAGCAAAGAAGGCTGATCTGTCCATGTCCATGTACATATACCTACTTCAAACCTTATACGTATAGAATCAATATTTAACATTGTTTAATAAATTCAGTTGGAATATAATTTATGACTATTGTTAAACTAATAGGTAATAAATGCTCGTATAGGCAGGCGCCGATAGATTAATAACAAATGAAGAAACAATATGCCACGACTGAAGACGCGAGGTACGCCCCGCCGTATTTAATCACCGCTCATTAATCACTAAATATTATCAGTTGGTATTTATGTGGGCTCGCCACTTTCCCACGCAGTACTATGGATCCGTAACAACTAAAGTAATGGTGCCGAATATTTACGTCTCGCCATTTTTGCCCCATAATAGATGGCTTGCATCTGAGTTGTGAAACAAAAAGATACATTTTGTTTGAAGGTCGCTGATGAATATATTTTGATATGTTTCGATGGTAATTTATTATGCTTGCAATATGTATTTTTAACTTATACTCAGTCCGGTCTGCGATTTCTCTTACGTCAATATAGTTGGTCACCAAAAAGTGTTTGCAATTCCAGACATACAGCTGGTAACGAATATACACGCAACATTTTGCATCTTACTAGCCGTGGGAGTAGGCTTCACCCGGCTGCAATTTTGCTCATTCATGGGGAACACTGAATTTTCCCGGGATAAAAAGAATGGCTCCTTCCTAGGTCTTATTAATGTCCATGTCAAAAATAATTCAAATCTGTTTAGCGAATAGGGCACAAAAGTTTAACCGATTGATAAACAGACGGACAAAATTGCTTTACGATAAATACTACATGACCGAGATGGGTTCTTTTGGGGCAATAGTTTAAATATAATTTTGTTACTTACGTATCTATTTGTATAATGCATAAAAATATTGAATTTCATTGTTTTATTGTAAAAAACACTTTCCTATATTCATATATACATTTCTTATTGTTGGCCTACCAATGACCTTATACGAAGCCCGATTAATGATATTTGCGAATTTCCATCAGTCTGTTAATATAATATGCAAATATCAGTGAGCAAAATGAGTAATATTGATCGTAGCCGTGGGAAAAAGCTATTAATACCTGAACAGAGGTGTTACAGGCGTAGAGCCGCGGGCACACGTGCATATTTTTGCGAATGGTGGCGTCTTGCGAAACTGGTATGGCGGATGTGTTATTAATGTTCAGCTATTGACCTAGTACTATTTTCCTAATCAGCATGCAAGGATTTCGGATATCGAAATGTGGATTTGTAAACAGATTATATTTTGGTCGTAATTACTACACTAAATTACTATTTGTGTACATTTTAATCAGATAATTTATTGCATATATCCGATAATAAAATACATTACCGTTTAGATAATTTATACATAATATGCATTTTGCGGATATTTTACGATCAAAACATAGTTTTTATGTAAATAGTAATATATATTAAGGTTATAATTTCGATATTGAACACACCTAATATAGTGGGGGTTTTATTAGCGCATCGCGATAAGTTTTACCCAAATACATATAATCGTTGGTCTCATATTGCAAACTTCCTGGGATTGATTCCCGGGTCAGGCATAGAATATTTGTACAGAATGTAATAAAATAACCGAATAAAGACAATAACTCCCTTTTAATTACTCTAAATGGACTGCAGGCCACCCATTCTTAGTATAGGCGTGAGTGTGTGTAATGGAATCGTGGTTAATTGATCGCTATGATTATTACGTTCATCCACGGCAATTACTATGGACGGCGTCGGCAATATTAATTTACTTTATAACACGTAATTTAAATTAAGTCCGATTGAATGGGCTGCACACATTTTGCAAGTTGTGTTATAAATTCTACATTAAAGACGGGCCTATTGCTATTGTGGGTGGTGTGGAACTTAAGCCTTAGGTCATCACCACCCACTGAGATGTTTAAGTCTAGACGCCAGTATATGGGTGTAATAGGAATCCAAAGTCATGACACCGATATCTCTCGTTCAGGTACCCCCGTAGCACTGGAAGGATAATTTAAACTTATTCTCTCGTGATAAGGGAACCTAACATTCCACTGAATAATTTGATAGGCTGATGAGACCTTTATCTCCTTCCATCATTCCCTTAGCACTACAGTGGAAGTCTGTTTTCCTTCTTCTTCTTCTAAGCAGGATTTTATTACTTTATGCAACAATGTATTGATGTACAATTAATACCATTATATCGGAGTAACAATAAAGTGTAGTAATTACTGCACCCGGAACCGATCCCACTACTCATAATCCGCCATTGATATATTTCAATAAATCAAGCAGTTTATTACACGGCTCGATGCGCTGTTAATAACATTAGATTCAAAGGTCGCGTGACTCGTGCAAGATGACCATATAGTGTTTGTCTGACACAGTGTCAATTATATGTCAGAACAGAAAAAAACTTAAAAAATAATTTAATTATCATCGTCAGCTAAAAGATGATCTTCACTGCTGAGCAAAGATCTCCTCGAAAGAGATTTCACGATATTTATAAGATACAAAAGGAATTAACCCATTTGTGGCCAAGCAGAAACTACAAGAATAAATTCAGAAATTTCTTTATTTAATCATAGTTGGGGATACAAATAAGTATAAAAATGAAAAAAAAAATTAAAATTATTTATAATTTTGAAATTATAGGGGTGTGCCCAAATTGGCACAATGGCCACTTAAGGGTAAAATAGTGTGCAAGTCTATCGGATCCTATTATAACGGATAAGTCCACCAAAACGCTTTGGAAACTTTTTCTTTAACATATTCGCTGTCGTCCAGTTGTAACCATTCAATGACAATGATATCTGACGTGTAACATGATGATGAGGTGATTGTCCAAGACAAAATGTAGCTATACTTCAGCGAAAATATAACTGATCCATTACATCTTCTTTAGACGTAGCTGTAATGGTTACGCATTTGGTAATGCCACATCTATCATGTGTTTGAAGGGAACCCACCTCCATTTGTTTGCCATGGACTTCAACTCCATACAACGATATTGATTGGGCCATTTTCAGCGAACCTAAAGTATCTCATTATTTGTATCAAATTTATACTCGATCTATGTTCTTTCAACGTTTCTTTCATACTACTCTCGTTAAGTAATTGGTCAATTGATGATGGATAAGTCTAAGGATAAGAAGGAGCCAAGGAGGAACAATCAGCCTGCCCTGAGGTAAAGGGGGGTTTGAATCCCAGCACGGTATCCCCTGCATGTCGTAAAAGGCGACTCAATTGTTTCCTTGGGGTCGCTGGACGTGCTGCGGGGGCAGGGCGGCCTCAAGTGACTCCAAGAGAGGTGGCGGCACTTTGGCCTCTGTACATCACGGGGCCCCCACCCACAACCGGGGCGCCCGAAACAAGGTAGAGGTTGCTTAACTGCGTTCCCTTTGACTCCGAGGCGGCCGAGACAAGTACGTCTCGGAGGCGCACCGGGCGCCTGTGGACAACGGTGGCCGCCTCTCGCTCACGTACCATGGTCGCCCAACTCGGCACGAAGATGGCCACCGGGGGGTTTTGGCCGGTATGCCGGTTTAGAGACTGTATTAAGGACTCAGCCCGTCACTAACAACTGCGCAAATATGACGTCGCCGCGCGCCGGGCTGGAAGGCCTGTGACCCTGATATACGCTTCCCGCCCCCCACTGCCCCCGGGCTGGCGGGAAGTAGAGCCATAAACAGCTTTCCCCTCGAGAACAAAAAAAAGGAGGCACAATCATCACTGACCAATTTCGTCCAATCGCAGGTAAATCAGGTGCACTAGCGGTGGTTTAATATTTGCGGTCTTATGTTCGTTTCCATTGGCAGTTCACTATCACTGCTATCCTCATACTCAGAAAGAGTATCTACATTATGAACACCTAAATACCTCGATTTCTCCTAGAACATGAATTGGCAATATTGAAGACATTTGTTCATTATCAAAACCATCTCCTTCGTCAGTATCAATAAAAAGTTCCAATGGAATTATAGCCAAATCATAGTCCAAGCCGTCGTCACAATCTTCGAGGATTGTATTTACCTCTTCCTCTTATCCACGGCAATTGTTACTGACACTATAACGTCGTTAGCAGTTTCTCCTTATGATATGCAAAAATAACACTTGTGGCCAGTGTACCCAAATTGGCACAGCAATGTTTAAGGTGCTATAAAATGGTAAAAAATGAATCATTATTTTTTAAATTCTGTTTATAAGAAAGACAATTTATCGTATTTGAATAATAATAACTATTTACGATGATAAACTTAATATGCAAAATATAATAATTGCAAACAGTCAAGTACCTCGACAGGTCCTTCAAAAGCAAAATTCGACCAATTATTGTAATAAATCTATAATATATAACTAAATTGTTTAATATTATATGTAATCACCACACTTTCAACTATCCAATAATGTGAGAATTTATTAACTTACATAAATACTTTTTTCATGTACCCTCAAAAAGTAAGTGTTCCCAAATTGGCACGGCGGTCAAGAATGGGTTAATTAATCAACTAATTATGATTGCGCTTCACTTGTTATATGTTTTTGCTGAATTTGATTGAATTTACTTAACCTTATTCATAGTTAAATGTAAAAATATCTTAAATATCTCCACATTATTACGAGTTAAAAATAAAACACGATCTTGAAATTGAAAACCACTTCAGGAAATTGCAGCAATATAATATCAAAACACGATAAAGATCCGGTTATGTGAACGAATTACAGTGTGTGTTGCCACAACACAAGCCAGCTGATTGGCACTCTAATTAAATTAATTGACAAATGTTGCCAAATAATAATTTTATTAAGCACCAAACACGGCAATAACCTGTTTTCATATTTCAGAGTTAAAAGGTAACAATAAACAAAGGTTTACGATGTGAGCACAAATTCCTTATTAAAATAAGTGTCCATACATTACCGACTTAATAGGAGACCTAATTACTGAAACAGAATAAGAGCCAGCGATGTAGGAGATCAAACGAGGTGAGCCGCACAATGAATTTGCATCGTCCTCTCGTATTGAGGCTGCAGTCGTAAACATAATAGCATTATGTAGAACATTGGAACAAAAGTAGCTATTATAAATAAATTGATTACATGCTGCACTCAGTAAGTGAAAAATAATGAATAATAACTTTATATAATTTCAAGACTGGAAACGGATGGAATAGACGGATAGACTACAGTAGTTATTTCATAATTTCTGATCATCCACGAAAGAATTATAAGGATAGCGTCGATATCGCATTATTTAAAGTCTAAAAGTAGTAGAAAGATTTTTTTCTGGTGTTAGGTTTTTATATCAATCGTAATTTAGCTGTCCCAAAATTGTCAGGTTCATAAGCTCATATACATTAGAATTATCGTTAAATAATGCATTAAAGTGTTGGGCGTTTCAATTTATCGATAGTCTTTTTCGAACGAAACAAATTGCTCTCAAATACAGCGATCTGTTCAATATTTGCCATAAAAAGTTTACCCCTATTGATAATTTCGATTTCCATGGAAAAAATACTATTTATTTTCTCATTCATAAACATATAATTAGGCAAATCGTCGGCCATAACACCGTGAAATTAATGTTATGCGTCAATAACACGGAAGTGCAATATCACCAATTCTGGTATTCTCACGCAAGTCGATACTCGGAGTCAAGATGACGGCTTCCTGTGTCCCGCCCCTCGAGGTCACTGAACTGTGGGCACCGTTCCGGTTTCCGCAACAATTAACAATGAATTCTTTAGTTTTTGCGTCCAGGATTCGGCGATGCGTAGTTTGTAATGAAGATAATTGCTTCCTTCACTTCCACCTCTCCACTTCACTGTTGCGTATATTACAATTAAGTATTGAATTTATATCATATGTACTGTGTTTTGTTTAACATTTATTAATTATTAGTGTATAGTAGTATTGTTAAAACAATTGCAAAACATAAATACAAAAATTTATGTCTGTATTTCTTGACGGCATAGGCAGAAAAAGCTTTTAAAACTAGGCTTAATCGGCAGAAATTATATGCGGGAATGAGTAACTGCTAAAAGGAACATTTGTTTAGGAGGTAATATGTGTTATGGAAATAAAATTAAAGTTGTCGCAATACTAACTGTGTGATTTCTGCCAATAGACTTGTTATGAAAGTAAGACTTCATGAGGAGTACCTATCCTAACTGTAGCTAATAAAATAAGATTATCTCTCGTTATCTATCTCTTAGATTATTATTTATTTATCTCTACTTATAAATCCGTGATAATTTATTTTGAAGATATACATGTTATGACTTGTGACACTGTGTTTAGAGTTTGTGACTATTTATATTGTTTCTTTTATTTTTATATGGTGTACAATAAAGTGTAATAAATAAAAATAAATAAATAAATAATTTTCAAAAGTTAAATTTGATGTTTATGACTTTGACTTTGTTCTAAATTGTCGAGGACACCGCACACTTATTAAAAAAATGGATGTGGGAAAGGTTCACAATTACAATAGCTCTAACTGGCTAACTAAGCTGATGATGATGACGACTAGCCAAATGAATAAGAAGTGTCCTGGGTATGCAGAGAGTCTGCTCCCCGCATGACATCCGTTTGCGCTAGTTTGTCACGTACGGTAGCGTTGTTGTCGGACACTTCATTATGTGGATGTTGACAAATCATCGCACCTCTGCTCCGGCGATCATCAATAACCTGCAGCCTCGCCACGTAATTACTGGCTGCACCTGTTAGCACTCGCGACTTCGTCTGCTCCCGTTTGTATGGACATAAATCACTAAATATATGTGTTTTGTAATGTGGCTTCCTCAGATAAAGAATGGACACAGCCACGATTATAAGTTTAATGTCAGTGAGGAATTTCTGCATCGAAATTTGACAAGCGGTCTTTAAAAATCCTACGAAATAGGTTGCGTACTTTTTCCTTTAGTCGAGCACATTTTTATAGCTGTGGAGAATTTTAAGATCACATTGCATTTTGCCGGAGTTCAACATCGACCCTGAATGTTGAACATTGTTCAAAATTTAGCTCTTCATGGCACTTAAAGAATACCATTAGGGATGAAGACGATGTCATCATGGGCGGGGTCGTCCCCTACAGCTAAGATGGTTCAGGCCTTAGTTTACCACGCTTGCCTAGTGCGGGTTGGCGGCCTGTACCTAGGCCTGTACCTACCCTGTGCCTGTACCTGTAGACCTAGGTAAAATATTTACATAATAAACTGTTGCACTAAAAACTTTGTATATAAACAGCGATGTATCATGCGTTCTGCCGCAAATGATTCGATTATAATTTAACGCAGAGGTGATAGATCAATTAAAAGCAATCTAATCGAAGCAATCAGGTTTATGACCAAAGAAGTCGAGGCATTCGCTACTGACAATCGTTGCCAGGTATGTTTTTAAGTCTCATGTTATAAGTGGTGACTTTATTGTTAATATTGGGGGACATTTTAAGACTTTCATCAATGAGAATTTCATACATTTAAATCAAAGTTTTTTTTTTTTAGAATACTGCACCATAATTATAATATTATGCAAGGAGTTCGTTAGTCTGGGGCACACGAGTGCCATGTAATGTAAAGGTGACAGATTCTATTCCTGAGTCAGGCGATTAGTTATTAGATTTATTTCTTTAGTTTATAGTACTACAGCCTGGATCTGTGTTAAGTGGGATTAAAAAGGCAGATAGCAGAAAAGATATCGAAAATTTGCAGCATAAAACTGTAAAGAGATATATCTCATTCAAATGTATGATAGTATGAGGTAAAGTGAGTATTGTATCGATGGTTGTAAATCGTACAAGCAATAATTAACGAGTGTTTATTAACAGGCGATCGTGGCGGACACATCGTTCTCGCACAACTAATCAATTGCTATGTAGATGTGAGTTGAGCGTGTGGCAGGCGTGTGTTACGCCTCCCACACAATCAACTTAGTTGTAATTACAACGATTTTATAAATACTACATTTAGGTAATATGAAAATATGTTATTGAATAAAGAGACCTATCAAACAGCAGTATCGGAACTTATGGCGCGTAGACCCATCGGCTGTCAGGTCAATAGATTTTTTTTAATCGTAGGAAGTATAGCCATATTCCGTTTCCAACAGGTATTATATAAAAGTTCTGATGGAGGTCACCGCAGTTATTAAGGTCAAAATCAAAGTATTCTATCACATTTCTACAATGTAGGAATAGGGAATGCGAATACGTGCCAGAGTACGCTAGGTGTACCTAATGATCAAAAAGTAATGCGTGTATTATATATTTCGATTGCTAATAAATTTACAGTTTTACAGATTTAGTTATGAAAGTTGTAGGATGGACAAGCCGAGGAAGGCCAAAGAAAACATGGATGGAGTGCGTGAGAGGAGATATGAAAGAGAAAGGCGTGACTGAAGACATGACGGCTGATAGGGATGTGTGGAAGGACAAAACATGCTGCGCCGACCCCAAATAAAAATTGGGAGCAGGGCAAAAGAATGACGATGATGACAGATTTAGTTATGTAATTATTTCCCTGTAGAGACAATAAAACCGCCAACTTTTTTCCGATTTTTTTTTCATAATCGCTGAACATCAAAAAGTTATTCATATTTAAATTTGATATATACTTGTATACAATATTATTAAATACAAATTAACATTACAAATTAACCTTGACTTATGAAGCCCGTTAAAATCCGCACGTTGCATGTTCGAAGCTTGTGATTATCTCGGTCGCCCAAGGCTGTGCAGGGTGCAGTGACCAGTTTCCTGTTGACACTTCAATGACGTCATCGTTATGTAGTCCCGTCCCCCGTACCCCGCCACACCTCACCACCCATAAATTGAGAAAATTAAGATGATTAGATGAGGTTGTAAGTTGTATATTATAATACTTAGTATCTTTTAAGTTATAGGAATTGTTTAATTCTATACCGAAGATGGGGGTTTGAGATTCAATTTGCTTCGAGTATAATCTCTATCTGTTGTTCCTAATTGTTTTTTTTTTGAGATGGACAAACCTTCACGCCTTATTTTCGAAGTGGTAGGCAAAGGTTTATTAATACACTTACATTTATCTACCTGCTTTTACCCAGTCGCGTCGAACCTATAGCTGTGTATCAGATAGCAATAAATAAATATTTGGACTTCGAATGATGAATACTAGCACACACTGTGGTGCCATTTAGTGACGACTTTTTAGGTTCTCTTAGTATTTTACGTTGCAATTAAAATTAATGATTTAATATCATTTGAATTCACAGAATATATAGGATGCCTAATTGCTATTGAAAGCAGTGATGGCCTCGAGGTTTGGGCGCGCGGTCGGGAATCTCGGCGGTCGCGGGTTCGAACCCCAGGCACACACCTCTGACTTTTCGAAGTCATGTGTGTATTCAAATTGAATTATCACTTGCTTTAACGGTGAAGGAAAACATCGTGATGAAACCTGCACACCTAAAAAGTTCTTAGGAATTTCTTAGGTGTGTAGTCCGCCAACCCGCACTAGGCCAGCGTGGTGGACTATGGCCTAAAACCCTCTCAATGGTAGAGGAGACCCGTGCTCAGCAGTGGGCGTATATGGGTTGATGAAGAAGAAGAAGAAGAAGAAGTTAAATAACTTGTAAAATCTAATGTTACTTGGATAAAGCATCACATAAAAGCTCTGGCTCAATATTTTCTCTAATCTTTAACAATAACCGACACATTTTACACAAATTTAACTTTATTCAGGTAAAGGTTATCTTTCAATCAATCTATGTATTAGTGAAAACCGCGATACAACCAGCAGTTACCGTTTAGACGGACATAAACGCTCATGTCATTTGTTATAATTATATTGAGGTTAATGTTAAACAAAATCAAACGAATAATGTGGCTATTATTCAAATGAGTTCATCCTTTATCTCAATTTGTCCGATGTTCGGCCATTTGTAACGCTAACCGCAGACTAGTTAACCCTGCGTAGAGACGCGTCTTTCATTTGCTATTTCACAACTCTCTGGTCAAATATACCCATGATATTATTGTATTTAAATATTTCATGTAATTTATTTTTGTATTTTTGCATCTAGTTGCATATTTTCGTGATTATTATACAATGTACTTATTTAATCTTATGTTCAGTTTTATTTTATTGTCATGTTTTCTATTCAATGTCTGTTGGCTATGACATTAAGTAGATAACTGTGTGTACGACTGGTAGATAACTGAATGCACGACGATTTTTGCCTTGTAAATGTTAAACTATAAATATGTGCATAGTTTGAAAATAAACAATATTTACTAAAATTAACTTATTATTTTCTAACTTTATCTAGTTTTATACACGATTGTGCTTCTAAGACCGCCAACTCCGACCGTCGGGTTAATATTTGGTGGAACGACAGTAAACAAATCGGATGAAGGCTGGTCGGAACGTTCCACACGTATGCAAATGGCCTGTTAATATCGAGGGTATCAGATGTGTTGCATCACCGCGGGGCAAGGCCGCTCATCACTCATCACCAGCGGTGCCATCACAAGGGATATTTACATATAGCCTTTGAAATTATTAAAAATAATATATCTAACTGTCAAATATAGTCTTCGCTTTTTATAAATACAAAAAAAACTCATTTGTGAACTCTACAAATATTTTACAAAACTAAAATTATTAAGCCTATCTTTCACTATGGCTGTAAAAGTACACATGTCTAAGCCTGGTAAATGTAACAAAAATAAAAACCTATAAAAGTAAATCTATAAAGCCATTAAAATGAAATAACGCGTTTTGGTCAATCTAGTTAAAAGTCTGAAGCTAACATTTACTCAATCCATCCGCAACGAATGTGTAATATAAATACCACTTGTAAATGTTTTTATGGCGGCAATTTATTCAATAAAAACGGTGAAATAAAATCTCAAAACGAGAATGTTCCAAATTTGGCGACCTTTGAGTTTTAACTCACAAATATTTCGTGTGGTGATATAACGAGGTAGCGTGTAGGGCGCCGCGCCGCCGTTGGGCAACCTCGGGGTCACACCGGCCCGGGTCACTGGCAATCAACTCGAGCGCACATTAAGGACTTTATTATAGAGTAACCACAGTAAACAAAATTAGTACCAACTACTGTCAGTACATAGTGATTACCTTATCGGAGCGAAGGGGATTTAAATGTACACTTTAGTTCGATTTGGCTTTTAGCTTGGTTATCGAATAATATGCAGTATGCTTTCGCATAAAATTGCTGAACCGAATTAGATGAATTTAAAGTTCGTAGTTCGTATACACCAACAACACCAATTTATGTTATCACAAGTGGAGATGCAGAAAAGGCTAGCACGAAATAAAAGTCTTATATAGAAAACAAAAACTTTAATAATTTGGCAACAAAGAAGAATTGACTAATCACCATCCGCCGAGTTTGATGTGTTTAACGCGCTTGATGATGGTCGTGGGCGGGTAGACGTGCGAGTGCAGCGGCGCCAGCTCGTGGAGGACGGGCGCGGTGTGCAGGTGCGCGTGGTCGTAGTGGTCGGTGAGGATGGGCGTGCTGTGCACGTGGCTGTGGGACAGCAGCGGCGAGTAGGAGAGCAGAGGCGCGCTCGAGTACAGCGGCGCGTGCAGGTGCGTGTCGTAGTGCAGCCCGTGGTGCAGGTCGTGGTGCAGGTCGTGGTGCAGCGACGGGTACAGGTCGTGGTGCAGGTCGTGGTGCAGGTCGGCGTGGAGGTGGGGAGTGAGGAGCCCGCCCGGCTCGCCGAAGATGCCGCGCTTGTCGCGAGTCTCCGAGGGCGCTGCGCACGCAGCGGCGACCAGGAATGCGGTGCAAACCTGGAAATGTTTAAGATAGTTACTGAGTATCTTATCTAAGAAAATCTTATTTGGAGAGCGATCTGATAAATAATGAAAACAGTTCACGGGCTCGGCATTGAGAGATTTCTCCACATAAATAATGATCGTAGTTAAACGATTCTCAGCGATTATGACATTCCAAATTGATGAATATTTTTGTAACAGATCTACGCGCCGCACCTCGATCTGCTAATAGTGTTATAAGCGCCTCGAACTCGTCCCATTTGGTTAAACGCGATTTTGTTCTATGCAAATTGCGACATACCTTTATGATTCTAATTAATTAAGAAAAACAATTGCCTATGCCTTTGTTTCTCTGTTAAATAAACAATTGCACTAGGCAAATATGATTTTTAGACAAGGTTCTCCTCTACTGTCAATAGGGTTCGTCCCCAATAGTGGGAAGTATCTGTTGTTGTTTGATAAATTATGTTTAAGATGATCTTACACTTCACCCAAATATACAAAACACATTTATTTTTATCACTATATCTGGCAGGCAAAAAGTGAACAAGCAACAAATTGAAATGATCCTATCTAATACTCGCACTTAATGTACCGTCCAAATCTAATAAACGGAGAGGATGATCTCCTCGTGGGAGGCTGGGCGCTGGTCAAATGCTTTTAACCTTTTGTAATAGAATCAGGTCGGTACCAGTTATGCTTTCAAGATCTCAAGAAGGCACAACGGATATCACTCAAATGGCACATTGAACTTGAATTACGATAAGTTGAAACTCTAAGCAACAATTGTACGAGTTGGTACTCATTTAATCGTAAAGAGGTCGCGTTGCACTAGGCCACCCAATTACCGATTTGATTATAACCATTACGCGTACACCGAATATGTTATACAACAAAACTTTCTACGAAAAACCGTTTAAAATTCGACTCAGGCACTGGTTAATTGACAAAGAACTCACGAAGAACTTCATGTTGGTGGTGCTGAGGGCTTCACGACTTGTGATGCTTCGGTCCAGTTCCCCAAGTCATTTATACTTGGTAGGGTCATTAATTCGAGCGTTGCGACAGCCAGCCCTGCAGCCCTGTCGGGGCGGTCGGCGCGGGTGTCGAAATGTCGGATGATACACTTCCATCCGTATGAATTATTAATTAGTTGCGTGATGTGCCCTTCGTAGGACATCATTATTGATGTCATTAAGCATCACCAAAGAGGCTGCTATCCAGCGAAATCACTGCAGGGTTCAATTGCTTCTGGTTGGAATCAGAGGAAGTGGGTTAAATGAGGTAATAGCTTGCATTGGAAAAACTAACACAGTAAACAAGTGACATTTGCCCTTATTAATTTACAAGATTTTTGTATTGTTTTCATTTGAATTTGTTTCCTCTCGGTTGTAGAGGAGGTCCGTACCCGACAGTAGGACATAATATACGGGTTGATGAATATGACTATTGTCAATTCATATTTGTAAAGAAATATACACAAGCTGCATCTATTTTAAGCGATGGTAAACTAGTCAAACAATGCATTTATCCGTTCAAAATTTTTGTGTTACTGTTTCCCTTAATAAAAAATGAGGAAAATCAAACGCAGTGTCAATTAGGTTGATTTAACTAAATGCTTTATCGTAAATTAATACGCCTACGTACTGTCAGAGTCTAGATGGCAGTCTTGCCACCCATATAATTATTAGAAGCCATACAAAAATCATTCACGCGTAGAGCGAACCCGCAACCTATCCTTCCTCAGAAGATGTCATATAAATGTCATATGTACAAATATATAAATATGTGTTTGTGTTATATCTAAGAGAAAACTAGAGATTTCAATGGAGCGATATTAGATGCACATTGTACGTCAATATAAAGAGAACAGAAGGTACTAAATTGTGTCACCTTACTCCTTGAGATCCAATATGTATTTTTTATGTAAATGTGTGTTGCATCAGGCTATTATAAGGTAATAAATTGACTGTTCAGACGAATATTTGTATAATGAACATCGAAGGCTACATAATGATGAAGCGTAGATTATTGTGACCTACAGGAAACTTTATTAACATAATGTGGCGTAGCTCCTCTAACCGTATATGCAAACACAAAGGCATACACAAAGGATAATAAATAATAATAATAATAATAAAATTTTTATTTATTTCACTTTTTAAATTTACAGCAGTAGGGTACGGCTAGTTCTTATAATAGGGAAACCCTGTGCTATAAGAACCAGCAGCCTTCCAGGATCACAATTACAATTTTTGCTTATTTCTAAGTAACAGAACTTAAAGCTATAATACATTTACTTAACTTTATTAAGTTAGTACTAATTAACAACATAAATTCTAATCAGTCATGAAACTTAAACTTATTTAATCACATTAAATGCTATATAAACAATAAAGGTATTTTTAAATAAAAAGAACATAAAACAAAATTTTGAAATGTTTAACTTGCTTAAAATTGATAGTATGTTTCTATTTATAAAATATACCTAAAATGTAACTTTTTTATTATATTTTTATTTAGTTATACCGAATATATCGGCCTATGCGCAGAATAAAGTTATATGTGCTTTTGCACAATTTCTCTTTCTCAGCAATTTAAACTTAATTGGGCACAAAATTACCAGTTACTTTTTATGTTCTTCAAACAACAACAAAATTTATGATCATTATTACTTCACTAGTGCAATATATAAACGATTTTAACTCTATTATAGACATAAAAAGTACTTTGGTGTTATAGTCATAAGTAACTTTATTCTATGCATAGGTCGATATATACCGAAACACGCCTGTATTGATTGAACGGTTACACTGAAGTGCGTTTCCGTACTCACCTTCCGCCGATTGTGTTGTCGTCCTATTTAATAGGGGGCAAGTCTTTTTGCTATTGACAGTTTTCTAAGAAAACACCCGATAAGACTTCTTGACCCGGCACCACATGATTGCACGGAACTTACGAGTAACGCGATGTCATTATTCGAGAATAGTATTCATATTGTCGAGTATTTTTTATTTTAGGCACTCCTATTTCCAGTCTGCATCTCCTTACAATATCAGTTAGTCTGTTGTTAGTTTTATATACCTAATTGGCTATGTTTGACGTCATCGCAGTGTTAGTATTATACATAAATATACACTTATGGGCATATGTATGCATATCTTTAGTAGATCTAGGTTTGGCCAATCGCTACGGTCTAGTGTAGCTTGATGAATTCCTTTGTGTACAAAAGAAATTGTTTGTAGAAAGCTATTGTTTTGTAGTTTTCCTATCGCAGTTTTCCCTTGGTGTTATCTGCTACGATATTTTTAAGTACCTAGCTTGTTGGTTTAACAGGAGTCCAATTACGTGGTAGATTGGACCGTGGAATCTTTGTGGCAAAATATTTATTGAATTCAGGTAACACCAAAACTATGGTACCGTAATAAATATACTGTTTCAGGATTGGATCTTCGTGCAATTAGTTACTAAATGAGCCTTCTTAAGTTTACTGAGCAATGTCACACACATCACATTGCTATATTTTTCTCACAGGCGTTACCAAGTTATTATTTCTTTATTATATTTTCTTAAGTTTTTTCATTTTTAAAAATACTGAAATAACATATTTAATATAGTATTATCATAACAACAGTTGTATAGCTATTTTTAACTTCCTTCTTTGAGAGTTTTCTACAATTCCGAGGAGTAAGGCCTTAGCCTACTATGCTACGCTTGTTCAGGTTGGCGGAAAGGTATTTTAATTTTTAGGTGTATTTTGAAATCTTTTCGACGTCAACTTATTAATAACACAAAAGACTTAAAAAATTAAAGTCATGTGGGTGAGATTTAAACCCGCGTCCGTTGAGATATCGTCTCGACCACTAGGATGATTAAGAATTAATTCGAATGTAAGCGTTTGAAAATTTTCTTACATATTCATTATCAGCCCATATACGTCCCACTGCTGGGCACGGGCCTCCCATACCATTGAGAGGGTTTACGCCTTAGTCCACCACGCTGGCCTAGTACGGGTTGGTGGACTACACACCTAAAAAACCTATATGTGTGCAGGTTTCATCACAATGTTTTCGTTTACCTTTAAAGCGGCGTTAAAATAATTCATTGTGAATACATGCTTAACTTGAAAAGTCAGAGAAGTATGCCTAGGGTTTGAACCCACGACCGCCGAGATTCTCGACCGCGCGTCTGCACCTGGAGGCCATCGCTGCTCTAGATTTGATTAAGATCTAATCTAAATAGGTTTCTCTAGATTTCTTTGATATTCATCAGTCTTGAATTAAGACATAATAATTCAGTTTTAATTAGTTCAGACTCAAATTCAGATAAATTTGAATACTAATGTCCAAAAGTATGAATTTAGCAATCGGATGTCGCTTAATATTTCAAATCTGCTATTTCACGAACATCCGATGAATTGAAATTGAAACTAGAATTTCTGTCAGTTGTATAAGATTTAAATGAATATTAATGTCCAACACGCGAGGCGGCGCGACAAACGTACTCATCATTTGCATTTTATATGTGTCGTAAACGTTCAAAGGCTATTCATTGACAAGATAAATTTCGGTGCGGTTGTTCCCATAAACTATTTGTTTTCATATAAATCTTCATTTAAGGATGCTTAGTTTTATTAAAAGGTAGATCTATTCTCCGTAACAGAGGATTTACGGACTTAATTACACTTCCAAAGTTCCTTAAAAATACGAAATCAACGGAGAGGGTGTAGTCCACTATGCTGGTCTAGTGTGGGTTAGCAGACTACATCGACGACATCAGGTACATTAAAATTGGTACAATGTTCATTTTGATTGTTTCTCAATCCTACAAGCATTCAATACAATTCATGGAGCGCGCCGGGTGGCGTGTAAGGTTTGATGGATGGATATTTCCTTTTTCGTATGTGTTACGTGGAACAATGTGCTTGTTCTGTCGCGTGCAATTTATTGCACTATTTTATTATTTATAGCCAGTTACAAACGCGGATTTAAAAGTAACAATAATAGCATCGATTAATAAACGATACAGTTGTATGTTTTTTTTATGATTGATTTATATTTGTTCAAATAACAATTTGTTGTATACTTGGAAAAAGTTTGTACATCATTAACTATATGTTTAATAGGCGAAGGCCCTTATATCATTAAAAACAATTTAGACATATTATCACATAATAAGTAATAGTGAGGTAATTTAGGCTACATTGTGGAGGCTATGGACGATACATTAATGGTTAAACAAATTTTTGTAGTACTCCTTATTACTCGTAAAATTTTATTATTAAACTGCCTAGACAAAGTAAAATTTGATAATCGTAATCGCTTAAGAAGACTAAATGTATGAAATGAAATGCAAAGAAGAAACAGGTGATCATTTATCTCAATCCAATACAATTTGATGATGGTTTGCGATTACGATTGTTGCCTGCAACTTTGTCTTCGGGCTCAGATTATCTAAATTGAATCTAATTCAGGTCACAATAGTCAACAATATACGCTTGTTGCCACAATACAAATAAGTGTACATTAAGTTAATGTCCATGTGTAAGGTCCACCGGGTGCGCGCGGGCGGCGCTGCACGTATTTAGCTCGTGTGTGCCTGAGATAGTATCTCCGTGTCGGAGGAATGTGCCTTCCGTTGTGTAACACATGGTCTGCACGATACCACAGCACTTCTAGATGCTCTTGTGTTCAAGTCTATAAAGGGAGGACAATACAACGATGACCGATTGAGCACAAAGAGTTAAAATGCGATTTGATTTGCTATAAGTTTTAGTGATTGATGCTTTTTACATAGCTTCACAGTACAAGGCACAAGGACAAGACTTACAAGGCCTATGAGGTCGATCAGCTGCGATTCTATAAAATAATTTGTGTATTTACATGAAGCATCACCCACATAGAAACCATCGTTAGGAAACCTGCGAAATGGGGAGATGCGTAAAGAATTATGAAGGTACGTGAAGGTTATTAGCCTACACTAGGGGCTAGGGCGGCATGGTGGATGAAAGTTCATCCTCCCTCGATCCAACCCTTGAATTAAAGAACAAGCCCTTGCCCAACATTTGTACGTACATAGACCAATGTATAGAAAGGTTTATAATGATACTTGTCTGCCACTGTTTGTTGCAATACCCCACTTGTCATACCCTGACACTAGTTTGTGTTGTATTTCGACATTTGTGGATTTTCCGCATTAGTTTCATATAATTACACACATGATATACTTTAATGTGTCAACCACATTGACAGCTTATGTAACTAACGGGCCGCGTAATTTACAGCGCACAGTTATATTATTTATTATGAGTTACTTCGATCAAATATACATAAGTTACCAACGAACAACATATCTATGATACGCTTGATACAGATTTCGCTACTGATGTATGGTGATTAAAATGAACAATGATGGTTTAGAAAAACCCAAATTAAAAGTCCTTAGATTAAATCGTGTGAAGAGTTTTTGTGATAGAATAACTTATGACAGCATGTGCCAAAGCTAGAATATTTTTTGGGTCTAGTCGCGGAACATGGATATGTACTCGTATCTTCATTGGCCATTTAAGATTTTGCAATAATTTATCTAACAGTTAGGTACTACTGCCAATCATTCTACGACAAATTGAATGATAACAGAATAGACTGACTCATAGAATAATTGTGCATCATTAGTTACGACACAGCAGGTACAAGTTCCCGAGACACGGTGAGCTCAATTATCTAACGGCGATGTGATTGACTGGCTAATTTTATCAACCAGGTAATTGGCAAGTTCCTTCGAACAAGTACTTCACTATTTATATTTCATAACACTTCGACATAGAATTTCGCAAGTTTCCGTTTTTTCTTGTGACAACACTGGGCCTATTTCATTCATTAATCGTAAGAATTTTCTTATGAATAAGTAAATTTTGTTAGAAATTAAATGTTAATATTCTATATTTTTGTGTTTGAGTGTGTCGCAAGATATCAGCAAGTTTGTATAAATGTATAGATGTTGTTTGTTTCAGTGACATATAATTGCATGTAGTTCTGATTACAGAGTCAGGAGTACATGTTTAGGTTTTATACCTTGAATTAAATTTACATAAAATGAAAATAGTATAAAACACAGTTCAGTTTTTTTAAGATTTTTATTTATTTATTTACTCTTCATACATAACATGCACAGGTGGACATAATGCCTGAGGCATTCTCTTACTGTCGAACCTTGGGTGGTGCAGATTTTATAAGTAAACTAATAAATATTATTTATCTATAGATTCTAAAAGTTTTGCATAGTTTATACGGTGGTCTAAGGTAAAAATACTATGTAAAGAAGGACCCATAAACTATATCACGTATGCTAAATAGTACTGCTGGTTGTCAAGGTATAACATTTCCTAAATGACGCTAATGAAACCTACTATTTCGAGTGACGTCAAATTTGAATACATTTATATGACCGTTTGACTAGTTTATAGGCGGCCAAGAAGCTCGTAAACAAACTTTATGACACTGTTAAATATTTATAATTTGCCCAATAAACTCGAATCTAACGACACGTCACACCAACCCATGTGTCAATAGTTTTGGAAAGCGCTATGATTTATGCTCCTTTAATATGCATTTCTGTCAACACTAATGTATCTGTGTGAACCTTGAATGTCATCCTTGTAGAATTGAGTGCAAACTCATAATGATGATATTTAACAAGACTTCTATATTGGCTGTATACAGCACAGTTCTGTATCTTAGAATTTTTCCCTTATATACTTTACCTAAATCTTTTATATAATTTGCTTTTAGTTTTGAAATGTTTTAGGCAATAAAATGAAACACAAACGCACACTTTTATAAAAAAATATAATAAAATTTGAAACGGACATGTAACCACAGACACAGACAAAAATTTGGCACTCAATAATAATATGCGTACATTAAACCATCAAGTTACATTCAACACGCACATAGTCGCCGACAGTGCGCTAGTTGTGTGTAGCTTGACTTAATAATATTATTTAATTATCCCTTGTGGCTCAATGCCAGCCGTGGCCCAGTCCGTGTCCGAGTCCCACGGAGGAGTAGATTGGCGCGCTGTAGGAGACGCCGTGGCCCAGGACGGCTGGAGCCGCGGCGATGCCGTGTCCGTACAGGCCGTGTCCGTAGAGCCCGAGTCCGTGGCCGTAGTAGCCGTGCGACACGAGCGGCGCGGCCAGCCCGTGCCCGTACAGCCCGTGGTCGTAGTACCCGTGCGAGAGCGACGACACGATGGGCGCGTGCGCCACGCCGCCGTACCCCAGACCTAGGACTCCGCGTTTCTCGTTCTTCTTTTCCTCCGCGCCGTACGCGACGGCGGCAAGCAACAAAATGCACAGCTGGAAATATAGGCGTGAGTTAGTCATCTGTAATTATTTAATTTTCTTCAGTGAGAATAGGCAATCTCCAAATAAATGTTTGTCAGCCATTAAACGTTGGTATCATTTTTGCAACAGAACTTTTGTTTTTTTGCGAAAGAAAAAACGCATATAATACGTAAGTAAATCTGTACTTTAGTTTAGTGTAAATTTTATTATGTTGAATTTTAAAACAACGCACAGATTATTATTAAAACATAATTAAAATTTCCCTAAATTATTTCTGAGTCATAATTTAAATTTAAAACATAATATTCAAAATTGGAGCTTGAATTCCCATAAAGAAAGTTCAGCGCGGTGTAAACAGACGGCGCCTTAGTGAACCAATGAACTTACACGCAATCGGTACCTCAGTGCATCGTTCCGAGTACGCCCATTGAGCTTTGCCCCGATTACTGTGATACTACTAGTGGTATTTAATTACACATTATATAGACACATCGCCCGTACCGATATACTAACTCTACTTGCGAGTAGCGATGTATTTGGGCCCCACATTTTGCAAGTACATATTAATGGCCAAACTTTGATCGAGGCCAGACTGTTACTATTTCTTGGATACATTTTTAGGCTACTGGAAATTTCCTAATGGAAAATTCCTGCGGTACTCAGCTGCTGATCGGACTACTATCAAGATATTTTACATTAATTAGATTCATCTATCATAAAATAATTTTCACTAGAATTTCTTAAGCATGTAGTCCGGCAAACTGCATTGGGTCATCGTGGTAGACTATGGCCTAAACCCTCTCAGTTGTAGAGGAGGCACGTGCCTAGGCGTGGGACGTATTTGGGCTGATAATCCATCATTCTTGGTCGATGTAGGTAATGAGAAGCGTAGATTTATGCTTAGGTATAACACAAAGCGTGCTAATGTATAGAAATGTCATCAACTATCAGATAGCATCGGTACCGCGAGGATGTTGGTTGCCCTTCCCTGATGTGTCGGCGCCATAGGTCGCAGGGCTTCGTTCCCACGGTCAGAGCGAAAGGACAATTAAACATTGACACAACAGAGATCGATTGAATATTATTGTTTAATGAAAGCTTTTTTTTTAAAAGAAGTACAAACATTCAACTGAAGAAGTGAGAAGTAATTTATATACTTTGAACATATTATGGACGATACAATTTTTGATTGTGCAAAGATCATTTAAATAAAAAAAAAAGAATAAAGTAGGTTCTCGGCATAATTTGTTGCGAGCCATTCTGAAGTCCTATTCGGGATTTGGGTGTGTTGCCCGGATCAGAAAAACTAGGTGCTGCGATTTTCTTTGCATTTCTTTTTTTATTTGATATTTATTATGGATACCCGAAGGCGTTTAACAGTGGTATAAATTGAGCCAATTAAGAAATAGAAACCAAGTTTTCGGAGTTTCTTATTTTTTTGTATTTGAACAGGGTTTTATGTCCCAAAATTGGGATTTACCTTCATAGCGATTGAGAGGGTGTAATGTTAAGTTTTACAAAAAATAATATAGTTTAGTGGGCTCTAGCCCATTAGGCCCGTGGCGTAAACTAATATTTGTGAATGAAAGTTTTTGGGTACATTCTCTGTCGTGCAACAAGGTAATGGGATTTTCAGTCAATATATTCTAAATATTGGCGACTTCAATGTTGCTAGTCGAAATTTCAGACGCAAAAATCAATACAAGTCGTTGTACTTAAACTCATAACAATTTTCATATATTTGTAGTTAAATAGTAATATGTTTACTCACAGCAGCCTTCATGTTGTGTAGTGGTGGTGGTGCAGGGGTGCTGAGACGAAGGAGCGATCGAACTATGTCCTGTGCCGGCCCGCCGCGCCTTATATTGCTCTGCGGCCGGACCTCGCGCGCCACCCAGAGCCGAGAGACAGACTACACCACACACACACCATCTATAGTTAATAAAATATATTGTTAGGTGCCCTGTACAAGAATAAAATTAAACCAAGGCTGCGAAAGTCTTAGGAAAATGAGTTATCTACTCGTAGTAAAAATTAAATAATATTTGGAAAACGGGACATTGATTGGAAATATCAGTTTTTTAAAAATCTTTTCTTTCTGATTTAATTGTTCAGTATACTTATAAAAAAATCAGCTTTGTAAAAAATTAGCATCCAGAATACATTTAAGTGGTTTAGCTACACACAAAAGTGAAGCATAGAAAACTACAATAAATAGGTTTATGTAATGTAACTAAACTTTCAGTTATATTTGTAAGTGACAATTATGTTATTATAGAGCTTTTTTCAAAGCTATAAAAATGTGTAACCAAATTTTCTATATCTTGAACAGATACTATCGTGGTGAGAGATGCTAGCTCCGCGACAATCCTTATGTTTGTACTTGGTTGTTTCCCTCCAGTACTGAAGTTACCGCAGCGCCGGCCGCCGCATGATATCGCACAAAACCGTGGGACTATTAGTGTTCACTATTCATAATACCCTAATACATTGTTAGACTTACTTCTTGCACCCTATTGGAATATCGCTTGTTTCATTGTCTATAGTTTGGACCATAACTATGCTTTTTGTTCCTAGGTTTTTATGGAGCTGATTGTGCGACGAAATTATTGAATAATGTGCAGGTGTTGCCCTATTTTGGGTGATAATCATAAGAAGTAAATATTACTCAATATGTTTTTATAATTAGTTGTATTAGCTTTAATACAGACTCTCATCCCTCATTACTCGTCACTGCCATGCTAGATGCTTCGTCGTGTTAAGGGACGTTTCTTTGTGCTCCTTTTCAGTAGGAATGTAACAGAAAAGCCTAAACTTTTTTATTATAAATTTGCGCAAAATCTATGCTTGGTAGGTGGTTATGTGCACAGAACAGCTAAGCTAGGTTATTCAGCTGTTCTGTACTTATGTTGCGCCTAGGAATATTCCACGCTATGGCCTATGCCGATATTAGAATTATGTTCCCTAAAAGGATTTTTGTTGTACTAAATTTACTAAAAGTATGCAAATAATGCGGATCCTTCAATAATGTCGATACCGGTTGGGGCCAAGGTTCAAAATATTTTGAAACCACCCAATGTCCTACATCTAAATACATATTCATCTAAATATATGATTATGAAAATGTAACACAATCGAACTAATGTGTATAGAGAAGTGCCAACTAGTAGTAGTAGGGGAGCCAACGATGCTAAATGGGGATTTACTCGAGCGTCATAGAGACCTATAGGATTGCAAAGCTTAGATGATAAGAAGAAAAAAATGTTATATGATATATATCTTTTCATCGGTGGGGAAAGCGGGTATAGATTGTTAAATATGTAAAAAAAAACTGATGCGTGGACATCCTCGAGCGCGTCAGATATTGATAGCATCATTGCCCTACGTATTTTTAATAATGTACGTATCTTAATCTGATCGTTTCCATGATGGGGGTGGTTGTATTTAAGGATTGAAAATGAAGAAAAAAAAAATTTTATCGAGCGCGTCAGATTTTCTAAGGGAGTGTTAAGTGCACCAAAAAAAAGCTCTCATTCAATAATCTGACGATTTCGATGTGACGCAAACTCGTGGCCATTCTCATAATATGCAAAAAAAAATCGCCATTTGGATATACTCAAGCGCGTCAGATTAAGATATATATGGTTCATCTCTATGTTCTATACGTACTGTCTCATAATCTGACGATTATCTAGAGGGATTCGCCTAATCTGACGAAAAAAAAAAATATTTTTTCAATTTTTACTCAATTTTCAACTTAATTAATTGAAAAGCTCAGGAAATAGCATGCAAATAAATAAGTGTATGCTTTTTTAGTACAATGCATGTATTTATAAAGAAATATTTTTAAAAAAGCTTAACAAAAATTTATGTTTTATTAATTAATCATCATCTTAGTTGCACGTAGATATTTTTCAAATAAAAAATACTAATTGGTATGCCAGGTCATATAACCAATAAAATAAAAAAAAATTGCGGGACATTGATGTTTCATTATTCTCCATTCATTACTCATACATCTGTTAAATAAAAAAGTAGCTCCCACATCCAGTCTAAAAAAACGAATTTAAAAAGTATAAGCTCATGCATTAAATGTAATGCACGGATGTCTCAGCGAGTCCGAAAATGCGTTATATATAATGCATGGACAAGCAACGTGTTAAAATAGCAAAAAAGCCAAAACGTTGGAAACACGTTGAAAATTATACTTTATTAAAAACTTTGGCGTCATGGGAGCAGAAACCAGAGTGGAGACGGAGTGAGAGAGTAATAGATAGAGAAAGAGTGAAAGAGGAATAGAAACGCGGAGAAGGAAATAGCGCCGCACAGCTGCACGCATTTAACTTTATCGACGAATTTTTGTTATTTCGGCTTGCGGAAATCGTCAGATTATATATTTTTCGTTATTCTTGAACTATTTCCTTCAAAATAAAAAAAAAATTAGCTACGCTCGAGAATGTCGAGATGACGTTTTTTTTTTACAACTTTGCTGCCCTCCCCTTTCTTTACGTCACGCTCAAATTGTCAGATTAGTGGAATATACACTTTTTAGGACGTTATTTACTCACCCTACCTTAATCTGACGCGCTTGAGAATATCCGATGGTCAATTTTTTTTTACTAATCTGATCCTGTATCCTTCATGGGCGGCCTTATATATGGGGCTCATGTTTGGTGGAGGTACTTAACCGGGTACAAGGTATCCTCCTGTATATTAATCTGCCGCGCTCGAGTAAATCCCGAAATCCCCTCTTCGGCTCCCCTACTATAGACTATTTACTTTGATCGCTATACGCTATCTATCAGTCACTTACCAATGAAGTTTTCAAATTTGAGAAAGCCTTTTGTAACTTACGGTATCTAGTTTCACAATCGGTACCTTGTTAACCGCAGTGTTTTAAAAACTGCCTCACAGGCTTAATAATATTTCGCTACAGAACATAATTAAACAGATGGATTGAATACAGGCTTCCTGTTTACAGTTGTCTGGGACAAATAGAGCGTTGGTCACAGACATGTAGTGCTATAAGTGATTAATGAATAGACATGAATGTGCCGTGGTAGTATCGGCCGCGCGCAGAAGGCTTGCGATATGGCAGCTCCTTGTTCGCCGCTCCTCATGCACGTTACCACACACAGCTGCACGCCCACTATGGTACCTGCAAATATTTTATACACTTTAGCAACGGAAAAAAACAGGATTTCTAAAGAGGGTAAAAAATTTGCTAGAAAACCTCCTTATTGGCAAAGTTGTAGAGCACCGTTGGTTACGCCAGCCTATGAAATGACGGCTCGCGAGATCGTATCCATGCCGAAACGGTTTGCGAATTTGCTTTTAATCTTGCTGATTCTGCCACTTGTATCCCCGAAGGCAAAAGAAGAAATATAGAGGGAGATTTCTCGATGGCCAGCTTAGCTGGCCTACCCAAGCTGCTTTGCTACCTAAGCTGGACTTAGAGCTTCCCCTCGTCTATATGTTTAATTGACTTGTCGAACATGCCAATGTAACTTCTTCGTGCTGTATATTTTAAGAATAAGTCAAAGTAAGGAATGTTGTAACGTCAGTAAATAACATTTCATGAATAAAATATTCCAGGAAACTAATTCAAATAATTATTCCATATTTCTAAATGTGTACTTGGCGATATCCGCATCCGATAGATTACGCTAATAGTGTGGTTCTGTGCATTTGCCATTACGAATCGCTCTGAAGGGTGAGCACCGGCGAGTGCCGGACGTTGCCCAACCGCGGTGACACAGTCTCGGCGCAGCACTTTAACCTTTCGCGCGTAAAAGTTTACATCAATTATATCATTGGGTAATTCATTGATAAAATTACTGCGAATGCTACTTGTCTCGCTATACCATTTAGTAACACAGCTCAAGAAATGAGAGCACTGTCTTTACTTTTACTCCAATAAATTGTGCTCGCTGATAAGTTCAAAGCAATAAGAAAAAACGATAAGTGAGTTAAATATATCTCGCAATTGTTATGCAGGCGTATAAACCAGTTGCAGTTGCTCAATGGAAACATGTTATGTGCCCCATAATGCGGGAAACGACGTTGAGTCACTGACGCTAGTTGTACTGTGGAAGTGATAGACGATGGATTAGACAAGCATTTCAGTTCACGTTGGACAAATTTTAGCTCAGTACATAGTTACACACTTGTAAGATGCAAATCTGGTGTCGTGGGTATCAGAAAATACGAGAAACTTTACGGTATCCTAAAAGACAAGACCGAAAACAAATATTTTTGGATCACACAAACATTTGTCTCGGTGAGTGGTCAAACCCGCGGCCTCTCGTTCCGCAAGCTAATGGTTAATCGACTGCACCACCAGGCCACTATGCACATCTTTTAATGCATTTCAGCTTCTTTACTGTTAAATAATCGTCCGTTTCCGAGGAGGTAGACAGGTACGAGTAAACACCCCTGCAGCCTCTTTTCGTCAGCTAGAAAGTTATGGACATAGGATTTATTTTTTAGTCCACCTTATGTACTTAAGGAATTCCTAACCGTAAGCTCTATGCTCTCGGTGAGGTTTACGATGTTTTATGTAATAAAAACTATAATAAGTCGACGCCAAAGAAGTAGATGATAGAAACGTCAAGGTGTGAGTGAGGTGAGTGACTCGGTTCGTATTGTTTACATGACCACTGAATGCGGTTATTGATACATTCCCTTTCAATAATACCTTCCATCAAGTATAGACATTAGACACGACAATCTGCAATATGATGTATTATATAATATTTTTTGTTTGCTTCCTTTTAATTTTGTATTGCTGGTTAATAAAATAAATAAATAAATATTGCTGATATCTTGGATCTAGTGCATCCTCCCACACTCTTGGTGGAATCATCAAGATTCTTTTCGTTTCGCTAAGAAAACCAGGAGTCAGGGGTTTCCAAAGAATTTCTTTTTTCCATTTTTTTCTAAAAGTCAGCCAGTTCAGTAAATAACTTGCTCAAGTATAGATCTGATCCTAATATAAATTTTCAAAATTGTGACCCTATAGTTTCTGCAAATACTACCCTGTGAAGAGAGTCCCCCCAATCAAATGTAGAACATAATTTTGTTTCATAACATAATATAACTAAATTTAAACTTAAATGATAATGGTTACCAAAACAACATTTTTGTGTTATTTCTTCTGGTCTACAACGTTTTTTTCGGGGGGTAGACGTATAAAGTGTAACAGCTGATTTTTGTGCTCTTTATTATTTTTTTGTAAATATTTGTATATATTAAATTTTATTGACTTAAACTAATGTCTATTTAGTTTGTCGACTAAATCACCTGCCGGGAAGTGTTATTTCTACCTTTTGTGACCTGTAATCATGGGATCGACACGCCAGGACATCGATGCTGTTAAGGAGAACCAAATCCAATTACAAACACTTTTTACGCAACGCATGGATGAAATGGAGAGGGAACTCAAGAAAGCTACGAGCCCATCATCAAACACCACCACTGCTGCACTGGCCACGGAGTTCTCCAAGTTTAAGGAGTTTGTAGTTACTGCACTACGCGCACTTCAGGCCCAAGTAACATTGCTGTCGTCCAGTTTAGACTCCTTGGAAACGCACCGACGACGTAAGATTTTGTTATTGCACGGGGTACCGGAGACTAAGGATGAGGATTCTGCAACGGTGGTCGCAAATACCGTCGTTGATTATTTGAAGATCCCCACTTTCAGCGCTAAGGACATCAGTCGGTGTCATCGGATGGGGCGCTCATCTTCGGATACTCAACCACGTCCTATATTGTTTAACCCAGGAATGCCCGAATTATTTTTTTCTTGTTTTTCTTTAGTTTGGACTTGGAATATTGTTCAATTAAAGGTTCTTAGTGACATTATTTTAGTAATTATTTTTTTAATAAATGGGAAGTTAGAAAAAAACCATGTTTCCAAATGGACACACTAAGCGCTGACAGTAGCTAAAAAGTTGAGAAGATATAATTTATCATGTAGGAGTTATTAGATAAAAAACACGATTTATCGAATGAAAACATTTATTATTTTTTATGATTGTCAGCAAAACATGGTACGCAAAGGCCGACTTACAGTATGGACCGACACATCGGCTCTTTTCATACATTTTTTTACATAAGAAAATTTTGGTAAAGTATTATGTACCATAGTTTCATCAAATGATAAATTTTGTTCAGGCACAAATTACTTCATGAAATTCTCTTTTATTTTATTCATAAATAGACGCAACTTCCACATCTTGTCATTTACATCTATTTCATTATTATCGACACAACGCAGATAAAGCACTATTTTCTCGAACCTATTTCGGCGCATTGATTCGCAAATAAGTTAATTACGGGTATCTACCTCGGTGCTCAAATAAAGACGTCTGTTTGCGTTAGGCGAATACCCGCTCAAAATAAAAATAGCAAAAAAGCATCGCATTTCAGCAGCAGTGATTTTAGGATCAGGAGGAGCGACGTAAATTGACTATGGTATCGGCAGGTCTCCGGCTTCTTCCTCATCCTTAAATAAAATGTCCAAGAATTCATTTAGGCTTAGACCCTAAATGAACTCTTGGAAATTTTCTCCGGTACTGGTCAAAATCGAAGAACCTAAAAACAAAAACAATTTTTTATAATGACATCCCAAGTGCTTAGCGTGTCCATATGGACTCAGCAACATTAGGCGTATAAATATAGTGCTAAAATAAAACTAAACTATCCTTGACCTATTTCAACATATAAATACATTATTTTAGAATAATATTACACAAAATTTATACGAATCAATTACATAATTAAAAAATTGTGTTACTTACTCTCGTCCCGGGTCCATTTTTTCCGCTTTTTTGACTTTGGTAAGAATTGAATGAATTTTCCCGCGAATTTAGATTTTTAAATGACATATTATTGACATGTAAAAAAAGTTTGACATTTGATAGCACTGTATGACCAGTTAATTATTTCTAAACAAATAATGGTTTGCCACAAAAAATATTTTAGCAGACCTATATTTTTGTGTCCATATGGACACGCTAGGCATTACTGGGTTAAACTCTACAATTCGGATTTGCGGAATCAAATTTGGTACGCTAAAACAAGACTGCGCGGGTCCGGAATAACTTTATCGGAGTTTCTAACTAAAGTTCGTCACGACACTTTTATGGCGGCACGTCTCAAGTTCGGTGTAACTAAATGCTGGACTCGAGATGGCTCAGTGTTCGTGATGGGGTCTGATGGAGCTCGACATCGCGTCAACGGCATTGAAGATCTTAACAAAATTGGTGTTCCGGAGGCTGTGACAAGTAAGCAGACTGTCCCAAAAGATACCATTCCAAAAACAAGAAGGGCCGCCGCCAGCAGTAAGAAATAGTTCGTATTTAATTATGTTAATGTTAATGTTGAGGTTTTGTTTATGTTTTACACTAATGTCATCCACTTATTTTTGTGTACTACCTACATTTTCTACCTGCTTTATTACTGTAATTTAGTTTAGTTACATTTTATTTTTTAATCTGTAGTTATCGATTAATACAGATAATATATCGCTGGGGTGACATTCTCGTTACAGATTTTAAATTCTTTTTTTAATAGTTGATAATTTTATTTTCTAAGTCTTTGTTATCCGTAATATAGGTAGTAAGTAAGTTTAATTATTTGATTTTATTTTTTTTTTATTATAAATTTTATTGTTATACACATATAACACAACCGGCAGATGGATTAATTGTTGTAATCTTTATTTTAAGAATTGTATTAATTTAGTAGTTATTTTGTTTTTTTTTTCTTGTAGAATATTTATTGAGTTTAATAATTTTTTTAATAGACAGATGTTGCACAGTATTTTTAATGATCTTACTAGTACTAACAGTGACCATAATACTTCTGATTCTTTTACTTCTTGCAGCACTGGTGATGAGAGTTTTATGAGTTTACCTTCCTTGTCAGACACCTTAACATGTCAGTTTTCTGATGTACCTAAAAATTTCAACGTTATCCATATTAATGCGCAAAGTATTCCGGCTCACTATCCGGACATGTTAGCATCGTTTGAAATACATAATATCCACGCAATATTGATCTCTGAGTCTTGGCTCAAACCCTGCCTTTCCTCTACATCATACTCTTTGCCCGGTTTTCGTCTCATCCGCAATGACCGTATCGGCAAGGGTGGGGGTGGCGTCGCTATTTACTTGCGAGCCCACATCTCCTACTCTATTGTGAGCATGTCACCGCAGCCACCACCTTCCAATGCTGGCGAACATCTCTTTATAGAAGTTGACTTATTACACTCGAAAACTCTTCTTGGAGTATATTACAGTCCCTCTTTACTTGTCAATTTCTTCTCCTCTTTCGAAAATCTTTTGGAGAACCTAGCGCCGTCCTATGACCATACAATTATTATGGGCGACTTTAATACCTGCTTGCTGAAAAACGATTACCGTTCTTCCACTTTCAATTCTATCATTAATTCTTGTAACTTACATATTCTTCCTCTAAATGCTACTCACTTTTTTCCGAATTCTACTCCTTCACTTCTTGATATAATACTAATTTCATCAGAACAGCATGTTGCAAAATACGGTCAATGCCCTGCTGAAGCATTTTCTTATCACGACTTACTCTTCTTATCCTACAAAATTCGTCCCCCTAAAGACAAGGCTAAAATAATTTTCCAGCGAAATTTTGGTGGCATTAATCACGAATTACTTTGTGAAGATGCGCAAAAAATCGACTGGTCGTCTGTTTATCAAGCCGATACTATAGATAACAAAGTTTCTATTTTTAACCATATAATTACCCAGCTATACGATACCCATGCCCCGTTTCGTGCTATTAAACTAAAACACCGTCCCGCGCCTTGGTTAACAGACGAGATAAGATGTTTAATGCGTAAAAAAAATAATGCTAAATCTAAGTACAAATCCCATCCTAACGATTTCACTAGAGCTAAATATGTGAGTCTGCGGAATCGCTGCAATAGGGTGTGTACGGATGCTTATCGCCGCCATATTCACAATTCTGTCAATGAGGAAGATCCAGCTAAAGTGTGGAGATTTCTCAAATCATTGGGAATTGGTAAATCACGTCAAAACGCAGTCCTTAATAATTGTTTGGATATAAATTCCTTAAATCAATATTTCTCTTCTTCGTCCAATATTGACGTTAATACTAAAAATCAATCCATTAACTTCCTTCGTTCATTACCAATTCCTAATTATTCTTCTTTCGTCTTGAATCGATTTACCGCTTGTGATGTTAAAAAAAGTATACTCTCTGTTACTTCAAATTCGGTCGGTATTGACTGCGTAAGTCGAAATATGCTGGTCCCTATTTTAAATTTTATCCTTTCACCTATATGCCATATTTTTAATTTCTCTGTCCAACATAGCACTTTTCCTTCAATTTGGAAAGACGCTCAAATAATACCCCTCCCTAAAAAGACCAATCCACAAAATTTCTCCGAATTCCGTCCTATATCCATTCTCCCCTTCCTCTCCAAAGTATTTGAGCGTCTCGTTCACTCTCAATTAAGTATATATTTATCTAAACATAATATTTTTAATCCTTTTCAATCTGGTTTTCGCCCTGGTCACAGTACGGTCACTGCCTTGCTTAAAATTACTGACGATATACGCCTCGGCATGGAAAATGGGCAGGTGACCGTGCTGACACTATTAGACTTTAGTAATGCTTTCAATACCGTCGACTTTGATATACTTTGTGCCTTGCTTGGCTCTATTAACATATCTCCATCGGTAATCGATTGGTTTCGTAGCTATTTGTATGGACGCCGGCAGAGAGTTCGTCTCGATGATAACTTTTCTTCGTGGTGTCCCACGAGAGCCGGCGTTCCACAAGGTGGCGTATTATCTCCGTTACTCTTCGCTTTATTTATAAACTCTATTTCTCAAAACCTTTCTTCTTCCTACCACCTCTATGCAGACGATCTCCAGATTTACTATCAGGCTCCGCTTGAATTACTTGATAAAGCTGTTCTCGAGATTAATTCAGATCTGACTCGTATATCAGAGTGGAGTTGTCGCTTCGGTTTAAAAGTGAATCCCGCCAAAACACAAGTAACCATTGTAGGCAGCCCTAGACTTATTTCGAAAATTGATTGGTCTAGGATACCTCCAGTAGTATTCAACGGGGTCATTATACCATACAGTGAAGCTGTAACTAACCTGGGTATAATTATTGATCAATGCCTTACTTGGAGACCTCAAATTGCGTCTGTTAGTAAAAAACTATATGCCTCAGTTGCTTCCCTAAAGAGGCTTCGTAACTTCCTGCCTACTGCCACCAAGATAGCGTTGGCACAATCTTTGCTTCTCCCTATACTGGATTATGCTGACTCTTGTTACCTTGACCTAACACAAGTTCAACTTGAAAAACTTGAGCGCCTCCAAAATCTGTGTATTCGGTTCATATTTGGGTTACGAAAATTTGACCATGTCTCAGATTTTCGCCATTCGCTCAAGTGGCTCCCCATAAAACTCCGCCGGAATACTCATATTCTCTGTCTACTTTACAGTATCTTGTTCCTTCCTACTTCTCCGCGCTATTTAAAAGAACGATTCTCATTTCTGAATACCTCTGGTTCACTGTCATTAAGGTCATCGGAACATTTGACACTTAAGACTCCAGTGCATGGTAGTACGTTTTACGACTGCTCCTTCACTGTTGAAGCGGTTCGTCTGTGGAACGCGCTGCCGGTGTCTGTTAGAAAAGCTCCTTCACCTCACTCTTTCAGACAAAAAGTTAAGGAGTTTTATTGGTCTACTGTTAGTGTATAATTACTTTATTAAGTATAACATGTGTGTGTGTGTGTGTGTTTGTGTGTGTGGCTGTGTGTGTGTGTGTGTGTGTGTTTGTGTATGTGTGTCTGTGTGTGCGTGTGTGTCCATGTATATGTATGTTTATAAAAATGTATATTATTTTCTTTTGTATTCTTATGTTTACCCCTATGTACTTACTTCATTTCTTTTACTCCATCCAAAGGTTGCCTGGTAGAAATCGCTTTTAGCGATAAGGCCGCCTTTTGCTCCACTCTGTCTTTAATTCTACGTCTTTTATTGTAACATAATTTTAAGTGGGTATCAATAAAGCGTTATCTATCTATCTATCTATCTACAACGCATTGCATACCGCCTACCGGTGATATTCAATTACTTAACAAAATTTCACCGATATACATATGTACCACTAAGAACTTCCATTTCATTCAGTTTATTTAGTTTTATGTGATTGAAAGATTATAATATTAGATAGCTGCATAATATCTATAAACAGATATTTAGGTACAAGAATGTTTATACTTACTTTGTCTGCTTTTGGTTCGTCTATGAATATCAGATTAGCTCGTATTATGCCATAAAGAACATTGATAAGACACACGAAGTGTTTGGCAATTACGAGTATTAAAAGCAGGTCGCAAAACTGAGTGCTAATTTTAATAATAAACTAAAATCGGCGCGAGTGTTTATTATTTGTAGAAGTTTCTCGGCGGCAATTTGTTCTACGCAACTGGCTTATTGGAGGTATGTATAATACCTTCTCTTATAGGTCCATGACGATTCACGTTAGAAAATCTGTATCGGCCTGGATTACGATCATAAGATTTAATGTAGGTACCTAAATCTTGCAATAATGATTTAATTATTTGCTTAAATATTTAGCATATAATATAATTTTCCAATATTTAACTTATTGGTGCAACTGATAGATACATAACACGAGGAGAAAAGTTATAGTAATGACGACTATCACAACTTCTGAAATACTGGCAGCATGGGGTAAAGTAGAGAGGGTGCGTTGGATTCTTATAACTATTGATGATATATTTCTAAAAGGTACTACTCCTTCCTTACAAGTGAGTTACTAATTGTATATTATTATGTATATACGAGCATTTCATAAACGATAGGGCCTAGCTCCACCTAAACATAAATTTGAAATTTGTGCTTAGCTCATGGAATTACAATTTCCAGGGATAATATTTATCTTATCTGGCCTTTCAAAGTCTAGTAGCTATTGATTTTAATCGTATGAATCAAACGACTCCTCTTTAAAGTAGAGTATATTAAATCGTTAGGTCTTATTGTTGCTTTACCACATAAGGATAAAACATATAACCAAATATGTAGAGGTTATTTAATTGAGCGCAAATTACAGTGCAGCACGGGCTTCTCACCTGTGTCCCACATCCGCGCCGCCGGCCGGACACGCGCCCGTCCCGCCCTGATCTATTGCCAAATGGTTTCATGTACAAGTATAATGGTACCTACTGCATACAGCCCACACGACAGCACTCACATGCTCCAAACCTCAGGCCCTGACATTATTACAATATTATGCACGAATATTGTTTGAACTCCTTCACCCATACGAAACGTGTACACTGTACAGTGCTCGTTCGGACAATCTATCGACGCCAATCATTAAATAGGGTGCGAAAATAAAACCAAGTCTTAATATAAAAAATATAATTTATTTACAAAATAAATAAATTGAATTAAAGCTATGTTAATGAGTTATCACTAGAGGTATGGTATTAGGCAATTAATGAACGTGAATGTTACTCGACAAAACAATGAACAATAACAATATCATTGTCGCATTCGCGTGAAAAAGTCACATTTTCCGCGGAATATCTGTTGATATTGTCTCGACACTCGCACATCTACTATCACACGATGAGGTAATGTAAAGTAAGGGCCGCCGCGACGGCCACGCTATCGGAAGTGGTCCAGTGGCCTGTCGATCGGCGGCTGCAAGCCCAAAGGGATATGGTTGTGGAACTTCTGGCCCTCCGCGTCACCCTCCGAGCTGCGCCCTTCCGCCTGAGGCACGCCGTACTCGTTGCTAGGCTGTTGTTGCCCGAAATTAAAGTCCTGAGTATGTTGCGAGAAGTCCGGATTCGGTTGTCCATACTCCTGCCCCGGCTGCTGTGGCACGCCGTACTCTTGACCTAATTGATGTTGGTTGTTGTAGTTCTGGTCGTACTGCGATTGCTCGATTTGTGTTTGGATGTGGTGTTGCAGCTGGTGCTGGTAGTCGTGGTACTGGTCGTCGCCTCCATGCTGCTCGAACACCTGCGTGCCTTGTTCCTGCGTAAACTGGTGCTGTCCGTCCTGAGGGTATTGTGCCTCTGGATTTTGGCCCTGAGAGAAGTCGTGTGGTTGCGAAGGCACCGGGTTCCAGCCGTCATGTTCGAGTGGTACGCCGGGTTGGCCTGGCTGCAGTTGGAAGCCGGGCTGAGCTCCTTGGAATTGTGGCACATTCGGCTGCAGAGGTTGCACACTCAAGTCAGGCTGGCCGGGTTGAAAATTGAAACCAGGCTGCGGTTGTAAATGAACGTCAGGTTGACCAGAATGGTAATGTACGTCGCCTTGGCCGCCCTGCAAATGTATATCTGTTTGTCCAGGTTGATAATGCACGTCTTGTTGTCCGGGCTGGAAATGGATATCCGTTTGTCCATTATGGTAATGCACATCTTGCTGTCCCGGTTGAAGATGGAATTCTGGTTGACCTTGGTGGAAATGGACACCAGCTTGGCCAGGCTGCAGATGTAACTCTGGTTGCCCTGGCTGTAAATGTAATTCAGTTTGTCCAGGTTGCAGTTGCACGCCTGGTTGTCCAGGTTGAAGATGGAATCCTGGTTGTGCAGGTTGTAGGTGCAGTTCTGGTTGGCCGGGCTGTAAGTGAATTTCTGTTTGTCCGGGTTGCAGATGTACTTCTGGCTGTCCCTGGTGGAAGTGCACTTCTTGTTGCCCCGGGTGGAAGTGCACGTCTTGTTGCCCCGGGTGGAAATGTACCTCTGGTTGGCCTTGGTGAACGTGAACCTCAGGCTGAGCTGGTTGCAAGTGGACGGCTGGCTGGGGGATTACCTGTGAGGGATGCAAGAGAGTATTTGGTTCCACTGGGACGGCAGCTGCAGGTTGATGTTGTTCGATCACCACGCCATCATGTGCACCCCCTTGCGGTATTAAATGGTAAGGTGGCACTTGCGGACGGTCAAACAAAACCGGGCCGACACCTCCAGCGGCCGCTAAAGGTAAGTATGGCGCCTGGTAATTGAATGCATACCGAGGATAAGTCGCAAAAACAGAAGTTTGTATTGCACCACCCGGGCGCAAGATATACGGAACCTGTTGAGCAAATGGAAAAACTGGAGCTACTGGGGCGGGTTGAAGAGGCACTGGAGGACCTGGAAGCACTGGCCTTAAATGTATTGGCGCCACTGGAAGGGGTCCGGGGACAGGCGCTGGAGGCGCTGGGAGGATAGGTGTTGGCACGATTGGAGCTGGCTGTAGCACTGGCGGGGGAGGAGGGACTGGCACAGGGTGCGCTATAGTGGCGGTTGGTTGAGGTACCGGAACTAGAGGGGTGGCGGGTACTGGCTCCGCTGGCACAATAGGGAACACAGGCTTTGGTTCTACATGGTGATGATGGTGATGGAAGTGATGATCAGGTTTGGGCACAAGTACTGTTTTTGTATGATGTGGGAACTTTAGTCCGTAGTGAGGATGAGGCACAGGCACTTTGTGTCCGACAGGCACTGGGTATCGGGAGATTAAAGGATGCGTGAGAGGGACTTTCACAGCTGTCACGGCGGCAGTGGGAGGATAAGACACTACCAGTGGTTTGACCACGGAGTGCGTCACAACGGGAATGTCATGTCCGAGCTTGTAGGGTGGCACCGCGGACAGGATTCCGCGCTTGTGATGCTTCACTTTGGCTGCAATCCGGCCGATCAGTTTCGCCTTAGCCGCCTTGACGTGGGCGACGTCAGCCACTGCCAACCACGCGCACGCGCACAACACCAACGCGATCTGAAATCCACGCACCATGTTAACCTCACGATCACAAAAACACTATCACTTCACTGGACGGCGATCCTACTTACGCAGGTAAGCTTCATTTTGTGCGGTCGGCCGGTCGGCGCCACTTCTACACTGAGACCGAGTGCCATCACCGGCCACCACCCATACTTATAACTTAGAACTCATCGCATTAGTATGTACCCGGCGTCCACGTTTCACTCGGGGTAGCCGGACGCTCCGGCTGCGAACTTCGTCCTTACGCGATAATGCTTTCGACTGTTCCTAAACGAACGTCTAAATGCTGCTTCCGAAACTACGGCAATCGAAAAGGCAACTTAATGTCGGTGTATAAAGTCCAATATAATAAAAGATGGTTTGCCAAAAGCGAGCACGTAGCGGGCTGCCGTCATTCCTGTAACAAGTGCATGGATGCGCATACCAATTGATTAAGAAACGTAATCGAGAGAAAATTGTACCACTGTGCGCAGGGACGGACTGAGACAGTGCACTTTTACTTTCTGCTAGGCATGAGGACTACCGATATATGGGTGTATACATACTACATATAAGGTATTACGTTTTATATTGCCATATTTATAATGATACACACATAGCTAATTAATAAGCTAGCATTAGAAATTGTTCAATAACCATATAAAAACTAACACTTCTTAAGGTCTTAATATATGACTGCCACCTACGAATAAAATGCGGATTTTTAAAGTTATATCGTAAAAGTTTTTATCATCATCTCATTCAACATTCACGTGGAGTTAGAGTCATGTTATTCCTGCATCACTTTAAATAAAATATGAGGTAGTCCGTGCCTGTGCCCCAGTGGCGTTCGCTATGGCACACACGTCTCATGGTTACCAAATAAACGGCGATTACTTTCTTCAGCTCTCACCGCGCGGCGCGGATCACTCGCCACTGGTACTCGAGTTAGCCTCTTACGTAACAATCGATGCCCTACAGTTGCACTAACTGAGTTGGTCGCTGGTGTAACACTCTTCGCTCTGCCAATACTTGGCCAACATCCTAGATTTGTTATTCATCACGACCACTCTTAATGCACCTTACATCTGTATAGCAACTGTTTATTTTTCATTTATCTAGGTGTGCATGCAATATAAAAATATTTTTATATAGTTTTATTTATGGACAATGTCTTTATTAATATAATTGAAGATAACAACCCCTGGGAGTAAGTAAAATGATCGGAGGTTATGTTGCTGCATTTTGTATCCATGTGACATTAAATTGTAAACAATATTATTAGATTGTAATCTAATTTTTAGATTATAATTGTAATTTATTAAAAAAAAAAATGACATATCGTGTTGCTGAGGGAGTTTCTTGCCGTTTTGAGTAACATCGGCATTATTAGCAACAAAATGTCAACAGCTGGATATATCATACTTGATGTTTTTACAATTATTGAAAAATGGTTATTAATGAAATGTTTGTTTTTTTATTATTACTATGGGTCATGCTAAGGAATAATAATTTGATCGTCATCGCCTATTCAGATATTATAAGTGTGATTTATATTGTCATTTTGACAAATGACAGTTGTGGCGTGTTCCGAATCATAAAATATTATTAATATTACAAGCATGTTTTTCGCCCATCTGTGTTGCTCATTCGCTAAATATAATCGCACTTTCTCTCTCTGTTTTTAGTATTGATATCAGCTGATTCTAATTCGTATTTTCATACCGGTGTGCAGACTGTTGTGTCTGTTAAAAAAGTAATAATGGAACAATATAGTGAAGGTACATGCAGGATATGTTTGAGAACACAGGAGACAGTTTTTTCGTTGTTTAGGAAGCATAAAGGATCATCGCCTTACGAAAAGCTCGTATATAGTACCAATGTAGAAATTGCAATAAATGACGCCGGCCCTTCTTCAATCTGCTCCGAATGCCTCATTGAGTTGGACACGACTGTAAATTTTTTGAAGAAGTGTATTAATTCTAACCAGATTTTGGCAAAGAGCCTTAACAATGACGATGTTAATACACAAAAAAAATTAGAGAAAGTAGATAATGATGATAGCATGGTGATTGATATTTCTCAAGAGTCCTTATGCTGTATTGATGAAGACATTACAATACCTAAGATTGAGCACAATCCTACAAAAAAAATTACAAAATGTAGTGACTGTGGGTCGAAGCGAAAGTGCCCACACAGGCCGTTGCCAGTCCCACGCATCTGCCAATACTGTGGGAAGATGTTCAAGAGGAAATTTAATTTCAATATACATATGTAAGTGTTAATTATCATTTTTTGTTGTTTCTATGTCACACCTACGACATTTTACTGATAGGAAAATAAATGTATTGAATTTTTATTGTTTTTAGAGTTTCACCATGCTTTAGTTTTATTTTGTGACATTGTGGTACAACCACAAGAAAGTGGGCAAATTTTTTATCACAGCCCTATATGACTGCTACTTAGCTCTGTCATTTCAAAGATGTAATAGTCTAAGCATGGGTTGTTGAGCCCATAGTAAACTTAATATGCCCCTGTATAGAAAACTTAACCAATTCAGGTTTCTATAATATATAGGTACTATTCCAGGTAAAAACATAAATGTTTCAATACTTGGGGGTCTACAATATGAAAAAAAAGTGTTGCCAGTGTCTCTTTTGTGGTTACATTCAATTCAGTGAGTGTGATTTTTAGAGGTGTAATTAATTAATATTTTGTTTCAGCAGGTTTTGTTGACATCTACGAAAAATACAATGATCATATACATTCTTACTTTCTTTGCTGAGATAAATGTAAATATTAATAAATTTTGTTGTTTCAATGTATGTATAGAGCATACATAATTTTGTATACACATGGCAGAGCATCTACAGTAATTATTATTATACATAAAAACTCATGGGAACATTTGATTGATTTCAGTAAGCGTCACCTGGGCGAGTGTGTGTGGTCCTGTCCCCTGTGTGGGGTGCCGCAGCTGACGCGCTGGCTGGCGGAGACCCACTGCCAGCCGCGCCCGCGCCGCCCCTGCCCCTTCGCCGGCTGCGACAAGTCATTCACCACCAACGTCAACCTGCAGACACACATCAGAGCTCACAAAGGTACTGGGCTTGTACAGTAGTTGGCTAAACATTCAAAAGTAAGGGTTTATGCCACCTTTAGTGGAAAATATTTCTGTTTAAGGTTTCCTTAAGGGTTTAGTGGGCTCTAACAGTCCCAGGTCAGCTACTTGGATATAGTATTGTGTTATTGAAAATGTTGTCATAATAAGGGACTTGTTACTTTTTTATTTATAGATGTGTGCAATTGTGCATATACAGGGTGTATTTAGACCGTGATCGAAAACTGAGGCAGGTAATAGCGATAGTGATTACAAACCCCCTGGCATTATAGAAAATCCCGACAAACAAAAAAAATTTTGAGGTTTTCCATACAAACCACATACTTTTAACACCGATGGTTGTATGGAAAACGTAATTTTTTTTATTTTTTGTCGCGATTTTTAATATCGCCACTGGGTTTGTGATCACCGTAGCTATTACCTGCCTCAGTTTTCGATCACGGTCTAAATACACCCTGTATATGAGCATTCTAGCATTTAGGAGCACTTAGCACTATTGTCACACACAATATTCTAGTGTAGATGATAATTATGTATAGTCTTGTAGACTATATAGCAAACCATAGTCTGTCTGAGACACCTATTCCTTAAAATCCTTATATCAGTTTAATAAATTTCTAGAATTTGTTCTGTTTATTTGTTTTACAGGTGAGAGACCCTTTGAATGCAATGAGTGTGGCAAATGTTTCACAAGCAAGAACACATTGACATACCATCTCAGGACACATACAGGTATGGAGCTATGATTCTAATTATAATTAGAACTACATATTAATAATTTTTAGGGGCTTAAATTACAGTATATGCAAATTGTACATAAAATATATATATGATTTTTAAAACAAATAAATTTACAGTATAATTTAATTATTCTTTATTAAACTAATGCAATATAAATGACTATATTGATGATTGATTATAATGAAATGATCTTGTAAATTGATGTAATTATCATTTCCCCTTTTTTTTTATTATATTATACCTACAAAGCAGATTTATAAATTTGGTATAGGAATCTATACTATAATATTATAAAGCTGAAGAGTTTGTTTGTTTGTTTGTTTGTTTGTTTGTTTGTTTGTTTGTTTGTTTGTTTGTTTGTTTGTTTGAACGCTAGGATCTCAGGAACTACTGGTCCGATTTAAAAAATTCTTTCACTGCTTGATAGCACATTTATCGAGGAAGGTTATAGGCTATATATCATCACGCTACGACCAATAGGAGCGGAGCAGCAATAAAGAATGTTTCAAAATCGGGGACTTTTTTTCCTTTTTGTGAGCTTCCGCTGCGTACGCTGCAGAAACGGTTAAAGTTTCGCTAAAATAATGTATGACAGAATTGTTCCCCTTTAAAAATTCTAAAAAGAAGTCCGCGACAGCATATGTCTATCTTTTAAGGTTGGCTCACTATAACGTTTTTTATTCTAACCAAATTTATTTTAAACAAAGCATTATTTGTGAAGGTGGTTTTACAAACATGATATTAATCCTTATCCAAATAAATACGTTATTCATTACAAGTATTTAATACAAAATAAATTAGTCCTTTACATCATTTGATTTCAATGAGTATCTTAGAAGATATCGCAGTTTCAAAATAATGATCAAGCGCGCAATAATGATACTTAAGGCGTCGACCGGCGCGTTACGGTTCCACGTTGAAACAATTTGACCGATTTGTATGATTTTTGTATATTTAAGTAAATGGGGCTCTGCGGAGTAAAATACTACAACATTTTTTCCTTCTGAACCCAACCCTGTAGTCCACGCAGACGGAGTTGCGGGCAAAAGCTAGTTATTATATATTTCACATTGAATTATCACTTGCTTTAACGGTGAAGGAAAACATCGTGATGAAACTTGCACACCTAAGAGTTCTTAGGAATTTCTTAGGTGTATAGTCCGCCAACCCGCACTAGGCCAGCGTGGCGGACTATGGCCTAAACCCTCTCAATGGTAGAGGAGACCCGTGTTCAGCAGTGGGCGTATATGGGTTGATGAAGAAGAAGATAGGAAAAACACTGTCCACATATTTACACATACACATTTTTAATATAGTTATGAAATATGTGTTTCTATGTGTGTGTGTGCAGGCGAGAAGCCGTACGTGTGCGCGGCGTGCGGCAAGCAGTTCGCCACCAACAAGCTGTTCGTGCACGCGTGCGCGGCGGGCGGCGCGCGGGCGGCGCGGGGGGCGCGGGCGGCGCGGGGCGGGCGCGCGGGCGAGCGGGGCGGGGGAGGCGGCGCGCTGTCGTGCCCGCAGTGCGCGCGGCGCTACGCACACAAGCAGTCGCTCAACAAGCACATGCGGCACGCACACGCACAGGTACACACACACACACACATGGGCTATTTAGCCTTACCAGATGGCCGTCAAATGCGGTATTATACCGGAATTTCCTATCTTGTCCCTTGTTCAGTTTCCATTAGAGCTATATAGAATATATCCTGAATTCTGAAAACCTAATTTTATAAAAAAAATAAACTAATAACGTATGACAAGACTGGCCTGCCTGTGCAGGCGCGCAGGAGGGCTTTGTTTACTTTGCCCGCCTTTCTTTAATATTTTAAACTATGACCACGACCAGATACCATTGACCTAGATTTGCCCCGGATTTTATTAGCTTCTATGTGGCAACCCTATGTGGACGTTTTTGGCTGAATACAATGACAGAAAATATATTACTATTTTAAACAGATTACGATTTGGCCATTGTCAGACTCCAGCTCATCTATTTAAAATGAAAATAATAACTGAAGACAAATGCAAGTATTGTAACTAACCATCAGCTGATCTAGACCATCTTTTTTTGAACTGCACAAAGTTCCATATACAAAGACTATTATTTATTTCCGAATTGTCAGAAATTACCTCTGTTATACCATCATCAGTTATAGAAATGTTAAAAAATCATCGAATGTACCCTACAATATATAAATTTGTATGTAGAACAATAGAAAAATTGTAAATATCACTTTGTGTAATATGTAATAGCAAAACTACTGTTGTAGATAGTACTGTTCAGGCTCAAAGGACCTGTTTCCAGAGCCGTAAAATAAATATAATAAAAAAAAAATAATTAAAAAGTTTTTGGCTGATGATACATGACTCATTAAAAAATAAAATAAAGTCATTTGATTTACTTTGTAATTATGAGATACTTTATAATATTGTCATTGCTCATCCTAAAAGATATGTAATAATCCTGTTTTACATTGTGCCAGGAGGCGGCCAACACTCCGTCGCTAAAAGTGCGAGCTCCAACCACCGTTCCGCAGCAGTAGCGGCGTGACGTCACACACGTCGCCACGCCGACATGGTGGTGCAGAAGTACTGGCCACGGGGCAGGGGTTCTTACACCGACATGTACAAGTTTCGAGGCAGATTACATTACAGATTTGGCGTCAGGGGGCTCATAACTCATAATATAGTCGTGGTCTAGTCACTAGAAGTTATCATTTAATTTTCATACTAATAGTTCCAGGTCATAAAGTAGGTATTTAACTAATTTATGTAAGGACTGTATTGAAATATGCGTTTCTAAAAATCTCATTATGTTAAACAAATTTTAATGAAAGGTCCCCGTAAGTTCTGGCCCAGCTCAGGGGACCACCATGACCCTTTCCCTAGAACCGTCCTTGTTTCAACTCTTGTCACTATGGAGTTGGAACCATATACATTGTACATATATAAATGACTCTTGTGTGTATTATTTATTTATTTGATTGTATTATTACATGCTGTGAAAACTTTGAAGTCGTTTTATTGCTATCACTTATTACTGTAAGTGATTTTAAACAGATGGGAAATTTTGCACTTTATAAATTCTAATAACCTTTATTGGAGTGTATAAAATATACTTCATAGTTGTTTAAATTCAAAATTTTTGCTGTTTGCAAAAAAGCATATTTATCCAGTTATTTATTCTTAATGGATAGCTTTAACCCATTACTGTGCGGCGGCTTAAACTAGATTTTCTGGATTTAAAAAAGTGATGAGTATAAAAGTTAATGGATGGACTGGCCACGGGAGACATGGATATAGTGTCATAGTGAACGACGAAAAAAAAGTAAGATGACATGATCGGTAGGCAGACGAATGATAACGAACCAAGGAGTATAGATATATAATTCGTATATCATCATCATCGTCAACACGGAGTCGGCCATCCTTTACAAGTGAAATGGTTTTAGGCCTTAGTCGCTTTAATTATTGTATGTAGACTAAATAAATTTTCGTTTTTAAAATAATCTATACCTAAATTTGCCGCCCCCTAAAATATATCGCCCTAGGCTCTAGCCTTCTCAGCTTGCTGGTAAGTCCGCCATTGCCTAGATTGCTAAAAATGCAGCGACCGCGCGCACTGCTGTCCCACAAAATTGATGCGTGGCGCTTTGGGATTGCGTAACGAATTCGTACATGTATTTCGATGGTGACACGGATGATACCATCGCCAGTTTTCGGCATTTCCTCATGTATTACCCATTCTCGAAGCAGCGGCCACTTTCGCGAAACGTGATTTCACCGACCATGGCATCGGTGAATTTTGAATAAGTGATTTTAAATTGAATAATCAAGATTTGAATACGACGTGGTTCACATGAGAAGCGGTAGTTTATTGCGCTTGTGTCATGTTACATGACAACCTGGGGCGCAGTTGACTAGGCACCAGCTTGCGAAATGAGAGGCCGTAGATTCGATTCCAGCACTGGTACAAATATTTCTATGATCTATAAATATTTATGTATTTAAAATAATTCATAAAAAAACAGTATGTAGGTGGACTTAATGCCTGCGGCATTCTCTACCAGTCTACCTTAGGTCGGCGGAGAGGTGAAGTATGGTTGGTGTGGAAAAAAACAAAAAAGATACAAACATATTTGTTTTGGATAGATGTTTGTGAATATGTTTGTGGGGCCACAAAAGTCGGTCGTACTTTTTCATACCACGACTCGACTCTACCCTTAAAGTGGGGTCAGAACTATGTATGTTTGTATGTGCCAGTTGGATATTTTTGGTTACAGAATATTATAACACAAAATAGCATAAGTCACGCAAGGTATTTTAAGGTAAGTAGGTACATACCTAGATTTACTGGTAAATTACATAAATACATTGATATAATGTAAAATTTCAACATTTTTGGCTTGCAATAGCCTCCATAATAAGCAAGGCCAAGAAAATTTATTCTCCTCTTCTCTTCATTCCCGAAGACGTAAGCTGCGGTACACGCACATTTCGTCCATTATGGCTAAAGTCTCTCGTAACAATAGACAGTATTATTAGGATCTTTGGCGCATCTCTCTAAAAACTAAATTGAATTATAATAATCATTACATTTTTTTGACTAGCCAGAGGGTCGATGAAGGTTACGGAGCCCGACAATCAGTCCACGTATATAGAAATGTGGATGTTGCTACACAAGACATGCCACAGCTCTGAGTCACAGCGCGAGAGTATCGTCGGTGGGCGGCTGGCCCCCTGCATAGTGATTCGTTGCTAAACTATACTTTGTGCGCAATAATTGCTTCCTCGGATGGCAACTGATCGGAATACAGAAATCTTGGCAGATAGATAGGATGGCCTAGATATCGCCATTGCAGAAGCACTGTGACACGGAGGACAAAATACTGCAATATATTTTGCAACTTGCCTTCAGATTATACAGCCGACTACCCATCTAATCTATTTCGGTTTAATGAGATTTTGCAAATGAAAGTTAAAGAATGAACTTCACTGTTCGATTGTATAAAATGGATCACATAATATTATGAGTTACACATAATATTAATTACCTACTTAGCTTACTGGTACAAAGACATGTTAATTACATTTAGAATTAATTGAATTCAGATAGTTAACAGGCAATGTTTTAATAAATTAATTAATCAAAATATTTATAACTCACCTTATGGTGATACATAAAAATACATCATCTTTAATACGTTACATCCAAAGGAAGCCCATACAAAGGAAGCGTATACTTTAACAAAAAATAGTGTTTTGTAGTTTGGATTGGTTTCTGCGGCAACTCTCGGTCAAGGCCGTTGCACAACATTAACTTAGTTGATAGAAATTGGTCAAGTTAATTTTAGTGATAAAGAAACGTGATTTAATAGTAAATTAACCGATTGCGAATATTCTAAACACAATAGTGAGACCTTTGATGTTGCCAAATAAGTAGTTGTAGAAAAGAAAGGGAAAAATACATTGTTATAACTTATAACCAATTTGCATATCGATATTAAAATTACGATGACTTAAACATAATAATATCGTAAAGCCTTTTTTAGAAAATTAGTATTCAATACCACCCTCCAATAAGCTCAACTCTGGTAAAGTTATTTTATCAATGGCAAAAAAACATTTGCGAATTATGTGTCAAGTAGGTCATTGCACTTGGAGTGATCGCCAATGACCGACAGTTTTCTATTCCGTTTTCTATTTGATCTCGAGGCGTGGACCTTCACCCACTTAGCCGATAGACGTTGTCCGCACCTCGACCTGCCTCCTCTCGGACAAATCGAATTTCACGCCCCGACAATGATTAGGTCTGCTGTCTCACCACCGCCAATAATGAAACGCTTACTTTTACGAAACTTTATTAAGAAACTTAAGTACACTTCGCTTACAAACTAAGTATAAAAATATTAAGACTACGGAATGACGCGCAACATACGCGGCTACACATACTCAACTAGGAAGACGGCCGGCGTAGCCTCTTCTCGTTACAGGAACATGTCACTGGTACAAAACTGACTATAAACAAATGGTGGTGCGTCGGCGCGAGCGTTGGCGTCGATCACAGCTCTGTTATATACATTGGTGCGTAATAAATAATGAATGCATATGGCGTGTGCGACGGCCGCGTCACGGCTGGCCGGTCTTCACGGTTTTCCTCTTGACGGTGGCGACGGCGGGGTGCGGGTTGTCCACCTGCACGTTGGTGGCGTGCACGTAGTTGTTCTGGTAGCCGGACTCGTGCACGCGCGCGTGGGGACTCAGCTCGTCGGTGCGCTCGCGCTCGTCCGCACGGCCCTTGTCGCTGGCTCGCTCCGTGTCTTTGACGGATCGCTCGCGCTCATCGGCGCGGCCCGAGTCGTCCGCGCGGCCGGTGTCGTCGGCCCGGCCCGAGTCGTCGGCGCGTCCCTTGTCGTCGCTACGCTCGCCGTCATCGGCGCGCTCGGGGTCCTCCTTCAGCCGCTCGTGGTCGTCCAAGAAGTGTTCACTCTGAGGCGCTTCCAGTCGCTCCAGTTCTGGGTATTTGGTCGGCGTCGGCACCGTCAGCTGCATGTAGTATTTTTCTTCCTCAGACACGGGCAGTTTTTTCCCGTAGTAGTCGTAGTCGCCGGCGGAATATTCCTCGCTGTCTTCGACGGAGCGAGTCTTGCGGTTCTGCTTGCGGCGACGCTTACGCTTGACAGGTCGTTCGGTGCGCGGGGTGAGCCAGCTGTCGTCCACCTCGGTGTCGGAGTCGTGTTCTTCTCTCCTGGTTTCGAACTCGGGGGTGTCGTCGGTTTCAGTGCTGTCTCTGTCTCTCTCGACGGGCCGCTCCCGATGCTTTTTGGGCCGCTTTTCCTTATATATTGGCGGCACTCGTACCGTCACGGTGTCGATTTGGTTCGGATTGTGTTCCGTTGGAGGCAAAACGCGCGGTCGTAGCGGTCTTTTGGGGTCTTCGGTGGTGGTGGTCACCTCGGCGTCGTCCTCTTCGGCTTCGGGCAGCGGTAGCGGGATTCGATTGGGGTGAGGACGCTCACGCTGCAGACTTTGTAGCCGGACTTGCGATGCGAGGTCACGATCGCCAAAATGTACATTCTTGTAATGATTCGTAGGTAGTTTTTGAGGAGGTAATCTTTGAGGCTGCGGTCTTCTCTGTTGTTTCTTTTTCTGCCAGAATTGATCAACAGCGGTTCCAAACTCTTGTACTGCTTTTTCTCGGTCCCGCGATTCCTGCGCGTCCTCGTAATCGTCGTATTGCACTTGGTCAGCTTCCTCGTCGTACGCGAGGTAGTCCTCGTCGCCGGCGCGCTGCGGGTCGAAATGGTTCGCGTCTACCGCGTCCACTTTTTGTGCAACACCGTTGCGCACTACGAAGGCGTCCACATAGACTCGTGGCTTTCTCGGTTCCGAAGGAGGTAACTTGGCAGCTCTCGGTTCGATTGCGATGGGCGCGATGGGTGCGGCTTGCTCTTGTTCCGCTTCCGCTTCCACTTGTTCCTCAGCTTCGGCCGCCGCTGGTGCAGCGGTAGCTGGTTTTCTGTTAAAGTTAAAATTGAGCTGGAAATTAGAGGAGATAGTCTCAAGGTTGGGATCGGCTTTCGGTGGTGGCGGTGGAGGTGGTGCGGGAGTGCACGGGGAGGGTGTGGTCGGGTTGGCTCGCGGTCTAGCACAGGGTGGCGGCGGAGGGGGAGGCGGTGGCGGAGGCGGCGGTGTCGGCTTTGGTTTCGGTCTCGCTGCTGCTCGAGGCCTCGGGCACGGGGGCGCCGCTCTGGGTTTGGGTGGCGGGGGTCTCTGAGCGGCGCATGGTGGAGGAGCAGCCGCGCGAGGAGCACCGCAGGGTGGAGCTACGGCCGGTGCAGGCGCGGGTGCTGGCGCCGGGGCTGGAGCTGCCTGGATGGGCGTGTCTATGCCGGGTACGGGTGCAAGCGGCGGCGGGAACGCGGCCTGCGGCGGTTTCCGAGCTACATTATACCCTAGCACATCAGCTAGCCCACGGAACACAATGTCGCCGAACGTTCTCTTCTTGCGGACGACGGGCTCGTGCTCGCCGTCCGACTCGTCTGTGAGTGTGTCGTTGGCGTTGAAGCTGGTGTCGTTGAGTACGAGCTGGTCATTGTCGACGCTGAGTGTGTCGGACGGTGCGTCGGACACGGCGTCGGGCGCGGAGTGGTTCTGTGTGGCGGCGGCGGCCAGCAGCAGCAGCAGGAGCGCGGCGGTGCGCATGGCGCATGGTCGAGTGTCGCGCGGGAGGGCGCGCCGCGCGGTTTTGTCCGGCTGCGGGTTGCCCAAGCGTGGTCACGCTTCACTGAACACCGCACGGCACGGCCTGCTCGCAGCTTCTGGCAAGAACTATACAGCCGACACATGACATACAGATAGCAACCGACATGGTACCTTAAGTGTAAACATAATTAATAATTATAGGGAATGAGAAAGCGTTTCAGAAAGAGTTAATAGAAAAGAGTTCTATAAATAATTAATAACAATTTTCATTTCTTGCTTTAGTTTCCAATCATGGTCTGAATATAGCCACTATACACCCAACAATCACTTGCATACATGTGATCCCACACCCTTGTTTTACAAGTCCCGTGGCGTGGGTGTCATAAACTATGGGAGACTATTCAGTGTCACTGGCATTAGCTGGCAGCAGCTGGCATATAGTCACATTCTTTTTTAAGAGTTGTCAGCGCAATTTTTGCCTCAGTAGGTATTAATTTACCGAAAATGTGAGCAATAGCCAAAAGTTTTGTTATAGCTTCATTTAAACATGGATTAAAATGTTAACGCTTATATGACTTCTTTATTTCGTCAAGATTGGGACTAACTTTTTCGTAATTTGTTGTTAAATTGTTATTGTGTAGTACTGCTTCATATCGGCATAGCTTCTGTAAGACAACCTTTCGGTATTTCAAAAATAATGCTCTGAGCTAGAATCCACCACCAACAAGTAATTAAGCCACATACGCGATTGAGCTGCCGGTCATGTAGGTCAGTTGTTGGTATTTTTTATACATGCTTAAATAACCTATGGCTATATTCCCCGAAGGGGAAAAGTACATTTCTGCATCCACACTTCGTCACTTGACTATGAGCTTATTGCCACTTACAGGAACATTTTCAAACTTCGTGCTCCTACTGAGAAATTCATAATAAGTAGAAAAACCCTACAACAAACCAGACCCGGAGAACCCGGGCCCTGCAGAGTGCCAGGCATAAATCTACTTGTGCATAATTATTTGAATGTAAAAGTTATGAGACTATGTATAGTGTGGAAAATGAGGCAATAAGTGGACAAACAAAATTTGGCACTGGAGCCGTGACAGGCCGCTAGTACTAAACATAATTATACGTCCACTATTACCGCAGAGTCGCGGCTGATGTGATATTAAACGTTTCAGATTGAAGTGTTGTAAAACTGTCCGGTTGCATTCATAAACACAACTTGTAACTGTGGAATAAAGCAAAATATTGATTTATGCAACGTCGGCGCAGCGCTCGGCCGACACTTGCGCCAGGATTTCTACTCCTCTTAAATAATAGCTTGGGTCATCTCACACAGCCACTATTATCAGTGCTAATCTAGTTCCAGTGCACTATAGCCAGATAAACTTCTAAAGCATATTGTAGAAATTTAAAAATTTACGTTCTTAGATACATTTATGATATACAACAAGTAACTAGGAGTAATTATGTTTCGAGCCGCAGCTATATCTATCACACTATCAAAAACATAAGTTCGGAAAACAGTCTCACAATTCAACTACAGATTATTATTTTTTTCTAATAAGTCAATATAAGTAGCAACATTTAAGAGGATTTGCAAAATCGAATTGCCACTATGCATTAGTTACAGTACGGTCGGATCGCATCGTCGGTTATGCTTCGGCAGATGCAATTAGTTAGTGGAGAAGGCTCCTGATAATAAATGCCTTCTTATCGCCTTGCGAGAACAGAATGCACTACTAAATGACACTATTATTCGGACCCGTTTTTTATGTTATACACAATTTGATACCGGAACTTAATGCACTTTACAATACATGATCACTACAATGACGGGATTGATATCTTATGAGCTGCGCCCCGTTTCCGATCAAATTCAGTTTTCCAACAAACACAAGAAAAAAATTAAAAATATGCCTTCGAAATACTAGTGCGATAGCTAATATTCATTATTATATCACGATCAGAAAAACCAATCAACTAATGTTAATGAGAAATAATTGAAAACATTACGGCATGAGTAATTCTACGGCCGTTGTAACGTTCGTGAGGAAATATGAACAATTGTAAGTTGTCGGGTTGTGACAACCGCCGCAGTCGATAGACACGCTCCGCTTTGTGAAATATTTGTTTATTAAACTTATTGAGGTTTCTTGAGGCTAACATTAACTCATTTCACAGATATCGCCGCTTAAAATGGCTGCATTTTGCCTAAATAATTAAGTATTTTCTAATCTCACGATAGGTTGTATTCTGTAATGGGAAGATTGAAAACATTAGACGAGAAAAGGCAATGAGACGTAAAGCCGCCAGTTCGACGTCGGGCAACGAAACTAAGCCATATGTAATGCATGTATTATTTTTCTTACTACTCAATTAACATTTGGATTTAGTACTCATACTGTTTTGCGAGACAGTTTACGCTATCCAAGAAAAATCTTTAAATGTTTTCTGTATCAGACATAGATCAATAGACAGCCCCGTGGCGCAGTTAGCTAGACACTAGCTTGCGAAACGAGCGGCCGCGGGTTCGATCCCCGCACCGACACAAATGTTTGTGTGATCCACAAATATTTGTTTCGGGTCTGGGTGTTTGTGAGACCGAAAAGTCTCTCGTAGTTTCTGATACCCACGACACAAGACTCGTATCTTAGTGTGGGGTCAGGATTATGTATGTGACTGTTGGGTGTATGTATCTCCCTAATTACAGGCATAATTGTTTGTCTCATACAATAGCTCCTAGACAGGCCAACCAGCGTCACTTGAAACAACAAAACAAAGGCAGTAGACGCGTGATGTTGTCCTAGCCTGGTCAGTCACCGGCACCACGAGACACGTAGGCGGTAGGTGTTACAATCTACGGTTAATTTACTCTATGATAGACAAAGGTTGGCACTCGCGGCCGGGTCAAGGCGTGCCCACGTTATTAATAAACTGATACTACGGTAACAAACACTACTATAATTTATGCATGTTTCTCACAATATCTGATAAAGGTCGCACAATAAACCGCGGCCCAGTAATGGAATTCTGTCCATATATCATGCTAATAGTTTGTTATGAAACTGATAGATCTGAACCCACATTATAATAGGTATAACAATTTATCATCATAATTCATATATCTTTGATGTAGTGTAAAATTTGAATAGCTATGTGTTTAGAATGCTTTGCAATATGGTCGCTCAAGATCACAGCAATGATTATGAAGTAATATGAAAAGGTTAGAAATTTTAATACATTGTTCTACCTTACTCTAAACGTATATAAGAAATAATAATGAAGTCCCTTATGAGAAAATATATTTTCCAAACATCTGGGTCTGTCCCACGCGATGACCGACATCTAAAATGCTGACTTAATAATCATTGTTCTGATAGTAACTGCGATTGGATTTATATCAAAAAGCCGGTGGCAACATCTTCAGAGGCTCTCAATTGGTTGTTGGGCCAAAACCCGGATCCAGAAAGCAGTATCATTAGAAACGGCACACATCGTACGGCAGTTCCATCCTCTGGGCTCCTAACTACCGGTAGCTTTTATCTTGGATCTTATCACAGAAGTGTGTAAGCATATTTTATTTGTTTAATGCATATTCAAGAATTCAAAAATATACTGAAATACAGTGTACTTAAGTGCCCTGCCTAATATACGACATAAGTGGCGTTAGAGAGACATTGCTATTACAAAATTGCCAGGCGTTCGATGTTTGCAAACTCAATTAGTCTGCTTTGCTATTTGCGTCATGAAACGTCGCTAAAGAAATCATTTAGCACCTAAATCCATTTTAAGTAATTACTGTAATGAGGTTAACACTTGCCCAGACTACACGTGCTCATGTCCCAGACAATGTGACATGTAATTAGAAACTAATCTTGTTACTTCGACAAGTGCGAATTTAAGAATCACCTTGACTTTATTACAAGACTTATTTGACCAATAAGAATGTAAAAATAAAACTAGGCTGTTGTTTTTTTGGGGTTCGTGGTATGCTCGTGTTTTTAACTTCTCCTATCATTTTCGCCTTGCTTACCCTTTTTCAAGGTAGGTACGTAAGTACCTACAAAATAGCAATAATGCTATATAATTGATTTACACACAGAAACTTTGCTAATAAGTAAATAATTACTTTTCTACTCCTCATATTTAATACAATACAATAAGTAATCTCAATTTTAAAAGCTCATTATAACTTGCTAAATTTCTTAATCTTTGCTATAAAAAGGGTTTTTGTTTAGCACATACTTATTCAAAGAAAAACCGACCATCTGATAGTAGTTTTTTTCTAAGCTGGACGCAACAATAAATGAATCTCAACAATAGACAATTACATCGGTAATTCGTGATGTTCGCCGAACGATAATGTAACAAGGTCGTGATCGTACTTTAGTTTATATCACTAGATCTTGGACGGCGCAGATACAAACTTGTTCTCGGAACTAAAGAGCGGCTGAAGCGAATCTTGACGTTCCCTGTCATTAAGGCACTGTGGTTTTGGTAAACTGTCGGCCGCGAAATATTTTCTTTAGTTACGTTTTCGCCATAGCGAGGTGAATGTGAATTTCGAATAATTATAAATAAGATGAGAAGAATCGCTGCTACCGTGTAATAAGCTGCTTAACAGGGACATATTATGTACGCAGACACGCTAGTCTTTTCTTTAGTATAAACTTATAGTCTTGAATCAGAATATGAATGTAGGTTATAGGGTATATCTTCAATCGGAGTAAATTGTTTATATGTCGTCATGTGGTGCCTATGTCGATGCTAAAGGAGTTAAGGAGCAGGGACTTCTAAATTCACATCAACCCGTAAAATATATAGCCATCAACGTGAGAAGTATCCAAGTGGTGTGTATAGAGCAGTGGCCAGCTGCCGGCGGACACGTGTGGAGTTAATTCGCGATGCTCCACTAAAATAATACGATTTACGGATTGTATTTGCCCCAAATCGGGTTTCCGCCGCGCCGACTAATTGGATTTTGTGAGCCACTACGCTTTATACACGCGTAGGATCACGCAGACCATAAGCTATATAAATTACTTTTACTGAACTGCGAAAGAATAGCATTCTAAAAGCTTCAAGGAGATGTTAGCGAACAAGCAATATCATTCACTCAAATCAATGAAACCCGAAAGTGTTTGGTTGTAGTTGTTCGAGTTTATCGAAAATTTCCGAACGGAATTGAACTTTAAAGAGAGTTGAGCCAAATGTTTAACTCCATCTCAACAGTTCTAAATAGGTACATATGACTTTTCTTCATGCATTGAGATTTTAATAATTATAAGGAACTATTTTATTCAACCTGTATTTGCTATTTTCTGTATTAACATTAAAATATATTTAATCTACTGTCTATTATAATCAGATAAAACATTATACACATTTTCTGGATATTTGGTAAACAACAAGTATGTATGCATAAAAAAAATTATATAATTTCGATGGCTGCATTTCTACTGATACATTATTCACGATACAAATGTGAATTGACAACTCGGCGCCACCTGCAAGTGACGTATTGTGAATAACTTACACCGTCCTCATATCATACTGTTGTTTATTACAGAACATATCGACGGCGGAAAGCAAAAACGTCGTAGTCCACAAAATGTGAAAAAATTTTTTATTGCACTGTTAGAATCAGAAAAAAAAACTGCTTCGAATGGTCCTGGTCCCATAAATCTAGGATGAATAGATTAGAAATTAACATTTTAAAAAAACAGGTTTTCACGTAAATGTCTGCATTCAAAAACGCTGTAAGCTACAGAAAAAATAGTAATAAGTTATACTATGTTGATTACAACATTTTCGCTTTCTGTAAAAAAAGTTACATGTTGATGATGCGGTCAGTAGTGCTGCGTTTACTACGTTTTCGTCGCTCGTGTTTTTATGTATTAGTGGAGCGCCGTAAGGTTTATACCTCGGAATCCAGGGCCAGTCAATGAATCTTAATATAAACCTTGAAAATATGTTTTTAATAGTATATAGAAAAATGTTAAAAAAAAAATTTTTCGCGCTCTCAATTTTTTTTTATTATTATAAACATTTATTAATTTTTTGGAGTTTTAATTGATTTATATTAGTGAAAAGTCATATTTTAAAAATAACAACTATTACAAACTTGAAAACTTGATCTTGGATCTTTAGGGACTGCAGGTATACCGATGAATATAAATAAATACACTACTGGAAAAAATTAAAGGATCAAAAAATAAATCCAAATTTTTGGGCCGTAACTTCGAGAAAAATGGTCGTACAGGAAATTTAAAAAAAGAAAATTGTAGCTCCAAGTCTCTAGTTTTTGGATTAACACATTAACAAATTGTAGCATCAGTGGTTTTTGAGTGATCTTAGGAAAAGCAGCAACAAAACGATTTCAAAATTTTTAATGCTTCTTTTTTTTACATACGGGCGTGGAGAAAAATGTTTTTGCTTAACCCTTATAAAGATCGGATACTTTGTTTATTTAGCTTTAATTTCTATCTTTTAACACCTCGATATGTTTAGTTCTCGCCGAGATATCAGTCTACAAATGGAAAAGGATCCTTTTGTCTTTAATTATCGATATCTCAGCAACAAATAATTGTACACCAAGTTTAAGGTGCGTTTCAAGAATTTGAATAAATATCCTTTAACCACCAGCTATTACTTTTTCGAAAAAACAAGAATTCTTCTTGTTACATGAATTTGAAAATGCATCAAAAAATGAGCTTTAGATGGTGTTTTGGAAAATCGAGCGCTGGATCGAAAATATTGTGAAAACCAATAATGTTAAGTGTGCGTTTTACAGTTCAATATGTCCACAAAAATCCTACAAAGTGCCAAATTAATCCATCCAGCCATTTTTTTGTTTCACTCGATCGAATTTTTGAAAAAATAAGGGATCACGTTTTTGCTCTGCAAAGCTCATAATTTAAGAAATGAGAAATATTCTTTTTAAGAGCTTTTTTCACATTTTGTTGTATAGATTTGTTGTTTTGGGGCAACTTGAGGAAATTCAAGTCACCAACGCCAATATTGCCCTTTGTTGCTATTGCGTGTGATTAAGGAATTTTCGAGCAACAATATTCACATTGACGAAATATTGAATTAATTGGGCGTTTGTACTAAAACTTAAAAGAGTATTTTTGCAAGTTCAAACATGGCTTGGAATGCGGAATATTGACACCGCAAACAATGACGCAACGACCAGCTCCAGAATCTTTATTAAAAATTATTTTTTGCTCATGCAAAACAGGATGTGGAGCATCTTGTGGGTGCAGGAAAAGTGGATTAAACTGCACTGCAGCTTGCTTAGAATGCAATAGTGAAAGCTGTGAAATGTACACGATGTAACAATGTGAATAGTTAATGATAATTTTTTTTTTTTGTAACTTATTTTTTACGATAATCTAATAAATTAACATTGAAGTTACTCTGCACATATAATTTATTACAAATAAAACTAAATTTTTCACTATAAAAAAATTTTCTCTCTTCCGTCTCTCATTTTTCAGTGAATTGTTGTTAAAAATTGTTGTAAATCGAGATCGGTCAATTTTTTTTTTTTAACTTTTTTATTTGAGGTTTTAATAATGCAGTCTCATACTTGATATACAGATTCATTGACTGGCCCTGGGTTCCGAGGTTTGACCATTTTTATGTCTTACGGCACTCTACTATATCTTGCATTAAAGACATTTTAGCGAGTAGTGGTATAAGGAACCGAACCTATTACTACATTTGGTACGGTTTCTGTACAATGTACTCTTGAATTTATGACATTTAGATTGTCTTATTAAAAGTAAATACACAGTTATGCACTATTTTATTATTCAAAAAACAAACACCGCTTTTCAAAAACCTATTCCAAAACATGTAATGTGTCCTAAGAAGTACAAAAAATATTGCGAATTCTTGTGTAACTTAATAATAAACTTTTTCTTTTCATCAATAATATGTAGGTAGGATCTTTGTTTTGTTTTTACCACGGACTGATAATAATATAATGTAGTTAAAATTATTAATATTTCTGGAGTCGGTGTCAGCCAAGGTAGGTTTGTATCTTGTATATCTACACGTTATAGGCAAGATATGCTTGCTTTGATTAGGTATTGGTCTTCCGCCATAGTACATTTTCATTCACGTAAAAGTTATTTTAAAAAAAATCTTAAGTATTCTCGTGTTTTTATTTCTAGGTATGTTGTAGTGTTCCGTGGCTGACACCGACTCCAAAATATTGGTAATTTTATCTACATTACAATATTATTAGTGCGTGGGAAAAACAAAGATCGTACCTACATATTAACCTACTCAGACATCCCCAGTTTACTATTATACTTGACCATAAAGATGCTACGGTAGGTAACTCAAATATCCAGATAGCTTATATGATTGAAAGAATTGAAGAGTTCCATTACATTGTCATGAATCCCAGTATCAAAATCTAACCAAACTCTCGTCAATTTATCCTTGAAGTCCTTTCCAATAAAAATCATCACAAATCATCAAAGTCGTTATAAGTTATTCGTCGATTTCAATTCGTCAATCACATTAGTGAAAATTAAGGCCCTTATATGGTTTTCTCATTGTCTTAACTCGACAAAATTAAACTGGGACCGATCTGGACGCACCAGCTTTCAAATAAAAAAAGATTTATCAAAATCAGTCTCCCCAGTCGAAAGTTCCGAGGTAACAAACATAAAAAAATACAAACGAATTGATTACCTCCTCCTTTTTTAAAGTCGGTTAAAAAGAAACAAACCATCAATATTTCAAAAATATGTACCGTTACTTTCTGCAAAAAACATATTATCAAAAAAATGTTTGTTAAAATTTATTAATGTTACCAGGTACAGAAGCTACAGAAATTTAACTTGATCCTTTGAACGATGTCATTCCAAAACCAAATTCGTATACTTCAAATTTGCCAATTTTACAAAAAAAAAAAACAGATTTAAAGAAAATGATTTATAAAAACTTGATTCCGGAAAGATTTGCGAAAGAATATTTGAATTTAAAAGCCAGTACAACAATTAGGTACTGACCGCTTACCTGACACCGATGATGAAAGATGATAAATAATATTTTGAGGTTCCTATTTATTTTATATCCGAATTTTTAAGCTTATTATCTTTTTTGTGAAAAATTCGAATATAAACTGTAGTATATTATTTAATAAACTATACGTTTTAATATTCTATAGAATTTCAGTTTATGTGTAACACAATTTGTATTACCCCAAGTCAGTAATTATTGTAGTTTACACCATATCTAAGAGATGGGTTTCATTAAATAACCACGTTTACAACGTTTAGTTGAGCAGCCCTAGTCAAGTATAACTGCTTACCACGTTTTCGCTTTCCCTAAAAAAATGTATTTGACCCATCTCCATACAACTCGATGTGCATTTACAGCGTTTTAGCATTCTGTAAAAATATTTCAAAATGTCGTAGTCAACAAATTTTCGGAAAATAATTGTTAGAATGAGATTTGAGAGTTAGAATTATATTTAGAAAAAAATAACATGTCTAGTGTCCAAAAATCATGAGTCTAAGTTAAAAAACACGCTAGTAATGATTTTTTGAAAAAATATGTAAACGTTTTTTGGCTCTGGTGAACATTTCCATTTTTGTGGTTTACTACGTTTTTGCTTTCCGCCGTCGATATTTACGTAATATTGTTTCCAAGAAATGGCTTGTGAGTGCTAAGAATTCAAAAAATGTATGAAGAAGTAATGATGGCCCTGAGTTTTAGACGAGTACCTACTCAAGAAACTTGGCGGTCGCAGGTTCAAACTTCAGGCAAACACCTCTGACTTTTCGAAGTTATGTGTAAACTAGTAACTATTCACATAAGGAGGAAACATGTATACCTAAAAGTTCTTAAAAATTTCTAAGGTGTGTAGTCCGCCAACCCGCACTGGGGTAGCGTGTTGGATTTAGACCTAAACCCCCTCAATTGTAATGGACGCCCGCCCCCTTCATTGAGACCATAAAGGCTGATGATTATGGAGAAGTGCTTAATACCTTTGTTTTTTAAACTATGATCTTACACACTGACAGATACAAAATGCTAAGAGCAGTACTGTATGCATAATTTCAACCATAACTCTTGGCAGATAATACGTCTGAAATTCCCAGATTGCTCGAGGTGCTATTAGGCATTCCCTGGTAATGTACTCAAAAACGGAAACACACTCGAATTATTACGTGCATAAGTACGACTGTTGTCTTTTTGTGTAACAATACAGTGGTAATGTTTCTGTGGCGTGTGTCGCCGTACAACGGGTCGCGCGAGAACCGTTCGGCTCCAATGGTCGGGCTCTCAGTTTTGAACGCTAATGCGTTGGGGGCACGCATGCCACACGATCTGCACTTCCAGCTAAACATTGTTTTACATACATTACGAACGTATGATGCAAATTTGAAGTGAGGCGGATTTGTTATGACTTATTATTTACATATTATGTGTGATGCATCTAACAATAAAACGATAGTGTATACTCCCAGATTATTTCTAATTTTAACGGTGAAGGAAAACATCGTGATGAAACCTGCACACCTAAGAGTTCTTAGAAATTTCTTAGGTGTGTAGTCCGCCAACCCGCACTAGGCCAGCGTGGTGGACTACGGCCTAAAACCCTCTCAATGGTAGAGGAGACCCGTGCTCAGCAGTGGGCGTATATGGGTTGATGAAGAAAATGTCTTTTTATTTAAGTAATGGTACCTGAATGCACTGCTTCCTTAATCACTATTTATAAAATATAAACAATTGAATGAAATGTTTCAAAATAAGAAAGTGATTTAAAAGTACCGACGACAATAATAAATTGAGTTTATGTTTCCTCTTACACAAATTGTAACAGTCCATTTCCTGTTGTTGCACATTACATTCTGTCACTTGAAATGTTCCGCATTGATTAGATTAGGTCACTGAGTCATTTTGTCCTCAGCTACTGGTAAACCAGAAATTGTCTATTCGAAGGAGATACCTACATTTGCATATATTTATTACTGTTTTCTTCTCAAATCTATTTTATTAAACTACATATGTTAAGCATCTACAGATCGCAAATATCCCATGCTGAACCTGTAATGTGGCATTGGACTCACAGACTTTGCCTTTATTTATGGTAAGTATTTCCCCATGCATACCAAAAACGACCACTTAGAGCGGGAAAACTTAACTTTTTACTAGTGTCGATTAGTCGTTTGGCGAGTTGCGAGAATATTATGTGATTTACATCGCAATAATTTGCGTGTAATTTGAAAGTTGCACATTGTTGATGAGTTAACGCTAAACGTTGAGCACTAATGTGTTTTTTATTCAAATATTACGTATTTAAATGATTTCTATTTAATACAATGTCGTTAGTAAGCGACATTAACATGCTAAATATATCCGTGTTCTTCTTGACCAGTGTCTTCCTGCTTCGGCTTATCTAGGTACATGCATAACTAGATTCTAATTCTTCCGGTCTGAAATCAAGTGACCTGGTTTATTCAGATCTGATGCTGGTTTTTGCGAGAATAATGGCCAAAAATATAGGAAAGTATGTCGTTAGTTATGGTAAGCACTTTTGATTGTTGTATGAAGATGGCTGATTGAATCAAACATTACAACAGTTTCAAAGATATCGCATTGCATTAAACAGATTTGACGTGTATTTGTAAACGTAAAATCGTGTAGTAAACTAATGCAGGTGGAAGTAACGCATATATTTTCTAGGTATTAACAGCACTACATCCCCAAGTCCTATCTATAAAGATAAAAATCATGTCTCTGATTTTTATTAAATTCTAAAGTTAAAGTACACTTGTCTTACATCTGTTGCCAAGATAAAACATGAGTATTTTAACCTTGCTCTATATCAAGTTTAACGGGAACTGGAATGACATATTTCTAGGAACTACAGTAGGCATTACATTTTGTATCTATTTGTACCTAAAGAGAAGAATAATAAGTTCTTTACAAAGATTGCGTCTTATAATGTAAATGTAATTACCGAGTGAGACATAATGTGAAAGTAAAGTCGACATGATTTACATAGTGACGCTGCACAGTTCAACGTGGACACGTCATTTACGTTCATTTACCTATGTATGTAGATTTACAGATCATATTAATCATTATAAACATTTCTACAGTAAATACTTCAGGTGGCATCAGGCTCGCTGATTTAAAAACGCATTATAAATAACTATGTATGTTTAAGTAGCAGACTTTAATGCAAGCCAACCTTATCAGAGCTCCCAGGTCTTCGAGACAATATAATTTTATTAAATTTTCTCATTAGAAAATTCTCAGTAGCAGGACGGAGTCTGGATATATGTATGGCCAAATAAGTTAATAGGCTCGATGCTTATTACGTGGGACACACATGTAGTTAAATTTGGATGCAGAAATGCCTACACCTTCGAGGAATACAGGCGTGAAGTTATGTTTTTTATCTTCTTTAATATTTTAAACCTGCCTGGTCGTCTATCAATACGCTATAATTTACAACCTACACTTAATATTCAGTTAATACCTCTTAGTCAATGTCAGTCTCTCAACCATCGCAGACTCTGTTATTTCCCTTCGTAACAGTTCCCTAGTAACCCACCGCAGTTCTTGCAGTTTCTAGTAGATGTCAATGATTACAGTAGGCGATGGTACTCGATGGTGACCGTCCCAATTGGTAGTTGTGATCGAATGCACCGGCCGCTCGGACGCGACCACTTTCACCCACGGAACTAAACGGTTCCCGGAACGCTCGAAATCTCATTCACTGCTCTCATTGTACTCAAGAAAGCTTTGATCACTTTATGAATAGTTTGAAAATAATAATTCCGCGAGGCTGTTTATTTTATTACATTGCATTTTTCCGCTTAGTAATAGAGGCTTATATCAGCTTCATAGTATTTTAATAATGTAGTGATGCTTTCGACATGTTATTTGTAGAAAAATACTCTCAAAAATCAAATACAAAGCGCTGACTTCATTAAGATAAAGTCTTGTGACGTATCTACAAGAGAATTAAACTACGAAAGACTCTTAGGTTTTACAAATACCCAGACCAGACACAAACATTTGTGGATCACACATACTTTTTCCTACCAACAGTAACGTACAAAAGTTGAATGTGGTAGATTAATGTCTAATCTATCTAAAGCCTAATCCGTCCTTACCAAATGAAGTTCGATGACCAATTCAACGCACTTAGAGTGTAAAACCTGCATAATGCTACGTTGAAAGGAACTCAAATTTTGCAAATATTTTTATAAATATTGTAATGAGTTTGCACAATCGCTTATTCACGGCACATTCTACTTCAATACTACTTTCACTGTTGTCCGTAAACGAAAATCATATTCTTGTTATGACAACGTATGCACCAAACACACCGGGTGTCTGTCGGAATAGTTGGTTAAAGAAATTACTCTTAATGCACTTAGCAAATACCGATTTGGATTGAATATTACCTTCATTAGTCCGTAATCCGTATACGTCTCGTTGCTGGGCACAGGTCACGTCTTTCCTGTGTATGGGCTTGTACACATGAATCAATGAAATTGAAATTATTTCTCGATAACATTGCTAGACCGCATTGTACCAATCAACGTGCAAGAATATTTTTCGCAAATAAGCGATTACATCACTAAATAAATAATTTTCATGCGTATTGTACAAATGTAATTAACGGTCACTAACAATATGTTATGTATGTAATACAAACGTAGTTAATGACAACGGTGCAGCACTCCGTGAGTCACGAGACAAACAAACCGGCGCGCAGACAACGCGTGCTCCATACACTCACATTAACAATATAAATAATTATTGAATATGTTCACGACATAACGTATGCATTATTAGGTAGACATAAAAAGTACATTTTAATGATTGCTCTGCGTTCACGGTTCACCGGAATCTTCACCGGGATCTTGTGTTTGTTCTCTAGATTGATTTGTGTTGTTGGAATTATTCAATAAATGGAGGATTGAAAATTTATGAAGATATTTGGAATCATACCTATGTACCTTTAATTAAGAACTATGAAAGTAATCCCTAACTACTAATACATGGTAGAGCCAACAACATTACTCAATGTTTGTTCTTTGTGTTTGTCTGCAAAAGTAAGAAGTTCGAAGAATATTTTCTAAACATGAATCACAGTTTCTAAAACTTGCTAATTGTTCTGAATTTGAGTGCCTTCAGAATATGATGAATTCGTAATTTTTATGCATAATTTTTGAATGCACTGATTTTATGAAATAATTATAAAAAGTGTGTGCATTCATGCAGAAGAATCTTTTCTTTGTCTCTTGATACAGTCGATTGACTATGGTATAAAAGTGTCATAAAATTAATTCGAGATCTTTTAAAATTAAGAACCTGGCAATCAAATGCTGTAACGCGAATTTATTTAGTTATAGGTCTTCTTAGAAAGGTGGCGGGTAGCGGATGGATGAGGGCCGCTCATGACCGGGATGGTTGGCGCTTACTTGGGGGGGCCTACGTTCATCAGTGGACGGCGATAGGCTGAGTATATATAGGTATTCTTCACAGGCTTTCAGAGCGCTTTGTAGAGAGTGGTGTTTCCGAAGGCCTAAAAATTCCTATTTTATTCAAAAAATTTCCTGCGGGATCAGAAGGAGTATCATTCCTCATCTGTTTTTTACAATTGCTTCTTAAAGATCTTTTAAGCGATTTCCACTCATTGCATAAGAATTATATTGAGTGTGACCTCTGCTCATGTGATCTATTCACTACATATCTATTTCTAAGATATGTAAAAAATGCTGTAATCTTTTGTCCTACCATGAATGAGGCAGAAAACTCGTGCGGCAGAGCTATTTGTGTACGGCGTGTGTTGTCGCAGGTGCGCGCTCGACAAACAACACCTCACCACACACTGACTCATCAACGCAGACGCAACAGTGTCTAATCAATGTGCTCATATTCAATCTCGTTTTTATACGGATACGTAAGGGTATAAACTACCCAGTAGTTACATGCTTACATGTTACATGTACAAAAAAGCAGTGATGGCCTCGAGGTTTGGGCGCGTGGTCGAGAATCTCGACTGTCGCGGGTTCGAACCCCAGCACACACACACAACACCTCTGACTTTTCGAAGTTATGTGTGTATTCACAATGAATTATCACTTGCTTTAACGGTGAAGGAAAACATCGTGTTGAAACCTGCACACCTAAAAGTTCTTAGGAATTTCTTAGGTGTGTAGTCCGCCAACCCGCACTAGGCCAGCGTGGTGGACTATGGCCTAAGCCCTCTCAATGGTAGAGGAGACCCGTGCTCAGCAGTGGGCGTATATGGGTTGATGAAGAAGAAGTTACATGCTTAGTTCTGCGAAAATACAAGACTTGACGCAGAAGAGAGACTATGGAAAACCACGAGATAAGATGTCTTTGACTCGGTACGGGAATTAAACCCGCATCCTACCTATTGGTAGGCCGGTTATTAAACAACTGCGCTACGGAGTCTTTTGATCAGTCAGTCAGATGAAGTTGTACAGTTTGTACCCCTTTTTCACCTTAAAAATTCTCGCGTATGAATTGTACCTATCTCTCAAGATTTTGTCACTTTGCATATCTCTTTAATATCACATATTACTGTTAACAAACTTTTTTACTTTAATATTTCGTACTATTGACCTCTAAAATTAGCATTATTAACTATGTTGCACTCATAATAGTATAAACAATAGCAGCGCTATGCAGTCTCACACTACCCGAAGTGTCGAGTATCTAGTTCGGACTGCTTGCTCGTAATATGACCCTGGGAACTTACCTACTCATACAATAAATTAACTGTAGAATTACTTTTTATTGCAGCTCGTAATAATTTGGCTGAAACAACCATAAAAACCATTCATCGCTAGATGGCAGCAGTAACCTGTTAAGCTTAGTACCATCTATGTTAATAGATACGGGCTTCTGGTTCAAACAAGATCCCGAAAAAAAAATGTAATGTTTACGGTACGTACTTTACTGATATTTTTTTGTATATAATCCTAAGCTGAAATTTTATTTGCTAATGCAAATGATCAATATTTTAATTCATGGACTTACAAAAGCACCTTTCGATCTACAATAAAATCTTCATACTTATAATTTTGCATAGAACTAAAACCAGACCTACAATAAATCACATCCAAATTCAACTTTGCAAAAAAGTCTCTCTCGGTACCAAACCTTACTTTTTCCATCGTCTATTTTCCCACGGCGATTATTTTGTAGGAAGATCTATGATAATGTAGATATGTACAAGTTCCCAGCTAGCACGTGGCTTGTCGCCAAGGGATCTGGCGCGTGTTACTTAACAACTTTCTGTGAGTGCGTGACCTCTGCGGGTGGCCGTCGGACCTCACGGCACTCTACGCATGTACGTATGTATGACAATCTAATCACCCACTCTACGCACGTGCATCGTGTGTGCTTAAATGGCAATGTTTATGTTTTACGCACGAAGTTATGATCTAATATTTAATTCAGTAACTGAACCGTTCAGTTGTACAGACATACTATGTTTGTCAGTGGTAGGTATCACAAGGGACAATTTATTTTTTTGAAGTGTTAATACAGCAATTTAGATACAAAAATTTAGAAATTGTGTTTTTAGTTATTAGACTATTTGGGCAAAACAAAATACTGGACATAATTAAAATTTTTGGCTTGACCTAGTTTGAGAGCGTAGGCAATACTCTGGTATGTATTTACAATTCCGTTTGACACGCATCTCGCCCTCACATGTTTAATAACAGTTTATAGGCTATTGTTTACCTTTTAAATAAAGAGGTCAAGAGAGATCATTTGATTGACCTCTGAAAACGGCTAAGATATTGCTACAGGATTTTAACCCCAGAACGATCCAAATACCGAAACGTGGAGTACCAAGAATCGCCGAAAGCTGTCCCATTAACAGCCGGATGGACACGGGCTGCGGAACGCGACACATTTTCATACGTCACTATGGTGGTTATACAAATTTTGCATCGTGGTTACTATCTACATACATGAAGAAATATTAGGTTCCTGGCAATCTCACTCAACCTGCAAAATAAGTATAACCTAGCATCGAGAATTCTATTTAAAATAAAATAAAAATAAAAAAATTAAAATCTCTTTATTGCTGAAAACTAAATACAAAAATAATAATAATTTGTTTACTGTGACAATTCCGTCCTACTGCAAGTCAATTCTACCACTCGCCGTTTTTCTTTCTTCTTCTTCTTCTTCATCAACCCATATACGCCCACTGCTGAGCACGGGTCTCCTCTACCATTGAGAGGGTTTAGGCCATAGTCCACCATGCTGGCCTAGTGCGGGTTGGCGGACTACACACCTAAGAAATTCCTAAGAACTTTTAGGTGTGCAGGTTTCGTCACGATGTTTTCCTTCACCGTTAAAGCAAGTGATAATTCAATTTGAATACACACATAACTTCGAAAAGTCAGAGGTGTGTGCCTGGGGTTCGAACCCGCGACCGCCGAGATTCTCGACCGCGCGCCTAAACCTCGAGGCCATCACTGCTTTTTCTTTCTTAATATTAGTATATTAGCTCGCAGGCAATTTTTTTTAAAATTAGTTTTTATGATAAAGTTTTGTATATTATAAAATCAATAAAGAACGGCTAAAGTTCCATTTTGGATAAATTTTAGAGAAATCCAACTTGTAAGATAAAATGTTGTTAGACAGCTCTATGTAATTAATACATTGATATTCATATTTCATGTAAAGTAAATAATTTTCTAACGGGTTGAATGTATAAACCGATGCATTAAACTGTCCATTACACTTAGAAATTGCTCGAAAGCTCTGCTTGTTTTTCCCAGCGGCCATACAAGGCGTCAAACTGTCTATTAAGCGTTCTAAAAGGGGAAATAAACATAAAAATATAGCGAGCGGCAGCAGTAGGGAACACTTTACGTAAATGAGGCGGCGGTCGCGGCACAAACCCCGGTCACGCGACAGACGAAGGTCTTGGACCAAACGGCCACCGCGCACGCTTCCTTGTAATTATGATGGACATATTTGTAATTTCTTTTGGGTTTTCTTTTTTGAATATGGAGCTTAGAGACTAGTGATTAGACTATTTGATGGACTTTGCATTGTCGAGGCAAATAGGTACTCAGATAACATGAAATGATAAGGTGCTCGATACGGTCCTTTAAAAATGTACTGTAGTTATGTAACGATCCTATGATCAAGTTTAGAAAGAACATTAGGTGATTTAAATTAAAATCTTATTTTAACACGCCAATTAAAATTGTTGAATAAAATTCGTGTCGATCCATTAATTAACTTCCGCGGCTTGAAAGTTTGCAGATTAAATTCCCGCACGATCCAATATTTGTGAACCAAACAATTATTTTTCCAAGTTAATGTGTTGGAGGTCCTAGTGCGTGATTCTGTGTAAAAAATAGATGCGGTTTTACAACAGATAAGTCTAGGTGGGATATTAGGCACTAATGCTATTTCCAATAGTCTTTGCCTACCCTAACGGGAGACAGGTGTGAGTTTATGTATGTATGTATGTTTTTGTATGTCCTTCATAAGATAAACTTTAAACAATACACAAGATATGTTTATGAGTTATACAAGACTCAGTAATGTCCAATGCGCACATGGATGTTGTCTAGACGAGTACGGTGGAATAGTTGGGAACAAGTGCGCGATCATAAAGGATTATGAACATTGCACAATGGCCGCCGGTGTCCACTTTCTCGCGAGCTCCGGTGCGGGCGCGCGTCGTCTTACGTCACCACACCGCGGAACTCATCTCGATATTCGCGACAATTTCAATAATCTCACACTTCCATAACTTCCTTCTGCATCACGTGTAATGTGTAGCAAATGTCAATACATTATGTGTCGATTCCGGCGTTACGATACAAATGGAAATGGTTTTCGAGTTTATTTTGCATGTCTTGTATGACTTACAGTGTTATCATGTTGTGTTAGTAAGTAGTTATCTTTAACAAGGAAAGACAAGAGAAAAATATAGGGTATGTGATAACTTAATAGATGACTTCTGTCGGTCGAGTGGTGCCCGTTCAAGACCGCGTCCGGCCTGAAAGCTTAATTATTTGCTTTAATATTTCGAGGAGGTAAGCTGTGTTTATTGGACCCTAAAGAAACATTTAAAACGTTTTAGAAAACTGACAGCTAGGTAAATATGATTGTAAGCTGAGTCGAAAAGCTTATAGGTATCATATAGAAGGTGGACTTCCTATTTTGACAAAGTCACATTCGATAGATTTGGTTGTTACTACACTTGCCATGTTACTCACCATATTTTGCACGAAAAAACAAAAAGCAATGCAAACATCCAGTGTAAATAAAGATAATGTTTTTGTTTTTAATAGAATAGGAGAAATATCCAAGGCAGTGTGGTGCATTTGTCAATTCTCACGGGTACATTAAAAGTGGAGGTTACATCGATCCACCGCGTGATACAGCAGCTTTATTTTAAAAATAACTTTTAATAAAATATATTCCATACACAGTTCACCTTGTTTCATTTTCTAATTCTTCTTCTTCTTCATCAACCCATATACGCCCACTGCTGAGCACAGGTCTCCTCTACCATTGAGAGGGTTTAGGCCATAGTCCGCCACGCTGGCCTAGTGCGGGTTGGCGGACTACACACCTAAGAAATTCCTAAGAACTCTTAGGTGTGCAGGTTTTATCACGATGTTTTCCTTCACCGTTAAAGCAAGTGATAATTCAATATGAATACACACATAACTGCGAAAAGTCAGAGGTGTGTGCCTGAGGTTTGAACCCGCGACCGTCGAGATTCTCGATCGCGCACCCAAACCTCGAGGCCATCACTGCTTCTTCTTTTGATTTTCTAATTGTTTTGAGTCAATTTCAGAAACGATTAGAAAATTTTTCCTTCTGTAGCTGTCGGCATCATTGGTGCACGTGAGACTACGTTTATTTTGGTGTTTATAATGATAGCCATAAAGATGGCTTTATAGATTATACTTTTTAACAAATTGTTTAACTAGTGTCAAAAATAAAAATTCCATTGTCATAGTCAAAATCTTATAAAATACGACCTCGTTTCTAGCTGCGAAACGTAAAAGCAAACAACAATTCTTTACAATCTGTATGTTATTCAAAATACTTTACAATAAACGTGCACACAATACATAACGGATGTAAAATCACATAATTCGGTGAAAGTACCTAGTACCTACGTATTGACGATATCTTCTTACCGCGCCGCACTCAATGAACCGCCGCCTAATTAACTTTCGTTGCAAGTGCGTCACCAAATTCCGTTCCTTCCGTTTCATAATTACTAACTTTTTTATAAACAATATATCTATAACTAATTATAGATAATCTCAATCAATCTTTTAGTTGTATATCCACCCATAATTCCGAAGTTTTCGTCGCTTATGCAGTATTTGGGAAGGTTTGTAAGTTGAAAGTAAAGTGCATATGTGAATTTAAAAAGAGATCTTTTTCTCTGTCAGAATATAGTTTATGAGCAACGGAAAGGAAAGAGGCCGGTCAAACATATTTAAGCTTACGGCATTGAGTGCAACTATAAACTAGTTTTTCGATGTGGGTGTGCAATAATTGCCATTCTAAGAGAATCTCTTTTTACTTTTTTGAGTTAATATTGCTTATATTTGCATGTACCAACCACATTGTGACAATGATCATTTTTTTCTAAGTGGAATTTGAAAAAAGTAGGGAGCATGTCTGTGTTAAGCATAGAGACTTACATGTTTTTTGTGATTATTTTTGTATAGTAACTTTTACTATTTAAGTAACTTGTTATTACTTCGCTGTTCCACTTTAAGGTGCGTTAAAATTACCAGATAAAATCTGTTGTAACCAAATGACAAATTAAAATTGTGAGAATATTTCTCCATATCAGTTTTTGTACTGTGGTATAAAAACTGTCCGTTACTCATTGTTCTGAATAGTAACTGTGTCCAACACCTACACAGTACCGAGCTGGCGCAGTAAATCAACTCAATAGATCGATTCGTCAAACGTTTTCACGTCCATTGGTGTAGTCGAATGGTTTGTTGGTAAACGGTAACATTAGTTAGCGCGCTTTCAAAACCACATCCAGCGGTCTCCCCGAGTAATTGAAATCTTTTGTCAATCGTATTACGAAGTGGGTTTAGATTACGTAGAGTCATTATTCTTTTACTCTCTGGAGACATTACTGAAACAGTCGAGGCTGTACCTTTGAAGGGGTAAGTAAAGGTGCATTTTCTAAGCCCAGTGTCACCTAATATTTTTTACGGGTCTAGGTGTCTGTGATATCACCACATAAGTCTTGTATCTTAGTAGGCAACTACCCTTAGTGCTGTCTATTGCATGTTGTATCATAGTGTGTATCTATTTCAGTTTATCACATGTTGCTTTAAATTTGCAATGTTTAGGTATCTCTTCTCTCTTCATCAACCCATATACGCCCACTGCTGAGCACGAGTCTCCTCTACCATTGAGAGGGTTTAGGCCATAGTCGACCACGCTGGCCTAGTGTGGGTTGGCGGACTACACACCTAAGAAATTCCTAAGAACTCTTAGGTGTGCAGGTTTCATCACGATGTTTTCCTTCACCGTTAAAGCAAGTGATAATTCAATGTGAATACACACATAACTTCGAAAAGTCAGAGGTGTGTGCCTGGGGTTCGAACCCGCGACCGCCGAGATTCTCGACCGCGCGCCTAAACCTCGAGGCCATCACTGCTTTAAGGCACTTGCACTTGTTTAGGTTTCACTACAAGAATTTCTGGGAAAGCCCATCTCAAGTAGCAAACCAAAATCCGACGGCAAAGCAAACATCACGACGCAATTCAATTTAAATACCTGCTTTACACATCCGCGTATCATCTCATCACATAAAAATGCATGTGTTATCCAACCGGGAGCCAATTACAGTTCATCGCACTTCATAAAAATTTTAACAACACGGAGATTGTACGAGTGAAAGTGAGAGGGGCGCCCCCCCTGCCCCCAGCCTCACCCCCGCGGACACCCGCCTATATTTGTTTAGTTCAACAAGTTTAAGTACAGATTCGTGCCCTACATAGTTCCAAGAGCGAGAAGAAGTAGTGTGTGGGCCGTTATTTATCTGGCGTATCTAGTTGTAAATGACGCAACTCTTGCAATCAAATAGTTTAACTGAATTTTACTAAGAGTGAAGTTTTCTTGTTAATTTTCAGGATATTTCTTGTCTTCTTGTTGCCGCTAAAACTAAAAAAACTCTTCGACACATTTGTTCAATCCGAGCATCGAACTCGCGACCTTTTGAAAGCACGCTACGCTACGCTCAATCAACGACCGATTAAGTAATCACATCAAATAGGCGATTAGTACTTATACAATTATTTTTTGAAGTCGGTTAAAATTACGACATGTTTATACTAGATGCCATAATATAATTTAGCGGCGTCGCGAAATTGTTTGCGATTATATGTAAAACATTTATTATGCAAGAATTGTGAAGCCACATATTTTGTAATTTAATGCAAAGAGCGTCGCTTTTATTACAATAACTCTCAAGTTGATACTTTTACTGTTATCATGCGTTATAAAAAAACAAAGTCACTAATACCAGTACATTACCTTTTCAGGAACATACAATACCGCTCTTTGTTCCTATATTAAATTGCGTTGTGAAATTTACTCAAGGTCTCGCTCATACAGGCATGTAAATACATAATTAAAAACCTAGCAAAGGAAACAGGATGCCCAAAATACATTCACTTTCCTTAAAAGGCAAAAAAGTAAAACGTGAAAATCAGGTCGAAAATTTGTCGTTTAACAAACCTACTTTTACATCCAAGTCTCATAGACGCTACCATCAATAAATTGTTGATAACTAAAGTTGAACACGTAATGATGCTTGATGCGAAATCATATGGGCACGGAGGGAAGCTTGTAAAATCTTATGCGAGGTGTCAGTCCTTTTTTCTTCCTTTTTTATTGCCTTATATTTACTTTACGCCTGTATTCCTCGAAGGGGTACGGAGAAGTATTTGTATTTTCTAGTAAAGTTTTATAAAGTTCTCATTCCATGGATTAAGCAACGCACTTACCATAAGGCGCCAGTTGGTTCACATTTCCTCGCCTCATTCAAATTATCCCTTCCATCTGCTACAATTTCATTACCTACTTCACTCTAATGTCACATACTTAGTTCGCATTCTAATAAACAACTCGAACCCTTTAAAAAACAGGTCCTACATTCTTTGAAGGACGAGTATATTTTGTGGTATAGTCTTTGTAGTACTGGCCTGTTAGTAAGGGGAGTATGTTTGTACATTCCACATAGCTACAATGGCCCAGAGCAGAACTACAAACGCCTATGACACCCATTTGCATAACAATAAGACCTCGACGGGCAGGCACACCGCGCACAGAGATCACCACGTGGTGCAGGTCAATGATCTTTGCTGTAAATATATGTATAGCTATATAATAACACAGTTATGCTGATACACCTAAATGGAAAGACATAGGTTTGTTTCTAAATTATTACAATCATCGTTACGTCTTTTTTGTTCTAAATTAAATACAGATTAGGAATTATTGTTTGCAGGCAATAATCACGTACAAACTCTTTAAATAACTGAGAATTACCGTAAAAACAAATACCGCTTTTGTAATAAAAATTAACGGAACTTTTTAATATTTATAATAAGTAAATATATGTATATGTTCGTATGCGTACAAACGTATTTGTTTAATCTCAATAAATGTGCGTGTTGAGATAAACTATAAAATACATTTAGCGATGAGTTTGTAATTATTAACATTTCGATATAATTGTAAGGAAATAATTTAAAGATTTTTTTACTCATGGCTAAAATTTTTACTTATTTATATTTTTATACTATTGCGTATAAATACCTTAGGCTTTCGCTACCAGTCACCCGTTGGGCGATGCAGAGATAAAAGATAAAATTTTAATAAAGAATTTTGGTGTGTTTGCTTTAATAATTATTACGGAGGCGTAAGGTTTAGTGTGGGTGCGCCTGCAGTGTATTGACAGTGCGGAGTACGTGTCGGGGCGAGGTCGCGGTGTTTCCGACCGCGCCGCACCACACATAGCCTGCACTATATACCAAAACTCGAAGAGCTGCGATACGACTCTTTAAATACTTTATAACACTGACTAATCAAACACTTTCCGTTTTACTTTAAATCCGTACTTTTAATATGAGATCTTAATCGCCTATTTAAATAACGAAAGAAAGAATCGTAAAAACTGCGTATCCAAAATATAGCGTACAGGACTTTTTGGTATGTGATAACTCTGAGATATAATAATGTGTCTACAAAGGCTTTACAGAAAGCAGTGTTTTACTACTCTACTTTAGAGCGAGATGATAGACAATTTTTGTGTTCTTAAATCTTAAGTATATCTAATAAGAACAATGAAACTTGTAAAAATTTTTAACGTTTTAAAGCCCTATGATAATTCTGTCTGCACAGGATATCTGTGCGTGTCGGAGTCTCCTTGCTCACCGCGATAGTTCACACAGATGGAAACGTTTACTCACAGCGGCGGAGGTTAGGCCGATTCTCACGGCCTCGGGTTTGATAACGTAGAATGCGTTAACACAGAACTCGATTATAGTTCAGATTCTCTAGAGACGTGCGTTCAAATCGGGGACAAAAAAATATTTTTTTGAACCGCTACAAGTTAATGCCACTATTATAGTCCTTTGAGCAAGAAGTTGTTAAGTTTTTCTTTTATGTAGAAAGACTATTTTGTCACTTATTTATAACTTAAGAAATATTTTTCTGAACGTACATAAAGTTTTTTTTTCTTCTATTTTGTGTTAGCCATAAAAAAATCAAATAAAACCTCTTTTACATACCTGTGTATTACAACAAAGTTCTACTTAGTACTTGACCTCCAAGTAGTTCCCATACTCACAGTAATCTAAAAGTAAATAACACGAACCTAAACAAATAACTCACTATCAAACGTTCACATCTTTTAACACATTGTTAAAACTACCCTTTCAACCAGATTTAAATTTCTACCAGGAGGTTTTAAACTGACAAAAACAAACAACGTAACTATGTGAAGATAGAACGGGTGCTGCGGTGTGTAGTGGAATTTAGCGTCAGCTCCTCCTAAAATACTTTCATTTTCACTTGATTTTTTTTCTATTCTCATAGCAGGGAGGAAAAACTGAAGCTTAACAACATTTTATAGTTTTAATTTATGAGTTTATTTGCAGTCCTTGCCCAGATAAGGCAACGCGATTGCACCCAACGTAGAGTAAAAATCAGCCCAAATTTGACTAACAAGACACAATTAATATGTATTGTAGATTTCAATACCTATTTATCCTAGCAGTTTATCTTTACTTTCTACTGTTTATAAAAGAAAACTTGCCATTATAATGATGACATTAGCTACAGCACGTTGTTGCTACCGGCCAGCCACCAGCCGACTAGGGATGGGAATTGGGTCAGGTATGGGCACGGCGTAGGTCACCCCTCCCCTACGCACCCCCGACCCCTACCTCAAGACCAAGTGACCTCCACTGTCACAGTGCCATCATTAACCCTCGAGCCATACATTTGCCGAACATTTATAAAACGCGAAGTTTTGTTTTACATTTTTTTATTTTTGCCTTGGCGATGTCTGTCATTAAGGTATCAACTGGCATATATTATTAATATTATTTTTCACTATTGAATGCACTGGTTTTATTGTATTTGTAATATCAATGTGATAAAGACGCAACGCAGTAAACCCTTTGGAGAAATAGTTCCTCGGCAAATCTTATCAGGGAAATAAGACGATTCCTACACGAGCTTTTATAAATTATCTGGATAAACTAGATCTTACTTAAATTGAATTATACTTGGTGATTAACAGTAATAAAAGTTGATACAAAAAAACCCTTATAAAACTATACTTGCATATCTAAGAGTTTTCCACCTCCCACTAAATCAGCGTGATAGTTAAGTTCATACTCGTTTAAACACATGTACCTAACTAATGTATCTGCACTAATGTTGTATACAAATAAGGTTAGTTGGAACACAAGGCGCGGCTCACATTTCGCTGTTAAAGTGCAGATTGTCGCTAGGTTATTAGATATGATTAGTGAAGGGGATCTGAACAAATGTTAATTGCCGCGTCATCGCGACGGTCCCGTGTGCTGTACCAGATACTAATCACTTACCATACAATAACAGCCAATGATCGTATCTCACAATGACGACTTGCTAATCATTTTATTAAGTGTCATCTAATAAGATACGATGAAACGTGAATTAGATGAAGCTACATCAAGGTTTGACAAAGCTAAAAACTGGTATCAGACGAATTGAATTGATATAAACATAAACACTATGTACGGCAAATTAATAATTTTAAAAATTCTCTTCTTGCTACGTCCTGGGTATTAAGGTCTCGTAATAAGACCAATCATATTTATATTTAGCTGACATAATCAATATTTTACTAGTAAAAAAATCCCATTCCATCGGAGTATCGAACCTAGGACCTCTAAATCCCACTTGATCGTACCGTGAGTACTTGATGCAGTCAATACCACGAGTGTGAGTAAACCATTAGTGCACGTGTGTGCAGTAATGAGTATAACGGTACCGGCGGCGATCACCGACTGTCAGCGACATCTCGCCAAATCACACATCCGCACCTTTTTATAAATATATTATATTATGATCATTAATTTTAATAGATACATTTACCGTTGGGTTTCCTGCTTGCTCTCTATTTGGAAGAAAAGTTAATAAGTATTAACTTAGTAATAGTTTTAACCACTTACTGGGTTATCACTTATCAGTTATCACCCAGTTGTGTCCGAAATGTCATAGGTATATTAGACGTTATTTTATTTATTTAATATAATTACACACGAACAAGATATAGAAGCGGTAAAAAGTAGACTAAGAGTAACAGTCTAACATGGTCCCCTCACTAGGCAAGCTTCTATCGGGGCGTCTAAGTCGTAGGACTCGAGTAGTGCGTCCTATTTCGATGTCTTGCTTGCTATATTAACACGTATTCAAGCATCACCAGGAAATTGGACAAATCTAGGCTATAAGTAAAGAGTTTTGTATACCAAGTAAATATAGGAGGTATCTCCCCCACGGAGGCACTGGGCAGTCCCCGGCGCATTACGGAGCATGACTGGCGCACACGAGTGCCGACTCACCGCCTAATTGCACGCTCGTTCGCTTCCTTTCCGCTGGGTTTCGCGGTCGGAAAGAAATTGGGCGACCACCGTACGGATTTTATGGCTTTCTTAACTTATACACTTTAACTTTCTAGTTAATATTATTATGGTTTGGGTTGGAATACTTAGGTTTAAAATGTAGGTAGGAGTTTCTTATAGTGCTTTAGGAAAAGTACATCCCTTTTAGCACATTTTTTGTAGTTTCACACGTAATAAATGTTAAAATGTAACGGAAACTTTAAACATGATAATAAAAACCCCTTAAAAACTAATAAACATGCTTTTATAAAATATTTTTTTAATTAAATTTTAGGGTAGAGTAAGTAAGAAATTTAAATTATAAAACGTGCCAACGTTAGAATATAAAATGTTTATGAGATTAATTTTTAATCCCTCATTATAGCCGTATATAAAGTAATCGTTGACCGCAAACAAATTTATTTTTGTGTTGTATCATTAAAATTATCTTTATCGATGACGATGAAAAACGAATTAATTTTATTGCGGGATAAAGAACAGTTACACAGCTTTATTTAGTTTTTGTTGCCAATAACGAGGCATTACTGTTACGTTATGCTGTTTATTATCAGATCTGAGAATTGAATCATCAGTTGACGACTTCTTACGGGCACACACAGGGTGATAAAACAGGGCGATAGGATGATAGATTTTTTGGAGTGTTCGGATTGATACTGTACGATTTCATTTAACATCAGGCATAATATATGTAATATCGTGTAAAAACAAAATACAAAACAACATGTTTGATTCAGCACTACGTTAATCCCCACGTAACAAGCTTAGTTTAATCCGAAATAAACTGGAAGCTTATATTTCTAATACTGGATGATCTTCGTTGTAGCTATGTCCGTTCATCCAATATCACTATCTAACAGAAGTTCGACGTGAGGAAATTACGACAACATCTTAATCGCCAATTGAGGTTTATGGGAGCACAAAAACTGTTAGTCCTTGTCTTTCCTAATGTATTCAATGCGAAAACGCATGACTTAAATCATTCCAACTTGAATCATCCCATTTGATCTTAAGAATACTATTATTTTTTTAGGATGAGTTTTATAGTTATAAAAAGCTGACAAAAGCTAACAGTGTTATTTTTTGAGGTGACCCCTGAACATCCCACGTGTCGCAGTACAGGCGGCGACAAAAACCGCCCCGAACAACGAGCGAGCAGCGGTTATTACTCGCGACACGCCGCGCTAATTGATTACAATGTTCCGCTACGGATTGTACCGGTGTAAGATATAAGCGGAACCACAAGAACACCTTATAATTATAGCCTTAAATTATGAAAATAGGTATTTTATCTCAATAGAAAAAATTGCCATAAAATCGAGATTTATGCTGCCGTCTTTATCTCTGAATCGATGACAAGTAAAATGAAGTAATATTTTTTATTACCTCTTGTATTTCATGTAACGACTAGACCCTGACTCATGATGATCGCACATAAATAGTTGCATAGTATGTTATGACGTCAAGGTAAGTAATATTGAATATTTATAGCAAGTGTATACTTTACTATACTACTACTACAATTCACTACGATTGAAACTACATTTCTGCCTTTACTTTCGAAGTTACATGCCTGATATAAGCAAGTATTTGCTTTATTTTTCTACCTCTTATCACTCATATTTTGGTCGGTCATATTCCGTAAATAAGCAGTTATTCATAGCGTGACTCATTACCAAGCAATCAGACATTTATTGGCGACGATAATATTTTTGACAGCATGACTTTATTCACAAAAATAGAAGGTTTGTCTCGCAGAAACGTGAAATATTAATAATACAAATTTATACCATTTACGATAAAATAACATAAAATATTGAGCGATAAGAACCGCGGTCTCTCGTAGTTTGCCCCTCCCGCGCTCGGTGCCAATACAGTGCGTAGTAAAAATGGTTTGCGTGCAATTTGCGCACATTTCACACGGAATGCCAATGTCTCTATTGACGGCGGCTCATTAATATCTCTCTATGGCTGTAGGTCGGGGTTCAGCACTCGTGAGAAACTGATTGTATTTTATGCTGGAATTTTGAACTCGTTCTTGATTCCAGTTGTCTCATCTGTTTATACATAATATAAGTCTCAATTCTGGACACAGGTAGATAGCATTAAAACAGTTCCTATTGAGTTGTGTACCCCCGGTGAGTAATTTCAACCGTTAAACATACGCCTGCGAGTCATTTGGTCACCGGATGTGTCACGGTCGAGTGACGCGGGTTCGAGTCCCGGATGGAAGCCGCTATAAAACTCAGTGTCCCTTGATGTTTCAAAGGGCACTCATAATTGTCGGTGTTCGTCGAATAGTCGTCAAGCAAGAATTTGCTACGGTTTCTAATCAATGCTATTTTTCTAGTGTAACTAATGCTACAAGTAGGTATTCGTAAATTCCGTCACCTTATTATATTTGATTAACACTTTTATACGTATTTTCCATGGAAAATTATTTGTTATGCATTTTGTTTTACGTAAGCTGCTAAGAGATGGCGCTGCACTATGTCAATATTTACACTTGTACAAATATGAAATTGAACTACTTGACTGCGATTTCAATTCGCTAGTACGGGGTAAGGAAACCACGCGCCTGGTCCTGGATTTTAAATGAGTTATGCCGCTTACTTGCTGGATAACATAAGCTATACAGTATAAACAATGTTGAGATGTCCTTCCTCAGATTACATTAAGTACTCGAAAGTCTAGCACGAATATTTAAATTAGATCAGCAAAATAGGCATTCCCGAATGGAGGGTCAAATCAGGGTTTACACAAAGAAAAATCAATCAATATAGAAGTTTTTGGAACAAATATTATAATACTCGAGCAAACAAATATAGTTTATCTGGAGATAAGCGCGCGCTGACTCAGCGACTGACGCAGCGCCTTATCTGATAACACCGGACCGATACATGTTTGCTTTATACTCTAATTATATTGTTTTATTGAATTCCTGCTTTGTACATACCTGAAAAATGAAACATGTAAGTTGTACAATCATGCTTTAAGTGGTTTTACATTGTTCAAAGGAAATAAGTACGCTTGAACCCAGTTTTCCTTGGGACATTCTAATATCTATCATCAGCCCATATATGCCCACTGCTGAGCACGGGTCTCCTCTACCATAGAGAGGGTTTAGGCCATATTCCACCACCCTGGCCTAGTGCGGGTTGGCGGACTACACACCTAGGCAATTCCTAAGAACTTTTAGGTGTCCAGTTTTCATTACGATATTTTCCTTCGCCGTTAAAGCAAGTGATAATTCATTCTGAATGTGTGTGAAAGAGGTGTGTGGCTGGGGTTTGAACTCGCGACTGCAGTGATTGTTGTGCGCCTATTAACCAACCCCCACCAGACCACGGTGGTGGACAATCCCTAAACCCCTTTCACAGGTCGAGGAGACCTGTGCCCGGCAGTAGAACGTATATAGTCTGATGCTGGTATATCGGGCACGTTTCTGTCATTGCCTATACAAAAAAAAATATTATTACATATTTCCTGGAACTATATTTTCATATATCGCATAAGCTGTGTTATGATAAAGTGTTGAGTGTGCCCGCAGTGACAATCCGTGGGTGACGTGCCGTTATCACTGCACGATCGATCAGCTGATTATGTATCTGCCCTATTGTTTCATATTCAGATGATACAATGCTCTGCGCAATATAATATATTCAATATATGAATAACAGCTGTTGGATCACAAGATAATAAATATGAACAAAACATCACACTCCTGTCGATTGGTAAGTTCATCACCGTGTTCTTGCCATGTTCCTAGTTTATTTTGTGTCAGCGCAGTATTTTTCTCCTTCCACACATCCCTATCAGCCGTCACGTCTTCATTTACCCCTTTCTCTTTCATATCTCCAGTCACGCACTCCATCCACCTTGTCTTTGGTCTTCCTCGACTCGCACATCCATCCACTTTTATATTCATTACCTTTTTTCTACGTATGATTCATTCCTTCTTATAACATGCCCAATGCCCATACCACGACTGACGGTTTTCTGTTATCTTGTCTATCACAGGAACTACTTACCTATCCTTTTTCTCTATACATATTACCACCCTAAAGTTGACCTGAAAAGATCACCTTATCTGATAAGACAAATATCTGTTCTATTATTAAGCTATAGTCCCCAATAAAGTACGTGTCATAAATTAATAACTACAAATAAAATGAACTAGAGTTTACGTAAAAAAATCCCATTAGGAAATTTACAAACTAAAAGATACTTTTCGTTCTCGCAAACACCCAAAAATATCTAATATCTATGAATCACACAAAAATAAGATCGGCTATTTGCGTGTCATTTCTCAGAAGTTGTAGTTCTATATATAACTATTGAATAATACATATATTTTTATGTATCTATTAAATTAATGTTAAATTCTAGTATTCGCAAAACCACTTTCTAAAATATATTTAATATATTATGTAAAGACATGCATATTGATAATAACTAACTCTATACTCCTTTGAAATAATTTCACGTATTTTGTGACATTTTAACATTCAGCTCACATGTCGTTCGTAGTAGTCACGTTTTATTCGATATCATCGTAATTGTCATTATCAAGTGCAGGTATAAAAGGCGCTGTAATGCCGAGTTTTTAAAAGCAACTTTCATCCTGCGTTGCATAATCACGACGAGAACACCTTGAGTTTTGAATCGGATGCCGTCGTTATTTCTACTGTATTTATATTGTGCTCAGTAATATTTAAAGGAAAATAATTTAATATTGATATAATTAATAGCAGTAGTTGACCATTTAAATCCTAATGAAAAAAAAACAAAATTTTTGATAGCAATTTCGATCCAGAAGCGTGAGATACCTTTCAAAAACAAATCAAAGACAAGAACAAAGACTAACCAAATATTTCACTTGAAACAACAAACACATGCCAACAAAGAAACAGATACACAAGTAAAGTACAATAATTTCCAACCCTGTCCTTTTGAAGAAATTATTAATAATTGAAATATGTTTCGCGATACTATATCTTATCGTAACATAATCGGGCTCACTTATAAACTTATAAATCGAAGATATCGCTGCGACATTCCACGTATTCCTCCTTAGATTAATTACATTTAATGTCATTATCGCATTTGTTTAATAAATATCTCCGCTGGCCCTGGGCTATGTGCGTGGGCTCTAATCTATTATGTCTTTGGTTCGATTTACAGATCGACTAAACTTTAGGCGAGGTTAACTTGGTATTTTTTGGTGAGGTAATTGTACCCGGCCAGAAATTCGCCTAGGAAGTTAAACCAAGATTGTTGCGTTTAGGCAACAATTACTGTGTTATCAATACGCTGGTTGTGAGATTTCGTAGACCGATGAATAGCAATTACGGAATTTTAGAAATATACAGTGGTATTGGTTAGAGAGGCAGTCTATTATAACCATATTATTTTCAACATCATCTATTATAATTCTGTATTCTGTAGCAGATTTGATTCTTATTGTTTTAATGACTCCTAAATGAAAGTGTGAAGTTAGAAAGCAAAACCTTTTGAAACCCAATATTCCTGCATTACAGAACAACATGAAGGAAAGTTGTCGACTCCTGCCAAACCTGTTCGAAATGGCACAATGCAGGAATTCAGCTTGTGCTGTGACGCAACGTCGCCGAGCCGCGCGCGACAATGCGCCTTGTCGCCCTGTCGCCCCTTATCACAGGAATGTCGCCAACAATCGCCGCGCCAGATTGTCCGCCCCGAGACACTTCCAATAAAGCTTGGTAGATACAAGAGGTCACGTAATAGGGTACCCGCTACTGACAAATACGTGGTAAATGTCACAAATGCTTCATGCACAATTTAAATCATTATCATGTTTATCAGCCAAAAGGTGGCCATTGCCGGAAATATTCCTCCCCTTACCTTTAGGCTTAGGGACAATTTGTTTACCTTCTGCGAATTCTTTAAAAAATGGTGCTTCTGGAGTAATGTAATTAAATCTTTTTGCATAAAATGGGGAACGCGCGATCATGATTACCTGGATTTGTATTCCCGCTTCGTGCAAGGGTTTTGTCAACAATAAATATCACAGTGGCAGTCCAGAGCCCTTTATCTGGGTTCTTTATCACCTCAATCTACTTCTTAGGTGGTAAAGACCAAGTATGAAATAATATACCTACCTATCACGAAATGCTGGTTATAAAACAATTGAAACAGTAGAGGTAGTAGCTTGTATCCACCAATGTATACCAACTTGATATCTTCCTAACTATAATATTATACTTCAGATTCAGGTTGAATAGGTACATAGAATTTTTATTTTTTCAAGGTTCAGTACATACCACGAAAACATTACGGTACACATGAGGCTATTAGATGATTCCAATCTGTACGATAATATTGTGACATTCCGACGAATGACCGAAGTCGCGAGTACAACCAGCTGCGATTTTTTGATTGCAAATATGTCGCTTTGTTCATTAACGTAAAAATACCAAGCAGTATTATCAGATAACTGTTTTTATTAGAGTATAATACGGTGATAAGCGAGTAATAATGTAACTCATCAAGAAAATCCTAGAATGCTTAGTATTATTGAAGTCCAACGTTCCGCCTGTTGTGGTTTACTTGACTTAATTTGAGACTGCAAATAGCTCGAAGAAGCTATACCTTATGATTACACGTGCTAATATGAACCACGAGTCAACACAGACATCTATTAACTACATATTACTTAACAGCAAATAGTATGTCATTAATAAATAAATACACCCAACAGTCACATACATAGCCCTGACCCCACACTAAGATACGAGTCTTGTGTCGTGGGTATCAGAAACTACGAGAGACTTTTCGGTCTCACAAACACCCAGACCCGAAACAAATATTTGTGGATCACACAAACATTTGTCTCGGTGCGGGGATCGAACCCGCGGCCGCTCGTTTTGTAAGCTGGTGTCTAGCCAACTCCGCCACGGGGCTGTCCTCATTCCTCCTGTCCTGTTCTGTCCTGTCATCATTTCTAACTTTAATGCAACCATAAAAGTTTTTAGCAAATTCTTAGATGTGTATTCTTCAAACTTGCGCTAGGTCAGCGTGGGGGACTGAGGCCTAAAACCCCTCTTAATTGTAGAGAAGGCCCGTGCCCAGGAATGGGTCGTACATATGACGTATATGGTCGTACGTACTGATGACGGTGGTGGGTGTCTTTTTTTGTCGATAAATACACAATGTATGACATTGTAATATGAACTGGACCTAAAAATGAGAAGTTTGGTTCAGTAAATGATTCAGTAAGTAAATTACAAATATTTGAGTTGTGTCCTAGATTGTCTCCAATACTCCTAGATAAGTGGTACGTGCGGACGGGATTATTGTAATGTTACGCACAGCTCACTTATTGTTCAATAATTCGTTGGTCACGCTCGTCCTGTACAGCTAAACCCACGTGCCAGTACTCATAAAGGTGACGAAACTTCTAGCTTTGCATATTAAAAAACCTGAGTAAACTGGGGAATATTGACTACACATGTTGTGGTATACTCGCTCATGTTTACTGATTCGCTTGTTCAGTAGTGTCGGGTTAGGGATGTCAAAGATTATGGCATAAAGTAGTATATGATGGTTAGAGAGTAATATAAAAAAAAAACTATGTATTACGTGGCTCAAACATACGAAGGTGAGGCTGCTTAAAACCAGGACGGTTGGCGCCTTCGTTTAGCAGTTGGCGATGATATGCTGGGAATGAGAAAACCATACATCTTAATAATTTTACTAAAGCACATATGTAAAGTATAGTCAATAATATATTATGAGTTTGTGGCAGCCCATTTCTTCTTCTTCTTCTTCAACAACCCATATACGCCCACTGCTGAGCACGGGTCTCCTCTACCATTGAGAGGGTTTAGGCCATAATCCTCCACGCTGGCCTAGTGCGGGTTGGCGGACTACACACCTAAGAAATTCCTAAGAACTTTTTAGATGTGCAGGTTTCATCACGATGTTTTCCTTCACCGTTAAAGCAAGTGATAAATCAATTTGAATACACACATAACTTCGAAAAGTCAGAGGTGTGTGCCTAGGGTTCGAACCCGCGACCGCCGAGATTCTCGACCGCGCGCCTAAACCTCGAGGCCATCACTGCTTTTCAGCCCATTTCAGTTCCGGCTAATTAGAAGGTTTTTATTCACTTTATATGATTGTTGTTACGATAAGTATACATCAACATCATAACTACGTGCACCTTAAGTCAAGTATTTTATAGATTGCAGAGCCTCTCATAAAAAACAAAGATTTTAGCCTTGTTTCTTGTGACTTGTTATTATTACTCTACAAACTGTGAGTAACATTGCACTACGTCATAACAGCAAGATTATGATTATAAAAACAACATTAGGATTTCGTATAAAAAATTACTGAATGTCATGCATTTTTAATCCATTTACGTAAGTAATCCACATAACTTGTTGATTTTACTACTGTCCGCTATCTCAATGATTTTCTATGATCTAATACAAACTGAATAAGTCCAACATTTATATATATACTTACGACCTCATACAATTTTGTGTTGCTTGAATTTTTAGTCACCTACACTTGAAACGAATATTTGTGGATCAGGCAAACATTCGTCTCGGGGCGAGTATCGAACCCGCACCTTTAGTTCCACGGGCCAGTGACTAACAAACTGCGCCTTATGATGCATCTGATGATGTTACTTTGTAGTCATAGTTTCCTCACCGCTATAAATATAGTCCCAGAGGTCAGAGGAAAATATTGGAAATTTATGGAAATTTAAGGCGCACTATGATAAAAGAATGCCAGTTGCGGTTGAAAGATCATAATAAAATACAAATAGCATATAACTAAGTACTCAATATTAAAAATGACTTCATACTACTTCAACTCAATAACGGTATCTAGACTTCGGTCCAATTGCAAGAACAAATAAAATATATTTTAATCATAACGAGTTCTACAAATATTATAAATTGTAAAGTCGCAAGTCATTTAATTACGATATGAAAAAAGTAGAAATAACTCCGATTTGATCAAATTGACATTTGCTGTTTGAATTGCATAGAATACCTAATGATAAGAAGGAACTACTGTAGAAGTTAAAATAGAAGGAAAGATGGACACCATTTGTTTTCCCATGGCTCTTGAAATCATTTCTTAATGGCTTATTCTAATACATACTTCTTTGAAGATGTTTAGAGAAGAGTTTCTACTGGTTCTGCCGCGTTTTATTCTTTTGATACACAATAATTGAAACAAGTTTTTGCTTCGACTCTGGAATTAATATTTGAAGAAGTATTGTAGCATCGAACTTGATGTTAATTTATTACCCTATATTCTGTCTGTCCCACGCTACGTCTGCCTAAGCGCGGTCTCCACTCCAACACTTGTCTGCTCCACCAGTCCTACAGCACGATGGGCCGACGACTTGAGCAAGATGGCAGGAAACGGATGGATGAGGGAAAGAGACCGGGATGGTTGGCGCTTTCTTGGGGAGGCCTACGTTCAGCAGTGGACTGCGATTGGCTGACTATAATTCTGTCTGTGTTTGCATCACTTGAAATTGTATTATGTTTTGAATGTAAAATGCTCCCTCGACTTAACTCCAACAGTAGACGTCATAAAACTGAATATCTTTGTATTATTTTAAATGTCATTAGTTTTATATTGGTGCGGTATTTTCCGTTTAATGACGCATTATGCTGTGTGTTGTGAAACTTAACTACTGAGAAATCTCGTGCGTCACGATTACATTCAGCATCCGTAAATCCCGCTTGTTACCAAATGCACTTTTATATACCCCTAACTACTTATTGGAAACGTGAATGTATGAATAAACTTCCTACTAAATAGTTTTTGAATGAGCGTAAGCGATAATAGTTTTCTGTTCCTTATAACTGTCCCGGCATTGTCAAAGTTTTAAATATAGCATATTTTACCGGTACTGTCTTATGGATAGACCTTTTTACCGTTTATGGAAAGATTTTAAAAGGATTAGTCTACTTAGTGAGCCTTTTGGGTTTTAATGTTGCACTCCCCGATAACAGGAGCAGATTGCGCAATGAGATGAGCAACTACTCTTGGCGCAGCAATGAGGAAAACGATACGGGAAGGAGGATTCTACTGGATGTTCTGGAAACCCGCTAGTTTGAAAGGAATTTTATATCAATATCGCTATGATATTAAATATCTTTTGTTACTTAACTTTAATAAGGCTATCAAGCACTTCAGATAATAGCTGTAATCGCTTTCCCTGAATTCATATACTCAAGAGCATTTCCATCATAATATACTTATACACTCTTAAGACTCGTAGCTGGAATTACGATCCTATTTTATAGCATATCGCTAAAATCGTAAAGTTCCTAATGTAATAAGAATGAGCTGTTCATAGCTTATCTATGGCACGTCTATAAATTTAGATCGAGAGGTAATCTCGCGAAATCGTGAGTAGGCTCGCTCAGATATATTTAATTTACAACATTAATCATTTCACCGCAGCTCTGTTTCTTCCGAGATTGAAAATGTTAAACTCGATCTAATGAAACATGGAAACAACATTACTGAGAGCTGAGATACTAAAGGCTTTACTTTATATTCGTGAGTTAATTTTACTACTACATGCTTTGTCCTGCTTTATTGATTGACTTGTGGCCGTAGAGAAAACGAGACGAAGCATGTTTAAGAAGTAGTTAAATTGACTAAGGTTTATGATCAAATTTTTATTAGTCCAAACTATTGAGCGGAGGATTAAAATAACCTCTATACATACTATACTACATACAAGCAATTTTAGTATTTACTTTTTATTTAGACGATTTATTTTTGGATTTTTAAGAATTCGACTATTCTATGTAAATATTGTTTTTGGACTTAGCTCAAGCAAGTTACGTTTTATTACCAATGCTTATCTGTCGGTCCTAGCATGGCGCAACATGTGGTACTTGGCGGGCAATGAATACCTATCGGGTATGGGGTATTTGTCCTTTCCCAATGTTTCTTTTTTTAAACATATTTATTGCAATAATTAACTCTTGATATTTTATGATTATAGTTCTTGAATACATTATCGAAGTTATGGAATCTGTTTCACGAAGCGACTACGGCTTAAATGTAAAAGCTCTATCAATGGACATCAAATTACTGTCTCACATGGATATGCCGTGTAATTTGGACGCTCCTGGTTGCATTCCCGGATCGGGAAAAGTGTTATTGAGCTTTTTCATTACAAAATTTTCAGTAGTAGCATGGGGTGTGGTAACTTGCTCGAAGGCAATACTCGAAAAGGCATTAGCCAAAAATGCACCTATACCTACCACTTTGGGGGATGCTGGGGAGAGGTTTGTTCAAAAACACTCAAGTATCACAAAATTAGGCTCTACTTAAACCATCCCACAGCTACAATTAGCTGACTGGCATCACATTGCCATGTAAAGAACAATAGTTGTAGATAAACGTTTGATCTGAATATAGATATAGATAATCCGGTAGTAATTGCTACAATGGTGGGAAGCGTTCGCGAGTGTCGGCAGCCTCGTCAAGGGCGGCGGTTGGCGGCCAACGCGGCTCCGACTAATCTGCCATTGTTGTGCCAATTAGGCAATCTTTAATGCCAGAGGAAATGTAGGTAACTATTAATGAAGTGCAATTTGGTTGCATATTATTGTTGTGCTCGCAAACGTATTTGATGCTCTGTAGACACTCTACAATGCTGTAGAGCAACGTAATACCGTGTGAATGTCAACTTGGATTATCAATGACAATAAATCTTTTTCAAGAGCCATCTTCGACCCAGAAACACTAGGAAGTCTTAAAGCCAAAAAGATTTTCTATCGAATGAAGGAAACAATATAGCTCACACTAGAAAATTTAAGATGTCGCATGGTATGGTAAATACATGAATAGACAGCCGTCTAGTCTTTAGATACCCATATACCATTATTTTTCGATGATGTATACACAACATAGTGTACAAAAAAGGGTATTAATAAAATAAATAAATAGTTCTAGGGTTCTACTTTCCAGTAGTTTGTTTAAATGTTTAATGGCCATTAATACTAACAGTTCTGTACGCATAATTTTATACGTTGTACTTGATTACTAAACAAAGCTGAGGAAATAAATTTAATTGCAATCAGGAAGAAAGTAATTAAAATTAATGAAATACAACCTTCCTATTGCAGTTGGTTAGAAAACAGCTAGCAAAACTAAAGCCTGCAGGTTTGATTTCTGTATCGACACAAATGTTTAAACGTAAAATTTATCTTGGATATAATCCGAGAGAAAGCTTTGTAATTAAAATAAGAACAAAGTAAGAAATAACAACAAAGTAATTTAAATACCCTCAATAATATTTATTATGTTGACATTTGCAGTTGTCGTAAAACACATTTGTCCTGCATTCCATTTCATATATCATTTACCAGTTTAATATATCGCAAATGCGAATACCAAGCAAAATTTACGCAGAATTCCAAAAACATTCTTAAGCACTTACGGCACTTTATAAAACCTCCACTCGTATCACCCATTCGCGATTTCAATATAAAGTGTGTTACATATAGGGGATTCGATCCCGGTCGATTTTTGTAATCCCGGGATTTCGGGATTATCAACAGTTAATCCCGGGATCCCGGGGTAGTCCCGGGATTGTATTAGTAATAAAAAGTGGTAACAAAAAGAAAGTAAAGCATTTTAAAATAAATCTTTTATTTTAAATCTTTACTTAAATATTAAAAAATAAAACAAAATTATAATTTCTTCTGATAAAATAAACAAACTAAGCCCTTTTATCTAAACAAAGAAACGCCATTGTACTATAAAAAAGACCATGCAACAGAGATCAATGTATTTTAAATAAAATATAAATATAGGAACTATAAATTACTTATTTAACCCACGAAAATAAAATCTTAGAAATAACAACGCATCCAACGTCTCATCCGAAAGCATACTTCTTAATTTGTGGCACAAATATGTAGAAGCAGAAAAAGCGCGTTCAGACTCGATGGAAGTTGGAGGAATCGTCTATAAATTTTTATAGGTCTTCTCCAAATTATTACCTCGTGTAAAACTAGCCTCAGAAAGAGTAATTTCTTGTTTAATGATCTTAGAAAGCACATTTTTATTGATTTTTATTATAAATATGTCAATCCCGAAAATCCCGGGATTTATTGAATTTAATCCCGAAAATTTCGGGACTGAAATATGACCGGGATCCCGGGATCCCGGGCTTCGGGATCCCGGGATCGATACCTCTAGTTACATATTAAGAAGCGCGTAATGTGTGGTGACGTAGGAAGCGCCGGCGCCTCATGACACGAGGCAGCCGCGGGCCGACCCCGCAAGGACGATTCACAAACTTGTGAGAGGTCAAACTCCAACTGTAGTAAAATTATTACAAAATAAACAAATCAATGAAGAAGGATTATGGCTTGCTTTAACGGTGAAGGAAAATATCCTGATGAAAAAAATAAAAATTCTAAGGAATTTCCCAGGTGTGTAGTCAACCAACTCGCACTAGGTCGGCGTGGTGGAATATGGCCAAAGCCCTCTTAATTTGTTGAGGAGGGCCGTGCCCAGCGGGTGGACGTATATGGGCTGATGAAGAAGAAGAAAGAAACATACACTTACAGTCAAGCTTTTATTCCCGATAATACAGGCGTAGTACCTACTATATTGGCCGCACTGTTTCTGCCTGTGGGGGTATCCCCGACATAGGTTAGGATTACAACGTAGAAATGTTGATATGGTTTCTTGAGGAAAGTGGATCAAAATTAGAAGTAAAGATCTAAGTAAAAGCTAAGACACCAGATAAATAAATAAATAAATAAAATAAATACACCCAACAGTCACATACATAGTCCTGACCCCACACTAAGATACGAGTCTTGTGTCGTGGGTATCAGAAACTACGAGAGACTTTTCGGTCTCACAAACACCCAGACCCGAAACAAATATTTGTTCACTGTTTGTTCATTGTTTTGGATCACACAAACATTTGTCTCGGTGCGGGGATCGAACCCGCGGCCACTCGTTTCGCAAGCTGGTGTCTAGCCAACTGCGCCACGGGGCTGTCAAAATAATAATGTAAGTTATATTATATAAAACTTTTTCAACTGAGTATAATCATTTCCTCCAAGCAAGGTGGAAGTAGTAAACTAGAATGAAAATGATTAAGTAGACCAGGCAACAACTAAAATGGTTTGGTATATATGAAAAGAAATTAATAGTTGTTGATCCATAGTAAACCACATCTAATGCAATTTTGACTACATTGTAATTGGAGTTCGTTAAAAAACGTTTTTGATGATTATTGATCGTTAAAAAACAATTAAAGTATCAGCATCACTGAGACGTAATGTTTTTTTTAAAGTACAAAACCAATTATTAATTTTCTCTAACATTTGTAAAAAGAAAGGATGGTTATATTATTGATATCTACGTTCAATCGGATGAGCAGAAGAGTATTTCTATTCCCAATAATGAAACAGCACATTTGGCTGACTTTTGTCGAGGATTTTCCCAGACCCCATGCTTTTGGTTAGAATTTTTAAACAGAGCAAAAACAATTCGCTAAAACTTTCAATTGATCCCAGGACTTCTCAATCACACGGCGCTCACTTATTTCAACAATGTCAATGTCAAGTGGGATTTTCGCTTATAATTACTTTTTAGTAATAATAACGGAAACACCAAATTCTTGGATGATATGTGAACTATAACATTTTCTTAGTCGCCCACGATTTCCCTACATGGGCGGCAAGGTCAGTCGGTCCAGACCAACGTGTTTACATTTATTGTTATTGTCATTTTCATATACATCTTTAAATAACAAAAAAATGTGCCCTGCAATAAATCGGATCTCATTCAATTTAACTAATTTTAACGTAGTTTTTGGGTTTTTGGGTGTAGTGCAGTAGGTTCAAGATAGTCCTGTGAAACAAGATTAAGTCTTACTCCATCAGGACAGACTAGTTATTACTTACCTACTCTTATAGATGTGACGCTTCTAAGGTAGATGTTTAAGTATCGTTTATCATTACTATTTAGTTGAAATAACCATGCCGACTTTCTGCATAGCTTCTTACAAGAGCTCTTGAAATCATATTTTGCATTCAACCTGAACACCTTATTTCAGTACAAATTGCACAGTCATCCGTTTCATTCACCCAGACAGGTACATACATACATAGGTCGATGTTATTTTTTAAAATTTATATGGTTTTAATACACATACAGGGTTTAACAACCTTTTTTATGGTATATTACTGCCAACCCACGCGGTTCACCTCTGCATATTAGCACGAGTCAGTATTTACTTTACTCGTTATCAACAAAGAAAGCGATGGAACGTCTCACTAAACAGACGTGTGAGATCCACATACAACTGATATTTACATTTATTTAAAAAACTATGCACATATTTTGCGAAGGGAAATCGTGAAAGTAAGAGCTTGTAATTCTCTTAAAAAAACTTGATTTGTAAACTTACCTTTAGAATTTAACTCTGTCTCATGCCGGATATAGATAGGTACATTTCTGCACCTATATACTTTGCGTCAGGTTCGTACCTGGGAATCGAAGACGTGGCCTCTAGATAGTAGGTAGAGGCAAGGTAGTCGCCGCAGTCAGCCACTTCTCCGGCAGATGAAAACTATAGCTCAAAAACAGAATAATTTATTAGAAAAAAAATGCGCACAAGTCTTATTTCCTAGTGTAATTTATTTCTATTAAAATAATATGATTTCTGGGTTAAGTGAGATAATTTTAGACCAGAAAATTATAGTACTTAGATTACTTGATAGGCAATCACAGGTATTACACCTAAATAATAGTGCACTATTCTGGACTGTTAGAATGTGAGTTCATAACAAAGACTATTTGCATACAATTAAAGTAAACTTGTTTGTGAAACAGATAACTCGACAATTGCGCCTGGTCACAACATATTTCGAATGCGAGCCCCACCAAAAACCAAACAATCGCAGTTTTGTTTATTTTACTAAATGTGTGTATTTCCTTGAAACTTCGTATAATATGTACCTAGTTTGGGTATTCCCCGTACAAAACTGATTAGTTTTCCTCCTCTTGAGTTACGCCTTCGTAGATTTTAAGTTCTCATCAATAGATATCAGATAAGATGTTGTAAATCAATACCTACATATCAACGTATGGAATTAATAACGTTTTTGATACTACTCAGACATTGATTATCGACTGAGCCTATTTTTACAATTAATGCCTGCAACATATTGCCTGGACTGTAAAAGACCTTTTGACTCTTCAGCTTATAGCAGTACTTCAGATATTTTTTCTATTAATCCAAATAAACCTGCCCCTTACGTATGTCTAATGACGTATGTAGACTTACAATGTATCTATAGTTAAATTCAGTAGCATGTGAGTTATAATTGTAAATTAAAACTCGTTTAATTAAATAACCATAACTCTGGCATAGACTCATAATAACATGCATTAAAGGTTTAATTAAACTGTTAGAATCATAGCAACATTGTTCTTCATCAAACAACAAAAACATAATCGCGGCACGAAAGCGACAAAACTATTCACGAAGAACAATTATTACGAGCAGTGAAACAACATAATTACGACAATTACAGCCGTTCCCAGGGCGTCCGATTAGCTGGTAAGCGGCGTCCGATTAGACGGTACGCGCGCGGGGTCCGATTATAGTCGGTGCGCGCCGGCGGATCCGGTGGGCGCCAATAATTATCTGCTTTGAATGTATGAACATCCAGGATATTCAAGTCTGAAAAACTTTGCGTGTTATTGCAAGGTCGCAAAAACTGACTTGCCGACAAATTTTCTGCTTCCTTCAGTAGCGAATTTCCCAACCCTACATTCAATTGTAATACAACAATGATAATGTAAACTATTAAAAAAACTATTTTTCCTTCCTCTTATTCTGTATTCACTTTAAAATTGGATGCAGAATGAAATTAAAAATAAGGCACCAAGAACACCTTTGGGGACCTCGAAATGGGGAATAAATTCAGGAGGAAAGTTATACATAAATTAAAAAATAGCAAGCTATTTATGATGTCCTCGAATCTACAATATCAGTCAAATAAACCTGCAGTAAAAATGTGCTCAACGTAACGAACAGATGTGACCAATGGCATGAATTATGTGACCGGAGACGCGGCAGGTCGCGCCCACTCCGCACTGCACCTGATCACCGTGACGTCACACACCTCGCTTTATAGAGCCAATGCCCCTCTTAGTGGAGTTGATGGATTATCCAGTACTTCATGGTATGTTGTAAATTAGACCATGTTAAACACGACGTGCGCTGTGTATATTAAGCTACAATAATACTCTTGAAGATTATAATGTGCTGGATGGTTTGTTAATAATTTGGTTCAGATCAATAAAATTCTAACCAGTCTAAATAACTATTTAAAGCGAGTTAAGCCGCAGGAAAAATTAAGATTGACGGATGTAAATTTCTTTCTATTCTATCTGGAAATAAAATGTATCAACCACTCCGCTTAGAAAAAAACATAATATCTATATACAAGAGTTTTACAGTCATCAATGTCATCTTTAAAATTATCACCAGCCTCTCTCACGTCCACTGCTGGATATAAACTTTTTTTTATACTATAAAGGGCGCCCTACATTAAGTTTACAGAATTTTGGTCTCTACTCCAGAACACAATGGTCATCAGGCTATGTCGATAATTTTCTATCTATTCTAACAATTTTGTCCGTAAATGTTGTCGCATTTCCCAGTACATTTGTACGACAATTTCACAGCAGAGCAGGTTGTTAGTTAACAAGTGAATCTTGTATTTGAATAAACATTGACGGACGCTAAACAGATCGTGTTACACGCTTTCTATTAGTCTCTGTGGGACCTACATTGCCACAACTGACAGATGCTGCGCACAGTATTGCCAACTTACAACTAATTTATTTAACACTTTTTAGCATTTGGACCGACCTGCATGGTGCATCTTTGGTGCTTTTGACTTGTCCACCACAACTCAAAATGAGAAAATAACAACATCATAGAAAATGGTAGTCATAAGGCTCTTAAAGTAGGCATTAAGTAATAAGAGATTATCAAACCTTGTCGCTTAAAACACTAATACATTTTCGATCGTAAGGAAAACTGGCTGCATACAAATTACTTCCTTTATGCATAAAAGTTTAATTCAAGAACTATTTAAATCAATTTCCTATATTCGGCAGAATAATATGGCAACATCAGCCGATGGCCGGTGGTCGGTGATCGTGCCGCCAATCATATTGTAACACAATACCGCCTCGTGAAATTAAACACGGACAAATTTTATTTTCGGACAATTGTCAACTGCGGTTTTGATGATGTTTCTCATTGTAGCGACAGTGAGAGGTCTCGTCTTTTCAATTATTAAAATTTAACAGGTTCCTTGTGAATTTGTGATATAATGAGCTATTATCTGAAACACAATACTGCCGCAAACATCTAAAAATTTTAATCTATATTCTTATAGATTTGCTTGTTAAATATGAATCAACAACTTGTTTCATGCCGCTTTCACACTTTTATCCGGCTCTAATGTATAATTGCCTTTTTGTTCCCTCTGTAATATGCATGGAGTGCAATGGAAAAAAGGGGCAAACATTCTTTGATTCTTTTTTAAATAAAACTTGATTTGAAAGACAGTAATAAAATATCATAGAGCTTGCAAATGGTGCCGAATACGGGTGCAGTAATGCACCCATATTGCCAAATAATGCCGTAGTGGTGGCGAATATGGGTGCAAAACTACGCTTTTTTTCTACTCTTTCGAGTGTATCCTAAGCGTGAGTGTATTTACGTTATAACAGAGTGGTAGGTGGAAGACACAGTACAGTTGCATCGCATTTAGGTCAGTGCTTCCTTACACACTAATCCTATTTGTCGGACAACATCCTCCCGTCCACGTGCTATATATCAACATACAACTATAATATCGACTATGAAATGATATCCGTATATGATTTACATACAATCAGGGCCAATAAAACTGAAGTCTCTTTGAAGCTCTACCAATTTCCTCTGCTTGACTAGAGGACATAAGTTGGTCGATTGATTGATATTGGAAGTTATTTTACCTGATAAAGCCATATAGTTCCCTCCCTGTGGATGTTCCCACAGCATTATCACATTACGGAGAACTTGGCAATAACCGCACTCCGATTGCTTTCTGTTTTTTCGTAACTTTCAAACCTTCAAGAGCGTACTATTACGAGTATTATGACCGTGAGCGCAGACGTGCATTTAGGAAGTAATAGTGCACTAATATATAATGTACTTTTAATGCAAATGTTTAGCTAAGTTTTATATTACAGGAAAGTTATAATTAACTATTAATTATAATAACAAAAATATTTTTTAATTATTATCGACGAAAACTTCTGATTTTCTATTGAATTCAGCCTAAACGTAATACTTGTTTATAAAATACAATATACTTTTTTACACTTACTTATACATTCAAAAAAGGGATTGAAAAAAAAAACAACAAACGAAATTTTCCGCTCATTTTGAAACTAATATGAAAAATCCAGTCGGTATTTTTGTAAGACGAAAATTATTCTACAATTCCCATAACTATATCTCAAGATATTAAAGGACCGGCCAATATGTGACATAAATTTATTAATTCACTTCTATATTTTAACATCTCGCCCTGTCCTGCATGCGTGTCTGTCCGTGTGTAATGTTTCCTAGTGAACGTGAGCGCGGTGCGTGACGCGCGGCACTCGCTGTGCCGTATGTGCTCACAATCCTAATACCCCTCTAATTACTACACCCCAGCAGATAACACCCGCACATACCAATTATAACGCTCTTCTTACACACTCCATGACTGCGCACTCCACATGTGAGAACCAATCATCGACGCCATCTTGAATGCACCGGCAGCCATCTTATTTACATTGGTAATCGTTAGCAATTAAATACCTGTTACGCAATCTATTCTGATTTTGAGATCATTAACATCAGCTAATTTTGGTCCACTGCTGGACATAGGCCTCCCCCAATGACTTATAAAATTATATTATATTATTAGATCAGTCTTATGAAATTCCTAAATAATTAACGTAATAATGAGGACCACAAATCAAAAATAAAATTATATATTCAAAGCAATCATTTTCTTAGCAATTTTTGCGTACATAAACTAAGGAGTTTTGGTAAGATTGTTTAATTTAATATAAAGTAAAGACAAAATGTAATATTCCAACAACACCGACCAAACTAGACCCATTTAACGTAATCCATATAATTTACTATATTAAATAAAATGTGTTGCACATACCGCCAACGTGTTTTCTTCCCGCGTAATGACTGACACTTTTAATGAAGCATGAAGAAGCAATTGTGCATGCCAACACAAAAATAATTATTCGAGATGCTTTTTGCGTCGGGCTTGTTCATGCTGCACTTGATAAAGATTTGCTGTTTTATTGTAACAGAATTATTTAATGTTTCGAAATCCTCATGTGATATTTGTCGCTTTTATATTACCTACACCTCGGTTATGTGATGGTTAAAAACTTCTATGATCTATTTATTATGATACCTATTTGCAATCCATTTCCACCGCTAGACAATCCGAATCAAAGATTCTAATATCCTAAAGTACAATTTTAACTTATTATGCGCAAATGTAGCAGTTAAGTTATAATTTCGTTACCCAAAAACAAAATGTGCTTGCGTCCAATAGAAGTATAAATCTTCTGTTACTTTGTGGAAAGTAAAAATTACCTAATAACTTAATGACTGAGTTTAGCTTTGTCCTTCAGATGCAACTTCACAACATTTATTGTTGTCTACACCGCGACGATTTCTACAAACCGACCGAGTATAGCATTTACATAAGTTATATTTGGGATGTTCGCAGCTTCACGTTGATTTAGTCAGTAATTTTGACAGTGAAAGTAGTGAGTCACGCCGGCCACACGTTTCTAACATCAAACAGAACAGTTCCGGCGCGTAATCCCTCATTCACGGTCACACATATGCCAGTGAGAGGAAACTGACCTTCAAATTAATTACCAGGCTAAAAATATACAGGTTTTGGTGGAAAGATTTCGAACAAATTACCACGGAATAAACAGTGATCCTCAGAATACATTTACCCTTCGAATGGCTATAAGTCATGTCAGAAATCAACTTCCGATGTTGTATCATAATATTACAAACTTTACCAATCTCTCTGTTTGGTTCTAAAGCTACGTCATCCTAAAACCATGTCGTCATGAAGCGTATAATACCAATCCTTCACCTCTTAAGGTTACGTTAGTCATTACCGCTACCATAAAATTATTATTTATTTTATAATTATCGGTTACAGAACAACGATGTACGTCTGTACGATGTAAAACCGAATATAAAACTACCACAGCTAACTTACCAGACCAGACATCGTCCATCAGTAAGTCATATTATGCAAGTTCCACTCTTGGGCTCGGACCTCCTCGACAGCTAAAAGGTTGGTAGACTACTCATATAGGAAATAGGAAGGAAAGTAGTTTTAGATGCGCAGATTTCCACAGGATATTATTTTCACCGTTGAAGTATGATGCCTGGGGTTTCAGCGCTAGGCCACCATAATTCACGTTCCCGTGTTATCCTCGAGCCCAACAGATAATAGCTGGCGAGCTCAGGTAAGCTCGGTGTCGCAGAAGGTCACGGGTACCCTTCGTGCCCTCTATCGCCTTAAGAACTTCCTTCCCTCCAGGACCAAGGCGATGCTCGTGCAAACTTTAATTTTCCCAGTAATCGACTATGGTGACGTGTGTTATTTCGATCTGAATGCAGAATATCTCAATAAATATGACCGCCTTCTTAATAACTGCATTCGATTCATTTTTAACCTTCGTAAATTTGATCACGTTTCTGTATTTCGCTCTAAACTGAAATGGTTACCAATCCGCCAACGCCGATCTCTGCGCGCACTCACTACCCTTTTTTCAATACTTAAAACTTCTACTTCGCCCTCCTATCTGTCTCTTCATTTTCAATATCTTGGATGTAACCATGACAGGGATCTTCGCTCGTCTAACAATCTTCTCCTTTCGTGTCCTTCTCATAGCTCTGGTTTTCTTCACTCTTCTTTTTTCATTCAGGCTATCCTTCTTTGGAACGCACTCCCCCTCGAAATCAGGATGTTGACAAGCCGTTTCTCCTTTAAAGTAAGGGTTCGGCAACTTCTATTTAATCGTATGTCAGAAGTATCTTAGTATGTATGTATATGTATGTAATATGTATGTTTGTATAGTCATGTATTCATATTATATGTTTTATATAAGTAAGACCTTATTATGTATTTTCTATCTACATATGTATGTGTATATATATTTATATTTATCTAGGTATGTATGTATAATTATGTAATGCAACACCATTATTTATGCACCTATTCGTGTTTCTCTGCACCACCCTGAGGTTGACTGGCAGATAATGCCTTCGGCATTAAGTCCGCCTTTATACTTGTATGTATAAAAAGCATAAATAAATAAATAAATAATAGTAAACTGATATAAATAATCTTATTAATATGGATTGCACCAACCATTGTTTAGAATAAAATCATGAGAGTCGCATTCGCGATTAATACATAACCGTCTCCACGATGTCTATGTATAAAAATTCATTGAAATCAGTTCAAGCGAAAAAACCCTGGCATGTAAGGAGCATGTCTCATTACCGTCCTAGATGGACATATTAAGACACTGAGCGCCTGCTGTTTATTTATGGGAATAACATTGATAATAATGCAGTATCGAGCCATCTCTGTGGTTTGTATAATGGATCAGTTCTGGCTACGAGTGTCTCGTTGTGAATTCCGCGCGCGTGCTGTTTGCATCACCGACGCCTTGCTGCGGATGGTGTCATGTACTCACATAATTACTCCCCATCACTTGCACATCACGTTTGAAGTGCTATTTAATGCGCTTTAATTATCAATGTATGGAATAAGCTCAATCATTTTTCGTCAGCAATCTTCAGCAAATTTACGGATTCAATCGAGGTTTTGTTGTGTATGAAGTAACAATCAAGTCTATCCCGAATTGTGTTAAGAATAGGTAGCCTTAATTTCAAACTTTTTTCAAGCTACCAGAAACTACAAAATCAAAAAAAAATATCGACTTTTTGCCTGTTCCTTAAAAGCTACGACATTGATAAACAAATATTATAATATCTAGTACCCATTTAGTATCGACACGTGCACAAATCAAATCAAATTTAAATAAACTAGTTTATCAATTTGACAAACGAGTTGACTTTTATGTAACCTTATGTTTTTAAATACGTGTGGTTCAATAAGGATATGTTTTTGCGAGGTGAGGTCGATGTCGCGGTTCTGAGCCCTGCATTGCGAACCCTGAACGAAGGCACTGCTGAGCTCACGCGCCCAAGGCAAGCGAGCCGCTCATTCTCGTTATCTGAAATAACTTTCATCTCACTATCCACAATGTATCTTCCGCGTTCATGATATTTTTTGTCAGTATTCTTAGCGAGATTGATTAAAAACTTAAACTAAAAATATGAAAACCTAAGGGAATGATTTAGACACAATATTCAAATTATTACGATGCGTGATCGGAAAACCTTATAACAAACCAACCAAACATTATACATATTAGCCGAACTATATTTGTCTTCTTCTTCTTATTCAACCCATATACGACGCCCACTGCTGAGCACGGGTCTCCTCTACCATTGAGAGGGTTTAGGCCATAGTCCACCACGCTGGCCTAGTGCGGGTTGGCGGACTACACACCTAAGAAATTCCTAAGAACTTTTAGGTGTGCAGGTTTCCTAACGATGTATTCCAGCATCATAAAAGTCAGTGATGATTTATAGTTATTACATATATAACTTGGAAAAGTCAGAGGTGTGTGCCTGGGGTTCGAACCCGCGACCGCCGAGATTCTCGACCGTGCGCCTAAACCTCGAGGCCATCACTGCTTCACTGCTATATTTGTGTATTTATTATATTAGCATAATTATATGTTCACATTGTGGACTGAACTCTCCTTAACCCTCTGAGTTGCAGAGGTGACGCGTGCCCAACAGTGTGACGTATATGGCCTGATGATGATGATTGGTTACTCATTAATGCTATTATCATTAATGCTATGCTTGAAAGCTTCGATATTCTATTAGTCACTAGTTAATGCTCCAGATTGCTTTCGAGTTCTAATTACGAATTTTTTAAAGAAATATTTCAACAATGTTTCCTTAAAGGTGTTAACAGAACATACAAAGTGCAATGACTGTCTTTCATATTTAAGAAGACAAAAACCTCTGTCAGGAATCTACACCCCTATGTACTTATAAGATCACCATGCCGAAATAGACCCCAATTATATAAGAAGAAATTAATTGCATATAGGTAATTAACAACTTCTTCTATTGAGCAAAATGGAGAGTACAGGCTTACTATAACTCCTTGATTTATAACATTTTTGGGTTCTGGCTTTCAGGTTTATAGTTAGGCGATACTATTTCTGATACAAAATGTAATTCACATTTACGTAATATAGTGGTTTTATTTCGAGCTCGAGTTTACCCTCGAGGCGTATTTTCCGGTTGTCAGTGGCCAGTCACGGTCGGAGCTTTGTATGGACGTGATAAATGTGAGTTCCGAATAATACACGGTTTATTTTTGTAACTATTTGCGTTTAAAGTAAAAGGAGTAATTTTCATGAAATATATCAAGAGTTCAAAATGGATAAATTGAAGTGATTTTTGAACAGATTCGTTTCTGGAAAAAGACCGTTGGCATTCTATTTGTCTTATTTTTTAAATATCTATTTCTATTTTTATTAAAAAAAATCCATTTTAACTAAACAGCAAGATTCTAGAAAATATATTAAGCACATTAAATATTACTGCCGTACTGGAACAGTTGTGACCAAGGAATTAAGATGACACTGATAGCTTTCAGGGTTTTTATCGAAGGTTCAACAATATGCGCGCGGAATTGTCGCTGACATTCAGATGCAGGCAGGATCGTTAAATCGAGTGCATTTCGCTCGCTTCCATTTTATATCTATCGTAAATTTCGAGCACACACCTAAACCGGACCGACATAACTCGTCCTTACAATAATAGATTTACACTGGACCAGTCTTCGAGCAAAACAAATACGCCTATGTTTTCTTACGACTTTAGTAATGACGCTGAGGATTCCGCCCAGTGCGCCGAGTATGGCGAACCTTTAATAATCAAACCATGAGGGCTTTAACAAGGATAACTATTACATTTATACTAGTCAGTTTTGCTGCAATAGGAAAATAAAGAATATGAACAGTAACTATTAAGGCTCCTTAGAATGTTTAATGAAAGAAAAATAAGAGTTGGAAACAGTGGAGGGAGTTTAAAGACCCAAATGTTTATATGTGACCACAATACCTGGAAGCCTGAGGTGACAACCAATTACGAGTATTTATGCTTTACATTTTCAGTAATTCATTATGTTATTTGTTACGTACAATGCCTACACCCAAGCCATTGGGCTAATATGCAATTTTACGATGGATTTAAATGGGACATTGTAAAAGGTTATGTGCCCAAGAAAGCTAAGGAAATAGAAATTAAAACATATAAGACTTTGCTTGATATGAATAATAGCATAAATCGCCTTCAGCAGTAATACATCATCACAATAAATTTGCCGCCATCCTCAGCATTATGTTAATGGAAGATCATAAAATTTGTTCGCGTGCGGGTTTTAATCTTTATTGAATAAACTGCATAATATAAACTGTAAGGTCGAAGTCGAGTCGAAGAGTTATAAATATATCCTTAAGTAAGTTCAGGAGGTATCCAGTCAAACTTATTGTTTAAGGGATTCTAAATTTCAAAAAATTATTTAAATTCACCAGTAAAAGAGGTTTAACAAGGTCATAATCAGGATTGGGATTCTACAAAGTTGAACTGAATGTTGCTTATACCTAATATGTATAAGAAAAAACGGTAATGAAGTAATTAATTTAAATTTTTTTATCTTAATAAGTAATAAAGGAAGCAAAATGTATATCTATCAAAATCTTTTTCGCATAGGTAAAATAATATGTGTATTCAAATTGAATTATCACTTGCTATCCGTGCTCAGCAGTGGGCGAATATGGGTTGATGAAGAAGAAGAAGTAGTCCGCCAACCCGTACTAGGCCAGCGTGGTGGACTATGGCCTAAACCCTCTCAATGGTAGAGGAGACCCGCGCTCAGCAGTGGGCGTATATGGGTTGATGAAGAAAATAATAGAAAATTCTTTCATGTATCTACGCACAATAAAATAGAATAAAGCCCATACGATAATTTGTTTCATAAATACGGAGCGAGTATTTCACTATTCATACAACCAATCGTATTTTTACTATTCTCTTCGGTACATAACTAATTTTTATGTTAATTTCCCGCGAGCAGTGCGTCGGGGGGCAGTGACCTTGCCGAGGATTTGTTACGTCCGACTCACAATTACACGCCGCCAATACCGTAAAAAGTTATTTAATGATTTCTAATTTTTTACTCCTCAAACTGGTAATCCACCATTTGAGATACAAAACAAGTAAATCTCCTTAGATTCTCAGAATTATGCGGCAACGTAATCAAGAAGGTTTTCATTATAATTTAAAATTTGCGCAAACCGAAGTGCCATGCTGTTAAGTAAAAGTAAGTTAAGTATATAAAAAAAGTTATGGTGTAGACCCTATAGGTATTGTTTTACTTTTATGTTTGATTTGCTCGTGGTCTCGTGGTGCAAACACGTGCCGCGCGATCTAGAGGTCCCGAGTACGATTACCGGCTTGGGAAATGTCATTGGGTTTTCTATTAGTAAATTCTCATAAATTCTTTATTAGGAAAGGCTCATTCCCTATTACTTGGGTTTAATACATTTCTCCCTACCTTTTCGGGGAATACAAGTGAATTTTTTTCGGTAAGAAATTATTTATTATTCTTTGTCTTTTAAACTCACTATGCGACTTAATTCATATCCAATTAACATAACCACAACCTTTTCTGTGGCTTACATATTTGTCAAACAAAAAAACATTTAAAATTGTTAAAATTACACTTGAATGTAGAGAAATATAAGAATTATCGAGACTTATGTTAATGATTGAATTGCATCAATAATTTCCAGCTCAAGGACAGCAGTAGCGTGTCTGTAATGTCTATAATCAATACTAACGAGTGTCTATGACAATTTAATTGAAACAAAAAACTCATTGTCTTTATATTTTCCTTTTCATTTGCTATTTCATGTCGTTTTCATTCGAGAATACGTCTTTCTCAGCATTATTTTTTTATTTTTATGAAACGAGTGGCGGAAGGTTTCATTCCCACACCGAGACAAATATTCGTGTGATCCAAAAATATTTGCCTCAGATCTGGATGTTTATGAGATCGAATAGTCTCTCGTAGTTTCTGATACCCATAACACAAGATATGTATCTTAATGTGGGGCTGGTAACATATGTAAATATTGGATGTATTTATTTTTAATTGGGATCTTTATTGGGCTTTTAAAATAAGAACCTTGGCACTATATGAGATCAAGTACCTACTCTTTGACATTGCGAGCCATATAATGTTGTCTTAGCAACATTTACAATGAATGTATTTTATGGCATATATATTTTATGGCATATATATGGCATAGTACGTATTTTGTTGCTCCAAGACATCTTTTATTGTAAAGTACCTATTACAAAAAAAAATACCTCTTAGTACGATGTTCAATTAAGGAGTCACGAGTGGTGAGAAAGCTAGAAGAGCGTGCTATATCTTCCTAAAAAATTGTAAATAAATACTATAATAACGGTTTCTTTTAATGCGACGTATGGTCTGTCGAAATTTCACATCGGCAAAATCTGCCGCAGGATTAATTTCAACAATATTTCTTAGTGAAGCTGTGTTTATATTTTTTCATACTATGTGGTTAAATGTTAAGCCTCAAATCGGCGTGGGAAACTAAACTAACCAACAGTTGTGTGTCCCCATAAATGAGTCGTACATAAACGTGCTAATTGCTCAGTGAACTAATTCCATAGGTGTGTCATTATCAAGCCACAGACAGTGTTTAGTAATAATATCCGTAACAGAAGCCGACTGCCGCACTCTTACCAATACTTGCGCAATATAATTACTTAATTAGCTCAACTAATATATTGGTCAATTGTGGAAAGGGCTGCCGTCGGTTCCGCGGCTTAACGATTACGGGTTCGATTTCCGTGTTGGTCTGAGTGAAATTGGGTGTTCGTATGAGCTTTTAGCAGCACAGAACCTTGATAACAGCCCGAAAAACGTCATTAAACCTATATATTCTATATTAAGCCTATATAATGCGGGTCTTAGAAACGCCTTAAAGCCTAGCCTAGATCTACTACCCTATCTGTTTGGGAGTATGCATAAATAGATTCAAGAATATGGTGTTGTAACTAAAAAAACGTGGTTTATACCGATTTTAAAATAAATTTTGTAATATTAAGAAATATATACAACCCATGAGACGGATATATGCATGCCTACTCTTTTCATAACATAACCTAAGGCTAAACGAACCTAACTTGACAATTTTATATAAAACTTCAGAATAATGCATTTCTTCAAAACGATCGGCAACGGCGCTTTAATTCTGCAAAAAGTTCAGTTACTTTCCAACATCCAAGTTTACGAGTTACAGGAATTTTTCATCACTCGAGGTAATTCTCTTGGCATAACAACAGATTATAAAGCAACCTGTTCTTAATAGAATGTTGAGCCGTAAATTTTGTGTGGCGCCACCGACATGTTATGCAGCTTGATAACTTGCCATTAAATACATTGATACTTAACGTTACTTACTTAATTATTACATCATTATACCAAAATTATGTAGCAGTACGTATTACATAAACATAACTGTCAACTGGGCTATTATGCTGGGCATGGGACTCTTCTACAGCTGAGAGGATTTGGACGTCAAACTACCACGCTGACCCAGTGCGGGTTGCCAGACTACACACCTAAGATATTTCAAATACTACACATATTCAAAGGTCATAAAACATACACAAACATTTGTCTCAGCGTGCAATAGGCTTCTCATTTTTGTAGTTTAAAGGAAGCTGAATTTACTTAGGTGATAAAACAATTGTCTTAGAAGCTCATACTTATTCTCGCCTATACGAAACGCTCGGAGGATCCCAAGTATAGATTGCGTGGTACAGTACATGGTAAAAACAATATTAATATTTTACACCCTTTACGACTTGGCGTGGGTTTTTATAATCCACAATTATTTGTTAGTGTTTGTTGATGTTTACATGGCATAAGTGTGTGTGTGTCTAGCGTGTGCGAAAGAATTGACTCCTAATTCGACTATAGTGACTTAAAAAGTTATGAAGCCTCAATAAGCCACGCATATAAACCCCTGGAACTCTATTCACTTTAATATATTTATTCATCACACATCATCAGCCCTTATATTTCCCTCTGCTGGATAAGGGCCTTCTCTACAACTGTTTAGATTTGGTACCTTAGACCACCACGCGGGCTTAGTCTGGCAATTGTGAATTATTCATCACTTGTTATTTATTTACTTCTTCGATATCCACTAGTCTTTTGTCATGTGTACTGTCTACGTACATGTTTACTAAACAGATACTCGTAAAAACAACAACTTGCTAATAAAAACAAGTGGATCCATCGTTTATGATAGAATTTTTTCAATCATTCCTACTCTGCCTATAGTATTGTTGACAAAATTATATTTTTTGCTACTTTTAATCCCTAATAAACACAAAAACCTAACCGTTTTTCAACTAAAAACGTTTGGATTAACAACCATTGTTATATCGCAAAAAACAATTTCGCGTATAAAACTACTCGGCGACCTTTACATAATGTCGCCACGGTTATGGAGGTGGAAACTGTACATAAATGTCAACGAATGTACCTATTCAAAGAAAATTAGGTTAACGCCCCGACAAAGGCCTATAGAAGAGCAAATAATTAATCTTTTAGTGACATAATTCTTTGGGTCATAACACAAAGGCGAGAGTAAGTAATTACAATAAGAATGTTTGTTTATAAGAATTTAGCGAAAATAAAAATCTATGATCCCAATTGTCGTAAGCACAACTTTAGTTTTGTTTCAGTAGTTTTGTAGGAAAAAATAATGGGCAAATGAGAAATGAAAGAAATGTTTCGGCAAAATGTATTTATTGCGAAAACCTTAATGAAACATAAATTAACATATGTAATATGCAGGTTGTATGAACGCGGCGAGTAGTCGCTGACTCGCTACACAGCATGCTCTACAAACAGTACAATACTCCTTTAACATTGAACAGCCCTCGCCGGCAATGTAAACGTTCATAATTATTAAAATGCTATTAAATATCTTATAAGGCAATTTCATATCACAATGTTGTCGTAGAAAATAGAAATCTCTGCTGGAACTGGTTCGGTATAATTTACAATATATCACCGCACACACGAGTAGGACATCGAAAGAATTCGTCTCTCAGGCTTCGCACATGCGCGTAACAGATAAAAACTTAAAAAAGACTTAAAATATATTGCAACAATTAAATCTCATAATTTCTACATCTATAATCTATTAAATCAAATTGACTAATTTATTATTATGCTAGGGAACAGTTCGTAGGTATAGATAATAAATATTTGTCTTTACATATCGGCCAACAGCTCGGCGGACGCTTGGAAACATCAGCTGCGAGCCAACGTGAAAAATGCTCCTCACACACTCCTTCATAGAATCAACACACGTAATAAATTTGATATACAAGCACAACAATTATCTAATACAATATAATCTGTACAACATACATGATGGTATAAAATGCTTTAAGGCGCGGCACCCTGTTACGTTCATTCGTGATTATTGCTATGTCAACAATATTCATTCCATACTCTTTAAAGTTTTGTACTTTCCATTTCATATATTTTCAGTATAATAATCGTAATTTTCAAATACATTTTTATATAATTATAAATATTTATATTGTATAGGATTCTTTTATAAATTTAGTAACTACTAGTGGCTGCAGTGCGTCCGACACCCGCCACCTACATCAGCGTGTTAACACTAAAGTTTCAGCCACAGCTGAGTAACTAGTGCGAACTCTACAATATAAGGCACAGACTATTTGACACATCTACTGTTATGCTGACATTAAACGACCAAACCACATTGGAACTCGCGCCACGTATACATGGTCTAAGGCACTTCACGCTTTCCGTGCATTAACAACGACGCCTAGTAACTTTAAGTACAATAAATAGAAGCAAAATATCTCGAAGTCCTGCTTCGACTAGTTGCATGCGGGCGCGGCTCCACTGACTCGCCATTACCACTACATCTAGTCAAAAGAAAGCATACATCGTGTGCTTACTAAAGTGCAACGAATGTTTATAATGTTACCGTACTTCCTCGCAAATACTTTGAATTTTACCCGTCTGTTTTCCTATTGTTATCGAGAAATAATAAGAAAAGAACGTGGACATGTAGTCTTGATCGAGTTGATGGAGAATTAAAGCAACGCCGACAATGGACCTGAGTGTGCTCTGGGCAACCCTGGGCCAGTATCGCGATGGGACGGGGAAGTGGCGCCGAGTGGCACAGTGCGGCCGCGGGGGCAGGCCCAGCGCCTCACCAACAATACTGAGACCTGATCTCAAGGCGTTATTAACGGGTTTCTTGCAATCAATTTTCTCACAATTAAACTCGTTGCAAGTGCATAGCGCGACAATACGGCGCGGCGCGGTGGCGCACCGGGAAAGTGGCGACGCAAAAACCTCATCCAGTTTTTGAGCGAGATGGAACAATAGGAAGAAACTATTTACTCACAGTCGGGAGAGGCGCGCCGGCCGCTTTCCAACGCGCGCGCGATCGTCTAATTGCTTTTACGGATAAACATCATTTGCATTGTTCGCGATCTGGAGAAAATTAATTGCTTCACAACCGATCGGCCGACGAAAGAAATCAGCGGACACACGGCTCGCTCGCGCCGGCTCCTACACTTGATGTGTTGCTTTTGACTCGTTCCCGGTTTTGACTTACGGTAAATCGCGTCAGGGAAATTCCGCGTTGGCGTGGCTCGGGCGCGGGCGCTCACACCAGTCCGTTACCGCGCGGAACTCGGCCCAAACCGAGACACTGCGTGCCTTGTGTCACTGCGCTGTTGTACGCGACGCGCCCGCTCGCGGCGTCACACGCCTTACACTTTGAACCATAGCATTTTTCACACATAAAGTTTGTAAACTAAGCCGCACCCGCCTCTTGTTTCTGTTGTATGATGGACTCCCACTGCGCGATGAGTCTGGTAGAGCTGGGCGCCAGGAACTGCTCGCCCGGCGCCAGCTGGCACAGCTCGGCCAGCGACTTCGCCGGCTTCAGGCTGCCGATGGACTCTTGTCCGGAACTATTCCGCGGCGAAGGTGACCTTAACTCTTCGTTCAGTGCCTCATATAACTCTCCTATAGATTTGGTAGGCTTTAACTTGCCAGGTGGAGGGATCTCTTCGTCTTCAGACTCGGAGTTGGTCTCCTCATCCGTGAGCTCCAAATCAAAAGGCTTTTGTTTCTTCCTCATTCTCTTGAGCTCCTGCTCCCTGTCCTTCATTTCTTGCAATTCTTTCTGAATCTTCTCTTCAACGGGTATGTAACCCTTACGCATGGGCTTACCCTCAGGAGTGCGGGTGATCACGGGGGGACTGAGCACAGGAGCAATGATCGGGGGCGACGGGAACACGAGTGGCGGCGCCATGGTTGTGGGCGTCGTGGCGCCGACGGGCGAGGTCACCGGGAGTTTCCCTTTGTTGGCGATGAATCGCTGCATGATGCCTTTGGTTCCTGTTTGCGGGGCGAAGCGCCGGGTGTAGCCATTTGTGTTCAATAAGGTTGGTGGTGTGGGGGGCGACGGCGGAATGGGACCCAACAGTTGTGAGGTGGACACCGCTCTGTTCAGTGTTTTGGGTGATTTGTGTTCCGCATCACCGTTAACGTGTCCATTTTGATGATTGACATCTATCGTGGACTCCGACATGAGTCTACTCATTCTAAAGTGTCCTTCCTTGAACTCTCTTTCCCTCTCCGTCACCTCTATGATCTCCCTCTGGATCCTCGAGAGGGGATCCTCCTTCAACAGTGACTGTAACAGAAAGAAAACTTTCATAAATACCACCAAATAAGTAAAATGAAATGAAATGAAATGAAATGAAAATGAAATGAAATGAAATTTATTTGACAAAAAACAGTTACAAAAAATATGGTACAAATAAATGGGCTATACAATTAATTACAAAAAATGGAGCATTTGTTTGCCGAACTAGGTGTAAACCTGTATTTCAGCACACAGTGCCTCTCCCCTTGTTTTTAATTAATGATAGGCAGTGACATTAACATGTAGACAATTTTGTGAATACGTAGCAGAAAATGTTAATAGGTGCGCTAATATTACAATTTCGCTGTAACAGAACGTAATTAAAGTGCAATGCAATTTTATTCGAACATTCCGCATTGTGTGCTGACTTGAATCCTATTGGACCTATCGAGTGTGAAATATTGCTGTCTGCGGTATTAATCTATTCATGAAAACGTTATAGAGATCTTCATTAGCGCTTTAAAGTTGATCCCCATAACACTTGTCTATTACCATAATTACAAGTCATTTACGATCAGACTAGTATATTGGACTGCTACTGACAATTTGTTAATTTTCCGTGCTTTCTTTCATTAGCAAAATATGAAAGGAACTTACGAGCCTTTTGATAGAAATTCAGGTTTGTTAAATAAAGCAAGCAGGTTTGGGAAATAAAGCAAGAGACAGAAGGGGTGTTCAACCTTAAAGAATACGATGTAAGTTGAAAGCACGCCGATGCCCCTGCGAACACGGCCTCCTACGTCACGCTTGAAGTTTTACATTTGCATTCGTTTCCTACGAATGTACGAGTATTTATAATTTTTTATTCAATTCTCTCAACGTAAATATAGGTAGCCCAATTTAATAGTAACGAATAATATTAGTATAATAATATAATATCACAAGGTATGGTTTCTTTTGGCACAATATTTTTATTATAGGGTTCAATGAATTAATTTCAAGATTATAACAACGATTACAGCAACGAATTTGGTGATGTATGTAATTTAAACTGAATAACATCACATCAATCATAGAAGAAATTTTGCAAACACAACCGTATTTTTTACACGTTGATCAGTGTTAGGTTGAAAAAGTCCTATTTCAGTACACCTACAAATTCAGTTACAATGTCCACGGCACCAACATAATTGTGCATTGTCATAAACGATCAAATTTTGAATACAAATAGGCGACACATTTCACTTGCAACCATGATCCCTTTAGCTTCCAACTCGAGATGTCTAATCATATGACTTGTGCCACTAACAAATGAATGTTTATAGTGTTGTGCAGTGGTCGGCAACCTTTTGGCAGGCAAGAGGCACAAGGTGGCAAAATAAAATAAGGGCGGGCCGCGAGATGGCAAAACAAAATAAGGGCGGGACGCACTTGTGATATTTACTCAGATTCCAAAAAAAGGCGAGTTGCACTTGTGGCATACAACCCAGATTTCTAAAAAAATAATATAATCTACAAAGGAACTACTAACGACTCAGCGATTTCATACAAATTTCTCGCTTGTTAGCTAACATATTTGTAGTTGCCGTCCCTAGAATTACTCCCAAATCGTCATCTGAAAAGGAGAAGCATTACTATATGTTTTTACTTTTTTTCCTAAGTAAGACATCCGCGAGCCGCGGGTTGCCGACCACTGCCCTAGTGCATGTGCGTAAGCACTACGTGTGTTGCAAAGTAAACATATTTTTATGAGAGGTCGGCTCATATCTGCGGCTGGCGATTAGCGCGCCGTGCTCGCTGCCCAGCTGACCTTAGCACTTGTTACGTGACACACACTAAACTCGTTTCAAATCAATTCATTACACATATTCGTTCAAGTGAGTTTTTGCTGTTCTTCGGAATTTAAGTAGTCTGACTTTAAGTATTTTCCTTGTAGTTTTCTATGAAGCAGAATAGTAACTAGTAATTAACATTATTAACCCTCATGTATGTATTCAAAACAACTCAGTGTGGAGTAGAACTTCCTCTGCAGCTGAAATAACTTTTGCCTCAATTCACCACTGGCCTAGTGCGGGTTCGCGGACTACACACTCAAAGAATTTCAAAGAGGTTTTAGGATTTTTCACGACCTGTTCCTTCACCATTAAAGAAAGATATAACTTATTGTGACCTTTGGTTTTAACTGCCAGGACTCTAACAATGTTGTATTGTCTTCCAAAAATCACAGCAAAGTGATTGACAACAATAATGTACGTGAGGACAAATTTAGCAGATCGATCTTGGCTGAAGTTTCTATTTATGTAAGTTGTTTGGCTGTCGTGACTTAGAGAATACTGGCAATAATTGTAAATTCACGATAAAAACGATTTCCAATATCAAGTTGATTAACACTTGGGATACTTCTTAAAGGATCTAAATCTTTGAACAGTTTAATACAGTAATGTTTTAACATTTAATATTTAAATGGAAGGTTCAATGTGTTTGGTTAACTGTATTGTTCTTTAAAGTGCCTTTTACAAAATCAAGTTTATTTTTATGCATTCTTAGGAATTATCGAGAAAACAATATACTTATTGGTACATGAATTGTCGCGATATCGTGCGACGATAAGGAAATTCTCAAGAAAACTCGATAATTAACACGTTAGCACTAATCTCTGTAAATCATTGATAATTGGCTTATCTTGCTCAACGATCATTCGTTATTTTTAATTGATACAGTGTCCGAATGTTCATCCTTTTAATTTACACAAAAGACTAGCCAAATTTAAGTTGTATTCATCCGCAAGTATTTAGAGTAAATAGCGTAGGTCTTACTCACCGGGTATGGTCTATGTATATTGAGGATTATTTGAACTAAAACTTGTGATTAGATTAATAAAATACTTTTAAATCTCAGATCACATCTGTTTCAACACTCGCCGGACAACTGACGCGAGTAAATGTCATCGTCTCATTAAATATTTCTCATAATTAATTATACAGAGATTAGCACACATCATGCATGAAATATGCTTATAGATTACTATTGGAAAATGTCAGCAGAAATGTAAATATTTCATCATTCCGATATGCATACGCGGTGTAAGGAGGTCAGCCGCGACCACTGGCCAACCGTGTTTGTGCAAAATGCACACTGACGGCTGACCTACGCACCGCCATATACAGTTTCACTGATCTACTTTCGGAGATTTATCGCACGGCATGCGACTACCGGCGGCCCCGGCTGCCCCGGCGACCGCCACCCTCCCCCACGTACTCACATCGGCGCGCCACATGTCCACGCCGAGGACGCCGCGCCCTCACACCCTCAACGTTTACGAACAGAGGGTAGTCGCACAAACCACGCGAATTGTTATCACAGCAGCCGTGCGTGCGACGTGTGCATATCACGAAACACCGTATTGAACACAATCGACACAAGTCATTAACGGATGTGGCTAATTCCCACAGATAAGACAATGGCCACTCGTTTGTTATTGCACGAACATTCGATAGCAATAAAGGTAAAATGTATTGAACAATATCCAAGATAATATATCGGCGGGCTGCGTTATCAGATGTGTAACAGTACAATGGAGATCTTTAGTACTTTTACCGATGCGCCGGCGGTTCGTGAGCCGAGACATGTATCCGCAAATCCCAAACAGCTTTCTAGGGGCCCGCGGCGCCCGCGGACGGTCCCGAATTCGCACTACGTCATCGCGCGGCTGACCCCTGCAGCCTTCGGAGCGCTAATTAATCCGGAGGAGGTTGCCCTGCGGAGTGTCTGGCGGCGCCGGCGGCCGCGGCCGGTGCGACGACCTACGAACCTACGACCGCGATCAGGACTAGTCTCGCGCGATCTAAACTGGAGCGCGTTCGCATTCCGACACAGAACAACACGAGTATAAACAAAACGGTACTCACTTCTCCCATGGTGGAGTAGCCGGTCACCGACGCAATCCGATATCCGTACGGGAAGGAAGCGAATAGTTCTCACACTAGTGTTTCACTGTTTCAACATCACGACACGACACCTGCCAAGGTTGTGAGTCCGAACTGTCGACGGACGTGCTGTGCGGCCGCGGGCTAACGTCCTCTGTCGACGGCGATCCGCGAGTACCGAGCGCCGACTCCGGCCGCGAGCGCCGAGCGCGTATCACCTGGCTCGCCTAATTGGCGCGAGAGCGAGACGCCCCGATAAGCGATTTACCGTCACACGTGGAAAAGAGAAAGGGCCACGGATTACAACACCTGGTGCTGCTTTGCCGACGCGGGCTGTTTTACCGGCGCGAGCGCGCCAGTTTGAAACTTGAGCGCGGATTTCCGCACTATTGGTTTGGGAGGGAGCGGCCGCGCCACCGCCGCCACTCCGGAATCCGACTCCCCTCGCGGTCAACAGGAAGACGGACTCAATTAAATGCACCGCCGTCAGGTTCTGTAACGAAAAGTTAATTAAAATATACCTCTTCTCACGGGAACCTGACGATTACCAAATATAATGTAATGGTAGCCGACAGCGCCATGTGTGGTTTTACACTAAATACTACAATAAATGTCAATGTTTATCGGTTAGTTTAATTCTACAAAAGGGTCATATAATATGAAAATGATGAGCATTGATGAGCATTGATGCTTAGTTAAACAAACATTCGAAATACAGCCATTTTTCCGTAATTTTCATGAAATATGTAGTCTGATATAAGGAGATAAAATAGACACAACGATGTTAAAGGCCAATACTAATTTTATTCTAATGAAAGAATGTGAGTTAACTAACTTTAATTCTAGAGCTCAGTTATTTGATTTTATTAAAAAGTATAAAAATATTGTGTGGTACTGCAACGGAAACTACCGCCATACGATCGAAAAGATCGAAGTTCGTAAGTATTTGTCTATAAATAATTTTAGCTTCTATTATTATATAAGTACTGTCTTACTGATGAATAGTAAACATACAGACTGATTGTGATGATGCTCAAAAATCCCAATACAATTTACCTAAGTACCTGTAATTCATTTTACTTTTCTAGATAGACATTAAAAGAAGACGAAGTAGTGATTGCTTCGAAGTTAAGGCGCACGGTTGAGAATCACGGAGGTCGCGGGTTCGACCAGGCGCACACCGATTATCGACGTTACGTATATATTCACAGCGAATTACCACTTGCTTTAGTGGTGAATGACATCGTGATAAAAAATGGACACCTAAAAGTTGTTACACTCCACTCATTTTCCTTTTGTTCTTTCATCAAAGAAAACCTGCCACACTTTGGTATTCATAAGAAACGATAATAACTTACCGTCAAGTATGGAATTGCATGGAGTCATTAAAAAAATATTTCTACACATATGCACTTAGAAGTAATTTCTCCGCGTCCATTGCCATATTCCAAGTGCCTATTTAAAAGCGGTGGCGCAAATGAGAACTTTCTAATTAATAAACATCGTATTAAGCATGCTTATACATTCGTAGATTCATTCACGCCTATATTACTACAGGTCCAGGCAGAGGTGCATTCTAGAATTCTCATTTCGTATGCTTGAAAGTGTTCAGGCGCGAGCTAAAAAGGTTTCCTATCAGAAAACCACAGTAATATTGCAAACCCAAAAATAGATTTCGGGAAAATATATTATAAAAAAATGATTCTTGTGTCTAAAAGCCTTTTAAATTAATATAAACAAGGAATACAAAGTATTGTTTTTCACACAAACTTTATTCAAATCATTTCTTAAGTTCTATTCACAGACTCTTATATTTACGACTAGCACTTAATTATATAGAATCACAAAACGGTCATGATAAGTTCATATCAATTAGCAATTTCTAGTAGGAGTGTGCATTTCCACAATTATTTAAGAAGTATAAATAGAATCTTTTTATATTACCTACTTATAGAACAGCCTGATTCCGTTTTACTTTTCAAAGCTGCACATGGATGTAAAAGTATTTTAAGTGTATTTTTGTCTTATTTCTATTCATGGCATAGCAACTAATATTAATTCCAGGATAAAAAAAAGAAAATACAAGCATTAAATTCTCTCAAATCGCCATAATTATGTCGGTCGGCTTAATTGCTTCTTTACGCTTTTACTGTCGCGTGAGACAGATAATTGCACAAACCGCTTAAAACAAAACGGGTATGGCACAGTCGCACGAGCACAGGTATTCAATGATTACAGTAATCTAGATTATCTTAGTCAGTCTTACTTGATGTTTCTAATATTTTCAACCGATATTAAATAACCATTTAAAACTACTCTAAAATCTTAAATATGTGTTTTTTTAATTAATTTTGCTGCTAATATAAAATAAGGTAATACTTGGTTTGATTTCCTATCTGGTATTACTTTAGGATGTGCCAAATTTGGTCCTAGTTATACCTGAATGTCCATTAAATTCAAAATCTTAGGCTTACAGTTTCATAAATTTGACATGCCTGCGGCCTGTATATAAAAAAAACTAAATATTGCCAGTACTCATAATAGAAACCTGTTGCACATTTAAACCTACAGACCAAAGATCCATTTTTATAACAGTTATTTTAATATACAAATAATTTATCAATACTTCATACCCACAATGTGTAAAATATTGGAACATGTACTACATTAATTCTAGATTATCACATTTTTACTTAATTCCTTCCATTATCACTTCATCTTGTGTTTTAAATCTTATTTTAGTTGTGTCCATATGACTACCCTTGAGATGCCTTGTCAAGTCACTGGTGCGGAAGAACCCTCTGGAACAATGTGGGCAAATGTATGGAGTGTGGTTTGTGTGATGCTTCAATAAATGCATTTCCAATAGCTTTCCAGTTGGAAATGTCTTTGTACATTCTCCTATTGAACATTTGAATTTCTCTGCATTTTCATGTTTAAACATAATGTGGTAAGACAGGCTGCGTTTAGTAGCATATGACTGATCACAAATCTTGCATACAAATGGGCGTTCTCCAGTATGTTTACGCATATGCTCCTCCAAGTCTGGGAAAGTTTTCGTACAGATGCTGCACTGACCTGACTTTTCTGAATGTTTTCTCCTCATATGTGTTTGCAAGTTACCTTTCAAAGAGAAGACCATACCACAGACTGTGCATACAACTTGTTTTTCATTTGAATGTAGCTTCAAATGGGTATCAAGTGAACTTTTACTTTTAACTGACTTGTTGCATAAATGGCAAGTGTATTTCTTCTCATTGCTGTGAACAGACATGTGCTTTTGTATGGCTGATCTGTCATAGAATGATTTCTGGCAGATGGGACATGAGTGTCTTCGTTCTCCAGTGTGGGAATATTTATGACGTATCAGTGAAGAGATTTGTCTGAATCTCTTTGGGCATAGCTTACAGGCATATGGTCTCTCATCAGTATGTCTTCGTACATGAGCTATTATTTCACATTTGCGGAAGAACCTGCTGCCACAGGTTTCACATATGAATTTCCTTTCCCTATTTGAATGGTGAGTTTCAATGTGTTTTTTTAAAGAGCCTTTGACATTAAACCTCATGTTGCATACATTACATGAGAAAGGTTTTTCACCAGTATGTGTTCTTATATGAGCTTCCATTGCTGACCTACTCTGTACCATGAGACCACAAACAACACATTGTATAGGGCCGGATTTTACTCTATTTTTGGAATTACTAACTTTAATTTGTTTGTGTCTATCATGTTGTGTTTGTATATGTTTTTTAAGTGCTCTTTTTAGGGCAAACATGGAGCCACAAGTGTCACATGGATAAAAAGCTTTAATTTTTGGCTTGGATTGCTTTTCTGAGAGTGTTTTTTCATAGTCAGGTACTGATTCAATCAACAACTCAAAATCTTTCTTCGTCATGTTCTTTTTTGAGCAATCATTATCCCACTCATCAGCAAAGGACTCGTCGAAACTATTTTCATTAGTTGTTTCCAATTTAATCTCTTCCTCTTTGACATTAAGATCTGAATTTTCTTGTGCAACAATACTTACTGATCTAAGTGCTGTATCGGAAGATTCGCATTTGATAATAAATTTGAAGGCTATATCCAACTCAAGGGCACAGGGCTCACACATAGAGTCAGGAAGACCATCATCTTCTTTTATCAAGATGTTAACGCATTTCATTATTCTATCGCAATGTTGTAAGTTGTCTTGCTTGTCGAATAACAATACCGTGCCGAGGTTGTTGAGACATACGCGACATATTTTAGTGTCCATAATAAATTTTTAATAATCTTGATATTTTAAATCCTCATAAATTAACACAGAAATGTTTATTTGTTAATAATTAATCAACATGAGACATTTCACATACTATAAACAATCGTGTTTAGTGTTTACACAACAAAGTGACAGTCGATTTAATAACATTAGTTAGATTTTTTGACGTATGGCGTTACTATCGCAATTTCCTATCTGTGGATTTTTTTGTCGAAGTTAATGCTATCAGCTATGAATTAGGTATAGTAAACAAGCGCACTCTGCCAGTATTCCCATAATAATTTTCAGATTCCGCTCTACCGCTGAGAAATATCTAATTGAAAACCTTTACAGTGTGCCTGAGGCCTGTGACACCTCTAAAAATATTTTTTTTGACATTGATTTTTTTAGTTAATTTTCTATATCTTATTTTAATTATAAAACATATCCTAATTCAGTTATTTGAAGTAGCATTAATGATCAGCATCATCTGTTTGATGATTTGTATTCGAGAAAAAAATCTGTGGACGTAACAATTGTTAATTTCATATCTACGTTCAAAAGTAATCTGTGGCAAATATGAGTTCCATACTTTATTATGTTATTGTTTATATTTTAATTTTTATTTGCTACTCGCGTCTCGCTATTTAAATAATGGTATAGCGGACTAAATGAAAGCAGTAATATGGACTTGAAAGTGTGTCGACTGTGCTGTGAAAACGAAGCGACATCTCATATCTATCGAGCTGGTTCGGATGATGTTCAAATCAGTGCAAAAATAATGTATTGTTGTTCAAAGCTTGAAATTAAAGAAGATGATGGCTTACCGGCATATGTATGTGTCGCTTGTGAACAGGAGCTTCATATGTGTTACCAATTTGTATTGAAATGCGAGGCTGCGGAAAAAAAACTACGCGCGCAAGCAAACGATTTAGCATCAAATACCAGTACTCAATATAAAGATTATGAGCCAAAAGTTGAGATAAAATGTGAACAAAATTATGAGGACCATAATTACGAGGATATTCAAGGTGACGATTTAACAAATAACTCATGTAAATTAGAAAATATCTTATCAAAAGAGCAGGTCAGGAAAAAAAGAAGTTATAGAAAAAGAACGTCTTACAAATCTATTGATTCTCTAAAATGCAATGTATGCAACAGGATATGTGCGCACCCGTCGGCGCTGGCTGCACATATGCGCGTTCACACAAATGAAAAACCGTATCTGTGCACAATGTGTGACAAGAGGTATAAAGATGGAAGTAATCTAAAGAGACACATCAACAGAAACCATCTCAGACAGAGGGAAAGAAATTTTGTGTGTGAGCATTGTGGTAAAGGATTTTATTCCAGAAGGGATATTAGGGTCCATATGAGGACACACACTGGTGAAACTCCCTATGTATGTAATATATGTTTAAAAAGTTTTGCACAAACAAGCACTTTGCTCAGGCACAAACTGCGGCATGCAGGTACCAAATCTCACTCTTGTTCTACATGCACTAAAGCTTTTTGTACAAAAGAGGAGTTAAGAAATCATATGACGGTTCACTCAACTGAGAAAAAGTTTTCATGCCCAATATGCAAAATACCATTTAAGTATGCTAACAATGTGAGAAAACATTTAAGAATACACACCGAGCCCAACAGGTTTGTTTGCAATCACTGTGGACGTGCATTTAATCTGAAGGGAAACCTCAAGATGCATATTGATAGGCTTCATTCCGAAAAGTCTGGGTTTTGTAATATTTGTTCAAAGAGCATGTCAAATATTGAAGTACATATGTGGCGCCACACTGGCCAAAGACCACTGAAATGTGAATTGTGTTCAAGCAGTTTCTTTGAGCAAAAGGCATTAGGACGCCACATGAACTACAAACACAAACAGACTGAGAAATACAAGTGTCATGTGGAAGGCTGTTTGATGGGTTTTCCTTCCAAACCAATGCTGGATGTGCACACTGCAAAACTTCATAGCACTGACATTCCATTTCCGTGCGACAGGTGCTCCCGTGGGTTTTACAGGAAGAATGATTTAGCTAGACATAAGATAGGTACCCACAAAGAAAGACTGCTATAAATTTTACTATTTTTAAGAAACAATGGACTGCCCTTATTTATTTAAATTCCATAATCTAGTCAAGTGTAACTTAATAAAATATGTAAACATACCACATAAATGTTTTTTTATTACCTAATATTCTCATTTTGAGAAATACATAAATGTAAGGCTCGACCGAGATCTCGGTCTCGGCATTCTCGGCTACAAATCCTACCGAGAAATTTGTCTCGGTTCTCGGCTGTTTCTAGCCGAGATTCTCGGTCATAACCGAGACTGTAACTTTTTTCGAATCGGCATTAAATTTTTACCGCGCGTGGCCACGCGTAAATATAGTACAAGCTCGGTAATCAAAGAAATGCAAATATTTTTGAGTTTTGGTTTTTGTCACCTTATAAGTTGCTTAGTGCTTAAGCCTGCAACAAATAATTTTTTAACTACGCCGCCTACTAGTTACGCAAGTGAACAACTGTTTAGGAGAGCTGGTCAATTTTATGTCGAAGGACATGTAGTAGTAGTAGCGTATTAAAAAAAATCACGCTTTGTCTATTCTCGGTCTCGGCCGAGACTTTATTTTATTCTCGGTCTCGGTCTCGGCCGAGACTTTATTTTATTCTCGGTCTCGGTCTCGGCCGAGAACAAAAAATCCATCTCGGTCGAGCCTTACATAAATGTAAACAATCTTTTTTAGTCTTTCTACACCAGTACAATTAGTGATCAGTATAATGTGGTACAAATAGATGGTCAACCGAATTAACACGAGCTGATCTCGGAAAAATATGGTGTACGGGATTATGGCGAGAGTAGATGATTTAGTAAGAATTCAAGTGATCAACATTATACATCAGCTAAAATTTTGGCTTTAATTAGTAAATGTGTGATTCAGGTTTTTTCCTATTTCTTTTCCATATTTTGAAGCAATGTAACTATAAATCCAATTATATACAAAACTCTTAAATAAAGGACTTATCAATACGAAGCAATACAGCCTAACAAAAATGCATTTACGTATGCAAAAATGCACAAATGAAGGGTAAATAAAACCAACATAATATGCTATACAATATTTATTCTTAGTGCTGATGAATATCATGATTGAAAACAAACCGTATCACAGTCCGCTACAGACAACGGAAGCTTACACAAAACACGAACGTCGCTTGAACACAGCGCATGCGGTTTTGAGTAAAACATCTGTGGGCTGCGAATAAACTCTGTCAAGGGAAACATCGCGAGTCTCCGCCGATTGTGGAACAATCGCATCTCGCCGCTGGACCCAATTGGCTATAAAAATCGACTATTTAATATTGCACGATCGTAACAGGAATAACATTTTGTGACGTTAAAACAATTTATAAAATATAATAGGTCAGCATATGCCACTGTGGCACAATCGATTCCGGGCGACTCTTTAAATCAATAATTATGGACCAAATAACACCATTATACATCATCAACACTCTCGTTTGTACAAAACAATAACCCTTACAACATTATAAATACATTAATAATTCATTATTTACATCAATAACATTAACGTCTATATCTTTGCGTTTGTAAATAAAGAAATTGCACACGTTACAATCAGATTTTTGATCCAGTCAAAAGATTGTTGAATAAAATTATTCAAATATATATCATCATATAAAAAGAAAAAAATAACCGCTCGCGTACTGAATAAATAACGCGTACATCAGTCAACAATTTACAACTAGTTTTAAAGCTAAAGGCGTTTATGTTGCATGCGGTTTTCGCGCGCTGCTCGAACCATCCGTGCGTGTACAGATATCTCGAGTCTGGAGAATGTAGTTCGAGTGTCGGTCCGTACAGAGTACCGACCGGACGTGGTGCGTGCAAAAACTGCGCCACACAGGAACGCACAACGTTATATAAAATCATTAAGAAACAGACGCACGGCCGCGCCATGTCAACACTATCATTACGTGTACGAATATACGTCGCACACTCGTTGTAGGTGACTACCACCGTTACTATAGGGCGGCGTCGACTACGTCTATCGATATCGACTGATGTTAGCGCTAATAAATACTTACTGTTCAACAAAAAGAATCTATTTTTGTCGAGGCATTGTGAGCTTCAAAATTATTACAACAGAAAGAAAAAGACTAGCGTGGAACGTTTCAAAAGATACTGATAAAATGAACATATAAAACAATTAAAGCTATAGATAGTCACACAGGTTTATCGAACATAAAACCATCAATCGATATCGACAAACGCTTGTCACAAAGACATTTAGGCCGTTATCGACGCTACCCGTGTCTATTCAAAGGGTAAGCTAGGATGCACACGTGTATGACTGTAAAGCTTCCCTAGCTGGACAACTAGAAATGAATATTCTGAACGTTAGCACCAGAGAAACGTCGAATAAATCAGTACGCAATGTCGAGTCGATGTCACCGATTTAACACTATCACATACACGCCAACATTTAAATAATTGTGACTAATAAAATGCACATGCTTTACATATAAAAAAGCTTTAACTATAAATAATTTGCATTACCCCACGACGCGCCCACGGCCGGCAGACCGGCGCGTCGAAAATTATTCTCTAGTTTCATCGTTTATACATATATAATTTGTATAACGTAAAATATATAAATATCAGGGCACTGCCCGACGCAAACCCAGTCAAATAAAACTAAATAAATTTCATTTTGAAATCATCTAACAGTCCTTAAATATACACATATCGATAACGCACATGGCAAAAAAAAACAATTAAACGTGGAAAAAAAAGTCGACAAATATCGATACAGCATCGACGCGTGCACTCGATTTCACGTCCGAGTACGTCACAACAATTTACACAAACAGTCGCGAATAATGGATTCACGCAGGCTTCCAAGCGTCCGAACCGTCTTCCCCTGCTACTGGACGGGAGGCGTGGCTCCAGCGGGGGCGGCGCGGCGTTGTTAGTTGATGGCCTGCTCCGTCATCTGCAGACACAGCGCGTCCAGGCTGGAGTAGTCGTCGGGCGTGTGCGGGGGCGTGGGCGGCGGCGCGGGGTGCGCGGGGGTGTGCGGCGCGGGCGCGGCGGGGTGGCGCGGGGGCGGCGCGGGGGGGAACGCGCACAGCTTGCCGCCGCCCGGGCTCCACACGCGCTTCTGCGCCGCCTTCGTGTACCCGTTGTGTCCGCTCATGCGCCACCTGCATACCAATTCACTGATTAGTGCACTTGTAATAAGTTACACTGAAAGACAGGTCCTCGAAACCGACGTGCATGGATGAAGAGGATAATGTCAGTGGGGGAAGCGAAAGAGGTGTGTTTGGACCGTGGCAATTGGCAAAGGCGGTTCATATTGTTGATGTTAATGATGATGTGACTAGGTGGGTTACCTAGGTTTTGGTCCCCTGCGACTGAGCGGCATGTCGCTGACGTGATGGAAGAACTGCCGCGGCGGTAGACGATGCCGCAGCCGCTTCAGCGCCTCTTGCATCTCGGGCGCTGCAAACGCTTCGTGGTGCAGCGCCTGAAAAAAATGATATTGTAATTTTTATAACGGAAACGAAATGTAATACCTAATAATACAATCGAAATTAATTTTAAAAATTAATTCAATATTGTATAATTTATATAAGGGGTCATCTATAAATTACGTCGCGCCTTAAGAGGGAGGGAGGGAGTCGACTGAGTGTGACATTATGAGTAAGGAGGGGGGGAGTCATACAAATGTGACCAGCTGTGACAAGGACGGGGGAGGGCCCAAAAGTCATGAATTTCATGTGATATAATTTATGGATGGCCCCTAAGACTTATTCGTATTTTAGTTGATTACGCATTTATCACTAGGGATGTTCTCCATCTCCAAAGCGTAGAGTGGTTGAAGGTAAGTCAACCACAAAAATAGAATACATGATGTTGGACTCTATATTTACCCTTATGAAACTTATGCATATGCAGAAGAGTTATAAGTGTGTATGTGTGTGTGTACGTACCCTCTCGACGAGCCAGCAGTGCAGCGACATGGGGTCGACGGGCGAGTCGTGCTCGCAGTCGTCCGCGGGGGGCGCGCACCCGCCCGACGCGCGACTGCTGTTCAGGCTCTTTGACGCTGTTGACACAGAATATTACATTAGTGGTTTATTACGTACGGCGCTTTTGTGCTAGTGCGTGCATCGGTGAACGTGTGTGTGTGTGTGCTGGCGTGTGAGTAGGTGTGCATGTGGGCGCGGGTGAGTGTGTGTGTGCGTGTACGTACCGAGCTGCAGCGCGCGCACTATGGCGGCGGGCAGCGGGTCGGCGGGCGCGAGCGGCGTGAGCAGCACGGCGCGCAGGGTCTCGAGCGCGCGGGTGAGGGCGGCGTGCGGGGCGCGGGGAGGGAGCGCACGGAGCTCCGCCTCCACGCCCGCCACCACGCCGCCGCGCTCCGACAGCTTCTTGATCGACAGCAGCAGCTTGTGCCGCGCGCCCTTCGTCACTCCTGAAGTCACACGCGCCCTCATATCAACTCAGTGTGCTTTTATACATTCAGCACCCGTCAGCCAATTAAGGTCCACTGCTGGACTCAGGCCTCCACCAATGACCTCCACCGGGATCGGTCGGAAGCCGCTTGCAGCCAGCGACGACCCACGACCTTTACAAGGCCGTCCAATCATCTTGTCGGAGAACGTCCCACGCTGCGCTTTCTAGTACGTGGCCTCCACTGGAGAATTTTTTAGCCCCATCGGCCATCAATTCTCTGCGCCATTGCCATTGCCACTTCAACTTGCTAATAACAACTATGTCGGCTACTTTAGTTCTACGGATCTCTTAATTTCTGAGGCGAAACCCCTAGCATAGCCCTCTCCATAGCTCGTTGAATGACTCTGAGCCGTCCAATAACGCCTTCTGTGAGAGGCCACGCCTCAGTGCTTTATGCCATCACTAGTAACACACAACTATCGAAGACTTTTGTCTTCAGGAAGACGAGAAGACGTCGCGCAGCTTCCCGAACGCCGCATATTCGACAACAACTTCAGGAGTCGAACCTCCAAATGCGATCGGAGTGGACACAACATCGATATTGGACATGATCTTCGTCTTGTCGATGTTCATTATTAGCCCACCTGTTGTGAGACTCGATTAAGTCGAGCATAGTGCTTTTATACACTTGTAAAAGATTTTGAGAACCCCACACGAAAACAAGATTTTTAATATTGGCATCGCAAAGCGTACCGAGTGACTTGCCCCTTTGTGGTGTACGATGAACTATGCTAGCCCTTTCCGACATAATTTTTCGTGCTACACACATGAAGGAGCATGGAGCGAAATATAATATTATAACTATTCAAAAAAAATCCTGAATGTGATAGAAGATTTGATATCGTTGAGACCTAAGCAGAGATATCGGGTATAACGTATAAAAATAATGAAACAAAAACATTGTAAAAGAATTAATATAGCGAGAACTCACCTAACTTCTCTAAATATTTCTCATCCATGGCCATCATCTGTTCGTAGGTGATGTTGGTGAAGAGCCACACGTACTTGTGCAGGCGCAGGCTCTTGAGCCACTGCGCCACGGTGGCCATGCCGGGGTGCTCGGCGAAGTTGTTGCAGCGGAGGTCGTCGAGGCGCGTCTCGCTGCCCGTGGTGCCGTACATGATGCTGATCGGCCGGAGCTGGCTCAGGCTGTGCTCGCTCGACAACGAGAAGCTCCGGGGCTTCTGCACGAACGGCTCGTCGCTCAGGTTCTCCGCCGACGACGACATTTGCGTGAAGTTCGTCGAGGGAGGCGTCAGACTGTTGGACCGCTGCGATTTGGGCTGCGCTACCGCCACGTCGAAATTCAATTTCTCCCCATCTAAACTTATATCTACGTCTCTGCCGTTTTTCGAAAATGATTCTAATAAAAGATCTGTGCTGAAGTGCTCCATTGAGTCGAGAATATCCCTGAATTCCACATTTTTACCGATCGTCCTGCGGAAACTGTTGTTTGAAGCCCAAATATTTGTGTCGGGGAGGAGGCAAGGGTCTATCCGTTGCTGCCAGACGCTTTCCGTGTTTCTGTTTCCCGACATGTGGTTTTCTAAGTAGCGCAGCCACTGTGTCAACGTTCTGTGAAGGAATTGACGTCATGACATATGATACTTTGTTTTGTTAATATTGGTAATGACTTTGATGAGTCATTCTAACAACTTTGTTAAACTGTTTATTTCAGTAACATAGAATAAATCAGAGGTCATATAAACGTCAATATAAATATTATTTGTTATTGGCTCATTGTGATGAAATTATTTTAGTAATCCTTTTTTCAGTATTATGCTTTCTCAAAAATCTTATAAGTCTATTTGAGGAAATTCTCGACGATGATATTGATACTTGACAGAATACTAGGTCACAAAATGGGGGCATGCAAATGCGGCTTGCTATTTAAAATTCATTAACCAGTTCGTCTTGAAAATGTCGCAAAATGTTGAATATTTTAGTTAGGAAATCATTTCAATACAACATCAATGATAACATAATATTATGATTGATTCACAAAAAAAAAACAGAATATGACAGTCCTTAACACAGTTACGCAACGAGCCGCCCTTAACATCCATACCAATATTATCGATGTGAACGTACGTAACGTTTTCGCGCCTAAACCGATGAACCAATTTAATTATGTTTCTGTACGAAGGTAGAAAAAACATTGGGACAGAGAATACATAAATAATTGGTATGTAGGGAAAATAGTTTCCTTGAAGTAAACCAAAACTGAACCAGGTCGGAGGTGCGCTCTTTGGGGCTGATACAAACATAATTAAAAGTGTCAGTACTCTGGACTTAACAAAGTTATTCAACTTTACGATGTAGTATATATATTTTTTGCTTTCGCTTCACTACATTTCTATCATTAAAAGTTTGACCATTTGCAGTAAGCATATGCACTTGACATTTGGCAGTGTGCCAGTGTTTCACGAAATGTAAAGTTATTTTCTAATATTATTTCAATGTGGAACATTATTATTTTGACAACCGTTGTGGCACAATTGGTTAGAGGTCTGCTTTAGAGATGTAAGACAGCAGCTTCAAACCTTGCACATGACTGTTTTCAATTATAATGAAAATTTTATGTTGTATCCAGGTATATTCTTAAACCAAAACATTTTTAGGAACTTGTATTTGGTCCATTTGATGTGGAGTAAATAATTTATATAATACAATGAAAACCCTGTATATACAAATAGAAATATCTATACTTAATGGACTGAATGGAGCTTTACAAATCAATTTGCCACTGGTTACCAACAGAAAGCTGTCATTTTTACATACATAGAATTAGTAAATCATGCTAGAAACACTTCAGAATTAAATTAATTCTGCCACACCTTTCCGAATAAAAAGAGTTTTTGTTCTGACACAACAAAAGAAGTTAAAGGAGGCAGAAAATGTAAATATGTGTGTTGAGGCCAGCTAAGAAGGGCAAAGACAAGCAGGGGAGATTAAAACAGGCGAACCTGTTTTAATAAAATATTTTAGGTGGGTAATACTGACCAGGTAATATGTAATTGACATTATCTTGCAGTTTACAAAGTATGTAAAGTTTTAAAGCAAGTACGTAAAGTTATCATGTCTCTTATGCACTACAGTCTACAACTATATTAGTAATGTTTCATGTTAATGTGTCCAAATCCTAAAGGGATAAAAATGTTCATTTTTTGTATTAGATTTTTTTTTTATTAAGAGACCAAAGAAAGATTGAAAATAATGCCTAAACATATTGTTACATTATGTGTATTGTAAAATATTATGTTTAGTTTGTCATTCTCATAAATTTAAATAGATCCCTCAACAGAACAAGACAAAGAAAAAATTATCTAATGCATAATACTGCAAGCATGTTAATTTAGTGTTACAACAAATTATTATTTAATTTAATTTAATTTTTCTTTACAGGTAAATTGACAGAGCATATTAACAAATGCTTAAGTAGATGTTAAATTCATTAATGGTTATAAGTAAGGCCCTAAGATAACTTTCACAAATTAAAATAATAAGCACATTCTGACCTGTGTACAGATATGTATTTATAATGATTTTCTTTATTGGAGAAGGCAAATATCTTAAATAATTTAAGGGATTTTAAAGAATTTAGATTTTTATTTAACTATTGGTACATCTAAACGCCCTTGTAGGAGTGGAGTGTATACCTATAATATTATTAATAGGTGAAAATTGCGTAGAATATAAATTTTGTAGTATTGAGTTTGACCTAATTTATGCTATAAAATAAGTCAGGTTTTATTTGCATGAGATATGAGCCATGTGAGCGAAGACAGATTCAGCTAAGATTGGGCAGTGTTAGTTTAAAAAACACATATAGGAAATTGCCAATTAGCTCAGTCTAGAAATATGCCTGAAATAAGGCAAACAGGTAATTTATATAGTTAGCTTAGTTTTTAACTGAACGTCATGTCTGATATGGAAAGTAAATAAAATTTCCTTCTTTTTTTTGTATTTTAGTATAAATCATACACCGAGAAAAATTTTCTGATGATTCAAAAAATAAATTTAAGGCAAATGGCAAAAAAATGTTAGCTCCATACATTTTAAGAAAAAATATAAAATATTCAGCTAGATTTTCCAAGTATGTGTTTTTTAATCTTTGTCCTATTTTGAATATTAACTCAGACCATACTTGATGTGCAAAATTTTGAATTAGGTCACTACATTTCTAAGTGTGTGAAATTAATAAAATGTATTTACCTTTGATCATTGTGTGTTAATGCAGGATGTACCAATAAGTATGACAACAGTTGTCTACATAACTCAGGGGCCACTGATGATCTTCTCGGGGCATCCACACACCTTTGCACAAGTATTGGCATAGAGTTCACATACACATCTTTAGCTCTTTCATTGTCAGTATTAAGTAATGGTAGAAGTGTAAGGAGCTGGCGCAAACGTTCACCTCCTGTGAATAGTTAAATGTACCAAACAATTTAGTATGTCCTCAATTTATAAAACAAATAAATTATTTATTCAATTTGTATCTGACGCGGTTATTATCAGATATATTGCAGTAACTGAGTCGATACCCCATGGGTTTAAAGGTCTTATTAGAAAAAAGTTAACTGTTAAGACAAATTTCAACATACCCTCGTCATCATCGTCGTCGCCTCGTGGGGTCAGTAGGCTAGCCAGCAGCGCCTCGTCGTTGGCATCGCGGTGGAGCCGCTCGTCCTCGACGTGGTGCCTGAGCGCAGCCTCTACCGCGCGCTGCACCAGCCGCAGCCCCGGCCAGGGCACGCGCCGCGCCAACACGCACGCCGACACCGTCCTCTCGCAAGGACCCCACTGTTCAAAGACCCCAGCCACCCCGCCCAGCTGCTCATAGAAAATGCCGTTCATCGCGACAACACCATAGCACACCGACCGACAGATTTGTTTGTGTTCCATTCCACACGTCAATGACAGCTGATGTCTAACACCACTTCAACTAGTTCTCCATGCACTACGGCATTGGCGGGCGGCGTTGAAGGTCAAACGTTTGCGGAACCACGTTCCGCGGACGCTAGTTTTATTAAAAAATACAGGTAGATTGAAAAACATGAAAATTGTTTCGATGGTCAAGCTGATTATCAAAATCCAAAATGGCCGACTACAGATAACACAATGTAGCAATTATTTACTTTGATGACAGGATCATTATATGTTCAATCGTATATATGTTTCAACGTAAAAGCCTTTTCTAAAATATACAAGTTGATTACGTTTTAAAATAACATTGATACCTGTAAAAAAATATTAGTAAAATATTTAGTAACGCCATCTAGTGTACAATAGCCAATACAAGCTATAAGAGCTGAGCAGCGAGCGTATTAAAGTCAAGTCAGTTGTAGTACTTCTTTCTAATACTAGAATGCGCATTTGTTACCTACTTATAGATAGCGCTTCTTTAAGTTTTATTAATTTGTTTATAGAGTCTAATCTTTTTTTATTTAAACATATTTTTCATACCCACATTTAAAAAAAAATATAAGCAAATTTAATAAACTACCAAGTTCGAGGGTAATAATTACTAGTTTCGTTTCACATCTTAATTAATTGTGTCAAGATAATCCAAGAGGGAGATTTGTATACACGTATTATTAAATATTTCTTATGATCGTTAATCACATGATTCCCAATAGAGGTAGCACTGCTGCGGGAGATTATTTATATAACATAATCTTTGAAAACTTTAACAACCCGACTCGAAAGACTAAAACACAATTTATTATACTTTTTAAATTATGAATTGCGGCTTACTTACAAACCCAAGTTTTTAATACCACAGCTGTGCGAGACTTAAAAACCCTACTTAATCCCATTATTATACAGTAAAATGGAACCGAAACATAGGGATACCATTTTCTTTTTTAATTATTTAAACGCGACACCGTGGTCAAGTCATAAGTACCTTTCGTTTTACATTTGCCGGCAATGCATCGATAATTCCTCTGGTATTCAGGGTGTTCATCGACGCTGTTGAACTCTAAATATCAGGTGGCTCACTTGTTCGTTACTTCCTCTGTTCGCATTAAAAAAAAACATAATAGTGAAACAAAACAAATTGTAGATCACGATACTACAGAAAAACGTCGATAATACCATTGAGCTAATATTAAGTAATAATATCTGAATGGATAATACACCAGCTTTGTTTGGGATATATTCGCTTTACACTCCGCAGCTTTGACTGACGAAAAATAATCACCGTGATTTTGTAAGTTTAGATTTAAATTTTGTATTTATTATTTCAATTACACACGTACAGGACATACAGGGTGTATTTAGACCGTGATCGAAAACTGAACCAGGTAATAGCGAGGGTGATCACAAATCCAGTGGCGATATTAAAAATCGCGACAAAAAATAAAAATTTTGACGTTTTCCATACAACCATCGGTGTTAAAAGTATGTGGTTTGTATGGAAAACCTCAAAAATTTGATTGTTTGTCGGGATTTTCTTTAATGCCAGGGGGTTTGTAATCACTATCTCTATTACCTGCCTCAGTTTTCGATCACGGTCTAAATACACCCTGTATAAAAAATTGACAGTCTATTCGCTAGCTACGTAAGTAGGTAGTAGGTTAGTGTATGATTTTGATTGAGACACCATTTCACCATTCGCTTGTTCAAAGACCAATGACATACAAAATATATGAATTTAATTATATTGGTGACTTTGATGCCTGGTAATGGCATCCCGCAACCACCAAATTTGGCATTTAATTTTTCCAGGCTATCACTACTTAGTAAGGTAATGTTATCAATTATTTTTTCATAAATACAAGCGAAATATCCTTTTATGTACTGCAAAAATAGATATCAAATATCATTGAGGACTCCAAAACCAATGCATCTACGTAACAAAACGTCAATAGTACAAATGCACAAAGGGATTGTGACCGCCATGATAAAGGGTTTGGCGGGAAATGACAGGCGCGTGACAATTGCACCTTGCTAAATAATCAAAGTAATTTCTTCTTTATGTCTTGAGTTATAAAGATAGTTTTACTTTAACAATTAACTCATTATGTTGCCAGATGTAACTCAATTTAGTTCCGCTTATTTCGATTATATTGCACATAATATGTCCGTTATGTGAACCGCTATTCTACTTGTCACGCGGAAATGGATCTATTTATAATATTTCTATTCGAAAAAATGTTTTTATTACATTTTTGCGTATAAATTTTTAAAAGGTACATATACTTCTGTTACAACTATTTTATCCAGATTTACGCGTTTGTGAATTTAAAAATAATATGTTGACTTGAACCAACTACAAAAGAACAAAATTGCAAAAGAAAGTAGTAAGGAAATGATTTTTAAAATCCCTGAGACGTTTCGTTAATCCTTTTTGCCGCTACGAAGAAATTGTGTAACTCATTTTGCATGCAAAAACTTTGTCATTTAACGTACAAAAGGATTGCGTCCAGACAATGAAAATATCTGCTGCGATCCGTGAACAGGCACTTTATTCTGGAACAATGATCTTATTTTGTCGCCAAACTAACGGTAAGAGGGCCCTTGTTCTGTTTGTGTGGCCTGTCGTTGCAAAAATTTGCAAATCATAATTCGACTGACTATTTTGTTTGTTCATAACTTTAGCTAATATGCGTGATGGCTTAGAGAATACTAAAAATTGCAGGAGTTATTACAAAGGCCCCTTAAAAAACGCTACAAAGCGACAGTCCCATAATATAATTTTCTAAACGTCACACTTTAAGGCGGATATCTTTCTGATCGATGACGATTGAACTGAATCTAAATTATTTTCAGAGTATTCTGGTGGTAAATTAACACTTATCTCCTCGTTCAGATATACTCTAGGTCGCGTGGCAAACACTTATATAGCGGGTTGAACGAGGCAGCACAACCAGCGATTGTTGTTATTATAGGAAACCCTTTATCGATAGAGTTATTGATTACCTAATAGAAACGCGTGTCCTTTGTTTTTATTTTGCGTTTCTCATGGGAACCAATGCATTCGTTTTACTATCATATCGTTCGTATATCTTTGGGGGAGGCCTACATCCAGGAAACCTTTCAGCTGATGATGATTTTTTTTCCCATAATGTCACGGCAAAGTAACTTCATTCCGAAAAGCGTATAAGTGAGCAAGAAACGATCATAATTGTCCAATTAACTATTACTCATATCTTTTTATATTGACAGATGACAATATCATTTTTGCTGCACTGTCCATCCGTAGTAATTATGACAATTATTTTTTGCGACATTTCCTGGGTCCGCTGCATTCATCTCGTAATGATCGCCCAGAATGTGTGTCCAGTCATTAGTTATTCACGTAGTTCGATGATGCGTTAATGCCAACTGTCGTAGTGTTGAGGTAAGCATCCATTACAGCCTGACTGACAGGACATACCGACTACTTAGAAATTGTTAGGGTAGATTTTGTAGTAAACATTTAAAAATTGCTCTTAGATCAATATGATTAGAACCCCATATGTAAATATAGTGAATTTTGGAGTTATATAGATGCAAAAATATACGAAGTTATCCATCCTGCGTAATGGATGGTTAACTTTACAGTGGCCGATGTCCCATTCGGCGTATTGTATGCCATTTGGCGTATTGTGCTTAGTGCAATTTCCTGCAACTCTTTCCTTGACAAATGATTATCGACTGGACATGAATGAAAGTCCATTTGGATATAGGAATTGTGGCCGGATATATTGTGTATTTCGGACGGGTACAATTAACATATATTATTGTATGGCTTTATTAAACGACAGTAGCTTTAAATAGGATATTTAATTTATTTTTCATTCAACAGAGCCATGTTATTTTATTATTTGTAAATCCAGTTGCTTAGCAAATAGGGCAATTAATGCGTTTCCTGCTGTCCGTAAAAACATTGTGCTCGAAGTTGGCTTTTCAAAATTGATAAAAAATAATGATAAGTCCATTAGTCTCGAAGCAATACTGTAGTGTTATAACATTTTCTGCATTTTTACACTCACAAATTACTATTGGCTTTTAGGCTTTAGCTCTCTCTACATGACACTAAAGTAAAGTTTTAAAGGTAGATATTATTATGGTGGACGTAAAGGTTACCATAAATAGGTATATATTGTCTTTATATCGGCTAGTGTACCTATTATACGCCTGTAATATTTCAATTAATATATTTTTTAATAAACATGTATTAGACGTGTCATAAGTGGTATATATTTGCCACTTGATGAATAAACGATCATTTCCCTTCAAATTGGGTACATACCTAATATATTTGCTTTTATTAGATGCTAAAATTTATGACACAAAACCACAAACTGCTATCCTCGTCTATCCACATAATATAGTTACTACCAAAAATGCTTAATTAAATGATCGAATATTTCTCTCAATAATACAACGCGGAAGGGTTTCGGCGAATTGTCCACGTGACACCCTCACGCCTTTCCAAATATCATCCCCTTTTAATAAAATTAAAAATGAATCTTGTTCCATTGACATAAATTATATATTTGATGTGTATATGTGATGGGCTGCAGGGCAGCTGCGTCCGAAGCAATGTTTATTCCGTAATTCGATCTGACTTCGGACTAAGTCCGTTATGTGAGAATTTCTGCTAACGTAATCCGATGAAAGCTTCAGATAGGCGAATATTTTTGTACAAGATGTTTAGTTTTGGTAAATATGAATTAATGCAGCACTATTTTTTCTTCTCGATAGTAGGGTCACTGGCAGATAATGCCTTAAGCATTAACACATTAAATGTATGTATAATATATAAAGCATCAATAAATCATCTTCATTATTCTATGCATTTATTTTGGTACAAAGGTTGGACCCACATAGTAATACATGTAGATTACTCCATCACATAAAATCATGTGCACCGAAAAACTAGTTAAACATTTTTATAGCGAGCAAACAGATAGGCGCACAAGATGATATAACTTTCGATATTATTGTCATCAAATATGTTTTATATTCTTTATTAATAAACCTCATAATTTGAATAATTCGTCTCAGTTTCATTAACAAATGAAGGTATGAAACTTTCATTCAACCGTTGACTAAGAAATTAAAAATGCCTAATGATAATTAGGCACTTTACAGAATCCAAACAGGACCAGGGTACGATTTAAGCAGTAATTTAATGATCCTATTTTTTTTAATTAGTCTCTTGATGTGTAATACTATGCGAGAAGACTCAATTAGTTAATAGAGAAGGATAATCTATAATCATGTTTATGTCATTTGCTTCGCAAAAGGGGAAAAACAAACTCATTAGTAAGAAGTGTACCTCTGAGATTTGTGCATAAATTGATCGCAATCAACCCTCTATTCATCAGTCGTCATCGAGTACAGTTGAACGCGTTCCGGGAAGACAAATTTGCAAAACTGTAAATCAATGCAATCCCCGTAAATATTGCAACGTCCCGTTAGGGTTAACCGCAGGTAGTCCAACCCTTCCCTACCGAAGGGGTACAACAAGCCCCGCCCCTTTTCACAGTGACCATTACAGTAGGAACGTCCGTCATTTGCAACTTCCTTTTCGTGTGGACAACTTGTGATCAAGATGTCGTTGTGGACCCCGTACGCGCAAGAAGCTGCTCTGGATTTGAGCAAGTCAGCCGTGAAGCTTGAGAGGAATTCTCCCGATTTGCCGGTGACGAATTCCTCGCCTCCGGTCAGTGGATATATTTATCCCTCATCTCACGAGAGCCCGAACTACTATCCGACATACCCCTATCCTCAACATGTGGGATACACCGTGCCATCATCACAAACATCACCTGAGGTTGGAGCGTGGCCTCAGTACCAGCAGCACAAGTCGCTGCCAGCGCCGTCACCACCAGATTCTCCTGACTTCTTCGACTCGGAATCCTTGTCTGATGACGTCGAGTACCAAGCTTTTGAGCGCGACGCCCTCAGAGCGATGGCTGAGAAGAATGGCGGAACATTACTGGGAAACAATCCCCGAATGAGAAGAGCAGTGCAGACGAGCCAAGCCGCAGACGACTCGTATAGGAAACAGAGGGAAAGAAACAATTACGCGGCAAAGCAGAGCAGAGACAGAAGGAAGTTGAGAGAAGTCAGACTAGCGTTCCAAGTGACGTATTTGAAGAAAAAGATGGCAGAACTTCGGGGAAGATTGTCAGCCGGAGTTTGTAGTAGATGTCGGCAAATCTGCGAGTGTTGAAACTAACACCAAGAATTTAAGTGTACCAAAATAACTCAAAGAAAGTGCGTGATGTGTGAAGTAGGATCTCATAGACGTTCAAGTATTTATGTGAAAAAATATGTTTTAGGAACTGTATAAATTGTAAATATAAATTATTGTAATCGTGTAAATAATTATACTTATCGTAATGAAATCGTCTATGTCAGAGTTTTATAGAATTTATAAGTAGCAATAAATTTTTGCACACTATTTGGTTTTTCCTTTTTCTCCCTGTAATCAACAAATTTCACATTCTCATTAATGTTTTAATAATGGACATAACATGAAAGTACATTTTAAAAGCTGCACTATTGAGTGACGATGATTTGATATTGATCAAATCTAAAGAATATATTTCTAATACATTTTTGTCCATATTTTTTAAAGTAAAATAAGTATATACAAAATACAATTACTTATGTTACACACTTGCCTATTAATGAAAGTTATATCTTACTTTACATTAAATCACACTATATACCTAAGTCAAACTGTTCGTATTTAGCTGCAAACGCTGAGTCATAATTTCAACCAAAACCTCCTTTGCATCCACCGCGACGTCTTTAATCTCCGTCATTAAAAGTATTAGTAATATTGGCCATCCTAATCATAAAGTTCCGTTTTTAATCTGTCCATTGTTTTTATTTTTATGGCGGCCTGCAAGTTAATCCGCTCACTGAACTACAACAAGGAAATAAAAATAATCCGCCGTTACTCGGCTCGATTGTAAACACTTGTATAAAAGACCATTTTAATCCGCCATCAAAGAAAACTGGGAAATTCATTGCAAATTTGTTATTGCACTGAAATAATCCGATTAGCGTGATTTTTGCCAAATGTTTTTCTGAGCTCTTGCACATTTTTTCTATAAAAATCCTTTATCAGTGCGTTGGTCTTAGTCATTGCCACCAACCTATAAATTTATCTCTCTTCGACCGGTACTATCTTTTATTCTTGCCCTTAATCAAATATTTCATTTTATCAATCTACATATAAAACAATTATCATTTTTGATTGAATTGAAAATACTATTTTTAATTTAATTTTTATGAGCATTGTTTTAAATATTCTTCTTATGGTTTCAATAGAACACACATTTTATGTATGTGTGTTCATGTTTGAAAAAGCCAAAAATCTAAGTTGCATAAGTAATTTGATACGCATGTAAAATTAATTTATATTGTCCAATAAAATGAAACTATTTAATTGAGTCAATGTTACGCATCTAATCTAATATTGTTATAACTATTATACGTTAGTTTATCCATATATCGGGACAGAAGTACAGTTACACCTAAAGTTTTCTTACCTTATTTTTTCTTAGTTTAAATTGAGTGTACACTGTACCTACATATCTACCTCGACATCATTTTTAAAGAATTATGTCTTTAAAAAGTAATACTAAAAAAAGACTATCAAATTTATAAACAACATTATTAAAACAAGTTATATGGAATTCTTAATTTCTCAGTTTCCAATTTTTAACATTTAATGAAAAGTCTTATGATTTCGAGTTTTATTTTACACTGCTTAGAGTGTGATTTCTAACATTATTTTGAATTTATAATGTGTTAAATATCATTATCGACGGACTCCTATTGGCTGAGAAATCCTCAAGCGCGGCGCGTGCGCATTGAAAGCCCGCCCCGTCATTTTTTGTGTGTCTTTTACCTTTTTTAGTACCGGGAGCAAGGTAATTTTTTTTTCTTTTTTAAAGCAGACATAAAGTATTATTTGAGCAGTAGCTAATAACAGCAATAAAACTTCGGGTACCAGTGCTCTATTGCCTTTAAAGGTTGTTAAGATGCTTGTTGGAAGCGTGTTGTATTTTATTCCTTGTGCTTTTAGTCATCTTTTAAATTATAACGATACAATAAGGACATAAGCTTGATAATGGTGTAAATAAACACTAATAGGATTTTTTGAATTTTTCAATTCCATTTTTTTATATCTTTAACTATAAATTCCATTATTAGAAACAGTAAGGCTAAAAAATATTCTTCATTAACCTTCGGACACAGCTTTCATCAGCGAATGCTTCCGAGATGTCATCTCGTGGTTATGTTAATACTGACCCGTGTGGGAAACCCTATACGTTATTTATTTTACGTTCCCGAGAAGTATCTCAGCCAATCAAGTTATCAAAACAATAGCACGCGTCCCGCAGACTTGCCATTTAAGTGTTTAGTTTTTGTCATTAGCAGCTGCAGTTATTGTTTCATCTCGATAGTAAGTTTCGTTCAAGAACTTATTTAGCTAGTTAAGGCAACATGCAGGCAACACTCATTAGGACGCCTTTCCGAAGAGTAGATAATGTTATTAATTTATTTCGGCAGAATTTTAAGTCTTACGTAAAAAAGGAATTGTTCTAGACTCGGTGCTGACAATTTCATAACAGAAGTAATAAAAAAATGCGGCGAGTAGGTACATTCTCATTTGAAATGAAACGGAGTAAGTTAAATACACCCAAAAGTCAAACACTAGGATACGAGTCTTGTGCCATCTGCATCGATATCAGAAACCTCGAATCTTTTCGTTTTCACAAAGAAATATTTGTGGATCACGCAAACACTTATTTTATTATAATGCAAGATGGTTTTAGCTAAATAACCCACGGGCTCTGCGTATTTTAATGTCATAGGAAAAGAAACGCATATTACTGATTTCAAATTTCAAGAAGAGAGCCTATACTTTCTTCAAAGGCCGGCAACGCACCGATAATCCCTAGGGTGTTGTGGGTGTTCATGGGCGGTGTTGACCACTTAACATCAGGTGGCTCACTAGCTCGTTTGCCTCCTTTCACATAAAAAAAAAAAAAAAATTCTATAAGATATGATATTAAAAATTTTAAAAGTATTTTTACTTTTGGAACACTTTATTCATAAGCTTAGATAATGTTGACGGCAGTGCCACCGGACCTATGCCAGTTTATTAAAGGCTGTTACACAAATCATCAAAATATCTTCAATTTCTCTAATCAAGATATGTCTGGCTCATATAGTAACCCTTATATACAGTGTGGTGTGGATCAATATTGGGTTATTTATTGCGTATGGAGGGAGCCACCCCAACTCAATTAGTTAACGCAACCCTACGCTGTAGTCGTTTCACTTGGGGGTTTATATCGAAAACTGTGTTATATGTGGGCACATTGGTTACGTATGAAGATAGGCGATAGATAGTTTTAAAGAAATGTAAACTTGTCGTGATGGTCTTTTGGTTAAGACATGCAGTCGAAAATCTTACCGGTCGCGGACTCAGGCTCTAGGAAATTACCTGAGTTTTCCAAGTTATCTGTGTATTCACAATTACTTATAACGTATTTTAACGGTGAAGGAAAAAACCGCAAGGAAATCTGCACGCCAAAAAGTTTGAAGGATTTCCAGAAATCCTGGGGAATCTTTGAGATACTTACATAACTCTATTTAATTAACGAAATTTACGTATACCTTTGGCAATGCGACCTAGGAAACCTTAGTCGATAATTAAGTCAGTCAGTGTTATTGAATTTTCTGGGAAATCAAGACAGACTCTGGAAATGAACCCTTAAAATAAGTTGGGCTCACATTCTTTTATTTATAAAATTATCTAGAACAAATATATTTGATCTGGAGAAACTAAAACATCGAAAGACATCTATGAACTGGGAACAAAGCTAGTGTATGAATGCAGTTTCACATTGACCGTCGCATGTACAAAAGATGCTGGGTGTATACAATTTTCATGTAAAGGGCGGGTTGCACAATCGCTTTTTGTTGCGAGCGATGCTTATAGGGGGCGGCGCCATCTTGACAAATAAAAGTATAAACATTTATACCTTATATACATTGTACATTTAGCCACTCAACTCAACATCATAGCGATGTATGAAAATAAAAAGAAATTAAATTATGTTTTTCAAGATAAAACCTGCACATTTAAAGGTTTTTGGGAATTTCTTAAGTGTGTAGTCTCCCAACGCGCACTAGGCCAGCGAAGTGGACTATGGGGTAAATCCTCTCAATGGTAGAGAAGGCCCGTGCCCAGCGACATTGTGGGATAAATTTGGGCTGTTGATTGAAACTGAAGAGTTCTGGCGAAAAGTAGATGCAGCCACCAGATGAAATTATCTTACCAATTTGAATACATTTGAAATGCATTGTGTCAATACCCAGATAACTTTGACACTAAGGCGTCATAAATTGTAATTCTTCATAAACAGTGCTATCTAAAAACCACGGATTTTGCGAACCCTTTCGGAGATTTGTTCGACAATCGATAACGGAACACTAATCTTTTGCAGGCTTGCATTGTCGAGTACATTTTTAAAGAACAACCTTCCTTAGCTGTTGTACATAAGGTTCATTTTTCAATAAATACACGTACGCCCCATGTTGCATGGTGTTGCGACACCCTCCTGCGTGTAGCGGGGTCCGATCCATGTATTGTTCGTACATAACGGGTTCGAATACATAGGGATGTTCGCACGACCATGTCAATGTTCAGATTGAAGTTAGTGGTTAGATATGATTGTTTCCAATTTTTGAAAACCAGAATGCGATCTGATAAATTTATAGGTACTATTACTAGGTTAACAGTTGTTTAAATATTGATTTAAATATATTTTTCAATAGAGAAGCATTACTCATAATAGGTATCTGTATCCTATATTATTACTATCAATTGATGATTCAAATTAGAATAGATATGTGCTATTAATGACCATTAATATCAGGAATCTCACTGCTGGGCATGGGCCACAGTCCACAGATAACTTTGGGAAGCTTTTTATTTATGACCACGAATAAATTATTTTCGTTTATTTAATCGGTAATCACAAACAGATGGATTATTGTTTGACAAACAACAAAATATTTAAGTAGACTTAAAGCCAAAATTTGTATTTGGATTTAAAAAAATATGACCGGATTAAAAATAGTTTCAGGTGCCGCTGAATGTGCCCTGTGGGCTCACAAAGTAATAAAATAGGATGAAGAAATAAAATAAGGTACACGGATTAAGTTTATCCATTTTTTTATTTCATTGGTAAATAACATTGACATAGCAAGCAATAAAAAGTTAATCCGAAACTTTAATCCGTTTCATAAACTGAAAAGATTCCGTAAATAAAAAGGGACAGCGATTAAATTTATGATTTCACCAATAATTACAGGTAATTGTGGGTTGAGATTAAGATCGAAGTCCCGGCATATTTTTCCCAGCATATATTTTTAAACACCGCACAAAAATGAAAAATCCATAATTTAGGACCTCCTTTTCTAGCTTTTTTATTTTTTTACATATATACACCTATGACAAACACAACATTTAGGTACCTACTTACACTCGGGCAAAGGTTAGCAGAATTGTATTCCTATATCTTCTTACTATTCCCCATGTTAAATTACACGTCGCTTCGCATACCTACTGCAACATACTGTATTTTTGGACTCCAGCTACTAAAAGTTTCAAATTTCATAAATACTTATTAGGTACATGTCAAAATCCAAGTATTAAAATGCACCTCTGCCTAATTTTTTACAAGTAACACCGGTCTTGAGAGTTGTTTAGAAGCATTTCGGTTTAACGCATTAATTTACTGCGGGACTATTGGTAGTCGATTGGGCAAAAAATCTTAAGTTACATTAAACAAACCAGTTTCTATTATTATTTACCAAAGTTAATACGTCAGTCATTAAACAGTTTTTCAGCCTGCATGTGTGTGGTCACAGGGTGTTCAATCAAAGTGGACATGTGGGAACGACCACTTTCCCGTACTGTCCATTCAATTGTTGCTCATTGAATGACAGATTCAATTTTGTGTATTATCTAGTTTGGTATAAGCGTAGAATTTATTATTACCTAGCAATAAGGCGTTCCCAAGGTAAAGCATAATGTAATGTCTTGAGATCCGAGTCAGACATGCAATAGGCACGCATATATTTCTCAATAGTGCATGCAAAACAAATGAAATAAAACAAAAAGCTATCAACAGTGAATAACACAAATGACTGAACTGAAATTAGAGAGCAAAATAAAGTCAATTTAATAACTAATTTAAGTAAGAATTATTTTCAAAGTTTTTATATAAACTAATCACACGATTTCTAATGTATCAAGCCATCAATGTTACTTTAATTAAAATTATAATACCCCATATATAAATTAATATGAAGTCCCAATTTAGGCTATGACGCGCGCTACCTGCCAAGCTAAAGCGCCGGTAACAAACACAAAACAATGGTTTACGATCGCGCGGCCGCCACCGCACAAACAACGGCTTTACACAACCAGTTGCAACAATGCACCCGGATTGTTTTATCCGACTAACGGGTCATAAACGATACCCATTGCATCTTTTTCCGTCTTATTAATAATCGGATTAAATTCGGGATTAAATTGGGCGAAATGCCGCTAAGTCATAATTTCTAGAAGCTTCGGGTAAATTTATTTGCAGGATTAAATATCCGGCATCTGGGCTGCTGAAAAATATGTTTTACTGTAGGTACCTACTATTCTTTATCAGTTTTTTTTAAAGTTAAATTACTCGTATCGTAATGTATCAACTCGTCCTTTTAGGTTATATTTTAACTCGTATAACTTAGAAGGAAATGGCGTATTCTATGTTTATGAATACAATATTAATAGTCTAGTATCATTGTATAAAATCTTTAGAAATCGATTAATCAAGAGATATAGGTGTATCTGAGATGAAATTATACTATGGTTATCACTTCTATACTTTCTACTGCTTATGAAATATTGAGGATAACGTCTTAATCCATAAACTACCGGGCTTTGAGGACATCTCTATCAACCTCACAACCACCGACTTACGTCCTTTACATCTACAGTTACAAACTATAATGACTTTTAGTTGAATTGAGCTATCCATTTCACAATCTATTGTGGCGGACCACCGTGACATCAGTAGGAGCGGAAGTGTCCTGCGTAAAACGGAATGCAACAGAATGATGCCTCGCTAGCTCCTGTCAATGTCCCTGGACATACGGATGGATAGGTTGAAATGATTAAGATACCAATTGTCATGGGAAATTGTTACTGCAAAATGGAGTAAATGCACTGCATAGAGCTTAGGAGGTTGTGAATTTTATAACGGATATTTGTAGATCTTAATAGGGTTTTAATAATATAAATAGGTATGGTCAACAACCTAGTGGGAGTTTATGTCCTTATTAGGTAGATGTAGTTAGACTATACAAGCAGTGATGGCCTCGATGTTTAGGGGCGCGGTCGAGAATCTCGGCGGTCGCGGGTTCAAACCCCAGGCACACACCTCTGACTTTTCGAAAGTTATGTGTGTATTCGAATTGAATTATCACTTGCTTTAACGGTGAAGGAAAACATCATGATAAAACCTGCACACCTAAAAGTTCCTAGGAATTTCTTAGGTGTGTGTAGTCCGCCAACCCGCACTAGGCCAGCGTGGTGGACTATGGCCTAAACCCTCTCAATGGTAGAGGAGAACCATGCTCAGCAGTGGGCGTATATGGGTTGATGAAGAAGAAGAAGAAGTTAGACTATAGACTAATTCCGATCAATTGTTTTAATTATTAATTTAGAAAAATCTTAAATATAAAAAAACGAAATCCAAATCTTTAATCAAGGCTAAGCTTAGCATTAACCTCAAAATATTAGTAACCAAAAACTTTGAACAGTGGCTTATGACAAAAATATGTTTTCTATTTCAATATTATTTATTTTTTATTTGCTAATGATGTTTTGAAGTCTTGTTTGAAATGATACAACAACGTCATTTGGTTAACGAATTAATCAGTCATTTGCGCTCAACAACAACTTGCGATTCAAAACAGAATCGTTAGCAAATTGGTTTTGAGTCACAGATCGTCATATTTTCGTCAATATTTTTGTAAACATATGTACTTTGGTGACGAAATATTTACTACATTTGAGTGTATATCACCAATTTATCACCAACTATAACAATATAGTTGAATATTTTTAAAAATATTATCAGTAAGCTATAAAGGATACATGAACTGTAAAAACTGTCTATTGATATCGTTTTTTCTCAGATCGCAAGGCTTTTATGGTTTAGAATTAAGTTGGTACATTTATAATTCTAGACTCATTGACAAAAATAAAGTGCAAGTAATTTACGCTTTGAATTAAGAATGAACTGGAGTTTAGAGCATTTGTTAGTGCGTTGTGAAACCATTGAATTTAGTTTTTTAACGTCATCAAATTGAAAGAGTCTAGGTTAATCGGAAAGGACATTTCTAATTTGTATGTGTCAGGTCAGGAATTAGTCTTATTTTTTCATAATAAATTCTAGACATTTATTTTACTGACGCCTAAAGAAGTTATTATTTACGATACCAGAATTTTGAAATACTCGACAGCTTGCAAAAATCTACGCGCAAAATAAACAATTTATGTCTGGAAAAATTGTTTACCTTCTTAGTCTAATTTATTACATAACATCTCCAATATATTACGTATACCAACTTTCAATTTCCAAAAATAGCCAACGCAATTGCATTACAATATAGTGTCGTAATTAAAGTTATTGTGTCCCTTAGGGTCCCGTTATTGCGGTCAGGTAGAGACCCCTCAGCCAACCGGCGTCATTCCCACCCCTCCACCGCAGGCGCCGCCCCTTGCAACAAAAGGGACGCGCCACCAACCCTTGCCTCATTAACATCGCACCCTTCAGTGCAACAACACTCATTTACGGCACAACGCCATCTGTTATTTGTGGTCGGAACTACATTTAGTGAACCATGACGCTGTGGACGCCTTACGCCGACGACGTCGCTCTAGACTTGACCAAAACGGTTAAAGAAGAGCAAGATTATACTGTTTTACCTCCGCCATTGGATCTGCATGTGAATTATCATCCCCAAGAATACCCTGGATATAGTTATCCCCAGCCGATTTACGCTCCTGTGGGTCAGATATCCCCTCTATCCGTTGGTAGCATATCGTCCTACGAGTCATATCCGCGCTACGACCAAGTGTACCAGTGTAGTGTGTCTCGGGCCGACCTGTCCCCGCCGGCGTCGCCAGTTCCGGACCGTCCTGGGAAGAGGAGCTTCGACCTGGTGGACGTGGACTGTTTGTCGGACGACCCAGACTTCCAAGCTTTCGAGCGAGACGCGATCAGAGCCATGGCAGAGAAAAACGGCGGCACACTCTTAGGTAAATATCTTTACATCTATTCTATTTTATGTTTAAGTTACTTGGTTTCATTTATTTACTTAAAGTAAGAGTAAGCTTTTGAAGAGGAAATATTTAAAGGATTTTTATTTTTACCAAAGGCAAGCCACCGTAAACTATCATTTTTCTCTATTCTAATTATTTAACAACAGCGACATCTATTAACGTATTCCGTTTTCACAGGAAACAACCCTCGTATGAGACGGTCGGTTCAGTCCAAGAACGAGACAGCAGATGAAGCCTACAGACGACAGAGAGAGAGGAACAACTTCGCAGCGAAACAAAGTAGAGATAGAAGGAAACTGAGGGAGATTCACCTGGCCTTGAAGGTCTCATATTTGAGGCGAGAGGTCGCGGGACTTAAGGCTATGCTCGCCAACCAAGTCTGTGGGAGATGCCAACAGTCTTGTAGGAAATGAATAATAATTAGGGATTAATATAGGTATTAATTTATATCTCGAGGCCAATTATGTGTAATATACGTTCCTATGCAAAGACTGATAGTTTATAAAGTAAATAGGTAGTAATTTTAAGTTTAAGTTATTTATTGAAATCGTTGTATTATTTATAAAAATCTGATTGTGTAAATAGAAATAGGGATATAGTGTAGGTAAAACGTGCAATTTAGTAGTAATAATTCGAATGCATGTAAAACTGTAAATATGCATAAAAATAATTTATATTGAGTGAGTGGATTTCAAATAAAGCATTATTTTAAAAATACAACATTTTTTCATTTAAATTACAACCCGTTATGATAGCTGAATAAGTAACTAACTAATTTACAAAGTGAGAAATCCTATAAAAAAAGTTAATGAAACCAGAATTAAATATTAAGGGTGAAGCAGAAAGAATATCTTTAGATTATTTATGATATAAAAACCCCTTATATAGATTGTCAGAAATACCTTTCCTTCTTACAAATATCCAGAACCAAAACAAAACACAACTAATACTTTTTAGAAAGACATACATTTGTCTAGAATACTAGACCTAGAATGGCAATGCAGCAAAACTGTGCCAAAAAATTCCTTTAATTCCATAATTTTAGTACACATATGGATTATGGAGTATTTTGGATTACTATAAAATATAAATAAAACAATATTGTGAACTCTTACACTAATATAATTAACTAACCGTATGAACATAACAACGTGTCTACACTTTCTGCTTGATGACGTGCGGCAAGTCGAACTTGCCGCGGACGCACTTCAGCTTCACTCCGGGACAATCCTTCAACCTGGAATGTAACACAATCATATGGATTTATTTCTATATCTTATAGACTAATAACTACATTTTCTCTTAATTTAAAGGCAGCCATTAAAATAAAAGTAAAGACCTTGAAGTTTATTTAGGTCTGTGGTTAAGACAAAAACCTCGATTTTAACTTTTTGAAGTTGTGTGTGTATTATAAAACTCTAATGGCGAAGGAAAATATCGTGAGAATTCCGATACATAAAAAAAATCGTAAGAATTTCTTAATTATAGAAGAGTCAGTTGCCTAGCTATGGAACATACATATAATTATGATCATGAATTTTTAAAAGGATACTATACTGACCCACCAGCCCTACTATTTGATGCATCGATTTCTTCCAAATTGTAATCATCAGTGCCTCCCAGGAGAGGTAAATGCCCTTACGATTTTATCAAGATATATAATTTAAAGCTCACATTCGTCCCTCGTATACAGTAAGGATATATGAACTTGAAGTTTTAATTTCTATTTAAAAATGTTTTAATATTGACTTATACTTCGCAGTCTTTTGATTGCAAGTGAATTCATTTTGAATTGAGTGAAGAGGAGGATAGGGTACGGGAGCAATGTTCAGCCATAGTTTCTCATGGTGAGGATGAGTGAATCCATTTGTAGTGCAGTGTAGTATATAGTGGCACGTGTGTACCTGCCGACCCTGACGAGCACGATGTTGTGTTCCTGCAGGTTGTGTCCGATGCCGGGCACGTAGGCCACCATCTCCTTGCCGCTCGACAGCCGCACCAGCACGCACTTGCGGTTCGCAGAGTTCGGCTTCTTCGGCTTCTTTATCAACGTTTTTAGCACTACGCCCTGCAATAACCAAAATATACAAATGTGACTTACACTAGAATCGATGATCAGACATGTAAAGACAATGGTCTAGTGTTTACAGTCAGAAGAAAAATGTCAGCAATCTGTTATTATGTAGAGTTTATAAAGACCGTGATCGAAAACTAGGACAGGCAATAAGGCAGGCAAAAAACGACAAAAATTAAAATTATGTTTTTCAAAAAACTACATACATTTAATACTTTTTCGATTAGGGTCTTGTAATTTCTTGTAAGAAAATAGTTAAAAGGTTCTGGGCTTGAACACTAGATAGTATCTAGTGTTCTAGGCTCGTAGCCTACAAACTCTCCTTCGCACACTGTTAACTGTAAAGTCAGCGGGATATTTAAACAAAATATTTTTAAATAATAAGAAAACTTCTAACTAAAAATTAAATAATTTATGACCAAACTTAAAAATCCCTTTGGAAAACTTTGCAGTTACCTAAATATCTTACTACATACCTTAGCAAAAGGGTTTCCATTGAGCGGGTTCCTAGACTTCCGTTTCTTGATGTGCGGTCCTGAGCGGTGCATCTGCGCGAGAGACGCCATGGCCCTCGCGATCAGACCGGTGGGGGCTGCGCTGAATGTGGGCGTCGGCATCACAGGCGCTGTTGCTTGAGGTATCGCTGGAAACAACAAAGATCTTCTGTTATCCTCGCTCTTTTAGCGGGAAGAAAACAGTCCAAAAGCGTGAGCTTGTCGAGAGAGATGGGAGCATCTTTTAATGATCTGGCTCAAGTTGTTGACCCGGTATAAAAACACAAACTTTTTGACACTTGTTCGTTGTTTACGCTATTCAGGTCGATTCCTGTATTTTACACACGCAGGATATTTATTATACTTATATATAATTGCTCGCGACTCCGTCCGCGTAGACTACAGGGTTGAGTTCAGAAGGAAAATAAGTTGTAGTCTATTTTACTTCTCAGAGTCCTATTTATGTCCATACCAAAATGTATGATACAATTCGGTCAAATTGTTCAAACGTGAAACCGTAACGCGTCGATCGGCGCCTTGTGCATCATTACTGCGCGCTTGATCAATATTTTAAAACTGCAATATCTTCTAAGATACTCAGTGAAATCAAATGATGTAAAGGGCAATTTTATTTAAAATTAAATACTTGTAATGAATAACGTATTTATATGGATAAGGATTAATATCATATTTATAAAAACACCTTTACAAATAAAACTTTATTTTAAAATAAATTTGGTTAGGATAAAAAACGTTATAGTGAGCCAACCTTAAAAAATAGACATATGCTGTCGCGGACTTTTTTTTAGAACTTTTAAAGAGGAACATTTCTCTCAAACATTATTTTAGCGAAACTTTAACCGTTTTCGCAGCGCACGCAGCGGAAGCTCACAAAAAAGAAAAAATGTCCCCGATTTTGAAACATTCTTTATTGCTGCTCCGCTCCTATTCGTCGTAGCGTGATGTTATATAGCCTATAGCCTTCCTCGATAAATGTGCTATCTAACAGTGAAAGAATTTTTCAAATCGGACCAGTAGTTCCTGAGATCCTAGCGTTCAAACAAACAAACAAACAAACAAACAAACAAACAAACAAACTCTTCAGCTTTATAATATTAGTATAGATATATAGGTAATGTTATGTAGACGACTTCATGCCTTGTCGTGATTAAGCGTGCTGCTATGATTAAACTTGAGAAAATATGTTTTTAATAAAATATTTCCCAATCGCATCTTTCAAATTCGAGTCTTTGTCTGCTACGTAGGTTCAAGGGGATTTTACAAGAAATAAGTTATTTAAGTATGGTTTCTTCACCTTATTTCGGTTAAAGCGCGTAATAATTTCGTCCAAAATTTCGTAGGAACCTCCACTTCTATGAAACCGGCGCTAGTATATATCAAATAATAAGTATCTGTTATTAGAATTCCTTTATCTCACTGTTGTAATCGCGGGCCATCTTTAAACCACCGTTAGTCGGACCAAAACCCGGCACTCGGCAGGTGTCGACCGACATTGTCGAGAGGAGATTATCAACAGATTTCGCTAAAAGTGCAACTTTTTGTATACATATTGGTTCAAGCGGTACAATACATTGTGGGTAGGTCGCAAATAGTTGCAAAAGGCGTGACGAATGTATGAGAGGCGTACAGTTATGTTGTGTGGGTATTCAACGGGTGAATAAGGCATGGGAAATGTCTACTACTCATATCGTGAGGACTTTATTTGGGTCAATTTCCTAAGTTTGGAACCCAAATCGCAATAGAATATTAGGCACTAGTAATACTTGTGCATTTTCTATAAAAGTGGTTTCAGAGTTATGCTTTTGTGATATTAGTTACGCTTTGTGTTGAGACTGTAAAGACCTATGTAATATATCTATATATTTTGTATTTAAATTAATAAATTATCAAATGATTTTCCTGTGTTTTATTTTAATAAATCGATCGAAAACACCCAAATTTTGGTTATATCATCACAGTCTTTGAAATATTCGTCTAAAGAAATTGGCCAACTCATTTCACATTACTGTAAATCATATCAAATATATGATTCAATGCATTCAGCAACCACACACGGAACACAAAAACCTCCATACAAAGGTGTTCATTGTGGATTGTATCATTGTGTCGGCCGAAAGGGTGGCACAATTTGTACCACAGACCAGTACTGTTCTATATTGACATGTTAACTGCGAATGTGTGCCATTTTTTGCGCCTGTCAGGTATTTAAAATGTGTTTTCAATTTATGCGGTAAGTATTGGGCCGTAACTGCATCTATGTTGTTTTTTTTGAGGTAGCGGACGTCGCCTAGGGTCGTTCACACGGTTGAAATATAGACGAATATACGGTTTATGAGAAACTTTCGAGAAACCAAACCAATCTCTTACCTTGTACATAATATGTGGTATTTACAACGTATGTATGGCTGCCTCGTGGTAGTGCGAAGTCTACAAAAGAGCCCGAAAAACGGTAATAGACTCACCTCCTGTTAGGTGAGTTAAATAAATAAAAAATGACGATTCGAAAGAAGAAATAAAAGTCTATTTGAAAAAATATAATTTGACTTTGAAGAAACCGTAATCTTGAAAACTCAGAATTGTAATACGATTCGCTAAGATAGATGAATATTGTTTCATACTAGTATAGCAGAGTATGCACTATAGTTATACCACGTGGGAAAATCGGTGCAACGCAGATAGAATTCACTACATATTGTTTTCGTCACATGACACAGTAAAGGCGATATACTGAAAAAGCTTTTTCGCCTTATGTATAAAGTATTAAATGAACATTTCAAAAATATTGGACAGGAAATTACAAAATATAATTTGCTGTAATTGGACTATAAATAATTTCCATATCGTTGTAAAGCATATAGATTATAGAGGAAACTAAAAAATCAAATTATTTTTGAAGGGTAAAAGTTTGCCTTGCTTCGTTGTATAAGCAAGATTATTCCGCGAACTCCAACATTCACAGGAGCAAAAACGGGGAGTTATGAATATTATTTATTCAATGTATAATAACACACTATGTGCGGGGGTGGGCAGAGATCACGTAGCAGTGGCCACTGAATACTAGACAAGAAACGCTCGTGTTGTTGTTTGGGATAATCGCCGGTCGGACACTGCGACCACTGTGACAGGCTTGCATCTGCTAATGCAAGATGTTGTGCGGTACAAGACATGAAGGACAGCGGTTTTGGATATTTAAATATGAAAAATGAGTTCTAACTTCTAAATGTTGTCTTAATATACAATGTTATACAGTGCTTAGTATTACTTAATAACACTATCACTACTAATGCGAAAATCATATAAACCATGTCGATGAAATAATAAGGTAAGAGATGGTTTGGCTTCGGTAAAATAAGATGTAGAACAAACGGTTTCAGTTGATGAAGTTTCGATTAGAGTAAAAAGTTACGTTTAGATTAGAGTCAAAAGTTTGACTTCGCCAGCCAATAAAAATATAAATACACCCACATAGTCAAATACATAGGTCTTACCTAACACTAAGATATGAGTCTTAGTAATGGGTATCAGAAACTTTCTAGCCAAGTTGTTGATATATCCAAATAATATCTCAAAGCTCTTCCAGCCAGCTACATAAACATTCTAAGCTTCGAGGCATCGTTACGTGATAAAATTGACTCCATCGCTTACAAATTAAACCTCTGGTCGTCTGTGAGATACAGTACCTGCTCTTTTTGCGGATTATAATCCGCTAATAGTGGGCATTGTCCGCACATGACGGACACACGGACTTAAAACGTTTTCCATTGTCGCAGCGTGACTCCGGCAGAAAAAGTTCGACACGAGATCGTTCCGCGAAACATAAATCATATTTGTGTGAGAATACTCAATGGCATAACTCTATCAGGAAGATGTAGGGTTGTGGAGCATATTTCTGGGTTAGATAGTTTTGGTGAACGAAAGTGTTTCAGTTTTAAAAGAAACGCCTGGTGGATCCTGCGATGATATAGAATTTTGGATCTGATTATCAAGGACGAATGTCCTTTGACTTTAATTAGTTAAATTTTTACACATTTAACACAGATCTCTATAGGTTAGGGTTAGGGTTAGGTTTTAGATATCAACTGCGGAAATATTAAATTCATAATATATCTTAAAAAATGTAGTCAACTCTTACGAGTACGCTGGTCTAGTAAGAGTCAGCATCAAATCAAGTGTCTTACAAAATTATTTACTCGACATCAAACAGGTTAGGCAGTATTTTTGGCTTCTCGAGATGAGCACATCCCTATCCTATTATATAACTTTACAATAGTTTTTCGCAATTGTCAATCCGTTGACAACGTAGTCCAGTTACTACAAATAGCGCACCACAGCTAATCCTCGAGGTTGCGCTGTGAAAGACTGCCATTGTTGCCTATAACAAAATCATAACTTTCTCGGAAGGATTAATATATGATTTGCACCAGTTTATTAAGCTGTGGATTTTTGGAGAATAAGAAGTTTTATCGAAACATAAGAGATTAAGCAGCAGCCAACGAGATATGGTATTAAAGGACACACATTTTGCAGCCCCGAAAATTGACGATGCAAAATTTACGAACGGGTGAAAATGAGTAAATGTTAATTGTTTTTATATGGAAAGTAAAATTGTATGTTTATATAACGGGATGTTTGGATTTATGAGGACTGCGAAAAGACACACAGATTAAGGACTTTTGTCTTAAAATGCCGATAGCAAAATAGTAATGGTTTATGTTTGCTATGTGATAATTCGCAAGCTGTAACTTTAAACGTGACTTATCTTGTGCGACTGATGTTTTGGATTTAAAGATATTATTTTTATGTTTTTTTGGACGTTGTAAGACGGTTCAGATGTTAATAAACAGTGTCCTCAATTTTTTGGAGTCTTTTTAAACTTAATTTAGTAAAGAAACGTAAAATTATAATCTGAGTAGTAAGTATTTAAATTAGGAAAAAAATAGTGTTATCTTCTGTCATTGTTGCAAAGAAACAGTTATTTTTTCTTCCACAAAAACTTTGATTACTGTGTAAATTAGAGGATCAAAAAATAAGATCGTATTTGGCCTTTAAATAAGTAAATCGTTCCATGCAAAATCTCCACCTACTGTAACTGGTATTCAAATTGACAATGAATTAAGAAAAGAATCACTATACAAGTCGTTTCTTTATACGCATAACAGCAGCTATTCAGAATCCATATTCTAAATATTAATTCCCAATTCCGTATTAAACCATCAAAAGGACAATTTGTATTGGAATTTTCTATTACCAAAATTTACCGAGAAAACATGTACAAAAGCCGAGATATGACAGAATGCAATCTGGATGAAGATCTCGAGTCATGCGGTCACAATGAGGTGTCGTCAATGGCGTTGGGTGTTGCGGATTACTTGCGATTGACCATTTCGTGAGTCTCGGTCAGTCAGACTAATGCTGACTCATCATAAACCCTTTTTGTTTATTTACGAAATGTACGGTCGGCAACAAAGTAAGGCTTAAGAAGATTATTTTTGACTGACATAAGTCTAAAGTAGACTTTATATTATGTCAGTTTTAGTTGATTATTTAAAATTCAGTGAAGGATAGTTTAATCACATGATTGCTTCAGCTAAGTGCGGTGAAAATAACGATTAATTTTATTGTTTGATTAGTTTTTATTGGCGCTATTATTTAAGTGTTTTATTTAATAGCGCTCCTTCCGATTTAACTAGGATTTAAATTTTCAACGGATTAGGTACGAATGGACGGATTAGGTAAGAAAAGACCGTTTTTATAACGAGTAGATATTATAAATTCAATTTCTTTTATAGCTTGTACCAAGTGACTTAAATCTCCTTATAGCAGTATTTTATGTTACCAATATAGGTATGTCGGAGGACGCCATGAGTCGAGTTGATAGTTGATTGCAAGAATAATGTACAAACCTCATTAGATGTCACTTTCATTTTGTTTCTTAAATTCTTTAGTTTTGTATTCTAAATATGAAAAGCTTGAACCAATCAGAGTTGAGAACGTGTGGAAGCACGTTCTAGAAGCGGTGGTCGGGGCAGCCATATCTTGACTGGCTGGCAGATGTGTTGCACATTGTTTGGAGTGATGCTAATTAATCGAATTGGATTGTGGAGAGCAAAAGCAAGATCGGTGCCCTAAACCCGCTGCTCGGTTTAGCTGTTAAATTATTTTGTAATCACGTAATAAAATTGTGCATAATTATGAACATTGTGTTTTGTGCTCGCATTTTACCCATATGACGCCCACCAAAGACGCAATCATTAATGAAGATATTATTGAAAACCATGCTTCTCCGACAGGTATATGAGTTTTGCTAAAACTCAATCAATAAAAAATAAATGAGATGTATTTGCTGCCAGTACCGCACGCAACTCCCAGAGGACATAATCCCGGTCCACGCGGAAGGGTTCCCTGCGAAATGACAGGCGCGCGACACAATAATCGCACAAGCAAATATTATTGTTGACCACTGCCGCCCATCATGTACGCGACAATATCACCCTTACATTATGGTGATAAAGATCACTATTAAGTGTGGTAGAGATGTGCAGCTGTCGCCCCGCAGATGTTAATTTGTTTTTGTACATTGTCAGTTATTGCATTTCCTATATAAATAATCACGCTTGACAATCTCTTTGCAATGACAACTCATATGCTGAAAGTATGAGAAACATAATGCAGATTGAACATAGGGTAACTTTAATTATGTCAGGGCTGTAAGAAATTACGAGATTTAATTATCTCAAAACAAACAGATCCGAATTAAATATTTGCGGAACTCTCATACATTTGTCTCAGTGTGGGGATCAAACCCATGGGCTCTTGTTTCCCAGGTTGTTGTTTAGGTAACAGTGAAATGGGCCTTTAAAATTTATTTACACAAATATCCTAATGATTTTTTAATTGAGAGATTTAACAGAAATGGTAAGAGGTTCTGAATATCTTATGACTCAAATGTTAGTTTGAGTGTGGACTAGAATATATTATTATGACATATATATGTATATAAAGTATATTTTAAATTTTATTATGTATGCAATTCTTTTATTTACAAAGGAATGATCTAATCTAACATTGTGAAATATAAAAGGAAGCATAAAAAGGTTACAATTTTTTAGAACAAAGCAGACTTAAATGTTCAGTGTGAAGTGTGGTGACGGTTTTGCAAAAGTCATTAAAAATCTTGTTGGTGTAAATTACATGCACTTCTATAGCTGGATAAAATTAAGTGATGTTTTGCATGGACATGGACCTAATGTATCATTGAGAGGGTTAAGCTCATAGCCCACTAAGCTATTTTCATACAAATAAACCTAACAACCTATCCAAGTATAAATATAAAAATATTCATTTCTTTGGCAAATTCACAGCTACATGTATGTAGGTTTCTCTAAAATATTTTTTTAAGTTTTTTATGTGTGTGATTGTTTATGAAGAACGGACATTAAATTCAATAGGGCATCTAAAACTTTCAAGAAATATTTTTATGACAAATTTATGCAATTCTGATATATTGCAGAATTTGTATGGACAAATTATTTGGTAATGAAATTTTTGGATGTAGCCGAGCCAGTTAATTTCCAATAGTAAATTCTGTGCATAAATGACTATGTATGACAATAAATAATTAATGACTCATAAAACTATTTTTCTTTAACTATTCTGTATATAGAAATCATCATCACACATAGCACAAATTGGCACCATCAAAAGTATATTGATTAAAGATCTGTTAAACGAGATGACAAAGTGTTACCAAGCCTTGTACAGAATCAATACCAAAAAATAAGCTGAACAACATTGCTTCTTAAAGGATCAAGTCTATTCATAAATGTTTATATCTTAATAATTAAAGATTTGTATATGAAAAGATAAAAGAAAATAATGTTTCAATATTAAATTTATGGGACAATTCTTGATAGTGAATGCTAATTAGTTATATAGTTTACCTTTAAATTGTGTGCACTGAGCCCTGATCCCCATGGAAAGTAGTGAAAATCCTCTCCTTACTAGATTCATCTAAAAATAAAAACAAATGAATGAAAAACGGAATTAACCTATAATACTCACAAAAAAAAAGAAAGAGACTAATATTACCTTGAAGTAATTTTGGTATTTACTAATTTAGAAAATTTCTAAAATGTAAATAATACTTTTTTACTGAAATTTCATAACCAAAAATAAATAAATCCCAACATAACCTCAAATTCAATTAGACATCTGACATATATTTGCAGTGCTGCCATCATACTTATCGTAATAATTCCATTATAAAATAGATTGCTGTTAAAATAATGTATTACTTTGTAAAAAATAAAATTATATAAAAATTTATTGTAATGAGGAATAAAAATTTTAGCTCATTATAAATTTAAATTTCCATGATAATTATAGCGACATCTAGTGTAAGAAAATTGCAACTTTAATCTACTGTCTATTTGGTTTAACTATTCGCCGCTAGATGTAATTGGTACTGAGTTCAGCTAGAGAATATTATTGAAGAATCGTGTAAACAGAAATTGACTATTTGTGTTTATTGCCCACATGAATTGGCCCATTTGTGCTCGCCATTCATGCTTATTGTTTAAATAAGAAGGTTTATTCTAGTCATGGTTCACAGTGGTGTGTCACAAAAAATGATACAATTACAGTACTTTTTAATTTTTTTACTATTCACAATTTAATCCTCGTAGACTGAATTGACTGACTAACGTAATATATAACGTATTGTTGAAGTTGGGAAGGGCATAGAGAGAGGATAATAAAGACGCAAGGAGTTGGATGCAAAGATCACTAGATAATACATAAAAAGATAGATTATAAGTTGGGCAGAAGACGCGTCGTGACGTGGACGTTTACAATATGTTTAGCAAACAAATCAGAATGTTTTTGTTCCATTGATTCCATTTGTATTAATGCTATAATTTTGAAGCACAATTTTTCGCTGTTGTATCTATACTAATATTATAAAGCTGAAGAGTTTGTTTGTTTGTTTGAACGCTAGGATCTCAGGAACTACTGGTCAGATTTGAAAAATTATTTCACTGTTAGATATCACATTTATCGAGGAAGGCTATAGGCTATATAATCACTCTACGACCAATAGGAGTGGAGTAGCAACAAATAATATTTCAAAATCGGGGACATTTTTTTCCTTTTTGTGAGATTCCGCTGCGTGCGCTTCGCTAAAGTAATGTATGACAGAATTGTTTCCCTTTAAAATTTCCTAAAAAAGATATTAATCCTTATCAAAATAAATACGTTATTCATTACAAGTATTTAATACAAAATAAATTTGTCCTTTACATCATTTGATTTCAATGAGTATCTTAGAAGATATCGCAGTTTCTAAATAATGATCAAGCGCGAAATAATATATACTCAGCCTATTGCCGTCCACTGCTGAACGTAGGCCTCCCCAAGTAAGCGCCAACCATCCCGGTCCTGAGCGGCCCTCATCCATCCGCTACCCGCCACCTTTCTCAAGTCGTCGGTCCACCGTGCTGCAGGACGTCCTACACTACGTTTGCCTAAACGCGGTCTCCACTCCAACACTTGTCTGCTCCACCGGCCGTCCGACCGTCGGCAGACGTGGCCAGCCCACTTCCACTTCAGCGTGCTAATCTTGCGAGCAATATCAATAACTCCGGTTCTCTGGCGGATGACTTCATTACGAATTCTATCCGCCAGAGAAACTCCAAGCATTGCCCGCTCCATAGCACGCTGAGCGACCTTGAATTTGTGGACCAGGCCTTTGGTGAGTGTCCACGTTTCGGCTCCGTATGTCATTACGGGTAGGACGCACTGATTAAAAACTTTCGTCTTCAGGCACTGAGGGATCGACGACTTGAAAATATGACGCAGCTTCCCGAATGCCGCCCAGCCCAACCGTATTCTTCGGTCTGCCTCCTGCTCGAAGTTGTGCCTGCCTAGTTGTATTGTTTGGCCAAGGTAGATGTATTCTTGGACAACTTCGAGTGTGGCATCCCCTACGACAACCGGCCTCGGGAGAACATGACTATTGTACATGATTTTCGTTTTGTCTAAGTTCATCCCGAGTCCTATTTGTCTTGAAGACCGGTCTAGGCTGTTGAGCATTTCCTCCAAATCCTGCAGAGATTCCGCCATGACCACGATGTCATCCGCGAATCGCAGGTGAGAGATGTACTGGCCGTTGATATTGATGCCCCGTCCTTTCCAGTCCAGCGTCTTAAAAGCGTCCTCCAACACGTTGGCAAACAGTTTCGGAGAAATTACGTCTCCCTGTCTTACCCCTCGTCGCAGTTGGATTGGCTTTGTGCTGTGTTCTTGTACTTGGACGGTCATCATTGCGGCTTCGTACAGACTTCTCATCACCTGGATGTAGCGGTAATCAATCAGGCATCTCTGCATGGACTCCAGAACAGCCCAGGTCTCGACGGAGTCAAAAGCTTTCTCGTAGTCCACATACGCGAGGCATAGAGGCTGGTTGTATTCCTCAGTCTTCTCTATTATTTGCCTCAGCGTATGTATGTGGTCCACGGTGCTAAAACCCCGCCGAAACCCGGCCTGCTCCGGTGGTTGGAAGTCATCGAATTTTCGGGCGAGACGATTCGATATGACCCTCGAGAACAACTTATAGACATGGCTCAAGAGTGCGATGGGGCGATAGTTCTTTAATAAGGTATTATCACCTTTCTTAAAGAATAAAACCACCACACTCTTGCTCCATGCCTGCGGTGTTATACCAGTTTGGATGACGGAGTTAAAGAGCTTAACTAGTTCTCTCAAGACAGGTATACCTCCTGCCTTGAGGAGCTCAGTAGTAACTCCGTCATCCCCGGGAGCCTTGTTGTTATGAAGTTGGTCGAGGGCCATTCTAATCTCGCCCAAATCGATGTCGGGAAGCTCGTCTGAGTAGTGACGGGTTAGTCTGGCTCGCGGATCATCCACGTTGTGAGCCACAGGTGGAAGTATCTTTTGAGCACACAGGTCTCCGTAGAACCTTTCGACTTCTCCGAGAATTTCTGGAATTGACGTGACGGTGGTGCCTAGATGACTTCTGAGCTTTGTCAGGTGACAACCGGAAGTGTGAGGCTTGGCGAATACTTTGGAGCCCTTGTTTTGCACAATGGCATTTTCTATTTCCAAAGTATTCGAGCGCCTTATGTCGCGCCGTATCAGCCTCTTCACCTCTCGGTCCAGTACCTGACGCTCCGGTGGTGTGGCGTTTAGAAGTTCTCGTCGTTTCTTCATCAATTCCAGAGTCTCAAGAGAGAGCTTAGATCTACGTCCGCGGCTCTTCGGTCGAAAGTGTTTGTAGCCCACTTCGCGAATAATCCGCACCAGACTATCGGAGGCGTCGTCAATGCTTTCAGTGGTTTCCAGTAGGGCGAATCGGTTTTGCAACTCCAGTTGAAACGCTTCACAGCCGGATTCTATCTGGGGCAGTGAAGGACGAAGAGTCGATCTCATTAACCGCGCACGTTCAATTTTGGTGTTAATATTCAGAGTGCCTCTTACCAGTCGGTGGTCACTACCGGTATTGAACCTGTTGACCACAGAGACATCTCTGAATATTTGGCGCCTGTCAGTGATAATGAAATCAATCTCGTTCCGGGTGATACTGTCAGGGCTACGCCAGGTCCACTTCCTTTGGGGCTTCTTCTGAAAGAACGAATTCATCAGAAAAAGCCCCTGAGCTTCGAGGAAGTTGACCAGCATCTGCCCCCTACCATTCCTGCTCCCATGACCGAACGGCCCTACCCTCGATTCGCCGTAACTCTGTACTCCCACTTTGGCATTGAAGTCACCCATAACAACGCTGTAAGAAGTCTTGGTACGAGACATAGCTTTCACTATGTCCTCGTACATGGCCTCGACTTCGTCGTCAGGGTGTGTAGACGTCGGCGCGTACACTTGTACAACCTTGAGGGTGTACCTCTCGGTTAATTTTAAGACAAGGTACGCCACCCTCGCCGACACACTGCCAACTTCTACAACGTTGCTTTGAAGTGACTTATGGATTATGAATCCGACGCCTCCTTGGGATGGTTGGTGTCCTTCTCGGAAGTAGAGCAAGTGGCCGGCAGGTAGGGTAATCTTGTCCTCCCCCTGTCTACGGACTTCAGACAACCCTACAACATGCCAGTTAATCTGACTTAGCTCTACTTCCAACTCTGAGAGGTGTTCGTTCAACCGCAGAGAGCGTCCGTTATACGTCGCCAGATAAAGTCGTTTATGGTACCCTACCATAGCCCGGGGATTCTTAGCACCCCCCATCTCGCTGTTACCCTGACCGGTACCATGGCCAGGAACAGCGAGACTGCCGGGAACTGGGGGCCGTGAATTTACGGTTGCTGCCATTTGGGGGATTATGCCGTAGTCACCACGCTTGGCAGGCGGGTTGGTGACCGCAGTGGTTGGAGTGCTTTAACCTACGGCGCTGCTGCCCACCGTGGGTTTGGGTATTTAGGCACTCCAACTAATAGGAGTGGTTATGCCGCCACTCATCGGCCGCCAGAGCCACATCCGTTAACCAGCAGGTGCACCGCGTGCAGGTAGGGTTGGCAGTTGGGGACGTAAGATGGTGTTTGCCCCCCTTGCACACATACCCCCCTTGCGAAATAATGATACTCAAGGCGTCGACCGGCGCGTTACGGTTTCACGTTTAAACAATTTTACCGATTAGTATGACTTCTGGCATGGAATGTAAATAGGACTGTGAGGAGTAAATAGACTATACCTTATTTTTTTTTAACTCAAGCCTGTACTGTACCAGTACAGGGTACTGTACCGCGTACCCAACCAATCTGTAGTCTACGCGGACGGAGTCGCGGGCAAAAGCTAATATATCATAACCATGATCATTAACAGTTCCTAGACCACCCCGACTTTTAGACAACCTTTTTTTTTTTTTTTTTTTTTTTTTTTTTGTTGTCGAGGGGAAAGCTGTTTATGGCTTTACTTCCCGCCAGCCCGGGGGCAGTGGGGGGCGGGAAGCGTATGTCGGGGTCACCGGTCTTCCAGCCCGGCGCGCGGCGACGTCATGTCCGCGCAGATGTTAGTGCCGGGCTGGGTCCCTAACGAAATCCCTAAACCGGCATACCGACCAAAACCCCCCGGTGGCCATCTCCGCGCCAAGTTGGGCGACCATGGTACGTGAGCGAGAGGCGCCCACCGTTAACCACAGCCGCCCGGTGCGCCTCCGAGACGTAATTGTCTCGGACGTCTCGGAGTTAAAAGGGGGCGCAGTTACGCCCCCACTAGCTTTGTTTGGGCGCCCTGGTTGTGGATGGGCGCCCGCGACGTACACAGGCCACAGTGCCGCCGCCCCGCTCGGGGTCACTTTCATTGAGGACGCGCCGCCCCCGCAGCGCGCTCAGCGACCCCAAGGGCCCCTTTGAGTCGCCTTTTACGTCAGGCAGGGGATACCGTGGTGAGATTCTAACGCCCCCTTGCCACAGGGCAGGGCGCCGGGTCTAATTGACTCTGTTGACCCGGCGCCTCCTTCTCTGACGTCTTTGGCGGGCGGGATCGCTTCTTTCGCGATCCCGATCCGCGCTCTCCTTCTGCGACATGACGTACTCGCAGAAGGAGAGCATCGCTCGCCAGGACCTCGGACTCCCGACCATCGAAGAGACGACGGCCGGGAGCGAGAGGTCTCCACCGACAATAGCGCGGAGAGCGCTGCGCTGCACCTCCCAGGCTGGACACTCTTCTAGTGTGTGCTGGGCTGTGTCGTCCAGACAGTTGTCACAGTGGTGACACACGGTCGACTCCTCCTTCTGTGCCACCCGACACAGGAAATGGCCGAAGCACCCATGCCCCGACAACACCTGCGTCAGGCGGAACGTTGCCGCAACGTGGCGCCTGTCTACCCACTGGTCGAAGACAGGACGCACTGCCTCGACGGTCCTAGCACCAGCACTGGGATTCTCCAGCCTGATTCGCCATTCCTCCACGGCGGCCGTACGGAGGGAGGCTTTCAGTGCCTCAACCTCTCTCGGGGCCAGTCTGTCCCCGCGACTTGACGCCTCCTCCCGCTGATGGAATAAACGCGAGAGGAATTTGGCGTCAAGGTCCCACGGCAGACTTTTAGACAACCTACCACAAGCTACTTGCATCTATCTTATAACATCTTAAAAGAAATGTTCTAGAAGACGAACAGCGTCATGACTCATGACAGACATTTTAAATGTAAATCTTAACCGTTCCACTGTTTTATGACATGTTATACATCAAACGTGGTTCTTAAACAGATATAAGCTTTCTTTTAAAGGTTAAATAAGACGGGGATAAAGTTTTACAGGTGCAAATATATCCAGGTACGAGATTAATATGTGTACATTTTATTTTATAAGTCATAAAGCTGGCGAAATTGCCAACATGTATGAATAAAAGAGCAGCCGAGTCTTATGTTTAAGTCTCGCGTTTAGTACTGGCGCGGGAATGTGACGGCAACTTTTATTGGATCGCACCAATCTTGACATTTAACATTTTTATTGAAATTTTAACATAATCCATGGAGATGGTTCTAGCATTCAGGACGAGTGCTGCAGATGGAATAGCTCTGATATAAATTTGAGAATGGCAATTTACATTTGCGTTTTATTTTATAAAGAAGTGAATGTGATAAATGGAAGCAAAAAAATATATTTTCGTTTTTCAGAACGGGTTATGTGATATGTCTTTCAATTCTTTGGGTTTGTGGACTTTCAACTAATCTTATGCAGGTTTGAAGACAGCTATATAATATAGTTGCAATTCAAAAATAAGAATATGTTGAGAAAAAAATGTAAATTCAACTTATATTAGCAGATTAAAATAATAGCGAAGAATGTATTGCCTACTTATTAGTAATGACAAAAAAAGAAAACTCGTTGTGGGTTTCACCTGCTGTAAATGAAGATCAAATGTGTGTCGCGGTTTTGAGGACGTTGTTTGAATAATAATAATTTTGTTACGAAAGTAAGGAGAGGCGTCTATAGTCTTAAAAAAGAATTATTTTAAAATAAATTACATGAACCTTGAACGATAATTGAAAATGTGGGATAAAATTTCTTTGTGAAATCAATCACAACGGTCTTGTATGCAACAAAACAATGGTATGTCTGTTTGATACTTGACTTGATAAAGTAAAATTTTCGTCAATGTAATAAAAATAAAAACATTATTTTATGATTTTTTTTCAGTCACAAAATATACGAATTTCGTAGAGTTGTTCCATCAGCCGATTCAACCAGCGCGACGGTCTAAGGGCCAAGCCGTGTTAGCCGTAATGAAAGATTTACAGTTGACATTTGAATATTTATTTACACCCTTCGTTTGTCACATTACTACATCAATACCTTAATATGCTTATATCTATTTCTATAATACAATAAATTAAATAATGCCTCATTTTAATAACCAAATTATTACTTATCACCGATTGCTTGGTCGAACTTATTATTTATGTTTTGCCTTGCTTATCTTGTCTGTTAGAGTACCATACGGATGGAGATTCTTACACTCTTTTGCTCTTCTGTTAAAGCTGCTATCTACTTCATTCTTGAAGGATAATCCCTTCGAAAGAAGAATTTCGTACATTTTATTTAGCTGCTTGTATTTTTAACTGAATATTCATTGCTGCATATAATTAAGTCCATGATATCACACGTATGTATTTATATTTCCGTTTATCGAACAGTATTCCTCTTATCACAAGAGTAAGGATGCTTGGAATTTGCATTATTGATTCAAAGAAATGGTGAATTGTAGGACAGCGTTTTCTGGAAGGTCTGTCTGTATCTCGCATAAGTAGGGTTGTCTCCTATGGCACCAGAAATCTCTGAAACCAGGGTTGACGGCATCCACGCCACCACAGTGAGGCTCAGCTGGGTTTTTACTGTAAATATACGGATAATAATTAACATTGATAAATTTAAGTTTTCTTATATTAAATTGGGTATTTTTATAGCACAGTGCCATGGTAATGATGTAATATTAATAGAATCCTGTGCAATTTTAATATAACTATTGACAAGTAATTAACAATTTCTGTACGTCACTAACTTCATGCATTGTGTTGAACTGTCCAAAACCATGTATTTTGACCATTTTATTATTCTATTATTGTCAATTAAATATTTTTGTCTTAAAATTGTTAAATCAAGCGAAGATTTACCTGGTGGATTTTTGACTCGCCCATCGACTGAACCCTGACTCTTCTAAGCGTTCACCTGAAATAAAAATAATCGAATTAAGGCAAGTTCTAAACCTAAATAAAGTAAAGGAAGATCGACGTGAAATAAACTTAAGTTAGTCTTGAAAAAAGATGGCTAAGATTTACATCGGATTCTACCAAAATTAACGCAAATGTTAGCTGAAAAGATACACACGTCTGAAAATATTTCTGAAGAGAGCTGTATGTAAAACCGTCGACAAATCCCATGCAGATAGTGAAAAAGTCCTTATAGGTATACAAATACGTAATAATTAGAATCTTACCGTCGATATTTTCCCAAACTGCATGATCGTTCAAGTTGTGCACTCCCACCCACACCAGCAGCTTGTAGTCGGTGCCGATGATCGAAGGATAGTGCATGGCCCGCACTAGTTTCTGAATGAAGGCAAATTCCTTCTGCAAGGAAAATTATTTGTAAAACATTAACCGCATAGTAACTAAAACATGTTTTTTCCTGTTTTCTGGTTTTTCGAATGTTTGTTGTTTCTGTATTATTTGAAGACAATAGAGTATTAAGTTCATTGGATATGGTTAATTGGTTTTGAAAAGCGATGCAAGAAAGAATTTAGCGTTTTGTTGTGGCTTAATTGACCGTTACACGTGACGATAATGCAGCGTGGTCTTTAGACTATTTATACTCTCTCTCTATTTAGAGTATTTATACTCTCTAAGCTGGAAACGATGATTTCTAGTCGACACATTAATGCCGGACACGTATGCGGTACAATCCCTTGAATTACGTCGGGTTTTACATCATTCATAGTAACCACGAATTGTTTGGAACATTTTATATATTCTGATGGAGACAAGAAATTGACCGAAACGACATCAAACAGTAGTGCTTGTGGAGAAAGCATTACTAATGCGATTGTTTGTATGCAAAATGATTCTAGCCAAACAAATTTAGGTATGGTTCTCTTTTCCATTAAATTTTTCTATGTATTGTAAAGCCTCATATGGACCGTTATAAGCAAGTAAAACTTTTGTGTGTTTATTGTACTTACATCGGATTTGGGTACAGCTAGCTTTGCTCCTTCAGCGGCGCAGAGTGTGCGGGCTATTTGCCAAGGCTGTGCCAGGTACACCAGCTTGTACGCATGACCATCTTCTTTGTTGATTACGTATCCTGAACAGACAGAAATTGAATTTAATAAATGGCGTTAGTATCGGTGTTAGAGCTACTGGTCTCTTTTGGCGTAATTTGGTTAATCATTTTCTTATTGCTATTTTGTTGTATCGTTCTAAAATTATCAAAAGAACTTTTTTTCTATTTTTAATCCATCTACCAATTACTTTTTATGGTATTGGTAACATTTTCTACAATTAATACCTATATATTACTAAGATAATGCCTAAATGTGCAATCGCAGTTTTTGTCGATTGGCAATTTATGGTCTGTCACAAACTGAGTTATATCCTCAGTCCTGAACTAATATTGAAATGGTTTTTCTAGAATTAAAGCTACGTACCGTCGGGGACGCCGGCGTCGGCCTGAATAAACGCAGCGACGAGAACCAACGCACACACACCACCACCTCTGCAAATTTAATTAAATCAAAACTTTTATTGTAACTCCACTCTTTAACTTCTTTTTATGGCGCCGTTTCACCCGGCTCAACTGTTTTAATGTCCGTGATTTTTTAAACGTGACGGATGATATGACTGGATCTTTTTCATTAGTTCTTACATTATAATATGTTCGAATGCACTGTGCTCTCAAAATTGAGCGGCAACTGACAAGAGACACCCATTAATATCTCCTTGTTGCTCTTTTTAGAAAATCCTGCTATAACTCACACATCATGACATAAAAATTGTTTGACTGTTATTACTTGATAGCTTGGTTCGAACAGTGCATTCACAAAGTAATTGCCGTCAAGGGTGTGAATTCAATTTGTTTCGGCAATATAAAATGCTAATATCTATTCATCTAGCATAACGAAGCAGTTTAATAAGAATGATTTATTCTTCATGGAAAAGAACATTTTTATATTAAGTAGGTACTTTGAAGTGCAAGAATAAAATTATGGTATTAAACTTATGTACACACAAATCTAGTGACGTAGAGTTCCGAAGTTATTTTCTGTGATAGTATTATTATAAAGTTTAGTGACCCGGCGATGTTATCTGTTATTGTTTTAGTTAAATGATTATGGCTTATTTTGTTTGCGATAAAATTAAACTAGAGGTCATTACGAGTAGTTGTTGAAATGGGTCATTAAGTAATGAAAACAGATTAAAGTCATAGAGGCAATGTAATAAAAGAAAGTATTGCTGTTAACGACTTTTAATACGTTAATGAAAACTCCATCTTTACTAGTATTAAAAAGAGAAATAGATTTATGATTTTTTTTTAATGAGTTATATGAAGAACTCCTTGATCGATCTTAAATTTCTTCAATTTATCGAATGCTGAAACTTGAACATGCAAGACAATACAATACATACAAACATATTATATATTTTTAAACGGTCTCCTATGAGACCTTGTAACACTAATTTTACATAGACAAACACAGAGATATTCAAATTTTCATAGACCTTACAAATATTTTCCGTGCATTATTTTACCCTAAAGCTACCAAGCTAAATACCTCGCTTATACATTCCACTTTTGTCAGAAAATTAGATGACTCGACAAAAAAGTCTACAAAGTATTATAAATCGTACTTACCTCATTGTGATTTTTGGAAGATATTACTGTTATTTGTTATTATATTATTGTGTTGTGTCAATACTCGCGACGTGTTTCACACTGCGCCCTGCACGACCATCTCGTCATTTATATTGTAGCTGCGAAAAGCAAGCGTTGTTATCTGCATGTGTGATTCATTCGTCATATTTGAGGAAATACAGTGAAAGCCAGCGGAGTCGGCATGTCTGGTCTAGTTTATATTCATTTACAGTTAATCCTATAATAAATATTTGAATGAACTCGTCAATTAGTTCCTCTCAAAAAAAGAAGTCAAATCTAAGTTGTTAAAATTGATTGGCGATTGTGCTTGATTGACGGTAAAGCGGACACCTGATTTACGCAAAGTATTGTTTTTTTTCGGATACTTAGACTCAAATAAGTATTAACAAGGTTCTAAACAATTAATTGATTTTTACGAAATTCCTTACAGAGAAGAAAGTTTACGCAGGTTTCCTAACGATGTTTTTTTATTAACACCAAAGCTATCTAATACTTAAGTACTACTACTATTTATTAAGTATAAATAGTAGGAACCGTTTCAGTTAGTCAAACTACATTTACATACTATTTTTGGTAGAAAATAGTGGGTGAAGATGAGAAAGCTTTATTCTCACATGGTTTATTTTTACTCCCAAATTAAGTTTCCTCGTTATGATAGTATGAAGTTGTTCATCCAGTCTTCATTTTCAAAGAATACATAATGAACGGAGTGAAAAAAGTTTCAAACATACACTATGCATATTATTTTAGCAATATTTGAATACTTTTGTAAATTACTGATGTTTGAATTAAGTCATTATTATATTTTTTTTGTTTCTCAAAAATATCTTCACCTAGATGGCGGTCATGGACTTGGCTGCCATTCTTTCAGTTTAATATGTGTGACGCCCATACGTCGCTACATAGGTGCAGTGTAGATACTAATTACCATAAAGATAGGGATATAAGCATGGCAGATTATAATGAGTAGTGAATGCTTTGAGGATTAGGGGCAGTGGCAGATTAACACATTTGCCGCCAGTAGGCTATTCTAATTATCCGCCCCTTTAGGGTAATAAAATCCTTTCTTTTTTAGCAATCTTATCGAAAAATTCCGCAAGGCTGCTCCTTTGTACCCTCGCGCCCCTAGGCCTATGCCTAGTTTCCCTTAAGGATAATCCGGCTCTGTTTAGGGGTGCGGACGAGAATCATGGCATACGCTTGTTTAAACCTCAGGCTCACATCTCTGACTTTTCCAAGTTATATATGTAATAACTATAAATCATCACTGACTTTTATGATGCTGGAATACATCGTTAGGAAACCTGCACACCTGAGTTCTTAGGAGTTTCTTAGGTGTGTAGTCCGCCAACCCGCACTAGGCCAGCGTGGTGGACTATGGCCTAAACCCTCTCAATGGTAGAGGAGACCCGTGCTCACCAGTGGGTGTATATGGGTTGATGAAGAAGAAGAAGAAGAAGAAGAGTAGTCCGCCACCCCGCACTAGTTAATACTAGTCTAAACTGGACAAATGTCCAGGTGTGGATTAAGGCCCAAACCCTCTGAATTGTAGAGGAGACCCGTAATGCAACGTATGATGATGTATGGGCGATGATGAACCATAAATATTGAAATTGTGAAGCGGAGACACAAGACAAGAATTTCGTAATCTTTATGCAAGACACTAAATTTTTGAAAACCGTTGACTAATATGTTTTTGCTGTATTTTCTGGAACTAAGAGTAAACTTATTCGCAATAACAGGAAAACAAATTATTAATTTAATGCTATGCTATATTGCCCTTTGCACTTCTCTGATGGTTGGTTGGACTTTGGGTGTTAAGGAAACCATGAACGTATGTGGAAGTTCACTTTGCGTTTTAATATGACGTCATGTGTCGTACGATAGTTGTCATAGTTTAAAGTACGGGTTTATAGGGATGCTGTTCTTACCGCTACCTAAAGAACTTTGAAATGTTGCTAATTGTGGTTATTCCATGAGGTGGTTCGTCTTATGGTTGTTCAGATGCTTTTTTTAATAGGTGGCCTGACTTTTTACGAATGCACTATTGTTGTATCTGCCAGCCTGGTAAACTAGAATCGTAGAATATTTAAAATTTTGCGGATGTTGTTAAAGATAAAGTACATTGATGGCAACGAAAGACATCTTGAAATTACACCTATGAGATTTTAAAAGGAATGTCTTAAGAATATAGAATTCAGCCAACTGCATCAGACTTGTGTGGAGGATTAAGATCTTAATACAAGAGCAGACTACATCTATAAATAGTAAATAGGTACTAATAAATACATCCAACAATCACATACATAGTCCTGAGGCCTGACCCCACATTAAGATACGATTTTTGTGTCGTGGGTATAAGAAACTACGAGAGACTTTTCGGTCTCACAAACACCCAGACCCGAAACAAATATTCGTAGATCACACAAACATTTGTCTCGGTGCGGGGATCGAACCCGCGGCCTCTTGTTTCGCAAACTGGTGTCTAGCCAACTGCGCCACGGGGCTGGCAAGTATATCTATAGCACAATAAAGACGATAGATGCTTCATAGTTATGTAATAATCTTCAATCTGTATGTGAAGTATTTTAGACAAGTTCAAAGCACCGGCTATCGTCTGGAGATAACACACATTTTTATCTACATTCACGCGGCTGCTGGCTGCTTCTATGTCTACGTCTACAAGGTCACACTATCAATGGTCACACTCATCATCAGACGAAAATGAGATGATATGGTTGCTTATAAATGATTACAGTCACATGCAGGGAAAGCGCTTCGATTTTATGACTGGTATATCATTTCTCAATTTCAAAATTTCTCAAATTCTCAATTTCTTAGGTGGGTAGTCCGCCAACCCGCACTAGGCCAGCGTGATGGACTATGGCCTAAACCCTCTCAATGGTAGAGGAGACCCGTGCTCAGCAGTGGGTGTATATGGGTTGATGAAGAAGAAGAAGAAGATATCATTTCTCTGGTACTTGATACATACTGTGGCAGTACTTCCATAAAACCCCAAAGTTTTGAGTGTTTAAGCTTTAAGTCTCTATTTAACGAAAACAATATGACTCATATACGATAATTTCCTGACCCTACGATAAATAATTGTAAACTAATATAGTTTATATGTGTGCAATGTCTATGACACAATTAACGTGTAACGTTTTTGGGCTTCCATGGTCGTACCGCCACTGGTTCATATGTACTTAGAAGTAGTCCTCTAGCACGACGGGCCGAAGACTTGAGAATGTTGGCGGGAAACGGATGGATGAGGGCTGCTCAAGATGTATGTATCTCTCAAAAATTTTGGCAAAGGCATATAGTAACTGAGCATTTAGCCAGAAGTACTTTAAGTTCATGTGTTCATGTTTGAGAGGAGCTCTTTGTCTTTTTAGCCCATATTTTCATACGTTCTTATACAAAATTCCCTAATGAAAATACCCGACAATTATTTTTCCATCTGGGGAATTGAACCTAGATCGCATGTCGCACGCTTATGCGATATATGTAAATAATTACGTAAAATGATACTGAATAATCGTCAAAAGACGTCTCCGTTGACTTTCCACTAAATACAGGGTGTATTTAAACCGTGATCGAAAACTGAGGCAGGTAATAGCGAGGGTGATCACAAACCCAGTGGCGATATTAAAAATCCCGACAAAAAATAAAAATTTTGACGTTTTCCATACAACCATCGGTGTTAAAAGTATGTGGTTTGTATGGAAAACCTCAAAAATTTTATTTTTTGTCGGGATTTTCTTCTTATGATTTTCCTTGTAATGCCAGGGGGTTTGTAATCACTATCGCTATTATCTGCCTCAGTTTTCGATCACGGTCTGAATACACCCTGTATAAAGGTTCTTGCCGATAATCCAAATAGGTACGCTTATCAAGTTTATGTTCAATATTATTTAATAATGTGCTTAAAGATTGCATGTTTGCTAAAGTGAAATGTAATGACTAATATAAATACAACAACTGATAATTATATTTATTGTGACGTCGTTTAAATACACAATGTCCTTAAATAGTCTAGATTAGAACCAAGACTCACGGGACGTCTTGTCCTTGTCGTCATGTCCCAGAAACAAATTAAAAATAAATTTGGAATAAAAACTTTTCACTTGATTACTTAACAATCATTATCGATTTATTTGCTTCCCACTGCTTGTCTCCACTTCAACTAAGAAGGCTTAGGCCATAGTCCACCGCGATGGCCTAGTGCGGGTTGGCGGACTACACACCTAAGAAATTCCTAAGAACTATTATGTGTGCAGGTTTCATCACGATGTTTTCCTTCACCGTTAAAGCAAGTGATAATTCATTGTTGATACACACTGAACTTCAAAAGTCAGAGGTGTTTGCCTGGATCTCAACCAAGCTTAACCTCGAAGTCATCACCATATTAAGTTGTTTAATATTTTTTGTCCAAAAATATGTCACTATTACTCAATACATTATTTTAGATTAGACAGTAACAAATAGACAAATAATGGCAGAAAGAAATAAATCACTGGACAAATTAATTAATCGAGTATCGGGCCGTTGAGAGCGCGTAATTCATCTTTAGTCTGGAACCCACGGCTATCTATTTAGGCTGAATTCACACCGGCACTCTTTTACATTATTTGCCATTTTAGTCTGCCAATGACTAGATCGAACTTGCAGCGCAATAATTAGAAATTTAATAGGAGTTTTAATGGTTATGGAATCATACTTTTATTTCAATACAGGTGTATTTAAACCGATATCACAAACTAAGGCAGGTACCTAATAGCTACGGTGATCACAAACCAATTGGCGTAAAAAAAGCGTTAAAAATATTTTTTTACGTTGTCCATACTACCATTAGTATTAAATCTATGAGATTTTAATGGAAAGCGTAAAAAAATATTTTTGTTGCTTTTTTTTAACGACATTGGATTTGTGATCACCGTATCTACCGCTAGCCTTAGTTTCTGAACAAACTCTGTATATTTCTCGTATCTAAGGTTAGAATAATACACCCGCTGCATCTATCAAGATACTATGTACTTACCTATTAGAAATAGTGAATATGATTTTTATCCTTCCCCCACCTTAGGTTAAGCCCACCTTTGTAACATGTTCTAATGAAGAAAGAAAGAGTAAAAATGGTCACAATCTTGTTTCGGGCATTCGATTGTCTTTTTTCGAACACACAATGACACAACCAGAATCCATATCATTATTCATTTATTCAAAGTCTATTAGTCAGGTTTTACTTACCAATGTGCTTTCTACAGTTCACTGACACTACACAAACAGCCTAATCCAAAAATAGTGTGATTAGGAGAAAAATAACAGCACTATCAGCGGCCGAATCAATTACTAAACTAAAAACTGGTATTGGATGCTTCATTTATCAACGCGGACTCGCCACTCGGACACGCACTAACATGGACCGGAGAAAGTTGTTAGAACTATTGTGTGTTCTGTGGAGGTTCATGTAAGAAAGTTGAGGAAAATAGTTTGTTGGTTGACGTTTGGCGAAGGAATTTTAAAATGCGATTAGTCAACAATGTTGATAAATAATTTAAATACCTAATACTTGGATAATAAAATTCACCTAAAATCAAATCACTTTTCGTTACAACTACATAACTGGTTACATTTGTGAAAAAATCCTTTTATAATAAGTAAAATTTAATTAAGTTTCATTTTTAATATAATATTTTATAATTATGGCTGATATGTTGACTATTCGTTATAGCTGTAGTCAGGGTTGGGCAGTATTTTAATTACTTGTAATTAAAATACGTAATTGAAATACAAATACGTATTTTGTATTTGTATTTTAATTACTTCCTTAAAATGTAATTTGTAATTCGTATTTCAAATACCTGACACCGAGGTATTTTGTAATTAGTATTTTAAATACTTGAGGCTTTAAAATACATTAATATTAAAATACAATTAACCACCATGAGAGCAATAGTGGTAAGTGGCGAGAAACGGCATAATCCTCACAATGAGTGAAACTAGGACCAGGCCTCCAGTGCCCGGCAGCCCCACTATTCCTGATTATGGTAGCGGCCATGGTAAGGGCGGGGCAGGGGGTGCTAAGAATCCCCGGGTTGGCCCCGGCTACCACATCCAACGACGACTGGCCATGGTTACACACAACATACGCATTTTCAGGACAAACGAGAAGATTGTTGATTGAATTGAGTGGATAACACTGGGACGTACTGGGGTTGTCGGAAGTCCGAAAGATCGGGAAGGACATGACAACCCTGAAGTCCGGTGTCCCGAGGAGGAGTCGGATTTCTCATCCACAGGTCTCTCATTAACAACATCGTATCCAATGAAAGTGTGTCGAACAAGGCAGTGTACCTCATACTCAGAATATCCAAAAGAGCTCTCGACTTCAGACACAAGTTGTGACCGTCTTTCCCCAACGGTACTCTAAGGGACATTCTGTTGGCCGATGTATCGCGCGTCACTCGTACTATCATCTGCATAGCAATGCATGCTTTCGATAGACGTCATTGATATGATTATGCAGGATGAATAGTGTCGGCAATAGCACCGACCTTGAGGAACGCCAGCATTAATGGTCATGGTCTCGGAGCAACAGCCGTCAACGACGACCTTGATGCTTCGACCATCCAAAAAGCTGGCGATCCACTTGCAGAGTCCCTCGGGGATCCTATATGCTGGAAGCTTCGCCAGAAGGGCGCCGTGCCACACTCGGTCGAACGCCTTCGCAATGTCTAGGCCGACGGCAATAGCCTCACCCCCACTCTCCAAGGCCTCCGCCCAGCTGTGCGTGAGGTACACAAGAAGATCGCCAGCTGACCGACCGTGTCGAAAGCCATATTGACGGTCGTTAGTCAGCTGGCGATCCTCAAGGTACCTCAGGATCTGAGTATTAATAACTCGCTCCATGACCTTGGAGAGAAGGGATGTGACCGCTATCGAAAGGGGGGGGGGCCGCTGCAGGGGGCTTCCGACCGATCCCGGTGGAACTCATTGGGAGAGACCTATGTCCAGCAGTGGACTTCAATAAGCTGATGATGATGATGATGAATCTTTTTTTCCTTATCTTTGCAGATTACTTATTAAGTATTTTGTAATTTGTATTTGGTATTTTAATTACAAATAGCTAAAATACTGTATTTTGTATTTTATATTTCAAATACCTTACTTAAAAGTATTTTGTATTTCAATTAAAGTTAAGCATGTATTTTGCCCAGCCCTGGCTGTAGTAAAGGTTAAGTTTTTTTTAATGTCAATATGAGCGCCATCCAGGGCTGCCAGCAAATAAATCGCAGCTATACGGTTTAGTTTTTGCAATTATACAAAATTAGATCGCATTATACATAACCATTGCGCCATATGCAGCTCTTGTTTTTTTTTTTAGGATAACAGTTAATCAAATGGTCGGAAAATGGGCCCTCCAAAATAGTTCTTGCTTTTTTTTTTAGGATGATAAATGCTCAAATTATTGATAAAATGTGAACATATGTCTTTGTATCGTATTATACTAAGTGGTCATGGATACAATACCCCATCCGATTATACAAGATTTGTATCCAATTATACAATCTGGCAGCCCTGGCGCCATCTCTTTAATAATATCGTAAACTTTGTAACGAATTGTTTTCCAACAACCGATAGATGGCAGTAAAATAGCTATCCAAAGATGGGCTGTGGACGTTTGTATTTAAAATAATTTTAATGATTTTAATAATTATTTTCTAGTCAGATTTTTTATTGTATTATCTTTTATTACCGCATAGTGCTTCGAGAAGTTTATATACCTACAAGGAATTCGATACTTAAAAAGTCAATGCGGGCTTGTTTAAAATTAAGTATGCTATACTATGCTCTATTTAAGGCATAGCAACTTATCTGTTGTTAAGCAGATACTGTATAAAATATTGTAATGTATGCATTTATTTGGGTAGTTATTATATCAAGTACATCTCACCCGTGCCTTGACCCAGTTGCAGCAGGTGTTGTTAGTTGGTTACAAGCATTATCCTCTCGTCAGAATTGACATTACTTTTCCTAATTTACTATGCCCTTTTATTTATTTTTAATAATTTTAATGTTGATGTTGTGTTGTTTCGGAAATTGGACTGAACTTATTTAAAAGTTTTTTCATACATAGATAGCACTAATGTGTCAAAATGGATTGAAATATCGCGAATAGTTTATTCTGTTCTTTATATCCCTAACTTTTCTAAGTTATGTGTGTGTACTCTATTCATCGTGAATTATTATGTACCTTATTAGTGATGGAACACCTCTGAAGACCTGTAGCGTTCGTAAGTTTACTACTTATACTGCCACATACTTTACTACTTAGATTAGAAGATACTTTCATCTTCTACTTAGACAAAACGACATACGAACAAAGACTTTTGAAACAGTTTGTACAATTCAAAGATTTGTTTGTTTGTAGAGAAAATACCATACTCCACTGTCACTGCAAAATAATAGTCATAAAAATTTACATTTTTTATAACAATTAACAAAAAATGTCAAAGACAGTTATCCTATTCAATATCTATTTTTATCTAGCTTTCATTGATAAATTATATTAAAACTCAGCATTTGAGATTCTTTTGGTGTAATCATTTGTAATGCTAGATTGGTCCAAAATAACCTTTAAACCAGTGTTTATCAAAAATGTAATATCTTATGAGTAATAAATTATTCATGCCATCCTGCAGTTTTAGGCGAATTTGAAATATGTTGTTTTAATTCTATTTTAGCATTCTGGACTCGAGATTCGTGTGATTTATAACAGGAATATTTTAAATTCAAAAATAACACTGCCCGTCGTCGGACTGTTGCAATTTCACGCCTAAAAAGATGGGGCAATTTGAATATTTTTAGTATGGATAGGTATAGATAGAATCTTTGTCCTTTACAAAGAGTACTCTTTATCCCAGGAAAATGCAGTGTTACGGGTTTATATATTTTTTCTTTTTATGGACTATTAATTTAAGAAGGCCATAGGCCATTGTGTCCAAGGAATTCTCAGTCGTATGACTGAGGTTGAAAATATGCCTAAAAACGGCAATAAGCTCGTTCCCTATTACACGGGACTGGTATAGCTGGTAAAAAAATGCACCTTTGATCATCCCTTCGGAGAAAACGGGTAGTAGATTATGTATTCACGTATGGGAGCTGAAAAAATGTAACATTCTCTTTGAATACTAAATATTATGCATATAGAGAGGCGTTAATACATTATATATGTATGTATGTATAAAGTTATACAAACAAAATTATTCACATTGACAATAGACATAAAATTGCATGTAAAGCATGAATGTATTTTAACATATTTGCGTTTCATTGCGTGCTTCGATAACACAGGGGTTTGTTATCGCAACCGCTCGACATTTTAAACGTGTTTTTGTTTAGTGATTCTATGCGTGAAATAACACACTGTAGTTTTGTTGGCTTGTATCAAAATGTACTGTGTTTTTTAATTTAAGTGAAAGACAACATTGTGAGGAAAACTGGTGTTTGAGCATAGTTGGTAAGAATTTTGTTTCTAACATCCAATAAATAATGGGATAAGATTGCAATCTTTTTTATTGCAAAGAAGTTACCCAGCAGTGAGATAAATATGGGCTACTTAAATACGCTATTTTAAATATATTCGTTTATACTCTATAGCCCTCATATACGTTCTATTGTTAAGCAGCAAAACTTACCCAGTTTAGAAAGAGCTTGCAAACTGCAAACCTAAGAAATTCTTAGGAATTCGTAGAATTATGTGCCGTGCGATTTAGATGACTCAGGTTCAAATCCCGGTTCGAGTAAAGTTTATTTAATTTTGTACTAGAGAATTTTCAGTAGCAGCACGGAGTCAGGAACTGTGCCGAAAAAATGGTAATAAGCTTGCCCCCTATTACTGGGGATTGATGCATACTCGGGGAATATAGCTACAGAATTGCATCTCTGCTTACCCCTTCGGGGTTTTAGAAATACATACCATAGCAATAATGCTATGATAACTTTAGCCAATAAAATGCTACCCATTTAGAGCACTAAATATCCCAAGAAAATTTCCCGCTATTTTGTTTGATTAATCAATTTGTTTCTGAAACCAATCTTTCATGCGGACGTAGTCGCGGGAATAAACTCGTGTACAATAATATTTGCCTCATTATTTCTTATGATTCCTATGTTTATTCGTCCACGACCTTATCCGGCCCGGGTAAGCCTTATCAATCTTTTCCAGGTAATTAGCTAAACCCATTTGATCTTATCTTCGGATATCTTTATTATTTTCCTCGCAGTTATCGTTTAGTGATCACTCAGTATGATATGTTTATTGTGCATAAAATCGTGGATTATTGATAAACTGTATTCTTCTTCTTCTTCATCAACCCATATACGCCCACTGCTGAGCACGGGTCTCCTCTACCATTGAGAGGGTTTAGGCCATAGTCCACCACGCTGGCCTAGTGCGGGTTGGCGGACTACACACCTAAGAAATTCCTTAGAACTTTTAGGTGTGCAGGTTTCATCACGATGTTTTCCTTCACCGTTAAAGCAAGTGATAATTCAATTTGAATACGCACATAACTTCGAAAAGTCAGAGGTGTGTGCCTGGGGTTCGAACCCGCGACCGCCGAGATTCTCGACCGCGCGCCTAAACCTCGAGGCCATCACTGCTTCTGGATAAACTGTATTACATTTGTTAAAAAGATACTAAACTCACAAACAAGAATTGTATGTATACTAAGATACTGGACATTTTTCATGTCAAAAAATTGTGGGTCGAATCGAACCTACGACTTTTTTGTCACAGAATTACGGGTATTGGCTAAAAAGAGCAAGTTTATTCAATTTTGTTCACAAGATTTAAAGAAATGATTGCTATAGCATTTTATGTAATAAGTTATCTAACATTACTCTATGACTTTTACGAGAATCAAGTGATAAGGATGGGCTGAGCTGAATCGGGGTGAAGATTGTTAAATAACCATGAATTAATGGATTGGAAAGAATAATATAACACTCATAGAAAGGTGCAACAGATGTTGGTAGTAAATTTAATGAGTATTTATATTTATTTAATAAATAAATTACCTTACATTAAACTTAAATAATAATAAAATATTTTATTTTCAAATTTATCACCATTCATTAATATTTTTTCGGAATAAAATTCCAACACATCATTCACAAAATATCGAAATTAATTTCATTTAGCCTAAAATATTTCTGAATTTAATTTATACACTAATTTATTTTTCTAAATTACTTTCCATACCCATGGTAGAACCCGTGCCCCGCCCCGTGCCCGCCGAAGAACAATCCACTCCCAAACCCACCGTAATAGGTTCTGTACCGATTCTGCTCTTCATGTTCTTCTTCTTTCTTCTCCGCTACTCTGAACTGCCCCAACTTCTCCTTGTGGCCGTTGGACAGCGGAATCACGGACAGGTCATGTACTTGCACCAGATTGTGATGGATTGGTATCAAAATGGGAATGATTTGGGTTGGATGGGTGACGTTGGTAGCACTGTGGGATATGGTTTGGGTGAGAACTGGTATCTTTATGTTATCTTTTGTTATCACATGCTTGACGTTCGTGTGGACTGCGCTGTGCAATACATTCGATTGTGCGGGTATCACGTGTAAGTTAGCGGGTACTAGAAGATGGTGGGGTATGGGTATAACGGGTATACTGGGACCTTTCTTCTGTCGCGTGGGTTTGAAAATCTGTTGTATGTGGTGTGCCTGGTGACTGATAACTATGGGTAAGTCGTTTGGTGTCTTGGTGTCGGACGCTCTCTTGTAGAGCGGCGTGTTCAGGACTTGGTGCAGTTGGGATATGATCAGCAACAAGGTCAGTGGAGTCAGCATCTGGAAAAGAAGAAAATATTTGTTACTCGGAGAATAAAAACAATCTGGATCATTTGACTGTTCGGTGGTGTAGTCTGCTTAGCCCGGGGAAATACAGGCGTAATATATGTGAAAAAAAAGGAAATTGTGTTTATTTTCATTGATAAAAAAATATGTCCCGTTTTAAGTTAAAAAATGTTAGTGATACATAACTGATATCCAAATTATTGGAAATTAACTATCAGGTGCTTGTGTTGGTACTTAGCCGTGCAGCACCGAACACATATACCCACATGAGCTTTTTTCGGTAAATTTATTTAAGTATTATCGAGTCTGTGCTCATTTTTAGTTGGTTTGGTAAGTTTGGTAGACCCACAATTTAATTTACTTCCCTCTGGTAAAGCCTGTCTCGATGACCTATACAGATTGGCAAGATTCCAGGATACGGTTAATATTGTAAGGACAATCGTATATACAGAATTGGAGTACCTAGATGTGATGAAAGGAAATACATCCAAAAGTAAATTGACCCCTATTTAATTTAATCTATACTAATGTTATAAAGAAGAAGGGTTTTTTTACTTTTGTAACGAATAAACGCAAAAAACGTATTTGAATAGTTTTAAATATGAATAAAGATGTGTATTTTGGAAGTACCATAGGCTTAATTTGTATATAAAATTGTGCCCGGGCGGAGGAGGGCCCCATACAATAAAACACATTCACGAAAAAGTTACTCAGAAAGCTATGTCAGGCGTTTTAAATTGATTCCGAGATTTTAAAGATGAATAGTTTGTATTACTTATTCCATTAATTCCTGTACTCTTTCTTCCTATCCTATCTTTTTGAAAGACAGGGATTCACAACTTTCGACACGAATCTCATACCAAACCTAACGAAATAAAACTAAAGTATTAACTTAACTATACACAACGTTCTTATCGAAAGTATGGCGTATAGAATATGTAAACAAATAAGTAAGGAATACAATGGGAAATTGGTTGGTAGTGCGACGTGCTTCGGGTACAGAGTAACGTCAACAGTACCGTACGTATGCCTTATATACTGTCGGGGCAGATAAGGTAACGCAGGATGTGTTTTTAATCTGTAAGTCATTAGGTTGATTTAAAGGTTTTTAGGAAGTGGTGCCTTGGTTGATGTCAAAAAATAAATAGAACTGAAAGACAAACTCACAATGGCAGTTGTACTGTTTCGTTTGGTAAATAAGTTTACAATTAACAGTATCAGCTCTTTAACGACCTACTGCTGGATACGGTCTTCCTCTACGATTTAGGGAGTTTGGACCCAAGTCCAACATTATGCGGATTGGCGGACTACACACCTAAAAAATTCCTGCACTTCTAGGTGTGCAGCTTTCCTCTTGATGGTTTTCTTCACCGCTAATGTAAATTATGTGCATATAAAGCACCCATATAACACCGAGAATGCTATTTTTTGTAGGTATGTCATATTTTGAAGGAAACCGGATAGAAAAGCATCTAGACTACGACACCCGTTCCTTAAAGACCTTTCGTAGCTCGATGCTAGTTAAGTCTAAAAACCTTTTTAATTTATTTTATTATTATTTTTAATAAAATCCGTATCCCTTATATCTGTATTGTATTTCTCTCACTAAGATTACTGCAATAACGTCGACATCCATACATTTATTGCACTACTACAATGTACAGAGCACTCTCAATTCATTGGCATACACGAGTGGTGAGGCGAACTTTTTCAATATGTAGTGAAGTAATTAATCCAGCTTAGAACTAGCTGATTGCACCCGAGTGTGGACTTACCAACGCAATCAATGCTCAATGTAAATACTAGAGAATACGGGACACTTATTCAAAACATTTGTAGAAAAAATTCAATTTAATAATTTATTAAATTTAACAAACAAACAAACATACCTCACGCCTATATTCCCCGAAGGGGTAGGCAGAGATGCATTTCTGCACCCACATTTCGCCAGGTATGTATCAGTCCCACATAATAGGGAGCGAGCCTATTGCCGTTTTTCGAGCATATTTCCAGACTCCGCGCTGCTACTGAGTTTTTCCATTAGGAAAAATTAGGAAAAATCAATAACACTTTGCCCGACCCGGGAATCGAACCCAGGACCACAAGATCGCACGGCACATACTAGTACCACGAGGCAGTTTATAAAATTTACTCGTGTGATTTATATTTTAAAGTTTTCATTATTTCATTTTTGTATTAGGGTTCGACTACTTGAGAAAGGTGGCGAGTAGCGGATGTACGAGGGATGCCTTCGTCCAACAGCGGACGGCGATAGGCTGAGAATCAATGTATTGATTATATTGGAGTTGAACTCAGGCCGAAGATAGTTTTAGACTATTCTATAGTATGTATGCTATAAAAATCGTCTAATCTTATATCTGAATCCATTCATTTAAATCCCACCAAAAACATAAATGTAAAAAAGGAAAGCCAAGTTCAATACAAAAATTATTCTCGACTGTGGGCTTCGCCGCAAAAAGAATGGAGATCTAATTGAGTGCCAAGTTCTATGCAAAATCCAAATACAAATGATAGGAAAAAAATATAATTATGAACAAGTATTAAATCTATTTCTGTGCTTTATTAGATATCTATATGTAGCCTAAGGGCTGACTTGGCTAGTTTTCTTACACGAATTATTATTAAGTACCTACTTTTACACAGTAACGGAAGAGCCTTATGTTCGATGGGTAGTTTCTACCAGCAAGCCAAATTTTCGGAATAATAAAATAAGAACAGAAAGGTACCAGGTTTAGAACATGCGAAGGCTATATAAATTGTAAATGAAAACTAGCCAAGTCAACCCTTAGGCTACATATAGATATCTAATAAAGCACAGAAATAGATTTATACTTGTTCATAATTATATTTTTTTCCTATCATTTATATTTGGATTTTGCATAGAACTTGGCACTCAATTAGATCTCCATTCTTTTTGCGGCGAAGCCCACAGTCGAGAATAATTTTTGTATTGAACTTGGCTTTCCTTTTTTACATTTATGTTTTTGGTGGGATATCATTACTTTTTGTAAAGAATATTATGCAGGTATTGAGATTTTAACTAACTGAATCGGTATTTTTAAGCAGTGCCTATGTTTATGTGTCGCTCGGGAGCGCTTTTATGTATGTACATTTATTTGTGTTCTGTGTATATTTATTATATTATATGTGGTGCCGCGCGCCGCGGAGGACACCGTTGTGTTCGCCGGTTGTTTAGCGCGTATTACAAGTTTTTTGTATGGGGACACCACTTATTTTTTGACTTAACTTCATTTTGATATTTCTAATATATAGCAAGTGAGTATACTAATACATATATTGGGATAGTTTTTTCAAATATCTGCTTGTAACCGTTCTAACGCTACAATTATAAAAAAAAATGTATGGGGACCCCCCCTATTTTTTAACTTTTTTCTATTTTTAGATTTTTCCCTACGTTTACACATAATTACCGAGCTGTATTCTAAATTTTATCCTTCTAGGTCATCTGGAAGTAGGTTAGGTTTAGGTACTATCAGTCAGTCAGTGCTAAAATTTACAACTTTTTGACCTCCATATCTTTATAACCGTTTGAGCTAGCTTCATGAAATTTGGGCTTCTAGATGTCCTTATAGATATAATTAAACACACGTAGTTTCAAGTGTTTACGTCAAATAGGTTTTTAGTTATAGAAGGGTCAAAAGTGGCGCCAAATGGTTCGTGTAATGATACACTCGGCGCTGGCTAGCCAGTTTTACTTGAACTTGGCTTGACACGCTGCCGCGTGTCTAGATACTAACTACAATAAAATGAGTAGTAAGTTTGTTAAGATTACCTAAACTCCACTTGGAATTCAGCTCTGTGGGTTGGCCTCATTCCAAATGTTCCTTGGAAGAGGCTATTTTTCTAAATTACGCTCATTTTAACCTTTAACATCACGGGCGGGGTCTGTGCAGACCCCACGCACTGTTTTTTAACGGTATTTTTTAAAATTGACAAATTACGATCGCATATTTTCGGCTAATCTCCGTGCGTCGCGAGACCTGTCGGTAAGTGGACTTTCGTCGCTTTTCTGCTTAGGTAAGTTACATTTTTACTTACGTGGGGATACCTGCAGACCCCACCCGTGATTTAACGTAGTAACTTTTTTCACTTTAGTTATGTTTTTATTTGTTTCTTTTTCAGAATTGATGTTGTATTAATGGAAAAATGAGTCGCCGTCTAACCGAAAACCATATTGTACAAATTATTTACAATTTTAGTGACTCTTAAAGCGAAGGCATAGGAGACAACCCTCAAGATAATATTTTGGAAGAGGTGGGTGATATAAGTGACCGTGAGGCGTGCATTAATACATAGATTCAAGGATGATCCAAGGATAAAAAAAAGTGCAATTGTCTGTAAGTCTTGCAAGAAAGCTATTTGCAAGCCTCATTCGGAAGAAGTTACTTATTGTTTACCACGACTACCCAAAGAATAATTTTTAACGTTAATTTAGTTTAGTACATTTCAAGAACTGTCATTTTTTTTTCTATAAATTTAATTTTAATTTTTTATTACGATTACTTGTTTTTTATTCTTATTTTATTAGAAAAAAATATTACATTAGTCAGAATTTGACTCTTTTGTTAATTTTTACTACATTAAACATGTGCCTTAAAAATTCTATGTACGAGATTATAATTTTGAAAAAAATGTCCCTAACTGTCTAAAAACTGATTGTTTTCTGATTAATTAATACTTTTCATAAATGTTATAATGTGTTTTCTTAAAATCTTAAACGGTCTTAAAAAAATATCTAGTAAGTTTGAATATACACTGAAATGTATGTTGGGGATACTTCTAGACCCCACGCGTGACGTTACGTTATCTGAAACAACGCGTGTACTTAAAGGTTAATGTGCTGAGCCGAACGTTGCTAAGCAGAATTTAAACCCTAGGTGATTAATATTAATTAGTTTAAGAGAAATTATGCCTTAACTTTCATTACGTTTTACCATCTCAACTAAATGTGTGCAACGCGAATGTATCTTTATTAGGTAGGTAGAACGGTTATGCCACTGAATTGTTTGAAGCAGGGAATGAATGGAATTAAATTCCATAATGTATCAGGCCATTAATGCAATCAAGAATTTTACAACACCTAAAGACTAATGACTTCATCGCTATTGTTGAAATTAAACGAGGGGATACCGAGTTTGGCATTAAGTCTAATGTGGTCGGGGTTACTCCAAAGGCAACGCACAGACAATGTCTCATATTACGTTATAGTTTGAATGTATAAGACTCTGGTACCTAAAATTAACTCCTTAAAGATGGACCTTCTTTTTTCTTGTTATTTGGTGATGGTGTCAGTTCTCCGTCACTTGCAGTAGTTAAACTTCAGTGATAAGATTTGGACAGTTGTAAATCCCGAGAATCGTCCGTCCGTTTGTGACACTCTGAGCTCGATTGATTGAACAACTGAGTCGGGTTGAAGACATTTCCGGGAACACGGAAAAACTTTATCTCCCATAATCGGCAGAGAGCCATCACGGGCCAATTTATCTCGCTGGTTTATTTGGTAATTTAATGTTATTTAAATTTTGTTAGGTCCTTAAGTAGTTCTTGATCGAGGTATGTCTAAGATGATATTGAGGATATCGCTGAAAGGGCTAGCTGGCAAGTAATAAAATTATTGGAAACTACTAGAGAACATTGTAAAGGATCAGTTAAACCTATAATCACCATAAAGGATTTCAGTATTTATATCAGGTCCACTCGCGCAGCATGGTGAAACATGTATCACGCGATGAGAAAGACCGTGCCCAGAAGTGGAATTATAGGATTTAAGTTTAAAGGGACATGTATAAGTAGAACTACAAGAAAACCTTGTGAAAGTTAGGAAATTAGTTACTTAACCTCCTGATCCTAACTTATATAATTGTATAAAAGTTTTATAAAAATGAAAGTAAGGTAAGAAATATTTTGATTTCACATTTAGTTCTTGGAGTTGGTGGAAGCCGGGTCAGGCTACAAATAAGTATGAAATTGCAAATCATAGGGTTCAACGTTTGAGATCGCAAAGCTGTGATTCAGTTTAATGTACAGTTACATCAATATTTTTGACACAAAGAAAAATAAATTAGAATTGTCTATTGACATTAATTTTATCAAATTTGTGAACATTGACAAATGCTGTTTGGGTACATTTAGTTCATTCATTATAGAGTTTATTGATATTGGAAAGTTGCCTAAGCAGGTGGCCGCCCACGGAGGTCGCTTAATGACAAATTGGAGCTGTGTATATGCCTTAAAGATGGTTTTAATATCTGTTTGTGGGAAGCGGTAATTTCTTCTATAAGTGTGTTTTTTGTTGTTTTCAATTATTTCAGGTTATTATAGACCTTCTTACTACGTATTTTGACTAACGTTACTTCACAACGTCTCAGGGGCGATTTTGACACTGCCTTACTATTAAAAAAAAAACACAGTAATGAGTTGTATTTAGTTGTAACAATAAGTTAAATTTGTAAGTTACTTTCGTACGATTGAGCTCATATAGCCAGAGTAACCACTGGTGACTACACTATTACACTGGTTTAGGGAATATCAATAATATTCTGTTGTGTGTCTCGTGTTGGGTGATGTGAACGGCCATCGTTCTATGTTTTTAAAACCTGCTAGGCGTTACAACCTATGTATCTTTGTCAATGAAAGCACAAAAGCATTTATATCCACACTGCGCTTCTAGTGTCACATATTAGTTATAGATTATTGTTTGCAAACGATAAATTATCGATCGATAATATAATGGTTGAATAATAAAATAATATAATTTAATTTCGTCCGGGCTGCGTTGGACGCTTGCGTGAAAAGCCAAATTATCTAATGTGTTTAGGCGCCGGCTTATACGTAACTAATAATTATACTGGTTATTTCGAATTATAAATGTTTTATTTCATAGTCTCGCATTGATAATTGAAACAAATACTTTTGGTGACGTTGCACTTCACCTTTATCACTGTAACTTGTAAGTATAAGATGTCTGCTATGGTAGCCAAGGATTCTCTTAGACCATTACACAGACCGGAATTGGTAGGTTAGACATACTTAAAGTGTATTTTTTAGCTGCATTCTTATTGATGGAATGTCAGAGACGTGGTCCTTGGATTTGAAATAGCGACCTTCGTGATCTTGTTTTAGCAGATTTGGCATGTCGCCACAAAAACTAAAAGGTTTTATGATCAAATAGTATACATGTATGGAAATCTTGACCAAAAATGGAGATTGTAAAAATTTAAAATTGATACATCCGACTGTAAACCTCACGCCTCACGCTTTTATTTCCCAAATTGTTTGGCAGAGATGCATATATACACATTTCGCCAGGTATGTATCAGTCCCACATAATCGAAGGCGAGTCTAAAGCCATTTTCAAGTACATTTCCAGACTCCGTGCAACTGAGAATTTCCTAATTGACGCCCATTAACATTTTACCTGAGACGGGAACCAAATCTCTCTAGATCGCACAGCATTTACTTGAGCCGCAAAACCACGAGGCATTTACAATAAAATATACACCTTCAATAAATTTCACCAGGAATCAATCGCATTATCTCGCAGACCCACTCGCGTCTCGCACCTAGTGTTTGCCGATAACTCACGACATAATGCTTTACAAACGACATTGGGCGGTGTCAACCACTCCGCCAAACTGTCGATACGATAAATCACCAGCACCGTTAAACATTTAATATCTACATTTGCATAACATAAATATTGCAGTACGACTGGTTTGTGTTCGTTCCACTTTGTCCCATTTCGGCCATACAAGGACGCTCATAGATCAAAAACGACAGACGCGACACTCCATTTGTTTGTAATATTTAACAGACTTTATCACCACAACATTAGAACAGTAAAAGATTTCTAGTCGTACCCTTAAATTATATTTTGGCAGACTCTATGTAAAGTTTCAAACCCATTCAATTTGCAAATTCTGGTATCTTAAGGCGCAGTTGGAAAAAATCATATAAGCCCTCTTTACTGTTTAAGTCACAAAAAATGGAAGTACACTTGGCGTATTTAAGCATTATCAGGCTTACCATTGGATAACGCATTGGATTCGTTGAATCAATATCATCATCATCATCATCATCAACAGCCCTTAATTCGTCCACTGCTGGACATAGGCCTCTCTTATGGCACGAATCAATATATTATTTATTAATTGTTGTTAATTAATAAACACACCCAACAGTCACATACAAAATCCACACTAACAAGTGATTCTTGTGTCGTCGGTTTCAGAAAATACATGCGTCTTATCCGCCTTGCGAACATACAGACACGAACAAGTATTTGTTTGAAAGATAGTATAAGGTAGATATAGGAAGCTGCTAGATAGTAATATAATATTTTAATACTTCGTTGTGATCTCGCGGTACAAGTGTGCTGTTCAATCTAGAGGTCTTAGGTCGGGCAATGTGTCACGGATTTGGGCGTTGTGCCAAAAAAACGGCGCCCCCTATTACATGGGCTAAAAACAATTGGCGAAATGAGGGTACAGAAAAGAATCTTCACCATACCCTACTAGAAATACCGGCGTGAAGTTATGTATGTGTTATAATACATATGATCTTTATATCCGCCCAATTCCTAAGAAGAACTCAAAAGTTAATTCAAGTATCCCTTCTATTAACATTATATTCTGTGCGCACATTCGCTATCGTTCAGCAAAACAAGCGGCGTTTTAATTGACAACTAGTTGTGGCGGCACGGCCAGGTTGCCACAACACAAACCTGCCGGAATCTTATGCAATGAAATTGTACTTAATGTTATAGTATTACACTGTCAACCACCTTAAATTCCTGACAGAGGTACTTACAGACATAGAAATGAAGGTAAACATCGTGAAGTAGCCTGCACACCTAAAAGTTCTTAGGGTTTTCATCTGGTGTGTAGTAGATAACGGCCAAAACCTTTTTATTTTATGACAGAGGCATTTACAGAAATAGAAACGGTAATGGAATGGTTGACAGCTCCGTGGCGCAGTTGGCTAGACACCAGCTTGCGAAGCGAGCGGCCGCGGGTTCGATCCCCGCACCGAGACAAATGTTTGTGTGATCCACAAATATTTGTTTCGGGTCTGGGTGTTTGTGAGACCGAAAAGTCTCTCGTAGTTTCTGATACCCACGACACAAGACTCGTATCTTAGTGTGGGGTCAGGACTATGTATGTGACTGTTGGGTGTATTTATCATTATTCTTATGTTTATCAAGACACTTACTCCTGTGTCCTTAAGAGGTTGGGCAATTGTTTGCTACCTGTCTATATCATTACATCTGGAGCTTATTGTGAAATCTTATTACAGTTGTCAATGTGTCGCTAAATTAGTAAGTCAATACGAGTAGACCTGTGTTCTCATCAGTCAATCCCCGTATCCCTGAGGAAGCGAGGACAAAGGCCTTTTGTTCAAAGATTAACAGGAGACTTGATAAGCGAATTGAGAATCAAGCACGCAGCTTATGTGACGACTGCCACTTGTGTGTTGGCATTGATTAGGATATTAATTGATAATTTATTTGCTTTTGTAATTAACAATGAGTATAGAGTAATGTATTTATGTTTGACGTTATGTGTTTTATTTTACAGAAAATTAGTCAAGTGTATTACATTGTAATTTGTGTATCTTATATTAAAATTATTCCTCGCACAGAAAATTACCCCTGGACTCCAATAAACGACATAGTAAATGCGGCCCTTATCGAGTTTACATAAGCAAAACATGTGACTTTTCAATCGAAATAATTATCATCATCAGCCCATATACGTCACAGTGCTGAGCCCGGGCCTCCGCCACTAAAATCCGCCACTTTAATCGACAAAAAATCGTGTAATTACATAATGCAATAAACTGTAGCACGGTTGTCACCCCGTTTACAAAGACAGACAGAAACTAAATTTGTAATTTATAAATAGTTGAGCTTTTATAAATCGAACTCATCAAATATCTGAGAGCCGAAGATCGAGCCCAGTGGCGTGCCATAAGAGAGGCCTATGTCCAGCAGTAGACGAGTTAAGGACTATTGGCGATGATGTGATGATGAAATATCTGATATTTGACCCCGTTTGGTGACATTGTAAAGTCAAAGAATAAATAAAATTGCTGGCCAGCCCATACCCCACACAAGTCGAAACACTGACTCTGTAGGATAATGTCAAGCCATGGTCCAGTTTGTCCAAAACATAAATAAGGAATAGCAGTTATCAAAACATCAATCTAAACAAAACAATAAACCTTCAAATAAATTGCCGACATCGTTCAAGAGTAATTAGATCAATGGACTTTTCCTGGTTTGGGGATACTAGTTATGATTTCCGACTTGGTTTGGGGGACATTTTATTCATAACATCAAAGATCTTTGGGTATTAGAGAAAGAGTCCCAATGGCTTTGGGGAATACCAACCTGGATACCTGAAGAATACCATAATATAGGCGGTGCCAGCTTGAAATCTCAGAAAAGTCTGATCTGTGTTCTTTTCTATCTTTGTCGAATTATGTGTTTCGAAGTCATGAATAGACCAAATTCATCTGGGATCTCCAGATTTCACGGCACTTATGTACTTGTGAAGATGAGTAAATAAATAAATTATTGGTACTCGTATAGACGAACATATTTATCTACAGTTGTTTCATCAAATTATTTCTATCTGTAATTTATTGGCTAAAGTTTTAGATGAGTTAATAAATTTTATTATGCTGTATAATCACGCTATAAGTAAGGGATGGAAAAATTAAAACATCGGCATAAACAAAGCTCTCAAGAAACTTGGCCTAACTTGTTATTTTTTACGTACAACTATTTTCATAAAGAGCGAAATGTGTCGCGATTAAATTAGCTCGGATAATTTAGTGCCAATTTTTGTAGAAAACTTTTTTAATGTGTTTATTGTTTTCGTAGAAAATTACGTGCTTTAAAAAATAACAGTAACCTTTTTATAGCATGGGCCATTTCATGTCTCAAGAGCACGGTCTACCACAACGCAACTAGTATCTTAATAACGCAAAAAGGAATTTTGTATTGATACAAAGCAGACAAATCTAGGCAACGCCATTTTATTTCATTTTTTAATACCCCTAGGAATTATACATTAAATTATACATTGAATTAAAGTTACATTGAACTAGATACAGGGATGATGAACTGTTAATATGATATCCATAATAATATAATATCCACAATATTGAGTCAACTTACAGCAAATATAGATCTAATCATGAATACATTACAATCGTTCAGTTAAGATGATAAGAAACAATGAGGAAATAGTACAAAACGAAATGGGATAAAAGAAGCGATTATGCTTTAAATATCTTCTTTACAAAATATTACATCTGCCTACCCATTTCTACCGTTTATTGTATCATGTCTGCAAAGAGCTGATGATAACACTATAACGCTAACTAATATTGTAAGGAGCAGTAAACATTAACGTGTAATGCCTGTTGGCTTAATAGCCGTTGGCTGGAGCAATTTAGATAACGTTCTGCTAAGGAATAGTTAGTCCTTTGTAAATACTAAGGTTTTCAGTTTTTTAATTAATAACGGTTATTGGTTTTTACTGTTATTGCGGCATTTATACAGGAATTTTCATACTACTTAATTTTTGTTTTGGAATGCTCAAGAATTTCTTAAATGTGTTTTCCGTGATCTAGCATTAGGCTACCGTGGTGGACTAAAGGGTTAACCTTCTCAGTTGTACAATAAGCCCGTACCACTTAACGTAACGTTAATGTACTTCCATTACCTTCTTCTTCTTCATCAACCCATATACGGCCACTGCTGAGCATGGGTCTCCTCTACCATTGAGAGGGTTTAGGCCATAGTCCACCACGCTGGCCTAGTGCGGGTTGGCGGACTACACACCTAAGAAATTCCTAAGAACTTTTAGGTGTGCAGGTTTTATCACGATGTTTTCCTTCACCGTTAAAGCAAGTGATAATTCAATTTGAATATACACATAACTTTCGAAAAGTCAGAGGTGTGTGCCTGGGGTTCGAACCCGCGACCGCCGAGATTTTCGAACGCGCGCCTAAACCTCGAGGCCATCACTGCTCCATTAACTTCTCTTGGGTATTTACCCAAAAGCCAGTCTTATAAAATACCAAAGAATAATCTTTACTCTTTAAGTCTTCATTTAACAAAAGCAGTCTGGCGTATACATGAGAGTGACTGAATATTCTGACTCTAAAATGAACAATAATTAACTAGACATTACCCAATTTACGTGAAAAATCCATAGAAGTATCGTCACTGGCATATGGGTTGATGAAGGTAGTCAATGATTTTCAGTACAAAAAGGGCTTTTGTCCACACTTTAAATTTATTGCATTTGTACAAAAATCGATAAATGATGTCCAAATAATGTAACTTTAAGTGGTCTAGCAAACACTGCAAAACTAACATTTGTTTAAATAGCTTTATATGGGCTACAAAGGCGGTGTAAAGAGAAGATATCTGTCTGGTAGTACGGTTAAATAGATCAAATAAAAAATGAATACTGTGTATGTCTGGCTTTATACAATTTAGTCTAAAACTTTAAAAAATTATGAAATTTCTAATATAGGTTTTTAACGATGGCACTTTACGGTTAATGTGGGTGATAGCTTATTTAGACATTACGTGGGATATGAACTTGCGACCGTCAAGAAAGTCTTTTCCGGACTGCACGCCAGTTCTATATAAGCATGACTGGTGATAATCTAATCTTATAAACACTCGAAACATTTATTTAATATATTTATAAATTAAGGGAAACTTCGATCTCAAAAATAAGTCATCATGATTTGATTTATTATAATTGACTTCTCATGTCAAAATTTATTCCCAAAAAACAAACCTAACCAAAACCTATATTGATACTTCACTTAAATTAATTATCACCGAATAAATCCGTACGCCTTACCTTTGGTCGTGTGTGGTGAGGCCGTAGTCTCAGGTTCAAGGTCCGCGTGCGCACATGTCCTGCACCGCACTGGCCGGCGTCTGGCCGCCGCACTGCCGCACACTGCACCCGCGGCCACAGCTCTGGCCCAAACATGGACCTTGGGCCATAGAGAACGCGGCTGTCAGTCAAAAAACCTCTTCGCTAAGTAACATGGGCCTAAAAACAAAAACCTCTGCGCTAAGTTAGTTATGAGCAAGAGTATCCTATAGAATAGACTTGTTGGAAAAAAGTATGATGAATTAACAGATTATTTTTATCCTATTCCTGGGCATATGCCCCTCTTTCAGCATGACATATAGAAAAAAAGCGGATGGTCCACTGAATGTACAAGTAATAAGATAGCTGTAATTATTATTGGTACGAAAAATATGACCTAAATCATATTTTTTAATGTAATTAGAAATAAATATGACTTATGAAAATTACTCATGCAAAAAGTAGTTGGGCTCGTCCGGGATTTGAACCCGGGACCTCTCGCACCCTAAGCGAAAATCATACCCCTAGACCAACGAGCCGGTGCCTGACTTAACCAAATTTGTTGTTATAAGTAACAGATCAATGTAAGAGACTGATCTACTAAGCTATTTTTGAATTCCTTATTACTGTGGTTATTTTTTATTAATAAGGCTTCTAATTCTGTAGCGTAGTAAGATTAGCTTATCTTTATGATCTTAAACTTTGGTATACGATCAAAATACTGCTTAACGAAAACCAATTCGTTAGGTAATTAGTTAAAAGGATTACACTTTTTTTTAAATATTATACATTTTTATGCTTCATATCATCATGAGTACCCCAATATTTCATTTAATACTATTTTTGACCGCTCTTTACAATGTAGACATTTCTTACAAGATTTCAATTATAATTTATCTTATAAATCGGTTCTTGTGGTGGACAATAAAGCATGATAATTGATAAATAAATTGAAATTTATAATTGAATGCTATAAAATATAATAAGTTAATATACTATATTTCTTCAATATTTCATTCCTAAGAGTTCTTAGGAATTTCTTAGGTGTGTAGTCCGCCAACCCGCACTAGGCCAGCGTGGTGGACTATGGCCTAAAACCCTCTCAATGGTAGAGGAGACCCGTGCTCAGCAGTGGGCGTATATGGGTTGATAAAGAAGATGAAGATTTCATTCATATTAGATCGCTATAATTTTTAATTAATGTCTATCTCTCCATATTATCAAAAATCATCATCATCATCATTCTCCTGCCCTGCTCCCAATTCCTATTTGGGGTCGGCGCAGCATGTTTTGTCCTTCCGCACAGGAAGGAAGGACAAATCATGCTGCATAAGAGTTTTGGTAGATTTTTTACGGCCAGCCGGCTGCCTGACGCCAACCCTCCTTGGGACTCCAACCCTCCTTGGGATATTATCAAAAATCATCTTTCCTAAATCATTGGCGCATGAGAGTGTGGTTAAATTCATCATATAGATTTATTTTCGCATATCAGTATAGATGAAGTTTATTAGCGTTCGATAAAATCATTATCAGTAGATGTCGCGTGTTTTATGGCCGTGTTATCACCTGCGACATTGAGTGTCGTGGAGGCCGCGAGGATGAACTCTTGAATCACAATGCGCTGCGATTTAGGCACTGGAGGCAATTCGCTTCGTTTATTTTGAGTTCCCGAAGACCCTCCAAAGTGCAGAGGGAGCTACTATGGGGTTTTTACTCAGTTAGCCTTCTGGAAACGGGGATCCTAGAGGATTTTCTTCATGAAAAGAAAAATACGCTGCGATTTGGGAACCTTGATCAACTGTATGCATTTCGCATGATTTGTAGAAGTTCCAGTCTTATCACCATATTTCCTATCTCCTTGGTAACTTGGGTGTTTTTAACTGTCATAAATATATTGTACACTGTCAAAGATTCGACTACAATTGGCCCTAATAGTCGGCACAACTTAGTCTGGTCAAAATCAGTGGCGGTACTGGCATAGAAGCCCAAAAGGCAAGCTTGCCTTTTGAAATTCTTATTATTCTGAATATTTTAGCAGTAAAGTTTGAAGAAATTTGACATATAAATGAGAATATTTTGACGCCGTGTAATGCTTTTGGGCGTCTATGGAAGTCAGTACTGGTCAAAATTGGATGTACACAGACTGTTAGTTTTCTTTAAGCTACTGCTACTACTTAAAGCCTGCCCGGCTTTGCCAGAATCGGTATAAAAAGGCCTGTTAGAACTAGAAAATCTAATAACGCTGTGGCTATTATGCTGTGCCTGATAAAAAATTGTTAATATAATTGAATATTTGTCGAAGCATTACATCCAATAGAATGTGTTTCACAACAGCTGTTGACCTCCGAATTGTCACTGAGACACTGGACGTTTGATTAAATGTTCAGCTATGAAACGACATGTTATTTATTTTTAGAAAAATATTTGTTTTTTTAATATAATCTTAAATATTTCTATAAGAATTATATTGACCTGAGTGCACTCTGCAACGGTAAATTGTAGACATATTTCAAAGTTTATTAAATGGGGTTAGGATTGTATGTATTCTATGTTTGCCATTTATTATACAGAGAATCAAAAGACTGTGATGGAATCTAACATGGGCAAGGCAGAGGTGCATTTCTACATACAAATTTTGCTACTTTTACTTTATCCAACGTGATAGAGGAGGAATCATTTGCCGTTATGATAGTAAAAACACGTTTTCATATAAGCTACATTTCAAAGTAAAATCATGAAAATTACCTTGCTATGTTTAACCTTTATATTCCCCGCTCCCTGCATTAATTTGTCCATCATTTAAACCATTTAATCTCCAAGTTATGAGAAATTGCGGTAGTGTAGGTAGGAATAATTTGCCTGAAATTCAGTTTAGGAAAATATATTGAGCTAATATTGTGCTAGAAAAAATGATATACGGTAGGGAAAAAATTAGGCACTTAATTCTCTCGCCTGGCCTATAAAGAGGTAATGTATTGTCCAAAGTTTAATTTAGAACAATCTGAGGCTAAGTTTTATGGAACAATTTTTTGCCTAGATACCTAACTAATGTATACAGGGTGTATTAAGACTGTGATCGAAAACGACGGCAGGTAATAGCCAAGTAGTTTCAAAACCCCCTGGAATTTAAGAAAATTTCGACAAAAAATTGATGTTTTTCTAATAATCATTGGTATAAAATGTATGCGGTTGTTAGGAAAACGATATTTTTTTATTTTTCACAGGATTTTTTTAATGCTAGGGGGTTTTTAATCACCCTAACTATTAGGCACCTGCCTTTGTTTCCGATCAGGGTCTGAATAAACACACATACTCATTCATCGGCGAGGTGGACAAAAATGTATTTTTGACCAAATGTATTTTTTGTGGCAATTACATAACACTATTCGCTAACACAAAAATAAATGTTGTTCACACAAATGTTTGTCTCGTTATGGTTATCGAACCTAGGTATCTTTTTACCATGTTTATGAGATCTACACCCTCAAAGATTTCTAGGTATTCGACGTAGTGGGGATAGACAAGTATGGCCTCATCCTACTAAGGCCATATTATTCATTGTTATTCTTTTATTTCCTTCTGCTTGCTCATTATGCTTATGAGTCGCGTTAGTATGATTTATAAGTTTCCGAATGTGAGGTCATGTGTTCGGTTCTCGGTGGCGCATACAAATTGATGACCTTAGAAGGAAAGGAATGTGACGAAACAAACTTGCATGCATTTGAATAATTTTTATTTACTTTTCGATTTGTTTTGCGAGGGTTTTAAGAAAATTTCTTTTGGTGTAAGTGAAGTCTATAATATGATAAAATTGACCTATGTATAGAATAAGGTTACTTATGACTATAACACCAAAGTACTTTTCTTGTCTAAAATAGAGTTAAACTGGTTTATATATCGCACTAGAGAAGTAATAATAATCATAAATTTTGTGGTTGTTTGAAGAACAAAAAAAGTTACTGATAATTTTGTGCCCAATTAATTGAAAATCGCTATGCAAGAGAAGTTGTGCAAAATCACATATAACTTTATTCTGCGCATAGGTCGAAATGTAGGATGTCTCCGGATATGACAAAATATTTACTGTTAAAAGAACTATTTCTTTGATTTCTTGTTTTTGTGTCTGAAATAGTGATGGACCATTCGAACTTATTATTACTTACTTAACTAAAATTACGAAGTAAATAATCCGAAATATAAGTAATCCCATATACATACCAATGAAGATTTATAGCAAAACATCGACATAAGTCTCATTAAATTTACAAAAGCCACAGATCTTCCATTAGAACTCATTAGACATGCAGCATCATTTAGTATTATAGCAGAGTCATAACTGAAGTTTGTGTTTTTAATGAACTGCACTCAACTCTAAGTAACCCGGGACTCGTCATGACGGTATATCTGAAGTGGCAGCCGGAAATGCATTTCCACCCATGTTTCGTCAGTTGGGTGTTTTACGGTCGACGTTAATAATATGCGACAACGTTATTCAATATATTTCATAGCTACGTGGCTCAGTTGGATGGATTGGGAGACGAGAAGCCGCTAGTTCGATCCCCACACAGACGCAATTGTTTTTTGTAATACACGAGTATTTTGTTAGGGCTCTGGGTGTTTGTGAGACCGAAAAATCTGTAGTTTTCTGATTTAGATTTTCCAAATAGATTAACACTAAGTCCGATCTGAGCATCAAACCAGGGATCTCTAGATCGAAAGGCACGTGTGCTGTGAGATTTAGCAGCAGTCAATTTTTTAACTACATGTAGTTTAAATAAAATATTTAAATAAGACTTAATTCCATAAAACTCTCCTTCAAATGTTCCCTATACGTAACAAACTTTAATCAAGTACACATTTTCATTTTCCAAATGCATACAAAAGCTAAATCGGGAAATGCATTTGCAAAATAAAATCGAGTGCTTTTGACCCGAATACCGGAGAATTACCGCGAAACAATACAATGAAACAAGACGAGCGTTGTGATCGACGCTATCTCCATACAATAAACAAATGTAAAACCCAAATGCACTTCCCTAGTTAGATGGCTGTTCAAGCACGCTTCCTCAATGCCCCCTGAATACCAAGTGCACGGGGGCCACGACCCCCCGCCCGTGGGGGGTTGACCCCCGATCATTTCCGTTGTGTTGTGCCCTCTGTGCCCGACGTGGAAATGTGCACGTATTTTTCAATGGTCTTGGTGGATGGGTATTTTTTTTCGGTCAATTTTTACGGAGGTTGCTGTTTGAAACAGTTTTTGGTATTGAACCTCCTTTTGAACGGTTTATGGATTGTCTTTTGTTAATTTTTTTAATTATATCATTTCAAATATCGATTGACTTATTGACGAGAATGCCTTGTGTTTCCAAGGTAGTCGGCATAAGTGAGTACCGTGCGATCTATTGGTCCCAAGTTCAATTCTCGCATCCGACTAATGTTATCGAAAATAGGTTATGTGTATACAGACGTAATTTTTTTCTATTTGAAACCTAGTTCGAGTTGCTATTCCGATTTAATATTGATAAATGCACTCACAAGTCACATCCCATAGCAAATAAACATATATAGTACAGTATGCTGAAATTAGTCCCGCTCGTTCAACCCACCATCCCAGAACTGTGTCATCGTCAACGAAGTAAAAACTCGAGTGAATATCGAATATCCGGAGGTCGCGAGGGCGCTTTGTTTTATTACGGCCCACGAAAAAATTTAGATTACGGACCTCAACGTTTCTATACGGCAATTTATTAGCCATGCAAATCCGGCTGACCTCCACTTTATTTGACCTCAGCTCACTTAGCGCGCCCGCTTGGATTAATTTCGGCCCGACTTGTTACCATATTTATTTGAGTGTATTTTATCATTGTCGCGAAATTCCGAAAAAAATAATTAACACATGTCTATGCTTTCATTTTAACCTGTAAGTAAGTTGGTAAAATTGAATTTCTACGACTGCATTTGATCGATAAAAGATTTGCGGAAAAGTAAATAAGAAAATAAATAGTTACACTTAACAGTCACTTACCCTAGCTGTGATGGCCGACTTCGTCCGGGTACAATATTAAAACTATTGATAATCCCAGGGGATCATTGATCACGTAAACCTTCTCTCTCTATAATGTAATTGGACTTTATATCGCCTGTCACAACTTTCTGAGCAATATTGTATAAATATGTTTTATATTTCATTGGGGCCACGCCCTGCCCCAGCGCAGTTATATACAAAGAATGTCCTTAACCATGAGTCTATCTCCTTACTAATATAATCATTCAAGTCAGACAGCGTTACTTTCGCGTTTAAAATACTAGTATAGAAAATAGGTTGTCATTATCAGAGGATTTTTAAAGTGTGATGTTCGCCAACCCGCACTAGCCAGCGTTGTGGACTAAGGCCTAAACAATCTCAGGTATAGAGGAGGCCCGTGCCCCAGCAGTGGGACGTACCCGTAAATTATAGCCATTATTCACCGCGCGATTAATTTCACGAGCCAAAACTGATATCTTATTTATCCATACATTTATCACCCCTTATTATAAGGGCTCTAAAACACACCTGGCGAAATGAAGGCGCAAATATAATAATATATATTTACCTATCTCATTCAATGGAGGATTGTATCATCATAGGTATCTAAGTACAGGATCCGGTGGAGTTTAATTACAATCCCGTAATTATAATGGGTTGCAGAAGTCACGGCGGACAGAATAACGGCCACTTTGCCATTACACCGCGTTACAAATTTGTGTACACAAGATGGCGAGATCACAATCTGCCGTGTGGTGGTAATTAAGTACGGTTTGCGAGCCCTCGTGAGGTGCGACATGTTGCCGGAAATGGGGGGGGGGGGGGGGGGGGTTAGGACTTCTATTGCTTTGTTTTGTATATCGACTGGTAGTAGGTTTGACTTGGGCTGTCTTGAAGTGTCATGGTGTAGAAAGCCTGGTTGTAATTGTCGGTTTGGGTGAATGACCTGTGATATTAAAAACCGCGATCTAGATTTTTCTTCCTTCCTTCCTATTTTTACACAAAGATACGCCTTATCAAAACGGCTGCAGACCAACTAGGAAATCAAGTAGATATATCAATTATTATTATAGTTCGGAAGCCCTATCTTATGCAATTACGTTAATCAATATATAAATTTGGGATAGCATTTGTAGTTATGGTGCTATTATATAATCTTAATAGTGAGCCAAGTCGAGCCAAAGCTCTTGTGAACTTAGTGCAAGTTGGAGACCCGTTCCTTTCCTAAAGAAATATGTCGCGAAGAATCCGCCGTGTTGTGTTTCCATTACCGTTGTTTTCATTCACAACTGACGCCGGTCTAGATTGTTACCTTCAATGGATTAGCATATGGTTTTGTGTCTTTTTTCTAGGTGACTTCGTGGAATCTGCGGGAAATTAAAGTGGGTTGCGGTTAAAAGATTCCAGGTTCAAGGACTGAGTAAGTTAGGGTTTTTTGTTGGCAAAATTTAAATAGCAGGTAGACGAGAACTTTGTTAAACGACAAATCTGTTGACTCTATCTTAGTTAGTCTGTTGTTATCAGCCAGACCTTCGTTAAAACTGAGAGGATTTAGGCTTTAGTGGGGGTTGGTGGACTACACACCTAAGACATTCCTAATAACTTTAACGTTTGCGAGTTTTCTTTCTATTTTTTTCTTACCATTACATTACGTTGTAGTCTATTAATACATTACTTCAAACTATCAGAGGTGTGTGCCTGGAATTCGAATCGGCAACCGTTGAGATTGTCAACCAGGCGTCTAACTTTAATACATAATAAATATTGTCCAAAACTAGAGCGAAATTAATTCAGGTCAGAACTGAATGCGGGCACTCGTACAATCAGGTGTGCCGTTTTGTATTTAAAGCAGGATTCAAATGTTGGTAATATTCCATTAGGGCGACGATTCCGGCCGACATCTGGCCGTTAGGAGGGAGCTGCCCTCGGCCCTCCCGGGTCACGTACCGTTTGTATCTCTGGACTCGAGAGGTATACATACGTACTTGTTCATGTTTGTTTGTTTTAAAGGATAGGTGGTGCATTTGATCGGAATTTAACCAGTGGTAGTGGATGGATGAGGTTACTAGATGTGCGGCGGTAGGTTGGATCATAGTAGAAAGGTGTTGTAACCATTGTCATAATTATTATCAGTCCTTAATAAGTTCCACTGTGTCCTCGAAATATAAGCGCGTGGTTGAGAATCTTCGAATTATTGTTTTGGTAATGTGTAGGAATGGCATAAAAAATACTGTTTCGTTTCGTAAGTACACATGTTGAGGCAAGCATATTTGTAATGAACTAAGTGTCTACTTTACATTTATTTTATATTTTCAGCATTATGTATTAATATTAAATTATTATAAAGTTCCACAAGGGTAGATGCTTCGTTGCAATAAATTTAATTCGTAATATTCCCGCTTAATTGTCTTTGTTTTTCACAATTAGTTAGCATAACGAATTTACCATAATTTCATTTATAAAAAAGTATGTCTTACCTACTATGTTTTCCTATATGAAATACCTAATACTTACTACACCGTTTCTATCTCTGTGCGGAGTAATGTAAGGACGAAATTCTCAACATACCCTTTACGGAGGAACTTCAAAAATTTGCGGCCCTTTATTGTGACCGTTATTGTACAAACTTGACGTAGCTTTAATAGAATATCTTTCTGTGGGCAATATTTGGGGTTTTGTCAGACTGCCGCAGGAATCCGTAAAAGGACCCTTTCCTTCCTAGAACTGATGTCCTTAGATTATAATGAACTAATGAAAGGTTCTATAGCGGATATTATTCATGTTTCTTCGTTTTAACAATGCCTCGTTGTATCGCAGCATAAGTAAGTTTTGCACGGTGTTGTAGTTTTGGGTTTGATTCCTGAGTCGGGCAAAGAGTTAGAATTAGTTAGATTTTGGGATTGTGCCCGAAAATACGCGATCGGAATCTTTTACGAGCGACGAAAAAACAGCTAGTATAGCAGGCCGATGTTTCTCTTTAATAAAATTCCTGTTATTGCGATAACATGTAGCTTTTGCTATCCAAATCGTGAAGGAGATTTATAAATTTCCCGTTGTCCCGACTTTATTGTGCCAGAAAAGTGGTTTTTGATTAAGACATCTGCTTTCAAGTTACTTAAAAAATTAAACCAAAAAATTACGTTTCCTTTTCAATTTTAAAGTATTTTTTTAAAAGTTCGTTTGTCTTCGAAAGAAAAATATTTTCCAGATTGATTATATCTACTTCTCAACGTAGTTTGTTTGTTTGAAAGTTGTCTTATCTACAAAACCAGCATAGGAAAACACTCAAGAACTTCTTAAAATATTTTGCACAAAAGAAAATTAGGACTAAAATGACAATCTTTTATTAAACTGTATCTTTTTGAGTCCGAAAAATAAATAAATCAACCAGCAACATTAATTGAAAATCCTCGTTCAAAGGCCTGTTTTATAACAACAGTTGGGCCATGGGCTAAAATACAGCGAATTTACGAATTCCCAATGTTTTGGCTATCGAATAATATAGATGCGATCAACTGTGCCAGCAACCTTTCCGTACTGGTCAGAACTCAGGATTTTATCGGGGGCCATATGGCTTAATATTGTTGAGTGCAATCCTATTGAGGTCTGGGTAAAACAATATTGATGAAAGGAGTTCAATGCGCGAAAAGTTATTGGGATACTGCAAAATATCCTGAATAAAAAATCAGTAACTACTAACTACATAGTATTGCTTCATTTATCTTAGGGTTTACCTATCGAGAGTTAGGACGGAAGAGGTAAAAAATTTAATCTTATTGCCTAAGATTCATTTTAACATCCATAATAGGCGTTTGGATATTAATCCATAATAGGTTGGATGAGGAGAGCCGAAGATCGAGCCCAGTGGCGTGCCATAAGAGAGGCCTATGTCCAGCAGTGGACGAATTAAGGGCTGTTGATGAACGAATGAATGAATGAATGAATGAAAAAATAGGAGTTTGGATATGGATAACATTTAAAAAAGCGGCGAATCGCAAAAATGTAAGTATAGTATAGTCCATTGTATGTGCCAATATCACCATGATTATATTACATACAACGTAGGCTCTATAATACATAATAATATGATTCGTTTCTGGTAAGATGTAGTTGTAATCATTACTCATACGTTGTATCATATTGTATATTAATTGTCGCAAATCGTTTCCGCATGTATCAAGCCTAGGTAAGAGATTTACGTTTTAGTTAAACAACATTTTAAAATGCTTTTTTTCTATGATATGTTTCTTTCTTGATTTCCCGTCTTCTAATCCAAAGATTGTCTTTAAAAAATTGTCTACAGCAATAAGGTCGCTACTTATGCTTTATGCTTAGATTAGTTCCCCATTTATACATTTTGTAATATAAAGGAAGGGTAAATGAATATATCGGGGTTGAGATCCTAAAACATATTACTCAGTTCGGCCCAGTAAGCGGATCATTTTCTTTACGCATAGAATATTAATCGGGGTCGCTTCCGTGCTTTTATGGTTCCAGGGATCAAGGGAGCCGTATGTATGAAATAATAGAGATTTTTCTCTGCGGAGCCCCTTAGCGCTTTTCACTTATTAATACGGCTTAAAATCTTGCGTTACTTTCGAGAATAATTTTGCGCTATTTACGTTCTTGTGAAGAGGTTGGTTGCTCTTTTGGTAAAGGGATTATTTTGATTACTTTGTGTTGTTTTTAGGGTCAAATTTAGGGTACATGAAATAAGTTTTTGTAAGTTGCAATGAAATGAGAATATATGTCATATAAAAATATAAACAAACACATTTTTTCAACAGTTTATTCAACTCGTATAATAACATCGTTTATGGCAACACTCCTAGTTGTAAATCTTGCGAAGCCTTCATAACAACCAATATGGTTCGATTATCCACTACGTTTTCATTGTTAGGTTGGCCAGTTTTGTTCTTGCTCTCTTTAGGTTGGCTCACCTTATTTATAAGAAGTTCGGTATTTATATCTCCAACCTTTATGGTACCATGCCTTTTAACTAATAAAACGTAATGTATGATTGAAGCCGATAGAAGAATTAATTTAAAAATTAAAATAATAAAATTACTAACAAATCATTTTACAGTCAAATAGGTTCGTTTAAACTATTAATAGGAATCTTCATCGCTTTTCTTGACCTGTAACAAGGGACTCTAATAAAATTTTAAGAAAATTGTAAGGTGTTTACTAAAATATTTAGACAGCAGTATTGGATTTTTGGACATCTAGCTCAATCCAAGCTTGTTCCAAGATTGAAAAATATAAATTAACTTATATGAAATACAATAATATTTCTATTAATAGTCATAATAAACGACCTCTTAACATCAATGATGATAGTTCTTAAATAGAGATTCGGCAAAGTTACCAAAGTACTGTACTGAGGGGACTACTGCTGTCGGCTGGTAGACCACATCCTGAGCATATAGTGGAGATGGAACCTGTTGGATGTACGTCACCTCTTTCTCAACAGCCACCGAAGGATCTCTTTGTTGACTGTTATCTTGCGAGACTTGCTGAGGCTGATTTTGTACTGGATGCTCAGTTGAGACTTGCACAGGAGCTTCAGTAGATTGTGAGTGAGCATCAGGTCGGGGTGCTGGCTGAACTGAAGACTCTTGATTGCTAGACTCTGGTTGCAGAGGATGCGGGGAAACTTGGACAATTTGCTGGGGTCCGTTCAAATCTTTATTCTGTGGTTGCGGCTGCGGCGATAGATATTGTAAAGGAACTACAGGTGTAAGAGTTTGGAACGGATTGAGTGGACGGAGGATACTCTGTTGTTGATCTTGCTGAATTTGAACTTGTTGCGGTTGAGGCTGGCTGTCTGGTACGGGAGTTGGCAGGGGTTGGACTGAAATCTCAGGTAGATCTGGTCGGGCTGGTAGAAGTTGTTGATTTGAGCCTTGGATGTACAGTCTTGGACCTTGTTGCTGTTCCTGAGCAAACACCTGATTTTGAACAAGAGATGGAAGGCTTTGGGAGAAGCTAGCATAGCTCACGGCTCCTTGATTGTTCTGTTGCTGCACGTGGGCCTGCTGGAATAGTTAAAAAATAATCTTATTAGATACAAAACCCTTGCTTACCAATTGTACTATATTACTTCGATTATCATAAATGTTATATAATTCATCATACTATTTATTTATCAGTGTAAAGAAAAATTAATTACTGCTGCATCTAAATTTAAGCTATATTCAAGTATCTGATAAAGAACTCACATGTTGTTGTCCTTGTTGCAGCTCGGCGACTCTGATAGGTTGTGATTGAATACCAGTCGCTTCAGCCTGCTGGTTCTGTTGCTGAGCGTAAATTACTCCAGGTTGTTGACCATTCTGTACGTAAGCTACGCCAGGCACCAATTGTTGGCCTTGGGCATTTTGGGCATACGCTACATTAGGCGCTGCTTGCTGAGCATTCTGGGCATATGCAACATTAGGCGCTGCTTGTTGAGCATTCTGCGCATATGCAACATTGGGTACTACTTGCTGGACGCCCTGGGCATAAGCTACATTAGGTACCACTTGCTGGGCAACTTGGGCATAACCAGCACCGGGGATTACTTGTTGAACATCCTGGGCGTACGTGACTCCAGGTACTAAGTGTTGCGCCCCCGGTGCGTATAGCTTAGGTATGCCTCCGTGGAGGTAATGGATCGGTTGGACAAGTTCACGGTGTAGTGCTACTCCTGGATTGGGGTACCCCAAAGCCTGGTGGTAAAGGTTAGGGTAGTAGTGAGGAGTTGGCACTGGTCGTATAACTGGAGGGACGACGGCAGCTGGCTGAGCAAACACTCTTGGAGCGAAAAGACCTCTGTCAAGAGCATGATGGGGTTCGTGGTAGAAGTTCCTGAACTGCGGCAACTCGTGGTGGTAGTCGTCGAAGTGTGAATGACCTTCAAAGTGGAACGGTTTAGGATCGTGGGACTCATGCGTTCTCTTTGGATGGCTCTTAGGTTTCTTGCTGTGCTTCTTGCTTGACTTAGGTTTGTGTTCAGATGTACCATAACTATGTTCCGATTCTTCGTCCAATGATAACTGAAAAAAATACCTTGTCAATATTTTGCAAATCATTCCATTATGCTGCATATTAATTAGACTTAAAGTTTTATTTAAGCAATCTTCATCTAGAATCTATATTTAAATACACCTTTATAACTAACCTTACTAAAGTTACATAGCTAGTATAATTTTACATTTGCTGTACACGAATGAGACAAATAGGACGATGCATTATATTGGCTACATGTCAGCTTACCCTGGAGTGGTAGGGAGAGACTGGGGAGTACAGGTGCTCGGAGATGCCGGAGTAGTGAGGTCCGTCGCTGGTCAGCACGTCAGATATCTTCGGGATGTGGTGAGAGTGAGAGTACGACTATGGAAAAAAATAAAAAAAATGAATAAACAAAACCAACAAATGGGTATACTCTCTAGTTACTAGATAGGTATAGCTACTAGATTCTAGTAACTTCGAGTAGAACAAATTTTTAGTACCTGTAGAGTCCAGAAATTTACTTAAAAACGGCAATTGGCTATTCTCTATTACGTGGGACTTATAAAAACAAATTTGTTAAGAATTGGTGCAGACATGTTTTTCTATCTATAAAGTAGCTAAACGTGATTGAATAACATGGTTTAAGAGTAAATCAATCATTATTTTCCTTAAAAATAAATTGCTATCGTGATCATGAAATGAAGGATAATGAATGCAAGCGAAAGGTGGAAATGATGGGATAATAATCTTTTCATTCGGATTTAGATCAACATAAAGGCTGAGTTTATAGGCGGTGCTTTTCACAACAAAAAGCATTTTTTCTCTCTCGTCCCACGCCTGCCGCTTGCCTAAGTGGAAAGTCACTTCTACGCAATTGGCACACAAATCACGAGCTTACAAAGTACAGCGCCGCATTTATAGTCATACTTTTTCGATTTCATGTTGACTGTGTTAGGTTCTGATTGTCAAGTAAGAAATTATATTTCTCATTAATCATGACAATTATATTAATCACGTCTAAAAATGTACTGACTGGCACACGATGTATTATTTATAAGTACGGTGAGTGCTACCCAGGACTTTGAATATATAAACCGCTTAGGTAAGTTTTTTTAATAACGTAGAAAAAGGTTATTTGTTTAAAGGAATTACTTTTTTAAAATACGTTCACTACCAAAACTTCCCCATATTTTCTGTTTTCTAACTAATTGTAACTAGACTACGAATACATCTGTAGACGATGCCCGCTTGCGTCGAAAGAATTTCCGTTGGAAAATATAAACGGGGCGCTGGTGCTTCAGTACGCGCTGCTCTCCAAAGTCGTCCATTCCACCTGATTACTGGAGCGTCCTTACCCTTCCCCTCACTCCCCTAATGTCATAACCTTCGTTTTGATATATTGATTTTGTTTTTCGCAAATGTAATCATTATGTCAATGATGACTGTGAAAATTATAAGCAAGAGCGTAATTGTGACTTGCAGTTAGTTGTTTAAAGATTTATAGATCTGAAGTAGGATACGAGTGTATATCAGAGGATATTTGGCACTGATAAATTTTAAATCGTCTGCCAGAACACCACACAAATGGACTCTTTTATTTTTAAGCCGGAATAATTTTGGATTTTTCTATGATTATCAAAAGTCATGTAGTAACAGTATTGATTTACAAGCTGTCTAAATACGAAACAAATCTTTTATCGTACAAATATGTACTTATTTCTTTTCAAGCTGGTGTCAAGCCAACTTTGCCATTGCGGACATTCTGTCAATTCTAAACTTAGCTAAAATTGCGTGCGTTTGCTAGCCTAAATTATTAAAAAAAAAAACAACAATAGGATATCTATCGCAAGTTGTAATATTTACGTCGCGTTTCAAAACCTTTGCAATCTACATCAAGTTGTATTTATGTGCGTATGAAGTAATGTTTAGTTCTCACATCGTCAATGTACACAATGATGCATAAGAAAAATTAAATATTCCCACTACTGCTGTGAAGAAACACTTGGTTAGGTACATTTTTGTTTATTTGGAGATTAACAAACATTTGGTATAGTTTGTCAGCTTACGTTTTATATTCATCATCATCAGCCCTTATACTTCCCACGGCTGGACACGGACATCCTCTACAATTGAGAGAGTTTAGGCCTCAGTCCACGACTTTGACCTAGTGTGGGTAGGCGGACTACACCCCAAGAATTCCTAAGAAATTTTAGACGTGCAGGTTCACTCACGACGTTTTGTTTTCACCAATAAAGTATGTTAAATTCATTAAAAATACACACAATTTCGAAATTTAACAGGTGCCTGGGGTATGAATGTGCGACGGTCAAAATTCTCCATAATTTGATACTAAGCATATCAATGCAATATCATACCCATACACCATCATTTAAGCCAGGCCTACCTTGTACGAACAACTTACCATACATATTTGTATCAAGATCAACATAACGAGATAACACATTCTAATAACATGCTGACACCAGAAAATGTGGTCGCATCCCTTATTTAGATTACATTGAAATTTCAGCACACACGGGTTCAGCCGAAGTTACCGTTGCCGCATCTCATCTGCCTTTTATTAATAAAAACGTAGCACAAGTTATTTCGGCGGAGAAAATTGGCGTTGTGAAATAGCTGTATAATTCATACGCAACAAGTCAACATTAAGTGAAGATTGTAACTAATGGAATTTGCTTTGTTCTGTACACGTTTTTCAAGCCTACAGCCTCGTGGCGCGGACTATATATACCAGCTATCGAGACAAATTGTGTGATTACTTATTTCGGGTTTAGGTGTTTCAGAGGCCAGAATATCTCTCATAGTTTCTGATACCCACGACACAAGACTCGTATTTTAGGGTTGGATCAGTCATTTCTATTGGCAGTGGGGAATTCATAATGCTTTTAAACAGATGCAAAGTATTCTTTTAAACTCTCTTCGTTTTGTAGGCATTGATAGAAATTCATTAACTAAGATTAACAGAATATTAAAATAACTTACTGATTACTTCAATCGCTAAGATATTAAATTTCAATAAACAGTTTATATTGTTTGTTGAGGTATTAAAACAAGATTCTTCAACATCTACCATCTCTAAATAATTGTAACATAGCCACAACTGAAGCAAAAAATAAGAAAACAGTTCAAATTCCTATAGGATCCTAAAAAGGGAATGAATACGCAAAATATGCGGGTAGGAAATATCTCGAAAGACCTTGAACCTGGCACGGCTCGTGTCGAGGTTATGTCTAATCTTATTAAGGGCAAACGTCAGCGGAATCTAAGGGGTCTGCTTTAAAAGGACGCTGCGGCCGGGGACGCGCAGGGCTGCCAACATAGCCTTATTCTTATTTCATTGGCTTTTTTAAGGTTGGTACTATTTGTTGGCTGTTTATTTTTTTACTTCGGGCTGCTTAGGCAATGTATTTGTCAGAATCGTTGAGAGATTCTAGTTCTGTTTTTTATAAGGTTTTGTTTTCGAGTGCTTTGGCCTGTTGATACTGATTTAGGTATTGTCGCACGATTTAAAGATAGGTAGGTACTAGGTACGCTTATAATGAAAATGACAAAACATAATAGTTACACAGCCTCGACACAGCACAGACTTCCCCGTGGCGCAGTTGGCTAAACACCGGGTTGCGATACGAGATAGCGCAAGTTTAAACTCCGCAACCAGACAAATATTTTAGGAACCCCTATTAGTTTCTGATACTCTCGACACAAGAGTTTTATCATAGAGTGGGGTCAGAACTATACGATATAAAACTCATTTCTAAGTGTGGGATCAAAACTGTGTATTGACTGAACGGTGTATTTATTTATTCATTTCATTTGGCAGCGGTTTATCCATAACCCTCTCAATGGTAGAGGAGATCCGTGCTCAGCAGTGGGCGTATATGGGTTGATGATGATGATGATGATTATCCATAACGCTTACAATCCCAATATTTGTGGGATTACTATGAAGATACGTAAAGATGTCAATATCATAGTGGTAAACATATTAAACCAAGGGTAAGATTAGGCAATACTCCTGGGAAGTGGCAATAAACAAAGCAATTTGTAACAATGTAAGGACATAACAATTTTATTGTTATAATAACTGTTAACTCAAATCCTCACGTTGTAATTCTATGGGTAAGTTTGTTAGAAGCATTATAAACTTAATTAAAACTATTAAAGTAACTGTTAATTAGGCTGATTCAGTTTTATTGCTTGATGAGATGAATACATTGAAATATATATATGTATTTTGTTGCGTTTTATACTAGTATGATTTTTGGAAAATGGAAGTTTTTTTGGCAAATATCAACAAATAATCGTATAATAGTCGTTTTTTGTTTCGTAGAGAACATCTTGCAAATAAGAACCACAAGATGATGTCTAAATACAATTATATCAGAGACTGATTAGATACTTTCATAAACAAGTAAATAAATGCAGTTGAAATTACGTTACAAGTTATTTACAAGCCGCGTTACAAGTAGTGGGTCTTCAACGTACTTAATAATAGTAGTATTTCTTTTTGAAATAAAGAAAACTATCTATTATTTGAACTAACGTTTGAGTTTCTGTTCAGATTCAATCCACTTCAGAATCGATATTGTCACAACTCCTATGATAAAGATTTTTAAAAAACATTCTCTAACTTTTCTTTATAAATTAAGCCAGCATTCAGGCCAATCTCCAATCATTGCTTCTTTAGACAATTTTAAATTATCTTCAGCAGTTTCAGTGCTGTACCAAGCCCTATTAGTCGACAATGTATTGTCGCAAGTTTTCGCAGCCCTCGGCACTCGCGGCCGGCACTCCAGCTAAGCCGATTAGTGTCATAATATTGTACGCGCCGCCAATGTCTCACCCACTGCTTCTCAGCTAATTTGTGCCACGAGATAAAATGCAATGCCTCTTATTTTATACGATATCGATTTTATTGGTAAAGGATGGTTCTAGGGGAGATTCGAGGTTGTTTAATAATGCTTTTGGTTTAGGGTAATTTAAGAAGACTGATGGGTGAAACGTGTTCAGGAGTGGAGACCATGGCTCGGTAAATGTAGTGTAGGAAGCCGTCTGGCTAGGTAGGGTGAAGATATTGGTAAGGTTGTGGATGGATGTGTAGGGCCGAAAGTCGAGGCCAGTGGTGAGCTATTGGAGAGGCCTATGTTCAGCAATAGACGTAAAAGAGGCTGGTGATGATGATAAAGAATTAAGAAGTACGGAATATGATCATAAACAGTTATTTCAGTGAGATACACGTTATCGGAGGTTTTTTAAATATTTGAATTGTATAAATAGTTTTCACGTGATTAGTTAAACCAAATAATGTCATTCCATTCACAGATACGGGAAGCGAATCTAATTACGAAGCCGAAAGCAGGATGAAAAGGCTGAAAGTTTATGCATGTAACTATAGCCTTACATTGGGTAAATAGGTCAGCACAAATCCCGGTTCCATTAACATGCAAAACGCCGATGAAGGCCATAATTCAGCGCGCGTCTCCAACTGTGAGAAAGTGGCGGCGGCACGCGGGTCCAAATCGTCTTTCCCTTTAGTTGTAAACTTCGACACTCAATTGAGAGTTCCGTACACAGTCCTCTAAACAGCAGTAGAACAGCACATAGCTCACAATATTTGAGACTGTAATGTGCTCCCACTTAAGTTAGTCTTTCGTTTCAAAGTTTAATTCTTTCACTATCATGAAGGCGATGGGTTGATGCTACTTGGCAGTTTGTATAATATTTTGAACATTAGAAAGAATTACCTAAACTTTAACTATGACTAAACACTGTTTAGTAAACAGTTCGAGTTTTATGCAGTTGATTGGTCTCACCACCATTGGCACATGGGTGAGAGTTTATTCAGGGAGAGAATTGTAAAGGGTACAGTTGCTTATAAACCCAGGCGCTTTAATAAAGTTGTAGTACTGCCATCGCAACTGTGTGGGCGTTGTAAACTCGTCGGCGATTTGACGCGAATGCGCTGCGAAATGGCGGATTTCTTTCAAGGCGCAGCAATAAGGTGTTTTATCGCGGGCGGCCGTGACGCGCCGGCTAATGCGGCCGGATTATGACGCTCTGTACTGCCCCGACACTCCGGGGTGGACGATTGTAATTCGATTTTTTAATCGATGGATTTTATGTACACGGTTTTTGTTACTGTCATTTTTTTGGATTCTTTATTTTGTTCTGTTTATGCCGTATTATGTAGATTCATATTAAATAAAGATTTTTTATGTATAAAAATACTTGAATCTATAAAAGCAATATGAAATAATTTCAATGTTCCTAAAAGTATTTCTGGAAAATTGTGTGAAAAAAAAATCTTTTAATTTTCACTTTAGATTTGAAATCGATGTTCGTGACAATCGATTGAGTTAACAATCGATTTTTTCTGAATCGATAACCCTTTTGACGCTGTTAGATGTATGAACTCGGCAGCTCGTCGGAGCTCGTAGAAGAATAATTCCTCCGTCTTTTGTTTAATGTTTGTTCTGGAATGTTCTCGACCGGTCTAGATCCTCCGAGATATGAGTTACGAGCCAGCCGAGTTTGCGAAACTTTTCATATTTGTATTCACATGTTATTGGGCGCGAGTGTAACTGCCTTTCTTATGTGTGCTCCGGTAATTAATGTTTTATTGTTCTTTGTGTTTCTTCGTGATATCTTGTGGCTGAGTTAGCACTTGAGTTTTTATTGTATCTGCAGTGACTGGGGAAATAACTTTGCATGTTAATAGATTAACTTAACTAGTATTAAAAAGCCAAGTAGTGAAAATTTTGAGGTTTAGGTTTTATAATGAATTATCGCGAACTATTACGCTGAAAGTAACGATCGTAATGAAACCGGCTCATATAAAAGTTCTTTTGAAAGTTAAATACCTGTAGTCTACCAAACCGCAATAGGTAATCGTGATGTACTAAGGCGTAAACTCGCTCTGTTGTATTGAAGACCCGTGCCGAACAGTTTAATATTTAGGACTGGTGATGGTGATGAATCGAATATTAAAAAAGGTTTAATATAAACATAAAAAACAAGAAAACATCTAACTGGTCGTAAGTCTAGCATACTCTACTAGCATATACGCTCGCCCGGTACACAAAGCATTGTGTTATTGTTATTTCAGCGCTGCGCCATACATCTGCGTTATCTGAACGGCGCAGTCGGCGCGCGGGTCATCTCCTAATATCCTCGTAATTAAAATTAAATATTGCTGTAGGTGTTCCCACCCGTGTTTCTGACGGGAATGTTATTACTATACCGTAAACCTCAGGGAGTTATGCTTTGAATGTTAGAAGGGCAAACTTAATCCTTTGAATATAATTTTGCAGTTGGTTAGATCTTAAATTGACACATTTTTATCAATATCAATTTTTTTTATGTGTATTGTAGTTAATAAACATATCAGTAAGCCATAATTCTTGACGTTAGTTTTTTGCAATAAGTCCTAGCTTACCTATAAGTATTCTGACAAATAACCACGCGAACAATAATAAAAATTCTTACAAACAATATTCCTGAAATAATATTAAATAATAAATAATATTCAACGATGCAAGCGTTTGCATATCTAAGTTACACCTTAATATTTTTATATTAGATAGCTTGCGTTCCCACCTATCGACATAAATAGATATTTCGATTTTCAAATTATTTCCGTGCGCATGCAGCGCCTCTGCCGAGCATTCGTGGAACTACCACCGGTACTAATATTTCGATGATAAGAGTTCTGAGATATTGCCTACGTGCTGTGCTTGGAATAGGAATTGGTACATCTAAGTGAGCGTGCGATGTTGGTAATGGCGCTAAACTGTTCGAAGGCAAATGTTGGCGGGACAAAAACTTCCCTCATTCATTACACCGCTCTCGTTATGGCGGACAATTCTGCAGATTTATCCCGCGATGGCGACCGCTGGCTTGTTCAAGGAGACACAGTATGTCTCTTGAAGGGTTAGGAAAATGAGATTGAATTGGTAGCGTATGTTCTGTATCGTGAATTGAGATAATTTGTGTGTATACCCAGACTCAAACAGTCTCTAAAATTGTACCGACTATCAAGTACGACTGTTGAATTATTAAATCAACGATGTCTGCTGCCAAGTGATACAATTAGCTATTTATTATTTTAATACGGCTCAAATGACCATGCTTAAAATATAACAAACTCGTCCACTCAAAGTACACTGGATACATCTACAGTCGTTTCCCCTTAGTAAAACTATTACGATTATCTTTAGATAGTCGGTAGAATTTTAAAGACTGTTTGAGTATACACACAAATTATCTCAATTCACGAGACAGAATCTTATAAGTCCTAACAAGGTTTTCCAAGATCATCCAATGTGATATACAAAAGGCAAAAATGTTCTAATTCCCCGTCCTTTTATAAAGTGGCTACTTAAGCCGAAAATACTGATACCAATAAAAGACTAGTACAATGTAACGCGTTCAACAGAATAGCATTTTAAGTAGGAGCTGTGTACAGCCGAATATAAACGTTTATTGTACAATAAAAGTGTTAATTTTGTGAGGGCTGTTATCTTTCAAGGTCTGAACTGAAGATTATTTGTAATAAAATAAACAAATAACTGCCAATTTTATAACAGAACACAAAACCCAGTCCTTATTATTAATTACGTACTGAGGAGAAAATTATTTATTTTGGCAAAGGTTTTACTCTTCCATCGACCCAGATTCTAGAGGCATTATGTTGGTGTCATTCTGAACGTAGGTTTCTGGATAAAGTTTTGCAATATGTCAGGGTCGTAAAAATAAGGAGGTTTGGAGATCAATTTGACTTCCAAGTACTAACACCGGTCTAAGCTCTCGTAAAAGTGGGAATTAAATATCTATTTTGACAGTGGCGGAGTCGGCGAGACATCAGCTTGCGAAACGAGAGGCCGTGCGTTTGATCCCACCATTTTTAATACCGAAAAGTCTCTCATAGTTTCTGATACCCACGACATAGGCATTTTATTCTACTGGGGGGTCAGAAGTATGTATGGGCCTGTTGGATGTATTTATTTATTTTATTTTTACATTGAATCTAGTTATCTTGTAGGATCTTTTTGAGTAACCGCTGTTTAAGACTAAAATATTACATGTCTACAAAATCTCTTGACCCGTACCGCAACTGAATCGAAAATCCCTATACCTAGCAAGCTACCATTATTCATCATTATAGTGAGAATAAAAAAAAAACATTAAGGTAAGTGTGTACACTGTACAGGGTTTAGAAGCGGTTATCGTACTGTTCACTCCGTACCCAGTGCGCTGTACCGCCCGCAGATAATTACCGCAACACGGCCGTATTTTAATTTCATTTTCATTTTCTTCCCGAGATGCTAAATTACTTCCGAGCAAAAATTAACACTTTCCGCCAAATTGATTAACTTTATGCATTCTACTAATAAGTTTGGGCGCTAGACTACTGACAGCCGACTTGTAACATTAATTTAGCGTTATGTTACTTAAAAAATTATTGTGGAATAATAAGTACTGTTGTGCTAAGTACTAAGTGGGATGCATTTTTTTATTTCCATTCCATAAGTTGAAGTTTGTGACCGTGAGATTGAGGTTCAACTCCTATATAAAAACTTTGCTTCAGTTTTACAAGATACTTCCTTGAAATTTTTATTACCTACAAACACGAAAGACTCAAAATGTTTATTTAAATAGCAAACTTGAAAATAGCTTACTATAAGTGAGGATCCGCTAAGCCAGTCTAAGCCAGCGTGGTGGACTAAGGTCTAAACCTTCTCAGTTGTAGAGGAGGCCCGTGCGTTGCGAGGTGAGTCCGACATACCTCCGAGTCTCATGCTCGGGGACGATCCGTAAAGGGATTTCCTCGTGTAATAAAAAAAAAAAAAAAAAAGTTGGACGCATATGGACTGATAATGTATGAACGTAGAAATGTTTTTTTTTTATGGAAAAAGGAGGCAAACGAGCAAATGAGCCACCTGATGTGAAGTGGTCAACACCGCCCATGAACACCCACAATACCAGAGGAATCATCGGTGTGTTGCCGGCCTTTGAGGAAGATATAAGCTCTCTTCTTGAAGGTCCCTAAATCGTACATTTATATTGTTGGATACATTTATATTCTTTTTTCTTATTCTATTAGTTATACAGGTATGCATATGTTGAATGAGACAATTTGACAATAGTTTAGTGTACACGTATATTAATTTATATGTATAATTAACAGCACGCGGTGTCAGTGATGATCGCAGAATGATTTACTCGGACGTTGAGAAGCCGCGTGTGTGATTAATTAGCGTGCCCGTTTAATTCACTCATCATTCTGTTATTCTACTAATATTGACAAACAAACTTATTTCAGGTTTCGAAATTGTAGTGGAGTCTTGGGTTAATAAATTAAATCATAAAGACTAAACCGCTGCTTCAATTTTTCAATCATTTTAGTTTAGATATCGATCGGCTCTTGGAGATGGATATCTACTTGGTCTTTGGGAAGGACAACGCAATTTTTAAAAGCATTGGGCACGGGCGTAGTTTCACTGAGCTTGTGAATTAATTATCCAAATACTAAGACAGCATTTCCTTCATTGCATTAATTTGGTTAAACAAATAAACACTTGTAATCCTTTAATCACCGAGAAACAGAAAATTTCCTTGAATTCTCTAAATAATTAGGAGGCTGAAAATTTCAGCCGTCTGAACCGGGATATCCCGAGCCAAATCAAATTACGGCCATCTTGAATTCCGGTTGCAAACAAAAATAATCATAATTAAAGAGTCCCCAGGAACAAAAGGGTGTTCCAAGTCTCCGGTCTACCGGTGACAAATTCCGGAAGGCTTCCTGTTTACCCGACGAAAGCCTGGACTCATTACCTATTTAATAAGCACGAAATTAATTAAATTTGAGGGATGTTTGTGCTTTATTTTTGAGGTCTGCAGATTTGTGGAGAATTATACTGATTTTATTAATTTATTAATTTTGGGGAATTTTGCTCCGCAAATATATATTTGAATTGCAGTGGTTATGAGATCGAAAATTTTCCAGAGATGCAAATATCATCTAACTATCATCTTATATAACCGCAGTTTATTAAGGCATTTAGTTATTAGTCCCATGATTTACTTTTATAAAAGAAGATAAAACTTTATGTAAGTAAACTATTATAGAAGTTGAAATAAGACATCTAAGAAGCCAACGTGAGGATCCTACAGGGTGTACTCTCTCTGTATTAAGACAAATAGCGCAGTGTTCCACGCTAGTTCAACTTTTAAATAATAGATGGCAGTGTTAACAATTTAGTTACTTGCTAGTGCAGTTGCAGTTAAAATTGCAGCCCATTCTTAATTCATGCCTCCAGAGAGAACATTAAGCTATTGTAGGAGGGTCGTTATCTAGCCGAGTAATAAATTCTAGGAAATGGCTGACAGTTCTACTAGTTTTATATAAACAAGGCATGACAAATTTTGAGGTTAGATGTTGAATTTTAGCGAATAAAATTGTTTTGCATGCGTATTTTTCGAGAACTATACCTCATTCACGATAAGTTGATTCTTTTGGCAGATGTAAATTTTTCTGAGACATGACTTTGAAATAAAAAACGTATTATTTTATTATTTTAATGATTTGATAAATATAAAAAAATACATACAACACAAAAGTCCCTAAAGATATAAGCGTTATCCGAAAATTTTGAGACTTTATTGCTTCAAAGAAAAATTAAAATAGGAATACTGAAACTAATTGACGTTTGTATAATGTTACATCGGTCGGACGGAAAGGGACGTAACATCGTTCATATCGATATCCACGTCGATAATTTTATTGAACACTATGATGGTCATGTCTGTGCTCCAGTTTCTTAATAAAAACTGTTTTAAAGATAAAACTATTTAATTTTTCAACCTTAATTTTTACATACTGCGTTATTTTTGGACCTCCTGTCAACTTAAAATAGGTTGTTTAGACCATGATACTAAACAACTTTTCCAAAGAAACATGGGTCGAAACGTGATAAATAATTCGACCCTCCCATAGAAAACTACTCACGTGGTCGACTTCGTGTAGAAGGTCTGAATTTTTTTTTCACTTTTCGACCCGTGTTTCTTTGGGGAAGTTGTTTACTTTCGTGGTCTAAAACACCTATTTAAATTTGGCGGGAGGTCTAAAAATAACCCTGTTATATTAAATAGGTACTTATTATGACCCACCATCGCTTATCTAAATAATGTTTTACATGTCGAAAGTAATAAAGAATTTCACACATTATGTAGTATTTTAAAACGCAATATTTTTGAACTACTCGATATTTTCTGTTTCCCATCATTAGTCGATATGCCAAAAGAATCAACTTATCGTGAATGAGGTATAATTTAGTGTGTTTAGTCCACAGTGCACTTATCACCAAAAGCGGCATCCTTTTTATGTTGTATCTGAGTAACAATAACTTGAGATTGTCCGTCTTAATAGAGGGTAGTCTGGTAGAATTTCAGTTAAACTCAGTCGAGTTACGATGGTAATTTTCCCATGGGAACAGTAAAAATGCGTCAGGGCACGTGTCCCGGTTTGAATGACTTAAAAGGGTCATCAGGATGGGGTCTGCTATGGGAGCGGTGCAACTATATGATCTCGTAAAAAATCGCATAGTAATAAAAAGCTTCCCCATTACATTCGCATGGTACGATACCCGACATAATGGTCAGTAGGGCGGCAGCTCACTAGATCTAGTAATATGGATTTCCTAACTTCATACAAATGGTTTGAAGTTGCACATGACGTGACGTTTCCTTTGTATATAAGTTCTAATGTTATTTTCATCTGGTGTGGTAACTAATATTGGGGAGCATTTTAGACTACCTCTGTCTTTTGATTGACAAAGTATGGAGAAAATCCAGAGGTTTTAACAAGCATACCATCACAAATCATTGTGTCGAAAGGAAAGTCGCTCTTCATTAACCTCTATATGTGCATACAGAAACACTGATAAATGTATCGCGGAAGAGGTACTTGAACTGCAAAACCACGAGGCGATCAATCTAGAATAATGGAGGTCACGACAAATGTGGTAACCATTGGGAGATTTAACACTCAGTCCAGCAGAGAAAGCTTGGTCAGTGAGACTTGGTCAATGATGAGATGCTAAATTGGGTACATATGTATATGTTAATATCATAGTAAGTTACCTAAATCAGTCTCAGAAATTGCATAGTGAGTGTCCCCGTTTCACACGTAATTTCCACCACGCATGGGCGTGTGAAAGTAATAATTGTGTGCACCACACTGATGGTGGCGCAAATGGGGAAACCAATCTGGTTCCCGGCCAGTTTAGTAATCTAGGCCGTAGACTACTAGATAAGTTACTGTTTGTACCTATTCTGGTACATATAGAATTAAACAGACATGTTATGGCGGTTTTAATAATTTTATTCACATAAAGACTTTTTTTTACGAAAGTTAAAAGAGTTTTGGTGGATCTGAGCCTAAACCCATTCGATTTTCGAGGAGGCCCATGTCTAGAAGTGGAACGTATAAGGCCTGATGATGATGGCGAACGCATTTTAGTTGTTCCAATTCTTAAAAAAAAAATATTTATAAACTCTTTATTGAACACTAAGAAATAATATACAAATCAAATAAACAAAGAGAAAGAAGTACAATTGGCGGTTTTATCGCGCAAGGCGATTTTTTAGAGACAACCATTAGATGGACAAGAAGAAGTGATAGAAGGGAGGGTAGAAGTGTGTAAAATAAAATAAATATATTGGGTACATACTTACATACATACAAACAATACATACATATATACATACATCATAAATACATACAATTATTTTTCTTGAAAAGCCTGACAGAAGTAGTGATCTTTCACAAGTCTTTTGAATTGAGACAGTGTTTGAGCACGTCGTACTTGAACTGGGAAAAGATGTTGGTTGAGATCATTAAAATCCACACTGCATGTAATTAAACTGTTATATTTCAGAAGTTATGGTATGTACCCACCATGTGGTTGAGGTAGGTCTAGAATATATTGTAATAAAACCGAGCAGTTGATGTATAGCTGGGATAACGCGGCGTCGGTGCGGTACTATTGTCACGTGAAGCTATGTGCGGGGGCAACGAGGTGCAGGAGTAAGCGGTTGGTATTTAGCCAGGTAGGAGTTAGAAATAACTTATAATAAAGGTTTTTTATTTTCTAGAATTTATCGTTAAGAATAGAAAAAGACAAGTTTGTCTAGTAGATCTGCCTCTTTTAAAACGCTTTCTCTACTTATCTGCCTATGTAAACTCTTGTCTCTTTTATTTACCTAACTGCTTAAGCCCTTCATGCGTATCGAAAGCTTGATTTTATATGTCAGCATAATTTTGTTGACTTACTTGACACGCGACACGAATCATGTTAACTTGTTCTCTAATCTTACATCTCAATGTAAGAATGACTATTTTTAATGCAACTAAGAGAATCATTCAGTGAAGTTCATATCTTGGATCGTAGCACAACGTGTGACTCGAAGTGAATTTAAATATTTCATACAAGTAGGCAGCATTGTGCCATTGTTAGCCGACCTGCCAGCGTCGCCCTATCGACTTCCACACTCCATTCCTGTCGCCTATTCAACATCTATTAGATCACTCTATTCTATGGAATATAATAAAAATTGTTCGATGTTCTGAAGACGGGTGAAATATCCCTTTCAGACCCGTCGATAACGATCGTATACTTTTATTTAAACGATCATGCACTGGTATAGTTGTAGCCCAAATTTCACGATCGTGCAGGGGTAGTTACTGGCCTTGGGGGTAGTATGAATTTTTCTGTTTGTTATAGTATAACCCTATAACATCCTTTATTCCAATTCCACGCAAAAAAAAAACTAATTTCCAGAAAAAAAATTGGGCCTGAAAGGGATAAGAGGACTTTTGAGAATAATTCGAAAGATTGAAGAAAGGAGTGAAGGTCTTTAAATATTGTAGCTAAAGAGTGTATTCCGCATCTGGTAGTAATTACAGTGCTCTTTTAAAGTAAATTCAAGATGTGAGAATCTTTTTAGTGCGAAATTCGACATTGTTATAACGTCTTCGTAAATTATACCACTCTTATACAGATGGATAGAGAAAGCAAGTTTTCCGAGGGAGGAATATTGTAAGTAGAATTATTTCAAAAGTTAATGTACAACAAAGATGCTATTAGAAAAAGGCTGTATATTTAGTATAAAAATACACGCAGGAGAATATTAGGTCATGGTTTTTTCAGTATTACGTAAAACATGGACACTACCTCCAACCGGCTCGTTGGTCTAGGGGCATGATTTTCGCTTAGGGTGCGAGAGGTCCCGGGTTCAAATCCCGGACGAGCCCAAACACTTTTTTGTGATACTTTTATCTAACTACTACTACTCCACATAGTAACTAAGTTATTGTACGTTGAATGTCTATGAGATAAAGAATTCTGTCCATAACCAAAGAAACCTTATTTTTGTCCATTATCCTTTAGGAGCGGGATAATTAACACTGTATTACGTTTAAACCCGGCGCGAAGGTGAGCCCACGAGGGGACCAAAGAGAACAATATTCGTACCATCAATCATAGATCGCGGGGCCGTAACCGTTGCTATTATGTGGGGGTCAAATTATGTATTTCATTAACGATAGTGTCTTTGGCACAGGTACGTAAAAAAGATTTGAAGTTAAGTTGTTCCGAGTTCATTCCTCAATTAATGTGATTCACAAACGAATTCATTTTGATTTGGGAGTATACTAGATCATAAGTTCTCTCATAATTTTAGACGTCAGTAGTCTAGAGTGAAGGAATAGTGTGTATGTCAGTTTGAATCAAAATTGGATAAAATAACTTAGTTTGTAAACGCTGTCACTGTTTTCTTTACTTTTACTCGATTTCATTAAGGCAATTGACAGCCCCGTGGCGCAGTTGGCTAGATACCAGCTTGCGAAACGAGCGGCCGCGGGTTCGATCCCCGCACCGAGACAAATGTTTGTGTGTTCCACAAATATTTGTTTCGGGCCTGGGTGTTTGTGAGACCGAAAAGTCTCTCGTAGTTTCTGATACCCACGACACAAGACTCGTATCTTAGTGTGGGGTCAGGACTATGTATGTGACTGTTGGGTGTATTTATTTATTTAATCACGTGGGTAAAGTTAAACATGCGAAATACAAGTCTGTGTATCTCTGCAAGTGAGGGTCTAACCCCGTTTAGTCGTATTTCCTCCCTGGTAATGTCCCTTCTAAGGGCTCACAGTACAAAGGGCGGGTATTCCGAATGCCTGCGCGATAATTAGACAGGCATCTTGAATAACCGCGTGCGACTTTCGCCCATTTTGGGACGTATTAATACAACTGAATTTTGCCTATTGTTCACGTCTTAATATAATTGTTTCAGTTCCGGCTGCGTGCATTTTGGGATAGGATTAAATTGTATTAAGTGTATGGTATTATTGTTACATTTGGCATTTGCGAAACTTGGGGTTCGAGATCCGCTCGAAGAACATTATTTTATATAATTATAAATCCAACCACATCTCTTTAGTTTAGATAGGCTTGGCTTTAGTCCACCACTTTGCTCTGACTTATGTTTTCTGCTGAATAAATAAAAAGTCATAATCAGCATACTCATAAAAAAGGCCAATGTGGCCTAAATCCTTTCAGTGGTAGAGAAGACCTATGTCCAACAGTCATCTTGTATGGACGAAATATACATTCTAGAAAAACTTAATTTAATTAAAGAATAACAGCAAAAATTCAGAAGTACGGCACTTAACACTTGAAATTTTCCGGTACAATTTGAACGGTCGAATTTTTCGTGTCGCCGAGAAACAACCCTTAACTAAAGGGTCTTATATTAATTCGGTCGCGCCCCAAGCAGCGAGTATTTCCTCGTTTCATTTCTCAGATGTTTTCGATTTTTTTCCCCCAATTCATTAACTCCGATCAGGCCTTTGACAAAATTTTATTAATTGCCGAAGCGCTCGCGATTAATTTCGCTTATAAACTTTTATTCAGACCTTTTAATTATCGTGTCCCGTTTAAATTAATAAAAATAAAGAGTAAATAAATTTAAATAAGTACTAGTTTTGGTACAGCGATTAGTATTGTTTGTGCGTGAATATTAAGTTCCGTGATTCGAATAACAAGTGTCTTCTAGAAAGTCCCAATAATAACCTTAACAATAATAGCCTGACCTGGTAATGGAAACTGCCGCAAACCGTTTTAGTCTAAATTAAAATAACACATAAATCAGAAATAGGATCAAAAAAGCTGATGGGCTCGTCCGGGATTTGAACCCGGGACCTCTCGCACCCTAAGCGAAAATCATACCCCTAGACCAACGAGCCGATTGACGGTGTTGCCAAAATTATCAGTTAAAAGATAAAACACCTTTCTGTAATGATTGTGTCTCGTTATTTATGACGTACTGACGGTGATAAAAAATAATAAGTAGGTATAATAAATAAATATCACTTGACTTATTCGCACATACTCGGATCAATAAACAAACAATTGACAAATCTACAATTTGATTTTCATGAATTGTAAGTAATGTTATGCGCTACTAAGTATACATTTATATGTGTAAACAGAAGTACATAGAATCTGTTCTATTCCTGTAAAGCCCATTAGCACATAATCATCTTCATGGCCATCGTTTTATCGTGAAATAACGGGTTTTTCAGTTGGCAGTGATGGCCTCAAGGTTTAGGCGCGCGGTCGAGAATCTCGGCGGTCGCGGGTTCGAACCCCAGGCACACACCTCTGACTTTTCGAAGTTATATGTGTATTCAAATTGAATTATATCACTTGCTTTAACGGTGAAGGAAAACATCGTGATGAAACCTGCACACCTAAAAGTTCTTAGGAATTTCTTAGGTGTGCAGTCCGCCAACCCGCACTAGGCCAGCGTGGCGGACTATGGCCTAAACCCTCTCAATGGTAGAGGAGACCCGTGCTCAGCAGTGGGCGTATATGTGTTGATGAAGAAGATGAAGAACGGGTTTTTCTAGTTCAACGTTCATATAGTGAAATCTGTACTACTTTTTCGCATTTAAAGTCAGCTGACTACTACTATAATTTTTATAGGGCATTGACGCCAAATTGTTAGTTCTCCATAATAGCCCATTTACGCCCCACTGCTTGGTATGTGTTTTCTTTTAGTTTAACAGGGGTAGAGCCTTCGTTCTACACGTTGACTCAGAGCGGAATAACTGACAAGGTATGCAGCTTTCGACAAGAAGCAGTGGCGGTACTTCAATTTAAGCCCGAAAGCCCAGTTTGTCTTCAAAATGCCGTATAGTATTCTATAAGCATTAAATCTGATTAACAAAAGCAGAAGCAGTGATGGCCTCGAGGTTTGGGCGCGCGGTCGAGAATCTCGACGGTCGCGGGTTCGAACCCCAGGTACACCTCTGACTTTTCGAAGTTATGTGTGTATTCACATTGAATCATCACTTGCTTTAACGGTGAAGGAAAACATCGTGATGAAACCTGCACACCTAAGAGTTCTTAGGAATTTCTTAGGTGTGTAGTCCGCCAACCCGCACTAGGCCAGCGTGGTGGACTATGGCTTAAACCCTCTCAATGGTAGAGGAGACCCGTGCTCAGCAGTGAGCGTAAATGTTCGACATATAGTAATACCCGAGCCCAAAGATTAATAGTTATAAACTAGACAGTACACAGTTAACCTGTAACGCTTTATGCTATGGAAGCACCGCCACTGATACATACAGAGTCGAGCCGAATTGTGAAGCTCATCTAAATTCAGTAAATAATAATATTGTGTCAATATTCATATTGCAGATGATACATCTCGGCCTTGGTCCAGTTGCCGCCAATTGGTGCTTTGCCGTGAGAATAACATTAACTCAGATTGACTAATCTTGTATAATGTGATGTTCTTATAAATTGTCAAATAAAATTGCATGCATTACGGAATACGTTTGCAATTCTGATGCAAGGTGAATTCTTGTTGTGTTTTGCTAGAAGAGTTTAGCAAGCCTTCGATTTTTACACGAGGAATGCTGTTTATAATAACTAGATTTACCCAACAGTCACATACTTAGTTCTGACCCCACACTAGGATACAAGTCCTGTGTCGTAGACATCAGAGACTACGAGAGACATTTATATGTTCACAAACACCCAGAACCGAAAAAAATATTAGTGGATCACACGAGCATATTTTGCGGTGTGGGAATCGAATCCGCTGCGTCTATTATGGCAAGCTAGTGTCTAGTCACCTGTGCCACAGGGCTGTTAAATATAGGTCTAAAAATAAAATTGTGTTGCCAAGGTCTTTGGGCTTTCAACCTGACAAGTACACTGTACAGCCGAAGTGAGTGGTGTCTAAAACCTGCATCGGCGGCCATCAATCATAGTTAAGCCTCTCGGCGTCTCTCACACGTATGGAAGGCGAAAGAGAATGTACAGAATGGGCTTAAAGGTAAATAATTATTGACCTGATGACATTATAGTAGTGTTTAGTTTGTTATCTTGGAGTTTTGATAATGAGTCTATTCAAACGTCTTTAATTAAGAAAGGCAACAAATATTAAAATATTGAAGTATTGTAAATATAGAGATGTGATGGCCTTGTGGTTTAGGCACGCAGTCGATAATCTCGACGGTCGCGGGTTTGAACCTGCAACCTGCACACTTCTGACTTTTCGAACTACTGAGTAGGCCTAAACCATCCCAATAGGAAACGAGGACCGTGCCCAGCATTAGCACGTATATGAGGTGATGATGATGATGATGATAAAATTTAAAAAATGATGATAAAATCTTTAGTTTAACATGACATCATCAGCACGGTATGTTTGAAAAACTTTGGCGCGTCATAGGAAATTTCAATTAAGCCCTGTTTTTATATTATAATTTGGTGTTCTTCTAGTCATTATAAAGATTGTATTATTAACTTCCTAGTTTTGACTACATTATTTCGTAATAGGAAATAGAATTAACGTATAAAGAGTACACATGTAATATACAGTATAAATCGCGAAATTATGCAAAATATATGTTAACAACAGTAATATTGCATTATAAATATACATATACATGTGTGTTGGGTATGAAATGTTAGGAGATAGTCATTTTGAATCTAGACCACGACGCAAAATGAGATTTTTAATAATTTCGAAATATATCATAAATAATTTTACTGTTTTAATTATATTCATTAATTATCTATGAAGAAATGGTGGAATTTTTATAGTTATGAAATATTTTATTTATGAATATTTGCCTATTGCAAATATTTGTAATATATGAATATGACCATATTGGCAAACTTCCAGGGTCAAATGAACGTATTTTAAAAAATCTTATTAAAATTTTGATATTCAAATATTTAGTAATTATCATGTCTAATACATATTTTTTAATTGTACGATGAAATTTGTTTTTACTGATTAGTTTATTTTTGCTACCGATTGTGGGAACTTTTGACTTTAACTTATTTAACAGAAATGAAAAGCAAAGGCTATCAAACTTCTGTGTCCACTTGTACATTTTAATATATGAAAATAATATATACCTAATTAAATGTTCGTATCTAATTCAATATAACAATTGACTCGCCTGTTCGATAACTCACTAAAATTATATCGATTCTTTGTATACTCTATTCATTTTTTTCTTCATAACTTCGACACAAGTTCCTTCATTAGTGTTCGAGCGGAACTATGGAACTGACAACAGTTGCACGAAAAGTAAACAAAACATCTAGTTTTATATTAATTTTGTTGGACAAGTTCCTGCGAGCGTGCGGTCACGTCATCCGGGATGATGCATTGTTCCGGATACGACCCGACCTTGACCTTAACCTTGGAAGTTGGACACTTTTGTCATATCAAAGTTTGACAAAATTGTTATAAGGACTAATGTTACAAAGTTGCGGTTGAGACTTGAGATTAAAGCTGACTTAGGCGTGTAGGTTAGGCACGTGTTTAAAACTCGATGCTTGCGAGTTTAAATACTAAGTTGTCTTTTCGAAGTCGCGAATTCATAGCGTAGTATTTTATTGGTGTAGGAAATCAAAGATCCTATTGTAGTCTGTATAGTCCGCAAATCAACGCTATGAAGGTAATTAGTTTTTAGAGTTATTTTTTATAGACATAAAAGCGTAAAAGTGTAAAAAAGTTAAGACTTTGGAGTCTTCCTAATATGTAATTTAAAAGACTATCCCATATCCAGGATATAATCCACCTAGAAATTTCTCAGTAGTAGCACGATATCTCTAAATATGCTTAACTAACGAAATAGCAAACCATAAATTCCGTGGAAAATAAAAAAGCAATAATTGTCAAGTGTAACATAAAAAAGACATCTCTGCCTATACCTCCAGAGGCTATTTTACCTTAGAGGCTATAATTCGTGATTCCAGCTCATAAGCCATAGTATTGAATTGAGAACGAATCAAATTCAGTATCCTAATAATAATAAAAACATTGGCAGTAAAACATATTATTGTAATATTTAAGCCAGATAAAACATTAGACATTCTTTCAATAAATGAAGGTAAAATGTCTCACACAGTTTATGCGCCAGACAGCCTTCCAAATTAAATAAATGCATTTGCGTCGTAACTGCATTTAATATATGTAAATAAATCCACGTGTAACATTTGACTGATTTTTAATTACAGTAATCCTCTAAATTTAGAAAAACTTAAGTAAATTTATTCATTGGTTCCACACTTAACGGTAATACGATTGGCAATGGTACATCTAGCAATGGTACATGTTTTATTTATTTATTTATTTAGTGTTTTTTTTTTAAATGAATCGAGGATTATCATTATCTGTCACAGATACACAGTCTAGTATAAGAATATACAATGGGTGCATATTATATCCGGCAATCATATGTACTCTCGTTAAAAAAATGATGCTTGTATACTTGATGTCCTATTAATTGATATTGTCAATTATAAAGTCAAGTATGTTAAATTGTTACGTTTAACATAGCACAACGCGCCTAGATTGATTTCCCGATAAGTTGCTGAAGAAAAATGGGTTTCGAAATCTTAAAAAAGTTGTGCTGCTCCATATATTGATAAACCTTTTTTTAGAATATTTGTAAGTATGTAAAATTGGTGGTGAACATATTTGCTGGAAAAGTAAAAATTACTCACGTGTTCTTTGGCTGCCAGCTCATGGTCGTTGTATTCTTGAAGTGAACGAAAAACTGCGAACAATCAAAAACTAATTAGTGATGTTGACAAAATTATTGAAAGAGAAACATCATAACACAGCCAAAAGTTAGTTCTTTCAAAGGCATCTTCTCAGGGGTTATCTTGAACATTACCTATTATTTCAGTGATTTAACAACATGATGTAAATAAACCCCAGGCACTCATATCTCACTATTCCAAATTATGTGAGTATTTACTATAAATTATCCCGTACGCATAAGCGTTAAACATTAGGAAAATTAGGAAATTCTTAGGTCCGCTAACCCGCACTAGGCCAGCGTGATGGACTTAGGCTTAAAACCACTCAATGGTAGAGGGGGCCCCTGTCCAGCAGTGAGACGAATGTAGGCTGATGATGATAAAGAAATGTTCTTACCGTTCTTTAAGTAAGTCCTGTCTCCATAGTTCCCTTCAAGAAGATCTCTTTTGTCCGTAGTCTTGGAGTGTTCAGATTTCTGGGTAGACTTCTTGGCGCTGGCAGCCGCGCTGATAAGCAGCAATATTGCCACCTGTTGGTTATAGAGATACTTATCGATATTGACACCTTAACATTACGTAAATAGCCTGTTTTAAGAACAGCCTACTGGAATGAAGGAGAAATTTTGTAGTTGTGATCAATCGAACGTAAAAAATTGAATGAGTTTTTTTTTATAATTAGTGAAAATAATTCTACTACAAGATTGTTTTGTTAGGCTTTTAAAGCTGTTTATTGGCCTTAAGTGTATTAGGTATGAATTACTTGCTATAATAAAGACTTATCAGCCTCTATAGCGTTATTAGTGAAATGCTCAAAAAATAAGGTATCGTGCGTTCGACACCACTTCCACAAAATATTTCCGTATCATAATTTTTTAAAGGAATGTTTTAATTTAAAGAAACTCTATTTTATCCGATAGGTTTTAACAGTTGTTTCCTAGTATAGGTTCATAAAAGTTATTTAGGTCTATTTAATTTTGTTATTAGTCTTTAGTACATTAAAACACTTACTTTTACAGCTCGAAAGTTATAAAAGGCATGTTACATAATCGAGTAATTGTAACAATATCGACTTAATAGTAGTGGTTATAAAATTATCTAACTCTAGATAGTACTTCCGACCTGTGATTAGCTAGCGTGTCGGAGAAGCCTTATTTATCATAGATTAATTCGCACAAGTAGATTAATTAGTAGGTTATAGTATATTGTAAGAAACTGGTATTTAGTAATTTAATATTACTCTGAAAGCTTACTTATTCTAGAACTATTCAATGGTAATTTAGTTTATAATAGATATAGAAATAGATAATAGAAATTAATTCGTTATTTTATTGGCTGTTTCGCTACTTAGGCAATATTCAAATGTCTAAACAAACAAACTTTTACATATGCAAATTAACAGTCTTTCACAACATTGTTATTAATTCATATAGTATACTAGATTTGGGGCCTAGTTTTTGTCTGCACCCACGTGTAATACGCGACACAAGTCGTGGGTGATTGAAACTACGAGCGATATTTCGGTGTCACAAATACCTAGACTGGGAACAAATGTTTTTGGATCACATTAACTTGATGTGGGGATCGAACCCGCGTCTAGTTTCACAAGGTGATCTTAGAAATTATTGTTTTTTTTTAAAGATGGCAAATCTTATCGTTTCTAAGATAATATGTATGATGAAAGCTTGTTGTTTAATCATTAGAAACTTTATATTTAAATAAAATTTGCGTTTATGTAATCTAGATAACCGTTTTTTATTACACCATTTAAATTTTAAAAGGAAACAAAAATATTTTTTCTCAATTGTATTTTTAATTGCTAAATATTTTTGGTAGCGTTGCGGAAATCGAATCCGCAGCTTTACGATTAACTTTGCCACCCTACATAAAACAAATTTTCAACTCCATTTTTTCCAAGCAATACAAAACCTGATACACTTTAAGCCTTAGTACCCTTAACACAAACACAAATCACTGCACTGACCGTAAACCTCATCGTTCACTGTCACTGATGTCTGCGGTTCGACTCCCGGTGAAAGCCTGTGGGGCTCCGCCACGGGCGCGCGGTCTTATATCCCCTTCCTGACGTGATTCAGAGGTCGTGTGTTGTGGCAGATCAGTTCTTCAATTTGCATAGAAATGGGCGTTATGGAAATGACGGCTCGCTCAGGCGAACTAAGGTCACTTATTGCAAAAATTGTGACAAAACCGTTGGAAATGGTGATATTGCGATTCGACTCCGATTTTATGCGTACGCCTAAGTTTTTTGCAATTATGATAATGTCTTTGTGTTGATTAATGTAGGCTTGAAATTTTTAAATGTGCAAGAAGTGACGAAAAGCGAGAACTAAGATTTTAAGATTATCACGATAAAATTAAATCTTGTGATTTTAAATGAAATTTGATGTAACAATAATTTCTTTGATCTTAAAATTAAGTGCAAAATAAATTTACAGTATAAAACGCAATCATATCTGTACTCCACGAAGGGGTAAGCAGAGGTGCATTTTTGCACCCACATTTCGAGGCGAGCTTATTTTTTCCGGTACAATTCCAGATTCCCTGTTGCTGTTATAAAAATCCTATAAAAAAACAATTTTGCCTGAATAAGGAATTCGGAAAACTGCGAACTCTAGATCGCTCAGGCCATACATACTTACTTGTAAATTTTAAAAATCTTGAGAATAATTTAGTTCATCACCAGGAAATGAACCATATACGTCACAAATTAGAGAAGGATATATTGAAATTAATTGTAGTTTTATGTAAATATAAGAATCATGTTTGGGTAGTTAAGTAGGTGGTTATGAAATTAGAGGTCGCTAGATCCCCATACAAAACAAGTTTTTATGTAATCAATAAATTTATGCTTACGTTTTAGATTTTTGTGAGAAAAGTTTCGAGCATTTATGATACCTATAAGTCAGACTTGCTGTTTATGGCAGATTAAATGTGAGACTGTTTGGTGTGTTATATAATTTTTGTGGATCACACGGGGCATTTGTGTGAGTGACATGAGTTTTTTATTTGTCAAGCTACATGTAAATTTAATTATGTATAAAGTAAGATGGGGATTTAATATAATTTTTGACATAAGGCCTGAACTAAATAAAGATATAAAAAGAATTATTAGTACATATTTCTTGTCTTTTCCAAGCACCGGTAGTACTATTTAGTTGATTTCTCTACTTGAAAGGATTTCTGAAAGAGATGTCAATATTTTTAGATAAGTTCCCTATATGTTATTTTTACTATTAGGTGTAAAATATTTTTTTATTGAAATGAAATAAATGAAATCCATTTTATCCATCAGCTCTAAGGATAACAGTTATTGATTATAATATTTCCAGTGGTGAATAAAGGCTGTAGATGAAGTTTATGTCTCTTATGAGGAAATATATAATATGATAAATGCATAAATAGGTATACATATGTGCATGTACTTGCACGCAAATCTCACCACAAAAAGTAATGTCGGCTTACAAAATACCTCGATGAAAAGGCTTGGGAATTAATCGCTCAACTTAATCTGAAAAGATTCAATTGTCATAAATAAGAAATGCATCGCTAACTTAATCAATACTTAATGTTTATTTGTTTATGCTTAGTAATATGTGACTTGCACACCTAAAAGTTCTTAGGAATTTCTTAGGTGTGCAGTCCGTTAACCTTGACTTGGCCAGCGTGGTGGACTTATGCCCAAACCCTCTCAGTTGAAGGTGATACCCGGGTCCAGCATTGCGAAGTATGTAAGCTGATAATGAAAATGATTGTGTTTATATTTTTTATGTTCAGTGTATTCTGATTTCAAATTATTCTTTAAGTTCTTCACGCTTTTGTTTCACGTCCACCAAAGTTAAAACAAAAGATATCTACTTGAAAGAACCGGCACGCAGTCCAAATAAAATGGTTATGGCACTGACGGTGTGGCAAGCATTATGGTGTCGTAGGTCGCGAAATATACCTCAAGGTCAAAAAGAGGCTACAGATGCATATTTTAACAGTAACGTCGAAATAAATTTAAATGTCTGTTATAGTTTTTGGTTGGATAAGAGAAGACGCTTTTAATTATATTGAATATGTTAGGCGGCTATTTAGAACTACATATATTGGGGTTTATTAGATTGCTGTAGATTGAATTGTTTTTCTGCTAGAATACTAAAGACGCCGATAGATCAATGTTAATAAAAGGTCTAAAAAGAACTCATAATTCCCTGCGAATAAAAAAAATAGTGTACTCATTCTACAATACACGCGTACATTATATTCACCTTGCATAACAAACTCGGTCTTTTTAAACGATTGTCAACATTCCCAAGCTCTAATTCCAGAGCACTTGAGCACTTTTCCCCATAATGTGTGGAATATTTGTCATAGCACAGTAATTAACATAGCTGCGGTGAGTTGAACTGTAGCAGGTTACATGACACACGGATTGCTTCATCACAGCATCCGGCGCACTTAACCTAGTAGCTGCTACTACACTTTTTTAATATTTGTCACAATAAATTATCATGCTTTAACGGTGAAGGAAAAAATGGTGATGAAACCTGCACGCATAAAAGTTCTTAAGACTTTTTGGGGTGTTTAGTCCGCTAATCCACACTAAGCTGGTGTGGGGGACTAGGCTTAAATCTTCTCAATGATAGACGAGACCCGTGCCCTGTAATGGGACGTATTTTGTCTGATCAGTATCAAGTCATTTTTATAAACTATTTTTATACTTTTTATGGCATCCGGGGTTATGTATATTACCTCATTGACCTATTGTCTGCTTCAATACTTATTTTCCGGCTGATAGTAATCAATAAATTAAGTATTAATATTTGACACACAGGGCTATATAGCTTTGGCTATCTATATCAGCCAATTTAATTCGTGAATTCAAATGTTAATTGGTTAGGCGTTTTTACGTCGTTTGACACTTGCCTGTATGCCGGATGAGGTAGTCATTACATTCTTGTGATTCGAATCTAAAGAAATAGAGGCAAGCCTTATGTGTGTATGCAATGTGCCCAAAAGAAGCATCTTTTGGGCACATTTCTAGAACCTGTGGCGCACCTGAGAATGTATTAAAGAAAGAAATCTCTAGAAGCTTTTACCCTTGAATCTTATATAGTAAATAAACCGTTATCGAAAAATAAGGCAAGTAGTGTTGTAGTTGCGAAAATAAAAAAATGAAATAAAAGATTAGAGATTTTTTTTTGGCGTCAATTTGTTTATTATACCTATAATATTTATCCAAACTGGACTATGTATTTCACCTATTGCGTAACATTGTGCCCAAGAGTACTTTTACATCAATTCAAGAAGTATCCTTGTGATAGTATCTATTTTAGGTAATGTCGCGCACCCTTTTATTATTCCTTTTTTTTTCATTGTTAAGCTTGTAGGAGAGAACGGATTGGTCAGAAACATATATTAATGTAACTTTAATTTAAGGTGTTTAAGTAGCATTATTAAATGGAAATAACTTAGACATGACTAATATCCTAAGGTTCTATATCCTAACTTATGTTGTGTCTTGCTCTAAAGGCTAGGTGTTAGTTAACGCGGATGCGAAAATTATGCAACACTTAAACAGATTTTTTTATTTCTTTTCGAAACACGATTAGGTAATATTCAAAACAATGTTAAAAATTTCTACTTTAGTAGAGCAAAATAACTGCTTAAAAAAAATCGAATTATAGTTTAAATTAATTTATTATACAACCATAAAACAAAATGCATAGCCGTTTATTAGTATTAATGTTAATTCTATTTCAATAAATAAATAATAGTAATTGTAAACAAATACATTCAATAACCACATACGTAGTATTGATACACTAGGATACAACTCCTGTGTCGTGGTTATCAGAGACTATGACAGACATTTCAGTCTCATAAACAACACCTGAAACAAATTTTTGGAGATCACACAAACATTTGTCTCGGTGCAGAGATAGAACCCGCGGCCGCTCGTTTCGCAGACTTGTTTCTAGCCAACTGAATGAATGAATATAGAACCTCTGTAGTTTTGTTTAAAAAGCTGGTGTCTTTCTTATTGCACCACGGGGCTGTCAATATAATACAGCTTATCAATATTGAATATAACCTTTACCGTTTACATACACTAAGAACCCATGGTAGAAAAATGTCTTTCAATGATTTATGAGCTAAGAACATCTCCTTTTGTAAATAGAAAAGTAACTAAACAAACATTTTAAGGCAAATTTATTCCGGTTCAATTAAGTATAATCCCTCAGCCATTGACACAATAATGGCTAACTAATGCTAAATATTTATACTCAGGATTATCTCAAAACGGCAAACAATTGATACGACGATACAAAGTTTTACAAATCCTTTGCCTCTAGCAAGCTTTTTACATTTCGAGTATATTTGCTATTCCTATCTCTCGATGGACTAATTCGTACTACCATTAAGTGCATTGCACTGACGGATAACTATGAAGTAGAGAGGGCCTTTGACCATTTCCTACATGATTTGTGCGGACGCGACGTAACAATAATTAGGGTTCACTGGGGTCAAGAAGTATTAATCAAAAATATGAAAAATAGCTACTTATTTAAATTTGTATTATAAAAGTGAAAGTGACCGTCTGTGATTATTTATTTGTTTTTATTTTTATTAATTTATTTGAGGTCGAAAAAGTCTCTTACATTCGGATACCCAAAACAAAGGTTTTATCTTAGTCATCATATCCAATTCATAAACGTTCCACTTTTGGGCACGGAACTCCTCTTCTGAGAGATTTTGGGCCTTAGTCTATCCTGCTCATATCATCATCATCATCAGCCAAGAGACGTCTACTGCCGGACATAGGCCTCCCCCAGAGACTTTTAAAGTGTTTTTTCAGAAGCGGCCTGCATCCAGCGGCTTCCCGTGATTTTTACCAAATCGACGGTCCACCTTGTGGGTAGACCTGACTTGACTTGACTTGGATGCTGGCCTAGGATGGGTTTATCTTAGGGAATCAGAACTATAGGGCTTTTGTTTTTTTGTCTTTATTTCACTAAATCTTTTTCTCATCATCATCATCAATTTCTTTTCCGTCATATCAGCAACCAAAACTATACAATAGACCTTTCTTACCATCTAGTTTCAGTGCAGCCACTGTGTGCCACATTAAATCAATTTTTTCTACGGAACCCTCTACTCCTAAGTAATGCACCCTCGTCTGTTTACGTTTGCTTGTTGTGATGTGGCAACGGCGGCGTTTGTTGAATCATTTCGAAGTTGCGTTACTCGCTCTCGGCCCACGTCTGCCGGCGGGCGACAGTTATGTCATTCACCTTACTTATACATAGGTATATTTTTTTACATTATTATTTTTTAAACTTACTTATCGATTTATATGCTTACGGGTTAGGTTAGGTTATGATAATTTTCTCCTGTAGTCAAGAGTAAATCAGTTCAGCAATTTAGGCCCAAAAGATTAGAAAATGCTAAAGTTGATAAAGATGTTTTGATCTATTTAATTTGACGTTGCTGAAATAATTAGCGTGTGTTATGTGTACATAATATGAATTATTAACATAGTTGGGTTAGTGTGATATCACTAGTCATTATTTCTTTTACATATAAATGTGTGTCGCACAAAAGAGTTTAGATTTGCGAGTCGTCAAAGCATTATCTTTTCTCAGATGTCTAGTTCTATATGTCTTTGCAGATATGCCTTTATTCCTCTACATAGTTACTGACTTACGCAAGGCTTGGCCGACGGATGTGTTAATGACGTGGTGATTAAAACGAATTCGCCTGAGCTCATGTGACGAATATGTATTTAATTGAAGTTAGTAAGCCCTGCCTTCCGTTGGACGATGTCTCTTAACACCCTAAACGAGATGTGCTTATTGAGTTGCCTTAAAGGAATGTAATATAAACTTAATATTAATTTGATAGTTATGTCATTGTTATCATTCGACGACAGCCCCGTGGCGCAGGTGCCTAGACACCAGCTTGCGAAACGTGGCAGTTTTTCCATTTTGTTTACCATTATTAAAATAATTACCATACTTGATAGTAAAGTATGTATATCACTACATACTACTACTACTACTACTTTTGTTAAAATCAATATAGTATACAATTCATGTGATACGTCTCGTGATCGCTTGAGATAAACTAATGATTCATACGCTAGGGTCCAAATGAAATGAGTGCCAAGTAAGGGTTCTGTTGACAGCGATGTTACACGGGGCACGTGCCTTGTGTACTAGTGCGAATATTTCTTCTATCATCACTATCATCGACTATCAATGCTTATCTGTTGGAGTTGTATGGAATAAACGACGGCCATACGCAACCAAAATAATTACACACTTACATACGGAGCTTGGTAGCTACTAGCTGATAAGTTTAATCTTAGAAAATTCATAAACGTTGTCTCATACAATATTCGATCATCATATTGATTATGGCAAATACGATGCTGAAAACGACGATGAATTACTTGCATAGTTAGCAGAAGAAGCAAAAAAGACCTACGTAAATAAAAGAATACACAGAGGTTTAAGTTCTACTTTAAATTAATTGATATTTTTCCTGTAAATTTTAAAACTACGGACTGTTAGTGTAATTTTACTATATTTTGCTTGACCTAGGCGAGCATTTTGAGCTCTGAATTGCACGCTGCACCGAAGGAAGGAAACAATTTAGTACTTATTTAACTACTTTACTCTAAGCAGTGATGGCCTCGAGGTTTGGTCGCGCGGTCGAGAATCTCAGCGGTCGCGGGTTCGAACACCAGGCACACACCTCTGACTTTTCGAAGTTATGTGTGTATTCACATTGAATTATCACTTGCTTTAACGGTGAAGGAAAACATCGTGATAAAACCTGCACACTAAGAGTTCTTAGGAATTTCTTAGATGTGTAGTCGGCCAACCCGCACTAGGCCAGCGTGGTGGACTATGGCCTAAACCCTCTCAATGGTAGAGGAGACCCGTGCTCAGCAGTGGGCGTATATGGGTTGATAAAGATAAGAAGAAGAAGAAGATTACTCTAAGTAGCAAGCACAACAATTATTTATTAATGTTGAATTTGACTCATATATAAAAGTGACGCGGCGACCGCGGTTCGACGCACATGAATTTGTTTTGCTCCCGGTTTAAAAATCGAATTATTTAGTAAAAGCGTTAAATAAGTGCCCATTACAAGTATAGTTTTAGTAAAAAAGTGCGGAATAATATTCTAGTGAAAACAGAACTTAAAAAGCTTGAGTAACTAGTGAATTATAACAAAAACTGTTAACCAAATTTAAAACTCGCTAACCGCGCGCCAACGTATTTTTTAGCGTCGCTTCGTTTCGGTGACGCACGCACGCAGCGAAACGGTAACGCCCCCAACACTGCATGCTTTTGCTTTTCGACGCTTGCGCCGTATTTGTGTTGAAATTTAGTGCATGACTATTTTATTCTTTATTAACAACAACATGTCATCCAAATGTGCGGCCTGTTCCGGCGACATATACGATTCCACATACCTAAAGTGCACAAAATGCGACTGTGTTTACGACTTATCTTGCTTAAACATACCACAAGACCACTTTAACAAATTAACCGAGGCTTCAAAAAATAGCTGGTGGTGTCCGACGTGCACATGTCTCCTCCCAAAGGGTGATAACACCCAAACTCCTATACGCCCATCCATTCTCCTAAAAGATGCTGGTACAGAAATTTCTAAAGCCAACACAGAACGCGAAAGTAAATCAAATGTTTATTCAAATAAGGACCATCAACATATCGACATGTCGCTGTTACTAGCGGAAATTCGGAAGTTACGACAAGAGCTGAGTGAAATGAAACAACAAAATTTAGAAATGGGTTTACTGAAACAGGAGGTCATTGAACTCAAGGAACAACTATCCAACCTAACTATCACATTATCCGAAACTCGCATGAGCAAAAGTGAAGCATCTGAACATGAGATCGCTGATTTAAAATCCACTGTATCAAGACTTGAAGACCAGCTGAATATACAAGAACAGTTGACAATGCTGAACGAACTGGAGGTCATAGGAGTTCCCGAACAAAGCCACGAAAATCTCTGCCACATGGCCATGGTCATGTCGCAAAAAATCGGTGTTCCTTTAACTGAATTAGATCTTGAACACGTTTCTCGCATTGGTCAAAAAAGACCCTCCCACAACAAATCCACGGACACAAACAAGCCGCGACCTATTATTATCAAGTTTATAAGAAGACAAAAAAAAGACGAAATTATTAGAGCCGCAAAAGCGAGACGTAACCTCACATCGGAAGACATCGTGGAGGGATCACCCCAGAAAATATACATCAATGAACGGCTTACGAAAACTAACCGGCTATTATTTCGAGACGCCCGTCTGCGCGCATCAATGCACAAGTTCCGGTACTGCTGGGTCCGCAACGGCTGCATCTACGTTCGTGAAAACGACAACAAGCCGGGGATACGAATTACAGCAGCAAGTGACCTGGATGACAAGATTGGTCATATCACTCAAGGTCAATTGTAATTTGATACTCATCATATACCGCACTCGTGTTTTGAACTCACTTTATTTTAAATATAATTTTACTCTTATGTATTTTATATATTATACACACTTTCAGTATATCACAAGAAAACACCGACACATCTACACACACACATACACTAAATCACAATGCTCCTACTATTATCAATACAATTCAAACTTAGTCATTTCGTACATAACCTTAACTAAAAGATTTTTAGCTTTCGAAGTACCACACATAACTTCCAAACTTTCAAGTGAAACCTTTTTGTTATTATTTATACCTCTATACAAAAATAAAATTACGTTTAAGTGGATTATTTAATTGAGGCAGATCACTTACTGAAAATCAATTGCAACACACTTGATAGTTTGGAAAACTGTAGGAAGTCTCTGATAGACACTAAATGCAACTTTAAAATTCTTACCTTTAACATAAGAAGTATCTCGAAGAACTTTGATGAATTCTCAGTTGTTTTGGGAAGACTGGAGGTACACTTTGATATTATTATTCTGACTGAATGTTGGCTTAATGCTAACACGCTCGTTCCACAAATCAATGGGTATAATAATTATAGAACTAATAATTACATTAACAAGAATGGGGGTGTAATAGCTTATATTTGGAATTCTTGGAACGCCACTGTGGTAGAACCCGGTATGGTAGATTGTAATTGCTTAGAAGTTCACATGAGTCCCTACTTAACAGTTCTTGGTATATATCGTTCGCCTTCCTTTAGCTCTGTTGACAATTTTCTAAATAGCCTGGATCAAACTATAAGTGCGTTAACCAAGAAACATCACATTATCATAGCTGGCGACATAAACCTAGATATCTCTAACAATCCGCTCACCAGTCAATGTGCTGAATACTTGTCCCTCCTGACTGAACATCAACTTTTACCTGCCATTACTGAGCCAACTAGAGAGAACGCCTGCTTAGATCATATTTTTGTAAAAAACGGTAGACACGGGACCGGTATTATCGCACGTACCGATGTTACTGATCATGATATCTGCATATTTTTACTCCCAAATATAGGTAATCTGCAAAAATCGGTACACAAACGCGTTAAAACAAAAATTAATTATTCTGAAGTCACAAAAACTCTCGAGTCTACTGATTGGTCCCATATTTACAAAATCGATAACCCCGATGCAGCATCAATATTCTTTACAAATATTTTGCATAAAGCTATTTCAGACAACACGAAAGAAATCGTAATACCACGTGCCCAATTTATTATTAAACCCTGGGTTACACCAGGTATCATAAGATGTCAAAAACACCGCGACTTTCTTCATCTTCAAGCAAAAATAAACCCATCAAATGAAACAGTCCAAACCTCATATAAACGCTATAGAAATTTTCTAAGAAATCTTCTTCACAGGATTAAGTCTGATTACGAAAGTAAACAATTATCAGAAAATTCTAATAACCCAAAAAAACTGTGGCAAACCATAAAGGGAATCTGCAATATTTCTAAACCTAAGAATGATTCCATTGAACTAATAACACACAGCGATGACTCCCTCAGCTCCCTTAACTCCTGCAACAAATATTTTGCGCAAATAGGTGAGAAATTAGCAGCAGAAACTTTGGTTAAATTAAATACATCGGAAAAAAACTTAGCCTCAAACTTCACAACTAACAATGGTCCAAAAAACTCACTTTACTTTTACCCAACCTCCGTCGAAGAGGTTAGCCATTACATAGATAACCTCAAGAGTGAAAGTGCCCCTGGTATGGACCAATGTACTCCTTCTCTTACAAAATCAGCCAAAACTTCGTTAGTAGAGCCTCTTACACATATCTTTAATCTAAGTATTGAAACAGGCATATTTCCAGAAATCTGGAAAATTGGAGTAGTGTCACCAATTCATAAAGAAGGGAACAGAACAGACATAAGTAACTATAGGCCTATAACTCTTCTCAGCATATTATCCAAGTTACTTGAAAAAATTATAAACAAACGCCTTGTAAGCTTCCTAGAGGAGCATACTTTAATTTCTCCCAATCAATTTGGTTTCAGAAGAAACAAATCAACTGAAGATGCAATTCTCTCACTGTTAAATACAGTCACATCTAGCCTCGATCAAAATAAATGTTGCATTGGAGTCTTTTTAGATCTTAAAAAAGCATTTGACACAGTTTCAGTCCCAATCCTACTTCGTAAATTAATAAATATCGGTGTCAGGGGCATCGCTTATGACTGGTTTTTAAGCTATCTCACGAACCGAAGTCAGTGCACAAAAATAGGGCAAACCCTTAGCGACCAACTTCCAATATGTTACGGGGTTCCTCAAGGTAGCATTCTCGGGCCAACATTATTCTTAATTTACATGAACGATTTTTTAAACATTTCACTGCAGAATGCTGATATTATTTGCTATGCCGACGACACAGTCGTCCTTTTCCAAGATACTTCATGGAAAAAAGTTTTTAACACAGCTGAAGCTGGGTTAAACACCTTGGCGCGTCGCTTAAGTGAAAGCTTATTAACACTTAACATTAGAAAAACCAAATACATTACTTTTCATAAAACACGAGCTTCAAGGCCACTATTTTCTCACAAACTTACTCTTCACTCTTGTTCTAACTTTACTAACGACACACGCGTGACCCCATCCCCATGTGACTGCAAGTCCATCGAACACACCAACTGCATTAAATATCTAGGTATTACATTAGATGAAAATCTCTCTTTTAAAAAACATGTATCCACTTTGTCTTCCAAAATCAGAAAGTTTATTTACTTCATGAAATCTCTGCGAAACTCTGCTACTAAACCGACTCTGCTCCTAGTTTACAAAGCTATATGCCAATCAAATCTATCCTACTGTATATCGGCCTGGGGCGGGGCTGCCGCATCTACCCTTCTTGAACTGGAAAGAACTCAGCGTGCCGTAATAAAAGTAATGTTACACAAACCTTTCAGATATCATACAACAGACCTATATAAAGACGCTAATGTTTTAACTGTACGCCAATTATACATCGCAAAAGTAACCATACTCATTCATAAACGCACCCTTACCTCGGAACACTACTCAACACTGATTTCACAACGCATTTATAAAATCCCAATTCAAACTATAAATTCGAATTTCGCTAGACGGTTACCAATCTACATGCACACTTTTGTTTATAATAAAATATGTCGAAAACTTAACATAAAGCTTCTGTGTCCTACAAAAGTAAAAAACACTTTGGAGAAATGGCTAAAAACACAAAATTACAGCGAATCAGAAGAAATACTAAAAGGCTTTGTTTGACGAAAAATTCATACACTTACACACACAGACACACAGACACACACACACACAAACACACACACACACACACACACACACACACACACACACACACACAGGGCGCGGGTGCGCCAACATACCTACATACATGCATATACTTATATAAGAACATACACACAATAATATATATTTATTACGGATTACTGCATATTACTTAGTCACGAAAAGATCTCAATAGGTATAGCTAATATAAGCATTTATTTTCTGTTTATTTAAAAATTTTTGAGTGTTAATAAATAAAGTTAGATATAGTTATTGATTTAATAAGTGTTTAAAAATATTTCTAAGTAAGCTATAATTTTTTATTTTTTTTATTAGAATTATTATCATTTTGTTTAACTCTTAAGTCGAACCGATGGTCACCATATTGTATTGTAATGTTTTTAAATAATTGTATTTGGTTTCTGCGATACAGGCCTAGAGCCTAGTGCAGAAACCGCCAGTATATGATTTATATGTAACAGCTTTATATGTAACAGCAAATAAATAAATAAAATAAATAAATAAATAAGTAATGTCATAGTCATGATAAGTCACACTTACCAATATTTACTACTATCTAAACTTAAAACATGCAATACAAAACAGTATTACCTCTTCCAGGTCATCAGGGCACAGAAAACACAACTGAACATCTTTTAGAGAGCATTTTGCCTCTTTTGACTTCTCAATAATAACTTGGAAGCCTTCAGAAAGGTACCTGAAACATAGTAATAATAAAAAATTATGGTTAATAGTTAAACTTACATTCATTTTTTTATTGAATTTGAGGTATCTGGGTCTGTAGGTGTTTCAATGCTATTCAATAATCATGACAAATTTATTACTTATATATTTCCAGTAAAATACCATGTGAAACAACATACTTGAAATAAACAGTATACAACTAAAAAAAAAAAAAAAAAAAAAAAAAAAAATGTATCAACTGGAAATGTTTTCCAATAAACATACTCGTATCTTATGCTTATTCCAACGAAATTTTGGGCAACAGTTTATGAAATATATGTAATTTACTAAAATTCAATTGAAACGAATAATCGTTTGGCCATCGCAATTCATAGCATATTAGATTCAATGAACGAAAATATTACTCCCAAATTGTTTGGCAAATAATACAATTCGAAACTATTATCTGACTCAAACATTCAATTAGATAATTCTACTTTATTAATTTCAATTTCAAATTAATTCTGCAAAGTTGTTAAAATTATTGTTTGTTTTGTACAAATTGTGTTTGTGTCGCGCGATAAGTGGAGCAGCCCTTTATTTGACAATAACTAAATCAAATTTATTTCCCAACATTGGGAACTACTTACGGCCCAGTTCTCAGACGTTACGACTTTGCTTTATCTTAATTAATTAAAACTTAAGCAACAGATGGCACTTGAAGCCTGTTTAAATGTTGGCAGAAACTATTACATAAAATCTCAAGTTTACAAGAATGTTCTGGAAATTGTTTGGGTTATGTAAGGCTGCGTGTATCAGTATCGCCTCTTTATATATCTGATATATTATCATCACCCTTTATAGTATATACCGCTGATGGGCACAGTTCACGTTTAGAATTGGGATAAAGCCTTAGACCACCACGCTGATCTAGTAAGTGTTGGCGAACTACACACCAAAGAAATTCCTAAGAACTTTAAGGTGTGTTGATTTTATTACGATATCTTGCTCTGACATAATTTAATTGAATATAAGTTACGGGTAAAAGATTGTCAAACACTTTTTAAAACATAATACAAAAAAATATCTACCTCGGAATCAAAATTCGTCAATCTCATTAGTTTATGCGTGAAAGAGTAACATCTTTGTAACCTACTTTCATATCATTAATATTAAGTTACGATTGAATATTGATCAATGTATTGTCTTGCAGCTTGTTACGCATTATGTCGCAATATTTTCATTATAGAATGTACTATATAGGCAGAAGTGCATTTCTACACCCTTATTTCGCCAAATTTCTATAGCTGTTTTTTGGACAAGATTCCACTCCGTGCTGCTACCACTAACTAATTCCTAAGCAAAAACCCAATAACAGTTTTCCTGACCTTTTTTCCTTCCGAGAATCGAATCCCGGACCTCTAGATCACACGGCATATACTTAAGCCGCAATACCACGAGGTAGTTCATTGTGCAGTATTAAATCCATAACGATTCATATTTTGACAGGTTCCAACTTTATTCGTCATTCAAATACATATTTACGACGTACGATAAAACAACGATAAATAAATAACACATCCCATCCATCCAAATCTAGCATGTATCGTGCCGTATATTACCGAATTTGTTCCGATTGGTATATTTATTTGCGGCGAGTGCGCTGTGTCGGGTATCGGAATCGGCGATCCCTCGGGACTACGCGGGCACAGACAGGTGCTTGATGAATTTTACATTTGCAAAACGATAGCGTGCATTTTTAACAACCGTATGTGAGGATCAAGTTGTGCTTCATACGTAAATTAACTGATCGATACAGGAGGAAGCATGGGGTGCCTCGTTATATGTTGTATCGGAGGTACATATATCAACATGGTTACCTACTTTAACAAGGAAATCAACTTGAAGGTATTAATCGTGCAATCTGCATACCTAAATGTTCTTAATAATTTCTTAGGAGTGTATACACCCGCACTAGACCTGCGTGGTGGATTAGGACTAACCCGTTCAGTTGGAAAGGAGGTTTTAGATCAACAGTAGGACGTATGTAGACTATAGATGATGACGATTGTAATAAGAACCAGACCTTATACTGCTTAATGGATACATGTTCACACTCCTTGCTACTTGGACTTTCATTGAGCTCATATCACCCTACAAGCCTTGGGACCTAGGTATTCCTGATTGTACCCTTTATTCTAGCGGACTAACAAGTCTTCCTTCTTCAAATTACTTTAATTTCAAACCAGCTGTCTAGTTTAACTGTTTGTCAGTTTACCTTATTGCCGGAAACAACTGTAGCGTAATATTTTTATTAAAGGAACAATGACAAGTCCAAGGAGTGCTCCCGACAGTAGAATAATACAAATAACTTCAAATAATACAACTTGCATAAGACGAATGCGAGGGCGCGGCGTTGCTTTCCAAATACTGAATATGATATTAGGTATGTCATGTTTCTGCGGGGTAAATATAAGGTTTAAAAAGACCGTGACCGAAAATAATAAGGTATTGTTTGTAGTAATTACGAAAACGTGAAAATTTTTATTTATTTTTTGGACTTTTCACATTAAACTCAGTGGCGGTACTTCCATAGAAGCCCGAAAGCCCGACTTGCCTTACATAGTTCCGAATAACGAACTTAACGATTGTTTATTTATAAAATAACGCTATAAACGTGAATGTGAGTACTAACCGGTAGTTATTTATTAGTCCTACGTACCAAAAAAAATATGCTGCTACTAAATAAACATTTGGGCTTGCCTTAGTATGACACCCTAGGCACGCCACTGATTAAACTAATCACACCTTGTATCATCTTATTCAGCGCATACATATACGTTCCGCTGTTGGACACGGACATCTTCCACAACTGAAAAGAATTTTAGGCCTCCAAGAAATTGTTATAAACATTTCAGTTAAAGTACATACAAAGACAGAGCTATGTGCTTGCGGTCAGAATACTGGACGGCTGAGATTTTGACTCGACCGCGCAACGCATCCTCAAATATTTTGGACTATGACTTGGATATTATATACCTTATATATTACTATATTTCTCCCAGTTTAATCTCAGTCCTAAAGCAGACACAACTATGATACTATAAAAATTATAAAATATAGCTCAACTAGAATTTTGGGTCTATGCCACACAAACAGACGATCATAAAACAGTGAGTATATACACGCAGTATGCGCGTGACAGGAGACGCCGCCCGTAATTCTCTAGAGATATGTTTAATATCTCTTACCTTTACAATTTCCTTGTATCAGGTACAATTTTGACGAAGAAATTTTTAGGTTACACGTGTCAGGGCGCTTTGGGTTATTTTTATTAATTCTTCGAAAATGGTAAAACTTTAAAAATATAAGATATAAGAAGTGCCGTTAATTATTTACTAATGCCAGGATTCGAACCTGGGATCTTGCTTTGTGATATGCAAGTGTATTTCATCGGATTTATGAGGATCTAAAAAAGATATTTCTATCATTAAGCCTCATCATTCCTCTCATCTCATCATTCTTTTGAACCTCAAACTAAGAGTGACAACAAGAGCCGAAGCTCATATTAATTCGTAATATCCTCTGCTAAACTGTTTGAACATTAATGGAACAGATACTGGGACCTCATTTCCGGTTTGTGACGTGCTTCCTGTCTCGGAATGAGGGTACGGAGAAAAATAAATGTTTTTTCACGTGAGAAATATTTTCTTGTGCTATCACATAATGATCTAGTATGTCATATTATGTTATACAATATTTTGTACCTACTTTCGTACCTTTTCGCAGGCTCAAAGCCCAGGTACACACCTCTGACTTTTCTAAGTTATTTGTGTATTCACGATAACTCTTCACTAACTTTAACGGTGAAGGAAAACATCGTGAGCAATCTTACATACCTAAAAGTTCTTAGGAATTTCTTAGGTGTGTGGTCCTCCAACAAGCACTAGGCTAGCGTGTTGAAATAAGGCTTAAACCCTCTCAGTTATAAAAGAGGCCTGTGAACACCAGAAAGACGTGTAGAAGGTGATTATATTGATGAATCTCCAATGTGCCTGACAAACGAATCTCGAGGTCGAAAATGCAGCTCTGTTTATCTTTTCGAGAATATGCTTTTAAATGTATATTTTATGTAAAACGAAGTAACAATTAAGAGTTAAATCCATTTTTATTTCATAAATTAAACGTGATACATGCAGTTTTATCGGAGCGATTGGTCGTGCAGCCGGAACTATTGCCACAACCCACTTCCGGGCAGACATTATTTAATTTTAATGTCAGGGCGGTGTTTATTTATTCAACGATTATGAATCGGACTTTATATGAAAAATACTTTAATACAGTATAAAATAACCGTGGCGCAACTGACTAGATACCAGCTTAAAAACGAGATGCCGCGGGTTTATAGCATCGAGACAAATGTTTGTGTGAACCACAAATATTTGTTTCGGGTCTGGGTCTTTGTGAGACTTCCTAGTTTCTGGTACCCATACACAAGACTAGTTTCTCAGGGTGAGGTCACAATTATGTATGGGATTGTTGTGTTTATTTATTTATTAGGCCGGTGCTCAGCAGTGAAAAATATATTTACCACCATGAGAATAGGTCATGGTTTTGGTAATACCTTATTGAGGATTTATGGTTACTAATAAAGGGAAAATGCTATAACCTTAGTTAACCATAAATATAAGTATAAAATAAAGGCATTATAATAGCGCCTGTTTTAGCGCCTACAAGAATACATCTGCAATATCAATTCCAGTCCACATTGCTAGTAGGTTTATGCAGTTGGGTCGTAATTTCCTGATGGTGTGCGCCGTAAATGACTAGAATGGCTATCGGGTTCAATTCTATTTGCTATGTCGCGTTAACTCGTGAATAAGTTGAGCTGTGCAACAATAGACGCGTAGACAATAATATTATAACATAGTGGGCATTGTTTTAACATTTTACTTATATCGGTATTCTAATGAATATCTCCCATTAATGCGACATAAGCATAATTTACAAACAGAACACTCTTGTTTGCATATCTATTAGGTTATGCATATACATTTGCGAAAAGTCAAAGGCGTATCCATGGGGTTTGGACCCGTGACCGCCGAGATTTTCGACCGCTTGCCAAAACTTCGTCTACTACTTTCTACGCACGTTGCTAAATCTTCTAATTATAATACTTTTTTCACATTAATATATACATTATCTCTTGTGTTGTTTACACGTGAGGGCCCTGCTAAGCCTCTTGCTCCACAACGGACCATCGCAACCCTTTCGGATAATCTCTCTGTTTATTCAACACCTCTTAAAATGTATTTTGCTCTCACGACAACCGCAACCTTTGCGAGGGTGTGTCCGGCTGTCACAGCCACGCCACTAAGCTCCTAGTTTGCTCGCTTTTGAATTTTTAAAGGATTTTTTATTGAGAATTTTTAAAAGTTTTGCATAGAATTATTGTCTGTTGTTGAAGTAGAGTATTGAGAATACTGACATTTTTTATCCATGTAGTGCGTTATAAATGTGCATCTAACGGTTAAGTATCGTAGGTTAGACACAACGAAAGATTTTTGGATTTCCTATACATCTAGATTCAAACCCTCAGCCCTTAAAAAGCCTAATCAAATGCTAACCAAATGCTTAAAGCATAAAGGAATAATAAAGAATAGAGTGATTTGCTTCAAGTATACCAAAATTTGGAGGATTTCTTCTACCGTTAATGTGAGTGATGAAATAAATATTGTATGTAGATTTTAATCCGCAAATATGACTTTACATGAAGATATACCAAAAAAGTAATATTAAATGATCCGGCATACTTTGTTTTGCCATATACATTATTACACACATTTTTAGTTCAATAAAAAGTAACTAACACTATAAATATAATATGTGGGGATGTAGTTAAAACTGAAAAATAAATAAAGCACTATAGACAGTTAAGGCATATTTAATAAAAGTTAATAAATTATTCTTAATATTAAATTATAAATGGACGTCGTTGCGGACATGAATTGTCCAGGCGCTTAATAATGCATTCACGTTCCGGGTTGTAAAATTTTGTTACAGAAAATATATTTTATTGCATTGTTTTTATTACTTGTAGTTCGTAGTGTTCGTTTAAATACTGTGGACATCAAATTTTTATTTTATTTTTGACTGTCTCATGGTCACGCGGTACAAATATGTGTCGTGCGATCTAGAGGTCTTGTGTTTGAATTGCGGGTCGGGTAAAGAGTTATTGGGTTTTTCCATTAGGAAATTTTCAATAGCGGCACAGAGTCTGGAAATGTGTCCGAGAAACGGCTATAGGCTCGCCCCCTATTACGTGGGACTGATACATACTTGGCGAAATGTGGGTGCAGAAACACCTTTGCCTACCCCTTCGGGGAATACAGTCGTGAGTTTATGTATCAATTTTTTAACACATTGTCCTTTATATAGCTTCATCATCATCATCAGCCCAAAGTCCACTGCCGGACATAGGCCTATCCCAGAGACTTTCAAAGTGTTCTATTGGAAGCGGCCTGAATCCAGCGACTTCCCGAGATTTTCACGAAAACTTCGGTCTACCTTGTAGGTAGACGTCCAACGTTGCGCTTATCTGTACCATTCTTGTATAAAACGATGCGGTTAGAGTAATGTTTGTGACTGTTATATTTCATTTATTCTCGTGTGTAAGGGGCCTATTACCTTCTGTGCAGATGACAAGCAGACACTAAAATACTATATTAAAAAGTAATTACTCAATGTACAGAGTAGAGTTGTGTTCCCCGCGTCGCGAAAATTGCACGTTTTAAAAGCATTTGATCCTTACTGAGTGTTATATTAGCGAGATTTCCGCGAGAAAATTGCCCGCTGACGGCTTAGTAGCGTTCGCAAATAAATTTAGAATATACAGAATTTATTTTCTTTGTGTATGTAATATATAATCGTCGAATCCAACTCGGTTGGGCAGCGTTCGGAAAGTTAGGAGACGTCTTCTCGTCCAAAATACCTCAGTGCCTGAAGACAAAAGTCTTCAATAGTTGTGTGTTACCAGTGATGACTTACGGCACTGAGACGTGGCCTCTCACTAAAGGCGTCATGGGACGGCTCAGGGTCACTCAACGAGCTATGGAGAGGGCTATGCTCGGGGTTTCCCTACGTGATCGAATCAGAAATGAGGAGATCCGTAGGAGAACTAAAGTAACCGACATAGCCCAACGGCTTAGCTCGTTGAAGTGGCAATGGGCCGGCCACATGGCGCGGAGAACTGATGGCCGATGGGGCCAGAAAGTTCTCCAGTGGAGGCCACGTACTGGCAAGCGCAGCGTGGGACGTCCCCCGACAAGGTGGTCCGACGACCTTGTCAAGGTCGCGGGACGTCGCTGGCTGCAGTTGGCTTCCGACCGTTCCCGGTGGAAGTCATTGGGGGAGGCCTATGTCCAGCAGTGGACCACGATTGGCTGACAATGATGATGATGATGATGATGATGTAATATATAGACATCAATCTAAATGTTTCTAAAAGTTGATTAAATATGACAATCGCTATTTAAATTTAAATTTTATTTTTTGTACGAAACAGGTCCTCAGGAATATACTCATGTGTTTAATTTATATAGAAGATTTGGAACAATGCGGTCTCATTACCGTACCAGTACAAAAATCTTCTGAAATATAGATCAACATCACATCATCAGCCCATATAAATCCCACTCCACCTCTACAGCTTAGTAGACTTCGGCTTTCGTCCACTACGTTGGCCTAGTACGGGTTGGTGGGTCATACATCCCATAAATTTTAAGGGTGCAGATCCACAAGATATGTTCGTTCACCATGAAAGTGTGTAATAGTTCAAGATGCACACAAACCTTCGAAAATTGGTTTCTCCTAGGGTTTAAAGCTGCAATCGTAGAGATCCTCAACCACACCCAAAACCTCTAGCCTATCGCTACTTTCATAAAAAATTCTAGAAGAAACATACTTTTGCTGACTATCCTCGAGTACGGTATGAAAGCATTTCCTTAGGCGTGGTGTCCCGCTTTTGTATGATAAATGTATGTCGTAATTGGAGCTCGTACGTGTCCGCTGTCAGTGGCCGCTAGTGTCGGACAAAAATTACATGCTAGGGGACTTTACTGCTGGTTCTACAGGAACACTGGTTTGGTGAGGCTTTTAAGTGAGGGCAAAAATTATACATATATCGAACGTCTGAATGTTTGAAAAGATAGGTACAAGTGTATTTTATTTTAAATGGTCTTGATATAAATTTCAGTCATACGTAATAATCATTATAGTATACTCAGCCTATCGCGGTCTACTGCTGAACGTGGGCTTCCCCAAGAAAGCGCCAAACATCCCGATCTTAAATAATATTCATTATTCAAATTAATCCTGAAATATTTAATTGTTTTTAACAAAAATAAAACCATGATAATTGGCGAGCCATTATCCCAGTAATTTTTTTACTCACTTCAATTAAGGCTGTTTATCAGACGCTAGTGACTTTACCTTCCTGAGACACTCAAAAAGGCCTGGTGCTGCTAAGAATGTCTTAAAGCCTTCCAAGTGTTCCTCATAGAAGTAGCTGTTGCCGGTAAATCATTTTACAAGGTTCGCATCTGCCGTCCTGGAGCAAACATTAAGAATTGGTGACAGTTTCAGGCGCGATTAAACCGCTCCGCGCTCGCCTTCAGTATTTACTTTTCCATCTTTCAGTTACTTGTCGCAGGCGCTAGGAGAGATCTTTGGGAACGAGTAGAAAACTGTGCTGTATTTTATGCGATTTGAATGTAAGGTTGGTAGAATTTTAAAGAAATACTGACATGTTATACGTGCTTCTTTATTGGTATGGAGGCAAACGAGCTAGTGAGCCTTCTGATGTTAAGTGGTCAAAATCAACCATGAACACTCACAAAACCGGAGATTTTCATTTATTCATGGGGTTAAGCTCCTTACCTTTGCGTTTAAAACTTGAACTAGATACTTCTTCCCACTTTAAGAAAACTCAATTTACTTCTTCGCATAACCGAAATTTAAGCATTATTTGGCTTAAAAAAATGGACAAAAATTGACACAAAACCAAATAACAAACATCTTACTGCAAGTAATTTAGCATTGCTGGGAAACAGAAATGTGTATATGTATTTCTGTGTTATTCTGTAAATTGGACATAATAATAAAACAACTTTTTTTTTGTTAATAAAAAAAACCGTTGTCTACATTCTCCCTCTAAAAGACCGAGGATGGCTAGATATTAATTAATTTAAGCCTGTTCGATGTACAGAACCAACAGTAAGCATTGTGTCGCGCTTGTCGTATTTTTTACATTACATTAGCATAAATTAAGCGAGAGGAAAATTCGCGTGGACTGTCGACGTAGAAGTGTTGCTCTAAAAAATATGCCAATTTAGCTCACTGTTAATTGCTTTCGGAATGAATTAATTGTAACAGACGTTGCGCCATTTTATTTTCCCGTTTCTTAATTCGTGACCAGTGTTTTTTTTCGTTGTACTTTGACTTTTTGTTTTACTTTCTTATACGGCTCTGTCCTCTTGTATAATTGAGAAGGGTAAACCAATAGTACCGTGGGCTGGTAGACTATACATAATTCTCAGTAGAGATACCTTACGCGCGTAATTTTCATCCCACCCTTTTAGGACATACGAAGTCACACATATTATCAAAATGTCAGATGTGTGTTACTTAAACCCACGACTTTTGATGCACTTAATCACAGGACCCCCGACTCGTATATTCGTGGCGGCTGATCGTAAAACAAATCACCTCATTCTCTAATACAAAACGGGAGTGTTTCAGCCCCTTGATGGCAGCGTTGTAGAGTGACGGAGAAAATTAGCTCGCATCTGCCATAAAGGCAGAGACAGGTGGTTACCATATAAAATACATTGTTAATTAAGCGGCGCGCTCGCGGCAGTATCACAACGGTTATTACAGTATCTGGTCTTCATGCTTTTGCTAACATTACGTGGTACAAGACAAAGACGGAGAGACAAACAGTTTGTTTGTTTAAAGTGGTTATCTCAGGAACCAATTCGAATTGTTTTTATGTGTCAAATAGTCCATTTATCGAGGAAGGTTATTCGTTCTTGAAAATATTCAAAATTGTGTGTAATCTGGCGATACATATCGGTAATAAAGTAAGGCCCGCTTAAGTCTTTTCAGTTTCACTAACACTTGAAACAATATTAAGAGATCAAACCTATTCCTTAATCCAGAGACGTTTTATTTTTTTCGTCTCTGGGTGTTTGTGAGACCGAAAAGTCTCGTAGTTCCTGATAACCACGTCATAGAACTAGTATCATGGTTTGGGGTCAGAACTACAACCTAACTTGACTGACTGTTGAGTGTACCTATTTATTTATCTCGTTTCGCGTACTGTTTAACCCTATGACTTGTTCCATCCAAGTAGAAGTGCAATAGTGGACGTAATAAATAACAAACCGGTTTCAAGTGGCCGCTAGATTAGCTTTCAGCCATGTCTTATGGAACATTGCTTGTGGAGATGAGCTGAAGGGCGCGAGGTGACGTTATAACTGTTGTCAGATGACATCGGCTTAGGACTAGCTTTTTTAATAAATTGGCTTCTTGTCTAATATTTCCTGTATTCCGAACGGTAAGCAAAAGTGTATATCTGCCACTACCCACATTTGCTATGTATGTGAAAAGGACCCTTTTGGCGTTTTTCATGCACTTTTGTAGACTCTGTGCTGCTTCTGGAATAATCCTAATGGAAAGACGCAACAGATCTTTGCCCGAACCGGAATTCCGAAACTGGAACTTCCAGATCGCACGGCACAAGTAAAGCAAGCGAAAAATAGCTATAATGATAATTACAATTTAAAAAAACAAATGTAGTTCAAATATTGCCCCAGCTTTGTTATGAGTAAGCCATTTCTTAAATTTTATTGGTAATGTTTAAACATTGTATTATTAACACAGATGTCTGTGCGCATCCATTGTTTTTAATTGTGAGTTATTTTCGTCAAATTAAATATTTAAATGTTTTTTTGTATTGTCATCATATATCTGGAAATACCGGTGCTTAGAAACGCAGTAAGAAGGCTTAGTCATCAGCCCATATTGTCCCACAGCTGGGCACGGCCCTCCTCTACCATTGAGATTAGTTTAGGTCTTACATTTGATATAATTCGACATAGTGGTGGAACACTGGTGGTGACAGAACTCTCATCTGAGTCGCGTTTTAATATAAAGTTAAAAAGAATTAAATTTGAAGTTCAATCTAGTTGGTTAATTTTCCAGACTGGAACCAGTGGATACACACATAACTTTAAAAAGTCAATGTGTGCCTGGGGCTTGAACCCGCGACTGCCGAGATTCTCGACCGCGCGCCCATACCTCGAAGCCATCACAGCCTACACTGTTCGTAATGTAAAATAAAATTAACTTTGTACACCTTACGACTTTCCTGTAAAGACGTGTTTGTTCAGGTGCGGTCGTCGACCTCTCATTTCCTTTGCAAAATAAATTGGTGGGATGTAATGTATCATCCCCATAGCACCCTTTTGTCCGGCCGGATGGCGACGCATGAAATTTTAATTAAAAATATTTCACCAACATTCACTGGTCCGTTTTTAAGTTGCGGTCGCGGAGACTTCTACTATTTTTCTGCAAAATTTTTGAAGCGAACTGTTTGTCGTCCTCTTTTCGTGTTGACTCGATTTTATCATATTCTTGTTGTCTCTTTAGTTCAGCAATATAAGCTTACTGTGCGACTGAAGTTGCGTTTGAAGTATGCGTTTGTAGAGATTGTGAGTTCAATTCCTAGGCTGGAGATTGTCGGGATTTTTCGAACCCTTTTTTTACGATATTCGAAATATGTCCGAAAAGTGGCTCTTGACTCGTTGCTCACAACATAGGGATTATAAACAGGTGGGTGGAGTAAAAGCTCTTGTTATCACCTTTGTGATTAAGTGGTACTTAAAAATACCCCAGTACTAGATAGAGAGTGTTTTGTATGGGTAGAGCGTCGTCGTTTGTCTGTTCTGTTACCAATCAATTCTGTCACAAGTCATTAAACTGTAATGAGAGTTGAGCATTTTCGTAAAAAAATGTGTATTTACGATCCACACAGATGTTTTAATGTATTTTTTTGTAAAGTTTGCTCAGTCATGTATACCTACACATATTATGTCTTTACATGTCACTGAATTCGATTTTTATTAATTACAGAATGAAGAATAATGCACTTCATGGTAATAACGATAGTATTCTAGATGCCGTTTAAGATTCTTTAAAATACTGAGCTTAAAACACTCAGACTTATGGATCTAATTCAGGGAGGCATTTTTGCATCCACATATCGGAACAATTTGGATTTTGTCTTCGTACCCGTAATAACGGGTGAATCTATTGCCGTTTTTTGACCACAACTCAAGCCTCATTGCTGCTACTGAGAATATTTTAATAGAAAACCTTATAGCGTTTGGCTTGACTCTGGAATCGAACACGTCACCAAGAGATCACGTGACATACCGCGAGCCCACTAGACATTAAACAAACTCAATCAAAGAGAGAAGAAATAACTCCAAATTGCTACAAGATTTTATTACACGATTCATCTCAATTGTTTCAAGAGCGCAGTAAATCTGAACATACATTTTTAGTTTTGAAAGAGCGGAGAGTTAAGGTATATATTTCTAAATGTTGTCAAGTAAAAGTTGCAACCGCTGAGATTTACTTATCTCTCCATTGGAGCGCACGTTGCGTCCGACAGCTTTGATAAATGGCAGTATTTTTAGAAAAACAAATATCATCTGTTTTAAAACACTACAGATTTACTTCATCACGAGGTCATTGTATTTTATGTAAGCGATTATAACGATACTTCTGATACCTTCAATACAATTCTGACTATATGGGGTCAGAACTTTTTATATCAGTATATTTATTTCATCTGTCTATAAAATCTCGCCAAAACCGTCTCTATTTTGAATTAAAAATAACTTAAATTGTTTGGCGATGACTGCTCTTCGATGTAATCGTCTGAATTGTGATTTAGACGTCTCAAAATCCATATTTTTTCGGTAGATAATGAGGGCTGTAGCAGGAACTTATATGGGGCGATTTTACGCTCAAAGTTCACGCGACGATTGTTTAGAAGAATCATACATTTAAATACTTTTTAAGATGAATCACTCATGGTGATCACACTCACGGTTTACACGCGAGTAATAATAATAAGGTAAATAAGTTAAACCATAATAATAAAGTCCCACCATTTATTAAAAACTTAACAAGAAACAAAATAATAAAAACAATATATCCACAAGAACATGTTTGACCAACAAAAATACCTTGTAACAAAAAGTCAATCTTAAAATTAATTGTTTGTACATTGCTTGAGAATCCGTTGTGGTAGATCAGTAGAATACCAAATTGTCCGTTGTCGTTGCAGTCGCCAAACCAATATGCGCCACACTGTATGGTCCCTCTGAAATATTCCGTTTAGTAAGTAAGTGTATTGAAATATTAAACACGTCTTTGGGCTTGTGAGAGGTTTCGAGTTCGATTCTTGAGTTGAGCATAATATTCAGTTTTTTTATCAGAAACCACAGCAGCAGAATTGAGTTAAAAAATGGGAAATAATATTGTCCCTAATCAGTCATCTTTTTTTACCCCACAGGAGGTAATGGTGTGAATGTATGTTTAATGAGTTCTTTATACTTACTTATCTCAAACCATTCAGTGCTGTCCAAATTATTTTCTTTCCTAGCTGCGACTAATGCTTCTCTTATGGCAAGAGGAACTGCCACAGCCATGCATGCCGGAGGCTCACCAATACCTTAAATTTTTTGAATGATTTATTAATTAAATTAAGACTTCGAGACCACATGCACCTGTGGTGTAATATCAACCAAATAAACTATAAAATAAAGCCGCGATTAAGTTATTGCGTTACTGTATTTCGCACACAAACGTCAAGTCTGTTTCATGAGATTTACATTATTGTTAGTCATTTTTGAACGTTACCTATAAATACTTGTAATTTATGTTTATAAACAAAAATCATTCGTTTTAATATAAATACGTACAAAAGCATTGAATTCTGCAATATAGACATAGAAAAGACACCAAGAAGTAATGATAATAAGTAGCAAAAACAAATAACAAAATATTACATTTGGCACCAAATGCCTGGTCGTTGCTGTACGAATTGCTTCTAAATGTAACGTTCATTATTTGCGGGATGTCTCTGGCTTGTGGCACGTGGTAATTCCAAGCCCGATTGGTGAGTAAAACTCCTGTATCTCCGTAGACCAACTCCTCACACGTCCAGTAACCAAGAGCCATTATGAAGGCGCCTTCCATCTACGTAAAAGTAATGATAGTTGTATAAGTCATACGGATGGTCGAGGTTACTCATGCAAATATAAATCATGTGTTATGGATACGGTCAGAATTTAGGTCAGAAATTACCGATAATTTTCGGGCTTACAAACTTTTAAACTACTTGCAATAGATGTATTTGTTTTGGTGTCAGCTGATAAAATCGATTGGATTATGGATACTCCGCGGCAATAATATGTTATTAATACGTATATTTCTGGGACGTAAATGCTGCTTACCTGTCCAATGTCAATTTCAGGGCTGACACTTTGTCCTACATCCTCAATCATATCTACCCTTCTTACTTCCATCTCGCCGGTCAGTACGTCAATTTCTACTTCAGCCAAAGTCACTCCGTAAGCATTGTAAGTCTCAAATTCGCTCGCCGTATACACTCCGAGAGAGTGAAGTTCCACATTCGCTGCGAACGCTGCCGTTATCAGTTCCTCCCAGGTTGGATTATCTAGCGTCTCTCTTACCGTTTCCAGTCTAGTCAGAATCTCTGCACAACTTTTCTTAACTCCTATACATACGATCTCGGAGCCGAGACTGCCTCCGGTGGGGAAGCAGTTGGGAGTGACGTTGGAGTTGCAGGACTTCACTTGGATCTTGCTCATAGGAATACCAAAGAGGTAAGCGCAGACCTGAGCCGCTTTAGTGTTCACACCTTGTCCCATTTCGATACCACCGTGTTGAATAGAAACCGACCCATCTGCACTAAAGATGGAGACGGAAACTTCCATGAGACCAGCTGTTACAGGAGTCCACCTCATGAAACTGAACCTCAAACCTCGTTTCCTCCATCTATTATTGGCATTGTAGGTATCTACTTCAGCACGTCTGGTGTCATAATCAGCTGAGACTTTGAGAGTTTCATATAACTCTTTAACAGTACTGTGGTTTGTTGTATCTAAGTTGGCGAGACGAACATCTACTGGATCCAACGACAGCTCATAAGCAATGCGATCCATCATAAACTCTGTGTTGGCAATCAGTTCCAACGTTCCTGAAAATGATAGTTTAGATGTAAGTTGTATTTGCTACAGATACATAGATATCTAATATTGATTCAGTGGCTTCTATGGCGCAGATTTTGAAAAAATGCAAAATTTTGTAAATATGATAAAATCGAAAGGATTTGCTGTTATAAAAGTATCAAGAAATATTAATCACCGGGTGCTCTGCACCATGTGTTTTTGGCGGTATCGGTTATCACGTTGTAACATTTGTAGCTCCATCTACTTGAAGTGTAGCAATTGGGGATAGCATCATAAGAGAGCGCATAGAAATCTTCGTTCACAGCGTATCCATTGTCTTCATACACGGTCATGTTGGTGTACTGAATTGTACCAGTGCTGTTAACTGCCATCTAAGAAATGAAAATGTATATAATAATATAATCGAAGAGTAATTGTTATAAAGTAACAATATTAAATATTACCCAAAATAGAGTACGTACTAATAATAAATGTGAAAGTTAGTGTGCTTTGATATTTGTTACCAGCAAATTGGATTGTTTAAGACTCTCCAAATCTTGTTTTAGCTAAGGATTAATACTATAGGTAAATATTCTTCTACAAATTGTGGTTTTCGTCAATGTTAATAATTCTACGCATTACTTATAGTTACTGAATTAATGAACTGACTATTAGTAATGCGTAGTATTTTGCATTAAGTTACATACCTCGGTCTCGTTAAGACTCGGCAACCTTTTCCCGAAAGCTTTCATGTTGGTTGACAGCGTCTGCACAATTCTGCACGGTCGGTTCAGTTTGTAAGTCACGAGACCGCACACCACGGCCGCGAGACTGCTTCGGGATATCTTCAATCCGTAAGATCCACCCACGCGGCGGACATCTACATCGATTCTATAAAACGAGATGTAAGTCTCCATAAATAAGTCCTGGGGATTGAGAATGTTACGAGTTTGTTGAGCGACAAGAATTATAGCTACTTGATGCTGTTTAAAACGCGCTACATGGTACCTTGAGGTGTTATGTTGTCACTTTTCAGTGCAATGTATAGTGAAAATAGCTTATACCTTTATTTGTAATGAACACGTTGATATTATGAAATTTTTTTTGTGCATTTCTCTGATGCTCCGTTGATGAACCAACACAATGAAATACCAGTTAAACATCAACGGTCACAATTAGTATCAGTGCTATTAGGTATTTAGTCACACTTAGATATTATATTTACTGTAAAGGTGGACTTAAGGTATTAAAAATGTATTTAAAAAGGAGAAACATACCTGCTCTCATCCATATTCAACGCTCTAGAAAGTACGATCTGAACTCCATTAACCCATTGCGTACCCACGTGGACTTCCATGCCTTCTTCGGTGGGGATGGTATTGCAAGCTATACTTTCAATCGGGAAGTGGTACTGTCCATACAAACATGTGGTATGATTGATCACTTTAGCAACATCTGTCCCCTTTTCAGAAGCATCTTCTGAAATATACAGCGTAGTTCTGTCAGTGTCATCCTTCGCTGTTTCCAGTGATATAACAGGGTCCTTGACGTTTTTGTATTTCACTGTGACCAGCTCGGCGGCGGCGTCGGCTATAGCTTGGGTTTCAGCTACAATCACTGCGATAGGCTGGTTGAAGTATTTGACTGATCCACTGCAAAGGGCCTCCTCTGCATACGTGTAGAGTGGAGTGTCGTCAGGAGTGAAACAATTGGTGCCAGGTATGTCTTTGGCCGTGTAGAATGCTATGACGCCGTCTTGTTCCTACGAAAATGGTTCAATTATATTATTGGAAGCGATTGTTTATTACCTTTTATTTAATGGTTACCAGTAAAAATTTGTAAATTTTACTGCTAATTGCTGCTGTCTTTTTGGGGTCTGTTTGGTATTCTGTAATTGGAAGAATTACTTGCAATTACTATTGAATTAGTGCTTGGTAAGAATTGCCTCCATAAAACCTACTACATTGTCTTGTTGTGCACCGTTTGATGGTAGAAAAGGGTTGTATGCTTGTATTTGACCTGACAAGTCGGTCAGACTTCCTCTTACTTCAAATGAACACCGTTAAGATCCACGCGAGTTTCGTGATCAGCTTCTTTAACCAGCTATGAGATCGGTCTAGTACATATTAACTCTTTCGCAAACGCATTATAGTTACCGTATCCCATGCCAATGGAGGGCAGTGTTAAAAAATAAAACTTTACTTACCAGCGCAGTAGTTGGGTCCATGGACACAATGTCTCCAACAGCGACGGTGCTGAGGACCAGAGAAGCGAACACCTCGCGAGGAAATTTAGGATAGTCGTCAGTGTATTTAGCTTCACCTGAACATTGGATCTAGAAAAGAAATGTTTATAAATAAATAAATAATAATAGATTTATTTGTACAACAACAAAATTACAATAAATAACAATTCATGCAAAAATGTATGGGCTGTACAATCACAGTGTGCTATTTATGTCTCATTGACTCCCAAACTAGGAATAATATAATAATACAAGTTAACTTTGCGTATTCATCATCATCATCATCGACATAATCAGCGTTCATTGCGTCCACTGTTGGACCTAGGTCTCTCCTATGCCACGCCACGGCTCTCCTCATCCATCCGCTTCCAGCCACCTTGCGGATATCGTCACCCCACCTAGCCAATAACATTATTGTCTATGCGAATTAAATTAAAAATTAGTAAAATAGTCGTGATAACTCACCATTGACTCAATTTTCTCTATGGGCTCACTGAGAGGATAATAGGAGGAGTTAGTGGTGAAGGTTTGAGTACCGGATGACACTGGTCTGCTGTCGCGCAGTTTTTCCGCTCCAGATACGTAACGTGGATGTAGAGTAGTTGTTGGGCAGAGGGACAAAAGACCCTGAAATAATAAACATTAAGTATATGTAACAAAGACACAGCTATAGCTAGCCTGGTGCCATTAATTACGAATTTATGACGGTTTCGATACTTAGATACCATTTTGAGCTTAAAAAGTATTAGTTCTAGCACAGAAATGTATTATTACATAATGTAGGCTCAAGAATACTTCTTTCTGCCTTTCTATGTTTTGATGGAAAATCTCAAAAAACTTGATCACTTTCGGTGATTTAAATGGGAATCAATACGCCAGTTATTTGAATCAAAATTAACATGTTACATACCTTGTAGAATAGTCTTATAGCCAGCTTCTTCCTCAGCTCGGGCGAGGGTTCAGGGGGAGACTCAGTAGGCTGAAGCTCCTCTTCCAGTACAGCAATGGCTCCTTGCAACGTTTCGTTGGTAAACAGCGACTTGCCAACCAAATAGTCTTCTGTGCTAGTAGCCCGGTTGAAATCAGTTGTAATACTTCCGTACACGATCCTAGCTTGTACCACCACGTTGTCGCTGGTCACTTGGTACAGGAAGCCAGCGTTGACGATGGCGTGAACTGCTTGGTAACGGCTCATTATCTGAAAGATTATTAGAATTTTAGGTATTACGTAACATGCATTTTGTCTATTACTTTAAATAGCCACATCTACCTTCATCAACAGAAATCTAACAAAACAATCTAAACATATAATCGTAGAATTTCCATGTCAGACAATGAAATACACACATTAGGAAATACAAAATAAAATTAATGAAAATAGAATATTAGTGTTACTATTCATTTTCACATTGCACATATTTACTATCACACGGAAACCATGGTACAGTAAACGTTTTGCTGTTTTGTTGTGCTTTGTAAATGTCGTATAAATCAATTTAATAACTCTGAGGCATCCTATTTCTCATTCTTCCTTCATCTTTGCTTAAATTGTGTAGTCTTAGTTTAGTTTTATTTTAACTGTCTGGAGGCAAATTTTCGGTTATGGCTTAAAATCCATCGGGTAGTGGACAAAAATGTGACTTACCTTATAAGTTTGAAGCAAATATTCGTCCGAGAGAGGTGGCAGCATTATGTTTATCAATACTTTTCCGACCATTGAAGTCGTCAAGAATGTCTCCATACTTATGACTTCCTCTCCGAGATACTGGCTTCCTGAAAATATTTGTTATATAGTTCACAATCAATTATATACAGCTTGGAATGCTAGTTGGTGGCAAGCCGTTATTCCCGGTTAATGAGATATGCGGGATAAGGTATAAAGCCTCTCCAAATGACTTGAGCGAAGTATGAGCGTATTAAAATCAGGATATATACATCGGTTTACATATAGCCAGCATAATTATCAATTGTTATCTATCGACCACCCACTTTTAAAGGTAGGCATCTCCTAAATACTACTAGAAGGTTGTCTAGTTGTATACTAAAGGAAATTTCCTAATAAAAAAAGTGCTCCGAAAATATACTCACTGACAGTTAATTCTGCCCCCACCGTGGCGAAGATCAAATACAGATCAGAAGCGAATCCATTGTTGGTATTCTTTATACATAGGTTACCACCGACTGTTCCCAACTGAAAAAAGGTAGATATAGCATACTGTAATGTTTTTGGACCGATATTCTTTGAAATGGATTTGCATGAATGAAGAAGGTAATAATATCAGTTGAGGAAAGAAAAGATATGTGTTTAGAGCGTATCATTGTGCTCTTTAAAGTATAATATACACAGGCGTGAATCTTTGTATTTATGTTATAAAAACATAAGTTTTTTTGCTGTCGAAATACTTGGCCCTGTGCAAGGCACCTATAATACAGTTTTTTTTTATTTTTGATCCGTTAAAAAAATCAAATGACTATGAATTAGAATTTTAATAAGTATTAACTTGAGAAGAAATAATCTATGTTACTTCTTTATTATTTAAACTGTACTTACATTCCTTACTGGGATATGAGCTACGTAGTTCATATGCTCATTCATTTTTTTCAAATAAGAAAAATTGTCAGTTGACGACACTGTATCGAAGATTTCCATCATTTCAGTAAGGGTTGCTCCTGCTCCAATGATCAGGTTCTGGTCCAGTGTGTAACCTTTTAGTTCTGAGACGCCACTAATATCTATAATCACTTTAGGGTTTTCTGTCAACGGGTAGGGTACTGAAAGAAGTAAAATTATAATTATTTTTTGCTTCAGCTAAAATAGAGTAAATGATTGAGTTGAAATCTGAATACAATCAAAGTTGAATTTTTATCTTCTTCTTCATCAACCCATATACGCCCACTGCTGAGCACGGGTCTCCTCTACCATTGAGAGCGTTTAGGCCATAGTCCACCACGTTGGCCTGGTGCGGGTTGGCGGACTACACACCTATGAAATTCCTAAAAACTTTTAGGTTAGGTTTAGGTTTCATCACGATGTTTTCCTTCACCGTTAAAGCACACTTGCTTACTTATCACAATTAGTCAATGTGAATACACACATCATTTCGAAAAGTTATAGGTATGTGCCTGGGGTTCGAACCTGGGACCGCCGAGATTCTCTCGAGGCCATCACATCAGTTTAATATTTAAATGTTATATAACTTTACCTTTAGAAGTATTTCCTGCTGCAAGCATATAAGAATCTGTTCCTTCCTTAGTCATTACTGTAAAGATGTCATCTACGGTGCTAACAACATACCAATGTCTGCCATCAATAAGCTCTAACTCAATGGTATCAAAACTCTCGTCCTCTTTCACCATGCACCAGTCATAGTCGATGCAGCTTCCTTTACAGCAACTGCCTCCACTTTTGTCGCAGATGTGCAGGTCTTCGATCTCTGCTACTGATGTAGGAGAGTCTTTGGCGAATTTCTTGAAGGCATCCAAAATAGGCCTGTAGCCTGTGCAACGACAGATATTACTGCCGAAAGAGTTTTCCACTTCCAGCATAGTGAGCTCGGCGTTGTTTTGAAGCAAACTGCAAATGGCAACAGGCTTGTAATCAGGAGTTATTATGAGATGTTATAAGTAAATGGTAAAGCCACGCCGTAAATAATTTGGACTTCAGCTTTTAAGTCAGTGTCCTACAACATTACTTCGATATGTGAGTGGCTGAAGCTTTAGGGAGCTTTGCCGCCGCATATCAAAGTAATTGATAGAGCATAAGGAGAGTTAATGGTGATTTTAAGGAAAGGAGCTTTGAATAGTCCTGCCCGAGTAGAGCTTTAAAAGCAACACCCTGAAGGGATTCTGGTGAGTTCCACTCGAGATCCCAGAGTTCCTTTGCTGTGGTGATGGTGGAGATCATGGGGTTTTTAGCCGGTAGAAATCCGGCATACCCCGTTAGCCCTCCCTGAGGCGGACGGGGATCCAAGAGGATTTTCCCCATGAGAAAAAAAAAAAAAAAATAAATGGTGTTATTGTATTGGGTTTTCCGTTCGATGGTACTTGGAATACTCGTATTTGCGCTGATGAAAGAAATGTCTTTGTTGCTAAAGGAAATTCTTGCCGTTTCTTCTACACAGCAATATCAAATCCAAAAGTAACGGTTTACAAGTACTTGTAAAAGTTTAATTGAAAATCAGATAATTTTCACTTTGACTCTAAAGATCAGATGTTTTATGTAGCCGCTATGTTATTAGCGGATACGTAATGTTTTTGGAAGCAAAAACACTTGAGAAATTTTTTTTTCAATGCTTAATTAAACCGATATATTACCTGTACATGTTCATGATCATCCCGGGAGAGCAGTGTCCGCACTGTGTGCCGTGGCACTTGGCAAGGGTCTTCTGAAGGGCGTGGTAGCCATCCTTCTTATTGCCCACCGACTCGATGGTAGTGATCTCCCAGTCTTTACACGAGAGTACTGGCACCACGCACTACGAGATATAAGTATAGATTTAATTTGATTTTGTATTAGTATATTCCTAGTAGTTAATGGTTTTGACGCCTTATTTTTATTCTAGTTATACAAAGATACAAGATACTTTTATCCTTTCTTAAAAATAAAAAACTAACGAGTATTCGCCAATAAATGAAAATATGGCGTTCCATCGTCAAAAAAAATCTCACTATGATATAGTCTCTTTCAATTTTTTTCCTATCTTCAACTTTGAACACGAGATCCTATTAAATTTTTTAAAATCTCGTTCCAACTTCTTTCTACTCTTGTGTCCTTACCGAATTGACAGAAATCACAGGTCCTCCGCTGGTCTTGACTACAGCGACAACGCAAGCGCCACAACCAGCTTCTCTGCACATGAACTTCGTGCCTCTAAGTTCGAGATAGTTCCTGATGTAGTCCACCAGCATCAAGTTCGAGGGGACTTCGCTGCCCACTGCGACAAATAAATTAAAATGTAGGTAAGCGATAATCTCAATCGCATCTTTGTCACATACGGTACATAGACCGGCATTATTAAATTATCCAGTTCGAATAGATTTAATAAGTATACAGAGGGTATTTAGACTGTGATCGGGAACTAATGCAGGTAATAGCTACGGTGATTATTAAACCATTAGCGTTAAAACAAATCCCGACAAGAAATAAAAACATTGATGTTTCATAACAAAACCCTTTTTATTTTTGTAAGGATTTTCTTTAACGCCAGGGGGTTTGTAATCACCTTAGTTATTAACTGCTTTATTTTCCGATCATGGTTTGAATTCAGTCCGCTACTGATCTCTCCAGTCCATGTAACGGTTGGCTGGCAGAAATTGCCGACAGCGATAAGTCAGCCATGTGTGACACTACCTTATTTAGGATTTACTTACATTTATAATGTTTTTATTATATGAGGTAGATAACTCGTAACTCAGCTTATCGCCGTCCACTGCTGAACGTAGGCCTCCCCAAGATAGCGCCAACCATCCCGGTCTTGAGCAGTTCTCATCCATCCGTTACCCGCCACCTTTCTCAAGTCGTCGGTCCATCGAATGATGGATATAATGGTGTACAATGAAGAATAAATATGTAAAATATATGGTATTATGACATTATCGAACCCGAGACTTCGGCAATCTTTGTCGCCCAGCAAAAAATCAAAAGTAAAAAGATTATTTTCCACTTCCTACCAGGCTTCCTTCCTTCCACTTCCTACCAAGAGATTAATAACTAACGATCATGACAAAAGTCGTAATCCTATCGAGATTATGAGCCAATTGTTCCACCAGACCGTAACTATACCAATTAGTATTAGGTAACATAATAAAATATTCACCTGAGCATTCTATCCCGTTGACCTTAAACTTTATCCGATTCATGTCTAACTCTTGATACGTTTTCTTGGAGACTGATCCTTCCGACAAAACACTTTCGCACGAATAATAAGTTTCTGTATTTAAAATTGAGACTGTGTAAACATTTGCATGTAAGGAAGTGAATGTTCTTTAAATATTTACTTTAGTTTCACTTTATTCGATACCATATGGCATGTAGATTACGCAGTAAATAATATTTAGGCGAACAAGCTCGTTCACATGGTTTTCATCAGTTACATTTTCATAATTCTTATTGTTTTGAAGACATAATATTTAATATTTAAAAATTAAATACATTGTTTAACGTGGTTTGTTTGAGACTGTGGTCGTGCTGGACCACTCACACCACACTCCTGTCTGACTGTTGATAATATTTAAGCGACACACTAAACAGTAACTTTCTATGTAAGAACTAAAAGGCCACATAGCATATCATCATCAATCCATATACGTCCCACTGCTGGGCACGCGATTCTTCTACCACTGAGAGGGTTTAGGCCATAGTCCACCACGTTAGCCTAGTGCGGGTTGGTGGACTACTGTACCTAAGTAATTCCTAATAACTTTTTAGGTGTGCAGGTTTTATCACGATGTTTTACTTCACCGTTAAAGCAAGTGATAATTCAATGTGAATACACATATAACTTCGAAAAGCCAAAGGTGTGTGCCTGGGGTTCGAACCTTCGACCGCCGAGATGTTCGACCGCGCGCTCGAACCTCGAGGCTATTACTTGCATTCAACGTAATATAATCTATTGTTGTATTCCACTCCTTGGCAAAACACTAAAAAAAACTAAATATCATATTATGTATGTATATGTCTATTGTCTAGTAGCGGTGTGCGAATATCATTCGAAACCAAACGAATGGAATATTAATATTCAATTCGAAATTCGAATCGAATTAGTCAAAAATTCGACTTTTTCGAAAAAAATAAGAATCCTTAGGTAGGTAAGTACTTTGCGTTGTAAACACGTATATCGTACCTACAAATTGATATGAACTGATAAAGTAACGTGATTACTAAGTTATAGACACGCAATTATTTGTTTACTTTTTAGTGTATATAAATGAGATGTTTTTTAAGAACTGTTATTGATCTTATTAAGAAAACAATAGGCTTGTAGGAATAAATTACATCTAGGTCTAGGAACTCAAAACCTCTGCATTAGCAATTTGCTACATATGTATACATCAGAACACGTTCACTTTTTCCGAATTTAATTTAATGGGGAATTCCGGACCACTTGTGCAAAGAAACAGAATATTAAGCGATATACATCTACTTATTGATATAAATATTTTTATTCGTTGATACCAATGCTATAGCACAAGGCTTTGGCATATGAAGTTTATTTCAAACCAGGTTATTTTATCCGTATCTTATATTTTTATAATGTAGAGGAAAGAGTTGAATTTATGTTTGTTACAATTTAACGAGCAATTCAGCAAGTAATTTTGCTGTTTAGGTATTTTATTTTTAGCAAGAGGAGAGCATTTTAGACTCCCTTTTCGGTCCCTTGGGAGAGACTGGAAAGAATATTTCAGCTTCACGGGCCATCCAACGCCACACGCTGAACTATTGTTTGCTTCATTGAGTCGGGTCCCTGACAAGAATCCAGCATGCCGATTAAAAATTATCGATGGCAATATTGCGCATTTTAGGCGGTAGGATAAATATGTCCCTTGTCACCCTATGGTGACAAGGCTTTATTGTTTCTCACAGCGGCCCGGCGCGTTGTCCAAATGTGGACTCCTTTGCGATGGAGGGATTTTAAATGTTCCCAACTTGGTCCCATTTTGGACGCTCGTTTAGTTTGAGCGTCCGCGACACTCATAAGTGAGTTTGTTTTGTTGAACGCACTAGAATAGGACCCACTGATTCGAATAAAATCATTTTATGTTTTGAATAGTTTACCTTTTGAGGAAGACTCTATATAAACACGCTGAGACCAATAGAAAACAAGCAGCAATTAAAAATGTGGCAAAAGAGGAAGTTTAAAGTTCCGCGGAACAGTGTAAAGTAAAATTAATAATTATCATAAGTTTTAAATTAATTAACATCGATTTAGGTGTGAAGGCCTTAACAATTAGGCACGTTATCAGTCGAGACAGTAAATAGATAAAATATGATAAAACCACAGTCTTTAACGAGGAAGGGAAAAAACAAAAAACCACCAAGTCATAGACTGCATTTATCTAGAAATTTCTTATTTGGATAAATTTCTTTTGATTTCTTTTACAACCTAGCACCGTCCACTACTGAACGAAGGCATCCACAAGTACTCCTCAAGTTGTTGGACCATCGTGCTGCAGGACGTCCTACACTACGGCTACGGCTAGTTTCGATTAAGTCTTCCAAAGGCAGATGTTTCACGTAATTATAAATTGGCCGTAGTACAGACAGGCTTCGGTGTCATCCCTACTCCGTGCTGTTAACTGTGCGAGAAGCGACACTGGTAGACGCCTGGGGGGCATAACTTACCAAGTGATAAATGGTTAGTTATTAAGCGGGATGAAAAATAAAAAAAAAATAATATTAAAAATAGGGCTTGGTGATAAAAAGGTAAAAATTTAAGGTTGTATGTGTTTTTAATGCCACATTATAAAAAAATAAAAACTTTGTCCAAAACTTTTAAAAAGTGCTAGGAGTGGACAACCCTAACACTTTGGGGTATGAAAAATTGATAGTAGCCGATCCTCAAACCTACTGAATATTCAGTATTTAAAATTTCATAAAAATCGGTCAAGCCGTTTTGGAGGAGTATGGTAACTAACACTGTGGCACGAGAATTTTATATATTAGATATCAAGCTGAAAAGTTATTTGAATGGGCTAATCTCCGAAACAACTAAATGGAATGGAAAAATGGTTTTTGTGTTTAGTCTAGACTAATGAGAGCGGGGTAGTAATGAACAAAACAATATAACAAACTCCCAAAGGGTACTAGGGAGCTTGCCTTGGAAAAGTTTAAAAATCGGTTAAATATTAACTATATAAAAAAGGTTATTATAAAATATCTGATTATATATTATAAGGAAAACAACTCCTGAGAGTAAGTAAATTTATCAGAGGTTGTGTTGCTGCTATTTCTATATATATGACATATTAAATTGTAAACAACGTAATTCTAATTTATAAAAAAAATTACATTTCGTATTGCTGAGGGAATTTCTTGCCGTTTATTCTCCACAGCGATAACGTTTCGAAGCGGCACTAGTTTTAAAAAAATGTGTAAAATGACGATTAAAAAGCACTTGTAAAAGTAAATTTGAATAAAGATGATTTGACTTTGACAATGTTTCAAACATATTTATATTTATTTACTAGAGGCCGGTCGCAGTGTCACGGGGGCGAAGGGTCATTTATTACGCGACTCCATTAATACATAACCTCACGGCTCTACCCCCCTAAAGGGTTGGCAGAAATCCATTACTGCACGCACATTTCGTCAGGTTTGTGTCAGTCCCATGTAATAGGAGGCGAGCTAATTCGTGCTGATCCTGATAATTTCCTAATGGAATAACCCAATAACACTTTGCCCGACCCGGGAATCGAACCTCTAGAACGCACGGCACATACTTGTATCGTAAATTAACCAGAAAATTTATTTACACTAGATTAGAATGCCAGGTGCTCTCTCCGCATAAATTTGTAACTTTCAATCATGAGACAATGAGTTACAAAATATTTACAATTTACACGACGCCGTGATGAAATTCCCTCATTTTACAAAATGAAACCTCCTTTGACCTACTTATTTTGTCACATATGAAATACACACACACTCGTTTCCCAGATAGTGCCGACAAGTTTAATTTTTAATTTATTGTAACCTTACGTTGAAATAACATAAATAACTAGCAACTTTGAGAAGAGTTACAAAAATATTTGGCGCTGCGATTTCTTTCAGACAACCCGCGGTACCGGAGTGTACAGATGTAGTAGTGGAAGTTGTCATGAAATATTGTTTATTTCTAGGCATACGCGCCGTGAGCTCTAGTTTTACTCCTACAACATACAGTACTTATAATTACAACAACAGTAATTATAATTTTGCAATATCGTCAATAAGCTAACAATACAGCACAAGTCTGACTGACTCATCTGTGACTGACTGATCATCACTGTGTAAGCTGCGGTTGCTCTCTCGTGTCAAGAGACGCATTGGTGATTGAAATCATCACAATCATTTTCGACCCATCATCGCCCTACTGCTGGGCACGGGCTTGCTGGACCATTGACAAGATTCAGGCCTCAGATCACCACGCAGTGCAGGTTGGCGGATCACACACCTAAGCAATTCCTAAAAAAAATTAGGTGTGACTATCGCGCTTGCTTTGTATTTGCTTTTAAATACAGGGTGTATTCAGACCGTGATCGAAAACTGAGGCAGGTTATAGGTATAATACAGGTTAAAGGTTATAATAAAGGTGATTACGAACAACAATTAACAAGCTTTTATATGATACTAGCGACCCGCCCCGGCTTCGCACGGGTGCAATGCTGATATTTAATGGATGTTATCATACATATAAACCTTCCTCTTCAATCACTCTATCTATTGAAAAAAACTGCATCAAAATTCGTTGCGTAGTTTCAAAGATTTAAGCATACAAAGGGACATAGGGGCAGAGAAAGCGACTTTGTTTTATACTATGTAGTGATTTATTATGTAAATACGTTATATACTTAAGTAGATAGTATTATTTTTATATGTTTTCCTTTTAGCGCATCAAATAAAAGCTTGTTTTTAAAAGGTTTTGACTTTTTATTTATTTTTGACTTTTGAGTTGTTTTAGTACTTACCCATATTGTAGAAGTGCACTAAAAATAAGTAGTCCGCCATCTTGGAATATATGCCGCCATGTTGAATTAAGAATGACGTCACAAAATTAACCATAAATTGTCATCCGAACTGAACCTGTAGTATAACATTTCAGATTAAGCGGTTGAAGAGATATCTTCAACTTGCAGATGCAAATGCTTCTTAATTGAGTTGTAACACTTCACCCGAACAAACACACACACATACACACAAACGCACACACATACACACAAAAACACACACATACATACATTGCAAGTTAAATAAAAGCTTGTAAAAATGTGCATTTTTGCATAGTCACGGGTGACTGATGTAGTTTGGTTGAAGCCGCCGGCACAGCGAGCAGCCTACGTCATGGCGAAGAACACAGACAGGATTAAATTCAAAATTAACGGCGTCCAACACTCCGGTATGTAGTAAAAAGTTTAGTGATATAAATTTAATTTTTATTGAATCCTTAAAATATGACATTTACAGTTATTCTGCTTACATTCAGCTATTTTACGTTGCCACTACGGAAGGCAGTTTTAGCTAGGAAAGAATGGTAAAGAAACTTCAGTGTTGTTCTTTTCAAAAGTAATCTACTTCCGAGTTAATACAGAGTCTCCTTTTGTTTATTTATTTACGTAAATACTATCATATTATACGAATGTTATCGGTGAGGAGAATAAAGCAGTTCAAAACAATTATACTTAAAGGCAAATAAAAGTTCTTCCAAAAAGGATTTATGAGATTGTAACTCCAACGTTAAACATACAAATGTTGGAAATTTCATTTTTAAGGAGCGATACCAGAAATTTCTTAACAAGAGGGAATATCAATTTATAGTTTACTTTCTACTTAAAAATATAAAGATAATTCAATCATTCATAAATATCAAACTAAGACATAACTAAAACCTGACCTCGCTCAAAAAGCAAGACTAGTGACATAGGTATTGGAGAGTGCACTTGCGCTCCTATACTTATGCACATACTAATGTGGTGACGTTGTCTAGACAACAGGTGGAACGAGAAGTCGATAACTACAAAACATATGTTTGTGTAATCCACAAATACATACTATATCCCGTACTTTCGGTGTTCTTTGAACAAGACTAGTATTTTAGCGTGAGGACAAGAGTTTGACGCTCGTCCCAGATGTGATTATTTAATAAAAATAAAATATTTGACCGAAACGGATGACCGGATTCTTTCCGAGAAAATTGACTCCCTTGCACTGCGAAGAGACGTTGCGTCGCTTTGCGTGCTGTACCGCATGGAGAGTGCCCAATAAACTTTTTGGCTTGATACCCGCTGCTGACTTTCAGCGGTACTCCCAAGCAAATAAGATTTAGGAACCTTCAAGAACAGAGTCTATATTTTCCTCAAACGCCGGCAACGCACCGCTTATTCCTATGGTATTGTGGGTGTTCATTGGCAGTGTTGACCACTTAACATCAGGTTAGCCTCCTTTTTCCATTAAAAAAAAAAAAACTTAGCCTCTTTCCTTTTACATGATGTTCGTCATTGACGGTTCGAAGACTCGTTATGTTTGTACATATATTAAAATTAAAGATTTACATTACTTTGTCATGGTCTAAAAGCACATCCTTTTCAATAAAAATGTAATCATGAATATCGGTTGGCATGATATTAGGATACTCGTCGATTTATTGTGCGGTTTATTTTAGCTGTTTCCGTAGCCTTATCATCATCATCAGCCTTAATTGCGTCCACTGTTGGACATAAGCCTCTCCTATGGCACGCCACTGGGCTCGATTTTCGGCTCTCCGTATTCAACCGCTTATGTATCCGTATCTTATCCGTAGCCTTATGTCGTATGGTATTCTTTAGTGGGGAGCTTCTACAGACTTTAACACTATTTTTGTTTGCAAACAAGAACCATCCGGGCCATTTACAACCTGAGTCCCCGGACTTCACTTACCGAAAAAAATAATAAAATAAATATTCTTACGTCACTAGTCAGCTTACATACAAAAACCTGATCTATGTTCAAAAGAATGTTAATTTGAATAAACTTTGCAATATACTCAATAAAATACTATGGACAACACGTAACTCGATTTAGAAAAAAAAAAAACTCTTTTATGAGGTTATGTACAGTCACGAGCATAAATATGTTCCTATGCGAAGGTTACCAAAAATATCTGACCCATGATTGAGTTCAAAAATATGTGCCTACACGTACGCAGCAAAAATATGTGACATTATCCGGCTGCATAATGCAGTACCGTCAAAATGATGTGATACACTCACGAAGCATAAATATGTGACACCACTAGGCGCCAATAATATCTGACATAATTTTATCTTGAATTTAATGTAATAATTATACGAAATAATGAAAGAAATTAATTGTATTTTACATTGTTTCAAGATGGCTGTACTTTTATACTATACTAGCCGGCTCGCGCTCGCTTCGTTGGGGGGTAAACATTTTTACTTGCGATTAAATTGTGATTTTATTTCGGTTAATACTGAATGCCATCATTTATTTCCTAATAGCGAAAAAATATTGTATTTATCTATTTTTAATGAAAATATCACTAAATAGATTACGGCACAGTTGCGGTTGCATAACTAGATCAGTATTATCTCTTTAGCCATTCGTGCCAATTGTATGCAGTTAAAGAAAAAAATATTTTGTTTTAAACACTTGAGAGTATATCTATAAACTCACTTATTTTAATAAAAAATCATAATTGTTGATAATATTGATCAATTTACATGAAGTAATGATTTAAATTATTCTTCAATATACAAAACATTTTTTTACAGTTATATTTTTATAGTTAGACATATGCTGTCGCTGACTTTTTTATAAGCATTATCAAGCTTCACAGTGCTAGGCTAGAGGTTTACGCGCACGGTTGAGAATCTCTCCGGTCGCGGGCGTACGGGGTGTACGCCCATCACGCCCATCTGTATTAACAATGAATTATCACTTGCATTAACGGTAAAGGGCAACATCGTGATGACTCTTGCACACCTAAAAGTTCTTAGAAATTTCTTAGGTTTGTAGTCCGTAAACCCGCACTAGGTCAGCGAGGTGGATTAAGGTCTTAACCCTCTCAATGATAGAGAAGACTCGTGCCCAGAAGTGGGACGTATATGGGCTGATAGTGATAATGGTGATCAAGCTCTATAACTTTTTTCTAGGACTCAAGCAAATATCTCTCATGGGCAAAAAGCAGCGTTCATAAAAAACGTTTTTGTTCGACTGTTTTTCTTTGTAAAACCGGCTACAATGAAAAATTGATATTAATTTTCTGATTAATATTTACCCTATGACACTCACAAATAACGTAGCTTTCTATTGCTAAAAGAATGTTCAAAATTGATTTAGTAGATCCAGAGATTACTTTATACAAAGTCACAAGCTTTACCTCTTTAAATTATTTGTATAGATTTTTGTCTAGATATATTCTAAATCACGACCAAATTCAAATATTCATTTAAAACGTAGATATATTTTGCCTACGGCTGCTGTGACATTAAGGAATTGTTATGTTGTGTCAAACGGAAGCGGCTTTTAACACGATTGCTCCGATTAATTTATTATTAATACAGTTTATACAGTTTATTGATTCTTTTTAAATTATTTTAATTTTTTAGATTCCCTAGCAGAGTTTTGATAAATTCAAAACGAATACCATTGAATTTGGTGAAAAACTAGACCATAATTCAAATTCAGATTTAATTCCACAAATAATAATTGCTGGCTTGGTAGTAATATTGTAAATAAATATTTGTAAATACTGTAAAACCGATTTTTGCGCAAAAGAAAAACTATGGTTTCTTAAATTAATAGATTTAACAGACATGGTTGATTTAACTTATACATAGTTCAAACGACGTATTAACGAAGTGAATGATAACGATTTTTGCTATTGCTACCGAATATTACTCGTATACACTGACGAAGTAAGGCCAAACAGAATGAAAAACAGACACTTTATGACATAATGACTGTTCGAAGTGAACGCACTAAGAAATATTTAGTACCAAAACAACGTGAATGCCAAATGTGAACAAATAATTTTCAATCTTATTACTTGCATGTGACGTTTATTTTAAAATATTTGTCCTCATTTATTAAAGACATTATTTTAAAATGACATTTTTATTTTCTGTATTTTAATGTCATAACGTCTTAAATTCAAATTTATTGTAAGCTATATAAAATCCAATTGCAAAGATTTAAGGTTAATTGAAACCAGGACTCGTCTTTAATTTAATACTTTACAAATCGAAGTCTGAATTACAAATGTGTAAATATATCATAAAAAATATATGCAACCGGTGCCACTAAGACAAGTGATTTTGTTTGCGATCTTCAATCTATAGTCCAGGGTCGATAATTTTTAAAACCAAAAAAAATCATAATAGGATGAAACCCATTAGAAAAGGAGGGAAATATGATAAAAATGAAAGGAAAAATAATTTACGGGCGATCTGAGGTTGGGAAGGGGATGGGGGTGAGGTTTTAAGGGTAAAAAACGGTTTTTCTCGATTTCCGGCAAAACTAAAAGTCCTATCGAAAAAAGTCAAATGGAAAAGTTGTAGATAATAAAAAGATCTAAAACTTTTGTATTTACACTTTTTTCACATAACCTTAAAATTTATGTGAAAAATTCAAAAAACTAAGTTCTTGGTTTTTTATTTTTATCTTTTACAAAATTTTTTATTTTTTAACGAAATTTTGTGAAAACTTACCATTTTATGTCCCAAATACGCTGTAATTTATTTGATTAAAAATATTTATTTTTTCACCTTATTTTGAATTAATATCGAAAAAACACCCTAATTTTCAATCGAAAATTCACCCGTCAAAATATCAACTTTTTTCAAAAAGTTGGTATGGTTTCTGTTCGTTGAAATCTCTACTTTCCGATGGTGAAAAAAAATATATATGTTACTATGGTAAATCTTCTCAGAAAACGCAAAAATTAATTTCAATCTTTAGGTTATGTTAAGTTAAGCATACTATTTTTTAAAGAAAATATTACGATTTTTATGGTTGAGTTGATTGATACAGATAAAAATAGAGATAGTATTTACCTTCCTATGCAGATTCGAAAAGTTTTATTGTTTTTTTAAGTAAACTTGTCACAATTATCTTCAAGAAACTCACCGTGCACGTGTATTTTTATAAACGATGTTGTATACTTTACTATATTTCGAATACTGGTTAGGCTAGCGGTTGTAACAGCTGCTACGAAATATATAGTACATAATAGTAGGTATGTATGTAGTAAGACCCAGACCGGCGGGTCTTAAAACTTTTCGAATCTGCATAGGAAGGTAAATACTATCTCTATTTTTATCTGTATCAATCAACTCAACCATAAAAATCGTAATATTTTCTTTAAAAAATAGTATGCTTAACTTAACATAACCTAAAGATTGAAATTAATTTTTGCGTTTTCTGAGAAGATTTACCATAGTAACATATATATTTTTTTTCACCTTCGGAAAGTAGAGATTTCAACGAACAGAAACCATACCAACTTTTTGAAAAAAGCTGATATTTTGACGGGTGAATTTTCGATTGAAAATTAGGGTGTTTTTTCGATATTAATTCAAAATAAGGTGAAAAAATAAATATTTTTAATCAAATAAATTACAGCGTATTTGGGACATAAAAAGGTAAGTTTTCACAAAATTTCGTTAAAAAATTTTTTTTTTTTGTAAAAGATAAAAATAAAAAACCAAAAACTTGGTTTTTTGAATTTTTCACATAAATTTTGAGGTTATGTGAAAAAAGTGTAAATACCAAAGTTTTAGATCTTTTTATTATCTACAACTTTTTCATTTGACTTTTTTCGATAGGACTTTTAGTTTTGCCGGAAATCGAGAAAAACCGTTTTTTACCCTTTAAAACTCACCCCCATCCCCTTCCCAACCTCAGATCGCCCGTAAATTATTTTTCCTTTCATTTTTATCATATTTACCTCCTTTTCTAATTGGTTTCATTCTATTATAATTTTTTTTACTTTTCATTATTTTTAAAGGCTTCTACCCTGGTCTACTAGTATAGGTATATTTGATCGAAGGTGTGTGTAGTATTCCCCAAAACAATATTGGTAAGATTGTTTAGTGAAGAATAATTTAACGATCATAATTACTATTTTAACGAACGAAGACGAAATAATTAAAGAAATATTGTTTTGAAGTTAAATATTTCTTTATCGAAGTAATATGAGATAACTGGTCGCCTTAACAGCGTTGAATATACAGGAATTCTTTCAGACATTTTGACACCGACAAGGCGTATCAGTTATCCTGATTTAGCACCTCTTTATGTGATGCAAGACAACAGCCCGATCCACAACTCACGAATAACTTGTGAGTGGTTTAATACGCAAAGAGAGACGATAAAATTAATAGATTTCCCTCCTAAAAGCCCTGATTTGAATCCTATTGAGAACCTGTGGGGTTTAATAGTCCAACAATGGGATCCAAATCAGGCTAGAACTTACAATTCCCTGCGTTGTCACACCTTCGATATTTGGGAGTCATTCCGGGGCTCTTAAGTGTGCACTTATATCGTCTCATCCATGCGAGAGAGGCTACAGGATGTTTTTAATGCAAACGGGGGGTATACTAGATTTTTATTTATAATGTTTATAAAAAAGAATTAAAATTATTAATTAAGATGATTTGATAAATTAAAATACACAAAAATATAAGTAAATATTTAAATTTAGACGTGATTTAGACCATAATATCTAGACATAAATTTATATATATATAAAAGAAAGTCGTGTTAGTTACACCACTTATAACTCAAGAATGGCTGAATCGATTTGGCTGAAAATTAACCGGGAATAAAACATAGGATACTTTTTATCCCGTTTGACAGCGTTCCCGTGGGACTTTTCATTGTTTTCTTTATCCATACAAAAGTTTCGTTTTAATAGTTAAGTCAATTTGAACTTTAATACTATACAATAAAGTTTAAATCGTAGTGGAGGAGTTCTATATTATAAAAATGAATTGCTCGATGTGTCTCTAAGCGCAAATCTCGAGAACAGCTGAACCGACTTCGCTAATTCTTTTTTTATAATATTCCTTGAAGTACGAGGATTGTTCTTACGGAGAGATACATTTTAACAATTGCCTAAAAATGTCTAAAAATAATACTTTTCTAAATTCCCATACAAAAGGATCGTAATGATACTTAAGTCATTTTGAACTTTAACACCATACAGAATTTCCTGTCATTTAATGTTTATCCTGTCGATGCAGTTAGAGGCCCCCTCAAATAAATGAACGTATTAAAATAAGCATTTTGAATCGACAATATGCATCTATAACATTCGAATAATTGCGTATTTTAGATGTTAAAAATGCAGAATTGTCTTGACAATGGATTGACATTTTTTGGCTGTCAAATATTAAGGCGTGCTTTCAGAAATTTATTTTGTGTAACAAATCTCCTTGGTAGTGCCTAATTTTTAAATTTTTATTATGCTTGAATATTATACATACTCTAAATCTCCTTCAAGAAATATTAATAAATGGCCAGGGGATGCCTTTTCCATTGATCTAGCCAGTCATGGAACAGGGCTGCGAGTACGCGACCTCGGACCCCCGAGCTGTTGGAGTCTCCCACTACTTCCTTATCCGGGACTGCAGCATCCTTACCATCAGACCAAATATCCTTACCTGCAATATCCTGTACCCAAACACACGCTATCTCTACCCCATTACCAAAACAATGAAAGTCCCAAGGAGAGTTGGTGTCAGACTTAAACATTTGCAAAACATTTATGCAGAATTTATAATAAGAAAGGTGACAGGGCGTAGGGCGTCTCCCGTAGCCGACGCGCAGGGGCAGCACCTGGCTCCTGTTGGCAATGAAAAGGGCAAGCAAATGAAATAGGCAAGGTTTGTTACACCAGCCCAGGCGGGGGCAACGTAAGACACTAGCCCGGGAAATGAGATTGAGGTATGCAAGTTGGAATGTAGGTACGATGAATGGTAGGTCAAGAGAGCTAGCATCTGTGCTGAAAAAGAAAAAAAAATGGTCAACGAAGAAGACTTACGAAAGACGACTGCATGCAGCAATGATGCGAATATTGCGGTGGATGTGTGGTATTATAACACGGACTGACAGAGTGAGAAATGAATACGTTAGGGTAAGTCTGAAAGTAGCTCCTGTGATAGAAAAGATGAAAGGAAACCGTCTGTCGTGGTATGGGCACATTATAAGAAGGAATGAATCATATGTAGGAAAAAAGGTGATGAATATGAAACAAGAAGGGTTGGGCGGGTCGAGGAAGGCCAAAAAGAGATGGATGGAGTGCGTGACTGAAGATATGAAAGAGAAAGGGGTGAATGAAGACATGACGGCTGGAAGGGATGTGTGGAAGAAAAAGAGATACTGCGCCGACCCCAAATAATTAATTGGGACCAGGGCAGGGGGATGATAATATAGCTAAGTAATTAAAAATTAAATTCTGATAATAAGTAATATAACATTCATTGGCGGGTAGGGCGATACGAAGTTTGCCGGGATAGCTAGAATAGTATAAAATTACAGCCATATTAAAATAATGTAAAATACAATTTAATTCTTTCATTATTTCATATAAATTGTAAATTAAATTACATTGAAGATAAAATTATGTCAGATATTATTGGCGCCTAGTGGTGTCACATATTTATGCTTCGTGAGTGTATCACATCATTTTGACGGTACTGCATTATGCAGCCGGATAATGTCACATATTTTTGCTGCGTACGTGTAGGCACATATTATTGAACTCGATCATGGGTCAGATATTTTTGCCAACCTGCCCATAGGAACATATTTATGCTCGTGACTGTACAGTGTATACGTTTTTTAAAAACCTCCCGAAGAGTATTAAGGAGTTTCTCTGGAAAAAATCAATTACAGATAAGTTAATTCCCATAAAAAACAAAACTTGCAAAAAACCCCAAGTCTCGCAAATCAGTCCTTCTACCGTAAAAAGTTGCGAGATCCATGTGATACCAAGTCGATGCATTTATTCAGTCCCATTTAACGGATCTTCTGTACAAACATATAAACATAACTTCACACCTGTATTTCCCAAAGGGGTAGGCAGAGATGCATTCAAAATCTTTTATGTTTTACATGAATAAAATAGTTTGACTTGGCAATCGCACTAAAAGTGAGGTAAGTGCAGTACGTTTTTATGTTTTCCTAAAACTGAGGTACAGTCACGAGCATAAATATGTTCCTATGGGCAGGTTGGCAAAAATATCTGACCCATGATCGAGTTCAATAATATGTGCCTACACGTACGCAACAAAAATATGTGACATTATCCGGCTGCATAATGCAGTACCGTCAAAATGATGTGATACACTCACGAAGCATAAATATGTGACACCACTAGGCGGCAATAATATCTGACATAATTTTATCTTCAATTTAATTTAATTTACAATTTGTATGAAATAATGAAAGAAATAAATTGTATTTTACATTGTTTTAATATGGCTGTAATTTTATACTATTCTAGCTATCCCGGCAAAATTCGTATCGCCCTACACGCCAATGAATGTTTTGTTACTTATTAAAAGAATTTAATTTTTGATTACTTAGGTATATTATCATCCCCCTGCCCTGGTCCCAATTAATTACTTGGGGTCGGCGCAGTATCTCTTCTTCGTCCACACACGGCATGTCTTCATTCACCCCTTTCTCTTTCATATCTTCAGTCACGCACTCCATCCATCTCTTTTTTGGCCTTCTTCGACTCGCCCATCCATCCACTTTCATATTCATCACCTTTTTTTCCTACATATGATTCATTCCTTCTCTTAATGTGCCCATACCCCGACAGACGGTTTCCTTTCATCTTTTCTATCACAGGAGCTACTTTCAGACTTACCCTAACGTATTCATTTCTCACTCTGTCACTCCGTGTTATAATACCACACATCCACCGCAATATTCGCATTATTGCTGCATGCAGTCGTCTTTCGTAAGTCTTCTTCGTTAACCTTATTTTTCCTTTTTCAGCACAGATGCTAGCCCTCTTGACCTACCATTCATCGTACCTACATTCCAACTTGCATACCTCAATCTTATTTCCCGGGCTAGTGTCTTAAGTTGCCCCCGCCTGGGCTGGTGTAACAAACCTTGCCCATTTCTCACAGGAGCTAGGTGCTGCCCCTGCGCGTCGGCTACGGGAGACGCCCTAGGCCCTGTCACCTTTCTTATTATACATTCTGCATAAATGTTTTGGCAAATGTTTTACGGCCGGCCGCCTGTCTGACACCAACTCTCCTTGGGACTTTCATTGTTTTGGTAATGGGGTAGAGATAGCGTGTGTTTGGGTACAGGATATTGCAGGTAAGGATATTTGGCCTGATGGTAAGGATGCTGCAGTCCCGGATAAGGAAGTAGTGGGAGACTCCAACAGCTCGGGGGGCCGAGGTCGCGTACTCGCAGCCCTGTTCTATGACTGGCTAGATCAATGGAAAAGGCATCCCCTGGCCATTTATCAATATTTCTTGAAGGAGATTTAGAGTATTTACAATATTCAAGCATAATAAAAATTTAAAAATTAGGCACTACCAAGAAGATTTGTTACACAAAATAAATTTCTGAAAGCACGCCTTAATATTTGACAGCCAAAAAATGTCAATCCATTGTCATGACAATTCTGCATTTTTAACATCTAAAATACGCAATTATTCGAATGTTATAGATGCATATTGTCGATTCAAAATGCTTATTTTAATACGTTCTTTTATTTGAGGGGGTCTCTAACTGCATCGACGGGATCAATATTAAATGACAGGAAATTTTGTATGGTGTTAAAGTTCAAAATGACTTAAGTATCATTACGATCCTTTTGTATGGGAATTTAGAAAAGTATTATTTTTAGACATTTTCAGGCAATTGTTAAAATGTATCTCTCCGTAAGAACAATCCTCGTACCTACTTCAAGGAATATTATAAAAAAAGAATTAGCGAAATCGGTTCAGCTGTTCTCGAGATTTGCGCTTAGAGACACATCGAGCAATTCATTTTTATAATATAGAACTCCTCCACTACGATTTAAACTTTATTGTATTGTATTAAAGTTCAAATTGACTTAATTATTAAAACGAAACTTTTGTATGGATAAAGAAAACAATGAAAAGTCCCACGGGAACGCTGTCGAACGGGATAAAAAGTATCCTATGTTTTATTCCCGGTTCTAAGCTACCTCCCCACCAATTTTCAGCCAAATCGCTTTAGCCGTTCTTGAGTTATAAGTGGTGTAACTAACACGACTTTCTTATATACAGGGTGTATTCAGACCGTTTCCGAAAACTAAGGTAGGTAATAGCCAAGGTGATTACAAAACCCCTGGTGTTAAAGAAAATCCCGACAAAAGATAAAAATTTTCTCATTTTCCATACAACCATCGGTAGTAAACGTATGCGGTTTGTATGGAAAACGTCAAAATTTTTATTTTTTGTCGGGATTTTCTTTAATGCCAGGGGGTTTGTAATGATCTTATATATCACTTGCCTTCGTTTTCGATCACGGTCTGAATACACCCTGTCTAGATATTATGGTCTAAATCACGACTAAATTTAAATATTTACTTATATTTTTTTGTATTTTAATTTATCAAATCATCTTAATTAATAATTTTAATTCTTTTTTTATAAACATTATAAATTAAAATCTAGTATACCCCCCGTTTGTATTAATAACATCCTGTAGCCTCTCTCGCATGAATGAGACAATATTAGTGCACACTTGAGAGCCCCGGAGTGACACCCAAATGTCGAAGGTGTGACAACGCAGGGAATTGTAAGTTCTAGCCTGATTTGGATCCCATTGTTGGACTATTAAACCCCACAGGTTCTCAATAGGATTCAAATCAGGGCTTTTAGGAGGGAAATCTATTAATTTTATCGTCTCTCTTTGCGTATTAAACCACTCACGAGTTATTCGTGAGTTGTGGATCGGGCTGTTGTCTTGCACCACATAAAGAGGTGCTAAATCAGGATAACTGATACGCCTTGTACGATAAAAAAAGTAGTGATGGCCTCGAGGTTTAGGCGCGCGGTCGAGAATCTCGGCGGTCGCAGGTTCGAACCCCAGGCACACACCTCTGACATTTCGAAGTTATATGTGTATTCAAATTGAATTATCACTTGCTTTAACGGTGAAGGAAAACATCGTGATGAAACCTGCACACCTAAAAAGTTCTTAGGAATTTCTTAGGTGTGTGGTCCACCAATCCGCACTAGGCCAGCGTGGCGGACTATGGCCTAAACCCTCTCAATAGTAGAGGAGACCCGTGCTCAGCAGTGGGCGTATATGGGTTGATGATGATGATGATGATGATACGCCTTGTCGGTATTAAAATGTCTGAAAGAATTCCTGTATATTCAACGCTGTTAAGGCGACCAGTTATCTCGTATTACTTCGATAAAGAAATTTAACTTCAAAACAATATTTCTTTAATTATTTCGTCTTCGTTCGTTAAAATAGTAATTATGATCGTTAAATTGTTCTTCACTAAACAATCTTACCAATATTGTTTTGGGGAATACTACACACACCTTCGATCAAATATACTAGATTGAAGATCGCAAACAAAATCACTTGTCTTAGTGGCACCGGTTGCATATATTTCATGATATATTTACACATTTGTAATTCAGACTTCGATTTGTAAAGTAAATTTAAGACGACTCCTGGTTACAATTAACCTTAAATCTTTGCAATTAGATTTTATATAGCTTACAATAAATTTGAATTTAAGACGTTATGACATTAAAATACAGAAAATAAAAATGTCATTTTAAAATAATGTCTTTAATAAATGAGGACAAATATTTTAAAATAAACGTCACGCGCAAGTAATAAGATTGAAAATTATTTGTTAACATTTGGCATTCACGTTGTTTTGGTACTAAATATTTCTTAGTGCGTTCACTTCGAACAGTCATTATGTCATAAAGTGTCTGTTTTTTCATTCTGTTTGGCCTTACTTCGTAAGTGTATACGAGTAATATTCGGTAGCAATAGCAAAAAACTTTATCATTCACGTCACAAGTTATGGTATTGAGAACTAATTATTGAAAAGAAAAATGCAATTGCGTTCAGAGTCAGATAGTCGTTAATACGTCGTTTGAACTATGTATAAGTTAAATCAACCATGTCTCTTAAATCTATTAATTTAAGAAACCATAGTTTTTCTTTTGCGCAAAAATCGGCTTTACAGTATTTACAATATTACTCACTACCAAGCAATTATTATTTGTGGAATTATATCTGAATTTGAATTATGGTCTACTTTTTCACCAAATTCAGTGGTATTCGTTTTAAATTTATCAAAACTCTGTTAGGGAATCTAAAAAATTAAATTAATTTAAGAAAAATCAATAAACTGTATAAACTGTATAAATAATAAATTAATCGGAGCAATCGTGTTAAAATCCGCTTCCGTTTAACACAAAATAATAATTCCTTAATGTCACAGCAGCCGTAGGCAAAATATATCTACGTATTAAATGAATATTTGAATTTGGTCGTGATTTGGAATATATCTAGACAAAAATCTATACAAATAATTTAAAGAGGTAAACCTTGTGACTTTGTATAAAGTAATCTCTAGATCTACTTAACCGATTTTGAACATTCTTTTAGCAATAGAAAGCTACGTTATTTGTACTCACAAATATAATGTGTCATAGGGTAAATATTAATCAGAAAATTGATAACAATTTTTCATTGTAGCCGGTTTTACAAAGTAAACCGAAGAAAAAACTGTCGAACGAAAACGTTTTTTATAAACGCTGCTTTTTTACCCATGAGAGATATTTGCTTGAGTCCTAGAGAAAAGTTATAGAGCTTGATCACCATTATCACTATCAGCCCATATACGTCCCACTTCTGGGCACGAGTCTTCTCTATCATTGAGAGGGTTAAGACCTTAATCCACCACGCTGACCTAGTACGGGTTTACGGGCTACAAACCTAAGAAATTTCTAAGAACTTCTAGGTGTGCAAGAGTCATCACGATGTTGTTCTTTACCGTTAATGCAAGTGATATGATAATTCATTGTTAATACAAATGGGCGTGATGGGGTGTACGCCCGCGACCGGAGAGATTCTCAACCGTGCGCGTAAACCTCGAGCCCAGCACTGTGAAGCTTGATAATGCTTATAAAAAGTCAGCGACAGCATAATATGTCTAACTATAAAAATATTGAAGAATAATTTAAATCATTACTTCATGTTAATTGATCAATAATATCAACAATTATGATTTTTTATTAAAATAAGTGAGTTTATAGATATACTCTCAAGTGTTTAAAACAAAATATTTTTTTCTTTAACTGCATACAATTGGCACGAATGGTTAAAGAGGTAATACTGACCTAGTTATGCAACCGCAACTGTGCCGTAATTTATTTAGTGATATTTTCATTAAAAATAGATAAATACAATATTTTTTCGCAATCAGGAAATAAATGATGGCATTCAGTATTAACCGAACTAAAATCACAATTTAATCGCAAGTAAAAATGTTTACCCCCCAACGAAGCGAGCGCGAGCCGGCTAGTATAGTATAAAAGTACAGCCATCTTGAAACAATGTAAAATACAATTTATTTCGTATAATTATTATATTAAATTGAAGATAAAATTATGTCAGATATTATTGCCGCCTAGTGGTGTCACATATTTATGCTTCGTGAGTGTATCACATCATTTTGACGGTACTGCATTATGCAGCCGGATAATGTCACATATTTTTGCTGCGTACGTGTAGGCACATATTATTGAACTCGATCATGGGTCACATATTTTTGGTAACCTTCGCATAGGAACATATTTATGCTCGTGACTGTACGTACCTAAATCAGGTATTTCATGCGATTGCCAAGTCATACTATTTTATTTAAAACATAGAAAGCAGTGCGTTACTAAAAAGCCCTCATTACTAAGAGTACAATCAATCTCCTTAGTAAAGCCTCTTCTCTCCGCCTTTAAGTGCACGGCTCGGGTCGATCTTTATCAACGTCTGGGCGCCTTCTTCTCAAAACGGGATCGAGTCTTTCGCGATTCTGCTCTGTAGCTTCTTTGTTAACCACGACAGACTCACAGAAAGAGTTTGTTTCCAATAAGACTCTCCTGATAATTCTGAACGAATTATCACGTACATAGCAAATCAAACCATTGCGGTAAAATAAATGAAAAATTCCACACCTAAACGATCTTAGAAATTTCTACATGTGTACTGTGTAGTCTGCCAATGCGCACTAGGCCAGCGTGGGTGACTAAGTCTTCCACCCATTCAGAGGAGGCTAGTTCCAAAACGGGCCGTATATGATCTGATAAACGTAGTCTCAATAAAAACGACATTTCAGTTGGCGGCGAGGTGCGCTCGGACCTGTCTCTGGTGGACTACATCAGGAACTGCGCCGAGCTCCGCGGCACCAAGTACATGTGTCGGGAGGCCGGCTGCGGAGCTTGCATCGTCACTGTCTCCAAGTACCCCGGGGCTCCTGCACAGTCTGTTAACTCGGTAATTACTTCTATACTCTTTTTGTATTAGGGGGACCGGATAGTAATGTCGTTTCTACGCATGTCGATATTCAGCTCACAGTGTGTTTTGAAGGTGTGCAAAGTATTTTTAAGGTTATTGTGACTTATTTACTTCCAAATAATTGAATATAATTATTTTTTCTGCAATTTGGGGTAAAATGGCCAACCAAATACCAGAAGAGCATATTCGGCATTGTATGCTTTTTGAATTTCGGAAGGGTTACTACCCTTGCGTTACTACGCAACAGTTGCGACCAAAAACATTTGCGATGTTTATCCAAGTGCATTAGACGTCCGTTAATGCCAAAGATGGTTTTCCAAGTTCAAATCCGGTAATTTTGATCTCTAAATTTGAGAATGTGGATGATGTCCAAAGTGCCATCTCGGGATATTTTAATCAAAAAACAATTGATTTTTACCCATACGGGATTGAAAATTTGCCCACTAGATTGCAAAAGGTTATTGATAACGAGAGTGATTATTTTATTGATTAAAAAGAAAGACTTTTAAAAAATTATTCCTTTGAAGTTGATATCAAGAAAAACGACATTACTTTCCGGTCCGCCTAATAAAATAGTAAGGCTTTGTACCCGATAGAATCTGACAACAAGTAGTGCGATTCATATATGTATGTCGAGTACTGACTGATGAGACACTCATTTGTATGTCGCTATTGCTGACATCACTCGATGACAAAGTCGAGAAATTAAGATACCTTATCACTAGTACTCTTATTGTTTCAAAGGATTACGAAATAGGATACAGACTTAATTTCATTTGTTTTTTTCCAAACTTTTTGATGAATTTTGAAGTGTTATGGGCATTTTTCATCAGAAAATTCTTACTAGCATCAGGGAGCTATTACGTGGCTCTGATACATACCTGGCAGAATGTGGGTGCAGAAATGAATGTATGTAATTATATTCCAGTGTGTGGTGTCAGTTCTGTCGTGCAACGGATGGGACATCACGACGGTGGAGAAGGTTGGCAACAAGAGGGAGGGATATCATGCTGTACAAAGGACCTTGGCAAAGCTCAACGGCACCCAGTGCGGTCACTGCACCCCGGGATGGATCATGGCTATGTACAGGTATATGTATACTAAATAAAATTATTAACAAAAATAAACGCATGTGTATATTACCGAGGAAATAAACACAAATAAACCACAAATTTCTTAGGTGTGTAGTCCGCCAACCCGCACTAGGCCAGCGTGGCGGACTATGGCCTAAACCCTCTCAATGATAGAGGAGACCCATGCTCAGCAGTGGGCGTACATGGGTTGATGAAGAAACCACAAAATAAACACATAAATGAACTACAAACATATTTTCTGGCCATTTTCAGGCCCATATTGTCGGGTGAATACTGATCACACTTACCGTTGTTTTGAGTTGCTACTAACAAATTTTGTAATGAAAACAGCTTTTTGATTGGACATCACAAGTTTGGTTTTTATCTTACCAGGCAAATAATTACGCCAGCGTGATACAAAACATTCCAAAATTATGAAGTAGCTGCCATTTTTAACTCCCTTTTTCTTTGGGGGAGCTGGTTATAACTCTACTTCCCGCCAACCCTGAAGCGTATGTCGCGGTCGCTCGGCTTTCATTTTCGCACAGACTGGGGCGACCACATGGTTGGGCGAGAAGCACCCACAATGATACTTCCGCCGCTCGGTGTGCCTCCGAGGCGAAAATTTGTCTCGGCCCTTGTGACACAGTTGCACCCCCGCTAGCTTACTTCGGGCGCCTCGGTTGTGGGTGGGCGCCCGCGATGGACACCGGACAAGTGCCGCGGTCAATCTCGGGGACATTTACAGTGAGGACGCACTGCCCCCAGCAACCAGAAAACTCTAATTGTCACAGTTGACCAGGCTTCTCCTTTTTGGCGACTTTGGAGAGCGGGATCATACGTTTCGCGAACCCCCTCCACACTCTCCTTCTGCGACATGCCGTGCTCGCAGAAGGAGAGCATCGCTCGCCATGACCTCGGATTCCCGACCATCGAAGAGATGAAGGCCGGGAGTGAGAGGTCGCCAGCGACAATAGCACGGAGAGCGCTGCGCTGCACCTCCCAGGGTGGACACTGGTGTAGAGTGCTGGGTTGTGTTGTCCGCGCAGTTGTTATAATGGTGACACACGGCCGATTACTCCTGAAGGGTCTTCTGACACAAGTAAGTAGTGGCCGAAGCATCCTTGTCCCGAAAACACCTACGTCAGGCGAATAATATTTGTAGTCTTATATGCACACCTCAATTATAAATAAAAAGTAATTGGGTTGGAAAAAAATTATTACATCTACAAACATTATCAAACAACAATACAAATTAATTAAGCCGCATATAAGCCGGCACACCCTCTTGATAACTTGAAACGAGTTTAAAAGTTGGTTTATTTATAAACAGAAGACACTCAGAACATTTGTCTACGTTTCGTGTATTCAGACGAAGTTCGTAAACTAAGACAGGTAATACCTACGGTGATTATGAATCCATTGGCGTTAAAATAATCCTGACAACTCTTTTTTACGTCTTCCTACCAACCATGGGCATTAAATGTGTGGTTATTAGGAAAGAAGGGAAACCGTAAAATATTTTTTGTCGTTTTTTTTTATCGCCCATTGATTTGTAATCATCGTAACTGTTACCTGCCTCAGATGTCGATCATGGTCTGAATAAATCTTGTACAGGTATCAGAGGTTCCCATACCCTCGTTGCAGAAACCATTTTCAAAACTTTGCTGGATCCGGTGGATCCCCTGCCGCTATATTACTAATAATTTCCAAATATCCCAAAAAAGAACTTGACGCGTTGCCTGAATGGACATGGAATATGCAAGTTTTAACAAGTAACAGTCGCTGATTTTCTCAAAATGTTATTCTCCCATATTGACAGAAGAAGTTCAGCCGAAAAATAAATATCATGCTTATTATATTTGCTTCACTGCCTCGTCTCTAGCGGCACAATGTGCAGTGCGGTCTAGATGACCCAGGTTTAATTCCCAGGTTGGGTAAAAGCGTTGTTGAGTATTACTATTACGAAATTCTCAGTGGCAACACGGAGTCTGGAAATGTGTCTGGAAATGGCAATGGGCTTGCCTTCTATTACATTGAACGAAAACAACTGGCGAAATTTTGGTGCTGAAATGTACCTTTTCCTATATGATGCTATACAGCCGTGAGGCTAACTATGTTTGTATTTTATTGATATGACATTATTAGATTTACGCCCAGAGAGCGACCACTGTAAATAAAGTGTAACATCTGTCATAGCGATACGAGCATACTAGCAATTAGTTGCTCTGTGTTCTGAGATCGGCTTTATATTTAAGTTAAACCTGATCAATATTGGAATTATCTTTAAACAGGAAATGAAAAAGTTTACAGTCCATTCAGCGTCACAGATTCGATCGACATAGATCGACACAGATCCTTATTGAAGTATTAATTATTTTGAGATTCAAGATATTTTCTTATAGGCAAACCACATCTTTCTATGTTTTCCTGATCGAGTTTTTAATATGCTTCAGTTAGGTTTATTGACAGGTAAAAAACGCACACGTTTGAGATTTGACAGTATAGTTGATAATTTACACGAAGTTTCATATTATTTTAAGGATACAAATTACAAGTGAAAATATAACGATATTATCAAATGTTTAAAAATGCCCGACAAAGTAACCTGTAAACACGAGCCTATCTATCAAGACAGTCAAACTTATCTATCTACTAACAGTAATCTAATTCCACAGCTTACTTCAAAGCAAAAAGAAGCTTAGTATGAGGGAGATAGAAAAATCTTTCGGAAGCAACATCTGTCGATGCACCGGCTACAGGCCCATTCTGGAAGCGTTCAAGAGATTCGCCAAAGATTCACCGAACCCCGTAGCTGATATAGAAGATCTCCAAATATGTGATAAGAGTGGAACTCTTTGCTCCAAAGAGAAATGTCTAGACAGCGATTGGTGTGTGGTGCCCGAGTTCAACTGGAATACTGCTATGAATATAAAACTGAAGGATGATAAAGTGTGGTACGTCGTGAATGATGTTAAGGATATTTTGTTCACATTCAAAAAGGAGGGGACAAATTCTTATATGCTGGTTGGAGGGAATACTGCTAAAGGTAATTTATTTTTGATTAATGTTTTAGTGTCTAGCGTCTCTAAAATATAAATGTTTTAGTATTTTTAAGCCAGTAGTAAGTTCGTATTGGGTGCAGTTTGGGAACTTCTTTATGATTGACAACATCATTGTTAAGCGACTTCGGAGTTACTGAATTTGTTTAAAGAATCTATTGACATTGAGAAGGACAGAGACTTGACGAAATTAATAAATAGGTCGTAATTCCTGTTTATCGTCGTCCTGGTCGTAAATCCTTATGAAAACAATCTTCTTAATACTATATACATATTTCAATATTGTTATTTACAGTGCCGTATCCAATACTAGAGTACCCACGGGTCTTGATAGACGTCGATGAGGTTTCTGAGCTAAAAGGATACAAGATCGATCAGAACCTAGTGATAGGAGCTGGTTCGACGCTTACTGACCTTCTAGAAATCTACCAAGCTGTAGCTAACTCTGATGGATTTGGATACTTGCACACATTCTGTGATCATTTGCAGCAAGTCGCTCACGTACCCGTTCGGAATGTAAGTACATTGAATTTGTTGACAGAAAATTTCGATTACATCAGTCTTACTTTAACTGTGTTTGGTTTTGCCCCTCCGAATGTTCCGAGGCGTTGATGGTAGAAATGCTTAAAAAATAGGTATGTTTAATGAATTTATATAATCATTCCTTCCATAGCATACATAATAAAATATTATCTATGAAGTCTGTAGAATATAATAATTTATCTGTCCGACGATATTGTCAAGGTCGCGAGACGTCACTGGCTGCAGGAGGCTTCCGACCGTTCCCGGTGGAAGTCATTGGGGGAGGCCTATGTCCAGCAGTAGACGAATATTGGCTGTTGATGATGATAATGATGATGAAAGTCTGTAGAGAATTGATTTCCAGTCGTACTGGGGCATAATTGTTACGTTAGCCAAGAAACTTGTTACTTGTCTCTAAATGTGTGAACATCAAAGGTTTTGGAAAAATATTTAATAATGCAAACATTTTTAGATCGGTACAATAGCAGGAAACCTGATGATAAAACACCAACACAACGATTTCCCATCGGATATATACGTTATGTTTGCCACGGTCGATGCCCAGATCACTGTCGGTAAGTATTTCAATGTTTTTGTACTTAAATAATGCGAGTGAGATTATAAGACAATTTGGACAGTAACACCCAATTTGGTAAAAATTCTAGCTCTTATACAGACATCAGCGTAAATTGTAATAACCCCATTTTGCTATAAGTTTTTTTGTTGAGAGTACCGGAAACGTCATAGAAATACTGTCAGCAACATCCAGAATTGAAACAAATACTTACGTTTTGTGTTAACAACATACTTGGCCTTCCTTCAATATTTTAAGTGGTGAATTTAGTTGCATACCTTACCCAACTAAGTACTCAACGATAGCTTTCAATATTTCCGATGCCTATTTGGCTGAAACCTTGTTTTTGGGTTTTTTTAATGTAGTTTTTATTTTGGAAAAGGAAAAGAACATTTATTGGGCATTCAAATTAAAAGGATAACATGCAATCAAATTTACGAATTATTTTTAAGTTTTCAAGATCTAATTAGTTTCCAGTAATATTAGTATACGAGTACTATTCATTTTCAGTAAGTTCTTTGGGACGTGAAACACTATCTATGAACAAATTCTTAACAACTAGCATGAAAGGAAAAGTCATTCTTAATGTACTGCTGCCTCCGCTAGATGGCGCTCACAAAGTAGTCACTTTTAAGGTAAATGGATATTTTTTCCTAGCAGGATAATTCAATTTAATAATATTAGCATAACTAAGTCAACAAGACTAATTGTCACGTTTTTGTTCTCATTGCTTATATCTTAGTTTTCCATAAACTTAGTTTAAACGAGATTTAAGTGTTCATTAACGAATTGTGACTTCAATCACGAAGTAAAAATATTGTCCGATACCCTATCATACGTTTTTTGTCAATAATTTTTAGTATCAGATTTAAAATCATCAAAAATTATAAAGCATTATTGTTTAATTAATCTATTTAAATGTTATAAGGCTAGGGAAACAAAAAAGTTCTCCAGTGGAGGCCACGTAGGTACTGGAAAGCGCAGCGTTGGACGTCCTCCGACAAGATGGTCCGACGACCTTATCAAGGTCGCGAGACGTCGCTACTTGCTGACAGCTTCCGACAGTTCTCAATGGAAGTTAATGGGGGAGGCGTATTTCTTTTTTCTTCCAGATAATGACGAGAACTCAAAGCGTCCATGCCGTGGTCAACGCAGGGTTCTTCTACAAACTGGACAACTCCAACAATGTTCAGAAAGCGAGGATAGTGTATGGAAATCTGTCGCCATCCTTCAACCGGGCTAAAGCTACGGAGAAATACTTAACTGGAAGGAACCTGTTCACCAATGATACTCTTCAAGGATCCCTCAGGGTGTTGGAAAGTGAGCTACAGGTCGTAGAGAATCCGCCAGAACCATCTGCAGCGTTCCGAAAGACTTTAGCGTTGAGACTTTACTATAAAGTGAGTGACTAGTTTCAGTATTTACGATTATACCAGCCAATTTGATCATGACATCACCAAGTTTACGTATCATTAAGGAAAATTCTTAACGTGCAGTCATAGATATTTGTTAAACAAATGATATCACTTTGAAAAACAATATTAAACCAACTACATATTATAAATATTGGCACACACACATAACACATAACAGTAGTAACTTAATAGCGAACTTTGTTGCACGCTTCAACACAATATGTGGGTAGAAGCGGTCAAACTTTTTATTGCAGACGAACAGGTAACATAGTGAATGATGTTGGTCCTCGTAAACATATACAACTATTGGAGACCAAAGTCAGTTTTTGGTTTCCAAATTGGATTTTATAAAGAAGGAAAGGAATGAAATGCATTATTTGATTTTCAGTTAACGACGCAGAATATTAATTTCCTTAGGTGTAATCAGATTATTAAAGGTACAGGTGTGTCCTTGATATTATTATCATCATCATCAGCCCATAGAGCTGAGCACGAGCCTCCTCTACAACTGATAGAGTTTTAGTCCACTATGCTAGCCCAGTGCTGGTTTTTGGACTACACGCTTGATAAAATTTGTTATTTTTTCCAGGGTTTGCTTCAAATTTGTCCCAAGAATGCTGTTCACCCAAGATTCGCTTCAGGCGCCATTAGGCTCCGTGAAACAAGAGGATTGTCATCAGCACAACAGGTGTATGACACGGATAGGTCGCTGTGGCCGCTCACACAGCCGTTGGAGAAAATTGAGGCCTTGGTATGTTTTTAACACCTTTATTTATCTCATTCTTGTACAACAGATAAGGAATATGAGTTGATTTTTGATATTCTAGCTTTTAACTTGTTAATTTGTTAGTCACTTATATCTAATGGTTTCTGAGAGCATCAGTTCACTAGATTTGTGTATTTTCATCAACAGATCCAATGTTCGGGTGAAGCTAAATACACTGAGGACTTGCCCAGTTTCCATGATGAGGTGTTCGCCGCTTTCGTACTCAGTACCGTTGGAAGGGGAGAAATTGCATCTATAGATCCTAGTGAAGCGTTGGTAAGCATTAGAATTAGTATTAAAATAGTGAGTACAGAGTTACAGCTGCTGGATGAAAAGTTTGCTTTTAGTCTTTGGCACGCGGGAGATAAGTCACTTTACCTCCCGGAATCAATTTTTTCACTATCACTATAATTTCAAACCGCTAATATTTTTTTTAGAAAATCCCGGGAGTAATAAAGTTTTACACAGCGAGGGACATACCTGGCTTAAACTCTTTCACTCCCAACGACATGACTCTGTACACTGCTTACGAAGAAGTGCTGAGTAGTGGTCAAGTCAGATACTACAACCAGCCCGTAGGCATCATAGTTGCTGCAGACCGAGCTCTTGCAAACAGAGCTGCGCATATGGTTAAAGTAACCTATAGGAATGTAAGAAAACCTGTAGTACATATTAACGAAGCGAGAAGAGATGCAAGTAGAAATACACTCTTTTCAACGGTAACAGCAGAGGACAAAGGGAACAATGTAGATAGAGTGGTAAGAGGCAATGCAGGGGTGTATGGACAATATCATTTTCCAATGGAGACGTTGGTATGTGTCGCTCAACCTACGGAAGAAGGACTATCTGTGCACTCAGCATTGCAGTGGATGGCAGGCGCCCAGAGGATGATAGCCAGAGCACTAAATTTGGATGAAAATAGGTAATTGTATAAACATTAAATAATATAGATTAAGTAATTACACATTACTCAACTTAATAAGTACACACTTCTGCCTTTACCATCAAAGGGGTATACAAAAAAGTATAGAGAATAAGTCTACTTTTGATGTCATTTTTCGAGTACACTTCGAAACTCAGTGCTTGCACCAAGACTTTTCTAATGAAAAATAAACGATAATGCTTTGACGATTGGATTTATGGTACCTAGGTCATACGGTGTTATAGATCGTTGTTATGAATTTTTGATTGGTTATTATAAATCCAGGGTGGACATGCACGTGCGCCGTATCGGAGGCGGTTTCGGTTTCAAGATCTCCCGAGGCATTCAGTCGGCGGTCGCGTGCAGTTTGGTCGCCTTATTACTGAACAGACCTTGCCGATTCATTCAGCCGATGACTACCAACACTAGAGCAGCTGGAAAAAGAGTTCCCACAGTCGCTGATTTTGAGGTATAAGTTGAAGATATGCAGTCCCGAAAGTCAGTCAGTCTGAAAGCAGTGATAGCCTCGAGGTTTAGGCGCGCGGTCGAGAATCTCTGCGGTCGCGGGTTCGAACCCCAGGCACACACCTCTGGCTTTTCGAAGTTATGTGTGTATTCAAATTGAATGATCACTTGCTTTAACGGTGAAGGAAAACATCGTGATAAAACCTGCACACCTAAAAGTTCTTAGAAATTTCTTAGGTGTGTAGTCCGCCAACCCGCACTAGGCCAGCGTGGTGGACTATGGCCTAAACCCTCTCAATAGTAGAGGAGACCCGTGCTCAGCAGTGGGCGTATATGGGTTGATGAAGAAGTCCCTGAAGCCGACGATAACCCTAAAACGCGAAATAGCCCATGTCGCAATAGTTATCAGAAAATATATGTTATGCATTTTAAAAAATATAGGGAATACAAGTTAGTGTTAGCCACTTGACAAATTATTGCCCTTGTGGCACAAACTATTTGTCATCTATCATTTTGTTGATGGGCATATAGCACATTTTTTTTCTTTTCCCTGGTAACCTGATATTCAATGAATGAAGGTGCATGGTTATTTTTCTGGTCGTCTTAAGTTGGAAATGGATGTTTCGTTAAAGAATAAACAAAATCTTAATGAATTAATTTATAAGCAGTACCTCGATATGGTCGTCACTTTTATATATCAGATAGCAATATGTTAAAAATACCATGACAAATAAAAATATATCTGCATTACTTTTATGACAAACTTAAAGATATAAGGAACAAAATAGAACCAAAATTTACGTCCGTCTTATTTACACTTATTACTTATACTTCGTCTCTTCAACGAGTCGTGGTGGCTAGTCTGGCACCTACATGCCTTCGACTCAAAAATTACTACCGTCCACCGAGAAGGCAATCAGCTGAGATTGCACGGAAGGCTCTGCAATTCATGCGACCGTGCATTCAAAATTTATGACACGTTTTTTGGATTCGCATTGTCGATTCGACGAAGCTTAGTGTTCTTGGATTAATATTTCCTCAAATCGCACGGCAAACACTTATGCGGGACCAAGGATACCTCCTAAAAGGCTACCTCTTTGGTCCAGCATAGGACCGATTCCGGGTTTGTGGAGCTAATAGCTTAAAAGCTATAAGCTTGTAATGAAACGCAGAGAACATAAAATAAAGATTGAATAAATCATTTTAGGTTGGTGTGAACAAATGCGGCGTTATCCAATACTGTAACATGAACACGTATCAAGACAACGGTTACATGATTAACGAGAACTTCTACATGCTCAGCTTGGATGCCACTTACAACTCTTACGACAACAGAAGGTGGACTTACTCTGCGTATAACACCGTCACTGATACTGCCAAAAATACTTGGTGTCGAGCTCCAGGTAAAATAAAACACTTCTTTTTTATAGCATGGCTTCAGATCAGCCAATGGTATAACTGAGTGTGTGTAAAACCGTCTAATGTTAAAATATCCCTTTCATTCACCGTTTGAAAAACTCAAAATAAAACTTTTGCTATTACAAATGAAAAGGAAAAAAATATTGTACGTCTTACTTTATTTTTGTTTTCGCAGGAACTTTAGAACAAATTGCCATAGCAGAACTGATGATGGAACAAATATCCTATGAACTATCATTAGATCCTCTAGAAGTTCGTCTAGCGAATTTGGACACGCGAAGATACAACGATGTTAGAGAGATGGTTCAAACACTTAGAAACAATTCACAATATAATGAGAGGCGAGTTGAAATTGACAATTTCAATGCTGCCAATAGATGGAAAAAACGTGGTCTACGTTTCTCTCTCTTGAGATGGACTCCGCTTTCTGAAGGAACTTTCAAAGTTATCATGTCTGTATACCACGGTGATGGAACTGTTTCTATAACACACGATGGAATTGAAATGGGCCAAGGAATCAACACAAAGGCTGTACAAGTGGCAGCGTTCTTATTGAATATTCCCGTGAAAAAAATACAGGTTAAAGCGCCAGCCACGACTGTTCTTCCAAATGGATTCTTTTCCGGAGCAAGTGTGACCACTCAAAACATTGGAATAGGAGTCAGAAAATGCTGTGAAGAGTTATTGAGGAGGCTGGAACCAATTAGGGCTCAGATGATCAATCCTTCCTGGGAAGCTTTGGTTAAGAGTGCCTTCGATTCTTTCGTAGACCTTCAAACTACAGGCTCTTACAGTGCGAATGAATTTCAAACATACGATGTATTTGGAGCTACTTTATCTGAAGTTGAAGTAGATGTACTAACTGGAGAAGCAATAGTTCGAAGAGTAGATTTACTGGAAGATGTTGGACGAAGTGTTAATCCTGAAATAGACGTTGGGCAGGTAAGTTATATGTAAATTGAGACGTCATCCTACTAATTTCAAATGACTAAACAATACAGTATGACATTTGTTAGTACATATCGTGGATAAAATGGTGGAATAATTTTAGGTTTGTAATCCGTCAACCCGCATTAAGCAAGCGTGGTGGACTTGGCTCGAAACCCTTTCAACGGAAGCGCGTGCCTTGTAGTGGAAGGTTTATGGGCTGATGATCATGATGATGATGAATATAAAAGTAACCCAATTCTTAGGGATTTATATTAGCATTATAATATTATATTATCATTATCATCATCAGTCCATATACGTTCCTCTGCTGGGCACGGGCCTCCTCCACAACTCAGAGGATTTAGGACTTAGTTCACCGCGCTGCGATAGTGCGGGTAGATAGACAAGCTTAATCATATGTATGCTTCATCACGTTTGTTTTTAATTTTCGATTAGATGGAATATATTTTTTTTATTTTAAAGGCTGAAGGAGCATTTATCATGGGTCTAGGCCTGTGGACCTGTGAAGAGCTGGTGTACAACAGGCAAACTGGCGAGTTGCTAACGGACCGAGCTTGGAACTACTCCGTGGCCCAAGCACTGGACATCCCGCTGGACTTCAGGGTGTACTTCAGGAAGAAATCTATTGGCACTGATAGCGCTTTCGGATCTAAATGTAATCCTTTACCCTTACAGTCCTTGTATTTCTATTTTGTTATTCATCGTTTACTTTAAGATTTAATGACTTGAATTTGGAATATAGTAGGCATTGTAAATATGCCTCGTCTAGGCTGATTTCTGCCAGCTTTTCGGAACAGTTCTGGTTTAAAATGGCTCTCAGGTCCTAACTCCTCGGAAGAAGGACGGGACGCATGTGATGTGTATAAATTAATTATCATAAAAGTCTTTGATCTCGAGAATCTCCGGCTTAGCAAGTACGAATTCTCCACTAGGTATTCGCGACTTCGTCAGATAGCTTCTATTTCGGAATTAATGTATTGTCATTTTATAGGTGTGGGCGAACCTCCTATTTGCATGTCCGTTTCAATCGCGCTAGCCATCAGAGAAGCAATTGCCGCAGCAAGACTTGAGAATGGGATTCCTACCACACAGTGGTTCCAAATTGGTAAGATCTTTCACTAACTCCTTCGTATTGTTTCTTGTTTATTTTTGTTTCTTTGTGTAGTCTAAAATCGTTTAAAATTTTAAGTACCGAAATGTGGTATTGACACAAATTTGGTTGCTTATTAAAAAATTAAGCAAGAATAATTGCAAAATATCATATTATATATCAAACATCAATACATCAAATAAAAGGTTAAAAATATGGTTAGTTATCAACCCGAATTTAAACTGACATTGCAAAGTATTTTTTTATTTTTCAGAGGGACCGTACAATATAGAAAATATCGGAAACAACGTTGCTGCTAGATTGGAAGACTTGAAATTTTTCTAATTTGTTGCTATACATATCTTCTTCTTCTTCATCAACCCATATACGCCCACTGCTGAGCACGGGTCTCCTCTACCATTGAGAGGGTTTAGGCCATAGTCCACCACGCTGGCCTAGTGCGGGTTGGCGCATATACATACATATGCACGATTGTAATCTTACTTGCTCTGATTATATTTGTAAAATTATGTTTAGTTTAATCACTTCGTTTTTAAATAAAACCGGCTCTGATACCTTATAATATAATAATATAGTTATGCAGCTTCTTTAATTCTAAATATCTTTTTAGTAGGTGGATATGCATTTCTGCAGCAGGGCATCCCTAATAGAAATCTCAAGCACCAAAAAAACAAAGCCAAACGATTAATAACTAAGTTTACTAAGTAATAAAGCTAAGGGTTTACTTATTAATCAGACATGTACATAAGTACATAGAATCACTACGTACTGGATACAAACCAAGCATTCATAATATTCAAATAAATAAAGAAAAACATAATCCGATTGTGCATAATTTTCAACTTGATCGAAATTAAGAACACAAAAAGAAAAAAATTCAAAAACTTTAATGAAACTTATAAGGAATACAAAAGGCTTGTGGGACTAGATTACATTTAGGTCTAGTAACTCGAAACCTCCGTTGTAGAAATTCACTAAATATACATATAAATTAACGTTCACTTTTATTCTGATCTTAATTTTATGGGAAATCCCGGACCAATTGTGCAAACGAGCACTATATAAAACAAAATATTTATTTATATGAATAATATTTGGAGAATTATTTTGTTTATCGATAGAATTGGTGTAACACATGGCTTTGGCTCGTAAAGTTAGTTAGTTTAGTTTTCAGTTGCATCCCTACTATCTGGACCAACGGCGTTCGTCAACAGTGTGGTTGTCATGGAGTTTTTTTCCCCACGTAGATACGATTTAGGTACCTTCAACAAAAATCTATATACCGGGTGCATTCAGACCGTGATCGGAAATTAAGGCAGGTAATAGCTATTAAAATAAACATTTCGACGACTTCCATAAACCACCGGTATGAAACGTATGTGGTTTGTATGGAGAACGTCAAAATTTTTATTTTTGTGATCTGTATATCAGTGTTTCCCAAACATTGTTATGCCATGGTCTGGTAATTTTATTAGGTGTACAAATAAGTTTCCGCCGTTTTATTGTAGATAGATTTTATTGGAGTTTCGGTTAGCTTTCGCAGATGATAACCAGCTTAAAAAATAGTTTGGACATTCAAGAACAACATAACCTATTAATATCATTGATTTTATATTGGTAAAATATAATTTTTATAAGTTGAAAATGTCAAAATTTGAGCCAAGTAAGCGTCATTTGCGGGAAATATTAGTTTACTTCTTTAATTTAAAAGAATCTGCTGCTGAGGCGCATGAATTGCTCTTAGCAGCATATGGTGAGCGTGCTTTGAGTAAGAGAACGTGTCGAGAGTGGTTTCAAAAGTTTAAAAACGGTGATTTCGACGTAGAAGACAAAGATCGCAGTGGAAAGCCAAAAATTTACGAGGATGCAGAATTGGAGAAATTATTGGAGGAAGATTCATCATAAACAAAAAAAGAACTTGCTCTAACATTAGAAGTCACTCAGCAAGCTGTCTTCTATAATAAATATTTAATTTGTGTTAAAAAACGGCGGAAACTTATTTGTACTCCTAATAACATTGCCCCTTCGTGATCCACTGAACACTTTTAAACTTAAGCTGCTTACATTAGGGTTAAATAATTTATAATAAATCGACCTATGCATAGAATAAGGTTACTTATGACTATAACACCAAAGCACTTTTTATGTCTATAAGAGAGTTAAAATTGTTTATATATTGCACTAGTGAAGTAATAATGATCATAAATTTTGTTGTTGTTTGAAGAACAAAAGAAGTTACTGATAATCTTGTGCCCAATTAAGTTTAAATTACTGACAAAGACAAGTTGTGCAAAACCACATATAATTTTATTCTGTGCATAGGTCGAAATAACACCCAACAGTCACATACATAGTCGTGATCCCACATTAAGATACGGGTCTTGTGTCACGGGTATCAGCAACTACGAGAGACTTTTCGGTCTCACAAACACCCGAAACAAATATTTGTGGATCACACAAACATTTGCCCCGGCGCGAGGATCGAACCCGCGGCCACTCGTTTCGCAAGCTGGTGTTTAGTCAACTGCACCACGGGGATGTCAAATAATAGTAGAAATGTTTCCTTCATTCTAGGTGCATATAATATTTCTAATGTACCGGTACATTATTTTGATGGCCCGGTACTGGGTTACCACCCGGCAAATGGGAACGCTGTTATATTTTACATTCCGTAATGGCCGACGATTTGGTGAAAATCGCGGGAAGCCGCTGGATGCAGGCCGCTTCCGATAGAACACTTTGCAAGTCTCTGGGGGAGGCCTATGTTCTGCAGTGGACGTCTTTTGGCTGATGATGAATGGCCGGCAACACACCGATGATTCCTCTGGCATTGTAGGTACACATGGACGGTATGGCTCATTAGCTCGTTTGCCTCCCTTCTTATAATAAAAAAATAAACCATGTTTAATTTCTTTATTGTATTTGTATCTCATACCTATACTATTATTAATATGAAGTGGAAAGAGAAAAATTGTCTCAGTTCCTTATGATTCGCAAAACTATTAGCAAGTTACTTTGTTGTTTATAAAGTCAAAGAATTTGTTTCTCTGAACGCACTAAAGACCTACTGATTAAAAAAAAATATTTTTTTGTCTTGAATAAATAATTTATCAAGGAAGGCTACATCATCACGCTACGAACAAAACGAGGCGAGCACCAATAAAAAATAAGGCGAATATGAATTTTAAATTTCGCGGAACAATGTACGTTAAAATAAATTTCAACAATAAATAAATTATTTATAATTAATATTTTTACTTCATACTAAGTTACTAAGTATACGCATGGATTTCATAGAATATTAGACAGCTCCGTGAAATCTTTAATTCTTAGGTTTAGCAAAGTAAGTATCTGAATTAATGACAAAATTTTATACGAACGATGTCATAGTAAAAGCTCCACGGATATCCTTGTGAATATTCATATCATACAACTAACATTCTGAGTGTATTTATCAAAATACAATACTACGATTAATTCATTTTAAAAGGACCACGACGTCACACAAAATTTCTTGGAAATGCGGTTTTATAAAATTACCACGAGGTCGTGATTAAATTTCCTCATTTTACTAAATATAATCGCCTTTTATTTTGTACTTCATTTAAGGTCTTGGGTTCGATATCATTTTTGATAGTAAATCCTCGATCGTCGTGATGGCCTTGATTAGCTTAAGTGGGCTATACCAAACAGTGGTGGTCACGGATTCAAATCTAAAACACACACCTCTAACTTTATGAAGTTATGTCGGTATTTACAATGAATATCAAAACTTCTAGTCCAAGATCCCAGAGCCGCCAGACGTCACCTATTTTCTGTCGGACGAAATGTGGACCATTGGGTAGTGTTAGTATGTACTACCATCGTATGCATAATCGCTAATTTGGTGGAACGGCCCATTTATAGATACAAGGTCAGGGTACCTAAAAGTGTCTAAACACTACCAAATTTTAAAGTCTCAAGAATTGTCTCTTGTGAAGTCCAAACTATTTACTACTATTACGTGTATTTATTAATTATTATCTCGCGCCTTGGTACACAAGAATGAGAGACAATTAGTAGCTATCTAGCTGAAACGCCTAAAATCAGCTAAGGACAACTTAAATATCGACAAATGCTCAACCTGCTGAAAAGAGGTTGCTGGGTTCACGTAAGTGAACCATGACGTAATCTATTGTGATTCAGAAAGTTACAAACATTGTTTGTTTAGTTCAATGCACTAATCACAGGAACTACTCGTTTTCATTGTAATTTTTATAGTGTTGTATGGTAAAATTTACCGAGAAGGGTTTCAGGCTATAATTAGTCGCGGTATAACCATACCAGCGGCAGGAGTGGGACAGCAAACAAAAACGTTGTACGAACGGATAAATTTTTATTTAATTGAAAACTTTAATATACACGTATCCAAACCCCGTGCTACTTTTGAAAAAATTGTAATTAAAAACCCATAAAAATAATAGTTAATTATAATAAGGAAAGGAAAGATTTAATGGTTTGCTTGTTTCCATTGAGATGGCTTCAAAACTACAGAAGCAGGGGTCTACAAAAGTAACATAGGATACTTTTTATTCTAGAAAAGTTTAATGTTACTGTGGGGATGGTTACTTGTATGTTATAAATACGAGAATAACTTTGTATCTGTTACGCTTTTACACCTAAACTATTTCACCGATCTGAATGAATTTTGGTATGAACATAAATAGAACTCTGTGGAGTAAAATACTACAATTTATTTTCTTTTACATCAACTCTGAAGTCTACTCAAGATGCATCCTTCTGATAGGCACGTGCTTCCTTAAACAGTTGAGTATGATAATGTCTACGAACTAAATACCTAAGAAATTCCTTATGAAGAAGTCGTAAATGTTGCAAGTTTCCGCAATAAGATGTCCTTGAACGTTAAAACGACTTATAAATTGTTGTAAACACACTCATAGCTCATAAAAGCAGTGATGGTCTCGAGGTTTAGATGTGCTGTCGAGAATATCGGGGGTCGCGGGTTCAAATCCCTAGCACACACCTCTGACTTTTTGAGGTTACTTGCTTCAATGGGGAACGAATATTGAGATGAAACATGCACACCTGAAAAAAGTTCTAAGGAATTTCTCAGATGTGGAGTACTAACCGGCACTAGGCCAGCGTGGAGGACTAAGGCCAAAAACCCTCTCATTTGTATGGGAGGCCCGTTTCCAGTAGTGCGACATATAGGGGCTAATGATGATGGTGATGATGACGAAGCCGAGGATGATGATCACCGGTTGCCTTTTCCAGAGAATTTGGTATGAATTTAAGACCTGTGATAGGCTATTCGCAGGTTATTATGTGAAAATATCAGAACTATATTATGGTGTAGCAGACTTGATGTTATCAATATGTCGGCGCATCATAACCTGTTCTTGATACTTGTTTCGTGGTTCGTAAGTATGTCTTAGGATGAAGGTTCCGTGACCAAGAATGTAAGTTACTAGTTTCATGGGTTATAAGTTCAAGTACCTAAAATATTTTTTTTATAAAAACATAGCCTCACGCTTGTATTCTCCGAAGGGATATGTAGAGATGCAATTTTGCACCCATACTTCGTCAAGTATGTATTCATCATCATCATCATCATCATATCAGCCATTAGTGGTCCACTGCTGGACATAGGCCCTCCCCAATGACTTCCACCGGGAACGGTTGGAAGCCGCCTGCAGCCAGCGACGTCCCGCGACCTTGACAAGGTCGTCGGACCACCTTGTCGGGGGACGTCCCACGCTGCGCTTGCCAGTACGTGGCCTCCACTGGATAACTTTCTGGCCCCATCGGCCATCAGTTCTCCGCGCCATGTGGCCGGCCCATTGCCACTTCAACGAGCTAATCCGTTGGGCTATGTCGGTTACTTTAGTTCTCCTACGGATCTCCTCATTTCTGAGTCGATCACGTAGGGAAACCCCGAGCATAGCCCTCTCCATAGCTCGTTGAGTGACCCTGAGCCGTCCCATGACGCCTTTAGTGAGAGGCCACGTCTCAGTGCCGTAAGTCATCACTGGTAACACACAACTATTGAAGACTTTTGTCTTCAGGCACTGAGGTATTTTGGACGAGAAGACGTCTCCTAACTTTCCGAACGCTGCCCAACCGAGTTGGATTCGACGATTGACCTCTCTCTCGAAGTTGGACCTGCCTAACCGGACCACTTGTCCCAAATAGACATATTCGTCTACAACTTCGAGAGTCGAGCCCCCAACTGCGATTGGGGTGGGCACAACATGGACATTCGACATGATTTTCGTCTTGTCCATGTTCATTTTAAGACCCACCTGTTGGGAGACTCGATTGAGGTCTTCGAGCATAGTGCTAAGGTCCTCCAGCGATTCTGCCATGACTACAATATCGTCGGCAAACCGAAGGTGTGTGATATACTCGCCGTTGATGTTGATGCCGAATCCTTTCCACTCCAAGAGCTTGAAGGCGTTTTCCAGCGCGGCAGTGAACAGTTTCGGAGATATAACATCTCCCTGTCTCACGCCTCTCTGTAGTGGAATAGCCTTCGTGCTCTGATCTTGTACTCGGACCGACATGGTGGCGTTGCTGTATATGCTTTTCAACACCTCGATGTACCGACAGTCAATGTGGCACCGCTGGAGAGACTCTAGCACCGCCCACGTCTCGATCGAATCAAAGGCTTTCTCATAGTCCACAAACGCTAAACAAAGCGGCAAGTTGTATTCCTCGGTTTTCTGGATAACTTGCCGAAGCGTATGGATGTGGTCTATGGTGCTAAAGCCTTTTCGGAAACCAGCTTGTTCGGGAGGCTGGAAGTCATCAAACCTGCGTTCGAGACGATTTGTGATGACCCTCGAAAACAACTTATAGACATGGCTCAGGAGCGAGATGGGCCTATAATTCTTCAGCAAGGTGTTATCACCTTAGCAAGGTGTTATCACCTTGTACCAAGTATGTATTAGTCCCATGTAAAAGGAGCCGTTATTTGGGCATATTTCAAGACTCCGCGCTGCTTAGAATTTTCTAATGAAAAAATTCAATAACACTTTGCCCGACCCGTGAATCGAATCCAGAACCTCTAGATCGGCACATGCTGGTGCCACGAGACCGCGAAGTAGTCTTCTCTTTAATCCCTTACTTACCCCTTACTAAAGTAAAAAACTGCTAAAGTAGAAAACTTGAGTATCCGCGTCGAGTCGTAGTTCAAATATGTGCAGTGTGCTGTGTGATCTAATGGAACAGAGTTCGATTGCGAGGACGGGCAAAGATTTACTGTTTTTTAAATTATGTGCATTACTTAAATTCATGAGTAAATTAAATAAATATGTTTAAATATAACTAACTCAATGTGGATGTGGACATACACAGAGACAGTGGCGGTACTTTCATAGAAGCTCAAAAGCGTAAGTCGTTAATTTTATAATGCTTTGTTGATATTATTTATTGTGGGGACAAAAACTGTGACAGGGGTGACATTACTGTTGGACAAAGCCGAAGATTTGAAGGATGAAAGAGTCCCGTACTAAAAGGTATATGTACTGATATTTTAACTACAGCGTCCAGCGATCCATCTCATCTATTCTGAAAGGCGGGAGTGCAACAGTTCTAAATTGTCTGCGGTGGACACTCACTTTCTATCAAGCGGGCTGATAGCTCGTCCGCCGAAACTAAAAAAGGAGTTGAACGATAAGATACCGGTTTTACTTTTATATTGTAGAAGGGAACTTTATAAATGTGCAGTGCTTTTACGTAGTCACGGGTGACTTATGTAGTTTGGTTGAAGCCGCCGGCGCAGCGAGCAGCCTACGTCATGGCGAAGAACACAGACAGGATTAAATTCAAAATTAACGGCGTCCAACACTCCGGTATGTAGTAAAAATTAAATGTGTTTCTTTATTGAATTCAGAAAATGTGGATCATTGTTGATCCAAAAATTAAAAAATTCAGTTGGCTTAGATTTGTTTTTTTTTTTATTATTTTGATATTTCGGGTTCATTCAGTTTTCGCGAGAATATAACGGTGCAGAAAATGTAGAAGTTTAAATACATAGGTGTTTCTCTTTTCAAAACTAATTGACTACTTAGTTATTGCAATCGAGATAGTTGTCTTAGGATCAAAACTGTTAAACACTAACAGTAAAAAAACTAGTTTACCTGGTTATATAAATATAATAATTGATAAGTGAAATAAATTTATTCATAATGAATATAATGGTATGCTAATCAAGAAATTATTAAAAAATAGTTTTTTTACAAATATGGAACTCAAATATTAGATATACTACTGCTTCGGAACTTCATTGTAAAGAAGCGACTCCAGAAATTCCGCGGAAGCCAGAATACCAGTTTATATTTTAAAAATAGATAAAACTTGATGAACGTGTATATCCAATTAATTACCGTTCATAAAAATCAAAGTAATAAAATGAGTAAAACCTGACCTCAGTCTAAAAAACAAGACTTGTGACAGGTTTTGGAAAGTGCAAGTATGTGGTGCATTTGTCTAGACAACAGGTGAAACTAGAACTTTATATCCGAATCGAATGAATGTACGAATGCTTATTTCGGGTCGGTTGCTAAGCTGAAAAGTGTAACAAATCTAGTCAAAAGTTTTCGAAATTCTTTAAATAATATTTATCTATTTATTTTATTTTCTACACAACTTTTACAGAACAAACGTCCTAATACGGATGTGTGACATGTTAAAATGTATTAAAAACTGTCCATATGAAACTGTCCATGCGGCTATCTTTGTGAACTCACTCAGAGTGAACATTTACATCTAACTGCTACATAGTTCTGTCCCCACTAGGATTCAAGTTGGCACTGTACTGTAGGAAGCAAAAACTTTAAGAGACTTTTCGCTCACAAACACCCAGGCCCGGAACAAATATTTGTGGATTATATAAACAATGGTTTCGGTGCGGGGATCGAACCCGCATCAAGCTGAGGTCTAGCGCCACGGGGCTATCTACTTAAGATTAGAGTATGTATGTATAGAAGGCGTGAGGTCAAGGCTATGCATATATATTTTTAAGACAATCATTAGATGTAATTATTTATTTTCGTCTCCAAATACTCAACTGATTTTTTATAAGATGCATGCAAAAGGTAAAATTAACCTGCACCTTTTGTTTTTACTTGACAGGCTTAAGTGAATTAATTACTGAAGGTTCAAAGCCTAATATGCATATTAGCAGCAAATTTTCAGAAACGGCAATTAAAAATTTAGTGTTTTTATTTCTGACCGGATACTGTGGCGGTTTGTACAATAATTGCTTTGATTATACAATTTTTTTATTGAGGAAAAATAGCAATCCAGACATGCATCCTATATACATGATTATTTATAAATATTCTCACGCTTGTAATTAGTTTAGTTTTTTGCCACTTTTACAGCCCCGTGGCGCAGTAACAGCTCCGTGGCACAGTTACAGCCCCATGGCGCAGTTACAGCCCCATGGCGCAGTTACAGCCCCATGGCGCAGTTAGCTAATCACCAGCTTAGAAAAGGAGAGGCCGCGACTCGATCCCAGCACCGAGGCAAATGTTTATGTGACCCACAAATATTTGTTCAGGTCTAGGTGTTTGTAAGACCGTAAAGTCTGTTGAAGTTTCTGGTACCCACAACACAGGACTTGTTACCTAGTGTGGGATCAGAGCTATGTATGTGACTGTTGGGTGTATTTATTATAATTATTTAGAATTACTTTTCTACATTTTGTGATCAGAATTCTCCGTTAGAAATGGGTAATTAAACTTCGACCAACACGGATATCGAATCTGGGACCTCATGATGGCATTGTTAATAACCATCCATATCCAAAAACGAAAATAAAATTACCAATAATCGAAAAGACAGTTTTAAATTTGGTTCTTTTTGGGACTTCAAACTAGAACCTGAGAATGTGAAGATGATGAACAATATCGAAATATGAACGTTGATCGGTTGAATAACGACTAGCGGTCAACAGAGGTGAACTGCAATTGTTGCTCATTGTAGGTTGCTACAAGCTCAAATAGCCAGATTTACCGGTTTTTTATCAAAAATATATAAGGATATATTTTTGTTTGCAAATCTATGCGAAACATTAGACTTCAAAACGAATATGATGTTCCCGTTTTTGCCAAATTTTCCAAGTTGAAATTATTAAACCTAATCAAGTTGTGGATGATAAATTGTAAAATAGTTCATTTTTCGAGAATGGCTATAAGCTACATAAAATCACGCTACGGCCAATAGGAGTACAACATTCCTAAGAAATTATTAGTTGTTATCATACTCATCTACATAAAATATATGTATGTATAGTAATTACATGTAAAATATAAAGAGATTGTAATCGTTCCAGAGTATCTTGATCTCACAAGTGCTTGGACATAATGTAACAATTATTTTATCTCATTTCGCGGACACGGTAAAGTGACCGCACCAGCAGTTATATGCTTAGTATAACTACCTTACGTTTAGGAAATATACCCGAAAAACGACAACTAAGTCGCCTTTTACAACTGGTATTTTAACATACTAAAGACGAAAGCTGAATTTAGATATATTAGAAATACACATCTCTGCGTATTTCTTTTGTAAATGTCTTCAGTCCTTGGATATGGTATTCATTATGAATCATACTTAAGCAGTGAACGACAACGTTGTGAGGCAACCTGCAAAAGTAAAATTCTTAGAAATATTTTAGGTGTATAGTCTGTTAACCATCACTAGGCCTGCGTGGTGGACTAATGTCTAAACTCTAAACCCTTTCAGTTGTCGAGGAACCCCGTGTCCAGCAATTAAACGTACATACATGTATTTCAGCAATTTTCTAACTTATGCAATTCGGTTCATATTACACATCAAAATATGGTCATTTCTTGTGTATTAAACAGGTGATGATGACGCACTTAATGGTAAACGAAATCATTATGGTTAATTAACACCTACACACATCAAAAGATCTTAGGAATCTCTTAGTTGTGTAGTCCGCCAACCCGCACTAGGCCACGTGGTTCACAAAGGCCTCAACCCTCTCATTTGTAGAAGAAGCTCGTGTCTTGTAGTAAGACTATATTGGCTGTAACAAACTTATTTTTAATGTAAAGTGACATTTCAGTTGGTGGCGAGGTGCGCTCGGACCTGTCTCTGGTGGACTACATCAGGAACTGCGCCGAGCTCCGCGGCACCAAGTACATGTGTCGGGAGGCAGGCTGCGGAGCTTGCATCGTCACCGTCTCCAAGTACCCCGGGGCTCCTGCACAGTCTGTTAACTCGGTAATTACCCTCTAAGAAGGTAGCAGTGATGGCCTTGAGGTTTAGGCGCACGGTTGAGAATCTCAATGGTCGTGGGTTCAAAACCCTGCGCACACACATCAGTGACAAGAAGGTAGCAAGCAATTCGGTTCATATAGAGTGAGAACCATACAATGCTATTGTATCAATATAGGCTTTGGATCTTGCACATAAATATTAATCGTCATGGGCCCCCATATTTTATACGTCCCACTTCTGAGGACGGGCTTTTTCTACTACTGTGAGGGTTAACCCTTAATAACCTAGAGTTTCAATTTTGATACCAACCTTTTAAACCGAATGTTCACATTAATATTAGTTTTTTTTAATAGGTTGGCTGTACGTATTTTACTGTTGTATAATATTCTTTTCAACGAAATTAAAAAAAAAACACATGTCATTACTGTTTAATTTTTATCTATGACATATTACTTGCGCGGCAAAGTGAAAAAGTAAACACATTTCACAAAAAGTTTTGTTGAATACAAATTTGATATATTATCTTTTTCTGAAGAATAGAAATACTTTTGAGGTAAGTAAATATATTATTTTCGCTATGATATAATTATTTTTCGCGAGTGCATGTTTTGCTCGAAGAAACTAGTGCTATTTTTGTAGGTATCAATTTTGATACTTCAGGCATTCCGCCCTTATAAAACCTATCTTCTAATTCTTTTGCTATAAAAACTTTTTGAATTTCCGTTTCAATATTTTTCTGCATGGCTTGGTGTTGGGATTACCTTTATTTTTATTATATTATAGAAATTTATCAAAAATGCGACCCGAAGAGATTGAGAGCATATTGATGCAGTTAGAAAATGGTGAAATTTCGGAAGACGATTCCACCGACAATGAAGATGACATAGACTATTATTCAAGCCAAAGAGATCGTCTGATGGAGCTAGAAGAAGAAGAGGATGTAGGTAATTTTCCCACTGACCCAGACTTGGGTGCAGATCCGCCTGCAGCAAACGGAGATACCTACATGCAACATAATTTAGAGACTGTTGAACGAAGCCCAACTCCTACAACCACCAGCCAGAACAACCTGCCAACTGCACCCTTCAACACTAGAAACTTAGTGTGGAGGGTAAAGAATATGGACATAGTCCAAAACGCTTTTCAGTTTGCTGGAAACACTGAGTACTCACAAGAAGTTATGAATTTAGACACTCCATTTCAGTTTTTTTCTTATTATTTCGGTGAAGAATTTTTCAAATTTCTAGTGGACGAGTCAAATAAATATGCCTTCCAAAAGAATCCCAACTTTACAGAACCTGTAACTGTCTTAGAATTACGTAAATTTATTGGAATTCTTATTTTTACTAGTGTCTATCATTATCCTAGTGTCAGGTCATATTGGTCAAACGTTACAAAGTTTGAACCCATAGCACAAACAATGAATCGCAACAGATTTGATAAGATTAGACAAATTTTTCACATGAATGACGACTCTAAACATTTGCCCATTGATCATCCCCAGCACGACCGACTCCATAAAGTAAGACCAGTAATAGACTATTTGAACAAGAAATTTATTACTGTACCATTTGAGCATCGTCTATCTCTAGACGAGCAAATATGTTCCACTAAAATTAAACATTTTATGAAACAATACTTACCTAACAAGCCCCATAAGTGGGGATTCAAATTATACGTTTTATGCTCTCTGTCTGGGTATGCCTACAGTTTTGAGATTTACTCAGGCGCTAAGAACATAGACCGTTTACCTGGCGAACCAGACCTCGGAGCTGTATCGAATACAGTTATTCGATTGTTACGAGCAGTACCAAGGCACGTCAATCATATCACTTATTTTGACAATTTTTATACGAATATTCCTCTGCTACATTACTTGACCAACGAAGGTATTTATTGTCTTGGAACAGTACAAAGAAACAGGCTTGGAAAGTCGTGTAAGTTGCCGGAGAAACGGGAAATTATGAAGTCTAACATACCCAGAGGAACATTTCACGAAAATGTGGCCTCTCACGAAGGCCAAGAATTTTCGGCCACAAGTTGGAAAGACAACAAACAAGTACTATTACTTTCCACGTATGTTGGAGCTGAACCAGCGGATACTATAACCCGCTACGAAAAAAAACTAAAGGCGAATGTTCAAGTATCATGTCCTCGGGTCATAAAAGAATATAATGCACACATGGGCGGCGTTGATCTGATGGACAGCTTCATCGGTCGATATCGCATCCGCATAAAGTCGAGAAAGTGGACAACGAGGCTCTTCTATCACTTGTTAGACATGACTGTCATCAACGCTTGGGTACTATATAAAAAGGTAAACACAGTGAAAGGAAAACCTCAGAAGAACATCATGAAGTTAGCAGATTTTAGAACTGAGCTTGCCGATACTTTATGTAGGTATCAAAGTCACTCAAAAAATAAAAGGGGAAGACCCAGTACCAACAGTCAACAAGATGCTTCAGTACCATCTAAAAGACCCCGGGCAGGTGTACAAGTACTACCCTCTACTGACGTGCGTTGCGACAAAATTGGTCATGAAAAAATATTCATGAATTGTAGAAATAAGTGCAAATTTAATAATTGTAGAAAACTTACATCTTGGTATTGTAAAAAATGTAAAGTCTCGTTATGCGATAACAAAAACAACCAATGTTTCGCATTATTTCACGCATAGGAATATTTAATTTTTTTTATGGTCTTAATGCCTGAAGTATCAAAATTGATACCTGTTTGTTTTTCTAAATATATATGTTAAAAGTAATATTGTGATTTTTTTACTATTTATCCCTTCATCTAGACCCTCAAGCAAACACAGTAATATTTAAAAAAAAACATTTTCGTAAATCAGGCTACTAAGGGTTAAGGTCTTAGTCCAACACCCACATTCATATCCTCAATTGATACAATTGTATACTCGTGTTCTTTGTCTTCTTTACCGTATTCTTTTTCTTCCTCCTTCACCTAGTTACCTTCAGCAACGATTTCACTTTCTAAGCAGCACCTACTCACGACCTCTTACATCGCTAGAGAATTTGACGTTGGAAATTCGCAAGCATAGTACTTCTTTTCTTGGGAATTCATTTACAGTGCATGCCGCTCGCTTGTGGAATGATCTCCCTTTATCTATAAAACAAGCTCAGTCGTCGACTACTTTTAAAAGCAGACTCAAAGCATACTCCACCAAATATGATTAATCCGATCCGATCTTGTTTCCGTCAAATATATTTGTACACTTAAATACCTTATTTATTTTTATTTTATTTTTTCTTTGTTTTCTATCTTTTCTTTTTCCTTTTTGTAATTCCATGACCACCCATTTATTTTTGTTAACTTCTTTTTTATGGGTTGTTTGGAAAAGATCGCTAATAGCGATAAGGCCGCCCATTGTGGCATTCTTGGTAATTTTTGTACTTAGTTCTAGATTATGCTACATTTGTTTTTGTGGTGTCCAATAAAACAAATAAATAAATAAATTGTCCATGAATCCTACACAAAAATTGATGGTAACTAATGATAAGCCGACCCACTTGATCTATTTTGATCAACAAAAAAATTCTATAGAATTTATAATCCATGCTTTCAATTACCTCATTAAATTCATATAAATGTAATGCGTGTGAGGTGATTAGACTTTTATTCAATTTTACTTTCAAATCATAAAAAAATTGTAAAAAATGACAGTCATTTCATTTAAGTTTCTGACCGTTAGTACAAAAAGTAAACGTAAAAATACATTAATCATTTCACTTGTTCTATTGCGGATATGTAAGCTTTCTAGGTTATTGAACTAACTGTCTTATTGAACTGCCTCTGTCTAATCTTGATTGAAGTCTTGTATTGTAACAAAAATCGGATTTTGCTGGTGATTGTAAACACTCAATGCTTGGAGAGAAATTCCCACAAAACATCATACACTACTCGTTTCTTTTGAAGCGTAATTGTTAATGAAATATCAGTACATTTTATTGAGATATCCGATTAAAATCTGTAAGTGACTTCAGAAATAAATTATATATATATAAACCTACTTCAATCACTCTATCTATTAAAAAACCGTATCAAAATCCGTTGCGTAGTTTTAAAGATTTAAGCGTACATAGGAGTATAGGTACAGAGAAAGCTACTTTGTTTTATAGTTAGTCATGAGATTAATTATCTATAAACATACATGAAGAGATTAAGGTGCCCAATAGTAAAAAAGGAGGTTAAACAAAATACTATGCAATTCAATAGTTCTCGTTTTAAAACAGCGAAACCTGTCATAAGAATTAAGTAATGCATGCGACTGTGATTACTCGACCTTATTTATTAGGTGAAGGATTGCGTGCCGACAATAATCCACTTTTCAATTTTTGCCAACCTCTATCCAATTCATGAATAAAAGCAACAACCGTTTCATTAATACGTTCCAAAGAATCATTACCGTTAGATTTAATTATAACAAAGCTACATCTAGCGGCAAATGTTTAGGTATATGTTGCCTAAGTTTAAGTAATTTGTTGATTAAAAATTACTGATAGAATTTGCCTTGAATAATCGCGGAATATAAGAGATCATTAACCTTGTAACCTTGAAATATAAAATATTTGAGTTTTTATCTATTATAGTTTTAATTATTTTAAGCAGTGATGGCCTCGAGGTTTAGGCGCGCGGTCGAGAATCTCGGCGGTCACGGGTTCGAACCCCAGGCACACACCTCTGACTTTTCGAAGTTATGTGTGTATTCACATTGAATTATCACTTGCTTTAACGGTGAAGGAAAACATCGTGATGAAATCCGCCAACCCGCACTAGGATAGCGTGGTGGACTTTGGCTTAAAACCCTCTCAATGGTAAACGAGACCCGTGCTCAGCAGTGGGCGTATATGGGTTGAAGAAGAAGAAGAATTTTAAGTTGCACTAATTTTCTTGTGTAAACTTTTATGTTTTAATTATTTATTTTTTTGTAACACCATTCGCATTCTTTTTATTTATCTATTATTTTCTGGATTGTCTGGTAAAGATCGCAAATATATTAATTTTCTTGACTGGTAACAGTCTTATGTTACTGACTTAATCTCATTTTACAGAAATACAACCACAAACACATACTGACTTATCACGCATTTCATCGGTAAGTTTAACATCGTCTGAAAACATGCACACATAAAAATTTGTTCGAGGAATATCATAAGTTAACCCTCTTAGTTGTAAAGGAGACCTTTTCCCACAAGAATGAAATGTATAGGGTGATACAAAATAGGTATAGAAATCTTTACTTCTAGAACTACCTCTAAACAACCACCCATAGCCATTACGCACCAATATTTTGACGATAATTATGAACAAGAAAAGAGAGCAACAAGGACAAAATTCCTACAATCAAGACGTACCATGCAATTATTACATATAAGTCACATGATACGAGTAAAATGACGAAAGTGTGACTGTGACCCTCCTTTCACTCGATAAAGTTACCATTTACGATGCGTATTCGTTAACATGATTACGCAGTGTTACATAAAACGATTACCTTAAATCACTTTCGAAGTGCATTTTTCCTGTAGACATAAAAAAATTACAACGCAAAAAGCAACAATAAAATATATATTACATATGTTTAGGCTGAGATGTATTTCTGCACCTCAATTTCGGCAAATATGTATCAGTCCACGTAATAAGAAAAAAATAACACTATCTGAGCCGGGAATCCAACCCGGGACCGCAAGGCACTAACTCAAAACTTTTAGGTGTACAAGTTTCCTAACAATGTTTTCCTTCTTTAAATTACCTGGTAATTCAATATAAATTCACACATAACTTCGAAAAGAACTTTGTGATTGGGCTTTGACCCCGCGACCATCGAGACTCTCAACCGAGCGTGTAAACTTCAAAACCATCACTACATTAATTCTAAAATCAAATTAAATCCTTGCAGTGTGTAGTATCAGTCCTGTCGTGCAACGGATGGGACATCACCACGGTAGAGAAGGTTGGCAACAAGAAGGATGGATATCATGCTTTACAAAGGACCTTGGCAAAGCTCAACGGCACCCAGTGCGGTCACTGCACCCCGGGATGGATCATGGCCATGTACAGGTAAAAATATATTTAAAAAAACAAATAGCAGATAAAGATGCACGTCTTAATACATTTAATGTAATAAAAGTAAAAATATACACGTCTATGTCTCCCAAGAAGGAGAAAAAGAGGACTATTTCAAGTCCAGTAATGCAGAGTAAACTGAGACCAAAATCCTTCAGTTGTAGAGAAGAACCGTTCCTACTTCTTCCGTAGCTAGTTGTTCTGAGCTGCTGCTAAGAATTGTCTACGAGAAAATCCAATTACTTTTTGCCCTGTCAGATAATCGAATTCAGGATCTTTTGATTGCACGTCGCACGATTTTGTCACAAGAACAAAAGAGGTTAACAATTATTATGTTGCTAGGCAATAGGCATATAATTACGCCAACTTAAAAAAAAAATATCCAAAAATTTCTAAGTGCCTACTGTTTCTTTTTAGCCCACGGTATATGTACGTTTATAAACAAAAAGTAATTAGGTTGGAAAAAAATGATAGCATCGATAACCATTATCAAACAACAATACAAATTAATTTGCATATAAAACCGGCATAAAGTCTTGATAAGTTATAAACACGTTTACAAAAGTTTTATTTATAAATTGAGACATTGATAATATGAATTAACTATCAGAAAAATATACTTATGAAATAAATATAATGCTTGTTAAAACCTTAGAAAAAATCACTTCCACGAAAAAAAAATGCTCAGTCATATTTTGGTTTAGTTAAATGACATTATGTCGTGATCCTTATGTCTTTTTTCATTAGGGTGGCATAATCTTGTACATGCAATTTTGTAAATTCTTATTCGTCGTCAATAACTATATTGTTCTAGGAGCATTTGGATAAAGGCAAACATAGGCCTTTGTTAATTATACAAATAACATGCACAGCCGATAAAAAAAATAAAGCATGAAATCTAATATTAAACATACTACAGCAGGTTTTGTAGTCCCACTTATCTATACTAATATTATAAAGCTGAAGAGTTTGTTTGTTTGTTTGTTTGTTTGTTTGTTTGAACGCTAGGATCTCAGGAACTACTGGTCCTATTTGAAAAATTCTTTCACTGTTAGATAGCACATTTATCGCTGAAGGTTATAGGCTATATAACATCACGCTACGACCAATAGGAGCGGAGCAGCAACAAAGAATGTTTCAAAATCGGGAACATTTTTTCCTTTTGGTAAGCTTCCGCTGCGTGCGCTGGGGAAACGGTTAAAGTTTCGCTAAAGTAATGTATGACAGAATTGTTCCCCTTTAAAAGTTCTAAAAAAAAGTCCGCGACAGCATATGTCTATCTTTTAAGGTTAGCTAACTATAACGTTTTTTATCTTAAACAAATTTACTTAAAAATAAAGCATTATTTGTGAAGGTGTTTTATAAAGATGATATTAATCCTTATCTAAATAAATACGTTATTCATTACAAGTATTTAATATAAAATAAATTTGCCCTTTACATCATGTGATTCTAATGAGTATCTTAAAAGATATCGCAGTTTCAAAATAATGATCAAGCGCGCAATAATGATACACAAGGCGCCAATCGACGCGTTAAGGTTTCACGTTTAAACAATTTGACCAATTTATATGGTTTTTGGTATGGACCTAAATAGGGCAGGACTCTGAGGAGTAAATAGACTATTTCTTATTTTCTTTCTGAACTCAACCCTGTAGTCTACGCGGACGGAGTCGCGCGCAAAAGCTAGTTACTCATATAAGTTAAGAATGTAAATGAACACGGAGATGAAAAATAAACCATTACTGACGACTTTTAAGAAACTTTACTACTTGTTTCGCGTTGCAAATAGTTAACATTTCGCCGAACAAGTTGTGCACTTACCGTAACTAGTAAATCTGAAAGTTAAACCTGACCAATATTGGAGGTATCTTCGAACAGGAAATATAAAAGTTTGAAATCAGTTTTAGCACTACCAATGCATCCTTATTGAAATATTTATCGTTTTGAGATTCAGGACATTTTTTCGGGGAAGCAAGATATTTCATCGTCATTCCTGATCGAATTTTTATCATTAGGATAATGCCAGGTAACTAATAAAATATTTGTAGTTTCTGAGTCCAAAGCAATCAGGTATTCAATATAATTAAGATTCAATAGACAATTAGAAAAAAAAATATTCTTAAATATTGTAAAACGTCTAACAAACATGAGCACAATAATTGCGATACAATATAATATTATTCACAGCAATCATATTCCACAGCTTACTACAAAGCAAACAGAAGCTTACCATGAGAGAGATAGAGCAGTCTTTTGGAAGCAACATTTGTCGATGTACCGGCTACAGGCCCATTCTGGAAGCGTTCAAGAGATTCGCCAAAGATTCACCGAACCCCGTAGCTGATATAGAAGATCTCCAAATATGTGATAAGAGTGGAACTCTTTGCTCCAAAGAGAAATGTCTAGACAGCGATTGGTGTGTCGTGCCCGAATTTAACTGGAATACTGCTATGAAAATAAAACTGAAGGATGATAAAGTGTGGTACGTCGTGAATGACGTTAAGGACATATTAGTAATATTGCAAAAAGAGGGAACTGATTCTTATATGCTAGTTGGAGGGAATACTGCAAAAGGTATGTTATATATATGTTACTCACATCTCTAAAATTAACAAGCCTCCAAATGTTATTGACATAATATAATGCGAGTGTTTTGGATGCACTTTGACACAGTGTAATAGCAATGATTTTATTGTTGCTCAATAAAATCCTTGCATAAGAATTATTCTCCAGATTTAAACGTTTCAACTTCTTCATACCTGAATACAAAAAATCCTTCGAAATTTGTAATTAAGAAAATGATTATCAAGATCTCTTATTCTAAATGTTATGTACATAAAATTATGTTTTTACAGTACCATACCCAATACTAGAGTACCCACGGGTCTTGATAGACGTTGACGAGGTTTCTGAGCTAAAAGGATACAAGATAGATCAGAACCTAGTCATAGGAGCTGGGTCGACGCTTACTGACCTCCTAGAGATCTACCAAGCTGTGGCTAACTCGGATGGATTTGGATACTTGCACACATTCTGTGCTCATTTACAGCTAGTCGCTCATATACCTGTTCGGAATGTAAGTATAATTTTTTAAAAAAGAAAAAATATTTTTTGCGATAACACTTTGATTACATCATCTTAGTTTAAGAGTAGTTTTTTATGTTAGTAATCTTTTGTAGTTCTTATTTAATCCTGTTGAGTGTTCCACAGCGTTGATGGAAGAGCGAAAAAAATTTGTTCAATTAATGCTTACAAATTAGGTTTTTTATTGAAGTTATATAATAAGTGTTTTCATAACATACAGTACAGCAAAAAATACAGTAAAAAGACTGGATTATTTTAGTTTTTAGGATTTTTAAGACTAGGAAATAAATCTGAGTCCCCTTCTTAAAAGTCACTTTACTTATGATAACCTAGAAGTTTTTTTAAAGAATTTTTAGATTTTAGAAAAACAATAATAAATCCATACATTTCTAGATCGGTACAATAGCAGGAAACCTGATGATAAAACACCAGCACAACGATTTCCCATCGGATTTATACCTCATGTTTGCTACAGTCGGCGCTCAGATCACTGTCGGTAAGAATCTCAATGCTTGTAAATTTTAATAAAAACGAGTGTACTTGTTTGTTGTCCGTCAACCCGCACTTGGCCAGCGTGGTAGAACAAAGCCTAACCCCGCCTGGTTGTAAAGGATGCTAGTTACTACTTCAATGTTTGAATCGATGAATTTCGTCTCATACCCAACCCGACTAAGCCTCAAGGTTTCTTTCAATAGTTCTGATGAGTATTTGGCTTTTAATTCATGACATATTTTTTAAAGTGTTTGTTACTTGGAGGAAAGAAAAAAACATTTATGGGCTCCTACAATTAGAAGGATTACATGCAATTGATATTAGGAATGATAAGTATTTAAGATCCAATTAATTATTTAACAGGAATATTATTGAATATCCATGAATTTTCAGTAAGTTCTCATGGACGTGAAACGCTTTCAATGAAAAAATTCTTAACAACTAATATGAAAGGAAAAGTCATTCTTAATGTTCTGCTGCCTCCGTTAAGTGACGCCCACAGAGTAGTTACATTTAAGGTAAATTTATATTTAATTTAGAAGTATAATTCAAGAAGAATATTTGTAATTTGTCACGTCTTTGCTTTCATTGCAGTTTTTAGTTTAGTTTTCTGTTAACTTGATTAAACAAGATAAATTTTTTTAATAAACAATTATGACTTCAATTACAAAGTATAATATTGTCTGAGTACCTATCAAACGTTTTTTGTCATTAAATTCTGGCATTATATATTAAAATTAATCGTAATATGTTATTAAATTATTAATTTATTGATTTAAAAATAGCAATGAAAATTACAGTTTTACCATAATGTATTGTCTTCGAGGCTTTTCCCAATTTCTTAAAACATACTTTGATAGTTTTATGTTGAATAGTCAAGGCCCTGTACTATCTTCCAGATAATGACCAGAACTCAAAGCGTCCATGCCGTGGTCAACGCAGGGTTCTTCTACAAACTAGATAACTCCAACAATGTTCAGAAAGCGAGGATAGTGTATGGAAATCTGTCACCATCCTTCAACCGGGCTAAAGCTACGGAGAAATACTTAACTGGAAGGAACCTGTTCACCAATGATACTCTTCAAGGATCCCTCAGGGTGTTGGAGAGTGAGCTACAGGTCGTAGAGAATCCGCCAGAACCATCTGCAGCGTTCCGAAAGACTTTGGCATTGAGACTTTACTATAAAGTGAGTGAGGAATTCTTGACGATATGTAATGTGTTTGAGACATCAATAAATTTATGAAAGCTGCAAGTTCTTAGCAATTTCTTAGGTGTGTATTCCGCCAACCTACACTAAACCAGCGTGATGGACTAAGGCTTCAACTTTGTCAATGCTAGAGTAGGGCTTGCCGAGCTGTTGGACGTATGAACTAAAATATACGTAGGCTAATGATGATGATGAAATTTACATTAGATTTTGGAGATTTTTTTAACGTATGTATGTACAAACACAAATATTGAATTAACAAGTTGTATCAGTTCGAAAAACAACTATTAGACTAAATACATATCATATAAGTAAATTAAGAATCAAATAAAAATATTACACATTGTAGTAGTAACTTAAAGAGAACTTTGTTGCACGCTTAAACACAGTATGGGGGTAGAGACGATCTAACTTTTTATTGCATACAAACAGGTAATATAGTGAATGATGTTCGTGCTCGTAAACATATACAACTATTGGAGACCATAAGTGAGTTATTGGTTTTCAAATTGGATTCCATAAAATAGGAGACGAATAGGGAAACCAGAGAAGAATATTAGTTTCCCTAAGCAAGATCATTAAAGCAATAGCTTGATAACGCCCTTGATAACGCCATCGTTATCATCATCCTACAAATCATCTCTACAACTGAGAGGTATTAAGTTTAGAAGGTTAGGTTTAGGCCTTAGTCCACCACGCTTTCCTAGTACCAGTTGGTGGACTAGACGCCTAAGAACATTTTTTTTGAGATAAAATGTAATATTTTTTGTTTTTATTTTCAGGGTTTGCTTCAAATTTGTCCCAAAAATGCTGTTCATCCCAGATTCGCTTCAGGTGCTATTAGGCTCCGTGAAACAAGAGGATTGTCATCAGCACAACAGGTGTATGACACGGACAGGTCGCTGTGGCCCCTCACACAGCCGCTGGAGAAAATTGAAGCTTTGGTAAGATTCGAAAACCTTTGTTTCTCATTCTGGGGCAACATCGAGAGACTTGAACTGAATGTTATTCTGGCTGAAACTAGTCTTTATTCATTCAAGTCCAAGGAGATGGGATATTTGCGTGAGGGCTATTATGACATGCGCACGATTATCATCATCGATAAGTTATCATCAAATCATCACAAGCAAAATGATCTTTCCCAATTTTCATTAAGTATCTTGTTGGAAGATGCTTATATCCGATGGCTTAGGAGAGCATCACTTCACCAGGCAAATCTTTTCATCACCAGATCCAATGTTCGGGTGAAGCTAAATACACGGAGGACTTGCCCAGTTTCCATGATGAGGTGTTCGCCGCTTTCGTCCTCAGTACCGTTGGGAGGGGAGAAATTGCATCTATAGATCCTAGTGAAGCGTTGGTAAGCATTGAAGTTGTAGATTAATGAATTAATCAAAATTTTGGAGATGTCGTTGACTGAAAGTTTAATTTTATTGCATACATATTGTTAATTCAGTAAAATACTATTTTCATGTCAAGCCTCTAAATTTATTTGGTGACTTCAAGGTTACTTACGAATGTTCTTTTAAGAAACAAGTGTTTAAGCAATTGAATATGATCTTTAATTTTATCTTTATCATTGTAATAACAAACCACTGATTTTTTAGAAAGTTCCAGGAGTAATAAAGTTTTACACGGCGCGGGACATTCCTGGCTTAAACTCTTTTACTCCCAACGACATAATTCTGTACACTGCTTACGAAGAAGTCCTAAGTAGTGGTCAAATCAGATACTACAACCAGCCCGTTGGCATCATAGTTGCTGAAGACCAAGCTCTTGCAAACAGAGCTGCGCATATGGTTAAAGTAACCTATAGGAATGTAAGGAAACCTGTAGTACATATTAACGAAGCGAGAAGAGATGCTAGTAGAAATACTCTTTATTCAACAGTAACAGCACAAGATAGAGGAAATAATGTAGATAGAGTTATAAGGAGTAATGCGGGGGTGTATGGACAATACCACTATCCAATGGAGACGTTGGTTTGTGTCGCTAAACCTACGGAAGAAGGATTGGCTGTGCACTCGGCATTGCAGTGGATGGCAGGCGCCCAGAGGATGATAGCCAGAGCACTAAATTTGGATGAAAATAGGTAATATTATTTAAAGTAAATACTGTAAAACAATATTAATTTTGATTGATTTCTGATTGACATTTTCAATGTACGAGAGATCAGGCCCCATTGTTTTAGATATACCTAGAGAATAGATACAAATACAATATAATTCACATCTGTATCCCCGAGAGGGGAGGTACAAATTCAATTCCGCACTTATGTTTCGTCAGTTGTGTTTTAAGTTCATAATAGAGGATGAGGATACTTTTGATGTCGTTTTTCGGATACAATTCTTTGGCAGTGGGAATTAGGAGCCCTTGATCATACGTCATGATAAATGTTTGTTATTATAATTTTGTTGGTTATGATTAATCCAGGGTAGACATGCACGTGCGCCGTCTTGGAGGCGGTTTCGGCTTCAAGATCTCTCGAAGCATTCAGTCGGCGGTCGCGTGCAGTTTGGTCGCCTTCTTGCTAAACAAACCCTGCAGATTTATCCAGCCTATGTCTACCAACACTAGAGTTGCTGGAAAAAGGCTTCCAACAGTAGCTGATTATGAGGTATTGCTTAAATATCATATTCTGTATATACTACAGTACGTATGTTGCTTGTGTACTCTTGTACTGTATGTAAGTATTAAAATTTATCATGGCCAAGGCTACTTTTCAAAACCCTGCCATACATGATTTGGTACCGTATTCCTGTAGTTGTATTAATGAGAAGTAGGCAACATAAAACAAAGACAGCTGTTTTAGGTCGGTGTGAACAACTCCGGTGTCATCCAATACTGTAATATGAACATTTATCAAGACAACGGTTATATGATTAATGAGAATTTCTACTTGCTAAGCTTAGATGCCACTTATAACTGTTACAACAATAGGAGATGGACTTACTCTGCGTATAATACAGTCACAGATACAGCCAAAAATACTTGGTGTAGAGCTCCAGGTAATTATACATAGAACTTAATATTTTTTATAGAATCGCTTCTGACAAGCTATTAAAAGATAAGTTGTGTGCTTGAGGATTTTATAACTTGTGAAGTTTACAAGGTTATAGTAAAAGAGGAAATTTTGCAAAGAAAACGAGACCTCAGAATTTGTTTTCGTCAGTTTTAATTAAAAAGTCACTACTAATTTCTATTGAGACCTTACAATTAAGAAATTTAATTTATAAGTAATGTTTTGCTAAAACTAAAGATGAAAGGGGAAAAAACATTTTAATAATAATTAACTTTCACACAAATTTGACAGCATTTTAAATATCACATTAAAATTATTTTTACGTTAAATAAAACTTCTATTTGTTGGAAGCAACATTTGAAAAACAACTTTTGCTATTACAAATGAAAAGGAAATAATTATCAACTAGTTTATTATTATTTTCACAGGAACATTAGAGCATATTGCCATAGCAGAACTGATGATGGAACAAATATCCTATGAACTATCATTAGATCCTCTAGAAGTTCGTCTAGCGAATTTGGACACTCAAAGATACAACGATGTGAGAGAAGTTGTTCAAACACTAAGAAACAATTCGGAATACAATAAGAGGCGAGTTGAAGTTGACAACTTCAATGCTGCCAATAGATGGAAGAAGCGCGGTCTTCGTTTCTCACTCTTGAGATGGACTCCTATTTCTGCAGGAAATTTCAAAGTCATTATGTCTGTGTATCACGGTGATGGAACTGTTTCTATAACACACGATGGAATCGAAATGGGTCAGGGAATCAACACAAAGGCTGTACAAGTGGCAGCGTACTTATTAAATATTCCTGTAGAAAAGATACAGGTAAAAGCGCCAGCTACTACTTTTCTTCCAAATGGATTCATTTCTGGAGGAAGTGTTACTACTCAGAACATTGGAGTAGGAGTCAGAAAATGCTGTGAAGAATTGTTGAGAAGATTAGAACCTGTTAGGACTCGAATGAACAATCCTCCTTGGGAAGCTTTGGTTAAGGGTGCATTCGATTCTTTCGTAGACCTTCAAACTACAGGCGCTTACAGTGGGACTGAGTTTCAAACATACGATGTATTTGGAGCTACTTTATCTGAAGTTGAAGTAGATATTCTGACTGGAGAAGCAATAGTTCGAAGAGTAGATTTACTGGAAGATGTTGGACGGAGCGTTAATCCAGAACTTGATGTTGGGCAGGTTAGTTGTGTCTTTAAAGAATCGAAATGCCATCGTAGTGATTTCAAATGACTAATAATAAATAACTACCTCTCTCTCGTACATAACGTGGATATAATGGTGGTATGATTTTAAGTATATCCTCCTTTATTTAACTACCTGATGTTGTTTACCTTACAAGCAGAATTTTGTGTCTTTTTCAAACAAATGTAATAAAAATTAACACAATTGCTAACATAAGTTGAGTCATGTTTTTTTTGAATGTTTGGCTAAATTATGTCTTTTTTGTATTTTAAAGGCTGAAGGAGCATTTATAATGGGTTTAGGTCTGTGGACTTGTGAGGAACTCGTGTACAATAGGCAAACTGGCGAGTTGCTAACGGACCGAGCTTGGAACTACTCCGTGGCTCAAGCGCTGGACATACCGTTGGACTTCAGGGTGTACTTCAGGAAGAGATCTATGGGCACTGATAGCGCCTTCGGATCCAAATGTAATAATCTTTTATGCTTGTAACATTATACTATTTGTTATTCATAACTTAGTGATGGCCTTGAGGTGTATGCTTGGTCGTAAATCAAGGCGATCGCGTGTTCGAGCCTCAGACACATACCACTGTCTAAATTATATATTTTATATTGACAGTGAGTTAACACATATTTTAACGAAAGAAGCGATCGTGAAGAAACTTGCATACCTAAAAGTCCTTTAAAAGTTTCTTAAGTGGTGATGAACTAAGTAATGCAGTACTTAATATACTATTTTTTAGGTGTGGGTGAGCCTCCTATCTGCATGTCCGTTTCAATCGCGCTGGCTATCAGAGAAGCAATTGCCGCAGCAAGACTTGAGAATGGAATTCCTACCACACAGTGGTTCCAGATTGGTAAGATCTTCCACTAATGCCTTCATATTGCTTCTTTTTTATTTTTGTTTATCTATTCAGCCTAAAATCATGTATGTTGAATTCATTTTAAAAAATATCGAAATTGTCATTTACTTTTTGTACGAATTTGGTTGCTCATTACGAACAAATGTGTAAGAATTAACAAGAATATGTACCCACTGTTAAAATAAAATTTATATTTTAATTGTGTTATAACTCAAAATTAATCACTGATATTTTAAAATAAATCTTTCGTTTCCAGAGGGACCCTACAATATAGAAAACATCGGAAGCAACGTTGCAGTTAGATTAGAAGACTTGAAATTTTTCTAGTTCCTTAATATATATCGGTATATCTATATCAATGGTACGTAAAAAAACAGTTATTGTAAAATAACGTTGATTGTTAAAAACGTTAGCGTCGGCATTACTTTATTTTAATTGACTTAAAATAGTTTATCAGATAAACTCGAGACGAGTTTCTCATCAAAAACATTTTAAAAACTAGTATTTATAAACTAGTAATTTACTATGAAGGTTAAGTTTATGTTCGTGTAAAATATTTAGCCAAAATAGCCGGTGCTGTGGCTGAGCAATTTTAGTCTACAGATTTTATGATCTTAAGTAAAACAATGTGAATACCCATTGTTATCACAAACTTAAACTAAGTAAATAATTCATGTACTTTCCGTCATTATATATATGCGCTAGGAGTTTCTTAAGGTCACAAAAATCTGAAGTGATAAAATATTTAAACTTTTTTGTGTTAAAACGACTGTGTTATTGTTTGAATATAATATTGATTATAATATTAAACCCGTGTTTTATTTTGTAACGTGGTTTATCGTGAGGTGCGTTTCTGCACCCATATTTCGCCAGGTATCCACGTAGCGCTTCGTATTACGTGGGACTGATATCAGACCAAATTTTCGTTTTTTGAACGCATTTTTAGACTGCTGCTACTGATTAGCTATTTAATAGGAAACTTCCTAGTGGCAAAACCCAATAAAACTGCCCCACACCGGGATCAAACTCTATGTATCGAGCTCAAGGTCATACGTAAAGGCCGCGTATCTGCAATAGATCGAGTTTTACAGGGGAAGGTTAAAACTTAATAACTTTATTAATTCAAATAATTTTAAGCTCATTTTTACATAAAAAGTAATTAGTAATGTGTTCTATCTCTTGTTAGAAAAATATATCAATTTAAGTGAACAATTAAGGCTCTACGACAATTACGCGGATTTGCTTTGACCATAAACTTATAACATTGGAACTTACGAGGAAGGTACGCAGTTTTGAAATTAAACAAATATTATTATTTTAACAACAATATTATTTAATTTTGAAAATAAAACTATACAAAATTAATGTAGAATCTTTGCCTCTTACAAAAGTTAGATAAAATGAATGTAACAAAACCAACGCGAACTTTTTCTCTAAAATCTCTTTGATTTACTGTTATAAACATTAATAATACTCAAGTGTCAACACTAGTTTAATTAAATCTTATATTTATTCAGACGATAATTAGCCTTTTAAGTAATTTTAATTGGAAAACTTCAGAATATCACAAAGCTTAAATATATTAATAAAATAATTATATTATACCAAAACCAAACAGTCTTAGTGATTTAAATTACGTACTTAAAAATAATATTAGGCACTTGTAGGTAACAATAAAAATCAAATTATAAAAAAATCAACAAAGGAACTAAACAAAAGAAATCATTTCTAAAAAAAAAAAAACAATTTGTTCATTTATAAGGTGTGAACAGTTATAGATTACTATTAATTAATAAGAGGTTCCATTTTTTGCTCTTTCTTTGTCTAAAGTCTTTTCTTGTCTAGCTAAATCCTTTCGTGACAAGTGTTCCTGATATTCTTCTTCACTAATATTACCTACTCTATACGAACAACATAGATCACATGCATCTTTTTTTGGTTGAAACAATGCTATGTTTTCATCTTTTAGAACATCTTCAAATAGTTTTCTTGAATCCACTCTCTGCGCCTTTTTTGTTGCCTCTTCAATATAGATACGATATAGTTAACGTTTAGACTGTATTATTGGCTCTACATATAATTTCGTACTTTCTTTTCTGCAGTAGTGAGAAGGAATTTTTGGCAGATCCCTTAAAAATGCTTGCACAAATTCTTTTAACATACTCGTAGGCCGTTGCCTACTCATACGTAGCTCATTATCCTCCTTTCTGTTCATTGTTGTTTCGTTACTCGGTGTCTCTCCTAATGCCTAATGTCCCTAAGAATGTCTTTAAACATACTCTATATTTTTTGTCATTTAATTTCAAATAATACTCTTTTGTACTACTTCGTCTTGAATCAGCTCTTCCAGTGGTTTTTCTGGTAGTCGGTTTTTTATCTACTGAGGATGAAACAAATATTTTTTTCTCAATCCAGCTCATCTCCCAAAATTCTTTAAAAATATTTAATCGTACAGTTTCAGTAAACTTTTCACAGTTAATCTCCTTGCTCCTAATACAATTGCTTGACTTACAAGCCTCTCCAAATGTTCGCGCCGGTTTAATAGACTCTTGTTTGAATTTCTCATGATCTGTCTTCCTGAAACTTATGTATTCCTAACCTAACATTCTTAACCTCTTATTTCTAAACCTCTTTGAAGACATTTTATCTACTTTTCGTTTCCTTATCCTAGACTCAGTTGCAACTTCACGTTCTAAGTGACTTTCAGGAATTAGATCATTATGACTGTCCGTCGATGATGAAACTATCGATGCAAGATTTGTTATTTCAGACATTGGAGCATAATTTGGATCAGCCACAGAGTCATCTGATGAAAAATCAAGGATTGAAGATCCAATTAGTGCGTCTCGTAACATACACTTGCACAATTTAAATAATTTATTGTATTTTGGGAAAAAAATAGATGTTAAATTTTATAATACTAAAAATTTATAATATTTAAAAAAAACTAAACTTGTGTTCAATACCGATTTCAATTTAAAATATACGAAACAAATATTACATTTGAACTTACCTGATGTTGGTACTGTTAAATTTTTACAGTTTTATTGCAAAATTAAATAACAAACTCGTTGCCGGTGTCACCAAATCACTTACGCGGTGTTGACACTTGCTCGCGACGGATACGCAGTGTTGTTACTTTGGCGATTTCTGGCTTCCGATGGGTCAAAATGAACTCGTGTCAAGGTGGTGGCAGCCTATCAAGATTTTGCGGGGTTTGCCCGCTAAAACTTGAATTGGCTACATTTGTCAGATACGCGGAATTATCCAATGCTAGTTTCGCGGATTTGCACTATCCCCGACGATATTGTATAATTAAGCCACAATACTAGATTTTTGTAGCGAAAATAGAAATACATCCAGTGTTAAAATTTCAATTGTATTTAATGACATACAACCTTTTTTTTGTTCTCGGGGGGAAAGCTGTTTATGGCTCCTTGCCGCCAGCCTGGGGGAGGGGGGCGGTAAGCGTATGTCGGGGTCACCGGAATGACATACAACCTGGTGACAGAGAGATAAACGGGCAGCGAAGTTTTAGGAATAGGATCCCGTTTCACCCTTTTGGGTACGGAATCCTAAAAAACAAAGAGCGATGCGACATACAATCAAATGGTATGTTTTAGAGAGAGACATATAGCTGAAACGTATAGCTAAACATATACCTGTTGATTTAGTTCACAGCACTATCTTGTTGCGAATAGGTAGCTATTAATTGACGTATGATAAAGTATGTGTAATAACATTCATTATATTTAATGTTCTATAGTTGCACTTCACTTATTCGTGAAACATGTCGTCAGTAACATCGAGGAAAGTGAAGTTTAAAGTCAACGGCACGGATTGTGAAGGTAAAAGACATTTAATATTAACCGCCACGGTTTCGATTCCCAAAACGAACTAAATTGATCCAATAATATATTTTTGAGATTCTTATTCCTCTTGTAAACATACCCACACGCCAACCTAATTAATAAGTTTTTGTACGCGATTATTGAACGTATTTTATTTTCAATCTTCATCATCAGTCCATATACGTGCCGCTGCTGGGCGCGGGCCTTTTCTACAACCGACGGGATCTTTATTCCACTTTAATAGCGGCTACTATTTGATGGCATAGTGAGGATGGTATACAGTTATATTTGTTTAGTTGGTTGCGAAGTGACGTCAGGAACAACATTATTGGATTATATACGAAAAACATTGAACCTCCATGGAACCAAATACATGTGTCGCGAAGGTGGGTGTGGCGCCTGCATCGTTACAGCCAAGAAGAGTTCCGAAACACCAGAGCAATCTGTCAATTCTGTACGTATTTATTAGGATATAGAACAGACACAGACAAAATATACACAGTCTGGACAGAAATTTTTAATTCAAGTAAATCATTTTTTTTTTATTCTTGGTCTAAGAAAACGGATACGATAATGCTCGTATATTGATATTTGAAAACGTAAAATGTTTTTTAAATGAATAAATAGAATTCGAAATAGTATATAACTTATTAACACTTGACTCGGGAATCAAATCCAGCACTTCTTTATCGCAGACAGTTTACCCATGGGTCCAGAGTAAGGTGAAATATTTTTCTAATTTTAGTGCATGGTATCGGTAACATCATGTCAGGATTGGGAGGTAACCACTATCGAGGACTTGGGAAACAGGAAGAAGGGATATCATGTTCTTCAGACTACGTTGGCTGAAGACAATGGTTCCCAGTGCGGACACTGCTCGCCTGGCTGGGTCATGTCTATGTATGGGTAAGATCATTACAAATAAACTTTATTGCACACATACAACAAAACAAAAGGAAGAAAAAAAAATGAAAGAAAATAATATTTATTGAATCTACATACACGACGACACAAGACTCGTATCTTAGTGTCGGGCCGTGTGACTGTTGGATGCTCATGGTATCATGCTTTTATTTATTGTTGTCGTTTCGTAGTTTACTACAAACCAAGAAGAATCTAACAATGTTAGAAATAGAAAGGGCTTTATCAAGCAACGTCTGCAGATGCACTGGTTACAGACCAATATTGAAAGCATTTAGAAGATTTGCGACGGATGCTCCGAAACAAATTCTTCTCGATATAGAAGACTTGCACAACTGTAAGCAAGGAGAAGGTATCTGTAAAAAGAATTGTGATAATGACGATTGGTGTATTATAACTAAAGAAGAAATACAACAAACTTTAATAAAGATTTGCTTGAAAGATAACAGAGTGTGGTACAGAGTAAGTAAAATTGAAGACATATTTGAGATTTTCAAAATAGAAGGTGACAATTGTTACATGTTGGTAGCAGGAAATACAGCTAAAGGTAAGTCTTCTTCTTTTTCTTCTTTATCAACCCATGTACGCCCACTGCTGAGCACGGGTCTCCTCTACCATTGAGAGGGTTTTAGGCCGTAGTCCACCACGCTGGCCTAGTGCGGGTTGGCGGACTACACACCTAAGAAATTCTTAAGAACTCTTAGGTGTGCAGGTTTCATCACGATGTTTTCCTTCACCGTTAAAGCAAGTGATAATTCAATGTGAATACACACATAACTTCGAAAAGTCAGAGATGTGTGCCTGGGGTTCGAACCCGCGACCGCCGAGATTCTCGACCGCGCGCCTAAACCTCGAGTAATAAGTAGTAATTAATATTTTTACTTACCGGTAAGATTATGAACATACACGTGGTTCAATAAAATTACCCTTAGAATATTGGACTATTCTTTCGAAACACTCAATCAAACCGGTATAACATTTATAATACAACTCATAGTAGGTAATAGAATAATGTATCTATTAATGTGTCCAAGAAAAGATGATAGCATGGCCTGCTTTTATAACAAGCAGGACTAATAAACAGTGCTGGCGAAACACAGCTGTCCAAAAATTCTCTTTCTACCCTACCTTTTATAATTCTACTCGCAATCTTAACTTTTATAAGTGAACTAGCTTTTGCTCGCGACTCCGTCCGCGTAGACTACAGGGTTGAGTGCAGAAGGAAAATAAGTTGTAGTCTATTTTACTTCTCAGAGCCCTATTTATGTCCATACCAATAATCATACAATTCGGTCAAATTGTTCAAACGTGAAACCGTAACGCGTCGATCGGCGCCTTGTGCATCATTATTGCGCGCTTGATCAATATTTTAAAACTGCAATATCTTTTAAGATACTCAGTGAAATCAAATGATATAAAGGGCAATTTTATATAAAATTAAATACTTGTAATGAATAACGTATTTTTATTGATAAGGATTAATATCATATTTATAAAAACACCTCCACAAATAAAACATTATTTTAAAATAAATTTGGTTAGGATAAAAAACTTTATAGTGAGCCAACCTTAAAAAATAGACATATGCTGTCGCGGACTTTTTTTAGAACTTTTAAAGAAGAACATTTCTCTCATACATTATTTTAGCGAAACTTTAACCGTTTCCGCAGCGCACGCAGCGGAAGCTCACAAAAAGGAAAAAATGTCCCCGATTCTGAAACATTCTTTATTGCTGCTCCGCTCCTATTCGTCGTAGCGTGATGTTATATAGCCTAAAGCCTTCCTCGATAAATGTTCTATCTAACAGTGAAAGAATTTTTCAAATCGGACCAGTAGTTCCTGAGATCCTAGCGTTCAAACAAACAAACAAACAAACAAACAAACAAACAAACAAACAAACTCTTCAGCTTTATAATATTAGTATAGATTTAAAAATTAACAATCTGTTGTTTTAGGAGCATACCCTATAGAAGAATATCCCAAAATACTGATCGATATAAGCGTCGTTAAAGAGCTAAAAAAATGTGAAGTTGACCAAAATCTGGTAATCGGTGCCGGAAGCACTGTGTTGCGTGTCGCTTGTCGGCCGCTGCTTGGGCGCGGCAAGCTTGCTGGGCGTAAGATTCGGAGTAATCCGAACGCCGGTACCCAGCCCCTAAGATGTCTTCCACGTCGAAGATTGCCGGTTTGTAGGTGTATTTGGGAGCAAATAAAACGCAGGCAAACAATAGAAAATGCCGTTGTCACTCGCTCGAAAATGCCCTACACGACCCCCCCTCCTTGAAGTATGTAGGACGGAGTCGCTGCAACAGTGCTGCCCTTGTGGTCGCACTGTCTTCTTGCCAGAAGCGTGCTCTTCCGATAGCGCTGTCTTCTTTTCTTCCCGTAGCGCCGTCTTCTTTCTTCCCGTAGCGCCGTCTTCTAGAAGATATCGCTGTCTCGCTCTCGCCGATAGTCGTCTTCTTCTAGCAGGTCTCGTAGTCTTCTTCTTCTTGTAGGTCTTGCTGTTTTCCTTCTTGTTGTTCTCGCTGTCTTGCTTGTAGATTCCCATACATCCTTCGGTTTTTGCGCGCGCTTACCTACTCCGCGGCTATCCCGTAAGGAGGCCCCATGCAATTCGAACTTAATTTCGTTGCGTTTTTATTACGGCGAGTGACTATATTGGCTTTTATTTTAAAAGTGTTTTAACCTATATACATGTATCTTATGTCTAAATGTGAGTCTAGTTGTGCTCTACATACATCAATAATTTATACACTTAACTTATTCTTATTGTAAAAAATATAAACGAAAAACACACAAAAATCTCAAGTTTTCTTATCGAGCCGAGTATGAAACAGTCATAATCTCGGCTCGGCTGTTATGTTAAAATGCCGCTCGTGGTCCCTCGAGATAGCGTCGCTTACATCCTCCCCCTCGTGCGCAGCACCATCCTCTCGTCCTGGCGACGCCGCCGGCACCAGCAACACCGCCTTGGAGCTTGGTCGTCGCAACACGCCGTTCGTCGTGCGTATCCCGATGACCCGGGTACGTCCGTCGGGCCCGGGATGGACATCGATGACTTCTCCTCTTGGCCAGATGCAGCGAGGCATGGTGGCGTCCACTATGAGGACGACGTCACCACACCGAAAGTCCCGGTCGCTCGCTCGCCCGCAGATCCGACGTGGTAAAAGTGTGGGGAGGTATTCTCTCACCCACCGGCTCCAGAAGTGGTCCGCTAACCGCTGCGCTGTCCTCCACGACCTCCGTCCAGACAAGTCCGAGTCTGTGAATACTCCTATCCGTCGAGCACCACAGGATCTCCCAATCAAAAAGTGATTCGGCGTCAGCGCTTCTTCTGGCGATTCTTCTTCAATGACGAGCGGTCGTGAATTTACTATGTGTTCCGCTTCGGTGATGAGCGTGTGGAGGACTTCTTCTTGAGGATGTCTTTCCTTGAGCGTAACAGCCAGGGCAACCTTTATCGATCGGACTAAACGCTCCCAGGCTCCTCCCATGTTTGGCGCACCGGGTGGGATGAATTTCCACCGGATTCCCAATTCTTCTGACGCGTCGACTAACTCTTCCTTCTTCAGCTCTTCCAAGGCCTCTTTCAGTTCTTTGTTGGCGCCGACGAAGTTCGTTCCGTTGTCGCTGAAGATGGTGTGTGGCATCCCTCTTCTGGCGGCCATTCGTCGTAACGCCAAGATCATGGAGCTCGCAGAGAGTGACGGTGCGAGTTCCACGTGGACTGCTCTCGTGGTTAAGCATGTGAAAAGCACTCCCCATCTCTTCTCGTGTCTTCGTCCGACTGTGATGGTCATGGGGCCGAAGTAGTCGACTCCCGTGTTGGTGAATGGGTGTTCACCATGACGCAACCTCTCCACGGGTAAGTCACCCACCGGTGGTTGTTGCGGCGCACTCCGGTGTACTTTACACCACTGACATTGGTGTACGATGCGTCGCACCGCTGACCGCAGGCCGATCACCCAGAACCTCTGGCGAACTTCGTTCATCACTGTGGCATGGTTCCCGTGGTTGAAATGCTCGTGATAATTTCGGAGAAGGAGTTTCGTTAAGTGGTGACGGCTGTCCAGAATCACCGGTCTCTTCGCCTCTCTGGCAATGTGTGGCACTGCGTCGATCCGTCCATGTACTTTTAGCAAACCTTCTTCTAGGATGACTCCTATCTTACGTAGCTTGCTATCCTTGCTCACCTGCTTGCCTTGTCTAATGGATTTGATCTCTTGCTTAAAATCCTCTTCTTGACATCTCTTAAACAACAGATTCTCTGCAGCCTTTACATGCTCGAGGTCTAAAGGCAAGAATCTTTTTGCTGGGGCGAGCGGGACACTTTGCTTCTTGCCGTCGGAACATCTCTTAATGACGCGTCTCCACGTCGGATCTTCTTTCTCCATCTTGCGAGCAATATTTATCGGCCGCCCTTTACCACATAAATACAGGAACTGTATTACTCGGGCGGTTGCTCTCACAAGCCGGATCCATCTTGAGAATCGCTCTGGCTCTGGTGTGGCGAACTCAGACGTGGTTCTGACTGTAGCGACGATACGACTTTCCTTTTCTTCCCCTGTACTCTCGGTTCGGAAATCTCGCGCCCTTGGCCATGATTCTTCGCCGTCGCGCAGGAAGGCAGGACCCGTGAACCAGCGGTGATTTGCGTCGAAGTCCTTCGGTACTCCTCGAGTCGCGTCATCCGCAGGGTTCTGCTTGGACGGTACCCAGCGCCATTGTTGTGGTCGCGTAGTCTCTTCTATCTCGGCCAGTCTGTGCGCGACGAAAGGCTTGAATGTTCTTGGGTCCGTCTTGATCCACGAGAGTACGGTACTCGAGTCTGTCCAATAAGTGACTCTTTGGACTGCCATGTCGATCTCCTCGCGTACCGCTTGTGCCATCCGAGTCGCTAAGAGCGCCGCTTGAAGTTCCAGCCTGGGTATAGAGACTGGCTTCAACGGTGTCACCCTGGATTTGCCCGCCAATAAAGTCACATTGTATCTATTATTGTCACATCGCTGCCTCCAATATGTGGCGCAGGCGTACGCGGTCTCGCTTGCGTCGCTGAACACGTGAAGCTCCCCCTCGTGGTCCTTCTGGGCGATACAACGAGGGAGCCTCAATTCTTCAAGCAGCATCAGGCTGTTCAGGTAAGCGTCCCAGTACTTCTCTTCTTCTGGTCTTATAACCTCGTCCCATCCGACCCCGCTCTTCCAAATATCTTGGATCAGCCGTTTTCCTTGAATTAGCACAGGAGTGGCTAACCCTAATGGGTCGAACGTGGACATAACCGCACTGGTTACTTCCCTCTTAGTGGGCGTCTTCTCTTTGTTCGACACTTCTTTGCTGACGTTCCTCATCTGCGTCCGGAAACCCAATGTGTCTTCTGCCGTGAACCAGCGCAGCCCCAGTGTTTTCTCTTCTTTTGAACCTAGCTCCACCTCTCGGTTCTCTGGTTCTTGTCCGAGTGCCGTCGATATTCCCCTTCTGTTCGACACCCATCCCCGTAATTCAAACTTGGCGGCGCGGTGAATGGCATCTACTTGCTTCGCTATCTTGACGGCCTCTTCTGCGCCTTTGAAGCTCTGTAGGTAGTCATCCATGTAATGATTGCGATCCACCGCGCGCGCTGCTTCTGGGTATCGATCCGCGAATCTCGCCGCATTTTTATTCTTCACAAATATTGCGGCACTCGGTGAGCAGGCCGCTCCGAAGATCAGGGAAGACATTCTGTATTCTTGCGGTGGTCCCGTTCGTCTGTCGCCTCTCCACAAGAATCGTAAGCTGTCGCGGTCTTCATTCCTTATTTTAATTTGCAGGAACATCTCCTTTATGTCAGCTGCTATGGCGACGGGCCACTGCCGGAATCTCAGCAGCACTCCAAACAGCGATTGTAACAGATCTGGTCCGGGCAAGAGGGCGTCGTTTAAACTTTTGCCACAAAACTTTGCAGCGGCGTCGAACACTAGTCGGCGTTTCTTCTTGGTAGGATGTGTCACCGTGAAGTGTGGTAGGTACCATATCCTTCCCGACTCTGGTTTCGCATCTGCCCTTTCCGCATAACCGCTGTCAATCAGGTTATTTATTTCCCTTTCGTATTCTTCTTTATGGCTCGGATCCTTGTCGATCTTCCTTTCCATTGAGTACAGGCGGGTCTCGGCGGACTTGAAATTATTCGGTAGTTTCTCTTCCGCGTTCTTCCATAGTAACCCGACTTCGTATCTCCCGCTAGACAGTTGACGGCTCGTACTGTCTAATATTCTTAACGCTTGTCCATCTGCGTCGGTCGTCGGCCGTCGTGGCATTACTCCGAGTGATTCCACGGCGAAATGCTCCTTAATGAGGGTGTCAAGATCTTCCTCTCTTGTGGACACGTGTGCGCACGTTGTGTGACGTATCGCCCTCGTGTTGCCTCCGTCGCAACCGTGTAGGACCCATCCGAGAAGAGTGAATGACGCCACCGGTTGACTTCGCGGGCCTTTCTTCGTGCTCTTAGAGACGATCAACTCCCAGTTGTCTTGCCCGATCAACATCCTTGGAGCTTCTTCGGCGTACGTCAATTGATCCGTCAGGTCGCGGAGATGCGCGCATCCTTTGAGGCGATCCTTCTCTATCTTCTGAGGTGCGAGACGAATGTCGTCGACGGTTCTCGCACCTGTCACTCTTCTTTTATTCTTCTGGTGGGCGCCTCGGATCGTGAAGTCAAGTTTCATTGAATTTGTTTTTGTCACCTTCTTGCCGCCGACGGTCTCAATGACTAACCTCTCTTGTGGTCCTTGTAATCCAATATCTTCTGCTACTGTGGAATCTACCAATGTCACGGTAGATCCTTCATCCAACAAGGCGAGAATCTTCTTTGACCCTTTCGGGCCATATATTTCCACCGGCGCAATTTTTAGATATGCCCTTTTGCTGCCGGCGAAATTGACGGCGACGCGCACGTTGCTCGTCGTCTCCCCTGGTGGCTCCTCTGGTGCCTCTTGAACTGCGCGATCTTCGTGGAGTAGCGCATGATGCCACCTTTTACATTTCTTGCAAGCCGGAGCTCTACAAGTTTCCTTGCGATGCCGTCCGTGAAGACATTTGAAACACAACCCGCTCTTCTTCACGGAACCCCATCGATCCTTCACAGGAGCTTGCGCAAACTTCGAACATTCAGCCACACGATGGTTTCCTTGACAATATGCACACTCGCTGGTCTTCGCTTCAGTAGCTGTGTGTGCTATCTGCCTCACTGGAATCTGTCGTCTTGTGGGTCCCGCTTCTTGCACGGCGTATGGTCCGCATCGGTCCGCCTCCCTGTTGAGGAACTTCGTTATCATCAACAGGTCGGGATCTTCCGGCTCCTTGTCGGCCGCGAAGTCGAACCACCGATAACGGATGACTGCCGGCATCTTGTCCACAATACACTTCAGCATTTCCGGCGACTGTAGATATTGTGGCTTCTTCAGGCCTCTGATGGCGGCGACGGTGTTGTTAACATAACTGGCGAATACACACACGTCGCGGGCGTTCTCGCTGAGACGTGGCAAAGTCTTCAGTTTCTCCAATTCCGCCAGTACTAATGCGTCGGGTCTTCCAAAACGGCGGCGTAATGCTTCCAGGACCTCTTGGGGTTTGCAGTCAGAGTAGAGTGCGCTCTTGACCGCGTCCCTGGCTAGTCCCTTGATCGCCTTCCTTAACCGGGCCATGTTCTGCGTGTCGGTGAATAGCGGTGCCGTATCGTCGTAGACTGTCTTGAAGGCTGTCCATTCTCCGCTATTTCCGTCGAACGCTGGCATCTCATGTTGAAATGAAGGCGTCGCCGTCGTCGTTCCCGGCTTCGCGGTCGCGATTGCTTTTAATATCGCGTCCGCAAGGTTCTGCGTGTCACTGCGTTCGGTGGTCGGTGCGGCTTCGGTGAGTGGCGGTGCCATATCCTTGTGCCCTTTTCCCTCGGGCTCCACCGTCGTCTGCACCCATCGTGACACGTCCTCTTCTTTATTGATGGGTTCTTCATCAGCGAGAGAGTCTTCATCATCCTCCAGCTGTATGAGCTCTAAATGAGCACTTGCTCGTGCCGCCGCTGCTTGCGCCACTTCAAGTTGCAATTTCGCTAACTCCGCCTTCGCTTCCAGTTCCCTCTTCCTCCGCTGATATGATCGCGCCGTGCTTCCGAGTCTGACAGACGTGGCTCGTGTCAGAAGAGGTGCTTCGTCCCTCGGTGCTCGTCGGTAGTCGGTTGCGGTCGTCATGGTCACTGTAGTTCCATGAGTCCACGTCGTGGTCGGCGTCGATCCTGACGTGGTCGCCGTCGTTGAGGTGATGGCTGGATTGGCAGACGTCGTTGCTTCAGGTTGCGCAGCAGCTTCTGGCTGCACGGTGCTCTTGTTGCTTCTGGTGGTCGGCATCTTGACGCGAAGAGGATCCGGCTCGAAGGACCAGTTGTTGCGTGTCGCTTGTCGGCCGCTGCTTGGGCGCGGCAAGCTTGCTGGGCGTAAGATTCGGAGTAATCCGAACGCCGGTACCCAGCCCCTAAGATGTCTTCCACGTCGAAGATTGCCGGTTTGTAGGTGTATTTGGGAGCAAATAAAACGCAGGCAAACAATAGAAAATGCCGTTGTCACTCGCTCGAAAATGCCCTACACGACCCCCCCTCCTTGAAGTATGTAGGACGGAGTCGCTGCAACAGTGCTGCCCTTGTGGTCGCACTGTCTTCTTGCCAGAAGCGTGCTCTTCCGATAGCGCTGTCTTCTTTTCTTCCCGTAGCGCCGTCTTCTTTCTTCCCGTAGCGCCGTCTTCTAGAAGATATCGCTGTCTCGCTCTCGCCGATAGTCGTCTTCTTCTAGCAGGTCTCGTAGTCTTCTTCTTCTTGTAGGTCTTGCTGTTTTCCTTCTTGTTGTTCTCGCTGTCTTGCTTGTAGATTCCCATACATCCTTCGGTTTTTGCGCGCGCTTACCTACTCCGCGGCTATCCCGTAAGGAGGCCCCATGCAATTCGAACTTAATTTCGTTGCGTTTTTATTACGGCGAGTGACTATATTGGCTTTTATTTTAAAAGTGTTTTAACCTATATACATGTATCTTATGTCTAAATGTGAGTCTAGTTGTGCTCTACATACATCAATAATTTATACACTTAACTTATTCTTATTGTAAAAAATATAAACGAAAAACACACAAAAATCTCAAGTTTTCTTATCGAGCCGAGTATGAAACAGTCATAATCTCGGCTCGGCTGTTATGTTAAAATGCCGCTCGTGGTCCCTCGAGATAGCGTCGCTTACACACTGTGACTGAAATTTTAAACGTGTTTCATATTGTGGCAGAAGAAGAAGATTTTTCATATTTAACCAAACTCGAGGAACATTTGCAAATGGTTGCTCATTTGTCGATAAGAAACGTGAGTAATATTCTGTAGCTATGTTTTACTATCATTTAATTGCGTACTTAAATTTAGTGCGGAAGCTGATTACCAGACTTTCTTTACGAGAATTTTTACTTACGCTAATTTGTTACCTCTAATAGTTTAACATTTTTGTGGGTTCGCCTTAACTTTTTTATGAGATACATAAATTAACATTTCATTTACCTTGATGATGCCTTGTTTGTTACCGTTTTATGGTAATGGTTGCATAGTTTTTATAGTACTTATGCACAAAATATCACTTACTCTGGATGCAACTAACTGGATGCCAACAATCCAAGATTCCTCGACAAGCGTTTTTGATCAGGGACTCAAACAGTCTAAAGAACGTATTATAATTATCAATAAAATTAAAATTAGTTTGGATTTAATATAAAATTGGTAAAATAATATTCTTCTTTTAAAAACCTAGTTACTAAATATAACGGGATTTTTCAATACTTCAAAAACTTTTTGACTGAAACATTTGACTTTGCGCTTCTCGGTTTTTACAGCAGATAAGTAAATTATACTACTGTGAATGATTATTTTTCTAAAATTACTACATTTTTCCAGTTGGCTACACTAGCCGGTAATCTGATGATAAAGCATCAGCATCGGGAATTTCCTTCGGATTTATATCTTCTGCTGGAATGTGTCGGAGCGCAGCTAACCTTGTGTAAGTTATAATCATCTTCATCATCAGTGGCGGTACTTCCATAGAAGCCCGAAAGCCCGACTTGCCTTACATAGTTCCGAATAACGAACTTAACGATTGTTTATTTATAAAATAACGCTATAAACGTGAATGTGAGTACTAACCGGTAGGTATTTATTAGTCTTACGTACCAAAAAAAATATGCTGCTACTAAATAAACATTTGGGCTTGCCTTAGTTTGACACCCTAGGCACGCCACTGTTCATCATCAGCCCATATACGTTCCACTGCTGGGCACGAGCCTCTTCTGCCACTGAGAGTTTAACACTTAGTCTATCACGCTGACCTAGTGCAGTTGTGCGCAATATATAGGTACCGAAGGAATTCCTTAGAACTTTTATTTGTGCAGATGTCTTGCGATTTATTCCTTCATCGTTAAAGTATAAGTCATATTGAATACACATACACCTTTGAAGAGTGAGAGGTTTGTCATCTGTGGGGTAGCCGCAATCGTGGAGATTCCCAACCGCGTGGCTCAACCTTGGGGCCACCCAATTTACACTATTGTCTTGTAATTATTGAATATCTAAAGATGGTACTAGTCTACGATTCTTAAATACCGATTCAAATAAGCCACCATTATTACTAATTGCTGATATTTACTGAGACGGTAGTTGAAAAATATTAAGAACTTATATGAGTCTCTTTGCATAAATAATTGTGACTTTGACTTTAATCAAAATCTATTCTAGGCAGTCGACATTCCACATTAACTTTACTACATTTACTATGAGTTTCAGAATAGCGATTATCGCATCAGTCCAGAAAGACGCATTCCTGCTCATTTTCATAATTTATGACTACAGGTTCAAAGACGAGAGGGTCTTTTCTGAAATTCAAAACAGTGACAATGCAAGAGTTTCTTGAAACTGAAATGAGGGGGAAATTAATAGTTAATGTTCTGCTGCCGCCGTTAAGCTGCGAGTTTAGAATCGTGACACACAAGGTATTAAATGTTTTACAGCATTATTTTAGAAACGTGAATATTATCAGCTATTTCATGTGTTTTATGTGTTTTTGGCTCTAAATGTGTTATTACGTATAGTTAAAAAATATTATTGGACAAATTTCGACCTAATAAAAAAAATAGTAGTTAATTGTTATTTATAACTTTTTTTGGGATGGTTTACGCTTTCTTTGGGAGGCCTACGATCTGCAGTGCACGGCTGACTATATAGTATATAAACAATTATGTGATCTTCCATTTGAAGACAGCACTTTTTAGTGAAGATTCAATGCTGGTTGAAATTTTTTAAAAAGGGATATTGAAATAAAATATCATTTCCAGGTGATGCATCGTGGCCAGTCAGCTCATGCTATAGTAAACGCAGCGTTTATGTACCAACTCACAAACAACAATGCAGTCAAAACATGCAGAATTGTTTATGGAGGGTTATCACCGCAATTTAACCGAGCCACCAAAACAGAAAATTTCCTACAAGGGAAAAATCTATTTACCAACAGTACATTGAAGGCTGCACTGAAAGTTTTGGAAGGCGAGCTAATTGTTACTGGAGGACCTCCTAAAACATCGATAGCGTATAGAAAACATTTGGCTTTGGGATTATTTTATAAGGTTTTTTTTGTACCTTAAATAACAAAAGTAAGATAAGCATTTTAAGTACAGTCAAAAGAGATTTCTGTCTTCAAGTTATAAACTTTATCTGTGACAATGACTTTATGGATAAAAATGGACTTATTGTTTTGGATAATAACATAATACTTTTTTTCTTTCAGGGTCTATTATCCCTTTGTCCTAAAGATAAAGTCATTGGACCAAATCGTTCTGGAGCCATCACAATTCATAGCACAAGACCAGTATCAACAGCTAGTCAAGTTTACAAAACTGATTCCTCCTTGTGGCCTCTGAATCAGCCAATACCAAAAGTGGAAGCATTGGTAAATAGTGAATATTGGTGAATAGTGGTTTTGTAAAAATCATTGAATGATCTACATCATATTATCTAAGACTCCTTCATAGTGTAATAGAGTCGAAATCAATCACATATGCAGACTCAAAGTCTTCTTAGTCTTAATGGTTCTAGATTTTCTTGAGATTTGGGCCTTTGTGTTTGTGAGGTCGAACTGTCTCTCGCGGCATCGATACCAAAACTGTCGTAACTTAGTGTGGGTTCAGAAATATGTTATTTTGGATGTTTCCTCAGATTCAGTGTGCAGGCGAAGCTTCCTACACTGATGACATACCAACACAACCCTATGAAATGGCTGCGGCATTTGTGCTTACCACTGTACCGACAGGGGAAATCGTGCGTATCGACGCAAGCAAGGCGCTGGTAAAAAATTTGTTCACGAAAGATTATTAAGATTGGAGTCGGAATAGAATAGCCTTTAAGAGAATTAGACAGAAATGTCTCCATATACAAGTTTAATTAACTATGTTTTATGCAGTATATTTCCAGTCCGTGCTACTATTACGAAAAAAATATATCACTTTATACATATTATATACTCTATACCTCATCATCATTATTATCATCAGCCAATTTTGGTCCACTGCTGGACATAGGCCTCCCCAAATGACTTCCACCGGGAACGGTCGCAAGCCACCTGCAGCCAGTGACGTTCCGCGACCTTGACAAGGTCTTTACTCTATACCTAAAAATTGAAAATTTCACAGCACTCACAGACTTATATTGTGGGTCCTAATATGATAAGAACCACAGTATACTAAAGCGTGTTCAATATATATTTCAAAATGAGTATGATAATAAGTTTTTTTTACATAGAAATGTAAGGGAGTGCTAGCGTTCTACACGGCTAAAGACATACCAGGTTTGAACTCATTTACACCTGCCGATGCATCGTTCTATGTAGTCAATGAAGAAGTATTTTGCAACGGAACTGTGAAGTATCACAGTCAGCCAATTGGAATAGTTGTAGCTGAAACGCAAGAAATAGCTAACAATGCAACGAAGTTAGTTGATGTTACGTACAAAAATGTAACCAAACCTGTATTAACAATTGAACAAGCGAAATGTGATCCTGCAAGAATTACTTTGTATGGTTCCAATGACGCAACAAATAGAGGGAACGATGTGGTAAAGGTTATCAAAAACAGCAACGCAGTGCTCGGCCAGTATCATTTTATTATGGAAAATATGACGTGTCTGGCACAACCCTCGGACGAAGGACTAGAGATCCACGCCACAGCGCACTGGTTGGATGGAATGCAGTTAATGATATCTAGAGCACTGAATATTGCGCAGAACAGGTAAATAGATTAAAAATATCCTAAATGTATATTAACTTTAGGCAGGTATTATTGCAAATAGAGCATCAACCGATCTCTTTCTATTGAATCTATTGATTTTAATCATCGTGAGGAAACCTGCACACTTAAAAAAGTTCTTAGGATTTTTGCATTTAGTCCCGCAACCTGCACTAGACCACTGTGGTCGAATAAGACCTAAACCATTAGGCTCGTGTCCAGCAGTAAGTCTTATATAAGGTGATGATATCTTTAATTTCACCTTAAATGTCAATTGTATCAAGTTTTTGAAGCTTTTTGGTAAATTATGAAGCATTTCAGTCCCAATATTGTACCTTTCTGATCGTTAATATCATTAATTCAGGATCGATGTCCACATGCGCCGTCTCGGGGGTTCGTACGGAATCAAATTAACACGGGCCATTCAAAGTGCGGTAGCGTGTAGTCTAGCCGCGTTTCTACTGAACAGACCGTGTCGCTTCGTAGTGCCATTGACGGTTGCGACAAAAGCATCTGGGAAACGCCTTCCTTGTTTGAACGACTTTGAGGTAAATAAGAAACAGGTTCGAGTTAATGTTACTAATAAGATTTTTTTTCAATTGAATAAATAGAAGCAATGTAGCGCGAACTTGATAAAAATAGCTTTTTCTGTTAAGGTTGGCGTAAACAGCGTTGGTAAAATTCAATACATGAATTACGACATATATGAAGACAATGGGTACTTAGTGAATGAGCAGTTCTCGGCTATCGTGATGGATGGGTTCAACAGCTGCTATGACAAGTCTACGTGGAACTTCAGGAATTTCAATGCAATTACTGATACAGCTAAGAACTCCTGGTGCCGAGGTCCTGGTTAGTAAATTCATACAACAAATCTAAGGGGGCTAAAACGGGGCTAGTTTATTGCCGTTATTTGGGCATTTCTTCGAGGCAAAAAAACACAAGACACACGCTTATAAATATACCGTGACGAAAAGTGAGAGTGACACTCAAAATTTAACATAAATAAAATCTTTTACCATATTATTTTTACACTATAAAATATTGTCTTGGAAACAAATACTTATTGACATGACGTTGAAATTCATTTTAGGTAATCTTGAAACCGTGGCAATGATAGAACACGTCATGGAGCAAATAGCGTATGAACTTTCACTGGATCCTTTAAAAGTACGTCTAGCAAACATTGCTCCAGAATATACTTCCATCAAAGAAATGTATGAAACTGTCAGAATCAACTCCAAGTACGATGAAAGGCGCGCAGCTGTTAATATATTTAATGCCGAAAATCGTTGGAAAAAGCGAGGATTAAGATTCTGTTTCATGAGATGGTCGCCAGTGCCAGTTGGAGTCTTAGAAGTCAATCTTGCAGTCTTTCATGGCGACGGGTCAGTAGTAATCACTCACGGAGGCATAGAAATGGGCCAGGGTTTGAATACAAAGGCAGTACAAATATGTGCCTATCTACTGAATATACCCATTGATAAAATTATAGTGAAGGAGAACAATACTACTACAGCGCCAAATGTTTACGCTACTGCCGGTAGTTTGGGATCCCAGAACGTAGCGTATGGAGTAAGACAGTGCTGTGAAGAACTTCTAAGACGATTGAAACCTTTAAGGCTAAAGTTAGGTGATCCTACATGGGAAGAGCTTATAAAAACTGCGTTTGACAGTAATGTCGATTTGCTAACTCATTGCTTTGTCAGTCCTGATAAAATTCAGAAATATAATTACGTCGTGTATGGAGTGGCGTTGGCTGAAGTGGAAGTGGACATACTGACTGGAGAGACTGAAATTATAAGAGTGGACTTGGAAGAAGACATCGGATTTAGTATAAGTCCATTGGTTGATGTTGGACAGGTATTTTCTAATCTACTTTACATGAATAACGGTAGTGTGATTCTAGCAAACCTAAAAGATACCTAAGAAGCGACATGTTAATATGTATTTTTCTGAAGACATTATAAATATTATGACACTGAGTAATTGTAATATTACCGCCTGACTTATTTGGTCTAAGATAGATTTTAATTTTTTTTGCGATGTTGGCGCTACCCTACAATATAAGAACATAGTTGTTATTGTCATCAATAAAATGAATTTGTAGTTATAGTCCTCTACAATTAACGACCAATCTCATTACGTGGACGACATGTCAGTTAGTTAATAAAGAACAAAAACTTAACTTGATTTATGATTCAATTGATTATACAATTTATTTTGCTAGGTTGAAGGAGCATTTATAATGGGAATGGGATACTGGACTTCCGAACAACTAGTATATCACGAAGATACCGGGGAATTGCTAACCACTCGCACCTGGGATTACTTGGTTCCACTCGCTACGGACATCCCGCAGGATTTCAGAGTGTATTTCAGAAAAAATTCTTACAGTTTCAAAGATATCTTTGGAGCTAAAGGTATTAGAAAATTCAAGTTCTTTCGCTTTATTTTTCACAAGTACACATTCGTAGCGGTTATTGCACCGTATTTTAAGATTCATATTTGATAAATATCTTATGGATATTTGGTCGCGAGATTTGATTCTTATCGATATTTTGAAGTTTTTTTAGCGAAATCTAAAACACTTTTAATAAAGAGTTTCAAGCCAACCCACCAGTTTTGACTGACGCGACTTGATTAACTGAAGCTAGTCAGTACATAAACAGTCATGGTGGGGATTCGGTTTGCGCCTGGCATAAAGTCCTAGGTCCGATTCCCTTAGTCACTCTGACTTTTGGATGTTAAGTATTTATAACATTATCACACACTTGCAAACTTTAGAGACCATTTCTCAGGTTTGAAGAAGGTCCATGCCCAGCAGTGGGACGTATATGGGTTCATGTAAGTGAAGAAAAATCTAGAAAGCAGGATTGTTTTTTGCACCAGGTAATAATGTATTCAACTTTACCGTTAACAATATATTTCTTCGATTCTAGCTCTAGGCGAGCCACCCATATGCTTGTCTGTGGTTGTTGCGTTTGCCATAAGAGAAGCTGTGGTATCTGCAAGAAGTGATTCCGGCATTCCAACAACACAATGGTTTTCTATTAGTAAGTTTTGGTATATAAGGGACTTTTTAGATAATTACACAAATCTACGATGATAGTCATTCGTGATACTTGTCTCGTGGCCTTGCGGCTTAAGTATATACCACCAGGTCTTGCGTTCGGTTTTTCCATTACGAAATTCTCAGTAGCAGCAAAGAGTCTGGAATTTTGCGGGGTATTCAGGGGTGAGGTTATGTATGTGTCATTCTCTATAATGATTGCACTGGCAGTTTGCATTTGGTATTAAAATATATTTTTTCACCACCAGACAACCCCCCCACTCCTGGACACAGGCTTCCTCTACCATTGAGAGTTTAAGTTATTTTTCAACAATAATTATCTTCCATCAATCACCACATTCATACCGAGAATCGCTTCCATAGCATTTTGTGTTTACAGATTAAATATTTCGCCATTTTTCTTCGGCATCATAAAACTGCAATATAGTATGGTCTCCAAACTGCATTAATATTGAACGTGTTCTATTTCCAGAGGGGCCATACACCGTCGAAAAGATAGCGCTTGCAGCCGAGACCAACATCGAAGATTTTAAATTCTAATAATTTAATTTTAAAATCTTAAGTTTTCGTTCCACAAGCTATAATTTTTTGTATTCAAACTTTATTAAGAAAATAAGATTTTTGGCTTATTTAATGGTTTAGTAGCAATTTGCGTAATGTTTAATTATAACTACGTTATATCATACCGATGATTGGATTATGGACCGGGACGGTTGGCGCTTACTTGCGGAGGCCTACGTTCAGCAGTGGACGGCGATAGGCTGAGTATATATATCAGACAGGTTTTTTTTTTTTTTTTTTTTTTTTTTTTTTTTTTTTTTTTTTTTTTTTTTTTTATGGGAAAGGAGGCAAACGAGCCAGTGAGCCACCTGATGTTAAGTGGTCAACACCGCCCATGAACACCCACAATACCGGAGGAATCATCGGTGCGTTGCCGGCCTTTGAGAAAGATAAAGGCTCTTTTTTTGAAGGTCCCTAGATCGTATCCATTTGGAAATACTGCCGACGGAAGCTGATTCCACAAAGTTGTTGTGCGTGGAATGAAACACCGTTTGAACCGCACTGTCGAAGAGCGCCATTCATCCAGATGGTAGGGATGAAACTTTAATTTTCTTATTTATAACAACTACTTAGGCCATAGTCCGCTACGCTGGTCTTGTATAAGTCAGCGGTTTACACACCTAAGAAATTCCTAAGAACTTATAGATGTACAGGTTTCCTCGCGATGTTTGCTTTCACTTTTGAAGTACACGATAATTCATTATGATTACACACAGAATTTTGAAAAATAAGACATATTATGTGCCTGGGTATTGAACCTGCGACGGTGGAGATTCTCGATAGCATGCCAAAATAAAACTAGAGGCCAACACTACTATCATCAACAGGCAATTAGCGTCCACTGCTATGCTTACCCACTGACCTCCGCCGGGATCGGTCGGAAGCCGCCTGCAGCCAGTGGCGTCCTTTATAAGCTCAATCTTTCTTCACTACTATGATGTATATAAAATAAAATAAAAAAAACTGCGCGAAAAATCTAGTTTTAGTTATGATAAAACTGAAATCTGAACAAACACTCGTAAAAAATGGTTTAATCCATTGAAAAGCCTCCGTTTAATTATACAGAATGCAAACTTAGCAGACAATTGTCAATAAACTGTTTGTCTTTGAATATAGTTCGTGATTAAATTTCAATTAACGTAGTTCCAATTAAGTCGACGTCAGTCTTATAATCGGATAAAAATTAATTGCTTAAATTTTTAGATTAGTTACTTTATATTAGAGAAAAGCTTTTTATGAGGTTCGAAATTTTTTGCGTACTATAAAAACGAAATATTTACATTATAGATTCGATTAAAAGCCGTTGAAAAACCTTACACGTGGTACTCAGCCTGTAAATTTTTTGACAAAACACGTGGTTAACTTGAGGCCGATATTTTTGTCTCTGGTTTTAAAAACATTTCTCTTACCCTTCGGAATTTATGGTTACTTTGCCGCTCTGATATTTTCAATAGCCTGAAAAGGAATATAGCATTACCAAAGTGCAATTCACCGCTATTAAGGGACGCGTAGGCTCCGGGTTTAGGTAGGATTCCGTAAATGAATTCAAAGAAAAGGTAACCTAGCTTATATCATGTTTTCGCTTATATCTTCTATTTGTTTGAATTTTAGTAACCATCATCTACGTAATATCATTAACTATAATCACGCCTGTACGATAACGGTATTGTTTATAAGCAATTGATTTTTTGCTATAAAAGTAACAATAGGGCCTTTGAAAATATTATTTAACAAGTTTATATCAACAGCCTTATGGCCTCGTGGTATAAGAATGTGTGGTGCTAAATGTTCTGGGTTCGATACCTGGCGAAAACCGAGTGTATAAATACCTCATTAGGGAATACAAGCGTGATTTTATGTAAGTTTATATAAAACCGCAGAATACGCATATGTAAATAAAATATACGTTACAAAAGCTGTTTTTATCATACTTCCGCGTGTTATTTGCACTCCGCCGTGCATGCGATTTAATTAAAACATGAGGGCACAGCGCCTGCTTAACCGAGCTGAGCAATCTGTCGCACGACTACGGTGCATCTGTCATACATATTGGGCACTTAATTCTCAATGTGTGCAGTTTTAAAATTATATTTGCATAGGGTTGAAGATATATCTGCATTGTTGTGTAGCGTTCTAGGAAATAATCATTTTTAAGAGTATTCTACCTGGAATTTTTTTATAAGCCTTTTAGAAAGGAAAACAGCGACCAGAGGCTTATAAAAGTCAAATGAAACGATAATTAAGATATGCCATCAAGTCAAGTAAGTAAGTAGGTATAAATCAAGCAGTGGTAGCCTAAAGCCTTGACGGTCACGGGTTCAAATCCCAGGTACATAATTTTCGCAGTTACGTGTGCATTCACAATCAATTATCATTTACTTCAGCGGTGAAGTAAATCATCGCGATAAAATCTGCACACCTAAAAGTTTTTAAGAATTTCTTAGGATTCTAGTCCGCGGACCCGCACAAGGCCAGGGTGTTGAACTAAACCCTGTCAATGTTAGAAAAGGCCCAACTTAGCAGTGGGGCTATGGGCTAATGATGGTGGTGATTGTATGGAAAACGCACTTGCTTACAACCAACTAGCGTTTTTTGAGACACCTCGGTGTTCGATACTATCAATGAGTGATATTCCAAGCATTCCTACATTATGTATGTATCCATTGCCTTTCATCATCATCATCATCATCATCATCATCAGCCAAAGGACGTCCACTGCTGGACATAGGCCATTGCCTTTACTATTGACTTAATTATCAGCATAATACCAGCAATGTTCTAGAAGTATCCACGTGGCTCTACACTCGCCCCCCTTGGAGTCAAGTGACATTATGCAGCAGCTGTGTCATCAAGTAGCCGATGTAAACAGTTTGTTTGCGCTACTAAGGGTTCATTAGGTAATGTGACGGACCGCGTTCATTATTATAATTACCTCTTGTCATACTACCCTCAGGCTGTCTCTGAAGTTGTGGAGAGATAAGCTTTAGTACTTAGCTTATAACTATCCTATTAAAAAATGAATGGGGATATAAAATTATTGCGCGAGATGACTAGGCAATTGGTAATTTTGAAATGGCAAAGAGAATGAGGTCCAAGTAGCAAGATCTATATTATAATTGTAATTACGTTTTTATAAAGAGAACAGTGAGATTTGGACAACATTAAAGCCTACATTTATTATGGAAGCATATAATGATGGATTGAAGTAAACAATGCTTTGCTCAGTCCTTATCTCACAAAAGCCACAATTTTCTTAAAATTATGTAAGAAAAAATGATGTGGCATTTCTTCCAGATAGTTTAATTCTTGTCCATTTATTCATAGCACTGCATTATCTAGATTTCAATATTGTATGTAAGGCCTAGAAAAATAGCCGATATCAACGTTAACTATTTTTACAAATTTGCCTTAATTTCTCCTTTACTTACAGCACTCAATAGTTATATTTTCAAATGTAATGAATCGAAATCGAATATTTGAGTTCGCTTTAAAAACGGTTTTTTGTCTCATCCATTAAGTTAACAATGCAGATATGTTTATGTTTTTAAGGTATGCCATCGCAGCTTTAAACGTTCCCCTATTGTTGACATTTCGTTGAAAGTCGAAGGGTCTTTTGGATTTTTTAGGAAACGGTTACAATAGGTAAAAGACATTGTCAAATAAAAACAATTCATTCATTTTATATATATTTATAATTCATATTTACAAAAAAATCACAGAGTACAATCAAATAAATTCAAAATGAGGCAAGGATATAAAAATTTGAAACACTTAAGGCAGTACTCAAAAATCGGGTGTCTTGGTATAGCTGTTAATTTTAAGTACAAATTGACACGCTCGTGAGTATTGAAATAAAATGATTATATTTGGTCAATGTTTAGTGATGTCCGTAGTATCCGAGACCGCCGTATCCGCCGAGGCCGTGTCCGTATCCGCCGTATCCGCCGTATCCGACCTGGTTGGAGTAGCTGACGGCGGGGGCGCTGTAGTAGCCTCCGTGACCATAGCCTGAATAAAAAAAAAATTAAAATATATATTTACATATACGAAGATTTCGGAACATGACATGCTTCTGTTAAGATATTTTTAAGGAATAACTTAAATAGCCTTTTCCCTAATTTGGACTCAAAGCCGGGGCCTCTAGATCGCACCATGCAACAAGACCGAAAAGTGATCTAAAAGGTAACTAAAGTTATGATCTAATCTATTAACCTTGGTAGCGGTTGAAGCCTTTAAGTATTTAGGTATTATTTTTTACGAAATCAATTCTAGGCATTCGCGAGTAAAAACAGGCACGATCAGTGATTTAACACGGTAGATTTTTGTCACTGGTAATACAATGAAAAAAGTTTTTGAAAGACTTTAGTCATTACATATATATGCGTTTCTCATGAGTTAACATTTTCAGTTTCGGCTTTCGAAGATTATGGTTTTGACCACTAAAGATTCAGAAAGCCGTTATAATTTTATTCTAGTTTTTGACTCTTTTAAACATAAATGCAATGGAGGTATGTTCAGTATTTACAATGCAATTTCACATTCAAGTTATCGTAATTGCATTGTTCTTTACCTTCAAGGACTGGTAAAAAATAATAGATTTAATCATGCAGTGCTATAATAGAATATTATTAGATGTTTGCTTTGAATCATTTTGCACTGTCAAGAATTAATTTGATAAAACATACGAAATTTAGATGTTAAATATTACAATGTTATAAAATTAGTAAAAAAGTTTACTATTGCACAAGTTTCTTCACTTGTGTCTCAATAGGCTTTGAAAGTTTGAATCATGTCACTCACCGAGTCCATATCCGCCAAGGCCGGAATATCCGCCGAGGCCGTTGTATCCGCCATATCCGCCGTATCCGAGGCCGCCGTGCGCGGTCGTGTACGCGACCTTGCTCACGGCCACCGGCGAGTCTGAACAAAAACGTTATTTCGAGGTTTATTCTCAAATACCTTACTGATTTCTTATAGGTACTTACTATAAGATTATAATTAATTTCTTATGAGGCTACAACGATAGGTATTAAATGTATGTGGTTTGTATGGAAAATGACATTTATTTAATTTTTTGACGGGATTTTCTTTAACTCCAGGCAGTTTAGAATCACCTTAGCTATTACTTGCCTAAATTTCCGATGACGGCCTGTATTTTATTTGTATCAATTAATTTGGATTTCTAATTGATTTTAGATCGAAATGTAGGTGCGTTAGTGCTCTGCCACGTTTGGTGCTAATCAGGTATGCCATGACTTGAATTCATCGGGAAATGCAAAAAAGCAAATACTGGTTTTAAATGAAGTTGTACCAGTCTTGCATCAGGAATCGTCATCTTAAGGAACTGTTCATTGGTTTTCTAAACTTTATGTCACATGGAGACTATCTGGGTTGTAGATTCTAATATTCCGTTTATAATGTATTAGACATCAACGAATTCACTGGTCGCAAAAATACTTTTTATATTTCATATCATCAGCCCGTATATGTCCCACTGTTGGGCACGGGCTTCCTCTACAACTGAGATAGTTAAGGCCTTAGACCACCATTCTGCCCTAGTGCAGGTTTGCGGACAATATTTTGCAAAATTATTCGTAAAAATAAGATTAATGTTACCGAATCGCCAGTTTCGTGAATAAAAGAGAATGTCTGCGGATAGGACAGTTTTTGCTCGGTCCCATGGGTCGGCGAATCGTAGCAAATTGCTAGTCGAACAAATGTAAAGGCCGTTGGATGTTTATTTTGTATGTAATTTGAATATAATCATCTCTATGTGATGCGCAACTATTAATCTTTGGTGACACACTATTGCTAACGTTTCGTGGCTTATCTTAGTGGGGTAATTTGTCTAAAGAGAAAGGTTAGCGACAAATTGCGACAGTAATTAATGTCAGGAAACATGCATAAAAATTATAAGTGTTGAGGACGAAATCAGTTGGTGTTTTATAGCTTGAGTTAATCTGAATATTAAGCAATCGAATGTTAATTGCAATTTGCACGTGAGTCATAATTAAAAGTGGCATGACTTATTTATAAAAACAAAAAGATACGGTAAATGTTTTGTTGTAAATTTACGGGCTAGAAAGGAATTCAAATTTCATATGCAAAAAAATGACAAGATTTTTTGACATCCTTAAATGAAAATAAAACTTATTTCATCAAACATTAAAATCCATATATCAACATATCAAATGGCCACAATTCAGCACAATTTATTTTAAAGTATTTCATGTCAAATAACAATAGCGTAAACTTCCAGAACCTATTTCCAAAACGGATTGTACAAATACCGCACAAGAAATTGATACGCTACGAGAAACAATAAAAACGATTGATTTATGTGCCAAGGATACCGTTCCCACGGTAATGTTATTGACCTTTGCTATTGTCTCGCCGCACTCACATTTATTTCGTGTGTTTGAGTTCTTGAAGTACACGTTGAATATATCTGTACTTTACTAAAAGGTGTCAAATATATGGGATTATGTTTTATTAAGTATATCGGTTTATACGCTATTGAAGGTAGTATGTCTTTAGCCGGTCATTGAAAATTTTAATAATCTTAATGTCCTTGAATTCTATGCATTTTGGAATCTACTTTTTTCTTTATGGCGTATAAGTATGTTAGCATTATTATGTGGGCTAGCAAGGGATAGTCGTTAGAGATTATTACAAATTTACACTTTCCGAATCTCACTAAAGTGACACTGCAACCAGTAACATAAGTATAAAAATGTTCTAAATCGGAACCGTGAACACTGAATCATTTAAAACGTCACAACGTTTACAAAAGTTATTCAAAAATATCCGAACTTTAAACTGTTTGTATTCACATTCAAAGAAAACAGGACTAGACAACTTGCACAACCGTGGAAAATTATGTAGCCACCGCATTATCGAGAGCTGGAGACCGAAATGAACAACAATTTAGCCTCAATTCCAGACACGATAGCTCGGTCCACAATGGCTTAAATGCGTCTATTGAATGAATACCGACACTGGAGGAACTGAAATCATTTTGGCCCTTATTTCAATGGATTTAGGTGCAAAATTGATCAAGTTATCCGGAATATAGGTTACTGCACAAAGGTGGAAGATAATGAGCGTTAGAAACGGTAGTATGTTATCTACAACAGTATGTCACGTTTAGGTCACTTCTGGAAATGCACTTTAAAGGGCAGAAAGAACTTTATTAGGATATACAAATTATTAAAAGGCATAAAACAGTCTGGACATTATTAAAAACCAAATTGTAATACCCAATGAATTAGTTGTTAATATTTATTCTTTATTGGTTCAAGTGTTTTGTTACATCACAAATACCACATCGCATACTTGCCAAAACAAATTCTTACTAATGATTCTGAAAACTTTATTTAACAAAAAAAATTCGACATATAAACAAAAATATACTGATTCCCCAATAAACAATTACAAACCATACATAACACAATTAACGTGTACCACATTTGCTTCTATGGAAGTACAACCACTTAACCTACTGCTGGTCTTCACAACACGGGGAGGTGAGGAGACCACTTTATTTTACTCTGGTATTAATCTCTTAGAACGATTCGCTCTGCTCCCGGTGCATTTAACTGCTATTTTATTGCAGCTCTAACGGTAGTTTATCGCAACTTTTATTTGTTCATAGAAGGACCTTTTAAATTTATAAGACAGTCGTGTTCATGGGAATTGTTCCATCTGATTTTATTGGCTCATTCGATTTGCATCGCCTTTTTAGCTTTTCATTACATCAAGATTTTAATACAGTTTTGCAATTAATTTACTTCATTTTTAAGTCAATAAGATTTATCATCAATTTTTTTTGAAATTCCATTATACGTTTTAGAAGCACGAAAAATTTATAAACATATTTTTTTGTTTTATTTCAAATCTTTTATAATGTGTAGCAGCAAGATAAAAAAATCTTCTGCCACATAAAATATGAAATGGATTTTTTATTTTAAACATTGGTCAGTGAGAGGTAAGTTACCAAAACATTTCCACCTTCACAGCGTTTATCTGCAGTTTAATTCACCGTTTTCCTTCCAAAAGCAGCGATCCATCTTTCTAACTGCCACGGAGTTGTAAGAAGGTCTGCGATATTTTTGCAAAAAGGAGCCTACGAACTTCTGATAATGTTAAATGTTCTGAGAATTTCTTTTGGAACATAAAACGAGTTTTTTCCAGTGAGCCAGCGAGGCTGCAATTTATTTCCTGTTTAGATAATGTATCACTGATGTAATTTATATATTTTTTAGAATTACTACCGTGAAATGAAAATGTATATTTGAGAAAAAATTAGGAACATATGGCTCAAATGCCGATCGCCGGTTTGCAGATAATATGAGAAGTGAATGGTTAGTCGTAAAAGGAGATAACAATGCTTACAGTAAAATATGTTTAAAAGATGTATATTTTGATGTAAAATTATATTGATCAGAGAAATCATTATTAAACGCAGGAAATACTAGAAATGACTAGTAAATAAATTGAAAATGGGAATATCGCTTTTAAAACCTAATATGTGATTGGCACTCTCGTCACGTTTGCGAATTTCTGAAAGCTTTCGCTCAATTTAAAGTTGGAGTGGAGTGGAACTTGGGTCCCGCGAAGTGTTCGGCGCACGTTTAATTGCTTGAAAAATGTCGCGACTTAACTCTACTTTATGACTTGTTTTTGTTTATTTTTTGTTCATTTTTTGGGTGATTTCGTATCGTAAATTCTGGGTAATTCAAATTGCTTTATTTGGACAACGAATGCTGAAGGAATTCTGTAACAATTCGTAAACCAAAACTAGCTATATCAATGAAAGTTAATCCGGTGGATGAATAAAAACTATACTTACAACCGCCATATCCCAAGCCACTGTATCCGCCGTAGCCCAAGCCATCATATCCGACACCGTGGCCGGCGTATCCGAGACCGCCATATCCCAGGCCGGAAAGACCGCGTTTCTCGGTCTTCTTCTCTTCGTCAGCATATACGGCGCTGATGGCCAGGATGGCTACGATCTGTTGAAACAATAATAATATTAGTCATACGCCCAACTGTCACATACAGACTATATATAGGGCCATATTAGGGCCTATGATCGAAGATTACAGGTAGGGTCGCCGTTAGCGAAATCAGTGAGGAGGTCTTCTATACAGGGTGTATTTAGACCGTGATCGAAAACTGAGGCAGGTAATAGCGATAGTGATTACAAACCCCCTGGCATTAAAGAAAATCCCGACAAAAAATAAAAATTTTGACGTTATTCATACAACCATCGGTGTTAAAAGTATGTGGTTTGTGTGGAAAACCTCAAAAATTTTATTTTTTGTCGGGATTTTCTTTAATGCTAATGGGTTTGTAATCACTACCGCTATTACCTGCCTCAGTTTTCGATCACGGTCTAAATACACCCTGTATACAGAGTGTATTCGGACCGTGATCGAAAACTTTGGAAGGCAGTAGATAAGGTCATTACACACCCCCTGGCATTTAAGAAAATCCCGACAAAAAAATAAAAGTTTTGACGTTTTCCATATAAACCACCTACATTTAATAGTGATGGTTTAAGGATACTAATTAATGGTCTATGTAGACTACATGATGTTTCTCCTGTAGAATGCTGATATCATACTAAATCTTACGTCAGAAACTAAAAAATGTTTAATCTCATTCAGACTGAAAAAAAACACGTGAATAACGAAAAAAGTTTCAGTGCTGGAATCGAACTCGAGGACTCTCGTTTTACAAGTGGATACTCGCGCTACGGAGGCGTCACGCCATGAAAATGTCACCATATTAATTCATCAATTTTAATTGGCTCGCGACGATTCATACTTGTTCGTTGTTTTTGGAATGAGTTAAATATTAATGGGGTTAATGAATTCGGATTACATCGTAATATTTTTAAGCCAATTAATGCTGGCATGCTTAAATAAGTTACAGTAGTAATAATGCATTAAAAAAGCTGACTTCACATTATCTGAATTACAGGTTTCGGGTACGCTTCCCTGTGGACCAATATTTACTATTACATCTTTTTGTCTCTTGTGTATGTATTATCAGTGTGTTTTTTGGTGATTTTTCGTTTTCCTTTATTATCTGAATACTTTTATTATTATATTTACTTTTATAATTATAATATCGATGAAAATACAGATACTTAAATATTATTAATATTCCACAAACCGCATAAATACTTATAGATTATTGAAATATTAATTAATGCAATGAGCTACACCCCCGGGAACATCTTTCCTTTAATAAAACGAAGGAAAACAATCTACTAGCATGTGTTTCGTTCATTTCTTGTTATGCCTCTCCCGGGACTAATGATGTGGTCAGCATCCAAGTCTAAACAACTTCATTCGTGATTAAACGTTAAATTAAATCGGTTAATATTTTTTATATGATACTCTATTTAAGAGCATTTTTAAACTGATTCGTTTAGCTCGAGAATTAGCGAATTTCAGTCTAATTTACGTGCACGAGATTCCTTAATTCCTCGGTTAGATTATTATAAAGTATTTTTAAAATACATATGCCTGGTCAACAATAATAGACATATTTTGTAGAGAATTACTTCTGCTGCAAGATGGGTATAGAATTTTAATTTTCTTTTTGTAAAATTTTAAGTCCTCTGAACATTTTTTGGCCTATCCCATGGTACGCTCAGTACTGGTGTGCTCCAGGATCAACAGCACGCACAGTATTAATACCGAGTTTTGAAAGTCAGCGAACCTATTTGGCCATGATTGCACATACAAGTTAATCAGAAAAAGATATAAGGAGTTGGGACCAAAGAGTTGCAGCCATCTGATCGGAAATATATTATTTTATGATAGAATCACCGCTAATGTAATGATTAGACAATGGTTGACAAACAAGCATCAGTCCGCATCCACCCACATTGCAATTGTGTCACTAATAGGGGCAGTTAAGTGTTGCCAATACAGCAGAACGTTGCGTCGCCTCAGACAATGGTGGAACTTGAATGGTACTTCCTATACGATTGGGTTATGGTGTTTATTCATTGGTAATCTTCGCATTGATAGTTTTTTTTCTTTGGTTGACTGATGACTGATGATTGATGATTAACGATGGATACTGTATGGCTTTACGCCTTGTGGGTATGTAGCTGGCAGGTGAGTGAATTACCTCAAAATTAAAAATTAAAAGTAGAGGTACATATGATCGCAGTTTTTATGGAATAATTTGATAGGTTAATTAGGAGGTATTGTTTTCAATCAGGACTGGTAACGTTTTAGAGTCTATAATAAAAAAGTGTATTTTAATATACAATATTTAGTATGATTTAAAATTTATGTATTACTGTAATTAAAATATTAAAATTAGCCTTGTACACTTAGGTAAGTATTTGATACATACTTGAAAAATATAAAAAATAAAACATTAAATCACTACATAGTATAAAACAAAGTCGCTTTCTCTGTCCCTATGTCCCTTTGTATGCTTAAATCTTTGAAACTACGCAACAGATTTTGATGCGGTTTTTTTTTAATAGATAGAGTGATTGAAGAGGAAGGTTTATATGTATGATAACATCCATTAAATATCAGCATTGCACCCGTGCGAAGCCGGGGCGGGTCGCTAGTAATATATAAAGTAATATTAAAATAGTATTTTTGCTTCAATTAAAAAAAATACAATTGCAAGTTAGTTTTTTTTTGTGTAAATAATAGATAATTAAGTTAACCTTGCTGAGGAAACCACTGGGCGGAACTTACGTGCCAATAACATTTTGTTATGAAGCGAAAAAAGTTTCGTACGAATTTAAATAGGTTTTTAACTACCAGTTTATATACGTTATAATTACACAGTTTCATTACAAAATTCATTGTTCATGTTTATTGAAGTTTTTATGTTGTGTTAATTAATAAATTGTTCCGAAATGTGAAATATGCTGTTAGATTTTTGTGTGTCCGCTTTAACTTGCTATAAATATTAATTAGCGATGTACTAACGTAATTAATTAACCGTATCATTTCATTAACATATTAAATGAGATAGCGACCGTGCCGATACAGCCTTATAGAGAGTAAAAACTGAATTGATCCCACAACTTTGCAAATGTATGTATTTTAACATAGTATATATGTTTTAGATATTGTGAGGGATACTGGGATATACCTCTTAAAACCAAGAAAGATATTATGGGATACTGTCATCTAGTTTCCGACAATGAGAATGAATTTGCTTTGGGATATGATATTGAAATGTTATGTGTTACCCTGCTATAAAGGTCATTAACAAATATCTGAAAAGGTCTGCTATAATCATAAAGAGACACTTAACTTTTATAAGAATTTGGTACAGTTAAATATAAGGCGTGTCATATCGGTTTTAAGTAAAATCTACACAAATTAAAGTTCGTAATGAATGGGTTAAAATTAGCATACAACCTACTTCTCACACGTCACAAAATACGGAATTAAAATATGTACATGCTACTAAGAAATAGCAACATTTTGTCTGTAATAAAAAATGTAGCATAATTTCGATAATTATAGTTCTATAATACTGGGAGATTTTTGGAGCTAAAATAATATTATTTAGCACAATGCGATTGTTTAAAAAAACACTAAAGGGGACTTTTATCAGCTGACGAAATCAGTGGCGTGGGAAGTTTAAAATGAATTCAAATATGATATAACAAAGTTACACACCTCATTTCCCTTTTATTAAAATTAAATACCACTATTATAGAGTTCTTAGAAAAACGGAAGTGGAATTATCAAGTGATGGTAACTAAGAGTTTTTTATGACTTTTTTTAAATACAGAATTTTGGTTGGAAAAAAAATCAAAAATATTTTTGTTGGATTGGAGTTAACTTTTAATTTTTGATGGCTATATGTCAAATTGTCAGAGAACTATATCACTTATGTTTTCGTAACATTTATCCACTTAAAAGTTAGAACACAAATTATATTTTCTCATCAAAAATTTTAGTACAAAAAAATTAAGTGTGAAAGTGCAACTCAAGCAATCGAATTGGAAATATCAACAAAACTTTAAGGTCGCAAAACGCTATCCTAAGTCACGGTAACCTAGCTTGTACTACCAACTAATAACACATGAAGTATGTTCGTTGACTCACGGCCCATATCCACCCTATGATTTTCTGCAGGCTATTCAGATCGCTGCAATTTCCTGCCTGCATAGATAATTGTGGTCGCATATGATTGGACCCTAAAGGCTCCCAGTACCCGATAATGACATAATAATTGTCTACATAACGCATAAGTAGAGTGTTATACCTTCGAAATAATGAGAACACATTCTATAATATCGGCGAATATACTATCATAAGTTTAATGGGCTAAATTCTTGGCGATTTAATTTTTAATTTGTATTGAAACCGAAGTGTTTTGAAATACTGTTAAAGAAACTTAAATTTAAACTATTTCACATACTGGCAAAGAATTATTTCATTTAAAAAATGAAATGAATTGTTTATTTAATGTAGATATTATCATATCTAAAGGACGTCTCATAATCGAATCTACAATCTAACACTTTGTATCACCAAGGCTTGGAAAACTTGACTATTTGCCCAAATTTAAGAGCATTATTTAAGCGATAAAACACGTTTTCACATGTTTCTAGATCTGTTGAAGACATTTAAAATACAAAGGAGATGGCTATGAGCCAAATGCTTCCACTCCTATTTGCTGATATTACTGTTTATGTCGTTTATTTGTTATATTTAAGAGACATAAGATATGGTAGAGTTTAGGAAACAATGGCAAATCTAATCAACAGTGGCGTGCCTAGGGTGTCAAACTAAGGCAAGCCCAAATGTTTATTTAGTAGCAGCATATTTTTTTTGGTACGTAGGACTAATAAATACCTACCGGTTAGTACTCACATTCACGTTTATAGCGTTATTTTATAAATAAACAATCGTTAAGTTCGTTATTCGGAACTATGTTAGGCAAATCGGGCTTTCGGGCTTCTATGGAAGTACCGCCACTGCTAATCAATAAATAGAATGCTCACTTTGAGGAACTATTAAATATTATTTAAATTCAGGTGATCAAATTACGTTTAATTAAGTCATAAATAATTTTGTGGGAACTTATTTTTAAATTCACTTGTGTGAAATAACTAAATAAAGTCTAGCCTTCTAAATGTACTCAATATAATAAATGCAGCTGAAAAGTAAAAGTGAATTTGAATACCAGAAAACAAACTAACGCGCACAAGTGTTTATTGAAAAGTTTCTCATAGTAACAAAAAGAAAACTGCGGGAATTGGGTAAATTAACTGAACATATATTTGCAACTCGGTATGAATAGTGAAATTGAAGCTATCTTATCTTTGAACTTATTTTCAGATGTTCTACTTAGTATTATAATTTCTCAAAATTTAAATACATGTAACGTATGATTTTTATATAGAAGAAACATATCAAAAGTGACTAAAGAAATGTTTTCTTATTTTGTTTTAAAGATTTTTCTCATGTCTAATATTTTGTTGTATCATGTAGTACCAGCAATATATTGTAATTGTTAATATTATTTAATTTATAATAACAGGATTTTATTACTTCGACTTCACAATTTCAAGTAAAGTGAATGATTCCGGCAAAAATTTAGTAAATCCTACAAAATGACACACAGCTCCTATGTAATCGTAAATCGAGACAACTTTGTTGAAAAAAGTTAAGTGGTTGATATAATTTACATGTTAAATAATATGCAAAAACCATTATATCTTATGTTACTATTATAGAAATCTAGCGTTCATTAAAAATGTTATATTTTTAAATGTATGGCTTTGTACTGTTTGTTTATTCTATTTATGTGATAAATTTATGATACTTGGTTTTTGTAGTATTAATACGCTTTAGGTTCGATAACATGATTACTTAATCATTCAAAATTATTGGCATAAAAAACATAAAATGTTATTTTTTAAATCACAACATTAAAAACAAACAATTTATTATTAAATTACTAAACCAAAAACAATTTTGAAAATTTCAGTGATTATGAAAACCAAAACTGAAGCGCCTTCAAACCGATTTTTTGAATATCGAACATCCCTTGCAGTCCCTTCTCCCTCAGGATAATCAAAAGCAACTCACCAAGAATTTCATGATGAAGTGTCAGTGGTAACTAAACAGCGTTGACTGATGGAGTGGTGGCGGAGCGTGGGCTTATATAGTGGTCGCGAACGGCCGATGGTAGCTTGCGGCTACGCTTTTTGCACCGTCAAGGATACTCGTCGGGGATGATGGGGGGAAGTAAGTGTTGCCTTGGATAGTGCTGACGTGAGGAGAACATAATTCAATTTTATTTTTAATAGTGGGGACGTAGGAAAAGATAGAAATGAGTGATGGCCTCGAGGTGTTTTGGTGATCGCTGGTTCAAACTCTAGGCAAATGGCTATGAGTTTTCAATTATGTGTGTATACATAATGAATTATTACTAGCTCTTGCAGTGAAGGAAACTTAAAAAAATGTTAAGAGTTTTTCAGATATCTAGTGTGCACACTAAGCTATCGTGGTGGACTAAGGCCTAGAAACCTTTCTGTTGTAAAGGGCTCCTTGCAGTGAAAAGTATTGGGTTGATGATCTAATGATGATATATGAGTACAGTAGTGATATGTATTGCGGATTTTGTTGATTTAAAGTAGTGTTTTGCGTCCAACAAATGTTGGTGTCTGGATAAGACATATGACACAGGTTCCGATGGATATTGTCTACATTCTAGACATTTTCACATTTGAGTGTCTACTATGATATACGCGGCTACGAAAGGCTGCGGTCAGTTTCTATTACTGGCATTTAGCTACGTGTATGCCAGTAACATAATTATTTTTAATGGTTTAACTTGTGTTTTGTTCTATGAATGGTTTTGTATTCTGTGTAATATTCCTTTTAATTTATAAAAATAGTATTTTATAGATTGAATTATTGAAGTTGCTCTGAAACCATCGCGAGTAAGAAATCAGATGGGTATAATTTACTGCTCCATATTTTTTTTATTGGTAGAAGAAATGTGGGGGTGGCGGGAGACAATGTATGAAAAGGTTGGTCCCGTGTCAGACTAGGCATAGGGTTTCATACTTTTATCAATTTGATAGTATTTAAAAATGCGTCTGTAAAAACTTCTGACTATCCTGCGACTATATTATTTTTACAAAAAGGTAATTTAAAAAAATACTATAATTCTAGTAATCCCTACTTTAGATTCGTACTCTACCATAAATTATATTCCAGGTCTATTTTCCTCAACAACCTACCAGCTCCTATAATAACTCCCAGCGTTTTAGGTGAAATAAAAATATTATCATCAAATTAAGTAGGGCTGCCGCAAATGGATTTTATATCACCACAGCGATGGCAATTAATACGACCGAATGAGGAAGGGAGCAGCATCCCTCATTTGTTATTTAGATTTGTGTAATATAAATTATCTGAATAATTCATTAGTAAAATAAACATAAATTATGAAATGTCGGCATTGAGTGAAGCCTTAAAGATACATCGTTTGGAAACTATCCTTTCGTTTTCAGTTATATCTTTTTTGATACATTCAATTTTGATAATTTAATATTATAGATCTTGTTAAATTAATAGTGTATTGTAGATATTTCTCTTTAATAGCATTTTTTTGGAAACGTACGTGTATGTTAAATAGAATTTGAATTATATAAAAAAAAAGCTTTCTACACCGAAAATGGAAATCATAAAGTAAAATTTTGTAGAATTTTCTAAGTATTTAACAATGTTTTAGTAAAAAGCCTCGCCCCGTATAGCGATATTTTAAATATACTCCAAAATGTTACTATTTTTTTACAGAATAAGCTAGCCATCGTTAAACAAACTGTAAGTGTAAAGTAGTTGCCAGTGGTCTGGAAATCAGTGTCACAATGTAGAGTCGATAAATCACCCACAGATGAGTGTAGTTGAAGCAATACAATTTAGAACTCAAATTCGTCTCGCTCATGCAGTAAGTACACATCACTTAATGACGTGAAACGACTGGTCCTAGATTCGAATTCTAGGGTATTTTTGTGATTACTTTTTCCCGCTGACTTAGCTAATATAGTATACTCGTTTAATTAAATTCATATTTATTTTTCTCCGTTTATGACAATTGTTTAGTATTTTTGTTTCTTTTTTGGGAATAATTACCCAATAACTTTATATAGAGGCGTACGCAATAATTGAGGAAAATACGTATAAATCGATTTAAGTATTTATATTATAAGGAAGAACCGTGACGGAGTTGGCTAGACACCAGCTTGCAAAACGAGAGGCCGCGGGTTCGATCCCCGCCTCGAGACTAATGTTCGTGTGATCTAGAAATATTTATTTCGGGTCTGGGCGTTTATGAGTAGGAAGAGTCTCTCGTTGTCTCTTATATCTACAACACAGGACTTCTATTCTACCTTGGGCTCAGAGCTATGTGTGTACTGTTGGGTGTATTTATTTATTTATTTTTTGTTCCTGTTCTATATCAGCCTCAACAGGTCCCCTCCTCTTAAAGTGGTCCAACAGTTAGAAGAACTGTTAATTTATTCCTTAGGTATAGTAAGGCTAGGATCCTTGATAGGGGTTAGATTTTAATCGCAGTAACCCAATTTGCTAGCTTTGACGCACCTAATATATTCCTTGTGCGGAACTCTCAAGCATGCAGGTTTCATCACGATGTTTTTTATCATCATTAACATACGTAATATAGATTAACATATCACTTAAGGATCCAGGCGGATGTTTCAGATTCATACCCGAAAAGATATCGACCGACTGACAAGATATCACCTCGATGGACCTAGCTTTATAAAAAAATGTGCCATGACGATTTTTTTAAATTCTGTTGCTTCTTTTTACCCAAGTGACATATGAAAATCAGTCTAAATCTGGAATTGGTAAACATTCAGTTCTGATCAGGGTAACAAAAATAATTATTCAAGTAACCCATTACTTCCTAAAACTATAATACTAAAACCTATACTGTTTCTTAAAACGGTCATAATTTAGACCTAAAAAAGGTGTGGGTTATGTTTGGATCATTCAAGGAATTGTTTTTATTGAAGGAGAAAGCAAGGATGTTAAAACTACAAAACCACCCAAATACATGAAACATGCATCGCATAAAAAAATTAATAACACATTGAAAGCCAACACAAAAGCAGTAACATTCCCAAGACAATTCAACTGTCACTTTGATAAAACGCCAGAAAAATAATAGAAATATTTCTACCGCTGCTAAAACTCGAGAGCGAGGCAAAATCTGGCAGGGGTTGCCTCGGTTGAACTTGGCAAACGGCGCCACGGTCTCAACTACTGCTTAACTTAATACTGCAAATAGATGTTTAACTTGGAAACTTCACAAACAGGCCAATATATTGTAATGAGTTTTGCTAGCTTTTGAAAGTCAAGGTCAAAGTTATTTCTTTTTTTTTATTTGTATGTATATTCATTTCATCTTCTCTACCTAGCTCTACCACTTAAAATAATTTTCTGTTAAATTACAGTAACGTTAAACTATCTAACTCGGACAACTTAATTATGATTATAATTACCATCACTAAGTCACCCAGGACCCCCGTAGCCACCAAGTAAATCAGGCCAAGAAACTTAATATTTAATAAAAATAAATATTCCTCAAAATTTTGATTAACATTTCCTCATAACTTTATATTCCTTCAGTGTGATATTTTAAACTAAAAAAATAGTTGTGACAGCCGCAAGGTTTAGAGATGCAGTTGAGAATCTTGGCGTTCGCAGGTTCAAACCCCAAGCTCACCCAAGTCGATGATAACTTTAATTTACAGCATCTAAGGTCATTCTCCTTATAAGACCACACACTTTACAAACAGCCATAAACCCGAATTATATCCTAAACGAAAACGCCTTTACGAAATTGCTTCTAGGCCATATAAGCTAGGATTGTAACAAAGCATCGGTATTAATTACATTTCGCAGATGCTATTAGCAGATAGTCTAGACCTAAATTTAGTGCCTATGAGTGTAGACTTACGCAACAATGTAATATTCGTGGGTGGTTCTTCATATATCAGAATTCCTAACTTTCACGCTCACATGGTGATCGTCATTATTTTGTATTAGAAATATTATGGAACTGCATCTTTGGGGGCCAGACACTTGTGTTTCACTAAATGTTTTAACTTTCGTCTTATAGGACAGAATCCAAGTCACCTTTATATTTTTTTACAATTAAAACTAGTATTTCAAATTGGTACTAGTTAATGTCAATTTGAAAATGCTAAACTAATTTTGATGTGGTTTGCCATACCGATAGAGAGGACTTTAGAGATGGATGCAGATTGAAATCTAGTTTGAATAAGCGTTATGAAATGAAATAATATTTATTGAATCCATAAAATGTCAAATACATCACTTAGATTCAGTCATTTCAAATTTTACCACCCTGTTCGGAAGGCAGTCATCACTAGAGAAGAACGGGCAAGAAACTCTAGTGTTGCTCTTTTCCAATCAAGAGATAGCTTACAATATTATTATAAGGACTTAATTTCCCGAATTCGAGCAGCTCATTGATACAATATCAGAATTTTGTGTTGCATATTAGAACAGCATAGTCATCTTAAATGGAGAGACTGTCATCTAACCGAGTTAAAATTTCATGAATGGAAATAAGCAAATTAGGCAGACCAGTCCACACAAACAGCACCCGTTCACGAGTATGACGCATGTGCCAGCCATCGGCCTCCTCAACCATTTCATAGGGAAGTGACCGACCCGGCACACGACGCCGCCGTAAGCACAGACGTTTCAGCGAGCATGACATACCTAATTGCTTATAGATTACTAAAACAATAATTACGTACGTACAGCCATGTCCATTAAAGTAAACTCAGCCAAACCTGGGATTACAGTAACATTTTAATTATGCCCAGGCTTCGTTATCCTCCATATATTCTGATATTGTATAGTAGGCTTTGTTACATAGTTGTTTCTTAGTAGTTTCTTTAAATGTATGATACTTCAAAGCCTTAATATGACTAGGGACTTTATTGTAGAAGTGTACACAGTAACCCTTAAAAGATTTGCTGATCTTGTGGAGCCTGGTCTTATAAGTTACTAATTTATCTTTATTGCGTGTATTTCTATCATGTATTTCAGAATACTTTTTAAATTTATTAATATTCTTATGGACATACATAAGATTTGCGTGTATATATTGAGATGCTACTGTCAAAATACCAATTTCCTTAAACTTTTCTCTTAGAGAATGTCTAGAGCTAAGTGTGTATATGCATCTTATTGCTCTTTTTTGTAGTAAAAATATGGTATTTATGTCAGCGGCACCACCCCAGAGTAGAATTCCATAACTCATCAAACTATGAAAGTAAGCAAAATACACTAACTTAGCTGTATCAATGTCTGTCAACTGACGTATTTTGCTCACTGCAAAGACTGCTGCACTCAGTTTTTGAGCTAATACCGTTATGTGGGGACCCCATTGAAGTTTGGGGTCTAATGTGATTCCCAAAAACTTAGTATTATCCACAAGGCTCAGCTTATCTCCATTCATTAAAATGTTGGCATTGGGAAATTTTACATTAGGTGTTATAAACCTAATACATTTAGTTTTTTGACTATTTAATAATAGGTTATTAACATTAAACCAATGCACGATTTTAGTGAGAGTGCAGTTTACATCGTCAAGAGTGTTAACATGGCCATGTGTGTATCTAAAACCAAAGTCCTCCTAAGCGGCGTTTTATGCGCAAGTATAACATCACGCTTGCATTCTCCCAATGGGGTAGACAGAAGGGGAGGCTCTTCTACAATCACATTGGGCCTAGTGTATATCAGTCACTCGTAATAGTGGGAGCTTATTTCCGTTTTTCGAGTACATTTCAAGACTCCTTGCTGCCATTAGATTTCCTAATGGAAAATCGAAATATCATTGCTCAACTTGGGGTCTTTAAATCGCATTGCATACTTTACTCTCGAGACCTTCATCTTCATCAACCCATATACGCCCACTGCTGAGCATGGGTCTCCTCTACCATTGAGAGGGTTTAGGCCATAGTCCACCACGCTGGCCTAGTGCGGGTTGGCGGACTACACACCTAAGAAATTCCTAAGAACTTTTAGGTGTGCAGGTTTCATCACGATGTTTTCCTTCACCGTTAAAGCAAGTGATAATTCAATTTGAATACACACATAACTTAGAAAAGTCAGAGGTGTGTGCCTGGGGTTCGAACCCGCGACCGCCGAAATTCTCGACCGCGCGCCTAAACCTCGAGGCCAATACGTGACAATATATTTTTAAAGTTTATTGTAAATAATATTGACGAAATTCTATGTATTTGTTTCCATAATCTTACATCATGGCGCAAAGTGTAGGTGGTGAGAATGTGTGGTGCTTTTGGGTCAAAGCCAACGTAATCTGCGCGCGGATAATTTTGCTAATTAACGGTCGAGGCTGAGGAGAAAAATAGTGTTTAGTAGGTTCAAATCTCCATACATACAACGTATAAAACAATAAAATCGTTGTATTTATAAAACCTAATCGAAAATCTTATATAAGCTGCGTGTTAATCTAGTACAGTATTTAATTCGTTTTAATTGGATTATAAAACTTTATTTTAAATTAATTTTAATTTTGTTTCAACAATAAAACTAATAATTTTTTAAAAGGCAAGATAAGAACATTTAATACGGTTGTAAATGAATGCATCCAATAGTATTTTTTATACTTGGTTAGCCTCGACCCAAATATAATAGTGAGTTTGTAGCGTCTATCAAAAACTTGCAGAAACTTTTCGTTCGTATTAATGGATCATTCAAATGCATGCATACACTCACGACTATATTTCTCGAAGGGTAGGAAAAGGTATATCTGCAGCCTCATTTCGCCAGGTCAGTCCCACGTAATAGAGTGCAAGACTTGAAAATTTTTTTCTCCGTGTTGAATAATTTCCTGATAAAAATCCAAATATGGTTTTTCTGACCAGGGAATCGAACCCCAGACGTGAAAACATAAGATTTTATATATTATCATTAATCATAAAGATCTGAGCTAGATCCTACCATTAAAAGCTTAAACATTCAAGGTAAATTGACCATACCATCATGAAGATTGAAATTATATAGTTTAATATCGACGAGCGTAATAATTTCCTGTTAAGGTAATTGTTTTATTGTTTACTATTGTTTTAATGCACCCGTAAACAAAGAAACCAGAAGTAATTGTTATTTAAACACAAGTTTGATATGAGAATTCTAAAAAAAATATCACGATTTGTACCCACCATTGAAAATATAACATAAATAGAAGATTAAATACTTTTTTACTCATGCTTTTGCAAGAAGTATGACCACTAGCCTAAGGAAGTGCTGAGAGTTTTCTTTTGAAAACATTGCTGGCTATAAATGGCGTGAGTTTATTTCTCGCAAGATCCAAAATTTGTTTCGAGTGTTTGTGAAAAATGACTAATCATTTGTGATGTTAAGCCTTGTTGTTATTTGTAAGAGTAATAGGCGACATCCTATTTACTTCTGTAAAAGATAAAGATAAAAGATAAAGATGCTTTATTTGTAGGAACATGAGTATACACACATAAGCATGCAAGGTGTTAATAACAAAACAGATCCAGTCATGTTTAGCCATAGAGGCGTACAAATATAAAATAAAAAATTAAAACAACAATTATACAATTAAAGGAGTTACAATTAACAATAAAATTCTTCACTTATTTATTTATACTATACTCAGCCTATCGCCGGCTACTGCTGAACGTAGGCCTCCCCAAGTAAGCGCCATTCATCCCGGTCCTGAGCTTATTTATTTAGTAACAGTAAAATCAATAAAAATCAAGACAAAAAAAACTGTAACTACAATTCTTTGTGTGTATATGTGGAAAATGTCTATAACTTAAAACTTCAGTACTTTGGAATGAACACTCGACCGACGAAATTATCTCCCAATTTTCCAGTACTGTTTTATGTGCACTCAGGAATGTTACAAACATAAACTGTTATTCCTAAATAGTTAGAACAATTGTATTCCTACATCGATGATTCAATGTGTTTTTTTATTTTAATAAATAGTACAGTCCTTTTTCAGGCAAATATAATTTAGTGTCCCCAAATAGCGCACCAAAACATTTTCCTCTCCCGAGATTTGAACCAGAAGTCTCCATAACACGCATATCTACAAGACTACATATACCTCATTACTGCCTTGCTTAATGTTTAAAGAAAACAGGTATATGTTATGTACATAATATTTTGTTAAAATTACATATTACACCAAATTATTTCGTAACGTTCAAGAATTCAACAAGACACAAGCACGTAGTAATGTGCAAGGCTCAATGCAAAGAATTTAAATATTACCACCAAACAGTTTTTCACATACATAAATTTTAATGAGTGACCATTATATCTATTCATGTTAAAAATTGTGTGTAATTTATACTTGTCTGTGAAGTGTTACCTTTTTTTTTTTTTTTTTTTTACGAGAGGAAAGCACCTTAAGCTCCCCTGTTCGGTACCTCGGGGGAGGCCCTGAGGGGTATGTCGGGGTCTCTGGCTACGCCAGCATACCGACTAAAACCTCTCGGTGACCATCACGCGCATTTAGGGCGGTTTTACGGCATCTCAGGGCAGACGTGCCCTAAATGATCCGCTGCCGCCCAGCGCACCGTCCAGTTATGGACCCCTCCAAATTGGGAGGGCTGTTTTGCCCTCCACTTACTCGATTTGGACGTTCACCTTTTGTGAACGTCCGCGACAGTTAAGAGGCCACGCCCTCTGCCGCCAATCTCGGGGTTGCTATCATAGGGTACCGCCCCCGCAGTACGCCCAGCAACCCCAGTTTCCCCTGTTAGTCGCCTCTTACGACAGGTAGGGGATACCGTGGCGGAATTCTTACACCCCCAATCCACAGGGTGGGTGAAGTGTTACCTACGAAAATTTTACTTTTATAAATAAAACTGGCTAGAATTTTTAAAAAGAATCTCTTATTGTCTATAATACATTTTCCTGTAGGAAGCTTTAGATAGAATAAATAAATACATTGCCTGACATTGACTGCCTCGTGACCACGAGGTAAAGGTAGAGGTCTTGGGTTGAATTCCTGGGTCGGGCAAACTGTTATTGGGTTTTCCCATTAGGAAATTCTCAGTAGCAGCACGGAGTCCAGAAATGTATGTATGTATGTAAATAAATACATTTGTCTAGGATCTTATCCACGTTCGTTAATTATATATTTTTAGTGACTTTAAAGTTTTTTTTAAGTATATCAAATAAATATTTATTAAAATGGTTGAGTATTGGATAAATGGTTTGTTGTTCCGACAGTCAGTATAAGTGCGCAGACGTGCAAGTACATGCGCGTAATTAAAAAATCTCGATTCCTGTATAAGGGAAAGCTCTTCATTATGAAATTCCTGTAACGACGCATTATCTGGATATAAGCCCGAAAAATTGCAGCTTATGCCCAATAATCTGAAACAGCGTAGTGTCCCTTTGTGCAGAAAATTTTGAAAGTGTTTGTTGCATTTTAAACCTCCATCCGCGACACACATTTTAATCGACACGTTCACCTCATCCGGGATTCAAACCTTGTCACAAAGTCATACATTGTAAATCGTTCGATTGAGAGTAATGTTTATTTCATTTTCATGCATTTTATGTAACTACTAACTGTTGCTTCGTATGCGAAACTTTATAAGCAATATTTTTCCCATTTTTGCCAGGATTGTTATTGATATTCAACTTTTTTTTGTAGGGTGACTTAATAATTTGTGGCTGGCATGGTTGGATGAGGAGAGCCGAAGATCGAGCCCAGTGGCGTGCCATTAGAGATGCCTTGGAGCAGTGGACGAATTAAGGGCTGTTGGTGATGATGATGATGATTATATTCTTCAATAAATGGACTATTTCACAAAATTATAATTTTTTAATTCGACCAAGTAGTTTTTGAGATAAAGCTACCAAAAAAAGAACAAACTATTAAGCTTTACAATATTAGTATAGATTCAACGTAACGTTTGCAGTAAACTACATAGTCAAACAGAGGACGTTTGCGACACTTGACAGAGTTTTACGATTCAATTGCATTTGAGTATCGTCTTTTAGTTTTTATGAAATGTTTGTGTTTGCGATATTATGTGCGGAGCCCGCGCTCGTCTTCATGTGGACGTCAAGTCGATGAATTAAATTTGTATAACATTTAATGAGAAGACTTCCTTGGGTAAGTTGACGCGTAAAGAAGGGTTGAAGGAATAGTTTCTTTAGGTTTGTCTTTTACAGAATTTTTGTTGATGGAGTCTGAATCCGGTAATGCATTTCTAGACATAGAAATAAATAGGATTATTCTTATGACGACGAATATGTTTGATTATATTTGTTTTTAGGCGTAATTTATAAAACATACCAGTAATCCAAGATGTTAGAAAATTTGAACTGGATGCGTGCTATTTATCATTCAGAAATTAAGTTATGGACTGTCAGTGTATTTAAGTGCATTTTTATTGCGTTCTAAAACAATATTTTTATGCTGTGATTCATGGAAAAATACTCTTAAGCAGTTTAATGTTCAAAACACTTCAGTCCTAAAACTAAAGCGTACTACCACTTAAGTAGTACAGCTTAAAAAAAAATGCTTGAATTGTAACCTAATTTAAGACACACCAGTCTTTTGTAAGGCTAATTATTACTCTAATGAGTCATACAAACATGCCGAATACTTGCAGTATAAGTCAGTGGCTATTATTTGTCCGGTAAGGTAAGGTTGTAAGGTTTTCTCACAAATGTTTGTGACAGCCTCATGTCCTCAAGGTCGTCCCATTCAAGAACTACCATTTCACACGATTATGGCATGGAGCAACGCCTTGTATGTATATTGTCAGGGAAAAATCGAAATATATAATACTGGGGTTTTGTATTATGTACAAACAGGCAGACTATACCTATGTGAATTTATGCTTGTGTGAAATCTTCTTTAATCACCTAGCAGAATTAAGATATACTGAGAACCTCACGCCGGTATTCTTTAAAAGCGTAGGCAGATGTAAATTTTTGCTGCCACAGTTTGCGAATACAATTTTTGTTCCACGTAATACGGGGCGGGCCTTTTATGGGCACATTTTCAGACTCCATACTGCTATTTAGAATTTCCTAATGGAAAAATCTAACAACACTTAGAGTTTAGACCTTTGAATACATGAATATATATGTATATAATTTTGTGGCAGAACAAGCTAGTAATAATGCAATAATTATTTATATTGTTCAAACTTTTTCCCATAGCTGAAATAAGCCTATAATTATCTCTGGGATTGCATAACCTTAATTATATTTTCATACCTCTTTTTTTTGTTTATTCTATTTTATGAATTAAATTTGTTCACAATTGAACAGGCCAAATACATAATTAATTTACAAATCAGGAATAATACAAGTATCACAAAAGGTTTTCGTGTAGTTTTTTGGATTACCCTTTCAAGTCACTACTGTCAAATGATAAAGTCACTGCTACCCATATCTACATCTCTAAAGATACACATACTTCTCAGAAACTGCAAGCGAATCCATCAGCATTAACTCAAAGATCCAAGCTAAAGAGCCACCGTGCTAAGAAGCCGGCCAGTAAGAATGCCATTCGTCTTGCACGTAAATAAATATCGCGGGCTACAGATAAGGGATGGGGATGCTGCATGCGGCTGGATCGCCGGATTATCGCCGTGGAGATGGAACGCCAAGCTTGCAGGTTAATGGGAGACGTTCTTCAACCACACGAGGTCTTACTACGGTTTCTCGTGGAGGTACCTTGGGTATTTGTTTATTTTACTGAGAGCTTGGCCATAGAGTTTCAGATACGTTCTTTTGTGGAAAGACCGAATTTAGTCTGTAAATACCGAGCCGAAAATAATTCAATGATTGACAACAAATAAACGACAATTCAGTATCCCCCCCATAATAGATCTTCTTCTTCTTCATCAACCCATATACGCCCACTGCTGGGCACGGGTCTCCTCTACCATTGAGAGGGTTTAGGCCATAGTCCACCACGCTGGCCTAGTGCGGGTTGGCGGACTACACACCTAAGAAATTCCTAAGAACTCTTACGTGTGCAGGTTTCATCACGATGTTTTCCTTCACCGTTAAAGCAAGTGATAATTCAATGTGAATACACACATAACTTTGAAAAGTCAGAGGTGTGTGCCTGGGGTTCGAACCCGCGACCGCCAAGATTCTCGACCGCGCGCCCAAACCTCGAGGCCATCACTGCTCCATAATAGATACTTAATTAAAATTCATCTGCAATACCAAGTGGTAAAAACCTTTGAAAACTTCTTTGGATTTTGTTAGGTGCGTAGTCCGCCAACCCGCAGTGGTCAACCTTGGTAGACTAAGGCGTAAACCCTCTCAATGGTAGAAAAGGCTCGTGTCCAGCAGAGGGTGGTATATGGGCTAATGATAAAAATAAATAAATAAATACACCCAACAGTCACATACATAGTCCTGACCCCACACTAAGATACGAGTCTTGTGTAGTGGGTATCAGAAACTACGAGAGACTTTTCGGTCTCACAAACACCCAGACCCGAAACAAATATTTGTGGATCACACAAACATTTGTCTCGGTGTGGGGATCGAACCCGCAGCCGCTCGTTTCGCAAGCTGGTGTCTAGCCAACTGCGCCACGGGGCTGTCAAATGACACAGTGGTATTCATAACTTGTACTTACAATTCAAAATTTTCTCCGCTTTATGTAAGACTGCAGTGGCTGCTTGAAAATAGGTTACCCATCTGCTCATAAGCCTTTTATCCCCCAAATATTTGTCTGCCAATAAAACAGCAAGAACGAGACCTAGATCCATTTCAAATTCTGGGCTAACGGTGTCACCTCTGCTATTACAACTCATAAAACCGACAATAATGCTCGTAACCCTGCATCTTGTAATCGCGTTGACATTGCAATCATTATGAATACAAATGAAATTCTGCAATGCGTATCGCGTTACTAGAATTGCACATGATATTTCCGACGTCTGTTCTGAATTACAAAAGGCTTTTCAAATATATTGCAATATAATATTGACATACTGTTTCCACCACACACTTAAAAGGGAAGTTGTGAAGTTTGAACTTCGGAGAAATCGTAAATGGTTTTGTCGGTAATTTCGGTCGGGTTCTATTGATCATCCATCATGATTAGCCCATTTACGTACCACTGCTGGCCTCCTCTATAACGGAGAGGATTTAGACCTTAGTCCACCACCTGGCCTAGTACGAGTTGCCGGTCTACCCATATAAGAAATTCCTTAGAACAATGTATGTAAAGCGAGAATGTATGTTCGTAAAAACTCTCATATAGGAGATGCAGATTAAAATTCTCACTAACCATACCTACATGTTCTCTTTGTAGCTTTGATGTGTCGCCCAGGATATATTTCCAAATTTCAATATTAAGGAAGCTGTTCTCAAAAACTCTTTAAATTAAGTAGATACATACCCAAGCCAAAAAACATATATTAAGTACATGAAATTTTCTCTAAAACATTTCTTGCTCATATCCAATTTGCTCCTGTCATGTCACGTCAATCCAGCTGATAATCCTTGGGAAATTAAATCCACTTACTATCGAGCTCCGTCAATCACATTAAATAGATATTCTGCAATAGAATATTTACTAACATGTAACTTAATAAATAGTATGAAAGAGTTGTTGTCAATTACGAAGTATCTTTGAACTGTAGTAGGATATAGAACTGTTGGGATTCTCGATTGCGAGCCCACTCCTCGACGCCATAACTACTTACGCCATAACATTTTATTTTTCTACATATATATGGGTAGATATATTTTTTACAGTAGAAGGAGTTAAGTTGCACACTTAAACATACAAGCTATGTGCAATAGGTACATGAACAAATTTTCGTGGATCACGCTAACATTCGTCTTGATCTAAAGCACGGAAATTAGTTTCCTTAACTTGTAAGCAACTCAGAAGTTGGCAAATAATGAGAAACTTCTCACTACAATATTCTAGCATTATTTCTGTTTTAAACATACAACAAACTTGAATATTTTTACATCTTTATTCTTGCACCTGAAGGCATAGCTTAAATACCACGCCAATCTTTAATCATTGTTTTTATATCTAGAAAACTCCCCTAAATTTTTTCTATTTTTGCCATAGACCAATTTCCCCAATTTCGAATACATTGCCGGTTTACAACCACAGTAGGGGTTGGGTATCAGTTGGATGTCAGCGATGGTATCGGCATTGCGCCAGCGGCCTGCGCCTCAAGATGGCGTGATAAATCAGTGCAGGCTATGGAACTCTGATGCATTTTCCAATCCCGCCTTCCTTATACCTTTGTAAGTTATATTTCCGTATAATGGATATTTATCGCCAGTCCTTACGGCTATAGTTTAGAAGATAATGGTGTCATATCTTTACTGTTTTATAGGGTACGGGTTAATGCCGGTTTTTATTAAAAGGGATTGCTAAATAGTAGATTAAATTTTAGATCCAATTATTTATTATTAATGTACATTATTAGTGATTGTTTTTTAATTGTATCTAAAATCTAAAATTTAAAAAAATACATAACATTTTAATATTTTGACGAAGTATTCAACGGAGATGTATTTTTATTCATCTAGGTTGCAACAAATATAAATTTTTGGAAGAAATGAGAAACCTAAACCAGGCTTAAAAAATGGTATATTTATTTACAACTTTGATAGGGTAAACTTCTAGTCAATGGACACTACTAGTCATTGGACAGAACACAATAAAACTATATTTATTAAGGTTTCTTCGAAAACAGGAACACTGCAACTGATCTCTTTTTAATATCTGGTTTTTGACATTACATAATAGTTCGAAACAATTGTAATAGAAGGCACTAGTAGCTTGAAAATATTTACTTTCCGTGGCGTCCTCACAATCGGCGTGGTTTCTAGTGAAAAATAAAGAATTTGGTAAGTTTATCTACAAAGTTTTTAATAATTAATTTTCATACCGTCAATTCTAAATGCTTAGTCGTTTGCACAGTAAAGTATTATCGTCTTTTGTGAAGTATTTAATAGGAATTGGCGCCTTTAAACATATTTTTTAGGTTGTAATGTGCTGTCCAATGATTCGATGTTGTTTTATTAAAAAATCTAATTAATGGACAGGTGTTAGAGACAAAAGTAAAAGAAGAGAAAAAGAAGAAAAAGGAAGAAACTAAACTACAAAAAGAAAAGGAAAAAAATAGAGAAAACAGAAAAGAATACTAACAGAAGTTCTCAAGCTGTTTCGACAAATATGCGCATGATATGCTGTAGGTCGACTAAGTCGTAAATCGAGTGGTATGTGATATGTGTTCGGTGATATTTCACGTAAAATGTATACCAGCAAAGCATCAAGAACACGTGCCTGAAGATACAAGGATTGATCTTTTCGTATGCCATCATTGCTATAAAGAAGATAATAACGACACTCTGGATCTCAGCTCTGAAATGAATAGCGAAGATAGTGGTGACAATACTCAAACATTGTTTGATATGATAATCGAACAAAAGAAAAAAGAACGTTATTAATTTAACTGATTACTGAAGATAGATTCGGTAAGACTGATTAATACAAGTTTTGTTTCGAAATGTGATTTAAAAAATATTTTAAGATATAAGAATATATGTTATTATTAATAATTTTCCTATAAATATAATTACAAACAATTTTTAGTTCTTCACTTCCCTTTAAAACCAGATTTCATTGACCATTCTGATGATATAAGAGATCATTAAAGTGCTGTCCATTGACTAGTTAATGCTGTCCAACAATAAAAATTCTGTCCAATGACTATATATTTTTTCTCGTTTTTTTTAAATAGGATTTTTTCGCGTTTTTTATGTTAAATGTAGTTTTTAAGAACTTATTATAAAAATATGCATATTAAAGTAATAGAATAACAATAATTTTAACAAGGATCTTTTTAAACGTCTTCATAAACTATTAAAACCCTTAAAATGATCGTTAAGTGTCCAATGACTGGAAGATTACCCTATTGTGTTTTGCTTATTCTATTTACAACGCTTAAAAAGAGGCACGAAAATACAAACTTATACCCTCACTTTGCTCATTAACTTAACATAATTAATTGCATGATCGATTAAATTAATGAATGTCAAAAATTAACCTTTATATTTCACATCATTAACACCTGCCACCAACAAATATCACTACCCATATAACTTTAGATTTATTACGGCAAATACATCCCTAGCAACCTTGATCAGCGGATCTGAAGATAAACCTGACAGACCAGTTGTAGTCTCTAAAACTTGTAATTAAGAACATAATTTATTTTAATGACAGATAAAATTGCGTCCTAAAATAAACTGTCTGTTCTATAAACAAGTATATTTAACTTGAATTCACCTGGATACTATCATCAGCCCACATACGTCCCACTGCTGGACACGGACCTCCTCTACAATTTAGAAGGTTTAGGCCTTAGTCCACCACGCTGGCCCAGTGCGGATTGGTGGACTACACACCTAAGAAACTTTTATGTGTGAAAGTATCTTTACGATGCTTTTTTCACTTTAAAAGCAAGTGATAATTCATTGTGAATACACACATATCTTCGAAAAGTCAGGGGTGTGTATCTGGGGTTCGAACCCACAACCGCCATGACTATCTATAAAGATATGTTTTACTTGCATGTTTATGACAATAAAATTGTTTTGTCATTTATTAAATCATTCAATCAGCCTATTGCCGTCCACTGCTGAACGTAGGCCTCCCCAAGAAAGCGCCAACCATCCCGGTCTTGAGCAGCCCTCATCCATCCGTTTCCCGCCACCTTTCCCAAATCGTCGGTCCATCGTGCTACAGGACGTCCCACACTACGCCTGCCTTATCGCGGTCTCCACTCCAACAATTGTCTGCTCCACCGGCCGATTATTAAATCATGGGATAACATTAAGTTAATGAATGATTGTTTATTTATCTAATTTAACCATCGGTAGAGATACACACACAAACTATATATAGAAACTATTATAAATATACAAAAAATCATATCTATATTCTATTCTTATGATATAATGTGGTGGTAATGTGGTAAGGAAGTTACATCGTCTGGTTTAATTATTGTTTAATATAACGTTTTGCTTTAGCCAGTTATTAAGGCCGAGCTATTTTTCATCATCACGTAATTAATTTTTGTGTGTAACGACCCGCCTACTAGATACAATTAGCATATTATCTCAGTTTTATGTTCACTGAATCATGCCAAAATGTTTTTAGTTATAAATATAACAGGCAATTTGTCTACTGACGGTTGAAATAAATATGTAAGGAAACCGCGGAATTTTATTTTGTGAAAAAAAAAATGTAACTGACGGGTTATGTAATAGCTGGAATATCATTCCCTCAAAGGAATTTCATGATCTGTAAATTTGGGAATCAAAAATATATCAAGAGTTTCAATGTTTTTTTCATATAAGTATAGAAATATAATATAATTTTAATGGAGTATTTTTTTATTATTGCACAATATATTTGCAAGGTTAAAATAACCCAGATACGATCATTATCTTTCCATTATAGCGATCAACTAAATCATCATTAAACAAAATAATTAAAATAAAACCATTAAAATTACCTATCCATAGTCAATTTAACTAAAGCAGAAGTATCTAATGTAGGGTAGATTAAAATATCAATTCGTCATATACTCGCGACGGTTCCATACATATTCTTAATCCTGCATTAAGATACAACCTTGTCGTGGATTTCAGAAACCCTAAGACATTGTCCAAAGTACCCAGATATCAAACAAATATTTATACTTACAAATTTTTATTAGCCCTCTAGGAATTTTACACAATATCTAATATGTTACTTTCCGTGCAGCTTGTTGGTAATTAGTTAATTTTTAACCTGCAATTACAATTGTTACAGACAATGAGCCAGTTTATATGTTCATACAGACCTTGAGGCTAATTAAATGGTACAGAACATTATGGTCGCGGGTCGTTACTGTTTGTAGCTAGAGCAGGACCAATATTTGATAGACAGATCTGTACAATTTTTATATTCTATGGTAATATTGAAAAGTTAAAGAGCTTGGTTTTTGAACGCGCTTATATCAGGAATTACTAGTTTTAATTGATTTTTTTTTTAAGTTTAATAACCCCTATATCGTGGAAGGCTTTAAGTCATATTACATCCAGCTACGACCAATCGCTGCGGAGTGTCAGAAAAACACCCTGGGCTGTCAGATTTGACATGTGTTTATAAGGAAGAGGTTATTCTCAGACCCATGTTGCGATAGTTTTAAGTTCATATAAAAGATGCTCGACTAATGTCACTAGTTGAGCACATTATTGGACTACATGGTGCTATCTATTTATTTTTAATCATCAATCGCAATTTTACTTCTAAAGTCTTAGACGTTCAAATTTTAAACATATTTTTTTTATAAAAATGGACTATAAAGTTTATTTATCACTTATAATAATAAAATACGTGCCTTCTATGAAATCGATTCTAGTATAAATTGCACGGAAAAACCTCAATTCAGCGACAAGAAAGGCCTATTCACAAATAAACAGCCGAGGTTTTTGCAAACAATAGCTTTTGACCTCCGTTGACCTCAGTGGCGCAGTAATGCAAGGAAACAGGGACAGCGGGACGAATGGTTCGTATAATTATAAGAAATAGTAAAATTTGTAGTATTTTTTTTTAACTTTCTGGGCTAAAGTACTGTTTTCCTAATGGTCTCGGGGTTCCAATTCCCTAGGGCCTATAGATCCCGGGACAGGAATAGTTTAACAAGGTTTTTTTTATCAGGAAATCCTGAGTAGTAGCACGGAGTCTGGGAAAGTGCCATATAAACGACAAAAGGCACGTTCTCTACGCGGGACTGATTGGCGAAACATGGGTGCAGATTTGTATCACTGTCTCTTGTTTCGTGGAGTAAAAGAATGAGGTTATGTATTTTTGTGATTACAATAAATAAAGCCTACTTGGTGTGAACCCACACACCAACGCAATTCTTTTATTGTAAGAAACAGATACTAGGAACATAAAAATAACTTTTCAGGCGGTCAGTCACACGAAATGAATATTTACTGTCTCGGTGTCACCAAGCCTTTCACATCACTAAAAGTACCTCTAATTATCTTATACTATATTTAGAATCAAACTCGTGTACGAATAAATTGTTCCACGGAATAATTGGATCTGTTAGAGGGACTTGATATCATAATTTTCGCAAATGACTCTAAGGTCCAAGACCGGCCCGCCCTTACCTTGGCCTACTGGCTACTTATTAGCGTGGGAAGGTTGCGTCAAACACAAGAGCATTCATCACGCCGCTTCCTGGACGAGGTTGGCAGGATGTTAACATAGTTGCGGTAATTTTTAAGTATAGACTATTGATGTATGCTTAACGTTATAAAAGTGAAGTTGGAATGTGCAATAGAATAGGACAGTCGGCTTTAAAGGTAGGTGCAGGCCAGAGTGGTAGCCTAAGGCCTTAAACTATCTCAATGGTTGAGAATGCCCGTGAAGTGGGAGGTAAGATTATGACGATGATGGTGATGATGATGGAAAGATGTTAGGTTTCCTTAAAGATAAAAAATCGATGTACTGTTCTCAAGTAGAATAGAGGAGAAAGTCTAATTATGTTAAAGATATTGGTTTATTTTGAGTGGATTAAATGGAAGTAAAACTATTAAATCTGAGAAGAAAAACGTTATATAGGAAATTATCTCCGTAAGACATCATTGATGATTGTTGGATATTAACACTAGAGGAGACACGTGTCCAACAGCAGAACTTCGATAGCTTAAATGCATGAGTGCCAAAATATCATAATTTAGTCCCATTCCATTTTAAATTAATTCTATTAACTTAAACTAACTTCAATAATTAATCACAATATTGACAGGTGATAAGATTAAAGTGCTTTGTGTAATTAAATGACGGGAAAAGTTTGATATAATGTTACCATTATTAAATTCCAGACTTGTTTTCATATTTATTATTTTACTAGCTTCTGATCACGAGCTTTTTACAAGGGGGGATGTGCGAGTTGCTGTTAAGGAGCTATAGTTAATCCTTGATGAACTTCAGTGCTTTTAGGACTCTTGGTAAAATTATTTAGTGTACTAAAGAGAGGATGCCAGTTCGATTGCCATATCAGCCAAATGATACACATACATACATAACCTCACGTCTGTATTCCCCTAAGCGGTACTGCACCCACAATTTATAGTAATGGGGGGCGAAGCCAGTTGCCGTTTTTCATGCAGGATTCTAGACTGTGTGCAATTACTGAGAGAAAATCCTGTAACACTTAGCCCGACCTGGGAATCGACCCCAGGACTTCTAAATCGCGCGGCACTATTACTGCAAGACCACAAGGCAGTCAGTATAAAGAGTGTGGTGGTGTTAATACGATGGCAATGAATGTGCGAGTACAGTGGGCCGTGTCTGTGACGCGTAGTATTTCAAAACACTGAATCATTACAGTCTACACGTCCATGGGAAACAACACCGCTTTGTTTCATATCCTTTGTCTTGGCTGTTCCGATTTACTAGAAAATATTAGCTTTATTATCGGTGAATTTTTAGTTCTATATTATTCTCTATTATGAGAGCTGCTCAAGACCGGGATGGTTGGCGCTATCTTGGGGAGGCCTACGTTCAGCAGTGGACAGCGATAGGTTGAGTTATATATTATTATTATTCTCTAATACATCGACTGTTGGTCTCAGGTTCGAATTCCGGTTTGGGAAACTTGGAAAAAGTTTTATTGGAGGTTGTGCATTATTCTCTAAGTCATCGATTCTTGGTCTCGTTGTAGAGATCTCATGTTCGAATTCTGGATCAGAAAAAGTTTTTCTGCTTTTTTTTCTATTTTTAAATTTTAATAGCAGTACAGAGTCTGGAAATGTCCCTATATATACCCCTAGCGATATTTAGGTGCAGAAACGCACCTCTACACACCCCTTCGAGGTACTTTGCTGCTTTATGATATAGTATATCCATAGTTTCTGCCTACCCTACATATGAATGTTTGTAAATCCTTAAGCCCTGTTGATAGACTCACGTGTGCCGGATGTGACGTTGATGCATTTAGTTCAGTGAGTGAGATAGCCGGAGGTCCAATTTGCTGGTAATAGGCTATTCCTTTCCACATAGATAGCGACCAGAGCATAGTCATACTAGCTAAATTTGATTTCCTATTTCCAAATTAACGGATATTACAGTCTTGTGTCGTGGGCATCAGAAGTTACAAGAGACTTTTAGGTCTCACAACAATCAGACCCGAAACAAATACTTATGAATCGCATAAACATATGTCTCTGTGGGGATCGAACCCGCGGACTCTCGTTTTGAAACCTTGTATCTAACTGAGCCACGTAGCTGTTAATAGTTTATGATTCCATCATGCACTGTGACAATCAGTCCAACGCCATACTAGTAGAATAAGTAATTATTTCTGCTCATTGTCTGATGTTTTTACACAAAAGTCTCGATGTTTTGGTTCAATTTGTGACACATGCGCCATACTCGCTTGTCGGATTACTGTAACAGTATTATGTGATTGTTCGACACTAACGTACAATTTTCACGCGGGTTAGTCAAGTTTTGTTAGCCAGGTTGCATTGTATGTGGACTTGAGACTTTTTATAAATGTCTTATTTATTATTATTTTTTCAATGCAGTTGGTAATCTAAGCGTGGAAATTCTATTCTCTGTACAGAAAAATATTAACTTTTTTTAATGTCTCTAAAAGACAATTCACAATAGGTAGAGTCTGTATCGTAAGTTGTTCTTTCATAAGTCGCTTACTAAGTAATATCTTCGTTGTCATCATCTTTGAGCCATAAATATCCGAGGAACCGAGGCCTTTATATTTCAAGTTAATTTGAGTTTTAAATATAATACATTTTTGGATTGAATATAATATGTACACTAAAAAAAGACTTTTTAGATACCTATTCTTTAAGCACAAGAAAATAATTAAATACTCGATTAACTCGTTATCAGTGTGAAGTTTTGGGTACACCATTTGTGTCGAAGCGTTTTTTTATGCACATCATACAATAATGTTCATGTGGTACGTTTATACACATGTGCTAAGCATTAACCGTTCTATGACTCCGCGCCATGTACGTTCAAACTACTTTAACATATGTATACTTATAGGAAAGTATTTTTTACGTCTATACATCTTAATAACTAATGCTTATGTATTTTAAGTACATAATTAAAAGTGTTTGAGATATCAGGTAGGTCCACAATTCCTTTTAGGCAATTGTACTTACTTACTTGTAAGCAGTGTTGGCCTCGAGGTTTAGGCGCGCGGTCGCGAATCTCGGCGGTCGCGGGTTCGAACCCCAGGCACACACCTCTGACTTTTCGAAGTTATGTGTGTATTTAAATTGAATTATCACTTGCTTTAACGGTGAAGGAAAACATCGTAATGAAACCTGCACACCTAAGAGTTCTTAGGAATTTCTTAGGTGTGTAGTCCGCCAACCCGCACTAGGCCATTGACTATTGGTGACTATTGGTGGACTATGGCCTAAACCCTCTCAATGGTAGAGGAGACCCGTGCTCAGCAGTGGGCGTATATGGGTTGATGAAGAAGAAGAAGAAGAATTGTACTTACTCCTGAACAGAATTCTATGTTCACACATACAAAACAGTATTCATATAAATAAATATTATGTCCCAAGTTCCCATATTGTTGAGTTTCTCACAGCGTCTCTATACAGCGGTACTAACGTTCGCATCTCACGCAACCACATTACGACATCAGCCGCGCCATTGAGCTACTTGCCGCTTACTCACCCGCTTTACATTTAATCACTAGGAACTGGCCTTCAGGTGTGACGCATTCGTCTACTTATCTTCGAAATAAAATCATGCTTGATGATAGGGAATCGGGGTGGTAGAGAGTTTAAATCCAATCTGTTACTTTCTGAAGCTACATATGTGGGGATTTAGGCATTTGCTTACTAGTGAAGCAACAACATCGGGAGGAAATATGTACACCCAAAAATGATAAGAAATTTCTTAGCTGTGGAGTTCACTATTCCACACAAGGCTTTGGCAAAGGATTTCCTTTTACAAAGGACTCAACAAGTAAGTTCGTAGGTCTATAACCTGACCCGTTAAAGGTAGTTTTTACGTTTTCAATTGCATTTTAACAGCAGTAGGTACAGAAATCGAAAAACCTCTTCTTTATGATATGGTTTCTTCAGGAATACACGTCTGAGTGAATAGTTGAAAAAATACTATAAATATTACGGCGAATACGAGGCAAATCTCACGGTATTATGACATTCTTCACGCCATTGAGAGTACGTGCTCACTACGTTTACGTAAAACTAGGAACTGGACTGGCCTTCGTAGGGACACGCGAGAAGCACTCGTGCGGAATTCAACAAACCGTAGTTTTTGATAATTGTATGTGTGAATATGATTAACAGATGTTTAATAAAGGTAACGTTTAATAAAGATGGTAAAGTAGGTATATAAGTTCATATTACCTTCGCATGTACCATGGGGAGTGCTCTAATGAACTTTTTAGGTTGATACCTACTGCTGACTTTCATTACCGCACCACACGTCAGAAATTGAGGTTCCATCCCTATTATCTGGATGAATGGCGTTCCTCAACAGTGCGGTTCAAACGCTGTTTTCTTCCTCGCACAAAATCTTTGTGGAATCAGCTTCCATCGTCGGTATTCCCAAACAAGTAAGATTTAGGGACCTTCAAGAAGAGAGCTTATATCTTCCTCAAAGGCCGGCAACACACCGATGATTCCTCTGATATTGTGGGTGTTCATGGGCGGTGTTGACCACTTAACATCAGGTGGCTCATTTGCTCGTTTGCCTCCTTTTTCCATAAAAAAAGAGAAGACTACGCCCTTGTTTTAAACTACCCTATATATCTTTTTTTTATTTATTTAGTGTCGGGATGTTGACAAAGTAGTAGGTTCGTAGACGTATTTTAAAGGTGATGGAAAGCATTTTTAGAAACCTGCACACCAAAAATGCTCATAGAAATTAATTGGGTGTGTAGTCCGTCCACCTTCACTAGGCCAGCGTGGTGAATTTAGGCCTAAGTCCACTCAGTTGTAGAGGGGACCTGTGCTCAGCACTGGGAGATATTCATACGAAATCGCGGGCAAAAGTTTTAGTGTGAGGTTATTAACACATTAATTTTATTGTTTACTAACAGTGTGAAACTAATCCTTTTTTTTGCTGAATTTTAAGAATTATTAACTACTTAATTCATCCCAGTACATTAAAATACTGTAATATTTCCACAAGCAAACAAAATCCTCACCCATTGTAACCCATTACGCGGAGACAAGTTCAGTTCATTGAGTATTGTACGAGTTGCGTAACAGTAGAAAAACATTCGCCACTGAACTTGGTGTCTCGGCGCTGACTCGCACCACCAGCCTCCACGCTCTGATTCGCGCAACAACCCACACTACGCACCAATGTCTACTATTTTGACCGTATTGAATGGACAAAATATATTCTTTCTAAATGGAAATTTGATAATAAATAAATAAATACACCCAACAGTCACATACATAGTCCTGACCCGACATTAAGATACAAGTCTTGTGTCGTGGGTATCAGTAACTACGAGAGACTTTTCGGTCTCACAAACACCCAGACCCGAAACAAATATTTGTGGATCACACAAACATTCATCTCGGTGCGGGGATCGTACCCGCGGCCGCTCGTTTCGCAAGCTGGTGTCTAGCCAACTGCGCCACGGGGCTGTTAAAGATCAATACAGGTGTCAGAAACAACGAGAGACATTACGTTCTCACAAACACCCAGACCCGAAACAACGTACGTAGGGCCGGGCCTCCCCTAAAACTGAGATAGTTAAGGCTTTAGTCCACCATGATAGCCAAGTGCGAGTCAATTATAAAAATACATAAATCGCACCTTTATCATTCGTACGCCTCATACAAAGTTATAAAATTATTTTCGTATAAAAAAATTAAATACCTTATGAGTCACGCGATTGATTCTGCGGTTAGTTTAGATCGGTCAATCACGACCTTGGATAAGCCTTCCCATGTTGCTATTATAATAATAGTTGTAAATGAAATCGTTTCCTCTTATCGGTGTGAACGTGTCTTGATTACTATACCAGCATCAGATAAATTCGAGGACTGGTATGTATGTACATAAATACGTATTATACAATAAGCTTACGTCTGTATTCTCCGAAGTAGTTGGAAGAATTGGGTTTCTGCACTCATATTTCGCCAGGCATTTATCAGCCCCACGTAACAGGGGGCGAGCCTATTGCCGTTTTGCGGACACAATTCCCTACTCGGTGCTGCTACCAAGATTTTCCTATTAGAAAATCTCTAATACACTAATTTGTTTATCTATGGGCTGAAGATGATGACGATAATTTCTAACGTTACCTTTAGGAGTTTTAAGCCAAACTTGACCGTTTTGACGCTATGGCTATAGCGACTGGATGCGATATGATCTTTTTGATGAATACATAGGGTCTGTATGGATAAATTTAAATCGTTATGATTTTAAACAAGTAAGAATACCGAAATAAGCTCTTTCAGGAACCAGTTAAAATATCAGGCTGCCTAGATCTGAAAGTGCATTTGACATAAGTGCAAAAAATTTAATTTATAAGGTTACGCTGTTGCTTTCAATTACAGTATTTATCTAAAAGATAAACGTTAAATAACAAACTTTTTGCTCTATAATTAACATCTTATAATCCTTCACGGCATTTGCTCAGGAAAAGGGTTGGACAAAAACTGAATCGAAGTGAAGGGCGTCTTTAAATGCTGCTTAACTTTTTGCTACGGTTTTTTTCGTCTAATTTATCTAAAACAATTCAAATGTTAGGCTCATTAAATACTAATTAATGTAATTGAAATATATTGTGCAAGATATGTAGTAAATGAAATAGATTTAACACACTCTCCTCTACATCAGTAGATTTGAATGTAAAGTGACACGTACTTCTATAATCGAAAATACCCAAAATCTTAACACACCTTAAAAAATTCCGAATGATCTTTAAGTTTTATTTTAATGAATCAATTTAACATATAAATAGGAATATCCTGAGCCCTCAATAAACTATTAAGAACTATTCAATACTTTGGTCTTCTATGGGAATACCTCCACTGCTTAAAGTAATGACGAAAGAAAAAAAAAGTATAAAATCTAAGTTGACAATTTGAGAATCACAGCATATTAAAGAATAGAATGGTCATCATCAACCGAAAGACGCCCATGCGGTACATACGAGAAGGCCTCCCCTCTAAGATTTCCAAAGCGCTTTGTTGAAATAGCCTGAATCCAGTAGCTTCTTGGGATTTTCATTTTATTGTCAGCGTACCCATAAGTCACCTATAAGGTGTACTGAAGTTATAAGTTTATGGGTAGGGACACCACGAGGTAGAATTTTGGCTATGTTTATTAGTGTATTAGTAAGGTCAATAAATTATATATACTGTTTTCATATTACATACTTTACAAAAAAAAAAAACACCAAAGTTAGTCACTTATTTAAATTTAACTATTGAGTGACATCGGTCACTTAAGTTAAAATTAAATTATTGTTTTGGAATTTAAAAATATTTTTTTTCGCAAACAATTTTATTTTAAATTGTAATTGGCGTTGACGTTTTCTAATTTAACTTTTCTCCACATTAATAAGTTTAAATCCCAACATGACAAGCGTATTATCTGTACATTTGCAGTTGAATTATATCAGGCGCTGTGTTTCAGCGCAGCGAGTGGTGAAACAAAAATACCACGCCGCGCAGAAATAACCCAAAATACCACGTGTTTTTGACAATGTACCAACTTTTGGGTTTGACTTATATACTTTTAGTTTGAAGATATTACACATTTATTGTGTGTAATTACAAGTGCTCTACATATATATTTTTAGGACCACCACCCCTGCTTCCCTAAAGAGATAGGCAGAGCTGCATTAAAGAACCCACATTACGCTGTATTATTATTTTTATCTTACTCCTTAAATTATTATTATTTCTTTAAAACTTCATTGTATACTTTAGATAAAAACTATAGAATATAGGAGACTACATTAATAAATTACGCTAATATCAATTATAATATTAAATTTTAGTGACCTAATAACAAAATACACCAATGACTTCAACTACATATTACTTTAACATTAAAGCCAATCGTGTAAATCTGGCTTCAATACGCATTATTTGCATTCACCTCCCTTCATGATTATAGCGGAATAAGTTATACACTACTACTTCTTCTCTAGTAAAACTAGTAGCAAATTTTTTTTTATTATAAAGTGGCCAAAAACAGCGTCAGATAATCGACTCGCGCCTCTGCGATAGTTGAGGCACGAGCGAGCGGAGTGTAATCAATGAGATCATTTCCAAACTCATCACTCGCTGTTCAGTCGAGTCAGTTAAGACCCTCCTGATGGCACCTATTGCCGGTTCGGCCGAAGCTTATATCTCAAACTTGTCGTGTAAACCATACCGCGATCTATTTTTGTGGTGGCGCCATCTATTGAGTTCCATTTTCAACTTTTGGGAGTATTTTTTTATTGTGTTTTTATTTCAAGGTGACTTTAATTATATTTGTAAGTCGACTTTGTACCTAATTTATTTAAAAGCAATAATTTATTTTTTTGTATAAAGATAAGTCGTTTCTTCTTTTAAGGCGTGGGCAATAAGGAAGATTTATTTCTGGAAAAAATTATATTTTAAAAAAACATTACGATTTAATGTAGTAATGTAAAGCTCTATAAAAAAGTTGTTTATTATTATTGTGTATTTAAAAAAAAAATACAAAAAGAACGATTTGATTAAGATTGAGACCTACCCAATTATTGCTTCAATAATAACTGTTGAGAAATTGTTTCTATTTTCCACGTGGTAGAGCCATACTATATAGCTAAAAGACTGTGAATCCGTAACGTTACAGGAGTTGCACTATTGTCTCTTAGAAAGGTGAGATAAAACAGCCCTGTTGCGATACCGTTCCGTTTTTTGCAGGGAAAATCGCTAAAGATCCCATTACTAAAAGTATGTTCCCATTCATTCGGGTAGGAACGACCGTACATTTTGTAGCTATCAAATCTGTAATAGAAGCACATACCCGGCTGTCTCGTACTAATATTAAGTAAACGATGAATAAGCCATTGTAATTATATCAACTAATTATATAGTATATATTTTTTATATATTTGATATAAGTTTTCGCCAGACGACTCTACATAAAAAAAATACTATATTTATCACCACTTGATTTGATTATTTTGCAATGGTATTTTTATAATACAATTTTGTCTATTATTAAGTACTTCGCAATCAGGAAGGTTAAAGCATTAATTCACATTTTGTTAACTTCTATGAATAATTACGTGAAAAAATAAATTACATTATTATTTAATTTAATTATCATTAATAACTATTTTTTTTTAATTTAGACGCAACTGGTGCCTCCGATGTATTTAATTATTGTTATAGTAATGTAGCGGTTTATAATACAAAGAAAACACTTAATTACAAGTAGTAGAGCCATGCCTAAGTCTAAAGTAGAGTATAGAGAGCACAAGTATTTTTTTTCCTACCACATACATACACCTACTCTATTCTCCCTTAAATATACTATTTTTTTAACCCACGAGAGACGCGATAAAACTAAAGCCAATTTTAATTTTCAAAGCCATTAATAGAATTCATATGAGACATAGCGATAATTGATAGCTATTCAGCTGATATCCTCGATGTGATGATTAGAGCAACAAAGCAATTACAGAGGAAGCAGTCTATGGTTTGATTGGCTCGCTAACTGAGGGATTTGGGAAAGCCGCCGGCATTCAATGGATTTAGGCCTATTATGTCAACATAGCTGATACTACACAGATATAACTGAAACTAATTATATAGATACGTTTGAAGCTATTGATACTTGAACCGATTTATAGCTTTGATACAGTAATGGGATCAAGGTTTAGGGGAACGATCGAGCATCTTGGCGGTCACAGATTCAAATCAGGAAAAAACTCTGAGTTTTTTTAGATTTTGTGTGTAGTTGCAATGAATTATCACGTAGTTGAAAGATAAGAAAAACATCGTGAATAAACCTGCAATATTAATAGTTCTTAGTAATGTTCCAAGGGAAATCACTATTGTAAGCATAATTTTTTTTATCAAAAACAGAAAAATGCAAAAAGAATAAATATCCTACAATAAAAAAAACATCGGTTCTGAATGTTTTAAAAAAAAGTAGCAAAAAAATATGTTATTCATATATGTTATCATGGTATGTTTCATTTTAAAGTTTTTTAGTTACGCATAAAAATTTATATCACGAAATCTCATAAAAAAGCAATAATCTTATAAAATATAAACATCCATAAAATTCAAATGAAATATTCCGAGTGGAACCGTCCAAAACATTTGAACTCAGCCATCGTGCGCAGTACAAAGCCTATGATAAACCATTTCCGGTTTCAGAGGCCAATTTACTCTCGCATCCTGTCCCGTTTCCACTACAAATAAAGCCATTTTCGCGACTTCATAGTTTCATGTCCAATGAATTTATACGTAAGTTTACACTATCCAAAGATTTAGGAGAGTTTTAACTGAATTATACTTTAAAATATTGAAGATTATATATTTAAATTTGCAGGAATCAGAATCTGGTTTACTAAAGAGTTATTCTTAGGAATTTCTAAGTACCATGTTTTTCAATCTCAATTTTTTGTCTTTTTTTTTATTAGGTAGTATTAAGGTAAGCTTATTAGTAAGGATGGCAATTATTTTAAAGTGGTTGTCTTTTTTGTCAATCAACGCTCTATTAAGAATGCACTCTACATATTTACCATGGGGAGTATACGTATTTATTGAGACGTTATGCTGACAAAAAAATATAGAACCTTGAATAATTATAATAACATTACAAGCAGACACAACAGTTTCTCTGATCACAATATTGTAATTATCGGAGAGCCTACTAACGAAACGGCCTAAAGTAAAAATAAATTCGATTCTCTAACTATTGACTTAAAAATTAGCTTTCTCTACAACTGGGACGTTTTTAGACCATAACCATCATGTTCCTCGCGCCAGATCAAAAATCATACGAAAGGTGTGCCAATTAAACTTTGCTCTAAAACCATTTAAACCGCTCTCCCATTGGCAGTTCGATATCGCAGTGTGATATTGCGATTCCATAACAGACGTATGTAGGACCACTGCAGCAGTAACTATTCCCCACACCTGCGCCGAGCTATTAGCACGACCAACGGTTACTGTATTTTTCATCCAGATTGTGTTAGCTATTTGTTGGGTACCGCCAAATATCTATGTTTTTGTTTACAAAATGGTATGTGGGGGCCATCGACTCTAAGACCATTTTTATGTCTTAAACTACTAAATAGTCCAGTTGTATGTTCCAGAGAAAGGTCGCGGGTAGGGTAGAGACGCCTATCTATGTCGGTCAAAGTCAAAATCACCTTTTTTCAAATAGATTTTTACAAGTGTTTTTAAATCGTCACTATTAAAGATTTTTTTAAACTATTGCCGCTTCGAAACGTGTAATCAGATTTTCGAATTTAAGATACATCTCTATAAATTTTATCAGATATTCGTATATTGTCGACAATATGTATACTATGTAGACGGCAGATAACTACACTCTTATCAGTAGTATAATAATATTAAATTCTAATATTAATTTGTATTTTATATTTTATTATAAAATATTTCATAACCGAAACTGATTTGTACAAGATTGCACAATTTAACTCCAATATTATCAAAACAGCGCGTAATAAATCTATGACCTTATACACATCCGGCTATATTATCACTCGTAATGTAATGTTATAAAATTATTGAAGCAAAAAAGCAGATCACGTTATCTGCCAATAGTTTCCTTATACACTGAACGTTGGGCGTAGCTTAATATCAAGGACTTCTGTGTAGGCGAAAGGAAACAATATTTGACCATCTATCAAATATAAAACCCCCGTAAGGCCAGCATGGTGGACTAAGGCGTAAACCCTCTCAGTGGTAGAGGAAGCATGGGACGTTTATGGGCCGATGATGATAATAATGATGATGAAATATAGAATATCAGCAAAATTCGATCATTTACTACGATTGCAAGATGATAAGCTTTACAACTACATAATGAACTCTTATCAAAGGCCTACAGGCTACACGTACAGTAGAGGACGGTGATAGGCTGATGAGAGAATGATTTCTTATCACTATTTGCACATCGATTCTATAACACAGGTATTCCTAATAGAGAACATTGGTATATTCAGGAGTCCTGACTTCCCTTACTTTTTGAGGCGTTATGATGATTTTTTTATTGCCTCTCAAAGTTATTGTAAAGTCAAATGTCTTTGCTTGATTGTTACTATAAATTGTTGATGGAGACTGACAAGTGTTACTAGTGGTGAAATAGCCACGTCATTATTTAATATAACCCGTTCAAATTGAAGAATTTGTCCACACACTCGGCTGTTAGTGTCATTACAAAGCACAAATGTCTCTCTTAGACAGGGAACGAGCCAACTCGTCGAAGTTGTGTACGTGTAGGAATTTTTCACATGTATGTCTTTACTTAAGTAGTGATGGCCTCGAGGTTAAGGCGCGCGGTCGAGAATCTCGGCGGTCGCGGGTTCAAACCCCAGGCACACACCTCTGACTTTTCTAAGCTATGTGTGTATTCAAATTGAATTATCACTTGCTTTAACGGTGAAGGAAAACATCGTGATGAAACCTGCACACCTAAAAGTTCTTAGGAATCTCTTAGGTGGGTAGTCCGCCAACCCGCACTAGGCCAGCGTGGTGGACTATGGTCTAAACCCTCTCAATGGTAGAGGAGACCCGTGCTCAGCAGTGGGCGTATATGGGTTGATGAAGAAGAAGAAGAAGATGTCTTTACCTACAATACTGTTTTGTTTGCATCGTTATCATAAACTGCGGAATCAATTTTGATGAAGTTTGGTTCAGAAATCAAAGCGAGCAAAGCTGCTGGATACAGCAGGTTATATTATAATATCACAGTTGTTCTCATTTAAATCTGCCTCGTTGTCTCGCGGCTCAAATATGTACCGTGCGATCTAGTGGTCCTGGACTCGATTTCCTTTCTGGGCAATGTGGTATTGGGTTTCTCCATAAATCATTTCTCAGTAGCAGCGCGGAGTCTGGAAATGTGCCCGAAAAACGGCATCTTCATACATAGTACTTATATATACCTGGCAAAATTTGGTTACAGCAATGCTCCTCTCCAAGCAGTGATGGCCTCGGGGTATGGGCGCGCGGTCGAGAATCTCGGCGGTCGCGGGTTCGAACCCCAGGCACACACCTCTGACTTTTCGAAGTTATGTGTGTATTCACATTGAATTATCACTTGCTTTAACGGTGAAGGAAAACATCGTAATAAAACTTGCACATCTAAGAGTTCTTAGGAATTTCTTAGGTGTGTAGTCCGCCAACTCGCACTAGGCCAGCGTGGTGGACTATGGCCTAAACCCTCTCAAAGGTAGAGGAGACCTGTGCTCAGCAGTGGGCGTATATGGGTTGATGAAGAAGAAGAAGAAGAAGAATGCTCCTCTCTACCTCGTTGGGAAATACAGACATGAAATACAGGCTATGTATGTCTTATTAAAATCAATTAAGAGCATTCTGCTTCTAAGTTCGGTACCAACTACGGGTGATATCTCCTTGTATTATCGAGTCTAATGCATGACCCCCCTAATTATAGGTCGGTCGGCAATTGTCTTAGCATTATGATTTTAGCTGCACTTTACCGTGCAATTTGTTTTGCTCTAGATAAGTGTACACACATTAAAATAGGTGTGCTACGAAGTTAAATGTACGTGGGTTTAACGGATCACCTATATTTCGCCTGAAGCATGACAAGAACTCAATTTAGTTGAGTTACATTACCGTCATAACTATTACCTTAAAACTGCTATGTAAATTACATTGTAGTAATTTTACTGTAATGGTAATTGAGAGTGATATGTAGTATTCAGCCACCCCACACTAGGCCAGCCTTGTGGACTATGGCCTATCAATTCTAGAGGGGGCCCTGCAGTGGGTTTTATATAGGCTGATAATGATGATGAGATGTCCATAGTCGAAATAAAGAAACCATGATCCGAAGACAAAATAGGCACGCTAAGAAACCATTTAATACACCACGATAGTTGACACTTTGGTAGAGAATATCACGGGAATTAGAAGGAAAATATTTTTCAAGTTAAGAAATGTAGGGAAGCCACAACGCCCTTTGTTCGATTAGGATTTTAATATGCCTGCGCATAAAATTTGCCTTCGCAGTTTCCAAGCATCTTAGCACTATCTTTTGGTATCACACGAAAATAGAATAAACCTCTTAGATTATCTTCTTCATCTTCATCTTCTTCATCTACATCAACCCATGTACGCCCACTGCTGAGCACGGGTATCCTCTACCATTGAGAGGGTTTAGGCCATAGTCCACCACGCTGGCCTAGTGCGGGTTGGCGGACTACACACCTAAGAAATTCCTAAGAACTCTTAGGTGTGCAGGTTTCATCACGATGTTTTCCTTCACCGTTAAAGCAAGTGATAATTCAATGTGAATACACACATGACTTCGAAAAGTCAGAGGTGTGCGCCTGGGGTTCGAACCCGCGACCGCCGAGATTCTCGACCGCGCGCCCAAACCTCGAGGCCATCACTGCTTTTGATTATCTACATTTAGACAATCGCAAAAACGCATGTGAGCGTCAACAGTTCATTAACTCTATTCTAACGAAGCTACGACTTCGAATAAATTTCAAAAGTTTCCAGACTAATTTTATGTGTTGATGCCATTACTATTGGGAAGACTAATGGTGACAAACGCAAACGTGTTGGGTTACAGCATCAGTGTGGGTATTTCTGGTTTACGTTAACAATGAAAAACATTTTGTCGTCGAGTGGAGAATGTTTGCTGTTCTATACTAAATAATAAAACACAAGTGTCGCGTTCTTGTTTTCTAAGCTACAATTATAATTATAGACAGATACATAGCAAATAATTCGGCTCTTTTCAATCCTTTTATGTCCTTCTTTTTAACAGCTGTATGACTAGAAGATTATTTATAATTGATTACTGGGCTATATTATTATGTTTTGTAGTATTTGTTTTTTTAATGAAATTCATTTGAAATTGTATATGTAGAATTAAATCGTCATCTTCATTCACTCATTGATGATTACTAAACCAGGCCAAAAACTTTAATGCAATATTTAATAAACCAGTTTATAACATTACGACCAAAATACACTAACAAATATCCCAACCACAAATGTCTTCTTTCAGACAAATGTACTCATGCGAAAGTCCAGGTACTCCCAGCATCATAAAATCATTAACAACCGTGGGCCTAAAGAGGTTCAGTATAATGCAGGTATTCTAGTTTCGTACCAAAGTTTAGTTAATTACCGCAACAAACTTTGTCTATTTATCACCGGAGTTGGCCTGTTTAAAACTGGTTGAATGTTCCCACTTATTTTCCATTACAACGGTGAGTTTGGGAAGTAGCAGTTTAATTCCTTGTAATTTGGGAAAGCCTCATTGCTGGCTAGTGTAATTAAGACCGATTTTTTCATTTTGAGGAAACACTAAGAATTTCCTAGCTTTAACTTGATTCTTTATCCCCAGTTCGATAGGATTAGCCTTACCAACAGATGTAAAACTAGTTATTTCATATAAGGTCTTTTTATGATCATTATCAGTAACTTTATTTAAAAAGACTGGCACTATAATTGCAATTACCTCAAAAATAACTTCTAAATTAACTTCTCCAGCAATAGAAAGCACGTTCGACAATCAACATAGCCAGACACATTACGATTCACTTAACAGGACTCATATCTGTACACGAAGCGAAATGAAACAACAGAAACGCAATTGTCTCCTACGGGCTGAGCTCTTCCAACGCTCCCGCAGAAGTAATCACCTCAGTCGACTTAATTTGATTCGGTACGCTTCCCTCTATAATAATGACAACAACAAAAACATACCTCACGCCTATATTCCCCGAAGGGGTAGGCAGAGATGCATTTCTGCACCCACATTTCGCCAGGTATGTACCAGTCCCACGTAATAGGGGGCGAGACTATTGCCGTTTCTCGGGCACATTTCCAGACTCCGTGCTGCTAATTCCTAATGGAAAAACCCAATAACACCTTGCCCGACCCGGGAATCGAACCCAGGACCTCTAGATCGCACGACACATACTTGTACCGCGAAACCACGAGGTCACAATAATGACATTTTATTAAATCACCGTCTCATAGTTTCTTGTTAAAATAAGCTGCTAGAGAGACCTTTAAGCCGCATTAAAGCTTCCTTTGTAAACGCTCTCAATGTTCGCCTGGAGGTGAAAAATGTATAATTTTAATTGGAGACAGAGAGTATTGGAAGTGATGATGTTAAAGCCGATTAAGAGGTATTACGTATGGATTTTTATGATTGATCTGGTGAATTGGAACTCGGATTTGAAGACAGTTCAATTCAAATATTAAAACGAATCATCCTTGCTAAATGATCTCTCATATTTAGTTTGGTTTTAATCAATGATTGATATTTTGTAATAATGTTTTTATTCTCATAGGCATCTATTAAAATTTACGTAACAAAAAAAAATATATTTGATTTACATTTGTATCTTATTGATAAATCATATTTCTAAGATAAGTCCTTGTCCAAATTAATTGAAAAAGAAAATTAAGTCAAAATAACTTTTGTGAGATATCCTTTGACACATCAACACCTCTCTATTCTTATGAAGGTGTTACATTATATTATATGTAACAAAGAGATTATTCTATAGAAACGTTTTGTTACAAAACCTTGCGTAATTTACTGCTCAGCACGATGCTTTTTAGCGCGTCGGGTATAAATTGCTATGATATTTTGACCAGGCGCTTTGTTTTTGTTCCCATTCATTTCCATGCGTTCCGCGAACAAATAGAGCTTGTAACAGGTAGTTTCCCACTGTTAATTTATTGTATAATGCGTTTTTTATCTTCGCTTGTACTATTCTCTGCAATAAATGCATTTGTATTTACAACTCAAGTATGGCTCCCGTGCGATCTAGAAGTCCCGGGTTCGGATGAGATGGGAAATGTGTCACTGTTTTTTACGAAATTCTCAGTAACAACACGGAGTCTGGAAGTGTTCCTGAAAAAAGGAAACAGGCTCGCCTCTTACGGCGTGGGGCAAATCTATGCAAATGTACAGGTCATAACGCCAGGTAAGTATGCTTGTCATGCGAATTTGGGTTTCTTATTGTTAGTGTCGAATTTATGCTGAACCGGTTTTGATTGGTAAAAAGTTAGACGAAAATCTTAAGTACACTGTGCTTTATGACGAATTATGAGAAACTATTACCATGACCGTCCGATACAATAATATAGGCATGGTTATAGTAAGGGTGATAACAGAAAACAACAAAAAGATTTACCAATCGTCTCTATAGCCAAAATTTTCATGAAGGTACTTTTTTCTTCTTCTTCTTCTTCATCAACCCATATACGCCCACTGCTGAGCACGGGTCTCCTCTACCATTGAGAGGGTTTAGGCCATAGTCCGCCACGCTGGCCTAGTGCGGGTTGGCGGACTACACACCTAAGAAATTCCTAAGAACTTTTTAGGTGTGCAGGTTTCATCACGATGTTTTCCTTCACCGTTAAAACAAGTGATAATTCAATTTGAATACACACATAACTTCGAAAAGTCAGAGGTGTGTGCCTGGGGTTCGAACCCGCGACCGCCGAATTTCTCGACCTCGCGCCCAAACCTCGAGGCCATCACTGCTTACTTACTTTTTTACCATAAACAAATGACTTTAAATGTAAAGTAAAATTTAGGAAGTGAAACTTCTCTGTATTCCAAATAAAACAAGTCTTCGAATTCAAGATTAATTCCTAATTGTATCAACCGTCTTTACGTTCAGTGAAATGAGCTGAGATCCTTAGTATTTTAACTCACAATGTTCTCCAGTAATGAAATGCTTGTATTCTGAAGACGGGATCTTATTTAGGAGCTAACAATTCTTTGTTGGGGACATGCTGCGGTAGAAGAGATCAGAGATATATGATGTAAGATGTTAGCTTGGTAAATAACTTGATCTGACACAAACACAGCGATTCGTCGTTATTACACGTTTTTTATTAGCTTCACTTGTATGTATGTTTGTATGTTTGTAACCGACTTCTTCGGGCGCGATTTTGACCCACTTTAAACAATTCGTTCAAACTTTGTAGATTCATCGAGGACCGATGACAATACACTAATTTGATAAAAAAACCGAATTAAAAAATAGAAAATAAGTTTTAATAAATTTAAATTAAGAATAGTATTAAAAATTTCAATAAATATAAATTAATAATAGTGTGAGTAAAAAAAATATATTTTATTTAAAAAAAAGCCTGGGGTGTTTTTTAAGATATTATCAAAATGATAATTAATCACTCTACTCATATCTGTCAATAAAATATTTATAACTATTGACACCATGCACGCTACGCTTTTTTTAATTTTTTTTTTTATTCACACTATTATTAATTTAAATTTATCAAAACCTATTTTCAATTTTTTAGTTAGGTTTTCGATAAAAAGCGTGTTTTTTAGTTTTTTTTACGTTAAAGACGTGTAGTTTACATTGTTTCTGGCTAATTTCACCATGACACCCATGACACCCTATCCTAAAGCTAGCTGTTTTCGCGATATTTGCATTTTTATAACAATGGGCGTAGGCGTCAGAAACTATAAGTGACCTTTCAATCTTTTAAGCACCCTGACCCAAATATTTTTAGACCAAATAAACTTTTCTCTCTCTACAAAGATTGAAATAGCAGCTATTTATTCAAGAAGCCTATGCATCATTTTTTTTCTGGTATATACATATAACCATCCATTTTAACAAATAAATATCCAATAGCTTTGCCTGTGCGAGCTCCCGTTCGCAGCCGGTAACAATTCACCTCTTTACTTATGCAAATGTTTAGTCTGTATTAAAAGAACGGTTTAGGCTGAGCCTTGTTTTGTTTCGGCTTCCTCCCCTACATCCCCCCGCTAAATCTAAATTAGTGCCTACACCCACCCCGTTTGTTTCTCAAACAATTTATTGAATTAAGGATTCTGTCGACTTACTTCGGCATTTTCCGATACTCTGATATTTGCAAGGTATGTTTGGAGTTACAGAAGACGGTTTAAATTTGGAATTAGAATTTTTGTTTGTTGGTTAACGATAATGATTGGATGTGTTTGTTAGTTCATTAAGTGATATAGTGTTTATGCATTTATAGTAGAAGACCATGTGTCTTTTGACATAATTTTTAAAATTAGGCAAAATTAGTAATGAAAATAAATATGGATTTTTTTGTATCTACGTGAACCCATACAAATTTAGTGTTAATGAAGGCCCGTCTTTATAGATAAAACGAGTTAAGCCTTAGTCCACTAGTGTTGACGTTGACCTAGTGCAGGTTTTGGTCTGTAGGTACAACCATTTGTTCAAACTTTTTATTTCTTAAAAAAATAGATTGAAAATAAGCAATTGTATAATAGCAGGTGTAACATTTGTTATTCTTATAGTAAGCACTTAACATACAAGCAATAACATTATTCCTCGTGTAATATTATCAGCAGGTCGGCGATATTTTATACAAAATCCATAGCAGCGCGGGAACAGATACAGACAATCTTAGTTTGATGGCGAACAAGAGAACTATTATTTAACTTGCATTCTGTAAACACATTTCATCATCATCATCATCATCATGTCAGCCAATCGTGGTCCACTGCTGGACATAGGCCTCCCCCAATGACTTCCACCGGGATCGGTCGGAAGCCGTCTGCAGCCAGCGACGTCCCGCGACCTTGACAAGGTCGTCGGACCACATAAACACACTTGGAAAAGTTAAAATAATATACTATGAATTTTAAAATATTGCTTTTCATAGTTTCATTGAAAGATTTTTGCTTCTGATATAAAATTTTGGTAGAGAGGTAACTATAATTCTAGATTCATACGTATGCTACTTCCCACCGTGCAAAACCAATTTTGGTCCAAGTGGCACTGTTGGAAAAAGCTAATAGGTTCGAAAAAAACATTTACATTAACTTTCGATTAACATTCACCATCTACGTGTCTCTGAATGTCAATAAAAACTCCCATATGACTCCGAGAACCAATAGTAGTAGCATTGAAGTTGCGTTTGGTATTTGAGTTGTATCCGCCTACGTAAGCGAGCCGAGTTTTGACACGGAAAGCCTTTCCAAATTAGATTTAAAACGAAACTCGGGCACTTTGTTGATGTTACCTCTTTCCAAACAGATTTTTTGTCTGAAATTCCGAAGTTAGTTCATGCGTCTCACGCGTGGGTTTGAGTCAGTCGTGTGGATTTCCAAATTTTTTGTACGTACGTAGAATTTATTTGGATCACTTTGTGGGGGAAAAAGTTACGGAGTGGATGGATTATTTATGAGATGATAGAGCGCGTTTTACTGAGTTTACGAATTTTAGATCTGCTGTTTACGAATCTAAAGAGTCGCGAGTCAGAAGAGAAACAAAATAAAAATGGCCAGGATTTTAATTTTGAATTTCCTTATTGAAGAAGTGCATTGACGTCCTTGCTTACTTAAACCACCTGTAACGCGACCAAGAAGTAAAGGAACCAACGATTTTTTGAAGACATGGGAACAACAGAATACTACCATTGTAATACGAGTTTCTGCTATTAAATAAGCTGCTATATAAAACAGTAGGATGAATGGTTCCAGAGTTACGAAAGAGATTTACTGTGCGGGAATAAGTGGTGAAGTCCGTCGAGGACGGCCCAGGTGCACCTATAAAGACCACATAGGTAATTTATTCAAAAAGGGTAATATAAAAAGTCCTCGAAACCGACGTGCATGCATGAAGAGGATAATGTCAGAGGTGAAAGCGAAAGAGGTGTGTTTGGCCGTGACATTTGGCACTCTATAGTCTCTGCCTACCCTAACGGGAGACAGGCGTGAGTTTATGTATGTATGTATGTATGTTTAATTCACAATTTCCTAAAACACCGAGATTTCACCATCACAGCTGCGGAAGATAATTTATTATATGCCAAATTTTCGATTCGCCCCATCCACTCATTATCAATGCGATATGTCATTAAATGTGTTTCTTCACGACATTTACCTTCGTTGCTAGACCGTGCTGTATCGACTATGTGTATGATTTCGACAGATAATGACTGTCGCATTAGAAATTATCGTTGCTACTTTAGTTTCCTCATTTTTGTTGTTTGGTAATTTGTTGGTTCACAGTATTTTGTACATACTACGTTTGCGCTGATAGTTCTAGAAGAATGGGCAACACGTATTCTCAGCTGTATTTTTTATAAATTTACATTTGAAAAAATGGCATACCCTTACAAAGCAAGAGTTGTAAAATCTTACCTAATAAGAGGCGAGATATTTTAAACCAAATTTCCAGCCACTGAGTTACGTGATAGAAAAATACATTGCCCGATTCGGTAATCTAATCCATGATGGTTAATACGACATTCGTAAAGACCAAGAAGGCAGGTAATTTTAATAAAATACCCTTTAGAAAACCCTAATAAAGTCAGAAGAAAACGAGTGTAAATTAAGTTGTGCTATAAACAGCAAAATAACAAGCGGAGGAAGCGAGGAAGAGATACAAGCAATGACGAGTTGGAATGATGAGCACAGTAACTTCCTCGCTTATTTTACTGTATTCCATAAAGAAGCTGTATATTTGAAAATTGCTCGTAAAGACTCACTTCATTAAAAACATAGCAGAGTCGAAATTTTAAACGGTGCTCCAAATTTATGTGGAAATTTTCATTTTACATTTTAATGTTATATAAAGTTTTTACTATGTTTCTGAGCACTTAATCTCGGTATTTAAATTTTCGACTTTTGAAGAATATAGTATGTTTAAAACGTGAAATTTCATTCAAATTGAAGATTCATTAAATATTTTGAATTATAAAATATTAATAAATGATACATTATTTCCATATTAATTTTTATGTGAAATAAAGTATATTTCTTTCTTTTAATTTAGCTACAAATGAGCTTGTAAAACAAGAGACCTTGGCTTCTTTTCCTATACCAAGACATATGTCTCCAACACTGAAAAATAGTAAAAAAATAGAAAAATAGTAAAAATTGTAGTTTCTTCAACACACAACTCAAGGTTTAGGTATAAAGTAAGTGAAGAGTCAGAACTATATGCGTGAGTGTTCGTATGTCTCATTTAATTCACACCACAATTCAAATCAACCACAGCTCGGTATAAATGCAGGTTATGTAGCCATAAAAAATAAGACACACACGGTGACCTTCTCATTCACAGAGTTAATTGAAACAATCTATCTAAACCGGAGTCTTATCTACGAGTACATAGCATCAGTAATTCAAGTCTGGAATAATAGAACGATAGTGTTAACCACAAAACCAATGAACATTGAAATCCATAGCAAAACACGTTTTAATTAACTTGCTAACGTATATTCAAATGAGGTGGTCGAATTCAAAACTGCGTAGCTTTGTTTAGGGTGTATAAATGTATTGAAATGTCTAGACTCTAGACTACAGACTAAAATAGTAAAAAAATGTATTCATTTCACTAAATCAATGTTGCTGAAGTTTGATAAAAAAGTATTTATTTATTTATTCACACTTTATACACAAATTGTATAGGTAGACTTAATGCCTAGCATGGCATTCTCTAACAGTCGAACCTAGGGTGATGCAGAGTTGAAATGAGGCAGGTGTGTTGAATGTTAAAACAACTAACAAATATAAACATATAATACACATACATATACGCATACATATATACATATAGATGTAAAATAGATACATATATAAAAAACATAAAAAGAAAATTATAGTACCCAGGGTTCAAATCATTTTTGGGTTGCTTTATATACCGTCTATCATATAGGTACTAGGGTGTCCCAAAAAAATCAAAGTCTTTTTTTTTCAATGCATACCCTCTAATTATTTTCGAATGGTGTTAAAACACTTATAAATAAAATTTGATGAACTTAGGACCACTGCGACCCGTGCCGACTTGCATTCATGTATTTCAGTACTTACATACATACTTTGTATGAACTTCGGCGCGTCGCAATAGTCGCATGGAAGTTTCGTGGTTGCTTGTTTATTGTATTGATAAACGCCTCTTTTTGTTTAATCAATATATCAGATTAAGATTTCAAAGGCAAATTTTAATAGGAGGTGCAAAACATTAAAATAACGGCTTAAAACTCCTCTGTAAAGAACAAATATTGGCAGTTGTTTAATAACATTCGTGAAGTAAATTTGAATTTTGTAAAAGCGCAAATCTAACTATTCGAGATTAATTATTTTTTGTTAAAGGGCTTATATGCTTATTTAAGGTTTAATAAACTAATTTTAAGAAATAAGTTGCCTTATACCGAGTCTAAAGAGATCAACAAATAATGCGGAAAAATCGCAAGATGTGTTCGTACAGTGTCGCCAAGAGTTTGTTACAAGCTTGGACTACTTTTTGTATATTGCACAGGCCGGTGCCCTTTAATTGATAAAAATAAATCTAGATAATAGATATAGCAATATAAATAGATACACATAGTTTTACCGGACATAATTATGATGGAAATTTAAGGGTTGGCTATCAAGAATTAACAGTTATAGCTATAATCATATTCTTTGGTGGTGATACAGAAAGAAAATTGACAATTCGATCTCCAAGTTCTATGTACCAGACACCATGATGGCCAAAGCAATTAATTGATTAAAAATGTCGTAACTTATTTTATAATTGTAAATTACTAATAAAAAGTCGCACTATTAGACATCTAGATTTGCATGGCTATATACCATGTTAAGGCTTGGATGCATTGTATATTATCAGTGACGGCACCTTACCACGACTTATGTTTGCTTAATACTACTGAAACCCTAGGAAACTGTCAATAAAATTAACTCAGAAATGACTGTACAGAATATTTATCAGCATTTTTGGTCTTTGGTTTATGAATTAGCTGTCTTGTCTCTATATCACTATGATGGCGACCAGGAACCAAAAATAATTATATTTTAAAGCTAAACTAAAAAGAATCCATCAATTCATATCCCCTCGAAAGTATATCTGCGTGATTTAGTTTTTTAAAAAGACATGAACGACTTTATTTCAATCAAAAACCAGTCTTGCTTTTCTTTAATCGTTTTAAATTTTTTGACAGTTTTCTCAATGAGTTGCTTACATTACAGCCTAGTTATACTTCTTTTCAAGCAGTTGAGAAATAGATAATTACACTAAGGGTCGCTAGTAATACTGCAAATTGCAGTTATATTATTACAAAAGTTTCGTGAAAAAGTCACCATTAAAAGGAAACTAAAGCAATTTTTCCTGTGATTTATCCTAACAGTAAAAAGAAAACTTTAAGACAAAAATATCACAAATATTCTTGTTTTAATAATAAATATATAATACCGGTGAAATAGGGCATAATTTTGTAAATAAAAATTAAGATTTTATATGTGTTCTACAATTTCCATACAATTTTTTTCTTAAAACCTTGCTATCCAGTCGGCACGGGTTACCGCTATCCAATTTCGATAATATTTCGTATTTGAGTTATTAGGGTCAATTAGAAAAAATATAGAGGGTATGCGTATCTAATTTCGAAAGAAAAAAAATCGCCCTACTAGGCTGGGACACCCTAATAGGTACATTCAATTTTCAGTAAATATGTGAATACACCCAATAGCCACATACATACGAGTATATACATATATCTGGTCTTAAGATATAAGTCTTGTGTAGTGTCTATCACAAATTACCAGACATAAACACGAAAAATACTTGTAAATCATAAAAATTTGTCTCGATACGGCAATCAAACCCACAGTCCCCTTTCCGCAACCTGGCACCTCTATTCAGGACATTGCAAATATAATCATGCAAGAAGTGAAAAATATGCAAGTGTAGTGATGCGAGGCGCATTTGTAGAGAGTGGGTGGTGGGGCAATTAACCGGGGGAGTGGAGCGGTTACTGCCAATAATAAGATATCAGGGGAACGCGGCGCACGGACACGCCCGCTCTTAATAAGATTCTCCTCACCTTTAAATAGTACGACACGAGTCATGTTAATTACTTGACTGACTGACGAAATTACGAAGACTTCCTTACAGCCTTTAATTCGTTCACTGTTGGTCAAAGGCCTCTCCTATGGCACGCCACTAGGCTTGATTTTCGGCTCTCTTCATCCAACCGCTGCCAGCCTTGCAGATATCGTCACCCCACCTAGCCAGAGGGCATCCTACACTACGTTTGCCGAGATGTGGTCTCCACTCCAGAACACTATTATAAAAACTACTGGAAATAAACAATGAATGATCACTTGCTTTAACGGTAAAGGAAAACATCGTGATGAAACCTGCACATTGAAAAAGTTCGTAGGAATTTCTTAGGTATGTAGTCCGTTAACCCGCACTAGACTAGCGTGGTGGAAGGCCTAAACCCTTTCAGTGGTAGGGGATTATGATAATGAAGCAACTAACAATAAGAGAATCCCATGGCGCAGTTGGTTGGTTATTATTTGCGGACCGAGAATAACGTTTTTTTTTTTTTGCAATCCTCCATCATATTTTTCTAAGCCATGAATTAAAATAAGATACAAACTGTGTACAATTTTCACGTCTTAATAGTATCATTTGACAAATTTTGGTTCATACCGTAAGTCATCAAATAGATATTTGATTTAAAATGTAAATAGTCGTGAGTTGTAAAGAACAGTTGAGTTGTTAAACCGGGGCGGACCAATTTGAGTGCGCCAATAGTTTCCTAAGACACGGGCTTTTACATCTAAAACTTAATGTCCGATTCTATCTTCACACTCATAGAAGGTACACACCTGTTATTTACTCTATTACTAAATTATGATAACCAAATTAAATAGACAGAAGGTAGAAATTTATTTCTACCTGAAAATATCATAGATTAACTCAAACATGGCCGGACCCCAGAATTGAACACGATACTTTTCGATCGCATGGCATTATAATATAATATAAGAAGTGTTACGAAATTTTCATGACGGTAGTAAGGATCTTTATAATTATTTTATTCTGTCTTGTTCTTATTTTTAAGGAATAGCTGAATCCTCTGATCTTTGTCTGCTTATACAACCATATGATTTCGCGATGGCCTTCTCACTAACCCTTAATTCGCAAGTCTTAAAATTCACTTACAAGAACCGTTTCCTGGATACCGGAGCCATTATTTCATAAGAGGGTCGTAAGGGCCGAACCCTTGGATACATGTGTAACATAAATTACGCAAATTCAGTCCTGTAACGAGATGTGCGCGGTAATTCTGGATGTGATTCCGAAAGTCTAGCTCTATGACCCGAATCGATTGGAATTTATTAATCTTACGAAATGTTGATGGCTGATTGTTTATTGATCTGGTTTCATGTGTATTGAGATTCGTTTTCTGGTAAATATCTATGCAATACATTTGCGCTAGAAAATAAAAAGTATACAATATTCTTTTCCATTGTAACTATTGTGTGTCCCTTGCTGTGCATGAAAATAAAAACAATGCAATGATAAAATTATATTATTTTTAAAACATCTTTACGTTATGATACAATTTTACGTAAAAACTTTTTCCGAAATTACATCTTTCAATCTTCTTATATTTGAAGTTATGATATTTAAGTGTAATGAAGTTTAAACCGATGACAACGTCATGACAAAAGACCATGTCACCGCATTTATATTTAGTGTATTTTTTGATTTGTGTAAAATGGTGTATTTGCTATGAATATTACGACAGCAGTGCAAACGGAAAACGCGATGTGAAGAAAAATGTTGAAACAAAATTTGGTCAAGGAAGAAACCCTAAACCTAGAAGAGACCCTAATGCTCAGTTCGATCTCGCTGGGTTCTTAAACGTCGATGATGAGGTTTCCCTTGGTGATGAACTATTCGATTACAATGCTAACAGGTATTTATTACTAACAATCACTTAAAATATAGCATGAGACTGAAAGATTTCTTAAGCATTCGTTTTTGTTTAAGTTGATTCGTAAAACAAATGGGGTATACATATTAAAAACCTGTGCAGGTAGTTATAGGCTGTGGAAGTTGATATTTAAAGATCGAAGATTTATAACATCATATTTTTTCAGTGGGCGTAATTCCAAAGATTACATTGATTATGGTACTATGACAGACCGGTCAATAGAAAACATAAAGAAACGAGATGATAGCTTAGATTTCAATGGAGCATATATCAAAGTAGAATCCAATCCAAACCCTGCGGAATTCAGTGGCATAGTTAATGGAAGACAATACGATGTACCTGGAATTAATAACAATGAGAAGCTGATACGCAGCCGAGATGATAAAGCAGTTACCATGAAATTTCACGACGACCCATACCTGGACCAAAGCTCCATACATAATCCAGAGAAAAAATGGTATGTTATGCTCATAATATTCGCACATAATAAAAAGTTTTATGTCAAATTAATTTTATTATTTTTTATGGAATTCCGTTAGATTAATAAAGATATCTTACAAATAGCTAAGTAGTATTTGTTTGAGTTAGTTATTTAAGATTATTACATTATATGACGGTGTAAATCAACACCAATTTATCATTATTACAGCTCATTCAAAAAAATGAAGTTCCCGTTTTTTTCCCATAACAAATCTCAAACTACCAAGAAAGAAAAGAAAAGGAAGATGCTCTGCATCAATTGTAAGAAAGAAGACGCTGTGACTACATCTACTGAGTCGTACGAGATAAAGAGTAAAAATAAACGATCATTCATAGAAAAACTATGTCCTGAGTGTCAAAGAAAGTTCAGAGCCGAGGTAAAAGACGATCTTGAAGATGGGAAACTAAAACTAGATCAAAGAATGGTACACAATAGCAGACAATATTTTGCTCAGATTGATAATCAAGCCCAAATGAATCTTGAACGTCAAAGTTTGATGCAAAATCAAGCAGATGATAGTTCCACTAATGTAGCTCTGTCTGTCCAAAAAGCAAGGAGAAAAAGAGAAGAATATAACGATAATAATAGAAGATTAAAAGAGCTAGAACAAATACAGAGGCGAGTTGATAACGTAGAGATAAACATGCCTCAATTTGAAAAACAAGATCAGTTGTAAGAGAGTCTCCTGCTTAGCTATATTGATATGTTCTTTATTTTAGAAATAAATATGTACTAAAAGATGTGGTGTATAACTACGATTTCACCTTTCACACCCACATGCGGTAAACAACATCGAAAGCTTAAGAATTGTTCAATACCCTTCCGAGGAAATTGCTTCTGTGATAAACCAGCATAATGATAGTAATAAAATGTAAGAAAATCCAAAAGGGTTGTAAAAATGAAAAATGCGCAATATAGAGGTTGCAATGTATTACAAGGCATATAAATTTCTCTGTCAAAATGAATGTAGTATTTTTCCCGTCCGTTCATTTGCATCGCACGTAAGATATTCATAGTTTGTGCACCTCATTTTGCACGATGGATGGCCGGTGGAATAGGACCATCAATTTTCCTAGGAGCATTTTAAGTATTTCGGAAACTATTGTTTTGGGAGATAGTCCTTTTAAATTTCATTTGTCTTATGGTAAGCAGGGTGATTTCTAAAAGCAGCGATGAGCAAGTCTCACGCTACACAGCTTCGGAAATACGTAAGCGTAAATGTATGACGGAGAGACGAAATTTAGTTCAAATTCACCGATTTTGTAAATTAAATTTCAATTTTTTGAGATATAGGCAGGCATCTTTATACGATTGCTTAGTCATAAAAAACCAGGTGCAGGGTGAATTTTGTTTAGGAACCAAACAGTGATACGAATATGGTTTAGCATTGTCTACACCCAAAAATCATCAAGGTTGTACCTATATTCGACTATCCTTTTGGTAAATAAAATTAATGCTAGCTCGAAAACCGCACAATGCATTCAAAATAGTACACCAAATTGTACACAAATAACACGAAGGAATCTAATATATTCCTGTAGATTTTACGACTAGATCTTAGATATTGGAATAGAGGAAGCATTGAAATTCGTTTATTACATAGATATGAAGTGGTTTGTTTCAACAAAGGAAGGGTTACGCTCGGTATACCTTTATGGGGTTAAATCAGAACGAGTCGAAGGAGAAATAAAGCAACGTATATTTTCCAAAGAGCATGTTAAAGTGGCGGTGGATTACAAAAATAATATAGTTTATTAAGACTATAAGGAAAAAATAGTAATTTTTTTTAAGAATTATTCTAAACATAATTGTGAACAAAAACAGTATAAAACAAAATTATTCAGTTATTGTTTAAACGCATCGAAGTTGTGATAAAAATATTTGCCAACACAAAAACAGCGAGCCAATAAATCATTTATTTTGGATGGCAATAAAAATATTTTCAAAAGTTTAATAAAATTTCATATCTTCCAGTTTGGTGGCTGTTGACATGCAAATTCTCTCCACTGTGTGCGGACCGTCTGAAAATTATTTTATATTGATTAATGATCTATATTCATTCAAAGTAAGCTAATACTTTGTTCTTGATATTCAATAATGAGAAAATATTTGTATTCGTAAAACAAAAAAAATGTTTATTATTTTTGCATTGTATTGGGATTAGACAGGCATTCATTACATCTCGGAATCATACTGAATATGAACAACTTCAAAAATTAAAACGCAAGAAAACTATAAAAGTAACATACCAATATTAAACCATTGGGTTAGTGGTATCCCAGACTCAGCCCTGGCTAACGCTATAGCCTCCCTTAGAGCCAAAGGTACAACGACAGATAAACATATCGGAGGCTCCCCAATAACTGGAAAAAAAATATTAGATTACTTTCGACTTACTTAAGTCTATAAATTTGGGTTTCGTTTCCACCTTAAAGAATTCAGATCTCAGTACATGCTAGACTAATCTAGAATACTAGAGAAACAATTTTAAAAAATCTGTATACGAGTATTAGTATGAAAACGTTTGCTTTCATTTTAATTTCCCATACTCAAAATCACTTTAATTTTAAGATAAAAAACTGAAGGCCCTTTAAAAATTTCAAATACTTTTGACTGAGGAGGTCAAAAACACAACAATGTAGAGTAAAACCATCTAATAATATTTCACAAAACGTCCAATATATCATCTTGTTTTAATATCCGAAACTCATTCAAAACTTACGCATGAGACGTAAGATCTCAGATCTGATTTGAACAATATCATATTTTTAAGATGAGATTATACGACGAAATGATTTAATAATATAAATTTAACCCTCTCAGTTGAAGAGGAGCCCCGTGGTCAGCACTGGGTGGTATATGGGCTGATGATGATGACGATGAATAAAAAAAATTACCTTTAGAGCCGAGAATAAGTCGGTTCGTGTAAGAATTCTTTCTAAAGTAAACCCTGAAGTCTTGAGGTATGTCTCTAGCTTGCGGTACGTAGTAGTTCCACGTTCGATCAGTCAGCAGTTCTCCAGTATTTTGGTTGTACACCAGTTCTTCTGACAGCCAGTAACCAATACCCATGACTAGAGCACCCTCTACCTAAAAAAGGGATATCTATCGATATCTCAGATAATAATATAAAAGTTGACTGTGAAACTAATTTCAACATTTTTTCTGTGAAAAAGATTCAATTATGCAGACAGTAATAGAATAGACATTTGTTTTATACATTGATTGATAAAGTCCATATTAATTAAAGTTAAGTCACAGAAATAACTACTATATATGTACATAGTTTTTGTCTTTTCTTTTGGTCTCATTTTGTGAGAAAAATATTCGAATGAATATTATTATCACAACCCAAAACATTATGAACACATGTTGCATAGACCATCGTTAAATTACGTTTCGTACGTGATCCGATTTTTAAATTACATGAGAGCTATCACATATTATAATACTTACTTGCCCAACATCGATTTCAGGGTTAACGCTTTGCCCCGCATCCTCCATGACATCCAGCCTTAATATTTCTGATTCTCCAGTCAACACATCAATTTCCACTTCAGCCAAAGCAATTCCATATACATTGTAACGAACCCTATCGTTGCCATTAACATAACCATGCGTTTGTAGATCAACTTCTGATTTATACGCCTGTGCTATTAGCTCTTCCCAAGTTGGGTCTTTCATTTGACTTCGTATGGGTTCTAGCCTCTTAAGCAATTCTTGGCAACATCTCTCTACTCCTATTCCTACATTTTGTGATGTCAAACTCCCCCCAGTGACTGAGCAATTAGGGGTTATTATTGTATTATTAGCTTTTACCTGAATTTTCTCTAATGGTATTTTTAAAATAAAAGCAGCAATTTGAGCTGCTTTTGTATTTATACCCTGTCCTATTTCAATACCTCCATGTGTGATAGCTATAGTCCCGTCAGAATGGTAGACACTCATATTTACATCAAATACTCTACTATATAGATGTGTGTATCTAACAAAAGAAAATCTCAGTCCACGCTTTTTCCAACGATTGGCGATATTGTATCGGTTGACTTTTGCCTTGCGTTCAATGTATTTTACGTTTCTTTTGAACGTTTCAAGCATGACTTTGAGATCACTGTATTCGGAACTTAAGTTTGCAAGTCTTAATTGTAATGGGTCTATCGCTAATTCGTATGCTATTTGTTCAATCATTAACTCAGTCATGGCGATTGCTTCCATTGTCCCTGCAACACAACAATATGGGTAAATATCTGCCTTTTTAAAGCTGCTATAATGGACCACACTATAATGAAACAATTATATCCTGTTAATATTTCATCTGGTAACAGCAGTATGGTGTGATCGCATTAATGTGTGAGTGGTATTTCAAAAACTTTTTGACAGTATTAACGATTTGAACTATACGGAAATTAAAATCAGTTGTCATTTTCTTTTGGCCATTGCAGAGTAGCTGTATAAAATAGGCTCTATTTTACATATTAAGGTGTTACACCCACCTGGTGCTCTGAACCACGTGTTTTTCGCAGTGTCAGTCATTGTGTCGAAACATTTGTAATTCCACCTTGAGTTGTCATAACAGTTGTTGAAAACATTCACTCCGAATTGAGCTAATTTCTCGTTAATTGTGAAGCCATTGTCCTCATACACATTGTAATTCGCATATTGTATAATGCCATTTTTGTTTACACCTATCTGTGAAAGAATATTATAAATATTTTACAGTTTGAGAATGATTAAGTATAGTCTCTCTCAATATGTAACTTATTAACGACTTTGAAACTTGTCATATCTATTAGCTTTTGTAAACCATTTATTAACGATAATACATTACTAAATGTACGTAAAATTCAATGAAAATATAAAGTATTGTCACAAGAACTAGCCTAATCGATTACTGCTTCTTCATTACCATCAGATATATTATTATATCCTTTGCGCTTTAAAACTATACTTCACCCAAAATTGACAACAAACGAAACCATTAACGTGGTTTGCAACCCAAAGTATACTTTCTTGAAACAAAAAAATCATATTATTTTTAATAATAACGATATTTTACCTCATAGTCACTGGAACAAGGAAACTTTTTACCCATAGCCCTAGTGTTTGTAGCCATTGGCTGGATGAAACGGCAGGGCCTGTTGAGTTTGTGTACAACGAGACTGCAAGCTACCGCTGTTTGGATTATTCTGGAGATTTTAATACCAAACGCGCCGCCGAGACGACGCACGTGGACGTCAACCCTAAAATACACCAGTTAGTTTTTTTTTATAATGTTACGCTTATGATGCTAAATTGGCAGTACTATACATAAACAGAATGTAAGCAATGTCAATTAAAAAGCAAAGATATGCAATAGACAAAAGCAATAATTGCTGTAGTAACATAAAACTATTCTACGTGTTTTAAGTATTTTAAAGACGACTTACCCATTGGCATCAATCTTCAAAGCCCTAGATATCATTACTTGCATGGCATCCATCCATTGTGATGTGGCGTAAACTTGTAAACCTTCCTCAGTAGGAGCAGTCACACAAACTAGCGTCTCTATACTAAAATGATACTGCCCGTAAATCGTATTGCCGCCTTTTACTACTTTAACGACGTCATCTCCTTTGTCTGTTGCATTAGATGTAGCAAGCAGAACGTTTCTTTTAGGATCGTTTTTAGCTTCTTTAATATCTAATACGGGTCTTCTAACATTACTGTACTTTACTCGAACTCGTTTAGCTGCGACATCTGCTATATGACGAGTCACGGCTACAATCACACCGATTGGCTGGTTGTAATATTTGACGTCACCGCTACAGAATACTTCTTCATCTATCTGATATTCGACGTCGTCGCGCGGTGTAAATGAGTTCAGACCGGGTATGTCTTTTGCCGAGTAGAAAGATATTACCCCTGGCATGCTCTGAGGAATATATGGCATTTAAGAAATGACTGAGTCAATTATGATCTTAATTCAGAAGCATAGAATCAAGCATATAGATCATCAAAGCAAAAATATAATACAATTTATTAGGCGTTTTTGTCTGATACAGGATAGAATGAACGGAGTAGATTTTAACATTAAATAACTGATCTTGAGTTAATATTTACGAGTCACCAATTATTTTTAGTGCTGAACTAGACTTTAATAAAAGGAAAATAATATAATATTTAATGGTACTTATTTTATACTCACCAAAGCATCTTGAGGGTCTATGGACAGGATTTTTCCTCGACCCACGGTAGCCAGGACGAATGAGCCGTACACTTCATGAGGGAACGTTGGAATATCGTCTGTATACTTGGCTTCTCCTGCACATTGGATCTGTGGTTTATATATATTTAAAAGTTAATTTACATAAATATAAAGGTTACCGGCGAGATAGAATTCCTAGGTTCGATTCCCAGTTGGTTTAAATACTATTGTGTTTTTCAATTTGGAAAGTCTCAGTAGCAGCCCAGTGTCCGAAAATTTGCAGGAAAAACAGCAATAGACTTACCCCGTGATAAAAAAAAACACCTGGCGAATCCTGGGTGCAGAAATACACTTCTTCCTACTCATACGGGCCGTAGCTCCGGGCGCATTGTATAACAGAGTGCATTGTATAAATTGCTATACATCGTTTCATCCAATATTAACTTAGTTATGGCAACACTGGCCCTTCAGATCAAAAGATAAGTGTATAGTGGTTAAAGCTGCGTGCTTTTGATGGGTTTAACTAACTTCGAAGAGCAACATTGTTTACCGACAAACTTTGTTACCAAACATATGGAAACTCCTATTACTAGTGTTTGGTCCTGTTTATTGTTTATAATATACATTTGTTTAGTACGAAAGGACTAATTTTGTTGTTGATTTTTTATTCTAGTATTGGATATAGATGGGACCTTGAAAATCATGGCTCTATTTTTTTTACAAAATTGGATGAAAATTGTATGGAAACTCACCAGTGCTTCGATCTTCGGTATAGGCTTATTCAAAGGCCAAAGCTTGGGGTTGGTGTCGAAGATCTGCCTGCCGTCAGACACAGGTCTCTTGTCATGCAACGTGACAGCACCCGAGCGATAGCGCTCGCTCACAATGCTTCTGGGGCAGATCGATAGCAGGCCCTAGAACAGTAAGAAATGTAAATTGTGAATAATAAAAAATATTTTTTATCAAGTAAAACAACACTACCTAATATCGAAATAAATATTTTTGAATATAATCGGGTTCGTTTGTTGATTACTAATAGCTGTGTGGCCACCTTCCTCTTCGTTTTGAACTTAGAACTACAAACTACGAAGGCACAGTAACGAAAAATTGATCCTTTTATCAGTATAATATGAGGATAAATTAAAACGCTTATCAAAACTCATTGAGCAATGTTTCAAGATTGTGTATGGATTTTGGCATTTCCAAAATTTAGCTTCGCAAGCTAGGGGGCTGTTATTTTTATTGTATTTTATATTACCTTATAAAATAGACCAATCGCCAATTTCTTCCTATAAGCAGCAGATGGTTCAGGAGGCATCTCCGTCGCTACTAGATCTTTATTGAGCAAATTAATCGCTCCTTGTAATGTTTCATTTGTAAACAACTGCTTGCCTCGAAGAAAATTCTCTGTGAAGTTTCCTCTGCTGTAGGACTTTGTAAGGCCGCTGTAGACGATTCTGGCTGATTCTACTACATTATCCTGGCATTTGTAGAGGAAGCCAGCGTTTACTATAGCGTGTGCATTCTGAGACCTTGGCATCACCTGCAGCAGAATAAGCATATTTTTCATATTCACGTACATAGGTGAGTTGGGTCTGCGTCAAATAAAAGTTAAGTACCAATTGGCCCACGTGAAAGTGGGGGGCCCAATTAGCTGCTTTAATAATACGTAACCATTATAATAAACAGGAACCACAAACGTGCCGCGGTTCGGGATTAATCTATAATGTGTCAATAAGTAAAAAAAGGTCATTGAATCATAGCGATGTTATTTAGATTATATTATAATTTTACGTTTATTATTAAATTTTCATAATGTCCAAATATGAAAAAAGAATTAAAATATTTTATCAGTCTCCCTGACAAGTAACATTGTGTCTATCTTACCTTATAAGTGATCACCGTATAGTCCTTGCCCAACGGCGGCAATATTATATTGAGTATTATTACTCCTCTCATGTCTGTATTTAGGAACTCCTGCATATTCAGTACTCTCTTCTTGTATTGACAGGTTACTGAAATGAAATGAAATGAAATGAAATAATATTTATTGAATCTATAAAATGTCAAATACATCACTTAGATTCAGTCATTTCAAATTTTACCACCCTGTTCGGAAGGCAGTCATCACTAGAGAAGAACGGGCAAGAAACTCTAGTGTTGCTCTTTTCCAATCAAGAGATAGCTTACAATATTGTTACAAAGACTTAATTTCCCGAATTAGAGCAGCTCATTGATACAAGATCAGTACTGAAAATAATAATAACTATTTATTTAATTATTATAAGTAACTTAATGAAGAACAAATGCCTAGGCAAATGGATTCTTAAGTCTCTATTTAAAGGAAAACGGAAATAGGCTCGCACTCTAACTCTCTCACTCTCTCTGAGACTCTCATACTTAAAAAAAGTCAGTAGAAACTTTTAGGTGTAGAAATTTATCTCTGCCTATCCCTTTGCGAGTATGTGTGTGAGGAGTGGGTGTATGTATACTTACAAATAGTCATTTGAGCCGCAACAGTCTCGAACATGAGAAACAAATCCGATTGGAATTCATTGTGCTGATGCTTTATCATTAGATTCCCGGCTATAGATCCAATCTGAAACAACATCATTGGATTCATCAAATTTCATTATCATCATCAGCCTTAAGACATCGGATGATGGACATAGCCTATAGGCCTCTCGATCTTCGTTACATCATCAACCAACTCGTGGGTGGGCGTCCAATTTATGTCATGTCAACATAACAACTCGTCCGTTTTTGGATAATATGTATGAAAGTGATGCTTTTTTTGTCTATTGTAATAACCGAGTTTTTTTTATTTTGTATATGATCCTATACAATAAAACAGAAAGTTGATTTTTATGTGACTGTGGTCTAAGACTTTTCATTTGTAGAGGAGGTCCGTGCCCAGCAAATTTTTACGCATTATTACTGGGTTAAATCTAGTAAAAACTTACATTTCTCACGGGTATATGAGCAACCTTACTCAAATGATCGTAAAACACTTTAAAATAACTGAAATCTTCATTTCTGGACATGTTTTTGTAGATTTCCATCAGCTCATTCAGTGTAGTGCCGGCACCGACGATCAGGTTCTGGTCTACAATGCAACCCTTTAGTTCTTGAACACCATTCACGTCTATGAGAAGTTTTGGTGCTTCATCCATGACATACACACCTGAAAAATTGTTTTAAAAAAATTGAAAATTTTACTATTTTACTTCATTACCATTCAATGTACTAACTAATACTGCAACAAACCATAAAGATAAAAACAAAAATTATTTAGGTCCTTTCTGTCAGTCAAAATAAAACTTTTCTCCTTATTTGGATCACATGCGAGCATATTATTTTGATGTATTACCCATGATTATGTGTATTACTTGTTTTAATTGATATTAATTTTAATTAAAGTAATTTTTAGGTCACCAAAAAATACGTATTTGTAGATCACCAAAAGAAACATTGTACCTTTCACTTACCATTATTATTGAATTTAAGGTAGAGTTCTACAAGGGATTCATCGTGTAATTTATAATTATAAAAAAATATAATTAAATTATTAACATACAATAGAATAAGAAGGCCTCACTAACCACGAGCAGTATTTCCCGCAACAAGCTGATACGATTCAGTTCCCTCTCGATTGAATAATTCTATGATTTCATTCACTTGACTCACTCTAAACCAGCGTCTGCCATCCAAAAGTGGGATAGCAATCACACCAGGAGGATTAACTTCATCATCAGAGATCAGACACCAATCATCATCATCACAGGATTTGTTACAAACTTTACCAGTCTTATCACATATCACTAAGTCTTCTATGTCTGGAATCTGTTTCTCTTTGGGAGCGTCTTTGGCGAATGTTTTGAACGCTTCAAGTATAGATCGGTATCCTGTGCATCTGCAGATGTTGCTTCCGAAAGACTGTTCTATTTGTTTCATGGTAAGATCCTTTTTGGTTTGCAGAAGACTGAAAACATTATATAATTATTCAAGAAGGTTTATGTTACAATTTGAGGTACACCATGTTGCAAGTTTAGTAAATGTATATTAAATCACCGTACTAATAAAGACTTGAAATATGAAGTGGGCAAGTGAACAGCAAGACTGACTCAAGACTAATTGACTTTTTTGAACTACCCACACCTATATTATTTAGAATACCCAACGTATCCAAAATATTAAAGACATATTTTTATACCGTACCCTACGTACTAAAATCTATTAAAGATGTAGGACAGATTGCTGCTTAAACATCCTACGTGATAAACAAAACTTTGTATGGGGTATAGGAGTAGTGGCCGAAAAGTTTTAGCTTAGTTTCTTCAACTCGAAACACGAATGTCACTGTGAGTACTGGATAAAGTGTTTAGTTGTAGAAGGATTTATAAACCAAATTTTGTATTACGGTTATGCAGGTTTTTTAGGATTTAGTAAATATTTTAACGACCCCGAATTCCACTGCAAAGTCCCACATCCAGTACTTCTTCGAAAAGTAAGCGCTGTCCCCAGATAGAACAAAAAACATTTTTACCGGGTCTTTGAACCTCGAGGCTGGTTTTAATGTAAAATAGTCGCAATTCAATTGATGACTCTTTTTAACGTTTCCTTCCTTGATAATGTTCTGTCGATAAAACATTAGTTACCAGGCAGTTTTTTAATATAAAATAATTGAAAATTAATGTCAGAAAATTAGTGTATTTTTATAGTTTCCTTTCTTGATAGAGTTTGTCAATAGAAATAGTTACCAATACATCGCCATCACCCAGCCTGGCGAGCAGTATCCGCATTGTGTCCCGTTGTACTTCGCAAGGGTCTGCTGTATGACGTGGTAGCCCTTCCTCCGGTTCCCCAGCTCCTCGATCGTCGTGATCTCCCAGTCTTTGCACGAAGTTATGTGTACCATGCACTGGGAAACCAAGATAAAAATCTGATCAATTCTATTTTTAATAGGCATAACACGTAATATGTTAACCGGGGATATAGTCGGAAAAAAAATACAAAAACCTTTCAATTATCATGATTATGGTAGTTTCTGAGATGTGGTAGGTACAGGTACAATACAGGTATAATATCCACGATTCCCAATATATAGTTTTTGAAGTTTTAAATTAATTTATTTCTGCCACATTTTCAGACTAAGTGCTTCTACTGATTTCATGTCAAAGCACGTAAACCCACATTGTTCTACCCGGGCATCCGTCACTTTTTTTTTCATCCTTTAACCCTGTATAAGTTAAATATATTAAATGTACGGAAAATAATCTTGAGAAAGGTGGCGGGAAACGGATGGTTGAGGGGTGCTCAAGACCGGGATGGTTGGCGCTATCTTGGGTAGGCCTACGTTCAGCAGTGGACGGTGATAGGCTCAGTAAAATTAAATGTAGTACCGAGTTGACGGACTGTACAGTTGTCCCGGGCCGCTTTGCTGCGACAATACACGCCCCGCACCCGGCCTGCCGACACATGTACTTGGTGCCCGGGAGCTGCAGCACATCCCGAATGTAGTCCAGGAGCATCACATCCGAACTCACCTCCTTGCCCACTGCAAGAAAGGATAATGTTTGAGGGGTATGGTGAACTGGGTGGTGCAAGTAACCTTGTAGGCGAAACTTTGGATTTCAAAAGTGACGTTTTTGGTTTTTATAGAATTTTTATTGGAGTTATATGGTAGCGTGATGATAGTTAAGAGCATTCTTCGGTACATCGGCTATTCAACCCAAAAATATTCTATGTATTAAAAGCAATATAGTACAGAGATTGTGGATTATACTTATAGATTATAGATAAGCAGTGATGGCCTCGAGGTTTAGGCGCGCGGTTGAGAATCTCGGCGGTCGCGGGTTCGAACCCCAGGCACACACCTCTGACTTTTCGAAGTTATGTGTGTATTCAAAATTGAATTATCACTTGCTTTAACGGTGAAGGAAAACATCGTGATGAAACCTGCACACCTAAAAGTTCTTAGGAATTTCTTAGTTGTGTAGTCCGCCAACCCGCACTAGGCCAGCGTGGTGGACTATGGCCTAAACCCTCTCAATGGTAGAGGAGACCCGTGCTCAGCAGTGGGCGTATATGGGTTGATGAAGAAGAAGAAGATTATAGATATGCGAGAAACGGAGACTATTGAGATGTCATATAGTTTTTTTTTAAGATAGATGTCATGTACTTTGAAAAGTGAAAAGTATGTGTCAGCGGTTTCAACCCGCTACCGCGAGATTATCACCTTTCTCCGCCAACCAGCACTAGGGTGTAGTAACTGATATAAATATCCGGCCTTTGACGATCACATATAGAGAAAACATTTTACGAAACCCTCCAAGAACTAGCGTGCAGATTGGTGATAATCTTAAGATTGTATTTCAGACAGTATCGTAACGAAAGGTGAAGTGAAAAAAGTGCATTGCAACCAGATCACCTTGGAATGACAAAAATTTAAGCTTTTTATCATTGCTAATACGGTAATAATGCAAATGCAAATTTATTTATTTATTTTATCTGGGAGCACGGCAGTGCGCCCGCCAAGTCGAGTGAGAGCGGCACGCCGTATTATCTTTTCTCGAACCAACTCAGACCATTTTTGAGAGCCTATAACTTATGTTTAGATAAACATAGAAACCTGAATTTTCGGTTACCATGTAGGAATTGTGTAAACTCGGTATATTCCAAATTTCATGTAATTTGAACTAGTAGTTTATGAATTATAACTAGCCGAATATCGCAATTTTGTCACTCACTGACTCACTGACCGATCATCAAAAGTCTAAGGCACTTCTAGCAGACATAGAAGCTTCAAACTTGGAACACAAGTAGGGTTTAGTGTAAAACCTAAGGAAAAATTATAACATTTTGCAAGTTCGGTCTTTTTTTTTTGTTACACGAACTGCATAAATAACTTTGTAATCCCATATAAATATATAAGATTACAAAGTTACATTTGCAGAAAATAAAATAGTGTACATGTGTATATGAGGGAGTTGTTTGTTTCAACGCGCTAATCTCGGGAACTACAGGTCCGATTTGAAAAATTCTTTCAGTGTTAGATAGCGCATTTATCGAAGAAGGCTATATATCATCACGCTACGACTAATAGAGGCAGAGCAGCAATAAAGAATATTTTAAATTCGGGAATTATTTTTCCAATTTGAAAGCTTCTGCGGCGGAAACGGTTAAAATTTCGTTGAAATAATGTATGACAGAATTGTTCTGCTTTAAAAGTTCTAAAAAAAAGTCCGCGAGAGCATATTTTATTTATTTATTACACTTTATTGTACACCACAACACATACAGAAACATGAATTAAGACTAAAGTAAAATATAAAAGAGTGGAGCATATATGTTTATCTTTTAAGATTCGTTCGCTATGACTTCTTTTATGCTAACCAAGTTGGTTCTAAAATAACCATTGTTTGTGAAGGTGTTTTTATAATGATTATATTAATCCTTATCCAAATAAATGCGTTATTCACTATAAGTATTTAATTTCCAAGAAATTTGCCCTTTACATTATTTGATTTCAATGAGTATCTTAGAAGATATCGCAGAATTAAATAATTATGAAGCGCGTAGTATTGATGCTCAATCCTACCGACGCGTTAAATTTTTACGTTTAAACAACTTCACCGATTGTATGTATGACTTGGCATGGACATAAATAGGACTCTGAGGAGTAAATAACTGAAACTTATTTTTTTTCTGAACTCAACCCTGTAGTCTATGAGAATATCTGCGCTCGTGGGTTCAAACCGAAAAAAAAAATGTAGGATTATCTACAAAAACAAATGAGATCCCATAAAAACCAAAACTTGTAAAAAACCCCAAGTCTCGCAACTCAGTCCTTCTACCGTAAAAAGTTGTGAGATCCATGTGATACCAAGTCGATGCATTTATTCAGTCCCATTTAACGGATCTTCTGTACAAACATATAAATATAACATTACGCCTATATTCCCCGAAGGGGTAGACAGAGATTCGTTCAAAATCTTTTATGTTTTAAATAAAATAGTATGACTTGGCAATCGCATGAAAACGTTATGTACTTCCCCCACATTTAGTTTGGGGTTCGAACCCGCGCCCGCCGAGATTCTCGACCGTGCGCCCAAACCTCGAAGCCATCACTGCTTATAATTATCAATCCTTATTACGAGGCACATACATAATTTGCAAAATGTGTGTTATTACTTACACCTCTGTCCATACCTATGATGTGCAATTTTATCATACAAGCAATATTTCCAACGTTAGGCAAGATAATTTATCGATTATACGAAATTACATATCTTCTTCTTCATCAACCCATATACGCCCACTGCTGAGCACGGGTCTCCTCTACCATTGAGAGGGTTTTAGGCCATAGTCCGCCACGCTGGCCTAGTGCGGGTTGGCGGACTACACACCTAAGAAATTCCAAAGAACTTTTTAGGTGTGCAGGTTTCATCACGATGTTTTCCTTCACCGTTAAAGCAAGTGATAATTCAATTTGAATACACACATAACTTCGAAAAGTCAGAGGTGTGTGCCTGGGGTTCGAACCCGCGACCGCCGAGATTCTCGACCGCGCGCCTAAACCTCGAGGCCATCACTGCTTTTTTCCTCGAGGCCATCACGGCTTTTTTTTTATTACATATATGATAGTGTAACTATCCCAATGGAAAAATGTTGTATCACATTTCTTTCAACTGACTGAAACTGAATTGAATCTTGATCCCGCGATCATTGATAGAAATAAAATTATAGAAAGTATTTTCTACTGCCTTCATATAACAGGTGGTAAGAGACTAGGTTAAGGTTCGAGAGGTAGCGGATACAGTCCCGCAGCGAAATTATTATTAATTTTTCAGGTACATAATATACAAGTTAACGAGTCTTGGTATTCATGAGAGCATGGACCAAATTTCTAGAAAATTCTTAAAGCCTTGACAATCTTGATGATTACATACGTGACTATAAGATATTTCTTATATAATATTGTTGGAAATATTTTTCCACTTTTAGTATAGAATAATTCACTTACCTGAGTACTCGCAGCCATTGACTTTGAAATTTATTCGGTCCATGTGCACGGCTAAGCCACTGTACCCACACTGATGGTTTCAATATAGAAATATTGTGGATGCATGCAAAAATTCAAATGTGAAACAACACGGGGTGGAATTCGCGGCGTCGACGCTGCAGTTTTGATATGCAGTTTTATTTTTGGCTTAATATTTTACATCAATATCAACCGTAAGATTTCCCCTACTAAACAGAATTTTTTCCCAAAAATTACATTTATGTTCAGGTTCGTTAGGTTTGATTGTAAACAACTGAAAAATTCACTTAAATCAAGTTTTATGTGCAAGTAGTTGATACCTGAATAGATTACAATGAATAGGTTAAAACGAAGGCTATAGCTAATAATCCGTATATTTGAATACCGATACTAAATTGTAAAGTTTAAAAACTATATAATTTTTATGATATTATTATCTATTGAACTTTAATTTCATTCTCTATGAAAATTAAAAAATATATATATTCCAAACTTAATGAAATATTTTATAAGTAAATACCACACAATTAGATTGCGTTTCTTCATACACATTAAATTCTGTACTCATAGCTCTCGTACAATAAGTATAAAAAATCTATAAAATCAGCGTTTATTTTGCAATACGACGCCGTGTACTCCCACCACCTCTGAGTTACTGCTTGCACTATTTTCCTAACATCGGCAACTAGTGTTTATATTGAACATTTTACCGTGAATTGGTTGCGTTACAAATATTTTACACGTCACTCTCTTTCGCCATGATGAGAGTAGTCAATTGCAGCATCTTTTTAATAAGTTAACCAAGGAGTAATTATTTTCTTTTCAACGAGAAAAGCGCATCTGTTCGGTGTCTCGGTTGAGGCTAAAGAATGTGTCAGGATCTCCGATCTTCTAAGTCAGGGCGTAGTCAACCAATGAGTAATTTATTTATTTATTTTATTTATTTATTCAATCAATACGGTTACACCAATTACACTAATCGATAAGATACAGACAATAAAAATCATAAAATTAAAGAAAAAATAAAACAATTATAAATTAACATTATATAAAATTATACAAAATATCTATAAAATTTAATTCAAAATATAAGCACAGTCATACATCATACATTCAATTTACAATACCGCAAACATGCCAACCTTCCAAGTAAAAAATCACCTTCCAAGTAAAGAAATATTATTCTGTAAAAAAAGGCACACCTTAAACTTCCTGCTCGATACCTCGGTAGAGGCTAAGAAGGATATGTCAGGGTCTCCGATCTTCCAACTCGGAGTCTTTTCAACCAAGGAGTAAAGAAGTACTTTTTCTAAGAGAGGGGAGACGCTTAAGCTTCCTGTTCGGTACCTCAGTAGAGACCCAGAAGGGTATGTCAGGGTCCAACACGGCACGTAGAAGAATTGTCCACAAAGCTAAGTTGGGTCCTTAATCAAAATCTTACGCCAAATATTGTATAATTATTATATTCCTTATATATTGCTGAAGATTATAGGCGTCTCTTGAATATTTTGAAGTTGGGTAGAGACTACGCATTCCTATTTTGCTACGACTTAGCATATCGTTAAGGACTTATCTAGTTTTATATATCTTTTTTATTACTTTTGTTCAGAGTTCTTCTAACCCCCTCTTCGCAGTGCAATCGCTGAAGTGAACCTTGCAAGTGAATATTTTACTGTATAATTGCTTGTTGGTTGTCAATGCCTAAGTACCTACAAATTGTTTTCTTCTCAGCCATACAATTGCTATGCAAATAGATTTTTTACACAGTATGTCCATTTGCAATCGTCGAAATGTTTTTTGATCGCTAAAACAAGTAACCACAAGACATGACAGGTTTAATACATTTTACAGTTACTCTGAATACAATTGTACGTGTGACCAGATCATGTCAACAATTGTTTTTGCTCATAAACAAATGTTGCACACGTATTTATGTACTGTATGCTCATCATCATCACCATCATCATCAACCCATATACATCCCACTGCTATGCACGGGTACTGTATGATAAATTGTATTATTTATGTATGTAGTTTTGCTATAAATGTATTTGTATTTCTGCATTAGTAATATACTAATTGTCATTAAATTGGTTTTCCTATAATGTAATTTACATTTTATGCTTACATTTAGTGATGAAGAGTCATCACTTTAAGGTCGACTGTGAGACATTAAATCCTTCTTTTTAAATAATTTTGTATTGAGCATAATAAAAAAAAAATGTTTTTCAAGGTGACGTATGAACAGGAACAAATAAAGAAAAATTGTCCAAATGGTACGCCGACTGCAGACAAACTAGCAACTATTTCTCATTTCTCCATGCAGTTATGTCGGCCTGACCGATTGTATTTATATTTGTTCACGAATTCCAATGTTTTTGCTGACAATGCATGCATGTCTTTGTCGACGTAACACTTATTGCCACCCAAGAGTCAATATTTTGCACACTCTTCTATATTTAAGTTATTTATTTACATAAATATTAACAATATGTTCATGCCATAAGTGAAGACGATTTTATTTATTTACGAGTATTTACCTATCATTAGCATTTAAGAAGAACAATGGGGTAAACTATTGTGAAATCCGCACACCTTATTAGTCTTAGTTCTCAGGTTCGTAGTCCGTCAACCTGCACAAGGCCAGCATGGCGGACTAAAGCCTCAACCTTCTCAATGGTAGAGGAGGCTGAATATGAAGAAAGAGGATGATCAAGTACACCAATTTCCCTACACACCAAATTATAAATTACGGATAGGCATTTTGGCCTCAAAATTTTGTAAATATCTTAGACTGATCCTGCAGCACTTTCCATTACTCCAAATGGATGGAGATAACCCCCGAGGCGTAGTTGGCTAGACACCAGCTTGCGAAACGAGCGGCCGCGGGTTCGATCCCCGCACCGAGACAAATGTTTGTGTGATCCATAAATATTTGTTTCGGGTCTGGATGTTTGAGACCGAAAAAGTTTCTCGTAGTGTCTGATACTCACGATACAGGTCTTGTAACGTAGTGTGGGGTCAGAGCTATGTATGTGACTGTTCCTTCATCAACTCATATACGCCCACTGCTGAGCACGGGTCTCCTCTACCATTGAGAGGGTTTAGGCCATAATCCACCACGCTGGCCTAGTGCGGGTTGGCGGACTACACACCTAAGAAATTCCTAAGAACTTTCAGGTGTGCAGGTTTTATCACGATGTTTTCCTTCACCGTTAAAGCAAGTGATTATTCAATGTGAATACACACATAACTTCGAAAAGTCATAGGTGTGTGCCTGGGGTTCGAACCCGCGACCGCCGAGATTCTCGACCGCGCGCCTAAACCTCGAGGCCATCACTGCTTACTGTGACTGTGACTGTTGGGTAGGTATAACAACTGAGAATGGACCACCTTTAGAACTGAGAGGATTTAGGCTTTAGTCTACCACGGAAGTATTTCAATGAAGAGAATTGAAATCGAGTACACCACATGCAGCTCATATGTACAAGTTAATCATCATCATCATCATCAGCCAATATTCGTCCACTGCTGGACATAGGCCTCCCCCAATGACTTCCACCGGGAACGGTCGGAAGCCTCAATAGTTAATACAAGTTAATAGTCAAATTAAATATGCTGTACTTAATATTTATTTCAAATCTATACTAATATTATAAAGAGGTAAGGTTTGTGAGTTTGTATGTTTGTATGTTTGAATGTTTGTATGTTTGTATGTTTGTGACGTTGTAGAAAGTAAACTCGGGATCTACTGAACCGATTTTGAAAATTCTTTTACCAATAGAAAGCTACGTTCTTTGTGAGTGTCATAGACTATATATTAGTCCGAAAAATGATAAGACTTTTTCGTTGTAGCAGGATCTGTGAAGTAAGTCGGAGAAAAAACGGGCGATCGAAACCGTTTTTTGCAAACGCTGCCTTGCTCATGGGAGATATATTGTTGAGTCCTAGAGAAAAATTGTAGAGCTTGATAATGTCTACAAAAAAGTCAGCGGTAGCATATGTGTAACTTTTAGGGTTGGTTCACTATAACCTCTTTTATGCTAACTAAATTTGTTATAAAATAGAGCATTGTTTGTGAAGGTATTTTTATAAAGATTATATTAATCCTTATCCAAATAAATGCGTTATTTAGTATAAGTATTTAATTTAAAAGAAATTTGCCCTTTACATCATTTGATTTCAATGAGTATCTTAGAAGATATCGCAGTTTCAAAATAATCATTAAGTGCACAATAATTATGTACAAGGCGCCGGCCGGCGCGTTACGGTTTCACGTTTAAATAATTTTCCCGATTTGCATGACTTTTGATATGGGCATAAATAGGACTTTAAGGTAAAATAGACTATAACTTATTTTCTTTTTGAACTCAACCCTGTAGTGTACGCGTACGAAGTCGCGGGCAACAGCTAGTAATATATAAAATGACATTAATTGATTAGTAGGGCGATACGAAGTTTGCCGGGCCCGCTAGCAATAGTATATAATAGTATAATGAAAAACTATTAGGGCCCAAGCATACTCCCTTGGCATACTTCGGACCACATTAGGTTTACAGTGCAATTTCCTTAACTTACTAGTTGATTTCTAATACATTAACTGTATGTATTGTTTCCCGTTTTGTAAATAAATGAAAAGGATGTTACTTTAGACAGAATTCAATATATACTTATTCCTGAACTCATATTAATAATAAATCGTGAAGTTATTGCCGTAGTGAGCTCACATTTAGACTAATTTATATTTTATTTCTTCATAAAACTTTATCATCAAGTAGTATAACTTATTTCATTTTCTTTTTTATGTGTACACAAAGTTTTAATTTTTTTTTATAGCCTATATCAGATCCCACTGCTGGACAAAGGCCTCCCTCTTTTTCTTCCATACCACTCTATTTTTTGTCAACTCACGCCAGTCTCTGTCAAAGGTCTCTAGGCTGTCTTTCCATCGCATTTTTGGTCTGCCAGACCAAAGTTTTAAATAAATAAATAAAATATAACGGTGAAGGAAAACTGAGGTGAGGTCACCTGCACACCTTAAAAAAGTTCTCAGGTATTTCTGAGGTGTTGTGTCCGTCAACCCGCAGTAGGCCAGCGTGGTGGACTATGGCCTTAAAACCCTCTCCGTTGTAGTGGAGCCCCGTGCCCTGCAGTAGGACTAATATGCGGTGATGATGATGATTGTACACCACAAAATTAGTAAAGACATGATTTAGATATAAAGTAAATACAAATAAAAATAGAGTCCTACAAATGGCGGTCTTATCGCCGTATGCAGTTACTTCCAGGCGTAGGATGGACAGAATTTAATAATATTTAGAGCGGGTGAGTAAGCAATAAAAGTATAGAAAGCAATACAGGTGATGCACAATTTGAATATTGAGGAACTACAATATCTTCTTCTTCTTCTTCATCAACCCATATACGCCCACTGCTGAGCACGGGTCTCCTCTACCATTGAGAGGGTTTAGGCCATAGTCCACCACGCTGGCCTAGTGCGGGTTGGCGGACTGCACACCTAAGAAATTCCTAAGAACTCTTAGGTGTGCAGGTTTTATCACGATGTTTTCCTTCACCGTTAAAGCAAGTGATTATTCAATGTGAATACACACATAACTTCGAAAAGTCAGAGGTGTGTGCCTGGGGTTCGAACCCGCGACCGTCGGATTCTCGACCGCGCGCCCAAACCTCGAGGCCATCACTGCTGGACTAAAATATACGAATAAAATAAAGAACATATCGATGAGGTCTACGTATATGGGTCAAACTAACAATTTTGCAATTGTGACTTTTTTATGGTAAACACATCCTATGGATGTGATTAATCATGTGAACTATTAAATAAAAATCCCCATGGAAATACGACTTTTTGGTAAAGTATAACGACATATGTATATAAAAGCCAAGCATTTTTTTTCTTTCTGTCTTTCAATTTTTAGATACACTGCGGCTACTGAGACTTCTATTTTACCCAAACCGGGCACTGAACCTCTATCAAACGCCATTTGGTATTGTATTATAATCTTTATGTAAATCTCGTAATTGATTCGAGATTGTATCATAATTAATATGTGATTGTCCTATTACAACTTAGAATACTGCATAGCGCCAATAACAAATCAATAGCAGTAATGTTTAAAAATACGTACATATTTAAAATAATCCAAATGCAGATTTTTAATTCCACATATTTGACTTGTTGTAACAAAAATTTCATTCAGCTAAGTCCCTTTGAGTTTTGATGCGTAGCCTACTTATTTCGATTGTAATAAAATCTCTTAGTCTATAAATATTTTTTAAATCGTTTTATTTCAATCCTGGTACAGTTCAGTTCTGTATATACACTAACTTATATTCTACATCAGACCGGTGAAATTCCGTCGACTGGTAAAAAACTGACATCTTTTCTTGTTGTCACTGTCTTGATATATTGTAATTTATCGTAGGGTATGGTGAAATCATACCGCCGTAATAGTTAAAGGAAAAATATCTTAGCTAAAATAATAAGCAACGGTTAGTCCGAACCAAAATCCGCAGTCTTTATTTCCCAGCTTAATATAACTTACAATGAATTAAAATACACCCTCCACTATTATCTGTTGAAAGATATACATATATATAGTATGTTTCAAGCGTATAGCGACCATCTTAATATAATTTAAACTCTTCGATTTTATTCTCACACGCTAAACATATTTTTTCTACAGTGTACGGGCCGTCTGAAAAGTAAATATTGTTTAATTAGTATTAGTAGCCACAAGTTCGAACCTCAGACATATACTTATGACTTTTCGAAGTTATGTGCGTATTCACAATAAAAAGTAAAACGTCGTAAGGAAACTTGCACATCCAAAATATCTTACGGATTTCTTAGGCACATAATTTGTACTTAGCCAACCAGCATTACGCCAATGTGGTGACCTAAAGATTAAAGCAACCCCTCCAGTTGCAGACTGGACCCATACCAGCAACATATTTCTAGCCTCTTAATGCATAATAATAAAAATTTAGTTCTTGTCCACCTTAATTTACTAGTGGAGATTAATGGTCATCTAAAAATTTTGGAAATAAACGTACGCTGATTTCCGTAATCGTATCGCCTTTATCAACATCAGTCCATAGACGTGCCACTGCTAGTTATAAATCCACTTAAACTCATGTAACTATGCAATGCAAACACATAATTTAATTTCGAATAATGAATGCTGAAAGAAATAAACCTACCAATTTGGAACCATTGTGTGGTTGGTATGCCTGACTCTTGTCTGGCTGCTGCAATCGCTTCTCTGATAGCAAAAGCTACCACAATAGCTAAGCACATGGGCGGCTCTCCAGTACCTGAAAAAGGATTGATTGATCTAATCGTCTAAAAGTTCTGTATAATCAAGATACCGATTAATTTATACATTCGTGCTATAACACTTAAATTAATTAGACTTAAAGAAGAAATTGTAGTAACAAAGTAATACTCGCATTAATAAATAATTATATCGCCATTGAATATTCGGGATTTATATTCTATAATGTTTGACTAATTCTCAAAGGAGAAGCTGACGCAATGCTATCTACACACATACAACTTTACCTTTCGCTCCGAGAATCAATTCAGTACTGTAGGATTTTTTTCTAAAGTAGACCCTGAAGTCTTGAGGAATGTCAAGTGCCAGTGGTATGGGGTAGTTCCAGGTTCGATCCGTGAGAAGTTCTCCGGTATTGTTATCATAAACCAGCTGCTCACATGTCCAGTAACCTTGACCCATTATAAATGCGCCTTCGACCTGTATGTAAAGAACATGTTTTAAATCCCATCGTTTCTTCAAGAGAATATTATACTATTTTTGTAATAATACTCAAGTAGATTGGATTGATTTGGCGTAAAAATTAATTTGAATTAGTGTAGAAAGTATTTTAAAAAACATTTTTCATAGTATGAACTAGCAACTAAACATAGACTTCCTTAAACGAAAATACGTCCAGATCAATTCAACCGGTCATTTACCTTAAATTATACATATTTTAAAATATATTTTTACAGTTTTAGCTTTAATATCATAAACAAATACTAACTTGACCAATATCTATCTCTGGACTAACACTCTGACCCACGTCCTGCAATATATCCACTCTCCGGATTTCTACTTCTCCCGTCAAAACATCGACTTCAGCTTCAGCCACTGCTACACCGTATATCGTAAAAACCTGAACATCTGCGGCCCCAACAAATCCGTGGACTTGTAGATCTACATTTAATTCAAATGCCTTTTTAATCAGCTCCTCCCAAGTTGGATTGATCAATAGAAGCCTGATAGCAAGTAGTCTTTTGAGAAGTTCTTCGCAGCATCTTCTTACTCCTATTGATATATTTTGCGAAGTGAGGCTGCCTCCTGATATGAAGCCATTTGGTGTGAAGTTTGTGTTTGTTGCTTTAATTTTAATTTTACTGACTGGTATACCGAGGAAATAGGCGCAGATTTGAACTGCTTTTGTATTAACACCCTGGCCCATGTCTACTCCGCCATGTACGATAGAAACAGTTCCATCTTCATGGAACACCGAAATATTGACGTCAAAGTATTGAGATCCTTGTGGTGCCCATCTTAGGAAGGCAACTCTTAGTCCCCGTTTCTTCCATCTATTTTGAGCATTGAATGTGTTTACGGCTGCTCGCCTTTCGGCGTATTCAGACGATGTCTTCAGCGTGTCTGACATTTCGCGTAAGGCTTTATGTCTTAATGTATCAAGATTTGCCAGTCGCACATCAAATGGGTCTAATGACATCTCATAGGAGATTTGTTCCATCACATATTCTGCCATTGCTATATTCTCCAGTGAACCTACAATAAAAATGTAAATTTTAATGTTACATAAAACTTAGCGGCAATTTTCAGTTGGTTGATTTTAGAGTAGTAGACACTACATTATATATCAAATTATATGCACAAATGATTGTAATAGTTAATTTACCAGGAGACCTGCACCAAGTGTTCTTAGCGTTATCAGTAGTGGAGTCGTAGCAAGTGTAGTTCCACGGGGATTGGTTGTAGCAATTGTAGAATAAGTCTGAACCCAGCATTGTAAGAGTCTCATTTACTTTGTAACCATTGTCCTCATAAAGCTTGTAATCCATGTGCTGAATTACACCAGAGCTATTGACGCCAACCTATAAAGGGGAAGAATATTTAAAGGTATATTAAAACAAACAATGAGTAATAAAAAAACATGAATACAAGATCATTTTGTGGATGTTGTTGTTTTAGCATTTTTTTTCTATTTATTGTCAGGATCATCATCATCATCAGTCAATGTAATACTTTCGGCTGCTGGGCTTAATATTTTCAGATACAAAAGCTTTGACGTGTTGCGAGGCGATTTGATATAAAAAATAACTTAGTTTATTTTAAAAATGTCTTCTCCGATTAAGAATGTCTTTTGCCTCACCTCAAAATCAGTAGAACAACTCAGTCTTTTGCCAACCGCCTTCGTATTGGTAGTTAATGACTGTATGAAACGACAAGGTCGATTTAGCTTCTGCACCACCAAACTGCATGCTACAGCGACTTGAATACTGCGAGAAATTTTTATTCCAAATGCACCTCCTACGCGGCGTATGTGGACATCGATTCTGTGAAGCCCGGTCAAAAACAAATTAGATCAAATATTTGACTCATTGAAACAGTGTCCAGCTAACTGTCGGTGGGTTTTCACGAGAACGTCATGAAATACTCTTCACGGAAAAGTATCATAGATACATGTTACTAGACTTACTTATTGCAGTCCATATTTAAGGCTTTCGATGTCATAACTTGTGTTCCGTCAATCCATTGCGACGCTGAATGAACTTCCAAACCATCTTCCGATGGCTTTGACACACAAACCAGAGTTTCCATCGTATAATGGTACTGCCCGTATATCGTGTTGCTACCTTTGATAGTCTTTGCCACATCTCTCCCTCTACTTGTAGCTTTTACTGAAGCAAATAAAGTATTCCTGCTGGGATCCTTTTTAGCTTCTCTTATATCCAGAACTGGTTTCTTAGTATTAGCATACGTAGCGCGGACCACTTTAGCGGCTCGTTCTGCTATGGCTCTAGTTTCAGCAACAACAATGCCGATCTGTTGGTTGTAGTATTTCACTGATCCGCTGCAAAGAATCTCTTCGTTGGCAACATAAAATGTGGTGCCGGCAGGCGTGAAAGAATTCTGTCCTGGTATATCTTTTGCCGAGTAGAATGCAATCACTCCTGGCATTTTCTGAAAAAGAATGTATATTGTTTCTTACTAATAGAATTTTGACTCCTCTATGAGGTTAAAAAACTTTCTCTGTGACTGGATTACGTGAGATGAAGAGTAAATCTAATACTAACCAATGCGGCACTTGCGTCTATTTTTACAATATCACCCAAAGGTTCTGTACTGAGAACAAATGCTGCAAAAACTTCTCCAGGTAGAGATGGAATGTCTTCAACATACTTAGCTTCACCTGCACATTGGATCTGAAAATGTATGTGTAATTTTATTTTTTTTTTGAAATTTCAGTCAACTTTGTTAGAATTCGTTTTTTCCTCACCAATGCATCCAGCTTTGGAATGGGTTGATTCAAAGGCCATAATTTTGGATCTGTATCGAAGATTTGACGAGCTTCTGATACTGGCCTAGTTTCGTGAATCTTAGTGGCTCCAGATCGATAACGAGAACCAAGTATATTTTGTGGACATATAGATATAATACCCTAAAAGCAAAAATTGTTAATTAATCTTTAATCATTATTACATATTTATTTCCTACTTATACGAAAATTGATCAAATTCACAAGGATTTTACATAACGGAAATCCACTCACCTTATAAAACAAACCCAAGGCAAGGCGTTTCCTGTACTCGGCAGACGGTTCTGGTGGATTTTCAATTACTATAACTTCGCTTTCCAAAATTTTTAGAGCTGATTGTACAGTTTCATTGACGAACAACTTCTTCCCAATAAGGTGAGTCTCTGTCGCTGTTGCTTTGATGAATCTAGGAGAAAGCCCGCCGTATGCTACTCTACATTCTCTTACAATGTTGTTGTTGTCAAGCTTGTAAAGAAATCCAGCGTTCACTATAGCATGAGCGTTCTGTGAGCGTGGCATTACCTGATAAATAAAATTATTATGTTTTGTTTAACAATAGGATTGTGCCACATTTACTGTAAAGATTTATTAGGTCTTATCCCACCACTACTCTATTGATACTAGACTACAGGCTGATACCAGGTGTAAGCCTTTACGGTCGTCCTTATGGGTGTGCCTAAGGGTATTCCACTTCCAACAGCTACAAACCCCACTATATTCACCAACAGTTTCGATGTTGGCATTTGTTGGCATATTTTTCACAAAATGTATGATTTACTGTAGTTATTATCATTAACAAAAATGATATCATAATACAAACAATAGCTCTTATTAGCTTTATAAATGAGAAAGAAAAAAAACCCCAATTATACAGGTGCAATACAGAAAGAAATAATTACGTCGCCATGGGTTTTTTCAAGTTTCATACTAATACTGACAAACAATGAAAACCAGACTTTATTGTATTAATTGAGAATAAATTATACATTACGGAAGGCAAGTATAAACCAAAAAACGTGATAAAGGAGAGGTAGAATCTAGTCATCACAGAGAAATTAATAAAATCAAGTTAAAAGATATCTTAGTTGAGGAGCACTTTTTATCTATAATAATATGAAGGGGGCATGAGTTATAATTGTGTGAATTTGCAACGGAAAACTCGAAAATTAGATAATCGATTTGAATAAGTTTTGTTACAGCAATATTGTAGATAGAATCTTAGGAAAGAACATTCGCTACTTTTTGCAAATTTTTACTAAAATTGAGCTGGGACGAGTTGCTTAATGCTTTGTTATCAGCCCTTATACTTCCCACTTCCGTGCACGGACCACCTCTACAATTGAGCGGGTTTATGCCTCAATACAGTTGCTAATTAGTTATTTATTATTGTAGAAATAGAGCCAAGTGCCAAGGTTGAAATGAATATTTTAGTATTACCTTGAAAGTTTGTACACGGTACTCTGTGCTCAGTGGGGGCAGCATCGCATGTAATATCACCTTTCCAGTCATGTTTTCTTTTAAAAAGCCTTCCATTGTCAGTGTTTTTTTCGTACCTTGTGGTGTCACTGAAATATCATACCAAAATAAAGATCAAAAGCATATTCTAATACACATTTTTATCGTCACAGGTTAAGTTCCATCTTAATTCCTTACGATCAGTAAAAGTAAGATAAAACGGAGTATCGAATGCCTAAAAAGATTACGAACCAGCCAAAACTATTATGATGGATCAGTCTGTTGGTAATTAGACACGTGTATGCGTGTAGGATATTCAAGCATAAGTAAGGCATTCTAGGACCAGCGATTAGAGAAAAATAATTTTAAAAATCGCTTTCTCATTTCTCCTCATATTTATAATCAACTGCACTGCACTTACTTTCGGCACAAAAAGTACGGCGTGAAATTATAAAAAACTCTAACACATATTTGACGTGCCCTAAATGTGATATACACATTTGAGGATTTTCTGATGATGTGTAAACCGACTTACGTATGGTCAGCTGAGCTCCAACGGTTACGAACATAAGGAATATATCTGATGGGAAGTCGTTGTGTTGGTGCTTTATCATCAGGTTGCCTCCAATGGATCCCAACTGGAAATATGAATGTTACTTTAGTACCTTTAGTATAGTACAACATTGAAAAAAATCCTAGTAATGAATCGTGTTACGCCATCTCCAGAACGCAATTCCAAAAAAAGTTGTAAGTTACACGTTAATGTAACAAGTATTTAGTAGATCATCACTTCAATTTGTTGCTGAACAACCAACGACATGTTTTTGAACATGCCACACATGAACTGTTGTCATCAAAGGGGTCAAATCTTACACCTATTTAATTATCTTTAATCTTCCCCGACAAAATTATGTATTGAATAATTATACGTACATTTCTTACTGGTATATGAGCTACCAGCTTCAGATGATCATAAAATGTTTTCAAATATTGAAAATATTCTTCTTTCGAAGCAGATTCAAATGTTTCCAAAAGTTCGGTTAGAGTTAATCCAGCTCCCAGTATGAGGTTTTGGTCTATCTCTCGTGTTTTCAAGTCCTGGACTGTACTGATGTCTATTAGAATCTGAGGATACTCAAATATAGGGTATGCACCTGAAATTATAATTATAATTATATACATTTTATAATATAAATTAAAAAAATATACTCATTTCAAGTATGCAACATTAAAAACATGATCATGCTGGACAGTACCTTTAGCTGTATTCCCAAAAACAAGCATATATGATTCATAACCTTTTTCATTTAGAATTGTATAAATATCCAGTACCTCACAAACTTTGTACCAACGTTTGCCATCTTTCAATTTAATTTCTACTATTTTTGGTTTCTCTACGTCTTCAGCTGAAACCATACACCACTCATCTTCATCACATGACACTTTAAAACAGTTCTTTCCAGTCTTATTGCAAATATGTAAGTCTTCTATATCCAGTATTCGCTCGTTCTTTGGAGCGTCTTTTGCAAATTTTTTAAAAGCTTCTAGTATTGGTCTATAACCGGTACATCGGCAAACGTTGCTTCCAAAAGACCGTTCTATTTCCCGCATTGTTAAATTCTTTTTACTTTGAAGAAGACTGAAATAAATGGTGATTTAATTGTGAACAAATTAAACATTGACATTATATATACCCCAAGTGATTAATGGTATACTACAACATAAAACATAAAATTATATCTATCACCAGCTGTGTTGATAAGTCTTACATATTACTAATGTTTAGGTATACTTTAACTACCCGTGTTGCTATAGACAATATTATTGCAATGAAAATCCAGAATAGCTGTTCCATAAACAATCGTCCCCATGGTATTCTAATTAAATCAAAGGTTGGGGTAGAGACCGCGCTTAGGCAGACATAGTATGGGACGTCCTGCAGCACGATAGTTCGACGACTTCAAAAAGATGGAAAAACGGATAGATGAAAGCTGCTTAAGTCCAGGATGGTTGGCGGTTTTTTAAAGAGGCCTATGTAATAAACGGCGAAAGCTTATAAAATTAAAATAAATAAAATTTAAATAAAATAATATAATATTTAAATAATTTAAATTTAATTATGTTTAAACGTTTAATTTAATATCTGCAATATTATACCTGTACATTGACATAACCCATGAGGGACTGCAATAGCCACACTGCGTTCCATTGTAATCAGCCAAAGTCTTCTGAATAACGTTATAGCCCTTCTTCCTGTTCCCCACTTCTTCTATAGTTGTTATGTCCCAGTTGTGACATGATGTGACAGAAACCATGCACTAAAAACAAGTATCAATTATGAACACTTTTAAATCTTTTTAGACTTTCAAAGATGTCAAAATATATTTCAGGGTGTCAAATGTGAATAATCCACTTATCAAATTCAAGAAATGCAATAAACATTTGACGGCCTTGTTATCATTTGATTGATTGACCAATGCCTAAATAGTTTTATTTTCTCACGCAAGCGTTTTGTGTAGGATGGTAGACCTTACCAACTAGAGAAAATTGTAAAGAAGTCTCAAGTACCGAGTTTTCCTCACATTTTTTTTATTTTATTTAATACTAGCTTTTGCCCGCGACTCCGTCCGCGTAGACTACAGGGTTGAGTTCAGAAAGAAAATAAGTTGTAGTCTATTTACTCCTCAGAGTCCTATTTATGTCCATGCCAAAAGTCATACAAATCGGTCAAATTGTTTAAACGTGAAACCGTAACGCGCCGGTCCGCGCCTTGTGCATCATTATTGCGCGCTTGATAATTATTTTGAAACTGCGATATCTTCTAAGATACTCATTGAAATCAAATGATGTAAAGGACAAATTTATTTTATATTAAATACTTGTAATGAATAACGCATTTATTTGGATAAGGATTAATATAATCTTTATATAAACACCTTCACAGACAATGCTTCATTTTAGAACAAATTTGGTTAGCATAAAAGAGGTTTTAGTGAACCAACTCTAAAAGTTAGACATATGCTATCGCGGACTTTTTTGTAGGCATTATCAAGCTCTACAACTTTTTTCTAGGACTCAACTATATATCTCCCATGGGTAAGGCAGCGTTTGCAAAAAACGATTTTGTTCGACCGTTTTTTCTCCGACTTACTTCGCAAATCAAGCCACAACGAAAAAGTCTTATCATTTTTCGGAGTAATATATAGCCTATGTCCGTTCTCAGGGTCTAAAGATTGTCTGTGCCAAATTTCATCAAAATCCGTTCAGCCGTTTATGCGTGAAAGAGTAACAGACAGACAGACAGTTACTTTCGCATTTATAATATTACTATGGATGCATTTTTGTGCACTATATATATATGTATTACTTAACTTATAACTATTGTATACGTAACTTAAAATAACAAAAATAACCAAGCAACTTAAAAGAGACTTACAAAATATATAGCTCCAATAGGCGGTCTTATCGCTAGCTGCAATGTTTTTTTTTTACTGATGCTATTCATATGCAATGTGATTATATTACAGTCTATCTCACCGAGTTGACAGCCTGCACGGGAGCTCCAGGACACTTGGCAGCGGCGACAACGCAAGCGCCGCAGCCCGCCTCCCGACACATGTACTTGGTGCCGCGCAGCTCCAGCACATTGCGCAGGTAGTCCACCAGCGTCACGTCTGAACTCACCTCGCACCCCACTACAACATACAATTTTAAATGGTATTGTTATGGTTACGTAATGCTCACCTTGCATGTTTCCTTTTGTCTACTCATCACTCCCAACTATTACAAATATATGTCTAGCCCGCTCCTTCCAGTTCAGTCCATTTGCACATCTAATCCAGACTCCACGCTAGACGGGTGTCCTATTCCTGTATTTTATTTTTAAAAAAGCCAATCACAAAGTTCCTTATAACAGTATTATACATCATGTGCCTTAAGACAAGCCTACTACGATATAACATTTTGTTTAGTCTTCCCAGCTTATATACCATGTGCCCTACGTTCCAATACTGGGCATCGGCTTCCTCAACTATTGAGAGGGTTAAGGCCTTTGCCCACCACATGGGCTAGCGGACCACACACCTAAGAAACTTCTGAAATTACCGATCGCGCGTCAAAATCTTGCTTTAAAACCTTTTCAAGACAAAGTACAAGTTTTACTAACTAAATAGTAAATGTTTTTGTTAATCAGTGTTTTCTAAAATAACTGTATAAAAGACGGTTCTAGCGTAACAGAAAAGACTAGAATAGGAAAAACTTTACTAAAAAAACCTTTTCTCATTTGTCTCTTAAATGGGCATACCAGATGCTTCATCCCTAAAATATTTTCCCTCTACAAAAACTATAACAGTTTGGATTTGTCTATGGTAAATATATCATTATGTAACTCAATTGTCACAGGTGTCATGTAATATATGTATAAGTAAACATTAGCATATTAATTTTAATAAAGCCTCTTAGGAAAACATTTGAGCAAACCAAATGTACAATTAGTGACGTATGAAACCACTCATGAAAATCGTATTTCTTTTACATACTATAACATAACAACAGGACATTGATCTACAGAAAGAACAGAATTAAGGATAGAAGGCTTAGGCTCTCTATGAAGAAACAACATGGACTCGGTCGCAAAGTCTCTTAGAGAGTCCAAAATAAGAACGCTTGAAGAGTAGATTTCCATGCTAGACCCAAGCCCTTTTATATAACTTCACCGCCAGAGCTGATAATAATATAGGCAATTTGTTTCACAAAGTTTATAAATAAAACATTTTTCGTAATTTACTGCATCGACTCTTATCAATCAATTTAGGTAATTAATGAAAAATTCCAATTAAATTGTCAATTCATTGAAATAATTAAATCGATAAAACTATCAGTGTGATATACATATAATCAAGCTATTTCAAATGCTTTTAATGAAGCAAATATACTTACATACATTCGACCCCACTCTGTGCAACGTATTATCATTTCATCTCCCAAACATCCAGAGCCAAAACAAATGAGAATTTGAAGCCAGTTATTTTTTAACACTTTAAATTAATTTTAATTAAAAACCATTATAATAACCAAGACAGATAATCTTTGGCGGGGATGTGTTCTGGAGTGGAGACCAAGGCTCGAAAAGTGATGATGATGATGATTTGGCTACTGAGCTAATATTTACCGAGGGATAATCGGAGAAGTACTATTACATCCTCGTCTCAACAACTGTTTTGAAATAATTTGATGTTTCATGATAAACTTGTACTGAGAATTATCGCATTAAAAAATTCTATAACAATTTTTTCGACCTGGGCAGTCAACTTAAGATTTCTGGGCATCATCTCCACCATATATGTATGTGAATTAGTGGGATAGTCAGTTAATGTTTTACACACATGTTTACACACAAAATGTCCTTAAATACTTTACAAGTATTAAAATAACTTTCATTTATAAACGGTGACAAAAAAATGTTGTTATACAGGCTGCGGCAAAAGAAAGTATGCAATTACAATTACGATGCCAGTGCCCGAATTATTTTGTTGACTGGCGAAAGGTTATTCTAAATGTTTCTCGTTTGTCAACTTAGACCTAAATACGTTGATAAACAAGAAACAACGAAGATACTACTTAGTTTACTACTTAGAACTAATGTACCTGTATGAAGAAATGCATATCTGCCTACCCCTTTGATACATAAAGACACAAATTTTGTATGGAGCAAAAATAGTTGTAATCTTACAGAAATTTAATTTTGTAACAAACATTTGTAGGTCATAGACATTAGACATTGTCTACCTACAGTGATCGAACTCAAGACCTTTCATATAAGCTGTGGTCTAACCAGCAATCAAGCGAATTATTAAATTCAAGTGTAATGGAATCTAAATTAGTCTTCAAAACTTCCTCTCAATATGCCATAGGAGTCATTGACCCGGATTTACACGAGGCCACTTTTAATTGCTGACTATATCTTATAGAGCCATTACTTAAACACATTATTCTTTAATTAAATTTTTAATTAGAGTGAAATTTATTACAGCAAACAATGGTAGTATGTTTGTTTGGTTAAAAGGCTAAACTATGGAACTACGTGGTCCAATAGAAGCGTTTTGGGTTATATCATCAACCCATATACGTCACACTGCTGGGCACGGGTCTCCTCTACATTGAGAGGGTTTAGACCATAGTCCACCACGCTGGCCTAATGCAGGTTGGCGAACTACACACCTAAGAAAGTCCTAAGAACTTTTAGGTGTGCAGATTTCATCACGATGTTTTCCTTCACCGTTAAAGTAAGTGATAATTCAATGTGAATACACACATAACTTCGAAAAGTCAGAGGTGTGTGCGTGGGGTTAGACCGTGTGCCTAAACCTCGTGGCCATCACAGCTTTGTTTTGGGTTATTTGTACAGGAATAGTTGATTTATCGAGAAAGGAAAATTATTGTCACGCTAGTGCTAAAAACATGAAAAAAATTGGGCAGAAAAAAGTTATTGTAGTTTAAAACTTCGGCTAATTTTATCAGCATAATAATACATTAACAAGAGTACGAAATAAGTCACAATATCTTATCTAGAACATGTTAAGTTGAAAACAATTATAATTTGAGTTGGCATTTACTTTATTACCTTTTACTTAGTGAATGAGATATATTACTATTTTGCGTAAATAACCAGTTTTAGTAAGCCAATGTTTAATTTTTAGTATGTCAGTCATAAGTTACGCTTGGTTAGTTAACCGTAAAAACTAATATTTTTATTTATCTTTAAGAATTTTATCTTTTGTGATAACTACTTTGTGTAGCTCTTGATTTTCTTTTTAGGTCGGTGATTACTTTTTATTAAATGAATTTATTTCCAAAAGCTGATGAGACTTAAAGGACTATGCGGTAGGTCTACAGAGAAATGTATTATCACACAGTTAAAAATTAAAAGTATTTTTTGTTAAAATCGAAACGGTTAAAGTCTAGATCGTGGGTAATAATATTATCAAGGAGGTTTTATTACGCACTTAAAATTATGTAGATGCCATAAAAGAATTAATGTTAGCCAATTAAACAAAACAAAACCAGTCAATGTGAAACGGTATCTCAATGAAAATATTATCCATAATTAGTAAAAATTACCTGAAATGAATCTTTGCATACCTTATTGTATAATCGCAGTGGCTCTAAGATTATAAGTTGTTTTCATTAAAGTATAAACTCATACTAAATCACCATGGTATTTCAAAGATGCTTTCAAGAGATAAAAGACCCAAGCCCATCATATAAATTAATATAAAAATTCAAAATCATACCATTGATAAATCTGAGACACTATAAAACAAAAAACCTCACGTATAATAAAACAAAAATATAAAACCAACCCGTCTGCTGCACTCCGTTAACTTTGAAACAAATCCGGTCCATGACTGCATGACAAGAAACTCGCCACTTAACTGACTGCTCTCCGTTATAAAATTACCCAAAAAAAATTAACACACACGTTCGCATTTTACGCTTGCGCACGCGGCGTTTTAATAACAAGTAAAAGATAGTATTCATAACATAATCCTACTGATATTATAAACGCGAAAGTTTGTATGTATGGTACTATGGATGTATTGATGTGAGCATTGATTTATTTGATATAATTTTAAAAATAGTGTCTGCAAGCCATTCGGATCTACTAAACCGATTTGACTGTTTTTTGGTATGGAGATAGGTGGGATCCTCCGAAGTAACATAGGATACTTTCTATCCCGGAAAATTAAGTATTCCTGTAAGAATGGGTACATATGTTACAAATGCGAGAATAACTCGGTATATCTGTTACGCTTCCAAGCCTTAAACATTTTACCGATTTGTATGATATTTGGTATTAATAAAAAGTGGAATCTAAAAAAGGACATAGGTTACTTTTTTAAAATTCAGTAAGTGCCATTTTGGAGAATTGGGTACTAATTTAAAGATTCACTTAGTATATTTCAGCCGCTCAGGACCGGGATGGTTGGCGCTTACTTGGGGAGGCCTACGTTCAGCAGTGGACAGCGATAGGCTGAGGAAATATAGTATATTTCTGCATCCAACCCTGAAGACTACGTGCACGAAGCCGCGAGCAAAAGATAGTATGATATAACAATGTGTTTAAATGCGTGCGTGTGTTTGTGCTTCTTTTGTAATAATATTGGGAGTAATAAATAATTGGACTGTACCGTGGTGCAATTGACTAGACACCAGCTTGGGAAACAAGAAATATTTGTTTTGGGTCTGGGTGTTCGAGAGATATGTAAAAAGTCTATCATAGTCTTTAATACCCACGACATAGGAATTATATCCTTGTGTGGAATCAAAACTATGTATGAGACTGCTACCTACAAATACACCCGTATTTGTTCCATACAATCACTACACAGTATAAAACAAAGTCGCTTTCTCTGTCCCTATATCCCTATGTATGCTTAAATCTTTAAAACTACGCAACGGATTTTATTGCAGTTTTTTTAATAGATAGAGTGATTGAAGAGGAAGGTTTATATGTATGATAACATCCATTAAATATCAGCATTGCACCCGTGCGAAGCCGAGGCGGGTCGCTAGTTATATATATAAGGTTACAAATGGCAGTTTAGAACAGTTTTATAAAACGTATGTTTACAAATATTATTATGCGTGTATTTATTGAACCAAACTTTAGTACTGTCTCGTAATTAAGTGTTAAATGTTCAAATTTCTAATATTAAGATTTTTTAGTGTCACTGGTAGTCGATGGTAAGTGTAGAGAAATGGTAAAAGTTGCCTAGCTTGGAATCCGACATGAGAGCATGAACTGGCCTCTTAAGTATAGTATTGGTGATTGGAAATTATTAACGGATCAATCGACAGATGAAATCTAGTACATTGTAATCTAGATCGCTGAGCATAATTGAAACCTGTTGATAGTCGCAGTGTTGTTGTTGATAGTCCCGCCCATATTATTTTTCTTGGTTTAGAAAGATAATAAGCTATTTTGCCAATTAATCGCATATTACCTATTTTAAATTTGGTTATCATTACACTTTATTGTCTTGTTGTTACTTTGCATTTAATAAGTGACAGTTGACAGCCCCGTGGCGCAGTTGGCTAGACACCAGCTTGCGAAACGAGCAGCCGCGGGTTCGATCCCCGCACCGAGACAAATGTTTGTGTGGTCCACAAATATTTGTTTCGGGTCTGGGTGTTTGTGAGACCGAAAAGTCTCTCGTAGTTTCTGATACCCACGACACAAGACTCGTATCTTAGTGTGGGGTCAGGACTATGTATGTGACTGTTGGGTGTATTTATTTAATAAGTCGTTAAATGCCATGTATATTAATAACTTTTCGGGTAGATAAAAAAGTTAAGAAAAGGCAAGGCAAGCGACAAAATAGTTTTTGTGTGTGCTAGTGTTATAGATGAATACTAGGCTTTCTGGTTTGATACCATTACCTATCCTAAGGAAATATGAGTATGAATACATCTATATATCTATCTATACTAGCTTCTGCCCGTGACTTCGTTCGCGTAGACTACAGGGTTGAATTCAGAAAGAAATATACATATAAAACTTTCTCCTTAATCATTCTATTAAAAAAAAAACAAAAAAAAACTGCATCAAAATCCGTTGCGTAGTTTTAAAGATTCAAGCATATATAGAAACGGAGAAAGCGACTTTTTTTTATACTATAGAGTGAATCAGAGTGATATTACCTGCTTGTCCAGAATGAAATATAATAACATGCCTTGAAAAGATCGCCCGTGTTATTTCTTTACCGCCGTAAGTTACTTTCCATGTATGTTTTTTATAATTATAAATTATGTACCACACTTTATTGAAAGTGTAATTAAAATTGCAAAAAAAAAAAAATCTTAAACTTACTTCGATTCCCATGCTTAAATAATAAGCATTGAAGAACTAATACAGCTGCTTTCTAGCTGGCTTGGTTTAAAACATACTTAAATTATTTACATATTTTTACTCATCTGCAAGAAGAAATTAATAATATAATAATAAATACACCCAACAGTCACACACATAGTCCTGACCCCACTTTAAGATATGAGTCTTGTGTCGTGGGTATCAGAGACTACGAGAGACTTTTCGGTCTCACAAACACCCAGACCCGAAACAAACATTAATTGTGCATCACACAAACATTTGTCTCGGTGCGGGGATCGAACCCGCGGCCTCTCGTTTCGCAAACTGGTGTATAGCCAACTGCGCAACAAGGCTGTCAAAAATTATTTAAGCGAATGCGGTCAATTAAAACGCCTTCTTGAATTTTATAGCAATTCTGCTTTTATGCTACATTTTGTTACTCTATCTAGGCGTAAGAAAGCGTTCTCTATCCAATGTAATTGATATCAATATCGTATAAAATATTGTTTTAAAAAATAAAAAACACATCTATTTTTCGCCTGTACATAATCTTTTTCATGCAGGCAAAAAAGCAGTGATGGCCTCGAGGTTTGGGCGCGCGGTCGAGAATCTCGGCGGTCGCGGGTTCGAACCCCAAGCACACACCTCTGACTTTTCCAAGTTATGTGTGTATTCAAATTGAATTATCACTTGCTTTAAAGGTGAAGGAAAACATCGTGATGAAACCTGCACACCTAAAAGTTCTTAGGAATTTCTTAGGTGTGTAGTCCGCCAACCGGCACTAGGCCAGCGTGGCGGACTATGGCCTAAACCCTCTCATTGGTAGAGGAGACCCGTGCTCAGCAGTGGGCGTGTAAGGGTTGATGAAGAAGAAGAAGAATCATAATCAGTCCACTTACTGCTGGAGACGGGCCTTTTCTACACCTAAGAAGGTTGATGCCTTAGTTCACCACGCTGTCCTTGTATGGATTTGCGGACTACACATCTAAGAAATTCCTGACAAGTTTTAAGTGGTCAGGTTTCCTCATGATAATCTCCTTTGCCATTAAAGCTAGAGTAATCATACACATACCTTCGAAAAGTCAGAGGTGTGTGTCTAAGGTTTGAACTTACCACAGCTGAGATTCTCAACCACGCGCCCAAACCACGAGGCTATCCCCAGTCCCTAATTACTGCGTATTATCCAGCTCCTGGATGGAGATCACGTCTCACAACTTTGCCAATTTAGCCCGTCGCCATACTCCGATACTTATCAACGGCACGTAATTACTCTAATTGATGGAGATTACGCTACAGAATTGAGATTGTTGTTTACTATCTAATAGGTAAGCGTTTAGCTGCCTGATTTATCCTTATGTTAATAATATGTATATTGTACACTTATGCTTGTCTGCTACTCTGAGCAGGCAGAGGTGTATATCTGCACCCACATTCCGCCAGCCAGCCCAGGCTACGCATATCCAAAGGAAACGAACCAACTACTGTTTTTCATTTCTAGACTCTCTGCTTTGCTATTTACCGCTAGCCCATAACTCGTTAACTAATTAAATTTTAATAGTTTACACTTTACATAATCGGGAATCGAGCCAGATCGCACGCTTCATTTTATGTCGACCAACGAGGTAGTCTTAATAAATTATTTATTTATTTGTTTAATATACTTTATTGTACATTATATAGATACTTAATTTAATGTAACAGATAACGTAACCTTAATAACTAATTGCAACAAACAACTTTTACAATAATTAATAATAAAAAAATATATAGCTACAACAGGCGGTCTTATCGCTAGCTGCGATTTCTTCCAGACAACCCACGGTACCGGAATAAAAAAGCTGTAGTAGTGGCAGTTGCCTTGCAAATACAAATAAATCATACATAACTAGATCATACATACATAATACATACTATATATAAATATACATACCTAAACATACATAAATATATATATAAAAAAATATAAAAAAAGAAATTGAAAATTTAAATTTGAGCGTAGTGAGCTCTGAGAAGCCGTTTAAAAGTAAAAAGCGATTTAGCTTTTCGTAGTGCTAGTGGTAATTCATTCCATGAACGTGCAGCATGGACTGTGAACGAATTGCTGAGGATTGTGGTGCTGTGCTTAGGTATTTCAAGGATAAGATTATCTGAAGACTTAAGATGTCGTGCATGTGTTGTGCTAAGGAAATGGAACCTGTTTTAGAAATAACGTGGAGTTGTGGGATTAAACAAGATTTGGAAAAGAAGCAAAAGTATACGGTAAGTATTACGGCGAAGGCGAATAGATACCCACTTGAGTCTAACACGAAATTCGGAGACGTGGTCATATTTGCGAAGACCAAATATGGACCGTATTCAAAAGTTCTGAAGTCGCTCAAGTTTTTCAAATTGGGCTTCGGTGAGATCAAGATAGCTAGCATCACCATAATCAAGGATAGGAAAGAGAAGGGACTGAACCAGCGCAATCTTTGTGGGAATCGGTAGAAAATTTCGCAACGTACGATGGGACCCCGCAGCAGCCAACAATTTACGGCTAACTTCTTGTAATTGGGGACCCCAGGATAAGTGCCTGTCGATGTATACACCTAGGTTCTTTACCTTGTCGCTAAAACGGACAACAAATGATGTTAATATGAAAATATTTTTCGTCTTCATCCAAGCGTCTTAATATATAGAGTATGCTATCGCCGTGTAATCTAGGTCCGATATCTAGTGGGCGGAATATCTGCTGGGACGCCGCAGGAATGCCGCTCTCTCTTGAGATTTCATACGTTAAGCCACGTGCACATACAGGAAAGATATAGTTATTTTTGTACGCATAATATTTTATAGTTATCGTGCCTTAGGATTTGTGAAATTTTACTAACTATACTTCGAATGTACTGTTTATCGTTTATCAGAATAGTTTCCCGCAATTTTCTTTTAGTAGCAAAATATGGTACAAACCGAATAACGTTTTGCTTGGCTTGATAATCTTACTGACCAAGAAGTAGTAAAAAAAAACATTTAAAATTCCGAAGTCCAGTTTATCAACTAGGAATCACATGCGCTAAAATATCTACAATTTTACAAATATTGCAGTATTAGTTGGAAGACATAGGCACATACATATATGCCCCTGGCTTTATAGCTGAGCATCTCAGTACAGGAGGATTTATTAACGTGTTTAGTTAAGAGGTTGATTCGGAGGTCAAGAGCACGGAGCGTAGGAAAATTGAGGTATTAACCAACCAACCGTCCTTGGTCCATTCCAGATGTATACTAGGCAAGTACCTACTGTCGTAGATTTTCTACCAGTTTGGGGTAATGATTTGAAGCCATGAAACGTTAAAAAAACATATACAGCTCGAGAATCATTCTGGTAAAGGCAATTTTTACTAACAAGGTATATTTAACACATTCTTCTATTCGTTTGTGTTTTGTCTATCACACAAGGCATTTTAGGCAGCACATACCTAGCATTTTATTTTATTATTTACTTGATCTAATAATTTCTGAGGTTCTAGGGATCATATAATAAATAAATAATAAATAAATACACCCAACAGTCACATACATAGTCCTGACCCCACACTAAGATACGAGTCTTGTGTCGTGGGTATCAGAAACTACGAGAGACTTTTTCGGTCTCACAAACACCCAGACCCGAAACAAATATTTGTGGATCACACAAACATTTGTCTCGGTGCGGGGATCGAACCCGCGGCCGCTCGTTTCGCAAGCTGGTGTCTAGCCAACTGCGCCACGCGGCTGTGGCCTGTGACGATGAAAAATGTACATACCTACCTATATTATTCCTGTGATAATCATTTGAGGGCATGTATTAAGGTTATAATTTCAGAAATGACGTAATCCCTATTGCATTCAATTCTATTTATCCTATAGTATTCAACATTTTCTTCAAATATTCTACCACCCACACGGCATAGTTTAATTATCACCAACTTCTCCCACCACTACAACTCTTTCAAAATGAGCTATCAACTACACTAACGCTTTCAAAAGACCTTCAAACCGTTCGAAAATAATAACCAGGAGAGCAGAGGTGAATTGGCTGATCGGATGGTTCCGGATGTAATTTGCACACGGCTGCATGTGGTCGGCTTCCCGGGCTAGGCTTACGGATATTCCACCTCGGCTCTGTCTACCTAGTACCTACGGGCAACATCTCATGCCATGAATACGTGAGAAATTTGGTGATATCTGTGAGTCTTCTCGTGAAGAACTTTAATATAGTAGTCTTGTGGTTTCAGATGTGGATTTTGCTTGTGAGTTATGTATAGAAGCGTTATCGGATGAATGATTGATAGCCATGAAGATTAGGTGTATGTGATGACTGATTTTAAATAAACACAACAATTTATTAAATTTGAACATAATGAAACTTGAAAAACTTAGGGGAATTTCGTTTCTTAGGGTTGTAAAGTCCACCAACTTGCCCTCGGCTATTCAAGGGACATCTCCTATAACTGTTGAAGAGGGAAGGAATGGCATGTATTAGTCAACTGATAAAAATATTTAAAACATCTGCCTGGGTAACTGCGCGATATTATATCTGACAAATAGTTTGAGCGTTAAAACAGCTCTAGTTTCACTGTTTGCATAAAAATCCCCTTTGACACATTACCATTCTCTAAAACCTTAATTCTAACAACAACAATATTAGGATCATCTACTATGATAATTAACATTTACACACGAACGAAGCACACCCTGTATTACTGATTTTTTTCAGTCAGAGCACGTCCGACGCGGGACAGAATACGCGCAATGAGCAAATGTGTTAACGTGCTTTAACGAAGCACTCGGCTATATTCTAACGAGGGCCATTCGAGACAGGCCGAGCGTGGTCGGCACTCACTTCTGTTACCCCTACTAGACGCTTCTAAATCGCAAAAAAATATCGGGAGTAAAACGATTTCCTATCGAGTTCTTAATTGATATTATATGTATAAATACACCCAACAGTCACACATATAGTCCTGACCCCACATTAAGATACGAGTCTTGTGTCGTGGGTATCGGTCTCCGAGAGACTTTTCGATCTCACAAAATCCCAGACCCGAAACAAATATTTGTGGATCACACAAACATTTGTCTCGGTGTAACGATAGGCCAATGTCAACCTTTTCGTTGAATACATGCGTGCGGCTATTTATATATTAAGAAGGAACAGCTCAGAAGGCACAAAAAAACAGAAACCGTTTTTAAGAGCAATTATAATCCCAGCTATAAACTAACTTTTTAAGATAAAATATTTTGAAACTCGTCGACCCTAAATGGAATTGGAAACAGGGCAAGGAAATCGTGATGAAGATAAAACATTTTACATAAAAAACATAAAATCACATTCTGGTCCTCTGTAATATAAAAATTGAATACTATAAAAATAGCACAACGCAGTGTGTAAAACAGTTGGAAACACATTGGAGGAGTTATAGTAGTAATTTTCACGTTCCCAGGCTGGTATATTTTACGACTGTATCACTCGGAATACTTTACTAGTGCCGAGACGAAATCATTTCAATATAACAACCCCGCAAGCTGGTACTTTCTCGACTTTTCCATGTTTATACCAGGTATATGCTAGTATTGACAGCCCCGTGGCGCAGTTGGCTAGATACCAGCTTGCGAAACGAGCGGCCGCGGGTTCGATCTCCGCACCGAGACAAATGTTTGTGTGATCCACAAATATTTGTTTCGGGTCTGGGTGTTTGTGAGACCGAAAAGTCTCTCGTAGTTTCTGATACCCACGACACAAGACTCGTATCTTAGTGTGGGGTCAGGACTATGTATGTGACTGTTGGGTGTATTTATTTATAAGTAATGATGGCTTCGAGGTATAAGAACGCGTTTTGATTTTTCGATGTTATGTATGTATAAATGATAAATTATCACGTACTTTAACGTTGAAGGTTAACATCGAGATGAAACCTGTACACCAAGAAGTTCTTAGGAATTTCTTAGGTGTGCAATCCGCCAACCTGCACCATTCCAGCATGGCTGTTACCTTTCTTAGTTTGCGATCACGGCCTGAATAGATCGTGTATATAAACTGTCTTACTCTTTAACGTACCATTACATGTGTTTATAATTTAAATCATACATATTCTTCTAAAACCACCCCATAAATAAATACACCCAACAGTCACATACATAGCTCTGACCCCACACTAGGTTACAAGACCTGTGTCGTGGGTATCAGAAACTACGAGAGACTTTTCGGTCTCACAAACACCCAGACCCGAAACAAATATTTGTGGTTCACACAAACATTTGTCTCGGTGCGGGGATCGAACCCGCGGCGTCTCATTTCGCAAGCTGGTGTCTAGCTAACTGCGCCACGGGGGCTGTCAAATTTATACATTATACTCATACAGCAGGAATTAGCTTCCATGAAATCTCAGTGGTAGCATAACGTCTAAAAGCTTTCTCCTCTAAATGAAGTAATATAAAACTCTTTAAATATCCTCGGATGATTCCTAATTGACTTCCATCAGACATTAAAACCCGCCCACTTATTAAAATTGCTTTGAAGGGTTAATGAGTGAAAAATTGGATTTTAATCAATCTTTTGGAAGAGCAAATTTGTGTTACGCGAGAGATTTTATTAAGTTCGACAACATTTTTACACTCTTTGACCTTTTCCGTTTGATTATGGCGTATTTAGACTCAATTATGACTGAATTCACCTGTAAAGACTTTTGAGAAGTCGTTTGTCTGGATTTTATTCGAGTGCGTTCTGCTAATGTTCTTCTCTTTTACTATTATGAGAAGTTAAGTCTTTTGTAAAGTTCAAATTTATTGTGGGGTATCTATTATTATATAGGTTATTATTGAAATCATTAGGGATAATCATTACCTATAACCGCTTAAATGGATTAATTGTTAACTTGCCAGGAATTCTTATGTTATATATCAATAAATAGTCATATATATGATTTAAATAATAGTTTGATTTTAAGGACTGTCATTATTGAGTGTAATATTGTAATACATTTTTATATAGAAAAAATAATTATCACAGAAGACTAAAATAAGTGAGTATGTAATTTAGTTCGTTTGTCGTGTTACTTTTACTAATACTTAGTAAGTTTTTGATTATTATATAAATTATTAAAGCTGTTTGAGCTATTGCGTGATATAAATACTTAGTTTCACTCCTTAATATATTTATAAAAATAAATTATACACAACAAGCAATTTATAAAAATTATTTAAAAAAAAAAAGCAGTGATGGCCTCGAAGTTTGGGCGCGCGGTCGAGAATCTTGGCGGTCGCGGGTTCCCCAGGCACACACCTCTGACTTTTCTAAGTTATGTGTGTATTCACATTGAATTATCACTTGCTTTAACGGTGAAGGAAAACATCGTGATAAAACCTGCACACCTAAGAGTTCTTAGGAATTTCTTAGATGTGTAGTCCGCCAACCCGCACTAGGCCAGCGTAGTGGACTATGGCCTAAACCCTCTCAATGGTAGAGGAGACCCGTGCTCAGCAGTTGGCGTATATGGGTTGATGAAGAAGAAGAAGAATTTATATAGCCAAGTAGAAAACAAAATACTAATAGTGAGTGACACTCAAAAAGGCAAGTAAAAGGCCAAATGTAAAACCCTACTTCTAAAAGAAATATGTTACGAATGTCTATCCTAATGATATAAGATTGAAACTGACACTTCCACGAGTAGTTTATGTTACAGTAAAATAAATCAAATAAGCATTTTATTACCTGTACTGAAAACAGTTTTACTATAAATATAGACAGACGGTTTTGTCTGCTTTAGCATAGACTTTTTCTTATTGGGAAAGTAATCATTGATAAGACCTTACGATTGCGCGGCACACTCATTTACCGCGAAACGAAAAGTGGTAACAAGAAATCATTATTACAGCAGGCCCGTTCTCAATAGTGGGACATATTTACCTACGTGGGCTGATGATTAAAAAATACTAATTTACTTACCATCGGCTCTAGTTATATATACTTCAAATTGAGTATACACCTAGATTTAAATGCAAATATGATGTATGTTTTAAAGAATTGTTAATTGGAAAGAATAATATTATTTACAGACTCCCTGACGAAGTTGGCTACATGCCAACTTGTGAAATACGAGTGTGAGTTTATAGGGACTAGAAACATTTGTTTTAAGTCTGTGTTATGACATCGAGTTGTCCCGCGTAGTTTCCGATTCTTAACAAAAGATTTACATTTAAATAAGGGATAGGAGCTGTGTAGGTATTTATTAAAATAATGATTCTCTTTTTCCGAAAAAAAGTCGTACGCTGGCTTTTATAATCATCATCATCATCAGTCCACACGCCCTACTGCTGGGCACGGCCATCCTCTACCATTAAAAAGCTTTAGGCCTTAGTTCATCACGGTGGCCTAGTGTGGCCTGGCTGAATACACACCCAAAGAATTCCTAAGAAATTTTTACGTGTGCACTGTGCAGGTTTCATCACGATGTTTACGTCTCCCGATAAAACAATTTTTTTTTTTTATGTGAAAGGAGGCAAACGAGCCAGTGAGCCACCTGATGTTAAGTGGTCAACACCGCCCATGAACACCCACAATACCCTAGGGATTATCGGTGCGTTGCCGATAATAATTCAAGTAATAATAATACAAGTGATAATTCGTTGTAAAAACACACATAGCTTCGAAAAGTCAGAGGTGTGTGCCTGACGTGGACCCGCGACCGTCGAGATTCACAACCGCGTGCCTAATCGAGGCCAACACTGCTTCCAATACATTCATCTATATTTTATCTCTCAGTATTCTAACCAAGTTGCCAAGATCAAGGATCTCGGCACTTTATGTATCACAAACAGTTCCTGCATTGAACTAAGTCAGCACATATTGTTATTACGGAGCTGTTCTCAGCTGATGTTCCTCTGGATTTCATCTTTTTATTCATGAGGGGAGAGAGGGGCGCGGAGCCAGGGGGAGGCGTGACCTAAACTTATTTCTCAGTTATAATGTGCTGGGAATTTACAATGAATTTGTCGTTTGAAATGGCTACGTTGGCTGCGCCAGATGGACTATCATAATCAATGTAGGTATTTTGTTGAATTGCTCTTTTTGTAATTTCTGTCGATACTGGTTGTAGTGGTCAGTTTTATGACACACTTTGAATTTATATAGGAAATATTGGTCAAGCAGTGATGGCCTCGAGGTTTAGGCGCGCGGTCGAGAATCTCGGCGGTCGCGGGTTCGAACCCCAGGCCAGAATTTCCTAATGGAAAAACCCAATAACACTTTGCCTGACCCGGGAATCGATCCCAGGACCCCTAGAACGCACGGCACGTAATTGTATCGCAAGACCACGAGGCAGTTTGATGATAATGTAAAGCAAAAATAATCTTGCATATAAGCAGTGATGGCCTCGAGGTTTAGGGGCGCGGTCGAGAATCTCGGCGGTCGCGGGTTCAAACCTCAGGCACACACCTCTGACTTTTCGAAGTTATGTGTGTATTCAAAATTGAATTATCACTTGCTTTAACGGTGAAGGAAAACATCGTGATGAAACCTGCACACCTAAAAGTTCTTAGGAATTTCTTAGGTGTGTAGTCCGCCAACCCGCACTAGGCCAGCGTGGTGGACTATGGCCTAAACCCTCTCAATGGTAGAGGAGACTCGTGCTCAGCAGTGGGCGTCGTATAGGGGTTGATGAAGAAGAAGAAGAAGAAGATTGGTCAATCACTCATCAAACCGCACATCGAATGCCTACTGCTATATCACAGAAAATGAGATCTCGGAGTTCGAAGGTACAAACCTCAGGCACATACACCTCCGACTTTTGTAAGTTACGTGTGTGTTTACGATAAATGGTCACTTACTTCATTGGTGAAGAAAAATATAGTGAAGAACCTAAACGCTCTTAGGAATTTGTTAGGTGTGTTGTCTGCTAACCCGCACTAGGGCTAAGGCCTGAGGCCTAGACCTTCTCAGTTCTATATCAGGCCCGCGATCAACAGTGGGACGTTTATATGTAAATGACGATGTTCTAATATGCAACACAAAATTCTGATATTGTATCAATGAGCTGCTCGAATTCGGGAAATTACATAAGTCTTTGTAACAATACTGTAAGCTATCTCTTGATTGGAAAAGAGCAACACTAGAGTTTCTTGCCCGTTCTTCTCTAGTGATGACTGCCTTCCGAACAGGGTGGTAAAATTTGAAATGACTGAATCTAAGTGATGTATTTGACATTTTATGGATTCAATAAATATTATTTCATTTCATTTCATTTCACGATACGAGTATATTTCTAAATAATTTAGCTTCATCACAGTCTCAACATTTTCCATAGACCTCTGCTTATTACTTACCAAATAATATTTTTTTGAAATCCGATGTATATCCTTCGTTCACAATCCGACCGCGTTCTCGTTTACGAATGTAATCAAAAACGTAATTTTCCATTTGGAATTGTTTTGTTCGACCGCAGGAAATTGAACCGGCGACCTTCAGTTCGCTAGATTTGTTGCCAGTCGTGTCCAATTACAATTGATGGAGCCATTCTAGTGTTATCTCCAGGGAGAGATAGAGGTCTAGAGATAGATGAGAATCCATTAGATTTTTTAGGAAGCCTCGGGTAGTGTATCAAAAATGTAGATTTTTTTAAGCTTTTTTCAGGGTTTATCTGAGTTGATGAAATTGGGTCAAGATTGAGATTAGAAATTAATTATTTTAAATATAGCTGTTGTTTTTCCAAATAGATGATGCTCTATCTCTGATTAAAGTTCTATGCATAATAACTTGATAAAATCATGTTCTTCGTTTTCTTCACAGGCATTAATGACCTATGATTGATGGAAATATCAAATATCTTAATTCAATTTAATAGAGAAATACTAAGCACTGTTTTGTTGGAGATAACTGTCTGAACTGAATACGAAAGAGTTGTGTTTGGACCGTTACATTGTAAAGTATCTACTTATACCGACTGCACATTCTATAAAATAAAACATATTCATGCATGTTTAATTTTATGCCTACAGAGGCCAATTCCGAATTGGATTTCCAACCCAATCAAGGAGAAGTCGAAAACTTTTAAATTCCATTTCACATCTGTCTAATTGAAAAACAGTACCGAAAATTTTCATTTAGCTCCATAAATTATCCGCCAATCGAATTGTAGCGCCGGCCCGCGGTACGTTGAAACGCAGAGCACGTAAATCCGAAACGAACTTTAAACTTTTACCGCTGATTCGGCCGATACCAAACTACGTACTGTTGAGATGTGAAATGTATTCATAATAACTCATCCCCTCGTAAATCTAATCGTAAAGTATGCATTAGCGAATAGAGTTTTTACGATGTCTCTCGTATTACAATGGCTGGGGGCATAAATCGACCTGATAAATATTCTGATTATGTCGTAAAAGACATAGACATATGACATTAAATAGATCAGTCACATACACAGTTCTGATCCCATACTAAAATGCGAGCCTTGTGTCGCGGATGCCAGAAACTACGAGAGATTTTTCGGTCCTACAAATACACAGAAACAGATCGAACTTGCGGCCTCACGTATCGCAAGCTATTGTCTGGTCAACTTCGCTACGGGGCTGTTAACAATTAGCCTACCTTGGAACTCAATCCCTCAATATTTTATATCTTCCAGTTACTATAAAGTGACAAAGTAAAAATATATTTAATACCCATACATTATAAAACGTTACAATAGGAGCACGTATGGACGATATAAGATTCCTGCCATCTAATAACCTGGCCTTTTGATCTAGATTTCCCGCGAAAGGCTGTGATATAAATGGAATACCTGACCACGATTACAAATTCCTGCAATAAAGTTTGATAAAATAGGCGCGTGGAGCGATCCAGGGCTCTTTGTCATTGCTTATTATATCGGCGAAAAATGTGTGGAGGAACTTAAGCACGCGACGGGGGCATAAAAAGATAATAGACACAATACTCCCTCTCACCTACACAATGGACCCTAATAATATCACTGGAACCTTCCAAATTCGGACAGTCATATATTGTATACGCTGGCTAATGTCGCATCACACCTTCGCGGTAGGCTAAGGACAAGAAGGTGAGATGAGAAAATCAAAGTCCGCATTAAAACTAGTCGTTTATTTCACAGAACAGCTAAATGAGATTCTAAGAGGAATAGTATTCTGTATGGGCATGAGTGTCGCCGCTTCTCTGTCACCTGTTCATTTTAGTACGACTACACGACGGATAATAAAAAATCAAACAAAAATGCAGGGCTGCTGTTGGTTGTCACACATTTATAAAAGTCTTGATATTACACGCTACCCGAATCCCTAAGAAGTCGTGATATCTGGGTGCAGAAAACCCCATTTGTCTAAACCATCTGTGATTACAAGAGTGAGTATATGTGCATGTGTAATATTTTACACACACATAAAATCCGTCATTTCATGCCATAGTCACTATCGTTGATAATGGACTCAACCACTTGATCAATTACGGAAGCTTATTAGAAAGGAAGACAAAATCAGTCATAAATTTTTACCTTGCACATAGGTCACCTTTTCATTTTTCTGAGATCCAATATTGAAGTCGATAGAAAACGAGCAGAATCATTGACAAATAGATGTTTAAGTACAACGCGACAAGAAATTCTCGAAAGTTTTACACGTTGCTTGTGCGAGACGAGTGAGAGTAATATTTCACAATTTAAAAGGCGGCATTGGGTGGCGTAGGCTAAGTGTGCACTCGTACGTAATGTCTCGAACAATTTAGAAGATATGTTATCAAATACTCTGTGTAGCACATGTAATTTCAAAAATATGATTGTACTACAACCCTGGAAATAGGGATTCGTTTTCTTACCGTGTTTAGAATAAGTCAAAATTATTTTAAGCTCAATGGCCGATCACGTCTAAGACGTAATGAGATTTTCATTAAAATAGGTCTCAAAAAATTGCATATCAAGTCTAAGCGCTACAGAATTAAGAAATATCTGGCTTAGACTAAATAGTATTGCTTTGTCCTAGACTGAAACTGTAATTACAGGGCTATTTCACGGTAAAACATTGGTCCAAAGAATTATCGACTGTCAGATCTTATTGCTCGGCATACTTAAGCTATTTGTAAGATTAATAGGTTTTAGTAGCGATATTAATTTCTGTATCATGGTATCGGGTCGGATATAAATACCCTACCCCAATAAATATCCCCTAAAAAATAGTTATTCTCCAAGAAAGAAGAATGGTCAGAAGAATGTAAACATTCCACGCATAAACACTCCTTTTCGCGGACAAAACAAAATAAACAATACAAAACCGAGCCCATGTTAGAAAACGAAGTTTTTCGCTGACACCAAAAATTCCCGAACAATATACCCGAGCGTCTATAAATTGCTGAACATTAAACCAAATAAGCTACATCAGGAGTTTTAAGGGATGGAAATATCGCAACACCTGACGATGTGGGCTGTGCGCAAGCGTGACAAGTTGTGCCCAGCGTGACGACCCTATCTTCGTTAGTACACGGCCGTATTCCGACCAACCACGACGAGGCGTGAAGGCGAATTTCGCGTTTACGTTCCCTCCGCGTTCGCGACGACACCCAGTATAAGTGTGTGACAAGTGCGGAATCGTGTTTTGTGTTATTTTCTTGTTGTTGTGCGAAGGTAAGTTTGTTGTGAGTAGTTTTGACTAGTTCTGTTATCTGGAGTAAGTTTTCCCACTTCTTACAAGTTTTTGCTGTGGTATTTTCGTGGACCCAACTTTGGTCATTATTGCCGTTGGGTTCATTACGGCTTTGGATCTATTTGTGTTGGTTAGAAATTCGATGCTTAGAAGTTTAAGATCCAAGTAAAATTTGAATTTACAACCAGCTGTAAACAAGTAAGGATTGAATAAACTTCGAAATCATAAGTCTTAGAAATGTTGTTTATTATAATTTCAACCATGTAAGTTTATAAAAGGCCACTTAATTTTAAAGCAACTAGAAAAGTAAGATATTACTTATATTGTTAAAAGTATTGGTGTTAATTGTACTAGAAAATAGAGCTGGGATGAACACCACTCAACGTGATAGGAGGGATAAAATAACAAAACTCGTAAAACGTGAATAACTCACGCAAAGAGAAAAACAACAGACGAACGAATTGATACCTCGATACACAGCACTTTATAAATTACAGCGATGAATTGTGTGCAAATTTTTCGGATATCATTTTCAGATACAAGTGAAATATTCCATTATGGAGTGTTGCTTGAGATGGAATAGGACCGCAAAAATAAATTTGGCGATATTTATAAATACTGTTTTCAAAAAATGTCTTGATATTATTACTAAAGACAATCAGTGCTTATCATTAACAGATGCTGTCTCTCTGATATCTACCGTCAAAATTCTTCCAAACTCATAATAATGAAGTCTTCAAAAGATAACATCAAACAAAAGTTTAGAAATGTCGAAATTAGCAACAACTGAATTTCCTTCAGGTACTTTCTCTACTTTAATTTGGTGAAACCTTAGCTCTTAGACGGCAACCTTTAAAAACGTCGTCTATTTTCTTTTTGTGTATCGTAATATTCATACCTTTTCTTAATATTTTTTTATGATGAAAGAAAATCAGTGTTAGATTTTTATGTAAAACATTATGAGTTTGTTAACTAGATATTTTAAGAATCCATGTCAATCCCGCGGAGACAATAATATGAATATATATTTAAAACGCCTGCCAAAGTTTTCTGGAGCAAAATTTCGTAAATGTATTATGTACTCTATTGGGCTCTACCTCGTCCGAGCGCAATTTCTTAAAAAAGTATTCAATATCCTCTCTTTAACTCATTCAGCCGCTTAGCGGTAAAAACCAGACAGATTTAATTTCTCAATTACATTAGAATGGATTTAACCTGCTTTCACAGAAATACCAGGTGAAGATAACTAGAAAGAATAATTCCCGAGAATTTCTTCAAGTGAAGGGATCGTAGCTAAAACATTGAACTACAAACAAACAGATTCATATTTAATGACAGTTTTTGTCGCACAAAGTTTTTGAAACAGTTGAACAATCAAGTTAAACTCTAGAGATTCAACAAATTAGTTTGTTTAAAAGATTAAATGTATTTTTAGTTTTCAAAGTTTCTTCGCAGACATTCTCAAATATTTGTGTTGGAACTTTTCCTACAGAGGATTGCTAAGAAGATGAAGTTTTACAGTACAGAACAAATTTGTTTAGAACATAAACCTTTTGTTTCACATAAATTAAAGGTATTTATTAGAATTTAAGAACATTTTATTCTACTATACGTACATAGTGAGTTCAACAAGTAAAGATGCTACTCAATGGACAAAATTTTCTTGGCTTCCCAACATACTAAATCTATTTTATCCTAATATTATTTTCTATATTACCATCATATTATCGTAGGTATTACCAGTTCACGATAGAAGTCAAACTTTTCACTAGCAAAAAATTAAATTTATCTCAAAGCTAAAAATACGATTCAACCGACCAAAACCTCACACTCATAGACCCATAAAGTACAGTTTTCCTTTTGGGGATATCACAATTTGGGATACTAAATTCGCACATTATTCGGGTCGTAAATAAAATATATGAATTATATATATTTTTATACATTTTTGGTGCGGAGATTAAGCGGTTTTAAGATTAAGATGTGGTTGTAGTCATCTATCTATTCTAGCTCAATTAATTTAAGTGTTTGCCAATCTCTTGTGAGTGCAGATGTAAAGTTTCTGTTTTTATTTCATTAAACTATGAAGGGTTTGTATAAGCTAAGTATCTGTCTACGACATGAATGGCTAATCTAGGAGTCATTCACAGTTTAGGGAGTCTTTGTCATTTTATACCAGATATTTGTTTTTAAAGCAGTATAAATGGTTTTTAACATTTACTCATACTTAACTGATACATACTTAACTGATTAATTGCAAACGCTTTAACCAAAGGTGAAATCCACGCCTTGGTCAGCTTGGACTTAGATTTGAATGATCTGTATCGACATGTGCAACTACCAACCAGAAAAATTGTATAAAGTAATACTATTGCATTTCGTTCAATGAATTAAGCGGCCAAGACTAAGACAATCACACAAAAGATGTAAAACCTGGTCTAATGACACATGCAAGTAAGTCGCAGTTTGGCATTAACCTGCTTACATTAGAAGCAATTCAGTATGATTATGTTACGATTAATTTTGATTCGAACCAGAACTTTGGCAAATTGCACTATAACAAATACCGCCATTCCTCCTATACAACCTTCCAGAACCCCATACATTTCGTAAACTAACGAGATTTCAAGAATTAACGCGGTGGAAACCAAAATACAAGCATCTAATAATTCTCTACCAAAATATATTGTGGGGGAATTCTCCCGGGCAATAGTGTCTGCTTGTAGCTGTTTAGTGCGTCGGTTCCATTGTGAGAGCGTTGGCACTGCGGACCTCGTGCGAAACAATTTATTAAGTTCTTAATTAAAAGACCTTTTAGCTAAGAGCGTTCTGTTAGAAGCTACATTGTTGAAGGTGAATATGTGAGAAGGCAAAGGTCTACGTCTTCTTAATGGTAGAGAAGGCCCGTGCTTAGGAAAAGAACGTATATGGGCTAATGACGATGATGATGTGAGAAAGTAAACTATAATCTTCTTCATCAACCCATATTTGCCCACTGCTGAGCACGGGTCTCCTCTACCATTGAGAGGGTTTAGGCCATAGTCCACCACGCTGGCCTAGTGCGGGTTGGCGGACTACACACCTAAGAAATTCCTAAGAACTTTTAGGTGTGCAGGTTTCATCACGATGTTTTCCTTCACCGTTAAAGCAAGTGATGATTCAAAGTGAATACACACATAACTTCGAAAAGTCAGAGGTGTGTGCCTGGGGTTCGAACCCGCGACCGTCGAGATTCTCGACCGCGCGCCCAAACCTCGAAGCCATCACTGCTTGTTATAAACTATAATAGTCATGTATTTTACATACAAAGTAAAAACCTATCTAAGGCATTATGGAAGTAGGCAGAGATGTATATGAATGTCTGTAGATTGCTAATCATAAAATCCAACGATATAGGACGAGGGCTAGTGCATAGAATTTAGTTCCAGAATCTAAGTTGCTCCTAAAAATTAATGAGGCGCAGCACTGTATAGGAATGTTTAGCAGAGCTGGTGATAATATACCAGTCTGTTTCATCCCGCTTAAATACTAGCTAATGTCGTAAGCGACACTTTATTCACTGTACAGGTTTTAGACTTTGACTAGATAGGTAAAGAGATTTCTTTATTTTATCACTTTATGTCAAAGTCAAAGTCATGGTAAAATTTAAAAATATTCTTTATTTGAATAGACTTTTGCAAGTGCCTATGAATCTGCCAAGGATTTAATTTGCCGTAATTGCAATTTTTTAGTTTTAATATCTGATTCGACTAAAAATAAAAATTTAAATTGTGACATAGAAAGGAATGGAATCCAGATATTCGATTATCTTCTTTCAAAAGAACTATTCTGTTTACCTAATCGCAGAGCTTCGTTCCCACGTAGTGATACGTCAACCACCCCAGACGTAGGTACTTTAATCAAATATTTGCGCGAGAGTAAATTAGAATTCAATTAACGCCAAATTAAACCTATATTATGTTTGCCTACCTGCTATATTTTATAACAATTTAACTTGTACATAGTTTGGAACGATGGATGATTGGTGTTCCGTAGTGATTTTCCGTAATAAATTGTCACGAATTTTGTTGATAAAAGAATACTATATAAGAAATAATAATACGATACTACCTTAAATTTCTCTTCCTACACGGCTATGTCTTGTTGTCTGTAAGAGATTTCCTTATGCGATGAGATCGCTTTTTCTACTAATTTAGTCTACTGTACTTAAAAGTTTCTATTTTGTCTATACAAAGTTATTGGGATTTTCCATTATGAAATTCTCGTTCAGCACGAAGTCTGCCCTAAAACGACTTAAGACTCTCTATAACGTGGGACTGATACATACGTACCTACCCCTTTGAGGAACACAGGCCTAAAGTCTAAGGCCTACCTATATGTGTATGACAATCATTGTCATTATCATATTCAGCCCGTATGTACCCACTGCTGGGTATAGGCATTGGGGGAGCCCAATGCTCGCCATTTTTCTTAATAAAATAATACACGATGATTTTTCTGACATAATAAAAAATATTACATTTCTTAATGTTACTGTGAGTGGCTACTCACAGTAGTAGTAGCCTAGTTTTTGCAGGCTAGTCAGAACTCGGCAAAGAGCAGTCCGCTCATATTTTTCTGTAGTTAAGTTTCTCACGAAGAGACAATTGAGTACACGCAGATGACAGTATTTTTATGCACTCCGCAGTTTATTCTCGCGATGTTAATTAAAAGTTTGTTATTGAAATTATGTAGAAGTTTATTTCTAGCACATATTCTATTCTAATGCTGCCTTGGAATGACCAGAAGGATATGTATTGGGGGTAAGAATGTAATACAGAGTGTTTGACTTTGGATCTACAGATCCAGATTTCCAGATCGGTTAAGACCAACATCCTTCTCACCTACTTATCCTAGTTGTACACAGCACAAGATGTATCTAAAAGTTTAAATAAGAATCTTTATGTGTGACAAGCAGTATGGTCCACCTTTTCCAGGCGAAAATTTATCATAATAATATACCCTATATGTGGACTCAGAATATCAGTTACCTTCAAACTTAAGACTGAAGTAACAAACATATAAAACCGCACACAAACTTCTTAATATAAGTGCTACTATGAACGAATACCAGTATATCTAACAAAAACTTCCATAAATTCTATTCTAAAAATAGAACAGAACCAATTATCAAACAGCAAATAATATTTAGCATATTATTAAACCGTAGATTCAACTGTATATACCAAGAAGGGTTTTTAATAATGCCACCCTCATAATCCGGATGAAAGCCGGGTAATGACAATTAAAATTTACCCGGGTATAGCGGGTATCGACCCTGGGCGAATGATAAACGTCGTCCTTTTAGTTACCATTTGCTGTGCCGGATATGGTTCAGCCATTTGTATTCTTATGATACGCTTTCAAATGTCTTTGATTAAATACAAGTACTTTATCGTAACAGAGCCTAATTCATGTCTTTGAAATCAAAGTAATACATAATCTTTCAGTCAAAGTTAACATTTTTTCGTAAAATAAAAAAAAAATGAACGTCTTCGCGCCTAGTAGGGCGACCACGGTACGTGGGCGAGGAACGCCCACAATGGTTCCGCAGTCGCCCATAGCTATCACCATCAGCCCATATGTCCTACTGCTGGGCATGAGCCTCCTCTACCATTGGGAAAATTTAGGCCTTGGTCCACCACGGTGGCGTAGTCCGGGTTGGTAGACAACTTCTAGCTAATTAACTTATAAACGAAGTATAAAAAAGTTTCATGTTTGTTTTACCATCTACAGTACCTACTACCAACTATCAATGTCTTTTACGTACAGGGTGTTACAATATTTTTTGACAACCGAAGCTAAATGATCCCATCTGCCATGTTATGGATTCAATAAACTACTTTTATATCGAGAACTAACAACACGATAAAATTATCATAAAAATATATGACACACCTGGAAACCCACAAGTTACCTTCCAAAAATTTTCTGTATATAGAGTATCACAAATTCCAACCAAATGTTTATAGAATAAACTGGATATTTCCTAATAAGGCTACAATGAGGGTTGAATAAATATTCGCGGATAATAACAAGTTATTGTTATATCTCTAGTCACCGCCGAGGGTTGCGTAATGAGAATATCCTTAATATCATAAAAATATATTTGTTGTTTGTGTTTCACTCCTCACAGCTTCTGAACTATGTTTTGGGCCACTCAAAATCCTATAGGTATAGTCTGAATTCAGTAGATGATTATGCCAACAACATATTCCGCCTTATTCACTAGTATAAGTCTCCAGTAACAATGTTGTTTTGTTATTCTGCTGTGACTGAAGAAGACAAATAAATAATAGTATATATGTTGTTATTTTGTAAGCTAGTTGGTGCCACAGAAGAGATTAAAATTAGTCTAACTATACAGATCAAGTTTCTCAACGCAAAAGATAACGCTCTCTTACGTACTGAAAATAAATTAAGAACATTTATATATTTTGGATATTTTTTAGACGGCTGATATTCAAAGGGAAGATTTTTTTACGAAAAATAATCAATCACAACACTATTCAAAGACACTTCACATAAAACCAAAGGAATACTTTTAACAAAAACCTGGCTGGTTCGAAATTCAAAACATTTTTTAATATAAACGAAAATATAAAATTTTAATTAAATCTAGTAAAATCTTGAACTATAAGCCCTGTCAATTGTAGAGAAAGCCTCTGCCCAGCTGAGGGCATATACATATATGGGCTGATGATGAGAAAAAAATCGAACACATTGAGCATCAGAAATCTTAATCGAGTCAAAATTTATTGATAAAATGAGAACTTAGCCACCAAAAAAATATTCTTCTTCTTCTTCTTCTTCAACAACCCATATACGCCCACTGTTGAGCACGGGTCTCCTCTACCATTGAGAGGGTTTAGGCCATAGTCCGCCACGCTGGCCTAGTGCGGGTTGGCGGACTACACACCTAAGAAATTCCTAAGAACTTTTTAGATGTGCAGGTTTTATCACGATGTTTTCTTTCACCGTTAAAGCAAGTGATAATTCAATGTGAATACACACATAACTTCGAAAAGTTAGAGGTGTGTGCCTGGGGTTCGAACCCGCGACCGCCGAGATTCTCGACCGCGCGCCTAAACCTCGAGGCCATCACTGCTTCAAAACACTGCTAAAAAAAAATTAGTAGGTACATAAACAAAATAGTAAACACAAAGTTACAAGACTCCAAAGGGTTTCCATCAAGCAAGCAGTGAAACTAGTGTGAAATCTGTCGAATTTCATACACCGAGGAAGAAGCTTCCGGACTCGGCGTCTTGTCATCTGCGAGCGGAAATCAAGCTGCGCCGACCGAGCATGGGATTCTTTGATGGCACTAACTCACAAATTTATGTACTTTAGAGAAGATTAATTGAAATTTGGATGGTAGGTTGGAAGAGTTCGCTAGATTGTTAACACCGAAGTGGATATCAGTCGAAATTATATGATTTAAATTAGTAGGATTGTTTGGTAAAATTCGAAGTATTTTGAGTCATAAATATTTGGAAGATTCGACTTCCAGATCAGGGGATTTTATCAGTTTTGAAGATCCTTGAAAAGTATACAAGTATACTTATCAAATATAGCTGCTATTAAGTTATTTTTAATGATAATAATAAGAAAGAATAAAGACATAAACAAATCGTTAATACGTGGCAAAAGTTAGAACTAGAGCGAGCTGAATATTATCTAAAAAATAAGTTTAAAAATCCTTTCAATAAAATCAGCACTCATAACATGCATATCATTTAAGCAACATTCATATACTTCCTAAAGGAGATACAGAAGCAGCGCACAAAAGATACGAGATCACTCATTTCCATCCGGTCTCATTTGAAATAAAATAGTTGAGGACATCAAAGGCGCAACTCCAAATATTCCGCGATGGAAACTTTCATACCGACATCAATAAACGAAAACGTCTCTACAAAGCCGGTCGATAATTAGAAGTTCTTTCACCAAGTACCATTTTATATTTAACCCTCCGTGCACTACGTGGGGTTTAGCACACCCCAGCGTATCAAAAATCGCTGTATCTTTTTAAACTACTACGCGAATTCCGCGAAACCTCGTGTAGCTGGACTTGGGACGTTGCTAGATCGTACAGTAACAGAGATTTTGTGGTAAAGTCGCAGGTTTAGCGGACAGTCACCCGCAAAGTGTAGCGGGGTGTCACAAACCCCATGTAGTTCGGGACGTCGTCTAAAAGGTAAGTAGTAAAATATTCAAAATATTTGTTTTTCTACCGAAATATATATTTATTTTGTTTTTTTTTTTCATTACTTTAAACGATTGAATTTGTTTACAGGTCTCATGGCTTGTTGTATAACTAAAAATGAAATATTATCGGCACATAATATGGTTGATAGTGATACATAGTGAGCGACACAGATTAGCTGTATTTACCCGAAATCGAAGGCAATTTAGATCATTTGAAGATGTATTACTAGATGCTCTTATTCGATAGTTGAAAATATCGAAAGATTAAGCAAGATTGCGAGCGGTGCAATGCACCTGTATGCTTAGAGCACGCATTTTTTTTTTTGCAAAAGTTGTGCAGATTTGAACCTACTGGGATCTTAAGAAAACTAATTATGTTATGTTATTTTTATTTTATTATTGTTCCTTATCTTATAAGGCCTTGAAATAAAAGGCAATAATCAGTTATTAGTTAAGTTTTTTTATAAGGCTAAGCAAAAGAAGATGGTCTCTTCTTAGTTAGTAAAAAATTACTATTTTTGTTACAAAGCCTAAATATAATAAAAACGTTGAATAAATTAAATAAATTTATTTTTTATTTTATGTCTTAATAGTCTAGGAACAATATTAATACATATAAAATAAACTTTGAGTAGATATTCCCTGTAAAAGAATATATTGATGTTGGGGTATAGGAAACCCCACATAGTGCAGGACGTAACTTTTCTCCACGTAGTGCACGGAGGGTTAAGAGTAACAAATACACTACAATAACATGTTCTGCGCTGGGGTTCAACGAGGTTCTCATGGAAAATTCCGCCTTGGGTTAAAAATGTAAAAGGAAGCTTTATTGCTACGATTTAATATCTTAACCGATTCTGGATTATTGCAAAAAATGGATGGTTATGGAGTACCCTTTTTCTCGGTTAAATGTTACGTTCCAAACCAAATCTTTTGATAACATTTTTGGCATTTTTAGTTTTAGTATCGTTAGTAAAGCCATAAAGAAAATGTATTGATTTTTGTCTGAAACTACGCTTGCTGATACGAGGCCTCTACTTAAGAAATTGGTTCGATTTATTTTTAATGGCACAGCATTATGACCGCACAGGTATCTAATAGGGAGTGGAGTGCGATCAAAAGAGAGGATCAATTGAGAAATAGAGTGTGTTCCATATACCTTGTTGTATAATCCTAAATTTAACAGTTTTAACTTTTTATGTATTAGATTTCAGTGCGAAAACATCCGTTAATATGAAATATGCTAACGCAGCAAAAGCTAGAATCTGTGTTAAAGCCAGCTAACAATACCACAGGTCTATAAATATTAATCGATTCGATATTAACATCAATGGAGGCATGAAGTCGCGCTTTCAACACAATTCGTTTAATTCCACCTATTGTATGAAATATTTGAACTCAATTTTCACGTAAGTAAATGTTGTGTTTAATTATTTGTTCATTAAGCATAATTACAAGTACTCGCAATGTTTAAAAAGCGTTGTTAATTTTAATTGCCATTACGGTAAATACACCCTCAATGTTGACTTCGTGATCGCTGCAAGATTATTTTGGTCTGTACAATACTCTTTTGTTAATGTTTATACGCCAAGTGACTACTGGCACAATTATTAGCAGATTGGAGATAGCTGAAGGTTATTGAGGGAGGCCTATATCAAGCAGTGGACCGTAATTAGCTGGTGTTGATGATGATGAAGATGATTCATTGATGGAGAGATTTAAGTAAACAATACAAACCAAGGACAGTTGCGTTTGTAGATGTTTGCAAAGTATAACTGTCATTATACTCGTATCTAGTCAAACCGATTCGTTCTTAAACATACCTGTCTGGTAAAACAGAATCAAATCCTACACCTGTAGATTTGTTTTCCTAAAAACTAGTTGCTTCAGAGGAAAATGCTTAAACTGATCGTAAACCAAAATACTCATAACAAAATTTGTCACATTTAAGGAATGGTAGCATAAAAAGTTGGATTAATGGCTGAAACTATCCACCTAATAGGTCGTTAAGAATGTGAGAAGTGTAGAAGATAATCAAAGTAAAGTAAATTAAGCCAGATATCATTATGGCGTACGGGGCGTATTTGTTGTATCAATGCTACCAGACGTTCTAATATCGCGGCGGGAACTTAGTTTACGGTGCGGTGGTGTTGGGTCCCATTTTCAGCGTAATAGTTTCATAAATTATATTTTTTATATCTATATATATTTTCGTCAATTAGGTAAGTATTATAGACTAAAATTTATAAATACACTAGCTGTACCCGCTGGTACCCGCGACTTCGAGGATTTTTTTCTTCAATTTGTATACATACAAATACGAATAGAAACAGAACACCAAATACATATGTCAAAAATTTAGCAACTAGGACATAGCAGCACCAGAATCTGGTAATGAGTATAGTTATGTTAAACAGACTTGCGGTATATAACGTACGACTTTGATTTTTTAAGGATTGGGTGTATACTGTATACATGCACTGTTTATACCCATTTGAAAATATAGGCCTTAATATACCTTCTTATGTATGTCTGCATACTTTATGTGCAGCAGACTATCCCCAAAACAGCGTAGAATATTTGTGAACTTATGAAACGAGAGGCCACGAGTTCGATCCCCGCATCGAGAAAATTACAGATTTGATCTACAAATATTTCTTTTGGGTCTGGGTTTTGAGAGACCCAAGTCTCTCGTAGTTTCTGATCTGTAGATTTGGATCTGAAAGTGGGGCCGGAAATATGTATTTGACTGTTCATTATTATTTATTGGATTATTTACCGAGGGATATATTTTCATTCGTATTTCAAAAAAAAAAATATACATTGCTCCTCTCCTTCGCTATAATCAGCACCACACCCCAACCCACGGTTCAGTGTACAGCGAGCGAGAGAAACGATCGTGTCGAGCCGAACACACGCCGCTGGTAAATTATATGACAAATACCCAACTTGTATATATTACTTGTAATCTCGCACGGAGAAGTTTCCAAGAATACGACTCAACCGCATACAACAGTGAATCTTACTTTGTGCGAGGAAATTTGGAATTACTGAACTATATTTAGACACTTCGTTGACATGCCAAAGATTTATAAGGAACGTAATTAGATAAAAGTGGTAACTTGAGGCTTAGCTACATAAAGTTTTGTATAGTAGATCGAGAAACTATGTTGACAGTGTGTCTAATTATTAAAGAATATTATATTTGATTGTAATTTGAGATGTAGGTACACGATCGAGAATCTTGTCAGTCGCCGGTTCAAAACCCAGTCGCACGACTTTGACTTCCAAAGTATTTGAAATGAATCACCAATTACTTTAACGGTGGTGGAATTCATCGTTTGGAAACCTGCACACCTAAAAGTTTTTGGGAATTTCTTAGGTGTGTACTCGGCCAACCGCACTAGGCCAGCTCGGTGAACTAAAGCGTTATAGCAGAGTCCCATACCAAGCACTGGGACGTACATATATGGGCTGAAGACGACGATGATTATAATTTCACTAATAGGAAATAGTGGCCGCACTTGCACCTGAACATAGATGTGATCAAAAAGGTTTATTGGCAAGAAATATCAAGTATATCATTCACTAGCCTATTAGTAACAGTTCTTCAAAGACTCCTATTTATAACCAGCCTATTAGTACCAGAGCTGTTCAAGGATTTCTTCCTATATATCGAGTCTATAGTAAAGAAAAACTTCGCTGCCTTCCTTACATTGACACGTGTATACTCGGAGCACAACAACCCCGTACATAATAAATGTGGCCCTGAGAGTTGCCGCGAAACATCACGTTATTGACTAGATCAGGGAAATTTACTGCCTACATCTGCCACGTGGTCCGTCTTTTAACACAGCTTCTTATATTTTGATCATGTCTCGTTTTCTCCATCGTGTAATGTACGACCCAGAATTGAACCCAGGAAGTAAAATTATAATAGGTTAGTTCTTTGTATTCTAATAGGCAGTTTAGTGCACCAAAATGACAGCCAAACCTATGTATAATAGGATATATGTACCATTGTACATACCCTATGCAGTAACAAGTGCAAACAGATCGTTATTCTAAGATAGGTTATCTTTTTAATTGTTGATACAAGTCCTGTGTCATGGGTAACAAAGACTGCGAGAGACTTTTTTGGTCTCGCATACACCTATACCTGAAACAAATATTTGTTTCAATGCGGGGATTAAACTCGCAGTCTCTCATTTCGGAAGCTATTTAGTCACCTGTTCCGTATATCTATCAATAAGTATATCATCTTCTTTATTTCCTACTAGTTTTTGCCCGCGACTTCGACTGCGTAGACTTCGGGATTGGGTTATTACATTCCCATGGTAATACTACATTTTCCGGGATAAAAAGTATCCTGTCACTTCAGTGGATTCCGTATACCTCCATACCAAAAATTATTCAAATCAATTTAGTAGATCCAGAGTTTACTTTCTACAACGTCACAAACTTTACCTCTTTATAATATTAGTATTGAAGAATAGAATAGTATATATATAACTACGTTTCTTAAATGACAAACGCGTATCTCCGAGTCCCTAGGGAGGAGACACCGCAAACAGATCAAATGGGATCATTGCGGATTGGGAATCGTTTTACCGCGAGATAAAGAGACGCAAGACATACAGATAAATCTACAAAGATATTTCATAAATGATGTTTTTCTCTTAATGTCGTCGGGATCATAATATTTTAAAGGTGTTCTTACTGAGTAGTCAAATAGACATTTTTTTCTTTTTTAATGTTATTTACTCGACTTAAAGCAGTGATGGCCTCGAAAACAATGATGGCTTCGAGGTTTAGGCGCGCGGTCGAGAATCTCGGCGGTCGCGGGTTCAAACCCCAGGCACACACCTCTGACTTTTCGAAAGTTATGTGTGTATTCAAATTGAATTATCACTTGCTTTTACGGTGAAGAAAAACATCGTGATAAAACCTGCACACCTAAAAGTTCTTAGGAATTTCTTAGGTGTGTAGTCCGCCAACCCGCACTAGGCCAGCGTGGTGGATTATGGCCTAAACCCTCTCAATGGTAGAGGAGACCCGTGCTCAGCAGGGGGCGTATATGGGTTGATGAAGAAGAAGAAGAAGAAAGATAGATTATCATTTAAATCATATTTAAGTATTTGTATTGTACTTGTGTCGAGATGGTACAAGTGTTTAACGTGTGATAAGGCGGCTTACTTTCGGGCTGAGGTGAGTGTTAGCTTGTTTTTCCATTAAGGTATTTATAGTATGGTGCAGAGTCCATAAAAATTTGGCGCCTATTAGGCAAAACTGTATACTGATGCAAATAGTAGCTAGATGAGCCAAACAGTTTCGGAACACTGGCGTGATTATGCTTATAGTTTAGAAGTTAAGTGGAAATTTCAACAAACAAAGTCACTCCAGCTTTCATAATAACCGCCCTAACCTATTCCCCGGGGATTCTCAATGAAAAAACAACAATCCAGGGTTTTAATTACATAAACCGTTGGCAATTAACAAGTTTCTATTTGCCGTGCCTGGCCTTCAGGTCGATGTTAGGGCCAGCTCGTAGGTAAATGTGTTTGTCTTCCAGACTTTTACGCTTTGTTGGATAAGCATTACCTTTTTAAAAGTTGCGGAGTTAATAAAGCGTTTAGTTGAAGCTAAACAATTTATAAAACGCAATCTCTAGATGCCGTAAACGTGATTTTCGTTTTTTCTCGTTTTGTGTTGTTGACTGTCGGTCTGAGTGCATTCATCTACATATATCCAAGTAATAGGAAGCGAGTCTATTGCCGTATTTCGGCATTAAATAATCTATGTAATACCAACACGTTAGGTACAACCATAGATAACTATTGATACGATTAATTTGCGTAACTATACCCATTAATATCATTGATTTTATGTCAAGATTCGCTAGTCTATAATTCAAGTTACGGCTTGTGAACCAAATTATCTATTGGCCATTAATATGACGCCTATTATTTGTCAGTCGTGTAACGTATTACTGTGTTTTAGTGACGTATGTACGTTGTCCATTTATTCATTTATTTATTAACTAGTGACCCACCCCGGCTTCGCACGGGTGCAATGCTGATATTTAATGTATATCATCATACATATAAACCTTCCTCTTCAATTACTCTATCTATTAAAAAAAACCGCATCAAAATCCGTTGCGTAGTTTCAAAGATTTAAGCACACAAAGGGACATAGGGACAGAGAAAGCGACTTTGTTTTATACTATGTAGTGATTAATATGAATTAAAGGTTTGGATGCAGATAGAAATGACTCCGTATTTTATCATTGTTAAGTTGAGGAATTTATAGTAGTGAAGTAACAGGTTAAATTCCCATGTCGGGAAAAGTAGTATATAGTATATTTATTCCAACTTTACCCCGTTATGGCTCACATTTACAGACCCTGATAGTGATACATAGATATTTTCCTGTACTAAAAACCCAGTTACGCTTTTTCTCCAGTGAAATCAAACGTGGCATCTCTATGTCACTAAGCAAACAGCTTAAAACCCCAGCAGCTATTCAACAATATGAAGTAAAGCTGAAAATGGAGTTAGCCGAGGTATCCGCACAAAATTCGATTGAAACATGTTTGTATGTAAAAGTGGGTGTAGGGCGCGCCACACAAACACCCCTTTAAATTTTAACTCCATTGAAACAGCCCCCACTTATCTTTGTTTCGGCTCCGGGATTTATTTGTGAACTTGAAACGAAATGTGGAACTTCTATCAATGGCGCTTTTAATTGTAAATATTTGAATGTAATGTAATGTAATATAAGCAGTGATGGCCTCGGGGTTTGGGCGCGCGGTCGAGAATCTCGGCGGTCGCGGGTTCGAACCCCAGGCACACACCTCTGACTTTTCGAAGTTATGTGTGTATTCACATTGAATTATCACTAGCTTTAACGGTGAAGGAAAACATCGTGATGAAACCTGCACACCTAAGAGTTCTTAGGAATTTCTTAGGTGTGTAGTCCGCCAACCCGCACTAGGCCAGCGTGGTGGACTATGTCCTAAACCCTCTCAATGGTAGAGGAGACCCGTGCTCAGCAGTGAGCGTATATGGGTTGATGAAGAAGAAGAATATAAGTCGGGAATTGGAGCGCGGTTGTTGTTCTGTTTTCATTTTGAGGGTAATGTGAGAGTAAGTTATTTGTATGCGATCAGGAGATTCCAGGTTTTAATCTCGAGTAAGCCGTCACTTTACTGGGGCTCTAAATTTCCAAATATGGTCAGAGTGGAGTCTGGTAATGTATCTGGTATACAGAATTCAGCTCGTCCATTATTACATGACAGATTCCCTTGGCTCTTCGTAGGACCAAAAGTGGTAAAGTGCCACCACCATCAAGCTACCCGGTCATCGCGCCATTACGTCATGGTTGGCCATAACATCATCACCAGCTAAAAGATTACAAATGTTTAATTAGATTTAGGCAAAATGCATTTGTACTAATGTAGATTAAGAAACTTTACATTATGCATCGGATGCATGATTTAAATTCCTAAAGGTGATATAAATAATTCCGATCATGAATTGTCGACCTACTGACCTCTTATTTCAACAAAACATCTCTTCCAAAGTCAGCAAAGGAAACCGCTTCCGCCCATCAAAATTTACTTAAGCCGAGTGGGAGCGGAAATTTCGAAATCAGCCGGTCCATTCCGAAGTTGGCCAAGTGATAAAATATCCCTGAAACATATATAGTTATCGGCCGAAGTTTTAACAATTAACGGTATTAATTCATCGGTTCTGGCCGCGCTCGCCAAGTTAACTTTGCAGATAGCAAATAACTTGTAAGCTGATGAAATTTGTAGAGGGAACATATTGGATTTTATTTGCTCTGAGACCGGGGCAAATGTACTAATAATTGAAAGCACACATCCACGTCTGTATCCCTAGAGAGTTAGCTAGTGCATTACTGCACCCACGGTACAAATGGGAACAAAACCCACGAAATATGAAGCGAATGAAATGAATAATGAAACCTGCACATTTATAAGGTCCCAGGAACGTCCTTGGTGAGTAGTCCATCAACCCGCGCCAGACCGGCATGGTGGACTAAGGCCTCAACTCTCTCATTGGTAAAGAAGGCTCATGTTAGCAGTGGCACGTTAAGTATATAGGTTGATAATGACGATAATCATGTGTTGCAATTTTTCGCCTACACCCACAGCATTAGACACTAAACACAAGTTTCTCACAGCCGCAAAAGTAAAATTATTTCCTAAAACAGTGATTTTAGTATAACCAAATGGGTGAATAGCTCGTTCCGTCACTTAAGTCTGGAGACTAGAGGATACACTTAAGATTCTGCAATCACCCGCCATTCTGCGTAGGTTGTCGCTCTTTAAATCCATGGTCATTATCCACTACATTTTCTGAGCTCGGGATGTACCACTACGCTTATTTTCAAATGAGTATGTATTCTCTAGTATTTCGACCCAGGCTCTTAGCTGCTTTAAGACGCTGTTTTAGACTGTTAAATGTCACTTTATTTAATTAATTAAGTGTCTCAGACGAGCACACATAATAAACATTTAAAATGTTAAATGGAAGCAATGGCTTATTATGACACTTTTGTTAAATTTAGTCAAATGCTTTATTATTATCACTCATTTCCAAATTTAGTCTATCACCTTGTTCAGAAAGCAGTCATTACAAAAGAAAGGCGAATAAATTCTACTGTAGGTATTATCTTCAAGAAATAGTTTACAATATTGTTGAAAAAGATTACATTCTCCTAATTAAGGAACTCATTGATTCAATCATATAATCTATTGTATTAAAATTAAGAATAACATAGTCATCTAGAATGATTAAAATAACATTTCACCGGATTAAAAACTGATAAATATAAATAAACGAAGTTATATTTAAAAACTCATTTACAATTGATTCGCACAACCTTACCCTAAACGAAACATCGAATATTTCTAAATATACAGAGCAAAGCCTATTTTATGGACGTCAAGCTAGACCGAAGATTGTCTCAAGCGAAAACCTTCATCCGTCCCTATTTCCTTTTACTGTGAATTTTGTTATAAAATACGAGCGTCCAATGTCCCGGCTCACTTGGTTTACGGGTTCTTAGGGTTACGCTTGGAACGAACGGGATTTGGGTTAAGTTTTCCATCGAAGGCCTAAAATGCGTATACTGCGTTTTATGTCCTTGGGTTTTGATGCGGAACGCTGTACTGTTTCTGCCTTAATATACTGGTGACGTATGTTAGCTGTCCAGAATTTGTTGGTAACGGCTACAAGCTAAATCAGACTAGCATAAACTAAGGTCTAACTGCTCCCAACTCTCTAACCATCTGCGGTTTTGAGATGAGACCTAATGTTCCTTTAAAATAAGCGTTAAAAATCACATTTCATATTTATGTTCCAGTATGTCTCCGATTCTACATATAACAAAGCTGTCGCCATTTTGGGGGATTTTTGTCTGCCTCTGAGGATGTAACATAACAAGTCTTAATATACGAGTATAAAACCTTAAGATAAGACGACATAATTTTGTACCGTGAGACAACAAAACAATCGTCTTATTATATTCAGATACTAATGCAAAAGCCTATAAAGGAAAGTGGCAATCGGTAAACTATCTCCAGTTCATTTGCAGAAGTCAATAGTTCCGCGGAGTGTTGGACGTTTAGCGACGCCGCGTACGCACAACTATTTTCATTTCGTAGAGTTCTCTATTACTTAGCTGATAGTTAGCCGTGACCGCATTTTGTTTTCATACGGTTTCTAAATGTATATGTCAGTCAGAGTGGCGATACTTCCACAGAAGCTCGCAAGCCAAGTTTACCTTACAAAATTCAGAATAACAATCTTTAAACATTAAATCTCTATTTAATAAAAACCAATCCTGAGCTCACAATGAACAAATATAAACTAAATATTACACAATTAACACTTAATATTTTTAGGCTTTTGTGAAAGTACCTGTAAATACAAAATTAATTAGTGTAATCTAGCGTGATACAAATAGTAGATATAAACGGGACGAAAGTATGCATTCAGATGTGAGAGTACTTAGGCTTCCTAACCGATTTTGTTGACGGCGACCCTGATGATGTTGATGGGCCCTAATGTGGCTTGCTAAGCCGAATTTGGTTCAATTTACCGGTCTTAAAGATAGTACAGTTGGCCCTGACAATCTTCAAATTTTTCAATACATTGATTTTTTAGTATCGAAATCTCAACGAATATAGATCAGTTCGTAAGTTTATTAAGTAAATAGTACAAATGTTTACTACTTAAATATTCCCGGTAAAATTACTAGAACCCTCAACACTAACTCCATAAGTGATAACGTCGCGATCACACCGTTCCGATCGATACATTTTTAATTAAGCCGTATAATACCCGGGTTCTTAAGCGGGTATCAAATTGATCCGGTTTTTACTGCGTTCGCATTAAAAGTAAGCCGGTTCACGTGATACGTGGGCATTAACCCGTGCCAAGTTTACACTGCTGTGTCGATGTGGACTGCTTTAAATAACAATTTGTAACCAGAAATATGTGCAGCAATGTACTGCAAAGTGCGGATTTGAACGGTGAAATAAAAATGTTTAGAGTTAACCTTTTAAGTACCGGCGAACAGATTTTAGATATAAGGTAATTCATAGGCCAGGGTAGGCGAACCTTTATGCATCAACGGCCATTTCTTCTAAAAAATGTTTAATGGGGTCATTGGCGTGCCATCAAATAATTTTGACTTTCTGATTATTTGGAGAATAACAATAATAAATACTATCAAAACTCTTTATGAAATAAAGTAAACAAAAGAGGTACATTTTGGAATGTTTTTATTACACGCATAAATTAAATTATTGAGCAGTGATGGCCTCGAGGTTTGGGCGCGCGGTCGAGAATCTCGACGGTCGCGGGTTCGAACCCCAGGCACACACCTCTGACTTTTCGAAGTTATGTGTGTATTCACATTGAATTATCACTTGCTTTAGCGGTGAAGGAAAACATCGTGATGAAACCTGCACACCTAAAAGTTCTTAGGAATTTCTTAGGTGTGTAGTCCGCCAACCCGCACTAGGCCAGCGTGGTGGACTATGGCCTAAAACCCTCTCAATGGTAGAGGAGACCCGTGCTCAGCAGTGGGCGTATATGGGTTGATGAAGAAGAAGAAAATTAGTGTGACTTCTGTGTGATCGGCGACGTGCCCAAAATATTGTGTCGCGTGCCATCAATGGCACGCGTGCCATTGGTTCGCCTACCCTGTCATAGGCTATTGTGTAATGGATATAATTTGCCTTTCTGTATCTCATAGTAGTGATAAATAAATGAAAATCCCACTTACCCCTATTTAAGTGACTGTCTAACGTGAGTGATGTACCCGTCACTACAAGTGATGACAATATATGAATTTTTAAAATCTAAGAACTATATAAGTACGTATTTAGATTTTCCGACGATGTTTTTCTTAATGTTAATGTTGAATAGTGTAATAATTCAACGAAAATACATTTTATTACTTGGCTTGATTGCACTTGTTTACTATGCAGTTTTTGTTACGAAATTTGATATAAGAAAAATTTATGAAAATAAAAATAAAACAAAAAGTTTTGTCAGAAGTGGGATTCGAACCCACGCCCTCAGAGAGGACCAGAATAACTCAACCTGTGTAACAGGCAAGGTGAACCTTGAGTCTGGCGCCTTAGACCGCTCGGCCATCCTGACAGATGTGTGTGTTGACGAAATTATCCACCTTTATCCGATTAGTATAACTAAGAAAATTCTTTTTCTTCTTCATCAACCCATATACGCCCACTGCTGAGCACGGGTCTCCTCTACCATTGAGAGGGTTTAGGCCATAGTCCACCACGCTGGCCTAATGCGGGTTGGCGGACTACACACCTAAGAAATTTCTAAGAACTTTTTAGGTGTGCAGGTTTCATCACAATGTTTTCCTTCACCGTTAAAGCAAGTGATAATTAAATTTGAATACACACATAACTTCGAAAAGTCAAAGGTGTTTGCCTGGGGTTCGAACCCACGACCGCCGAGATTCTCGACCGCGCGCCTAAACCTCGAGGCCATCACTGCTTTTTAAGAAAATTACACATAACATATTAGTAGGTACCTACATTTTTTTACAATTTGTAAGAGTCAAAGTATATGATTGAATTGTAATAAAAATTTGTAAGAGATAACAACTGTGTAATTAATCGTGTAATCAACATATTGTAGTATTTGACAGCCCCGTAGCGCAGTTGGCTAGACAATTATAAAAATTGTGTCATGCACAAAAATTTGTTTCGGGTCTGTGAGACCAAAAAGTAGAGTCTGATACCCACGACACTAGACTTGTATGCTAGTTAGCTACATACAGCTATGTATGTGGATATTAAGTGTTTACTTTTTTCTTTATTATTTATTGAAAAAGAAAAATGTAGCGTCTTAGGTCTTCGGCATTAGTGTAATATGTCATGCCATCGCATGGTTCCGGGTTCTATTAGGTTTTTCTGTTACAAAATTAGATTATTTATGTATTATTTATTATTTTTATTTATTTAATACTTTATTGTACACAAAAAAAATAAATGAAAAATAAGATACAGCAAACAAAATACAAAAGTACAATTGGCGGCCTTATCGCCTGAGGGCGATCTCTCCCAGGCAACCAGGATTATTGCACGTTGTAGAAAATGTTAAAAAAAATAACAATTTACACTACACGGGAATCGAACCCGGACATCTCAATCGCACGACATATACTTCTACCGCGAGATTACATACAATATGTTACATATTTAGCAATCAGTGAGATAACCTAATCGCCTGTACACTATCAAATATCAACAAAATACTCCAGAAAATTTAAAACAAGTTCCACAAAATCGTTCCCCAAAACATCAGCTTCTTTCTCGTCTGTTCGATAACTGACCGCCCTTCGCAGAGCATTACTGGCTCTATTTAGATCGGCCGATATCCTGTTGAGCCCGATAATAGCTATCTTGAACCTTCAACGGCTGAGACAATTGCTTCACAATTTCGCCCCAACGGACCATCTGATAATCAAATCGGCCTTTATTTATTGTACAGTGTCTGTTGGGAATCTATTGGGTTTTAATATGCAGGGCAGTGGGTATAGAATGATGAGTGAAAAGAAATGAGTAAGATTAACAAGTGGCAATATTATGTCACTGTGATTTTAAATAAATGTACCTAAGTTTGCCACCAATTGAGCGAATCTGTATGTCTTATTAACCCTATAATAATGCTTTACATTGCTTTTCTTTTAGACAGTGGTTCTATCTTATTTACAGAACAGCTAAATAAGATTAGAAGTAAAATAGTATTTTGTATGGGTACGAATGCCGCCGCTCGAGAGTCCAAGTAACAGTTCGTTCTACTACGAACACACGACCTATGAAAAAAAAAAACAAACGTAATTGAGGAGCTGTTATTAATTGCCAGACGTTTAAAAAAGTCCTGATATTACTTCTTCTTCTTCTTCATCAACCCATATACGCCCACTGCTGAGCACGGGTCTCCTCTACCATTGAGAGGGTTTAGGCCATAGTCCACCACGCTGGCCTAGTGCGGGTTGGCGGACTACACACCTAAGAAATTCCTAAGAACTTTTAGGTGTGCAGGTTTCATCACGATGTTTTCCTTCACCGTTAAAGCAAGTGATAATTCAATTTGAATACACACATAACTTCGAAAAGTCAGAGGTGTGTGCCTGGGGTTCGAACCCGCGACCGCCGAGATTCTCGACCGCGCGCCTAAACCTCGAGGCCATCACTGCTTCCTGATATTACACGCCACCCGAATTGCTAAAAAGCTTCAGAAATATGACCCAAAATTTACGACGACTAAAGTCTGTATAGAACTGAACCTACAGTCATTTCACTATCTACCCAACTTCCTCTCTTGATTTTAAGACTACAAAACTTTAATGCCGATTCTCAGACAGTATTCCTGTCTACATTATTCCGTACCTTGCCTTGATCCTGAGTTTTATTCAACTCGAATGGTATCTTCAGCAAGCAGTCCTCGAGGACAAATCCTCCGCTTATATCCCAGTGTTCGTTCCGTCCTATTGTTTGTAGGAAACGGTGTCTCTTACCGTTTGTATGCGCAATTCATATAGCTATATTTTGCTTTCAGTAAATCCGGTTGTGTAATAAGAAGGCTTGTTGACTCCAGTATTTCCATAGAAGCCCAATAGTTGTATGTTAATTCTGTAATGTCTAATTTATAATTATTTATTGTCGGGTCAGGATTTTTAACTATTTTGCAAGTTCTGGGAGATAAGAGTCGATGTATTGAAGTTATACTGGAGTCACAGAACGTTAAAAATATATATACACAAATTCTTTACTTTATGTATTTTATGTTCCTGAAGAGTTATTTAATATAATAGGACAAAACAGATATCTCAGTGAACGACTAATAACATAGTAAACACATCCACGTCTGTTTCCCAAAAGGAAACGCAGAGGCTGATAAGTTATTAATAATTCCCCAAAAGAAAACTAAAAAAAATCGTACCAATCATGAATCCAAATAGCTTTAGCCAAACGCGAGATAATCGCGGACAAACACACATACATACATACAAAACAATCGAACTGAGAACCTCCTTTTTTGAAGTCGGTTAAAAAAAAATCGTACCAATCATGAATCCAACCCACGACTACTTCGCACCCCATAGTTATCTAAAAACCAACACTTATATCCTAATAAAATACCTACTCCCCCGGGACTCGAACCGGCTGTCTTGCTGTAAGTTTGGGTGTGAGCGCACTGCCGCGCCGCCCCGCTACGCTTCACGGCCCAATAGCTTGCCCCTTTGATTTTCCACGCGAAGGGCGCCGCTCTAAATAGCTCGACAGACGCGCCGCCAGACTGGGGCACACGACTATACCACGTTATAGTTCTTTGTGCAGTTGCCAGTGTGTATTCAATACTGACAATTCTTCAACATCATAAACAGTACATATTTGGGTATGTATTGCTGGGTATGGGACTTGTCTACGGCTGAAGGATGTTTTGGGTTTACCACGCTGATTCAAGGCGGGTTAAAAAATCTTACTTGGTATGATAATTTACCAAGCTAATCGATGATATTTAATGCTCCTTTTTAATTAAATGATTTGAGGAAAATTCTTTTATCTGTTCCAAAATTAAAAATGTATAATATACATAGATAATTCTGGTCGAAAGTGAAAAACTATATTCATTTTCATATATTACGTCTTTAAAACATTTTACTATTCGATATGAATTGAATTTGATATTGCTGAGTTTACATTCAAATGCGATACTAATTTCAATTACCTAGGAAATATTAAAAAATCATGGTGTAAGTCTTTCAAATGTACCAATTTATAAATTTCTCGCTCTACTGATAGATGAAGTTATTTCACTGAGAACAAATCCACACTTAGTACCTCAATTTTGAGCAGAAAAGCCAATAGCACATTTCCCAACCCGGTCAATAAACCCGGGACAATAATCAACCGCGTAATGAAATTACCAATTGCCACCGTCGAAAACAACAAATATTGCATGCAAGATTCAAAACAGTGAGGCAGTAAAGCAAATCGTCACGTGATAATTAAGCGCTTACAGCAAGCGCTGCAGGCTTTGTGATCTAACTTTAATGAGCCACTCAAATTACAGCGCTTGATTGCAAAACTACGTTATGAATACTAATCTACTTTCTTTCATATGGACTTCTATGACTAACAATCTAATATTACATTTAGGTTTGTCCTAGCTCGACCTCTTTTTTGCGCATTAAAATCCATTATATTCGACACCCTCCATTAATTTATTTTTCATGATTTCTATCTAATGTTATATTAGCATCCAATAACACAATTTTTTACAGTAAATATTCGTCCTAATGGTAATAAAATTATTTTGTATACAAGCTTAGGCCACCTTGCCTATAGTTATTTACATTTTATACAATTTGCAAAGCATTCTCTTACAATAGAACCTAAGGGCGCGGGACTCCACTACACTATAATATGCAACACAACATTCTGATATTGTATCAATGAGCTGCTCTAATTCGGGAAATTAAGTCCTTGTAACAATATTGTAAGCTATCTCTTGATTGGAAAAGGGCAACACTAGAGTTTCTTGCCCGTTCTTCTCTAGTGATGACTGGCTTCCGAACAGGATGGTAAAATTTGAAATGACTGAATCTAAGTGATGTATTTGACATTTTATAGATTCAATAAATATTATTTCATTTCATTTCACTAGTATTAGCATGGATCTAGAAACACTTTTATCCATTTATTCCCTCCGCCTATATTTTTTGCCATCGGCACAGTATGTAATATCCTTCCAAGCATCACTATGAACCTTCATGTCTTCATTCACCTCTTCTTCTTTCATAACACTCTATCTATCTTTTCTTAGGTCTTCCTCTGCTTCTATTGTTGGATAAAATTGTAAATTCCAAAGCATGCTATTCCTTACAACTTACAAGTGGCTATGCGCACTTTATCGTCTCTATTTAACCGAGGCTGGAAATGTCACGAATTGCAGACTGATTTCCCTCATAAAGGAATCTGGGTCGACGGAACCTAGCGTTCAACCTGAATTATTACAACTTTGGCTATATTCTTACTATATTGACTTTGAATTTTTGAAGAGTTGAAGCTCTTTGGAATTGAATTTTGTTACTATCAATGCGATAGTAAACTGTCTGTCAGTAACTCTTTAATGACTAAACTGTTCAACTGAAAGGCAAACCTACAATTATTTCAATGTTAAAAATCAAAAGTTTGCATATTTTCTTTCCTAAAAAGAACAAGACGTAATAAAATAACTTATTAATATAATTTTGCACTCTTCAAGTCTCACCTGAATCCAGACCCATAACAACCAACTACAGACGGCTTGAATTCTCAGTAAAACCGATTTTCAAAGGTACATTTCACATGTAAATAATGAGATGTCGGTTAAAACCGAGGTCTGAAAACCAGGACTTAGGTCCTCAGGGATTGAAAGTACATTACTAGAACGTTCACGAGACGTACTACATTTTATTCTACAGGCTTTGTTTAAAATGAGTTGAAATTTCACAAGATGGGTTTGAAAATTCGTTGAGATATTAAAAGCTAATGTTAGTTATATGTAGATCTACTACTAAATTTAACTTGATTTATGTAAATGTCGCGTGTAATCGAGAAATTGTAGGTTTATTATTATTATCAATTTATGTAAGACCAAAAATCCAGTAGACAGAAACTAAAAATAGGTCGAACAGATACTAATAATACTGTCAATTACAGTAGTAATCTCGTCCCGAATTTCGTGAGATATAGGAATTCCCAATGTATAATAAACATAAACGTAATTATATTATGTACATATAATATAGCGTATCATGTGTTTTTATAACATAATTTTGGTGTCCTCACAGGCGTAGTAAGGAGGTAGTTATAAATAAGCAAGAATTACATTAATAATAAGAGTTTATTATCCGTCAACAAAAGGGCAAAGGTTAAACAAACATCGCACGAGAAGCTGCTTAAGCAATGTGGATTAGTATTTCCTTCTCATAATTAAATAAATACACCCAACAGTCACATACATAGTCCTGACCCCACACTAAGACGCGAGTCTTGTGTCGTGGGTATCAGAAACTACGAGAGACTTTTCGGTCTCACAAACACGCAGACCCGAAACAATATCCAGCCATCTAGCCATCTAGCCAACTGCGCCACGGGGCTGTCAACAAATTTATTATAAGGATGTTACTAAAATTATACTTCGATTTGGTTATTTATTGATGAATGTACTAACAATCGGCAAACTAAGCATCATTAGTAGCCGTCCAAGGTTGGGTAGAAGCCTCCTCTATAACTGAGAGAGCTAAGTCCACTACGCTGGCCTAGTCCGAGTTGCTAAACTCAGCAAATTGCTGGGTAAAACAATATTTAAAAAATAAAGATAAAAAATTGATCTGAACTAAACTTCGTGCGATGAAAAGTCCTCGACACAAATATATGTCCTTGCATCGGCAAGGGCAAAATGTCCTCAATGTCGAATACGTGACGAATGAACCAAATCGAAGTCTTTAAGCTATAGTGTTGTTAAATATATAAAATATTGACGATAATATTGGTGAACAAAAATTTTCAACGATCATCACGTAAATCAAACAAGTGAAGATTCTTCATCAAATCAGAACAGTCTTTACACTTAACAGTCACCCACTATACTCTTTACCAAGTACTACACCAGCGAGGTTCACTAAAACCTTCTTCATCAACCCATATACGCCCACTGCTGAGCACGGGTCTCCTCTACCATTAAGAGGGTTTAGGCCATATTCCACCACGCTGGCCTAGTGCGGGTTGGCGGACTACACACCTAAGAAATTCCTAAGAACTTTTAGGTGTGCAGGTTTTATCACGATGTTTTCCTTCACCGTTAAAGCAAGTGATAATTCAATTTGAATACACACATAACTTTCGAAAAGTCAGAGGTGTGTACCTGGGGTTTGAACCCGCGACCGCCGAGATTCTCGACCGCGCGCCTAAACCTCGAGGCCATCACTGCTTATCATCACTAAAACCTAGCCTATCTTAATACTGGCTAAGACCTGGTTTATGAGATAGTTTACAAAGTAAAATCCCAAGACATTCCATTAAGACGTTAAAATATCCACATCTATTGCAAGTCTCTTTGAACAGCAGGGCCGTCAAGCAAGCCCCGAGTGCCGACTCGCTACAACATTGAATACAAGATAATTACGATTGTTTCTGAACAAGTCGCGCCTGTCGCTGACGCAGTTCGGAACACCCATTCAATTGGTCTCCCGTTCAATTTAATTTTATAATTGTTTGTTCGTCTGAGATGTCTTTGTTGTTTGGTAATGCTGAGATTTATATTGTCGCGTGGTTATCTGAGAATGGATAGGCAGAAGTGTATTTCTACCATCCAATTTCCATTAATGAAATTTTTATATCCCACCTATTAAAGATATGTCTTATCATACAGGGTGTATTCAGACCGTGATCGAAAACTTGGGCTGGTAATAGCCAAGGTGATTACAAACCTCCGGGCATTAAAGAAAATCCCGACAAAAAATAAAAATTTTGACGTTTTCCATACAACCATCGGTAATATATGTATGCGGTTTGTATGGAAAACGTCATTTTTTTTTATTTTTGTCGGGATTTTCTTAAATGCCAGGGGGTTTGTAATGATCTTATATGTCACTTGCCTTCGTTTTCGATCACGGTCTAAATACACCCTGTATATTACACATACATAAATATTTATGTCAGTGGTGGTATTTCCATAGAAGTACAGAAACTTTACCTGTGCAATATGCAGTTTGTAAGTGTTTATTGTGGAGTAAAATATTCTCATTAATATCTCCAATTGCATTTGTCAAATAAAGATTGAAGGCAGACTGGGGTTTTGGGCCTTTATGGAGAAGCGCCAATGGTTTAGGTATGTCAAGCATTTATTCCTCGAAAGGCTAGACAGAGGTGCATTTTCGTCAATTATGTTATTTTTCCTGAAATATCTGTTTCCTGAGTAACACATTAAGAATTTTGGTTTCTAAGGAATTTTTGATGACTTAGCTATCGAGGTCGTACTGTTTCATTGACCCTCGGTTCTGTTGAGTGTTTCATGAATAAAGAACGCCTAATTAAATTTGTAGGAAGACTGGACGTTGAAGGCACACAGCAAATCTTCAAGTTAAGATTGTATAGTCATATTTGAAACTAAAATATGTTATTACACTTCATACTGCTAAATGTGTTAAGTATAAAAATATACACCGGATTTTTTGCTTAATATATCTAAACCATCTCAGGGGAGTTAAAGGATTAATTGTATTATAACACATTTTACGGGATAAAAAAGCAAATCTGCGTTCTTTTAACTCTGTATAGTTGTTTTAATAATAGTAGTGTGTGTAGTCCGCCTACCCATGTAAATCATAGTTACTGAGGAGATCTGGGCACCACATTGAGACGTGTAAGGATTAAAATTAATCCAAGTAAAATACGGCATCATATAACAACCTATATTATTTAGTTCCACGAAAGTTCAGTCTCATAAAGCAGATTCATCTAAACCGAAAACAATTTTTGCCAACTTTACCGCTTTATACAAAGTTAACATGAAACGAGTGAGACACGTGTACAATGTTAGTTGCTGGGCCTCGACCCACGGACCAAGATTCAAATTCACGCTTCGCTGGCTTAAGAGGGGGGTTTTCTGTTTGTTCTTGATAAATTTTTGTTATTCAACCCTCATGCTGGCTTGTGAAGGCCCCTCAAAACTTAATTTTAACGTATTCATATTTAGTTCATGTTTAAATTGTAGCTTTAAGGTCTGGTTGGATATTATAGTTTTTACTGAATGTTTACTAAATTTATTTAGTAAGGGATAAAAAGTAACGATAGCTTCAATGTTCAGGCCCACGGTCAAGCATTTCAGCGATTGCAAGTTTAAACCCCAGACATATTCCTCATTTTTCGATATTATCTGTGTATTTACGACTGTGAATGAACAAAAGTTATCTCGAATTCTTTCATAGTATTTGCTCAGGATTCATTGTTTGAGCAATTATACCATCTTTTTTACCTAGACTTTTTTAAATGCCTAAATTCCTTAAAAAAAAGCCTAAAAACAGCCACTAATATTAATTAAAAAGGTTTTACGCGAATGATTGACAAACTAAGCCGTAGTGCTACTTTGTCCTGGATTTCAGGCTGAATTAAGCCCGGTCGGGCTAGGATGGAACACTTCCACCATTTAATTTAAAAAGCTAAGCCCATTACCCTAATTTATGTTGAGGAAATTACTTCCACAAATAAAAGAGGTAGATTATATTGTATGATTATATGCAGGTAAGATTTAAGTATGAGTGTTTTGAGTTCGTTTCTAGGTTAAGAAATGTTAGATAAGTTTTGCTCGTAGTAATTTAGTAATATAATAAAATAGATTTTTGTCAGTAAAAATGCGAAAAATCATAAAATTTTGTACTTAACGTGTCTAATCCACTTCGTTATAGTAATAAATTATGCACAAACAAAACAAACGAAGTTTTATAATTAAACATAAAATTCTACCTGAAAAATGCTTTCATCATAAAATTTTTAATAGCCACATGTTTTGCCTGCATTTTATTCGGCTATATAAAAAGGTAGAGACATAAAATACAAATTTATTCCTTAGAATAACTTTACGACGTTATTTAAATTTCTCGGCCATATTTTCATATTTCATGTCTACTCCCTTCTAAATTATTTAACATGCTTAAATTGAAGCACTGGCGTGCCCCATAGAATAATAATCATTTAGTCCCTATCGTATAATTTTCCGCTAGAAAATGCCCTCAGGAGACCCTCAAAAGGGTACAAAGACCCCTTAAGAATGTCTCGTATAATGAAGTCAAAATTTTTGCAATATCAAATTAATTTCGAGAAATGTCGTTTCAATTTTTAATTTTACAACTTTAATTTATTATTGACCTGAGAATTAATATTATTGTTGACTGACTTGATTAGCCAGAAGTGTATCTAAATAGTTTCATTCTACAAAATCTTTGTTGCTTATTGTCATGTAACAGTAATTTATAAAGCTAGTTCCAAATTGAGGTACAATGATAATAGGATACATAGGACATAACCATAACGTTACTAACGTACCTTTCCAAAAGCTGAGACTGCATACAGATGAGCCAAGTATTGTATCAGACCAAAAGCCACAGAAGACTGTTCGAAAATATACCTATACTTCAGACGCAAAAACTAAAAGACACCAAAATAATCAAATATTCAATCGAGTTATAATAATATTCATTAATTATATATTCATTAATTATATATTCATTATATATTCATTAATAATATTCAATCTAAGTGAATTAAGTTTTACATTCCAATCGCTAGAGGGCTCTTCAACATGATATGCGGTCAATGTAACAAAACATGCCCGACAAAAGTTGGACAGAATGGAACCGTGCAGGCAGTTCGATGTTCAAAATGCAGCATTTATTTTCATTTAACATGCATAAATAAAAATAACGAAGACCTTAAGCAATTAAGAGTCAAACAATACAACTTCACCTGTTCCGGGTGCAAAGCGAAGAATAATTTGCAAGGTGATAATACTTCTAATAAGGATCAGACTAGTGATTCAGGAACCAGAACACCCGAGGTAGACTTCACTACGGCGGTTGAAAATTTAGAAAATCTAAATGCCTCTCCCGAACTAATGTCAATATTCACCACTACTTTGCGGTCTCTGAAAGATGTGTTTTTGTCTATGAAAAAGGAAATGAGTGAATTTACAAAATCCCTAAACTTCATGACCGAAGAAATAACAAGTTTTAGGCAAGACCTTGGAGAGATGAACTGCAGACTAATGGATATGGACTCGTACAAAACAGAAGTCATTACTCTTCGTGCAGAAGTGGCCCAGCTTCGTCAAGAAATCCAAGCCAAGGAACAGAAAAGCCTACGCAACGATATAGAAATTACGGGTCTGACTGAATCCAACGGGGAAAACCTCCCACAAATCATAAACATCATGTCAACTAAATTAGGACTCGAGTTTGACCCCAAAGATGTTAATGATGTGAAGCGCGTTGGTAGAAAAAACACTAGTGAGGCCGTGCGTGCTCGTCCAGTGGTGGTCACATTTACACGTCGAGATCCTCGCGACAATTTTCTACGAGCAGCTCGAGTTCGCCGTGGCCTGACCACAGATATGTTCCAAGTCCCCGGCAATCCTCAAAGAGTTTACATAAATGAACATCTCACCAAGGACAACCGAATCCTTTTCAGTAAAGCTCGTAAAACGGGAGCCGAACTTCATTTTAAATACGTGTGGTCCTCAAACGGGAACATTTTCATGCGGAGAACTGAAACTAGTTCAGTACTCCACGTTACATCAGAACTGATCCTCGATAGACTCACGGGAAAATGTCCCACAGTCGACTCAGAATTAATGAATTGCTCCTAATACATTTTTCTCATTCCAACTGCTATTAGAAAAATTCACCCTGGTATTCATTATTATTTTTAAAATTTTCTGTTTATTTTTCTCTTTATTATTTAAAATTATCAGAAAAATAATTTTCTCAGCTAGTACAACTACAAATCTAACCCGGTACGCGTATTATTTGTTATATTGTATGCGAGCCACTCTAAGAAACAATATACAAAATGTGGTAAAATTTGTTTTTACTTTTAGAGCGACATGGTCGAAATATACTTCTATAAATTCACAAATTTCTGTCCATTTCTCTATACTCAATTACGTGATTATTAATTATATACAAATTCATGGGGAATCTTGACCTTATTGAAAATATTGACAAAAATTTGGATATCCCATGCAAGGTCATACACACACCGGAAAAACTTCATGATTTTTTCTCGACACACGTTTACAACTTCAAATTGTTAACAATAAACATTAGAAGTATAAATAAAAACTTTGACGCTCTACAGGTCTACCTACAAAGAACCAAAATAACATTCGACATTCTAATACTAACCGAATGCAGGCTTAACGATTCTGTTATTATTAATGAATTACCGGGATATACTTATTATTACACAAAAAATAACATAAACCAGAACGGAGGGGTCGTCACATATGTAAAAAGCTCATTAAGTGTATCTGTAAAAGAACCAATTTTTACTGAAGCTTGCGGTCTGATTATTGATCTAGGATCCGATACAACATTGTTTTGTATTTATCGGTCACCTTCATACAGAAATCCAGATAACTTTCTTACTTCCCTCGATGAACACCTTTCGATGTACAATAATAGACAATCCATTATTCTGGCTGGAGACATAAACATTGATATTCTCTCACCTGATTCCATTCATTACGTTTGTTTAAATTCGGAGCATGGTTTGACACCCGCAATAAGCAAGCCCACTCGCCTCACTTCCTGTCTTGACCACATTTTTATAAAATCTGATTTCCCCGCAATAGGTATAGTTTGTGACCCCGATATCACAGATCACAAGATGTCAATACTTGGCCTTAACAAAAAGAAGATCCGTTCTATGCCCTCTAGGTACAGAAGGATAACTGACTACAATGCAGTTGTCGAGGATCTAAGCAAACTTAACTGGAACTTACTCACACAAGAATCCGATGTTGATAATATGGCCCAAACATTTATTGAAACTTTGAAAAACACTGTCGACAAACATTTCAAGATAATAAAACTAAGTAGATCAAAATTTAATATTCAGCCATGGATAACCCCGGGCTTACTAAGATGTGCTCGACACCGCGATAAGCTACACCTCATCCATAAACAAAATCCTTCAAACGAAATACTAAAATTGACATATACACGTTACAGGAATTTCTATAGAAACTTGATACGCAAAATTAAACTGGAATACGAAAAAAACGAATTTCAATCAAAAGTAAACAACACAAGACAACTATGGCAAACTATAAACAAATATTGTAAATTGCGTAAGAAAACTACACACCCAATAGAATTAACTACGTTATGCAAAGACCCGAGAGAATCTCTCAATCTAACAAATAGATTCTTCACAACAGTAGGAATGAATCTAGCTAACAATATTCTTGCACAGAATGGCGAAACAGAAGAGCACTTAGCCTCAAGAGTAAAAATCCCCAAAGTGTCATCTAACTCCTTCTTCTTTTCTCCCACCGACGAAAAAGAGGTGGAAGATATAATTTCTGATTATAAAACAGATAGTGCTCCAGGAATAGATGGCATAGATCCCAGAATACTAAAACTATGTCTCAAATACATAAAAGAACCGCTCACTAAAATCATTAATAAAAGTATTAGCACAGGGAAGTTTCCAACGCTCTGGAAGGTTGCGTCAGTCACCCCAGTTCATAAAGACGGTGCCAAAGATTCTCCGAATAATTACCGTCCAATATCCTTGCTCAGCATCACATCTAAAGTTCTGGAAAAAATTGTTAATAAGCGGTTAACGCAATATATTGAATCTCACGGCTACCTATCGGACCGGCAGTTCGGTTTTCGCACCGGGAAATCCACAGAACAAGCCACAACACTCCTTACAGACCTAATCAGTTCTAACCTTGACAAAGGAAACTGCTGTCTCGGTGTCTTTGTCGACTTGGCAAAGGCCTTTGATACCGTATCAACAAAGATCCTCTTAAGAAAACTAGAACTACTGGGTGTAAGAGGCTTAGCCCTAGAGTGGTTCAAGAGTTATCTTGAAAACCGTACACAGATCGTTAAGGTAGGAGAGCATAAAAGCGAAAACTTTCCAATAAAATATGGCGTCCCTCAGGGAAGCATTCTCGGTCCCACATTATTTATAATATATATGAACGATATACACAATGCTATAAACACTAATGCTGAAATTATAAACTATGCTGATGACACTGTAATTTTATTCAATGGGGATACCTGGCCTTCAACAATAGCTTTAGCTGAAAATGGCATAAACATTATAAAAAAATGGATGGATCAAAACCTCCTCTCCTTAAACAGTAAAAAAACTAAATTTATTTGTTTTCACAAAACCGCGGCATCACAACCACCACCACTACCTGTTCTTAAAATTCATGATTGTAATTCTGCTTATAATAATAATTGCAACTGTGAACAAATAGAGTCAGTTAATAACATTAAATATTTGGGTATACTCATAGACCAAAACTTAAATTTCAAAGACCACATTCAGCACTTGAGTAAACGCATCAGAAAATCCTCAGCCATAATCAAAAAATTAAGAAACTCAGTCAACACTAATACACTCAAATTATTATATACAGCCATATGCCAATCCTTAATTACTTACTGCATACCGGTATGGGGAAGCGCACCCAAATCATCTCTTTTAACAGTGGAAAGAGCCCAAAGATCGACATTAAAAATTATGCTCAGGAAACCATTTAGATATCCAACCTCAGATCTCTACAAAGAAGCCAATTTGCTTACCGTCCGACAATTATTCATACTTAGAACCTGCGTCAACACTCACAAAAATATCACGAAATTAGATATTTATCAAGACCTACTAAAAAAAAGAGTTTATAAATTACCTTTACCCACTATCCAATCTTCTTTCGGCCGGAGATTTGGAGACTTCCTCAGGGCACACACTTACAACTCAGCTGTTAGACACTGCCCACTAAAATGCCTATCTGTCTGTGAGGCAAAACAAAAGCTGACGCAGTGGCTATGCAAAATGGACTACGACGACACAGAAAACGTCTTAAATGTAATTAATCCTTAAGAACCTTGTTCCTTCTACTATTTCGTATGTTTCTTTTTGTTTAGTTTAGTTTATTATATTTTATTTTTATATTTTTTCTGGTTTTGTTTAGTTATAAGTTTTAAAAGTTTGAAGTTGTTTAGTTTATCTTTTCTGTTTTTATTTACATTTAAGTTTAAAAATAGGTTTTCATCTTATTAGAATCGATGTTCCTCAAAAGTGTAATACTAGATATAAGCTGTTATTTATTTGTTTAGTTATTAGTTTTATTAATTTTGTTTAAAATACTCACATGGCGACAAATCGTATAAAGTAACAGTTGTTGGTCCCCAAGATACAGGCTTTGCCTAGTTTGGGGCCCTCTGGCAATAATAATAAAATAAAATAATCTCTACGCAAAATATTACCAAAAATGTAAAACAATAGTTTTAAGAAAATATTGTGTGTTTTTGTGATAAATAAACATTTTTTATTTTTTTTTATTATTTTTAGTTACTAGAGAATCGAATTCGCAATACCTTGTTCAGCTGCTTGTAGGGAAACCAACAAGACTAAAAAAGCCGTACATTAAACAACGCTGGCATACATGAAATGTTAAAAACCGACCCCAGCATAAGATAAAAGCCACACATAATACATTATGTGCTAATAACATTTTTAATGAAACGCATTTACTTATTAATGTTGAGCGTACATTCATAAACGAAATAAAGACGTTTCTAACATAATGGAAACGTTAATTGTAATTATCTACGAGGCGCGGTCCCAGTGTCGGCGGGAAGGGATTAACTCGTCTTTATTAAACTTTATTACTTTCATTTTTACGGGCGATATTAGTTGCTCCAACTTTTGTGGCCTCTTTCTTGAACAATTTATCTTTATCAATATACGTCCTACTGCTAAGTATGGACTTCCTCTACAATTTAGGGGATTCCGGCTTTAGTTTACCAAGCTGGTCTAGTGGCTTAGTCTTATCTATACGGATGAAGCTGGTATAAAAGAGTTTTCTTACTGGTGTAAAGGAAAGACTTGACTGGATAAGAGCAAAACTAGAGTTTATTTCCCGTTCTTTTCTAGTGATGACTGCGTTCGATACAGGATGTCTAAATTTTGCAAATGGCTGAATCTAAGTCATATATTTCACATTTATATATTAACTAAATATTTATTTCAAGGATTGAGGATATTCTTACAACTGTTCAAGGAGTTGGTTTTCAAAATCGCTTAATTTATGAGCTGATAAATTAAAACGTCTCAATTCGCTGTCACTCCGCCCACGCCCAAAATCAAATATAAATGTGCCGAAACATATACATGACGGTATATTTTGTCTCATTTAATTTAGTCCCATATGCTTCCCTCCCGCGCGCCCCCTCCGCCTTCCCCCGCAAGCCCCTGAGGACCATTCTAATTAACTTAATATCATTAATGTTGCTAGTATATAATTGGGAATTCTGAGGATTCTGCTCAAAGCGAAAAATCATATTGTCTTAATATGATCCCAGATCGTGTTGACGTTAAAAGAGATTGGTTTTTACTGCAAAATCTTGGTCTAATCTAGTTCAAGAAAAAATATTGGTAATATTAATCCCGCAGGTTAAACGGTTGTGACAAATGTTTGTGTGATCCGCAAATATTTGTTTGGGGTCTCATGTTTGTGAGGGAAAAAGTCTCTCATAGTTTCAACTGCCTACCCTCGAAACTACATTCATAATATGTTAATGTGAAATTAGAAATATGAAGTAGTTTATGTTTCCTAGTAATTTGAATTTTTTTCAGGACATGCATGTTTGTTGATTTTTTATTTATTAAAAAGTTAAGTGTTATATTAACTCATAAATCGATGTTATTATTAACTGTTTCATAAATATTATATAACGTTACTTATCGGCCGAAAATATAAATTAATTCTATTATGTGTCCCCTAATAGACTATAAATCGTGTTGGGCGGACAAGCTCCAAAATTTTCCTATTTGATTGCTTTAGTTTTGGATCACTTTGCTTATGGATATTAGCTATTGATTACTAATTCTGTCCATAAATAGGTTTGCAATTTAACAAAAAACTTATGACATAAAAAAATGTCCTATATTTTTCTAAACGAAGTTTTTATTGAATTTTTAGAGTCATTTCTCATGCTTGTGTCTCGAAGGTGAGACAGAAGCGTATTTCTTATTTTTCTGGCCCCGTGCAGCTAATGAAATATATTTTTTTTTTCCCGACCCAGGAGCTGAACCCGGGACCTTTAGATCTCACGACACTTAGGTACTTGCTGCAAGACTGCAAGTCTCTTAATATCTTAAATAACATATATTTTGTTACAGCGACCAAATCTCACCACTTAAAAAAGCAGTAAATTCCAAACAGTAAATCAAGCGACATTATTTTAATACTGGCAATTGGCTGACTATCGCGTTCACGCCAAGTCGCTCGCGGCCGTAACACAAACAAAGTAATTTATGCTAATTACACACGCGTTTGTTAAATAAAACTTGTTTTAATGAGCCCTCCGAAAGTCGAACTACATGGGTTCTCCGAGCGTGTAAACGGGGCACAAGTTTGATGCCTTTGCTCCACGCCTGAAGTTTACGCCATGTTCCTATTGTTTCGGGTTGAATACGGACGGCGAATGAGCTTAGTTTGTTTCATATCTATATGTTTAATACAATTATATTTTTGCTAGGGAAAGTTTACTTAAAATTTTAGGTGGTTGTTGCTTTTAGCGTAAAAACGGTTGAATAGTTTTTGGGTTATTTCTGGACATGGTGTCAAAGGATTTATGTGTATCACACTCATTATTTCAAACTTAAGGATGGCATTAACATTTGGAAAGTAACCAGGATATCAGAAAATATTAGGAGTTGAAGTTTACCTCTATAAATGTGTATATGAGTGAATCAAAGTGTCAATATCAAAAATATTTTTTACGCGACCAAAATTTCTTAAATTCCATTTCTAAAATCTCAAATCAGGCTTAAAGGAGGTAATTAAATAAAGAAATAGGAAAAAAGGGAGAGGAGGTCGATAAATAATCTCGTATCCACATCCCGTGTAGGCTAAGGTATATTGCTACACCCACGGATCACCATTTATTATGTCCCCCATAATATGTAGTCAGACCAACAAAGTAGACAACTATTACAATATAATGTATTATTTATGTTAGTATTACAATCTCTTAAAACTACGCACTTGTCTTAACGCTACGCACTAGTTTTAAGAAATAGTATTAAAAATTAGTGTTAAAATGACGATTCAAAAGTACTTGTAAAAGTCTATTTGAATAAAGAAGATTTGGCTTTTGACATCGACTTTTTACAATATGACCGTCATTTCTCCTAATTTCCTCAACTTTACACCACAATTTTTATCTCACACGCACAAGGACCAAATACCACCAAAAACGAGCGAACGTGTAAAAATATCACCAGATAACGTGATTATTTAATCAGATCCTGTGGTACGTCGTCACGATATAAAACTAATCCTGTTAGCCGACCCAATGCTTCGGAAACGCGCTGGCGGGGTATCACACATTGTTATAGGGGTTAGGGCTCCCACAATATCGCTTAGGGCTTCCGTCCTTAAGAATTTCTTTATACTCCTACTCAACTGGTAGTATAAAAAGTAATTTTTGAGTACCAAATCTTCTTTGTGAAAGACATAAGATGATATCTGGCGAAACAAAGATTTCTTTAAACAATATATTGACAGCCTCGAGGGCTAGATACCAGCTTACGAAACGAGAGGCCGCGAGTTCGATCCCCGCACCGAAAACATAGACATTCGGGACACCTGCGTAAGGTAATATTGTAGAGCATATCGATTCTTAGCAGTATATGGTTTTTTGTAAATATAGATGGTCATGATCACTTTGATTACTAGTTATTTCTTAACTGCGCTAGAAAATCCATTGTTAAAACCTCATGGAAAAACGAACGTAAAAGGGAATAAAAAAGAATGGCTGTATTCCTCATCCAGCAAAAACAAACATCAACAGCTGAATTGCATTATTTAGCTGCGGTTATCCGGAGCTTGGCTACCGATAGTCCGGCTTCCGAGAAATCTTAATTTTACCGGCTATTCGTTTACTCGAATATCTTTTTTTTTAATTGATACTAAGGAATATTCTTAGAATTTTTTTAGACTAGCTTGGTGGACTAAGGCCTAACCCTCTCAATAATAGAGGAGGCCAGCGCCCAGCAATGATTTGCATATGTGCTGATTATGATGATGATGAATAATTTCTCAGATCCAACTATGAACAAAATACTTGTGCTTAGAAATAAGAGTATAAAAATGAATTAGAAACCTTAAACATTCCTTACAATAAATCCCATAGAAGCAAGCGAACATCTAAGTTATAAAACAGAGGATTCCAAAAAGATTTGTGGCCAGATTTCAGCAATTTCCAATTATATCAATCCCATTTGTCTTTCCACCTGTTTGGCTGGAGCGGAATGCCGATTTGCAGAATGCGACTTTTCAATAATGATCGTACAGCTTATTTGAATGGGGGATAAGAGATACGGTAAAATGGTCTTCAATTAGTCGCATTTATTAAAATTGGTTGAGTATCTGAGTGGTTTGTACCTACCATAAGATTGTTCAAGCCCAAAGCAAGCAGTAGTTGCAGTAGTGATAGCCTCGAGGTTCAGGCGCGCCTTTGAAAATCTCTGCGGTCGCGATTTCAAACCTCAGGGATACACCTCTAACTTTTCGAAGTTATGTTTGTATTCTCAATTAATCATTAGTAACGTTAACAGTGAAGGAAAACATCAGTAACCAATCTGCACACTTTTTTTTTTTTTTTTTTTTTTTCTTTTTTTTTTTAAATCTCAGGAATTTCTAAGGTGTATTATCTATTAACTCGCACTAGACCAGCATGGGCTATCAATCGAAATAAATATTTTTTTTGCTTCATCAGTATTATTTAATTTCAGAGCTAGATCCACCTATGTATAAAATATTATTAGTCTTCCTAAACACAGCCTAAGCATTAAATATCTACTAAAACTCCAACCAGTCCTCATAGATAACCTTCAATGTTCATAAATCGATATTGAAACAAATATTTAATAAGTCTCCCTAGGGAACCCGAAAAGCCGTCGACGTTAGCGACTTTATTGAGCATCCATCATATCGGGAACATCCCGGGAATGCCTTGCAAATGAGGCGTACAAATTAAATCTATCCAAGTTGTATAATAAAGGGAAACTTTCCCTATGAAATTCGCAAGTTAATTATAAGAGAAATTTTGATGGAGATGCCATGTATTCCATTAATAGTTAATGGCGTATATTAATGTTTACATTTATAATGCGGTGATGATATTAATTTTATTAATGACCGGCATGCTTTATAATATAATTTTCGGAAATTTAATGTCTACTTTACGGTTGCCTTGATTCCTCGTAAATGCTATCTTGCCGATGTGATAGACAATCATTTCGAGTCACTAAGTAACCTCGATATATCTCGATGGCATAAACGGCGTGATATCTAAAATTTCTTCGTTCGATTCCAGGGTCAGAATAAGTGTTTTTGGATTTAGAAAATACTTAGTAACACTGCAGTCTGTATATCGCTCGTCTGGTATCATCATATACTTCTCACTAGTGGACATGGGGCCCTCTACAAAGACTGATAACTTCAAACAAACCTGGTACAAAAACGGATTTATACCCTCCGTACTCTCATAACAAAATAGGTACCCCACATTAACACATCGAAGAGAATAAAACAGTAAAAAACCCGAGTAAATTTATTCACAAAACACCGCAAACAAAACAGCTGAAAGCCTTTATTCACCGCAGTGGAACTGTTAAGGCCGCTCGGGCAATTGATACCGTTCGTTTATTTATATTTTTTGGTTTGAATTCGTGTGAACCGACGCACGCGCCATCTGTCGGCCGCTCATTGCGGATTCCGACACGTCCTCAATTAGTGGCCTGTTCCAAAATTGCTGGCAACGTGTTAAAGGAAAAATTCATAGTGAGTCACAGTTTTAATTTTCGAACACTTTCATCAATGTTTGAGATTAATTAATTAAACGTCATAGAGCCAATGGATTCGAAATGCCTTTTTTGTGCTGAAGTCGGTTTTTGAATTTTTATCGCTTAGTGAGCATTTGGTCTTACGAAACGAGTGGGCGCGGGTTCGATCCCCGCACCGAGACAAATGTATGATCCACGATATTATGTATGAGAAGTGTAAGATCGACTCTATAACCACACAGTTTAAATGTGTATTTGTGTATATAACAACCCTACCCGCGTTCGAGCTTCCTAGTTGAACAAAGTTCTGATTGGTGGAAAATTTTCGAAAGCACAAAGTTTGGGAATTTGCCCGGAAAGTGACACCACGTGTATTAATTTTCAAATTCTAGTAATTCCTGTTCAGAGTGTGTTTAAAACTTCCACATAACTATAGGGATTCGCTTACAAAACTGTAAAACGATCCTCACAGAATCGTGAGAAACAGAAACACAGCACAGAAATCCGAAATACAAAAAAAAAATATTTTAGTTTCACATGCTCTTTAGCTAATATACATATGGATTTTGGCTTTTTAATTCACGCCTAAAGTTTCCAAGGCTGACTGAGATGCTATTGGACCCTTTCTATAAAGGTGCCATGGTCCAATGTGATAAAAGGCGAATGTGTTACTCTCTTACGGTAACATATTAAGACTTTGTGTTGGTATTGAGAATTTCCTAAAGGAAAATCCTAATGTATTTTACCTAACCTAACCAGATACCTCTAGATCGCACGGCCCATATCCCACGCAGCCTTATATTTACCGACTCAACTATTTAAAGGCAATCGTTATTTGTCCTTATTGGTTCGCAAAGAGCAGATTCAAAGTACGCGGGTATAGCACAGACGTGTTTCGCGATAATTGTCTAAAAGTTAGCGTTGTTAGCGCAACTTGGCTCGTAGCGGGCGAAACTTTAACGTCCCCTACTCTAGGAGCGAATTGTAATTTTTTCAATCTCGTTTTTGTTCTAAGTAAGTTTCCGATGGGGAATTTTTTCTTAATACGATACTGTGGGTTGTAATTTTCCGGGAGAGTAAGGAAGGTTTATGTACGAAAATGTTACTTTGGAAAAAATCGTGATTAAAAAATTTCGTATATTATTGTAGATTTTTTCAATGCCAGAAGTACCTACATGAGTAGATCAATCACTTGCGTATATACATATTATAAACCCAGCTTACGAAATGAGAGGCCATGATTTAGATTCTCACAGTGAGGCATAAATCACATAAATGTTTGATCCGAGTGTGGGTATACATATTCTCGACTAGTTTAAAAAAAAAACAGTATAAAAAAGTGTTAAAAATGACGATTCAAAAGAACTTGTAAAAGTCTATTTGAATAAAGGAGATTTGACTTTGACTTTGACTTTGACTTCGACTGACTGACTCGAATTTATGTTGAAACAAAATATTTGAAATATAATTAAAAAAAAATCTATAACAAATTAGCCACCCATCTATCTACGTCACAATATCTAACAAGCAAAACTAATCTTCAAAATCACGTTTATATCTATACAAGAGATAAAAGTATCAAAAACAAGGTGTTTTACATTAAATCAAGTAATCCCTAGTAGGGGCGATGTCGTTACGTGTTAAATTTGGTTCCAACGTAACGTTCCAGATAATAGCTTTTATAACTTACATTTAACTTCTATATACGCTACAATTATCTAGCGATAGGAGATAAATAAACACACATACGTGAACACTCGTGCCTTGAAGGTGTAAACAGAGTTTTACACTCACATTTCGCCAAGAACGATGTAATAGGTCATAGGTTATAATGAATTGCCGAGTAAACCTGCACTATATCCTTGGTAAAAAAAAAAATATAAAAATCACTTTGTTCGAAGCGGGAAAGAAACCCGAAACATCGCGATAAAATTTTTACGTTATGTAAAATATATAAATATGTAATTTATACACTCAATAATAGAACAAAACTCAATCATGTTATTATAAGACATTCAATAGTACCCAACTATTAGTTTTGAAATATTATCCCAACCACAACGTGCCTAAAACCTATTTAGATCTTAAAAAATGAAAGTTTATGCGTCTTTTATGCGGGTTATGCTAACCTAACCCTATTTTGGGCCTTCCATTGGACGTAAAAAAATATAGGAACATAAAACACCGGAACATACACCCGTCTTGTCCAAGAGAATTCTAATAAAATATTATTCGGAGAGACGCCGAGCATTTTTGGGTATTTCCATTTATCCTTACCCTTTATATTTTCCTTTGCTGGCAAATCTTTTAATCATAGTTATTATAATTAGACATTAGATTTAATAGATAAGTAGAGAAACCACAACGTAATGGTTATGAATCTAAAGTAAATTTCTTAACTTTTATATTTTGACATCTTAGTGGATTATTGTATTTTAAGCGGTGTTAAAGACAAAGTCAAAAATGTGTTTAAAAAGTCTGACATAAAAACTTCCAAATGTCTATTTATAAAGTGTAAAGTGTAAAAAAATGTTCTTATAATAATCACCCGCCATACTATTTCCGCCACACTAACCAAATCGACCTTTACACAATTCAATAATAAAACTAGAAAATATTCCTAATGGCACATAAATAGAACCAAGAAAATGAAAAACACAATTCTCCTTGAGAAAATTAATATAAAATTCCGAAGCGTTGATTATCTCACAATCGACAGAATGGCGGAGAGGAAAGCAATTTTCAATTCGCGGTTACAATAAAACTTAATTATCGGCTGTAATGAAAGGGTGGAATTGTTTTTACACAAAGCTATAGAACTGCGGACAGCTAGATCCTTTAGAAATCCTTTAAACGTCATCAATCTTTTAGCTATTGTTGTTATTTAAATGATTTTCTAAATAATTATTATTAATCATTTTGGATGTCTCATTTCACTACCTCGTATATACATATATGTATGCGCCGTACGATCTAGAAGTCGCCGGTTTGATCCTCGGGGTTGGGGAATGTATTATTAGTTCCTTTCATTAGGAAATTCTCAGTAGCAGTACGGAGTTCCGAATTGTGCCCGAAAAATGGTAATAGGCTCGCCCCTTTTTACGTGAACGAAAAGGTATGTGCAGAAATGTACCTATACCTACGCTTTCAGGCAATGTAGGCGGTAAGCAATATGTAGTATATGTATGAAAAAATATGTCCTCAGGTAATGAATCGGTTTGAACGGGGCACTATATACTTCCGCCGTCCGCGAATTTGCACTAGGCCAGCGCGGTGGACCAAGGCACAACTTCCCGTAGCTGTAGAGGAAGCCCGTCCCCTGCTGTGGAAGATATATTGGCTATTAATGATTAGGGCATTTATGGATCTCGTACAGAAAGCCAAGTGTAAAAACCATGAAAATGTTTTTAACAAATTCTCCAAATTAAATAACTTTTAGGGTTCTATCGGTCGTAATTTATTTTTATTTCGTCTGAGGTCTCGGTTCGGTTGTAAATTGTTTATTCTATACCACGTTTGGTATTAACAATAAATTTTGTGAATCTTTTAATCCAATTACATGTTTGGCGTGTGTTTGTTCAATGTTTTATTAGAAAAGTTTTTTAAAATTTAATTTTAAATTAGTTTTTTTTTCTATTTATCATCATCAGCAACAGAAGCTACATAACACGCCAGTCTGTATTCGCGAATATAATATAAAAGTAAGCAGAAGTACCATATTATAGAGGGCAAGACCTTTACCAGATTTCTTGCTACTTCAGAAAATTACTTAGTTGACAACACATACGCCGTTCCATTATGCCGCAGAATCAGAATGATTTGATATATGTGTCAATGTCACATAGGCTTCTTCCCTGGTGTATATGAGACTGATAGGACTCAAGTAGTTTATTCAGTTCAAAGGCCGGCAATGCACCGATAATTCCTCCAGTACTGTGGGTGTTCATGGGCGGTGTTGATCATTTAACATCAGGTGGCTCACTAGCTCGTTTGCCTGCATTCCCACAAAAAAGCGTGGTTGACCTAGGCCTGAACCCTCGAATAAGAGGAGACCCGTGTGCCCAGCAGTAAGACGTATAGGGGCTGATTATGATAATACATACATTAACTCACGCCTATATTCCCTGACGCGGTAGGCAGAGGTGCATTTCTACACCCACATTTCGCCAGTATGTATTCAGTCCCAAGTAATAGGGGGCGAGCCTATTGCCGTTTTTCGGGCACATTTCCTGACTCCGTGCTGCTACTGAGAATTTCCTAATGGAAAAACCCAATAACACTTTGCCCGACCCGGGAATCGATCCCAGGACCCCTAAAACGCACGGCACGTAATTGTATCGCAAGACCACGAGGCAGTTTGATTATGATAATGTAAAGCAAAAAGATCTTGCATATTACATTACCATCATCATGAAGTTACTCAAATAAATCACATGCTCGAACACTTAGATCCTCAGAGAATTTGGTTTTGGAAATTCCGAAACATAGCAGTTCGTTCCTAAGTAAATCTTTCACTGTTAATGCTGCTCGTTTGTGGAATGAGCTGCCGGAGTCAGTAAGAGAAGCAAAGTCACTTCCTATTTTTAAAAAACTAGTTAAGGAACATTACTTGTCACAGTCATTGTAAAATTGTTATTTATTTTGTGATTTATTTATGTATGTATGTATATAGATACCTTATATGTATTTCTATTGTTGTTTCTTTTTTATTATTCGTTTGTAGTTCGTGTTCAGTTTATTCCTTTCTTAATTGTACGTCACATGTATTATTTTATGAATAAGTATTTTTACTATGTGCCCACCCGCTCTGTTTTTCTTATACTTTCCAGTCCATACTACGGTTGTCTGGAAGAAATCGCATTCAGCGATAAGACCGCCATTTGCTCCACTCTTTTATATTTTACTTTAGTTTTAATTCATGTTTTTGTATGTGTTGTGGTGTACAATAAAGTGTAATAAATAAATAAATAAATAAATAAATAAATCATATGAAAACAAAATTCATTTTGTATTGGTTTAATGAAAGGTAATTTTGCTAAACCAAATCCGGAGAGAAAAACCGTACTGATGTTTTTTATAGATAATTATTAAACACGTAGCCGGCGGGTCGTTGATACGTTCAAAGGTTGTTAATGGCGCGGGCATCGAACCTGAACTAATGCGCTAATCGATGAGCCACATTTCCTACGGGGTCCATTCGCCGTCTAATGTACTTTGTTACAAAGAGATAGGAGGCTGGAAGGCTCTAGAAGTTTTAGATTACTTTCGACCCCGACATTGAATGTAATAAATATACTCAACAGTACGTAGTTAAAGTCTCGTATTAGGTAACAAATCTTGCGTTGGGGTATCAGAATTTTCGAGAGATTTTCAATTGGACTGCCTCGTGGTCTCGCGGTACAAGTACGTATGTGCCGTGCGATCTAGAGGTCCTGGGTTCGATTCCCGGGTCGGGCAAAGTGATATTGGGTTTTTCCATCAGGAAATTCTCAGTAGCAGCACGGAGTCTGGAAATGTGCCCGAAAAACAGCAATAGGCTCGCCCCCTATTACGTGGGACTGATACATACCTGGCGAAATGTGGGTGCAGAAATACATCTCTGCCTACCCCTTCGGGGAATATAGGCGTGAGGTATGTTTTTTTTTTCAATTGGTATTTTTTGTTTTCGGAATTGGAGCAGCAATTTCTGCTGTCTCGGTTTGTATCTCGGCTACCGCCTTCTCAAATCTTTCTATGACTCGTTACTGTCTGAAATATAGTTCTGATCCCACACTGATTTACCAGCCTTGTGACGTGGTTATCAAATACTACGAGAGGCTATTCGGTCTCAAAAACACCCACACCCTAAACAAATACATACTTGTAGGTCACAAAAACATTTGCCTTGGTAGGGGATCGAACCCATGGCCTCTCATTCCGCCTAGGGTTTAGCCATTATTACACGGAGGCTGTCAAGATTATTCCTTCATATATTTTTTAAAGCATGATTAAGTGACAACAACACACCTGATAGTAATTATGATACCCCTAAATAGCATCAAACGGGATACAATTCTAGTTAGGCTGAATAATTTATAAGTACCAACTGCCACGTACTCGCAAAGTCATTCTGTAGTTCCACACAGCGACGTTAGGTGACAGTCTCACGTTTTATTCCGCGACGAAATTTTCTTAGGTCGTTCAATTTGTGAATGTGTTATGACAAGATTCTTGGGTTACATTTTCGCCCGAAGACAAGTGTTGAATTTTGTAGTAGGCTACATTTTTGACTTAGCAACAATCAAGGGGTACTTTTTTCATGTTATCCAGGTCAAAAAGTGCTCAGCCGAAAGTATTTAATATATGGCAGTATGGGTCTGCCAACCCGCACTAGGCCAGCGTGGTGGACTATGGCCTAAAAAACCCTCTCAATGATAGAGGAGACAATGATGATGCGTTTATAAGGTATATTAACGTATGTACAATTAAACTGAGTATGAGCAATAAATTCTTTGTACTTTAAGTCGTAATAAAATTGGAAGAATTCTAAATGTCTACACTATACGTAATTATCGCCGCTTTTAATCCTGTGTAAATAGCATAATCTCACAAAACTAGTTTTACATTTCACTAACACTATGAATTGTTAAATTCGCTATTTTTAGGATAATACATTTTATATACGATACCTGTTATATTATAAAAGAAAAATCCTCCAGAATACAAATGTTCGTTAAATTGTTATTTAAAGGTATATTGCCAAATAAGACTCGGCCATTCATATTGTAATTGCAATGAATTTCACCAAGAGATGTACCTGCATCTGTACTTTGAAAAGATAAAATAACTTCTCAGAAGCTTACAAATCTAATATTTATTCAAAATACTGAAGTGAATTAATGAAAATTTCAACATAATTTGTGCTGACTGTTGTTGGCTGTTCAGTAACTTTGGATTATTACTGGGTAATAAAGACATGGCAGGTTTTATTTAATTTAGACTTTAGACATGACATCACTTGAAGGTGATTAAGGAAATAAAAACATTAATTATATTTATGCAAATAATTCAGACGCTTAGATAAATGGCTCCCAAAAACTACGAAATACTTTATACACTCATAGACGCCCAAGCCTTAAATAAGTAAAATATGTCGATTAAAGTAATAAAAAAAATGTAAAACATAGGGCATATAGTCGGAATACATTACAGGAAATTTTGATATTATATTCTAGGCTAAACAAACTTTACATAAGGCGTTCTTAATATTGAACTAAATTGCCCCATATAAGGTTACCCCTCATAAAAATGTTTTACGTAATTTTCCACAAAAAATTTGCGACCATTATGGTTCATGTCATATTTTTCGCAACTAGAAAGTTAAGTGCCATTTTCTATTACCTCTTTGCTATTTCTTTATGAAATCTAACAGAACTCGTGTGGCTCGCTTCACGGTTCATTTGGTCTGCTGAAGGTTCCATATTGCTGCATACGTCTTTCATCCTATTTCCCTAAACAGCTATGCACCCCATTGAATTCGCTTCGAAGAGCAGTTAAGATGTAAAGCCTTAGTCTAGACCAGGTATTATGTCTTGTTGATATTTCTTTAATTTTAATTACGTGACATTTGCTATTTTTTAATGATAAACAAGAACCTACAAGATATATTAACGATATTAGAGAGACTAAAAACTGGCTGATGATGATGACGGTTTAAACAAGCGGGCACTATTATTATTGCGAAGGTTACTATTACTATAAACTCCTAGATTCGCGGTAGAAGTAATCATGTATGCCGTGCGATCCAAAGGTTAGGTCTAATTATCTATATCTAATCTAATCTAAGTTGGGCAAAGTGTTACTGTATTTTTTCATAAGGAAATTCTTAGCAACATAGAAAGCATGGAATCTGAAATTATGTCCGAAAAAAGTCTCACCCCTTGTTACGGACACTTATACGTGTCTTGCGAAATGTGAGTGCTGAAAGGCACAGGCCCCTAAACTCCTACCTTTTTGGGAATATAGACATGATATAAAGTATGCTTTATATAAAATATCGTCATTTGAATTCAAACGAAATAGTATAAAAGTATATGTAGTAAAAGACCTACTGTATTAGACTCAGCATTTTCTCTATACACAACCAGATCCGCGTGTACATGCTAGTTTATCGTAATTGCCCGTACTCGAAATGAGAGTTGGGATTCGCGAATAAATCGCGTATATTACGTGCGGCGTGCCAATTCCGGTGATATTGTCTTTTGGCTGCACCATTCTCTACGTAGAGACAACAGCTCTGCCTAGATCTATTGAATTCATATTGATGGTATAAATATCGGATATTGGGAAGCTAGAAATAATTTTAGACGATTTTATAAGGCTCTAGTGGGTTAAGCTTGAATTTGGAGTCCATTCGATGAGATATTTTTGTAAAAAAAATCATCAAATACGTCCCACTGCTCGGCACGGGCTTCTTCCACAATTGAGAGTGTTTTTAAGCCTTAGAAGTTGTTATTGAGTAAAATGTAAAAAAAAAGCTTTCCTATTTATAATATAACCTACAGATGACAATATTAGTCAATCTTTGTGCTAATCAATTTTTTAATTGCAAGAATGTTTTAGTCAATCGATATTAAAGCCAAGATCCATTACTAAATAAAAAACTTGGAGTAGAAATATACGCAAAGCACTTCTAATGTAATATGTGTAAAAGTCCAAATACGGCGAAAAATTTACTCTATACAAAACTATTAAAATAAATATCGCGAAACTTTCTCAACAATATAACTTGTCCATAAAAGTTTTACTCCATACGATGAAAACTTCGCCACTTATTACATATGGGACCAAATATATATAAAACCGTATTTTCGTGCTCCGAGATAAGCAATAAGGTAAATAAATATATGGAAGAGAACATGGTTTAGAGAGTGTACAACGAGTGTAACCTTAGATAATAGCATTCTTCATCAACCCATATACGCCCACTGCTGAGCACGGGTCTCCTCTACCATTGAAAGGGTGTAGGCCATAGTCCACCACGCTGGCCTAGTGTGGGTTGGCAGACTACACACCTAAGAAATTCTTAAAAACTGTTAGGTGTACAGGTTTCATCACGATGTTTTCCTTCACCGTTAAAGCAAGTGATAATTCAATGTGAATACACATAACTTCGAAAAGTCAGAGGTGTGTGCCTGGGGTTCGAACCCGCGACCGCCGAGATTCTCGACCGCGCGCCCAAACCTCGAGGCCATCACTGCTTCACTGATAATAGCATTGCTATACATTTATAGATATATGTACTTAAGGACGTAGGAAAACCTTTACTACCTAAAACTCCAATTCCATGACCTTTGTTTAAAAGTGATAAGTTTTTCGTGGTGGGTATCAGAAACCGCTAAATTTGCGATTGTAACACTATATTCATTGTAAACTAGGTTTCAATTATTTGTTTGCACTACATTTTTCTTTTGAATTATTTGAATGTGAGAGAAATTGAGTTTCACGGACGTGGATGCAGTATTTAGCATTTAGATTGTATGTGTGATTGCTAATAATGAGAAAACACTAGTTGAGCTGTTCTGTGGTCGAATTCTTTGAGAATTTTATTTTGTAAATATCGTCCCATTTTAACTTCATATGAAAATTAAAAACATTAATCTATTTTTTTACGTTTATATTATGTATTTAAAATGTAAGGTATTAATTAAGTAGGAGGATTTTACGAATCTCGAAGTAGCTATGCATGGGCCTAACATTTTAGTACAACATAAGATTTTAGAGTTGGTTTTAATATGTACCTACTTACAAAATACTTTTTTGTTTTATGTGCATATTTAGATTTATCACATTTGGATAAAATACAAGAACGCATAAGCGTTATTTAAAACAAAACACATTTTTGAACTTGCTCGCTTAACTACCAGAAAAGTTTCTAATTCTTCTTCAATCCCAATTTCACTCCCGTCAAAACTGACTGCACGACAATAACAAGAATTAAACTGCTCGTTAATTTGCCGAGGGGAGGCGACGAAACGCGGTTTTTGTCAAAAAGCCACTCGACAAATCGAGAGTTCCGCGAAAACGGAACGCGCTGACATTTGACTGACATCACGAATTAAATTTGTTACTATTTCATTCCGTTTCACCGAATCCATTATTGTCGTTCGCGGTTCGGGTAAGGGGTAATTGTTCTTGGGTAATTTGTTTTTTAAAATAATTGTGGATGCACTCGAGAGACGTGGAATCCAATCAGATGTCAATTAAAAGTCGGGATGGCCTCGAGGTAGTGGCGCGCGGTCGAAAATCTCATCGGTTAAGGGTTCAAACGCCAGGCTTACACGTCTGACTTTTTGAAGTTACCTGTGTATTCAAAATTAGCTATCACGTACATCATGAACAATGAACTATCATGAAGAAAAACATCGCAAGGAAATTTGCTCTCCTAATAAGTTCTCAAGAATCTCCTAGGGCTTTCTTGACAGCACACAGTCCGTCAACCCTCACTATACCTCACTAAATCATATCAAATACTTTAAAAATCACTGGAATAAATATATTTTGATTTACATCTTATGTAGAGAGGACCCTATAAAGAGGATTTAAGCTTAAATATATTTATATAAAATCTCTATAGAATAAATTGGGACTCAAAAAAGTATATTTATGATGTTTGTTTAAAGGACTACTATATTTGAAATCACAAATGGGAATTCTTAAGCCCTAATGTAAGCATTTGCAAAAAGTCCAATGATATTCACAACGAAGGTTTTAGTGGTACAAATTTTAAGCTAACAACTTTCCCTTATCATAAATACGTTGGTATTTGTAGTAAATAAAAAATAATGTAGTAAATAAAAGGGGTAATTGTGCCCAGAATTTCGATGTAATTTAGTGGTAAAACCAAAATCAGTTCAGCAAATTAGAAGAAAACAGTGAAAAAACTAAGTTTACCATTTTATATATCGCATAAATGCGTATCAAAGGGGTAGATAGAGGTGTATTTCAAAACATACATTTTGCGTAACAAAAATGTGTGAGTCCCCGTAATTGGGGGCGAACCTATTGCTTTTCATGCACATTTTCTGGCTTCTGGCTGCAACTGAGTATTCTCTAATGGAATAATCTTATCGACCCACATTTTCTCACCGACGCGCGAATCGAACCCGGGACCTGTAGTTTACACGACACACACTGTCTTTACAATACTTTTGAAATTATTTAATCGGTTAAAAAAATTAGGTATTACAAATTTCCAGAAACCATTTTAATCCTATTTTTGAGCTATGTAAATTTCTGGAATCGAACCCGCTGTATGTAAACTCTACTATAGTGAAGTAAAAGTGTAAAGACAAAGAGTTGACGAGTCTGTGCCCATTGAATCGTGGCGCTGAAAAAATGCTTTTCAAACGTGCAACAGTACTAATTTCGGACGTTCCCTGATGGAAACTTTGTCCGCTGTTTTTCTTCAATTTCCAAACATTGGGTCGGAAAATTTTGACTGAAAGTGCCAAAAACCGAACACTATTTTCAGGATATCGGCTTTTCGAGTTTTTGTTACGGAAACCGTGTCTACTTTATTTGAAGAGTTTAATCGTTGGTAATCTGTCTCTTTTTTTCTAATGTACAAACTTCTCCATTAAGTATTTTAGATAAATAATTTAAGTAATAGAATGAGAATTGAAGCTTTGTTATTCATTGATGAAACTGTATATGAAATCATACGGATATTGAAATCAATTATGTATTTAATATGAATTAAATATGTGATAAAAAAACTGAAACATGCAACTTTGCAATAGCCACGGCGCGGCATAAGAACCCATTGGCGTTAAAAAGAGCGACAGAAAAAAACAAAAATTCCAAGCCACATATATGGTTGTTAACGCCAATGGGTTTGGAAACACTGTAGCTATAATCTGCCTAAGGTGCCCCATACACCTGCAATAATATTGAACAATGTTCTGATTGTACAATATTATTGAACGTGTAGGGATAATATTGAAGCATTGCGCCGTGATTGAACAAAAGATTGAGGGAGCTTAATTTTTATTGAACAATATTTTTTTATTGCGCTGTGTAGGGTTAATATTGCGCAATATTTTTCTTTTTTTTTTTCTTTTCAACAAAATCACCAGCGTGGCTGTCGCCAAAACTTCGTCGTCAGACATGTTGCTCGCATGAAAATATTGATCAGACTGGTTAGTCAATTTTATTGACAGAAATAATTGAACGTCTGGAATCAAAGGGGGTGTTCAATATTATTGAACAATAAAAATATTGTGCAATATTATTGTAGGTGTATGGGGCCCCTAAGTTTTCGATCACAGTGTACATATATATCCTATATACCTCTAATGTCCTATGATGTAGGTATATACATTCGTAATACTATACTCATAATTTTCCACCGCACTCCTTTATAACGGTTGCCCAAATTGCCGATTCAACGTAACAAAATTCATTAGCCCAACGCCTGTCGATAACAATGTTCGAACAAAACAGTTTTATCTCCCGCCCGATCGTTCAAAGTTTTATAACGATTCAAAAACAAAAAAGGGGGAACATTGCCGAATGGAAGTTTTCCTATCTTTCCGCTTCATTGGGATGCGGGCCACGTGGCGTGGTGCGTCGGGAAAAATCTATATATCCACAGATATATGTTGTATGCTAGATGGAGTATGAGCGTGGAGAAAATATTTTTATTTCATGGTCTGTATCTACAGCCGGTCTTGTATATGTATATAAGGGTCATCAACGATACGAAAATGATCTACCACCCACTCGGAGCCCCTGGTTTTCTCATAATTTTGCACCTTAAGTAATGCAAAAGGATCGCTTGCTTGTATTATTTTTTTTTTGCCAAAGATCGTTCCCTTACTATAAGCTGTCAAGGAGTTCCATTGATCATCATATTTGATTGCGATAATTTCTTGACCATGAAGACATTGCGGTAGGTGACTCAAATATCTGAATAGTTTATATTGATTCGGCCAAATATCGTTAGTTTGCTGCCAAAAATTTTAGAGTTCCGTTAAAACTGTTGTCAAAAGAAATATTGTGTATATTCTTCAGGTACACTTCCAGTCAAAATGAGTCCGCGCAAAAATGACTTCGCTCTAGGTATTCGTATAAGAACAGAGGGTGACGTTTGACACACATTTTTCCCCCACTTTGGATACACAGATTATACAGAGTATCTTCTAGAAGGGACATATTTTAAAAAGTGAAGGGTAATATATCTGCCTTCTTGGTCTTGGGGCATAAGTCTTTATGTGATGCAAAGGTAGGTCAAAATATTATTTCATTATATTATAAAAACTCTAGCAGCACAGAGTCTCAAAACTAAAATCAAAGGAATACGAGGTATACCTACCAGTGGCGGTACTTCCATAGAAGCCCGAAAGCCCGACTTGCCTTACATAGTTCCGAATAACGAACTTAACGATTGTTTATTTATAAAATAACGCTATAAACGTGAATGTGAGTACTAACCGGTAGGTATTTATTAGTCCTACGTACCAAAAAAAATATGCTGCTACTAAATAAACATTTGGGCTTGCCTTAGTTTGACACCCTAGGCACGCCACTGATACCTACCTACCGCGTTTTGAAAACCTAAACAAATGTATATTGTATGTACAGGGTTGGGCAGTATTTTAATTACTTGTAATTAAAATACGTAATTGAAATACAAATACGTATTTTGTATTTGTATTTCAATTACTTCCTTAAAATGTAATTTGTAATTCGTATTTTAAATACCTGACGCCGAGGTATTTTGTAATTAGTATTTTAAATACTTGAGGCTTTAAAATACATTAATATTAAAATACAATTAACCACCATGAGTGCAATAGTGGTAAGTGGCGATAAACGGCATAATCCTCTCAATGAGGGAAACTAGGACCAGGCCTCCAGTCCCCGGCAGCCCCACTATTCCTGGTTACGGTAGCGGCCATGGTAACGGCGGGGCAGGGGGTGTTAAGAATCCCCGGGTTGGCCCCGGCTACCACACCCAACGACGACTGGCCGTGGTTACACACAACATACGCACTTTGAGGACAAACGAGAAGATTGTTGATTGAATTGAGTGGATAACACTGGGACATACTGGGGTTGTCGGAAGTCCGAAAAATCGGGGAGGACATGACAACCCTTAAGTCTGGTGTCCCGAGGAGGAGTCGGATTTCTCATCCAAAGAAATCGTATCCAATGAAAGTGTGTCGAACAAGGCAGTGTACCTCACACTCAGAATATCCAAAAGATATTCGTTGAAGGTCATACAGGTATACGCGCCGACCTCGACACACCCAGATGAAGAAGTAGAGGAGATGTATGAGGACATAATACTTCGGGCCATACATACTTCCAAAACGTACTTCAATGTTGTTATGGGAGACTTCAACGCAAAGTCGGGCATGAGAAGCGATGCGCAGTTGAAAGTGGGGCAATTTGGACATGGGCAACGCAACCGATCCCGGTGGAAGTCATTGGGAGACACCTATGTCCAGCAGTGGACTTCGATAAGCTGATGATGATGATGATGAATCTTTTTTTCCTCACCTTTCCAGATCATGCAGATTACTTATTAAGTATTTTGTAATTTGTATTTGGTATTTTAATTACAAATAGCTAAAATACTGTATTTTGTATTTTATATTTCAAATACCTTACTTAAAAGTATTTTGTATTTCGTATTTTAATTACTTGTGATAAAGTAATTTGTATTTTGTATTTCAATTAAAGTAAAGCATGTATTTTGCCCAGCCCTGTGTATGTATATAATTAACCGAGTCCCGTGAGTTTAAAATGAAATACGCCAAGCATGTATCAGTCCCACGTTATAGGGGGTGAGCTTATTGCCGTTTTTCGGGCATATTTTCAGACTCCGTGATGCCACTGAGAACTTACTAATGTAAAACCCCAATAAAAATGCCCCACCCGGGAATCGAACTCAGGACCTCTACATCGCACGGCATATGCATGTACAAATGCCTATCTTACGATGAAGTATCTCCATCAATACAAAAGCCTACACAGAATTGTACATGATAAACCACTTTGCGGTAATACTCTTTCGCGAACAATATGTAAAATTTCAGTTTTAATATCGCTTGTCAGACACACGCGTGGAGACACAAAAATGGAAACAAAAATTCTCATCGCGCGAAGTACATTTTGAAGATTTGATTTAACTCGCAATATTCTTATGGCTCGAGATTAGGATTTATGGTAATTTTGTTTGATAAATAATAAATACATCCAACAAATATACATATCTTGTGTCATGGATATCAGAAATTATGAGACTTTCGGTCACACTAACACCGAGAACCAAGACGAATATTTGTAGATCATTCAAAAATTTGCATCGGTGATCCAACTAGATGGTATAACTTTTAAAAAATCTCCGGAGTATTCGTCATAGAATTAAACAATCCAGTCATGAATCATTCTTGGTAGTAAATTTTTAAATTAAACTTCATTGTTTATTCTCTTAGGCACTTCACCATTTCAATATAAAAAGATCGTTACTCAACAAACTACACACTAGTTGATATCGCTATCTCTCGTCAAACCTTTGCAAACAATGCCAAAGTTGGCTCCAACATCGCCAAACACGTGGCACGTTGGAACAAAGCATGAGTTAAACAAAAACGACTCAATAGCGCAGTTCTGTCGCATCTGTAAGTGCCTACTCTAGTTGCGAAGTAGCAACGTTTTGTTCAGAAGCCATTCTTCAATTAATTAACGGTGAAAATGTTATGCTAACGTTCAGTTAAGGTTACTTATTATTTGCATGCTCATAATTAGTAGAAGTGTCACTGTACTCATGGATGGTTTAAACTTTGCAAATTCATAAAACATTTTAACATACATGGCTTCGTGAGCTGGCTATTTAAAATTAGCTCTAGAGATAAAGAGGCAATGTATACTAAAATTATATTGCGAAAGGGATTCTTTGTTGATATGACTTGATGAATATCCTTTTAAATATAGATATGATAATGGAGATGGCAAAAGGCTTATTTTATCTATATATATGAATATATGAGAATTGTATATGTACAAATCCTCACGCCCATATTCTCCGAAGGGGTAGGCGGGGTTCCTTTTCTATACCCACAATTCGCCATGGAGGTACTAGTCCTATGAAATAGGGGGTGAGTCTATTTTCAAACTCAGTGATGCTACAAAGAATTTCTCATAGGAAAATCCAAAAATACCACTCGAACCGGGAATTGCACCACTGACTTTTAGATCGCATGGCATATTCTGTTAGGCAACGAGTCATATTGGAATCGCCAGGCTCAGCTACTTTAAATTAGACATTCAATTTTATTCCTTCGAGAATCAATTTTAATAGTCCACGCAAATAAAATTGTATGAAAAACCTATATCATTTTAATATCAGGCCGCAAAGTACAAATATAAACATAAAATCAGACTACATAAAACGCTTGGTTATTACAGCCTCTTCGGATAATCCAAAAGCCATTGACTTATTTTCGTATCGCGAATATATGAGGAAAGAAATAAATAATAGGTAATATTTGGGTAATGTTTCCAAACTATTTCCTTCCACTTCCTTCCCGTAAGGGTATTAAGAGCGGACGAAATAATATTTGCAAGCAATTCTTTGGGACTTCCCTTTTGTTTTTATGCTTAGCCCTTGCCGGATTTACTCAGGGAAATTTATAGACTGTTTTTTTCCTCTAAACAACGTGTATGCTAAAATTCATGGCAGACGGTGCAGTAGCTAAGACGTGTAAGCGTGGCAAATTTATTTATTTTTTGCTTCTTGTAGAGTGGTATATGTATCAAATGGGACTTAATGTCTGAGATATTTTTTACAAACAGACATAGGATGATGCAGAGTTAAAGGTAGGTGCACAAACAACGATTTCATGAAAAAATATAAACTTACATTGCTACCCTATAATGTTAGATTATTATTAATTATTGCATAGATGTAAAAAGACCGTAATCGCAAACGAAGGCAGTTTGTTATGGTAAATAACATCGGCGTACCAGAAACATAAAAATCTTGACGTTTCCTTAATACATTTAATACTCTTGGTAGGTTCCGTCAATGTGTTTTTAATCATTGTATCTATTGTTCCTTTTAGTGAATAATCGATCACTTTTTTACATTCTAAATCTCAAGTGCTGAATATAAATGTACATAAATCAAGAAACATTAATCTCAACACGAAAAGACGATCCATAACTCTTAACAGGCTGGTGTCTTACCAGACCGAGGTTTCTGCTGAAACTACAAATTAACACCTAACTACTCAGATATTAGTGACTAAATTGTAACAATTAAAGTGGAATTTGGTTAATCCAAATTAGATTTTGGCATTCGCTTGATCTGCTCGTAATTTTATTAATGTCCAGCCTCCAGTTGGATCGAGATGATTCAATTAGCATCAAGGCCATGGCAATTGGTCGAAACGATCCCTGTTTTTGGATTATTGTAATCTTTTATGTCTTTATCAGCTGTGAGGGATTAAGTTCAATTCCGTTGACAGCCTTCGAATGTACTTTGTTTCCAATTACGAACTTCGATGTGATGAAAAAAGTATCAGGGTCTTTCATTTGGGTAAGTAGTTGGGTATTTGTTTCGTTTTATACCTATAAAGCTCTTGTTACCTATTTATTTGTTTTACAGCCTGAAATTCCAATAGATGGATTTTTTTAAACATGTACTCAATAATATTAGTATTGACAGGTCCTAATATAGGCAAGCTCGTAGCTATTACAGTAGTCCTACTTAACTATGCGGTATAAGTGTGTTTTGATAGAATGAGAAGGTGTTATTTCGAATCCTAAACTTGGTAAAACATTAAGTAGTCTTAACTTAACGACAAGACTAGCGCAACAGTCGAACATTGTATTAACCGGTTCATCATTTTATATGACATTCCATATTATATACACAGGCTCTCAAAACGCTTTAAAGTGTCCTCTAAGCGGACTTAACATCAAAGGTGCAGTTAGCAAAATCTTTAATGGGAGAGGTAATAATAAGCGTGACTAACATCGGCAGTGTGTGTGGCATTGTGATGACCTCGAGGTTTGGGCGCGCGGTCGAGAACCTTGGCGGTCGCGGGTTCGAACCCCAGGCACACACCTCTGACTTTTCGAAGTTATGTGTGTATTCATATTGAATTATCACTTGCTTTAACGGTGAAGGAAAACATCGTGATGAAACCTGCACACCTAAGAGTTCTTAGGAATTTCTTAGGTGTGTAGTCCGCCAACCCGCACTAGGCCAGCGTGGTGGACTATGGCCTAAACCCTCTCAATGGTAGAGGAGACCCGTGCTCAGCAGTGGGCGTATATGGGTTGATGAAGAAGAAGAAGAACATCGGCAGATAAATGACGAATAAAGGAATCATAGTATGATACCCAAATCTAACACCATTTATAATTTACATAGAATAATTTTAACAAGCCGACGTGGACTAATTTGGGCTCCGGTCGGACACAGCATGACTGATTCCACCCATTTGTCAGCGTTGGCTTATGAAATTAGATTATTGATAAGGTCTGCGATGATAACGAATTGGTACTGAGCCTGATTCGCTGCATTGTGTCCGACATTCGTCATGATTTGTGAAGCCTAGTTTGTGTTGGTTGTCTGAATTGCTTGTTTAAAACATGTGGGATATTTTTTGCCTCCTCAAGGTTTTGGATTGAATAATTTTAGAAATGATTTGAAGTGCAGATGTAATGAACGTAACTTGTTGTGATGTGGTTTCATGTCAATTTACAAATATCGAATTTGATTAGTTTTAAATTTACGGGTTTCTAAAATTGGTAAGGTAGGCTGCGTGCTCACAATGTGTCTTAAATAAGACCACATTTTTTAGTATTAGCCGTTCATGTAAAAATTATTTCCTCATAGTTATAAATATTCTACAGCCTACCAGGTAGTACTCAGTGGCGGTACTTCCATAGAAGCCCGAAAGCCCGACTTGCCTTACATAGTTCCGAATAACGAATTTAACGATTGTTTATTTATAAAATAACGCTATAAACGTGAATGTGAGTACTAACCGGTAGGTATTTATTAGTCCTACGTACCAAAAAAAAATATGCTGCTACTAAATAAACATTTGGGCTTGCCTTAGTTTGACACCCTAGGCACGCCACTGGTAGTACTATATAAGTATTCATTTTCTTCGCATAAATTATTAACTCGACATAAAATACATTTGTCCATGAGCGATAAAATGATATCTTATTCCACAACATTACGAGCCTAATATTCTAACTTCCTAGTCTACTGCTAAGACTATCAAGATTTGGATATTTCATCCCGTTTTTAATATACTCGTATCATTTTTGTAGTCAATCTCCCGAATGTTAATTCCAATAAAATTATATTAATACTCCAATATCGCGTAGAAACCCTGATGTGGACCAAAATCATATTACATTTGGGTAAAGAAATACGGGGAGTTGGAAGAATCCAATCGCAGGGAGATCATGTTTTAATTTCGCGAGGTTTCAAATTTTATGTGAAGATTGAGATTTATTTCCCCAACAATAATGGCCTGCGTATTTGCCTTTTGAAATATATTTTGATAACGGGAAGCTTTTATTATCAACCTTAATACTTCTTGTCTGTATGATCGTTATCGTAATCATCAACAGCCTCTGACACGTCCACCGCTGGACATAGGCCTCTCTAGTGCTTTATAACCGGGGATTATCGCGGGATTATTATTTATCGCGGGATCAAATGTAAAGAATTTTTAACCTCTTTTTATGATACTGACATACAACCCTAAACCAACAAATAATGATTGAACAGAGCGACTAATAGAAATAGATTAAACGAAAGTCATATGATAGGACTGAGCGAAAGTGGGGACCCATTCTCTATCCACCCCATCTAGATACAGGCATAAAGATATCAAAGATCCTACAAGCTAAGAGTAATTCCCCAGCAATCTCAAAGGTGAGAAATGGTGTAATAACCTCCGGGTCACTGCTCATTACTGTTAAGAAATCCATTCTTCCTTAAAAGCAACTTTTAGCTTCCATATTACACGTTTAATTTTTAATATTCTTTTCAGCGTTTCCCGGTGTTTACACGGTTGCTTACACTTTTTTATTAAATTAGATACGGTGTGGACATTTGCGTGGAATTAATTCGGAACGTAGACTTTTTATACCCAACGAAGCGACCGCTTGTGTTATGCTAAATACAGATAATACATACAGATTATCGTTTATTTTGAAAAGGGTAGCAGAGGGTATGTTTGTGGACCTAGGTTTCGTCAGTTAATTTAAGTTCTACATCATCAATGCCACTTAACATCAGGTGGCTCACTGGCTCGTTTGCCTCCTTTCCCATAAAAAAAAAAAAACATAGTAGGGGACTCTTATACAGGTGAGAGTGTTTAACCCTTAGTCCAACACGATAATGGCCTAGTACGGGTTAAAACTACTCTCCTAAGAAATTCCTCAGTACTTTTAGGAGTGTAGGTTTCATCATGATATTTTCCTATACCGTTAAAATAAGTGATAATAATCTATTATTAATACTCATATGATTTTGAAAAGTCAGAGGTGTGTGCTTCTTTGAACTTCTCTCTCGACCGTGCGCCTAAACCCAAATCCATGAGTACTTATTATGACTTCTGTTCCAAAATGATTTAGACAAAATTTGCTAAATTACACACATTTTTCAACACTCAAACAAAGAACTTTATAACTGTATTCTCGTGCGAGTTTTTATAGCCGCACCCTAATCTGCGCGCATTATAGGGCTAAATGCAAAATAAACGAATGCGAGGCTAACAGCAGAACTGCGTGATGTTCTATCTCGGGTTTTTATAATTAAAATAGACTTTAATGCCCATTATATGCTTCATAGCCTAGGCTAGATGGAAGGGAGTATGATATGAATATCTGACTTGTAAAAATAAGGCCGATTTGGAGTTATTGATAACGTATGGTTATGATTTAAGAATGCTATGACTTAACGGGAACTTATTTTATTATAATTTACTGGTGAGCTTAGTCAGTTTTTTATGCACATTTGTTTAAGCCACATTTAACAGTGGACGAGCCCATAGCCCAAAAGCGAAGCCCAAGAAACGTTAATTGCGTAAAGTCTAGCTTGTTTATTCTTTATTGTGGGGTTAGATATACTTACTTATACATATATTGTGGCTGTTATTTCCTTACATAAAAAAAGATCCAGGATTTTGTAATTCAGTGTGCATTATTGGTCTTCTACCGCCACTTAGCCTAACATTCCTAGAATTCGTGCTGATACTGAAAAATTCTTAAAGGATTGCCGCAAGAAGCGTAGCTTGCGAATCAAACAGTGTCCCCTCGACTTTTAACTGCAGGAACAATAACGTGATCCCACATACACAATCGCCTCGTAATTAATATGGATGTCTATAGAAAATTTTTGTCATCTTTATAGATGACAAAAATTAAATTAAGTAAAAACTTGTATTATTACAAGTTACCAAATCACAGGAGACGATCCCATTAAGGTTGCAGGCTATATTTTATAGAATAACCTAGATTCCAATTATAGTCTGTCTGGAGTAAGTAACTTAAGTCTCTCATGATACCTAAATCCTTTTTAGACATCTAATTCTAAATTGGTTACCGTTGGACAGAGTATTATTACATCACAATACAAAAGATTGAAATCTGAAATAGGACACCGAGGCTATATTAGTTTTTTGTTCAATTATTTTTATGACGATGTTTTTTGTACTTTAGATTTTTTCGGAGTAGATATCACGTCTTTGATATTTTTTCTCAAGCTTGGTGTTAAAAATCTTATGTTACATTGCTTAATGAAACAGTCTAGATTACTTGAGAGATGTAGGATATTTTACTATTTTCGAATTTTTTTTTTCATACTTTTTGCTAGTTGTGGATGTACCTAACTTCAGAAAGAAAACATCTTCAAACTACAATAAGTTAACAGTTACGCTGCTATGTACTACAAAGCTATTATATAATATTACAAACATACGATACAAATATTACACAATAACTAAAATGAAAGAATTTATATAAAATTTTACCCAAAACAAAAAATCAAATTACATCTACCTATCACCAAACACAATGTAAAAAACCAGAGTACTTAACCATCAATGTACAGCAAACGACGAAAATTTACTTGAAATCTGTTTCTATTCCCTTCCACCTCTCGGGCCCCATAATTCTCGCCCAGCAGAGCCGTATTATTTCCCTTCACCCCTCCCATTCAAGAGTGTTTATCTTGTAAGGCGACTTGATTTACGCAGCTTCCTCGTTCAACTGTTTATTTACTTTGCACTGGGGAGATGTGAGCTGCACATCAAATGCTGGCGAGATTTATGCGTCACACAGTCGAGCAAGACGTCAAGATTGGTAAATCCTGTTCACTTTATGCAAATAGATTTTTCAAGTTGTACTTTGGGATATGCTGATTTCTTTTTATCGTCGTTAGCCCACATATCGCACGCTTAAAAATATAGTGACCTAATTCAAAATTTTGTATTTTCACCTTCATACACTTTGTGATTAAATATATTCGGATTAAATAATAAAATTGTAATGGATGTAATGTAACTATTTAGTACACATATTTTTTTAACATAATGATGTTTTTTATATTTTCTACAAAATGTATTTGATGAAGTAAATTTTTTTTCCCATTTACTTAACTTAAACTCGGCTTTTTGAATTAGGTCACTATATTATTAAGCGTGCGATATGTACATTCTTGTTTATACCCCTCAGTGCTGGCCACGGGCCTCCTCTATAACTGAGAGGGTTTAGGCCTAAGTCCATCACGACTACGTGCTTATTTTTTTTTTGGTGCACAGATTTACTCGTGATGTTTTCATTTACCGCTAAAGTAAATTATATTTTGAAAAGTCAGAGGTGTGTGCCTCGGGTTTGAAGCGACCGAGGATTTCCTCGACCGTACGCCCAAATCTCGAGGCCATCACTACTTAGGATTGGTATTCGGTATGGTACACGGTTTCAAAATTCAAAGTCCGAAGTTTTAAAAACAGTGCATCATAACGAGCCGTGACAATGAATGTTCGATACGATTGTCAGTTATTTTGGATTCCGATGAAATCGATTGTCAATAGTTTCGGAAAGATCACGACGGTATCGCTAGACAGCACGTGTGGTTCTATTATAGAAAAGAGACACTGATTTAAATTAAAATATCTTGATATTATATTCGATATACCTACTGGCGATGCAATAAATTATATTTTACGATACATACCTTCCTTCTACAATACACAAATACGCTATCCTAAAATTTGTATTATATTATAAAGTTAAATTGCGATTGCTAATCTTGCTTGCGAAACACTAATTAAAATACAATCAAAATGCAAATCTTCTAAAACTATTGTGTAAGATACTTTAAATACATATTCAAGAACAGCATTAATCACGATATTCGACTAGTTCTTAAACTAATCCGGCGAACATTGACAATAGATTAATACCTCTCTTTATTACTGAAAATCTTTGTCCCGCAAGACGGATTGTCTTTCAATGCGCCGCTGAATAATTCATGAGTCTCATCGGAATTATGTCATTCAAGGCAAATATTTAATAATTCATCACTGTACTCAAAAATGGCAAAGTCTTTGCGGATTTATGGAATTTTTCATCGGAACCATTTACTTCGGATGTTTTAAGTTGGCCGGTTTGTTTCTGTAGCGTTGATTGTATGCATAATGTGTATGAATTTAGGGTTTTAAAAGAATCAGCATGATTATCATTAGTTCATACTCGTATCTGTGTCACTACTTGGTACGGACCTCCTCTACAACTAAGAATATTTGGGCATGCATTGAAGCCTTAATGCATGACGTTGGCCTAATGCGGGTTGGCGTACTAAACAACTCCTCACAATAATTTCATTTGTTCAAATAATGTTAAATACGCAGAGGTGTGTGCCTGGGGCTCGAAAACATCGAAGCCTGTACTAATTTAATAAGGATAGCAAAAAAATAAATATCAATTAACAAATAAATTTACCAATAAACTGATCACTGGTACAGAATAAGTTCGTTCATAACAGAGCGCCCACGAATTGAGCCATCACGAAAAATTCCCAATAGCTAAAACTTTACGCTTTTAAAAACCTATTGGAGAAGAAAATAAAAATTACTATACATATTAAAAAAGTTTAGAGGTCGTATTTGTGTACTGAATATTTAAAAAGTAATTTTACGTAAGGAACATCGATTGGGACGTCTGAAAGTTGAAACGGCTCTTTTAAGAACGTTCTATGTACAAACCTACATGATACAATTTACCTTATTTTCGGCACAAGGTCATCAATTTGAAATTAGAATTTTCTCGTTGTTGAAATATAAATGACGCGGAAAGTACTGGTTGGAAAATAAAAACCCTAAAAAGTATCTCCTTAGAATAAACAGTCATTTAGCGTTTCAAATTCTGTCTACAGATGAATAAAAGACGTATGTCCTGTATATAAGAAAACATTCTATTTCGACTTCAATGTAGTTACCTTTAAGGATCAGTGAGAAAATTATTTTCCATAAAATTTAAGGCACAGTGAAGTGACCACATTAGTACGTAGCGGCAAATATAGTAGGTGAAGGTGACAGTTTAATTAATAATATATACCTAAGGCTACTAGTGTCTAGTAATTAAAAGAATATCTAGTACCAAAAGACGATTATTATCAATCCCTAAATTGCGACAAAAAATCAGACACACAAATTCACTTCAACGTTACGATTCTTGTATTAAAACCCCAGACCTCCACAGTTAACTGAAAATATACGGTTAAGGTTACACAAAGGCTGTCTAGGTGTTATAAGAAAAAAGGTTATTTGATACTTGGCCCGAATGAAAGCAGATGGCCATCCTCTAGTCCTTTTACAAAGCTATTTGAAGCCTAAATTACACCGTTTGAAAGCCACAATTTCCTAAATGAGTCTTTATGGGTCGAAAGATTTTAGAAATTTTCTATTTCTCAATACACTTAGCAGTTTTTATGTTCTTTTTATTACACGGGTAAATAAAATTGGATTATTATTCGTATTCGTCCTATTGTATTAAAAGAGTTTCACTGACCAGAAAAATCTACAACAATCCTAACCAGTCCATTTCATCGCAGAAAACATCTGTCGTGGAATCTTAAGGTTCTGGGTTCGAATCCTAGGTCGGAGAAAGCATAATTGGGAATTCCATTACAAAATTCTCAGTATCAGAATGGAGTCTGGTGATGTGCTTGAACAACAGAAGTAAACTCCCTCCCGATGACGTGGGATGAAAATGCAATATTGCCGAAAAGTGGATGAAGAAATGCACCTCTGATTATAGAACAAATATAGATGTGAAATCCTATATATGCACAAAACACGGATAGTAAGGTAGTTAGAATGTTGATATCACACGAGTATTTGGCATTAAGTGCCTGTAATTAACACTTGCAACACACTAAATTTCTACAAATGGTCATCAGGCGATACATTTCCCTTTTCCCCTCATATCTTTCATCAAACCCGAAGTCTTTGAGCTCACTGCAAACAATCCAGTGTACGGTTAATGAGATAGGGTAGGACCACTGTTTCATATAAGGCCAATGTGATGCAACAACAGTCTTTTTATCGCCCCATTTACGTTTTCTAGGCTTAATGATGGAGCTCTCATTGATGAAGATATTGAATTTTAAGTGATTAATAAGGTTTGGAGAAAACATAATATTTTTTGAAGTGTAAGCAAAACTTGAATGATAAAATAGTTCTTTTTTGAAAATCCTGACATTAAAAACAACACTTTCATCGTGTAATCACAAAAGGCTTGTCTAGACTTGTCTTGATGTAATTTTTGCGTATTTTTAGATATTGTGCTAGCACTTAGAATTTTCTAATAGGAAACTTAACAGCACTATTTGAAATCGAACCACCAACCAAGCAGTTGAATAGTAAAAGCATACTTACTAACTGACTAGCGGAATTCCTCAATTAAAATCAAATAATATAGGAAAAAGACCTTTTCCGTACCCAATTCTTTGCAATCTGTAAAGATAGGTCGTGCTGATACAATTTTAAGCTTATCGCTTGTTCCCTTGTTTGTGTACATGAACTACTGCAAACAGACAACAGGTGCGGACCGACTTGTAAAATAAATCCGTCTTAATATGATTTACGCGGGAAGTTAAACTGTTCGGCGGTTGCTAAGTAGCTTCATGCGTAGTTTGGAGCAATGGCGGTACTCGCATACAAACCCAAAGGCTCTGCTTACCTTAAAAAACACCGAATAATAAGTCTTCTAATTTGTAATATTCACCATACTTTTATTCGTTGATGAAAGTGAAATAGTACTGACATTAAATACGAATACGTACAATTTGCTTGACCCGTCAGCAACTGTTCGGAAATGGTAATTATTTTTAAGATGTGATTATTAGGAAAACGCAAAAAAAAATGTCGGGATTTTTTAAAGCCCCGGTATTTGTAACCACCGCAGCTACTGCCTTAGTTTTCAATCACAGTCTTAAACATTATGTATAAAGAAATTAAGAAGTGTTATTAAATGGAGTTTTATGAACAACTAAGTCGATTGGTACATCCCTCAGTCTTATTTAAATTAAATGAACTTCAACAAACGCAGTGTTTGTATTGGCTTCTATTTAAGTTCCGAGCTTCACCATTCCGTAGTCTTTTGTTGGCGCAGAGAATTATAAAACTTAAAGCTGTTTAATTCAATGCTCTTTTGAATGTAAATATACCAATCGCTCACATTATCTCAATCCTGTATTACGATATCGGTCTCATGTCATAGATATTAAAAATTTGGTTTAACTTTAAGAAATACTTATTATAAAATAAACAGGTTTCGAAGAATTATGGTCGAAGTAGGTAGAGTCCTGTATGTTTATAAATACATAAATAATAAATACACCTACCAGTCTCTTATATAATTCTGACCTCATAATAGAATATTTGTCCTATTATGGGCATTATCATCAGGCATTACGATAGATTTTTGCGTCTAACAAAAACCCAAACAAAATATTTATGGATATCGAACCCGCAGCCTCTTGGTTCCTTTGCTATTTAGCCAACTGCGCCACAGAGCTATCTATTACAGTTACCTTTTATGCCAGGATAACGAAAAATATTTCATTTGAATCTGGACTAATTTTTAAATTCCACGCATATATAGTTTCGAGCAAAGAGTATTAAATCCATAAAGTGTCATGACCATTATTCGTTTAATATTCTTTGCAGGGGATTTAATCGAAAAATATTCCAAACACCTGTAATTGATTAAATCAGGGATAAATCAGGGAGTCGGTCGGCCAGGAACAACGAAGGCAGGTATTAAAAGTTTATACTTCTGTTAGGATTTATTGAAATGTTCCCGTCTAGTTTTATCTGAGGGAATTAAATCTCAACGCTTTATTAATAAAAGTATATTGTGCTGTATATACATTTACATCTTCGTCGCTTCAATGTCTTTTGATTTCTTGAAAAATAGAAAAAAATCTCTCTATGGTACACGTAATCAAAATAATAAGAATTAATTTGAAATAATAATTTCTTTCACACTGACAAGAGATTTTCCCCTTCTTTTATCTGTTATTTTTTTATTAATATTACGCATCGGCGTTCCTGGGGTCCAGATACTAATTAAAAAAAGCCTTTATTATTTTTTTATAAAAGGTAACGACAGCAAAAATTGATTGTAGAAAAACGAGTAGACACAATTTTCCACCGGTACCACAGTATATTTGAATAATAAAATATTTGGCTTTGAAACTAGTGCCTTATACTAAAGCCTTTGCAAGACCCAAAGGAAATTTTGCTTTGAAGCAATAACCAAGTGTGACAGGCGGCGTATTCCCGCAGTGGATCTAAATTGGTCTGAAACTGAAAGAAATCTGAAGGACGGTTGTCGCGTGTATTTTAGATCTCAGCTGACCTCACTGCAGTAGTGTTTTGCGGTGAATTTAAAGCACTTTGAGATGCTAATGGGGATTTAAATGTATTTATGGAGATAAAACGATCTAGGTTATACTATATCTTCTTCTTCATCAACCCATATTCGCCCACTGCTGAGCACGGGTCTCCTCTACCATTGAGAGGGTTATACTATATAAGGATGTATTTAGACCATGATCGAAAACGAAGGCAGGTAACAGGTGAGGTCATTACAAACTCCCTATTTTCAAAGAAAATCCTGACAAAAACAAAATTGACGTTTTCCAAAAAAAACTGCATATATTTTCGACCTAAAGTTATTAAAATTGTCATCAGCAAAAATACTAGTTAATAATTTATTCTCCAAAATAATTACGTTGGAAGATCAATGTTCAGGCTCAAAAAATGTTCGCACAAACCCTAATTTAATAATATCACGAAATAAAACCAGCCAGGATCATTCCACTCAATAAAGGCCAGAAAAAAAAGTTTATAAGAAGTCGTCCAGTAAATCTCTTGTGGCAAGTTGGGCTGAAGCTACCTGACCAACTTCGGCTGTACGCAGAGTTTGTAATTCATGAGCCGTGTTGGTGCCAATATTGGAGGCAAGTTTTGATGAAATGTTGGCCCAACTTTATGGCGCAAAGAATCGTAAAATTTGGACGTATTCAGTTCTTTACTGTGTTATCTGATATTATATTTCTTGCGCTGTCGAGGCTTAGGTTTTGGTCTAGTGTTACGTAAAATCGTGTAATGTTAGGCTTTATCAAAAGCAAAAGATATACTTATCCGTCATTATGGCGGCCGATTGGTCACTTGTTTATTGAATACCACGGAACCATATTATTGTCAACCTTATATAATAACTTTTTACTTATTATCGTTATCAGCAGGTATACACACTTCTTACAACTGGCCACGGGCCTCTTCTGCCATTGTGAGGGTCTAGGCCTTAGTCCATCACGCTGGCCTAGTGCGAGTTGCTATTTTAACTAACCCTCACTAAGTAACAATTAACCAGGATTCATTATTTTAGTCAATGTAACTACAATGCAAATATTGTTTTCTATTCTCCTGCCAAGATTTTACTGCATGTTCGGTATCAGAAGCACCGCATTTGCACTCAATATTTACACATTTGTCATTTCGGTGAACACTCTACACATTTTATTTTACAACTTCACTTCCGCATGTCGTGTCGCTATGAAACGTGCCTCAATTTTTAAGTCGAAATGTGAGTAACAACGCTATGTAAGCAGAAAATGTGTCACGCTACTATTTCGATGAGATTACCAACTGACGTTTGGTTTGAATCCAAAATATCTAATATTGGCAACTGCTTTATTATTCTCAAGTCATGGCACAGTTTTCCGTCGGAAAATCTAGTATTGGGTTTTCTTGTTAATAGAAGAAAAACCCATTCTAATGAATGAGATGCTACAATTTGGATAAACTGCTAAATCTAATCTAAGCAAAGCTATAAATGTGGCAATCGGCTTGCTTGCAGAAATTTCTACCCCTTCGGGGAATAAAGGCACGAAGGTATGTATGTATGTAAGTAACGATACTTGTGTGTTTAAGAATTATAGTAAATATGTAAATTATATTAACCAAATAAACCTAACACAGAAAACACAAAAAAATCCAACAATTCTCTCTCATCTGCAGTTTGAGCAATTCATCTCCGTTGAGGATGACATTAAAATAAAATAAAAACCCAAGGAGCTGAAGGTTACAAAAAGTCGGCGCGAGGTCGGCCAGACCCTAATAAGGCTGAAAGGTCTAGATTCAGGGCTGGCCGACAACAGAATATTCATGAATTGTACATAATTACTATGCAAGAATTAGGTACTCCTTTCTACGCTGTATTTAAATACGTTTGTTCAAGATTTTGTGATGTTTCGATTTTCAAGACTTGGCGACGGAACGTAATCTCCACCTTCACGGCAATTTACTATGACTCTCACAATGTAAACTGTTTAGGCTGGAACAAAGCGCTTTTGAATAAATTATCAGTTTTCGGCCCGAGAAATTTCGATTAAACAGACTCTAGAAGGTAATACTCTGTTGACAGCTTTAATTGCGCATGTTTTCAGAAATCGTGCTTTGAGCTACAAGCTACTGTTTCTATCCTGTAAATGTAAAAAGTATTTCATTTTTAATACAAATGAAAAAAGAAACTTCTCGTTTTACAAATATCCAAAAAAACACACAACACTAATTAATATTTTTAGTATCAACAGGAATGCTGGTAATAAAATTAAAATAATTTAACTCTGACGATCCTCTCTTTTCGAGTTGAAGGAAATGCCTACAATTGTCTCATCGCAAAAAATATTAAATAAAAATAACCTTGCCACATCAATTTTCATTCAAACCACACCTGAGCTGAACAATTAAAATGCCTAGCAAGGAACCCCCAAAACTTTAAATTGCGCATCGGTTTTGTGCGTTTATTTAAATTATTTGTAGTTTCCAACCCTAGTCCTCAGGTGTGGGTGCAATTAGCAGCCCCACAGCGGACAGATGCTCGCTGCAGACCACAAACCAACTTTAGGGCGAGACAATTTTACGGGCTTTCACGTAGGATTTTACGAATACCGTATATTGAAACGTGTTATCTAATGGAAGAAAGGCATAAATTATTTATTTTACTAACTTGAGAACTTATCGTGGTAAGGTCCGATCGTGGTGTGAAATGGCAGAATGTAATTCGTAGATGGACAATGACGTCTCATTCCAAGTTTCTTTGTCAGCGTCATTTTTATCAAAACTTGTATAAAATATGCATAGTTACATAAATATTGCAACATGAATATCAACAAGTATTGTGGATCACACAAACATTTGTTTCGGTGCGGGGATCGAACCAACGGGCTCAGGTTTCGAAAGCTAGTGCTTAGCCAACTCCGCCCCAGAGCTATGAAAGTAAAAAATTATCTCAATTTTGCTCTGGAATGTGATATTGTTGAAGCTTGATAGAAACTCACAGATTCCAACAATTATCTCGAGGTCAAGTTCGGCAAATAACTCTCAAACCGATAAGTTCCGTCGGAATAGCATTCAAATTTCACCTAAATATTTGTCTCAATGCCATTTCACCTCTAATATCTCAATGAAAATTGACATAATCATGGGCTGATTCTTGTACTCAATAAGAGAATTTGGCATAGATCTAGGTATGTCGACTTAGTATTCAAGTCATTAACTGAATATCCGCCTGTAATGCATATGTATGTGGCTCACAGTATAGTCCTTGGCGCGAATCCAGTGCAGTGCGGCTAAGCAATATTAGCTGCTGGTTTTGGATGACCACTATAGGTTTTAATTATAAAATCGAATGATAATTAAGTACCTATAGAACATACCAGTGGTGGTACTTCGATTTCGATCGAATTCATTCTTCAAATTCTTAGTTGTTATTTAATAAAAACTATATGACATACTAGCGACCCGCCCCGGCTTCGCTCGGGTGCAATGCTGATATTGAATGTATCATCATTCTCCTGCCCTGATCCCAAATGTTTTGTTCTTCCTTCCTGTGTGGAAGATATTGAATGTATGTTATCATCAATATAAACCTTCCTCTTTAATCACTCTATCTATTAAACAAAACTGCATCAAAATCCGTTGCGTAGTTTCAAAGATTTAAGCATACAAAGGGACATAGGGACAGAGAAAGCGACTTTGTTTTATACTATGTAGTGATAGTGATGAATTAAAATATCTTACATGATTACCCCATATACGTCTTACTACTGAGCACGATCTTCAATTGACATTGAGAGGGTTTAGGCAACCACCACGCTGACCAAATGCGGGTTGGTGGGTTACACATCTAAAAAATTCCTAAATTTTAAGTGTGCAGGTTTCATCACCTAGTTTTCCTTCACCGTTCAAGCAAGTTATAGGTGAGTGCCTTGGGCTTGAACTCGCGACCACTAAGATTCTCAACCTTGCTTCTAAACCTCGAAGCCATTGCTTTACCTCATAAACCATCGAATACTTAATTTTCATATTTTAAGCCTGTACCGAAATTCCTTCCATCCAACCATAGTTTCATCATCAATCATATCCTTATCATTTGTTTTGTTTTTTGCATCTTTATCGCAGGTTAACTTTTCAATTTTAATACTCGTTTACTCACAGTCCATTAGGGCCCCTGTTGGGCCGGTGCTGCGTGATGGATGGGCCGCGCTGCGTGGACAGCCACAAATAACATTTCGATGGTAATGACTGATGACGTTGTTGCCGCTTCTAGTAATGGTATTTAGCGTTTCGTATTTGTTATTATGTTAGGGCATTGTTTAGAAACGCTAGGGTTTGTAAGCAGAATTTTGGATTTTTTATGCTATTTTTTAGACATACTCCATAGCAGGGCACATGTTTTACCCAATGGCAATTCTGGAAATCATACATTAATAGCTTCTATTTGGTTTTCGTAGAACGGGTAGCGCCAGTCCCACATAATGGGGAGAGAGCCTGTTGCCGTTTTTCAAATCCATTTCCTAATTGTGTGCTACTACTAAGAGTTTTCAAATGACAATACTCAATACCACGACAATATGTTACACGAGTCTCAATACGTGCTTATTGGCAAATACGCTCAATTTCGGGCCGTATTATTATTTATTAACTATTGGCACAACACCAACCTCGTACCGTACTAAAATCCAGCAATTGGAACTTCGCTCACGATTCGGCGACGCAATATTTTTTCAAATTTAAAACTAAAAGCTTCACGTCGTTACGGATTGGGCGATAGAAAGCCGTGCCGAAATCCCGTATTTAGCCGTCAAATATGATGACGGCATGCACTTTTAGAATTATGGAAGTAACACGGACAGTTCAGTGCACGCGAAAATTGGTTTCGAGGTTTATGTGTGGGAATTTAGTTTTTCCAGCTATTGTGGCTGAGTGCGTTGGAAATTTTATACGCGTTTCATAGCACGCGGAGATGGATATGAAATCGCGCGTGCTTTGTTTTGGAACAGCGGAGAACTGGGCGTGTTTTTATATTTCGATATTTCACCGGGTTATGTGGAATGGCACTTTTAGCAATATTAGTTTGAAAGGTTCTAAATCATTTCAGATCATAATAATTATTTGTATAAATGTTCTTCTCATCTTCACTAGTCTGTATTACCTATTGAATTAGTGGCATGGTCAAGCTGCAGTCACATTTGAGTTACTACTTTAATAATACTTTAATAAAATGACGAAGTACAAAAGAGCCTTCTTCTTATTCAATACTTAATTGCGTGCCGCTGCTAAACTTCCTAAAAAATATATCACTTTTAACAGTTCAAGAATCTTCAGAAATCAAAAATCCTTCGCTTTAGACTTATACCGCAGAACCAACTATGTATTCGACTAATAAACAATAAAACTACTAAACCAACATACTTACAACAGATTCAAAACAAAATTACAAATTTAAATCGTCCAGCTCAACAAAACGAGGAGTTGAGAAGAGTCAACAGTTTTCTAATCAACATTTGCAACAAGTTAACGGTGTTTTTGTCCAGTTGCCGTGGGCGGTGCTGATTAACCAAGTTGCGAGTTGTGCAACTTGTGCTGGCGACAGTTTGGCTTATGGCAAATTTATGGAGCTGGGCTAACCGGCGCTTGCGTAAGTTTGCCTCATAAATGGAAAATGCTCCACAACTGCAGCATTGTTGACCTATTACGGTCTAATGTGGAATGTTACGATAGTTTGAAATGCTTATATAAATAAATAAATAAATACACCTAACAGTCACATACATAGCTCTGACCCCACACTAGGTTCCAAGACCTGTGTCTTGGGTATCAGACATTACGAGAGACTTTTTCGGTGTCACAAACACCCAGACCCGAAACAAACATTTGTCTCGGTGCGGGGATCGAACCCGAGGCCTCTCGTTTCGCAAGCTGGTGTCTAGCCAACGGCTGTAAAAACTTTCCTCGAGTATCGGAGCGATAGTTCGTAGTAATGAAGTATGATATAGTCCCTGGTTACGTAAGACTTGAATTTAAGTCATCAGCAACATCAGCACATATAGGAATTGTCTTACTGCTGAGTACGAGTTTTCTCTACCATTGAAAAAGTTTAAGCCATAATCCATCACGCTGACCTTGTGCGCGTTGGGGGACTACACACATAAGAAGTTCGTTAGAGATTTTTAGGTGTGCAGGTTTCATCAAGATGTTTTCCGTCAAAGTTGAAGTAATAATTCTAAGTGATAATTCATGCTGAATACACACATAACCTCGAAAGGTTACGTGTGTCCCGGGGATTTGAATCCGCAACCGCTGAGATTTTAAATGGCACGCCTAAACCTCTAGGCCATCACTGCTTACCTTCATTAGCTTGTTGATATGGTTCACTTCATTTTTAATCATAATCTTGATGCCTCGATATCAGTGTTCAGAATTGTTCAACCTTGTGATTGAGAGGGGTAAGAATTAGCCCATCATGCTTATTGAAAGAACATGCTTACAAATGCTAGCCCCCTTACCTGGAAGAACCTTTGAGCGAGCAGATTCTCTCAACATACTTTCTTTCATCGCGATTCATTGGCAAAAAGAGTTCATTTCATATGAAACTCCGGCAGCAACACGAAATATTTTTTTCTTCTGGTTCTTATATCTTCTTCTTCTTCATCAACCCATATACGCCCACTGCTGAGCACGGGTCTCCTCTACCATTGAGAGGGTTTAGGCCATAGTCCGCCACGCTGGCTGGGTTGGCGGACTACACACCTAAGAAATTCCTAAGAACTCTTAGGTGTGCAGGTTTTATCACGATGTTTTCCTTCACCGTTAAAGCAAGTAATAATTCAATGTGAATACACACATAGCTTCGAAAAGTCAGAGGTGTGTGCCTGGGGTTCGAACCCGCGACCGCCGAGATTGTCGACCGCGCGCCCAAACCTCGAGGCCATCACTGCCACTGGTTCTTATATGTGTACTGATAATGTTGTTATTAGTTTAATTAAATATTATAATGTCATACGACAAAAACTGTAGAAACAATCCACTTAACAATTAACTCACTATATAATAAATAAATAAATAATAAATAAATACACCCAACAGTCACATACATAGTCCTGACCCCACACTAAGATACGAGTCTTGTGTCGTGGGTATCAGAAACTACGAGGGACTTTTCGGTCTCACAAACACCCAGAACCGAGAAAAATATTTGTGGATCACACAAACATTTTTCTCGGTGCGGGGATCGAACCCGCGGCCGCTCGTTTCGCAAACTGGTGTCTAGCCAACTGCGCCACGGGGCTGTCAATATCATACAGAAGTATAACACAGAAATTTCATCAGCAATTCTATGATATGTTTTATAGAGTTGGTTTTTAATGGATTCCTTAAACTATGTCAGGTATGTATAGTATAAACTAAATTATCAGCCTCTACTCACCAACACGGGACTAAAAGCAGAACTATAGCATTCTAAAAGTTTATGCCGCAGCGTCCACGCCAGCTCACATGTAAACGACGTCTAATTTAAAAGCGTAGTCACATGCCGCGGAAATTTAGAATTATTTCAGTGCGTGCGTGACTGGAATCGCGAAATCCGACCGGGAATTAGTGGGTGCCGTAGAAATGTGCGGTAAAGCCAAACGACATGTGGCTCCGCGGAATTTACGAGTAGATTAAATTGAAATTCAAATTATCAATCACACATATATGTATATTACTAAAAAATTATGTATGTACTAACGGAGTATGTAGTCAACATAGGTGTATTTTTACATCTATCTCGTCATCTCTAGATGAATCTCTATCATCTGTAAATGATGAAGTTATTGTAGTTTAATTCATTTCATATACGATGCTGAATCTAACATCATAAGCAAATTAATTAATCTATCGGTAATTCCTATCATCAAAAATTTCACCATCATGAGCCCATGTACATTCTACTGCTGGTCACAGGCCTCTTATACCATTGGGAAGCCTTAGTCCACCACACTATCTTAGTGTAATTTTCTCACTATATTGTTTAGGACAGGTTGCGGACTATAGGTTTTTATTACGACAATAATGCTAGAAATTTATCCATTAGTTCTGATTACGACAAAACATTTTCTGTTCAAGAATTACAATTTCATTTCCCCTTATAAATAGAAACACCACTATTTGTATCAAACCAAATATTACCAACACAAACAACTAAACTAAGACAAACAAGTAAACATCGGAAGCCTCCGTTCCACCCTGATTCTTATTTGTTGATGTACGCGCGTCATTTGTCGGGGAAATAGGTCGTGTGCTGATTAATATCACCTTTATTACGTGTATTAATGTGTTAAGTTGTCTGTGCGTCCCTGAAGATTAATTGTCGGAGTATTCATTGTGTGGGACGATAATAAAAATAAGAAGCGGACTGTAGCTTACAAACTGGTATATTTAAATTAACAAGGAAATAGACGCGGAGTGGCTTATCGGTCGCAGTGAAAATATGTGAGTGCCAATGGCCGGTGATGCGCGGGCGCCCCTGCGCCCCGCGCCTCCGTCCCCCTACTCCCCCCGGTCGATTGCGATGGCCAATCAGTGCTTGGACATGCTCCCGGGGTTGAAGTAGGCTTCAAAGTTGTCTTCCACAGGCAGAGGACAAATATTATTCCATGCCCTGCGAATTATGCCCTTTGCTGTCTTTATGTCCGCCACACGGTTGATTCCATCAACTCCAGGAAACACCATCTCGACTCGTCCAAGGGTCCAGAGCAGCGGAGGAGCCGTCTTATCCTTGATAAGAACAAGTGTGTTTGGCATCAAGTCCTTCTTACCACGATGCCACTTAGTTTTCTGTTGAAGTGTGTAAATATAATCATTAGAATATCTTCGCCAAAAATGTTGTTTAACGAGTTCCACTCGTTTGAAACATTGCATTTGATTGATGTTTATCTTCTCGGATATCTGTGGATTTGGCACGGAAGTTAGAGTACGACCAATTAGAAAATGAGATGGAGTTAAAGCTGATAGATCTGCAGGGTCTGATGAAAGTGGGGTTAACGGTCTCGAATTTAGTATAGCTTCAATTTGGGCTAAACAAGTAAGCATTTCTTCGTACGTAAAGTGAGTTAAATTTATTATACGTCTTAAATGGAATTTAGTGGACCGAACAGCAGCTTCTGCCATACCATTAAAATGTGGAGAGTAAGCTGCAGAAAATAGAAATTTGATACCTTCATCGGCTAGCTTAGAAGATATATTAGACTCATTTAATAAAGTTTGAATTTCATTACGTGCTCCGACAAAATTAGTGCCATTATCCGATGTTATAGATTGTGGCTTTCCACGGCGTGCCATAAACCGGTGAAGAGCCGCTAGATACGCCTCTGTGCTTAGTTCTGTAACCAATTCTATATGAACAGCCTTGACTGCTTGGCAAACAAAAATACACAGATAAGACTTGATCAACTTACAGCCGCGACCTTTCTTATTAGCTATCATCACTGGCCCGGCGTAGTCCACAGAAACATGTAAAAAAGGAAATTCTAACATAGTTCTATTCTCGGGTAATTGTCCCATGATTGGTTGACAAGTAGTAGCCTTGTATCTAAAACATTTAACACATGTTTTTACTATGTACTTCGCTAGGTTTCGTCCCCCTAGTGGCCAATAAGTTTGTCTAATGTTGGACAATAAACATTGTGGTCCAGCATGTAATAGTTTAATATGTTGTGATCGAAATAATAGTTTTGTGAAATAATGTTTACTGCATATTATTATTGGGTGTTTCTGATCATAAAAGTAAGGCGAGTTTTCGAGCCTGCCACCTACTCTTATAATAACTTGTGAATCAATGAAAGGTGATAGAGATATTAACCGATTCTTATGTGGTAGCGGCTTATTTAATTGTATGATTGAATATTCTTCAGCAAACATTTCTAATTGAGATTGTTTCAATATAGCTGTCAAAGCATTTTGAATTTCTGTGTTTGATAGGATACTTAATATTTTATTATGTTTATTTTTGCAATTATGAATAAATCTGTAAATATAGGCTACGGTATGAATTAATCTATTAAAATTAGAATATTTATGAATTAATAATGAGATAGGATTGATTTGTTTACTTGATTCCTGTGCAATATGACATATCACCTCAGGAAGATTACATTTATTCGATATATTGGGCATTTTAGGCCACAAATCGGGAGATTTTAGTAAAAATGTCGGACCTGACCACCATAGATTTAAATTGCTGATTTGATCAGCCTTCACCCCGCGAGAAACGAGGTCTGCCGGGTTATCCAGAGAAGGTACGTAGCCCCAGCCTGTCGTATTTTCATTAATTTCATTTATACGATTTCGAACTAACGGTTTCAATTTATTAACAGGAGTAGCAAGCCAACCAAGTACAATGGTGGAGTCGCACCAGAATCTGCAAACAGCCCGCAATGTGATGGAGTTCAGTATTTTAGTACACAATCTTGTTGCTAAAAGAGCTGCACACAGTTCTAGTCGGGGCATGGTCGTAGGATTGAGAGGAGCTACTTTATTTTTGGATGCTATTAACTGGACATGTACAGAGCCATCTAAGTTAGTAGAACGAGCATAGATACACGCTCCGTATGCTAGTTCTGAGGCGTCTGAAAATATGTGAAGCTCAATACTATCACTATGGTTTTTTAGAAACCATCTTGGAATTTTGATATTATTTAAATAAGTCAATTTGTCAGAAAAATTTGTCCAAAGCTGATTTATATCAAATGGAATATCATCATCCCAACCAATTTTACATGACCATAATTTTTGCATTATGATTTTTGCCTCAATTATTACTGGACCTAATAGGCCTAGTGGATCAAATATCTGACTAACTAGTGATAAAATATGTCGTTTTGTAATTGTTTTAGGTATATTAATATTTATTGAAAAGGTTAACAAATCAGAATCACATAACCAATATAGACCTAGAGTTTTAGATGTGGAAATATTATCGGAAAGTTGTAGGATACTATTATTATTTAAACTTGAATCATTGCTAATTTTTCTTAAAATTTCTGGATCGTTAGATTTTAATTTTCGTAAATTAAATTTAGCTGCAGATAATACTGACATCAATCCTTTACACGACTTAATAGTACTTTCCTTTTGTGATCCTCCTCCGAAATAATCATCTATATAAAAATCATGTAGTAGGGCGTGTTTTATGTTTGTGTCTGTGACGTCATTAGCTAAACTAGTTAGACATTTTGTAGCAAGATAGGGACTTGATGCCATCCCATACGTTAAAGTATTTAAAGTATATGCTTTAATGGGTTAAGAAGATGAAGAACGATATATTATTTGTTGTAAATGTCGTTGAGATGAATTTAGTTCAATGCAACGATACATTTTCTCAATGTCTCCAGAAATAACATATTTGTGTTGACGGAAACGAATTAAAATAGAGAATAAATCATCTTGCACTGTAGGTCCAATCATTTGTAAATCGTTTAGTGATAGACCTGATGTTGTTTTTGCCGAGGCATCAAAAACAACTCGCAACTTGGTAGTTGTGCTCGATTCTTTAAGTACACCGTGATGCGGCAAATAATAATTTATTGAATTAGTAAAATTAATATTAAATTTTGTGCTCTCTGACATATGACCAAGGTTTTCATATTCTTTTAAGAAATCTAGATAACTTTGTTTGTAATTGGAATTTTTTTGAAAGCGACGTTCTAGCGAGAAGAATCTAGTTTTAGCTAATACGTACGAGTTACCTAATTCGCAAGGGTCGCGTTTGAAAGGTATTTTTACCACAAACCGACCATCAGATTTCCTATACGTATTTAAACGAAAATGTTCCTCACAAGCACGCTCTTCGCTTGTTAAAGAATATTGAGCACTAATGTTGTCTAATTCCCAAAAACGTGTTAACTGTTCATCATTAAGAAAATTACATTGATGCTGTATAGAAGCAGTATTAGATTGTGCTACTATGTAGCCTGACACTAGCCAACCCAGTTTTGTTTCGTAAAGCTTAGGTTGTCTTTTGCCTGGGTTGATAGAGTTAGTGCATAAGACGTTCCAAAAGACTTCTGCGCCTACTAATAAGTCTATTGCTGATGGAATATTATAATTAGGATCAGCTAGTTGTACGCCGTTTGGAATTGATATATGGCTGACGTCAACTAACGTAGATGGCAATAATTTTGTAATTGTAGGTAAAATTAGACAATTTAAATCGACCTGATAGTTACAATTTAAAGATTTGATTGTTACTTTACAAGATTGTGTACTATTGCAGGCTTGATTGCCGATACCTGATACTCTGGAGAACGCATCCCTCCTGGATAGACCCAACTTGTTGCATAGATCCTGCGTGATGAAGTTAGCAGTGCTGCCATTGTCAAGTAGAATCCTTGCCAAATGGTGGCCACCACGGCTATCATAGACTCGCACCAACGCTGTGGATAGAAGTATATTGGGAGAAGTAGTGTACTGTGTGTTATTGTTTGAAAATGAAGGATTGTAGCTTTGGGGGTTATTGATTATATTAGATTGTAAAGTTACGTTTTCCACTATAGGAGAAATTGAAGTAGTTGCTTTATTGTCGCAATGAAGAAGCGTATTATGTTTTAATTTACAATAGCGGCAATGAGATAGGCGACATTTTGAAGGCGAATGGCCTGATCGCAAACAATTAGAACATAAATTAAGTTCTTGTACTTTAGCAATACGATCTTCTATTGATAAGGCCTTAAATTTATCACAAGAAAATAAATAATGTTCACCTCTACAATACACGCACTTATTTTGGTATGTTGATGTAATATGTCTGTCATTGGAAACCGTTATAAAACTTTTAGATTTATGTTGTTCTGATCTAGTATTTTTCATTTTATTATCTTCCAAGGTCTCCAATAAATCAGCCCTATTACTTATAAATAAAGAAAATTGTGCCAATGTAGGAAGATCTGATAGCATGCCGCGTTTTTCTTCCCAATGGCGAGCCGTTGTGGTATCTAACTTAGAAGACATCATATATATGATTAATGTGTCCCAGTGCTCCGTAGGTTGTTTTAATGATTTTAATGCTCGAATATTTTTATTGGTGATATCAACAAGATTACGTAATGAGGTACTACATTCTTTAGAAATAGGATTTACATTAAATAACGCTTGTACATGATTGTTTACAAGAAGCTTTGGGTTATGGTATCTCTCACACAAGAGATCCCAAGCTGTTGCATAATTATCCTGTGTAAAATCTATGTTCCTAATTATATCGGCCGCACTTCCATGTAAGGAAGCCCGGAGATAATGAAACTTGCTAATATTATCAATATCAGAATTAATATGTATCATTGACAAAAATGTTTCTTTGAACTCAAGCCAGTGTTGATAGCTACCATTGAATTTAGGAATATTAATTTTAGGTAAATTGAATTTATTATGTTGACAAGTCCCACCTGTATTTGCGACGTCACAGCTGGCCAGCGGACCTGAGCGTTGCTTACAAATGTTATCCATTTTGTCGGAGCTCGTACGTAGTATTTTTTGTGCTATAGATATAAGGCTATAATATTGATCTTCAAATATTTTTCGTTCGGTATATTGTTCGTCAGGTGAATCGACTAACACCTCAATCTCAGTCTGTAAGGAATCAAACTCAGTAATAAGATTTTGTATTCTAGACAGTCGAATCTGTAACTCACCGGCATGTACTTCGTTAAGAATTTCATAAGACCTACAAACATCGACGTATGTTTCAAACTGCGTAAGCTTAGCTTTCATGGACCCTTTAACTCTATTTAACTTACGTAATTTTTGAACAGATTCTTCAGACATTGTAATAGTAATGAATTATTTAAACTAATACGATTATATTTTACTAAATTAACTAAAATATCGGTGAGAAAAAAATAAAAAAATTGGGGGGTAGAAAAAAAATATTGTACGAAGAAGCTATTTTTATGGAAATTGATCGTAATAATTGGAACGAACTCACAACTCCGGCCGTTTTACCACAATAATCCTTAGTCCTTTAGTTGGTTGATATTGTGACATCCAGATAGCATTGAAGTTTCGTTAATTTTGGTTTCCAATCTGTAGGTTTCTTGGGTGACTCCTTGGTAGATATTTTACTCCAATAATACTCCTCCAATTGCGCGTCTTCTTGTTATTCTCGGTAGAAGGACCAATGTTTGGGACGTTAATAAAAATAAGAAGCGGACTGTAGCTTACAAACTGGTATATTTAAATTAACAAGGAAATAGACGCGGAGTGGCTTATCGGTCGCAGTGAAAATATGTGAGTGCCAATGGCCGGTGTTGCGCGGGCGCCCCTGCGCCCCGCGCCTCCGTCCCCCTACTCCCCCCGGTCGATTGCGATGGCCAATCAGTGCTTGGACATTCATTTGATTTCGTTGACAGATGTAGCACTAACGACTTTATACACGGCAAGAAGACGAGGAATTTTGGGCATCGTGTACAAAAAATAATGAAACATACTTTCCCCCATATTCCAGAAAAATAGAGGTTATTTCTGTCCTTTATTTATGTTTTAGTATGCCTTTTAAGGCTTCTAGTGGCTCCTAAATCATCATCTTTGATGATTTTTGTTGTATTGTGGGTGTTCATGGGCGGTGATAACCACTCATCATTAGGTGTTTCACTTGCTCGTTTCCCATAACTACATTATTTATAAATCCATAAATGAAATTAGTTAAGATAAAACCAATACCAAACTTGTACTAAGTGAAGTAGAACAGCTGGAGACAGAAGTGAATAATTACTTAGTAGAATAAAACTTCCTAGAAATAGTTGACGAAGTTGCTGAAACAAAAAACGATCATCAGCTAGAAAATTTCATAAATTAAACTCGGTAATTGGCGTCAGCTCTCCCAGTGACAGCCAGGGTAGGCCATTAGCACGCAGCAACACTAGGCGTGATCGATAGCATCATTAAGCTATTGCGAGAGGGGGCGGGCAGTGAAACTTTTTAACTCGTTTACAGATCGCCCATGAAGTGTTGCAAAGTTACAAGAAGTTTTAATTGATTGAAAACATTAAGTTTCAGTGTATCTAGATGTTGGAGTTATGTATTATTTCCTGATGGATTTTGCGTTGCATTGAATTAAACATGCATTAAAGTGAGATGTAGAGATAATTCTTAACATGAGGGATGACGCATTATCAAGCAAAAGAAGATTTCTTTAATGGGACACTGGTGGTTCTTTAATGTGCTAAGTAAAAAATTAAAATAGATTATGTTAAGGATATTATTCCTAATAATTTTGGTATAAGAGCTTAAGAGATCATCATCATCATCAGCTATTTATTATACGTCTGTTGGCAACGAAATACCTCTGCTTCTAAGAGGGTTTGAAGGTAGCCTATACCAATAAGCTGACTTCGTCAATACAATGCGACTTTGTCAAGGCCCTCTCATTTAAATAGATAAAACCGAAGTGCTTAAGCCCGTTGCTGTATAAACATCTTGATAGAACGTCATTGAGCCCGACCTTCAGCCTAACCCAACCAGTTATAATTTTATAGTTAATCAAATTGGATCTACAATGTTGTCAATTTATCGACCCGGCTGCCCACTTAAAACTTAAGACTCAAGAGTTTGCTACTTGTTTTCAGAGGCTATGGCGGTAATTGAAAGCGATTTTGGTATTAACTATCCACAGATTTAATAAACGTGTTTGTCCCTTGGGATGAAACTGGTTAGAAATTTCCAGTAAACATAAGTACGGAGCTGATTAGTTTTATCGACAATGTGAGTTATTTTAGATTATGAATGCGGTATTTTGTTGTTATTATAATCGCTATACTAGAGGCCCGTGCTGTTAAAAGATGATATTTTATCTCTTCTTATTTTCTTTTTTAAGTAATAAAATTCTAATTTTTGAAAAAAAAGTGTATAACTGGCATCACCTTTAAGCGTTTCTGGTGTAGTAAGTTTCCTGACCAATAAAACGCACTATAGCCTCGATATTCTAACATTTCTCGATGATAAAGTTCTTTGTTCTACATATCAAAAATATTATTGCATACGTAGAAAATAATTTTTCGTTTTAAAGAGTTATTTGTTCATGATAATTCCGCATTTGAATATTTATTTTTCTTGGAAGTGTTTATGTTGGGTTTCTGACATTCCCTAACGACTGGCTTTAGGCAAAAGTTGAGCGCTAAAGTAAAACATGATCCCAAAGGCGCTAAAGGACTCGACGATACTGAATAAGGTCGTTCCCATATGGAATTCAAACCCATGTCACAGATCTTATAAGACACAATTTTCCGAGTTAAAAAGCAATAAATATGACTTAAGGATGTAAAATATTTAAATGCTGAAGAAGTTTTCACCAAGTGTCTAGTTACAGCCAATATTTCTGAGTGAAGACGGTATGACGGGCAAACAAGCTCGCTCTTACACAAGAGAATTACCTGAATTTTATCAGTTCATATTTATTACAAATGTGACTTCTGATTTGCAAAAAAAAAGAGTATCGGAGAGATTTGTGCTAGAGCTTCTATAGTACTTTTTGCACCTTCTCTAAAACTAATCGCCCTACTTATCAATTAATCTATTCATTGTACGAATAAAATAAGATACTTATTAATTAAATGAGGGTAGTAATATTCTAACGTATTAAAATAAAATATTTTGATCACTCCCACACTTACATATTATATTATGTTGGTCAAATATATTTTATATGCAGAATTTCAGAAAATCAAAACACTAAAAATATTTTTTCAATATTGCTCAAATAAAACGGTTCGATCGAAGAAAAAATATTTTCTAGGTATAAAAAATCATTAAAATATTCATCAAATTCAATTTCAAATGTAACAATACAGAGAGGAATAATAAATCTGACCGTTAAAACGAAGCGTCCTTATCTGGAAACACGAAAGGGGCCGAAGCCGGTTCTACTACGAAAACAACGAATTTTCGGACAAGGGTTATTTATACGGACTGAAATAGTGCTTCAGTGTAGGGCTAGACTAGTTTTGCGTATTCTATTTATATTCGCCAGCTAAAATACCTAGAAAACCTAGCCTTTTAAAAAAGGAAAATTGTGGCGAAAAACTTGTTGATAAATAAAGACAAATTTCAGTCTTTATTCTGTAGGATTTCAATGGAAGGCCGCATTGACGAAGGACCAGTTAAAGATGTATTTCAACGTATGATCTATTAGCTGGGACTGACTCGTAGTTTCGCGACACAAATATATGGAATCTAGATGCTCCGAATTCAATTTCCGGGTAGGACAAAGTATGAAAGTTTGAAAATGTCTAAGAAGCGGTAACAGGCTTGCCGCTTATTATTCAGGATAGAAATTCCGGACAGATTTATTATGTTCATGTAAGTTAAAATAATAATAATAATAAACAAACAAAACGAAATTCATCACATCGATTAATTGTATGATGTTTTTATTATAAAGACTTAGTTTTTTCGTAACTTCAAATCTAATTCGTAGTAGACCTCTCACGGCAATCGCCAAGCATGATGGTAAATAAAATGTCGTTAATAAAATAAAGGGGAGAAGAATAAAATTTTTGTGGACTGTGGAAATGTTTTTAATAATTTGAAAGGCAATGCAAATATCCTTAAAATACTAAGATAATGGTCTTATCGATTAGGATTAGACTATTCCTTGCTGAAGTAGCGCAAACCTTTTAAGAATGCTTGTGTGTGCCTCGTGGTCTCACGGCACAAGAACCGGGTATTCTAAATGTCCAGGGTTTGATTAACAAATGTTGTTAGGATTTTTCAATTGGACATTTACGATACCACCACAGAATCTGGAATAATACTTGAAAAACGGCAAATTGCTCGCCTCCTGTTACGTAGGACAATTGGAAAAGTTTTGTCGCAGATACGCAATGTATTTTTGTCCGATAGCATTTTATTATATTCATAAATGCAGCACAATTAAGAGAAGTTTTTACCCCAGGCTTGAAGAAGTACATATTATTTAGTTTTCCCCCCAAAATAATTATCAAGTGCCACGGCAAAAAGACAGTAGTCTCACTCCATATAAATGGACCTTAATAACAAGCAAATTCTGAGCGAAAATCCACATCTCCCTATCCTTGACAATGTAATGTCAAGTGCTTTTCTCGCTAAATAGAACATTTCGTTACTGCAAAATTGATTAAAAGAGCAGTAAATTTCGCTATTAGAGTGCAACTCCTATCTCGTTACAAATTAAACGGCGGAGAATACAGCATCTTAATTACAAGTTTTTAATGGTGAAACGTTATTTAAGCATGGAGCCAGTAATTAACGCGGTGGGCCGGCTGTTTTATTAAGCGGGGATAGATTTAAGGGGCCACACTCCGCTGATTTTTATCCAATCAATCATTTTAAATTGACTTGCTAGATTAAAGGAGATTTGTCGCGGCAGCTCTACACGTGATTTGGTTTTTCGACAGTTTCCGAGTTAGATTTTGTGATGGATTACCGACTAAGCCCTTTTGTAATTTTTGGTGACTGTAATCTGAATGATATAAAGGAATTTATCGATCACGCTTTCGTGAAATGGATTCTGCAATTTTTATGTACTTGGAAATAGATTAACGCCGTGATCAAATGAATCTGCAGTAAATATAATATGTAGGTAGGCTCAATTGAAAACGTTTATTTGTTACTGGAAATCGAAGTAAAACGACTCTGCATATTTTTAATGAGGAATATTGGAGAAGAATTGACAATTATTTGTATGCGGTTAAATGTCAAACTTTTGAAGATGCGGTATAAAACTAAAAATCCTCCCTAAATCTCGGTCCACTCGGGAAAAGAAATTGTGACCCATCTATTCCACATGCTAAGCAACAATCATCTACCGTATTAACGTACTATGCTCGTACTTTAATCCTACATTTCCTGTCAAGACCTTCGTTCTGCCTACAACTCCTACCGATCCGAAGTAAAATCCAGCATCAAAATCCCGGAAAAGTAATTCAAACAAGTCAAACCCAACGTCACTGTCACCACGAGCGCACGCAGCATCCTAAACGAGATCGTCTGTGTTAATCTGTGTAGCGAGCGGAATATTTCCAGTATTCCGCCGTGCCGAGTGTGGCCTTTTGATTGATGGACCCGATCCGATTTTGATTGCAATCGTTTGACAGTACGCGTTACAATCTGATTTATGCGAGTTCTAGTGTAATGACTTGAAAGTTAGGCAAAGAATTTTAATGCTTTTGTTAGCGTTTTTGACATAATATTAAATGGTCTCTACTATATGTATCTACGTATTTATTTCTATATGATATTAGTGACCACAGATTGGTCCACCATAGACCACAAATTGACGCTTTAAAAGCATAATAATTTTATCATTTTTTATTATCAGACGTGGTGAAATTTCAAAGAGCCAGCCGTTTTAACCTGATGTACATAATATGTAGATGATGACTAATTCCGCTGAAAGAAATAAGTAATCTCTTATCTTCGGTTTTAGAAGAAGAAACTTTAATTATCATGAAAATATTAATGATACAATTGATTGTTTCAGATGAGATGGCGATAATAAAACCCAAACTGAAGAAATGAGACACACTGACCGCGACAATGAACCTCTTGTAACCATGAACGCAACACACAATCACAGCGACCCATCGAATTATCTACACCCTTCGAAACGACCTCCAGACATCACCACAGACATTATCCACACCAGGTCGATATACAAAGAGAATCGAACCAACGAAACTGGTGATTACATGAGACTAGTCGAAGACTTCAGCGACTACTTCTATGGGAACTCTAGTCATGATATCTTCGAGCACAATGGTTCTTTGCCCATGCTGAATGATTTGTACCAGTACACAAACTGCAGTATCAACGGGACGTTTAACGTGTCGTGTTTCAGACAGAGTGTCGCCCAGGAGTATAATCTTTGGGCTTTGTTCCTCTTGATATTTCCCTTTTTCACGCTATTCGGAAATGTATTGGTGATAATGAGTGTAGTGCGGGAGAGGACATTACAGACTGTTACTAATTACTTCATCGTCAGCTTAGCTGTGGCTGATCTGCTCGTCGCGGTCGTCGTCATGCCGTTTGGTGTTTATTATTTGGTGAGTTGAGTTTTTAGCTACTTTTATTTTTTAAACGGTGCCTAAGTTCATTTTCGATTATTAGGTATGGGATTAATTTTAACAGTGCAAGGAAAATTTATATTTGATGACTTTTAAAACCAGTTTTTGTTGTTCAAAACCGAATGTAAAATTTTTGTTCCTCCTTAAACTTAGAGATCTACATATAAAATGACGGCAGTATATTAGACGTATTCCAAAAATTTAAACATTATTGAGTATACTTTGAATGTGCATTTTAAAACGTACTACCCTTTTTATTCTCAAAATGAAGGCTAAAAAGTGTTTATCTGAAGTGTTAGAACTCATCGGACAAACTTTAACTTGACGCGGTTCGTTACAGAATTAGAAGTACTTTTGACCCTAAATCCGTCGACAGTAAATAACACTGCCCGCAAAGTGGCAAGTCGTGTAACATATTTCAAACTGCACATATCATAATCGGATTGAATTCCAGCAGACAAACGGCCGAGTGGCAAGTTTTGGAATCCTAACACTTGCGTTGCAACCGCTGAAAGTTCCGCGCACTGAGCAGAGGCGACACTACCGTCAGTTGTTGGGGGACTGTCGAACATTTGGATAGAATATGATGTGATAGACATGTGATGACAGACAATGAGCCATGTGCTCTTGACGGTATTTTAAAAAGAAGAAAATTTAAACAATTTAATAGCGAAAAAAATTGAAACAAAATTGATGTGTCTGCAAAAAGTGCTATTTTCAATTGCGAAATGACTTCTACATGGTATCGCAGCTCATGTGTGTCTTATATTTTTTAGATCACATTCAGCAAATGTAAATGACTTTTTTAAAAGATACACCCAACAGTCGCATACAAAATTTTGTGCTCACTCTAAGATACAATCTTGCATTGTGGGTATCAGAAACTTAGAGAAACTTGTTGGTCACACAAACGCCCAGACCCTAAACAAGCACTAGTCAAACAAATATTTGTCTCACAACGGGGATTCAACCCGTTCCTTCTCGTTTCGTTTACAAGCCGGTATCTAGCCAACTGCGCCACGGGGCTGTCTGTTGTCTTGCCTGGAAATACTCTGCTTTCATATACGGGATACTGGCGTTACTATAAATGTTTGCTAGATTTTTGCTACGGTATATAAGGTTGTACGTGTCCCTTTCAATACAGTGGCCGAGCGACGTGACGAGACTTTTGGAAGCAATATCCAGGGTTGCATGTCGGATTAAGTTTGTGGACTGACATTGACACGGACAGTATACCTCAGTCAAGCCTGTCCAAGTTCACGAAGCGGAAACCTTTTTTTGCACGTAAAGTGTGATGCAACCGGCTAGTATATATTCCACATTGAGTAAGCCTAGTAAGATCAGATTTTGAGAATTTTTTGCAAGACGGAATTTGAACATGACATGTATAGGTAAAAACAAGAGCGAATAATAATATCCCAAAAATATTAAAAAAAAAAACACTAATTGACAATGAAACATACAGATCGTTTAAAGTATAAATTGCGCTAATAAACGTGATTGCAACGTCAGGCAGTGACAAATAACCATTTTTATTTCGCTGCGGCATACAACGCATAGGAGCGCTAGTGGACAGATCAGATCAGCAGACTTGATCAGCAGACGGCCGATGCTGACGAGTGCCACATTATATATAACGACAAATCTACGGAATTCATGTTGGCTATTGTTGCTGAAGAATCCGCAAATTAACTTATTTGTTTTACTTCTATTTTGTGCTATCATCATTATCAGCCCTTATAAATTTGTCTTACTGCTTGACACGAGCCTCTTCTACGATTGAGTGGGTCTAGGCTTTAGTCCGCCAAGCTGGCCTAGTACCGATAAAGATAATAGGACTAATCAAATAGAAAGTTTTAATTATTTAATACGCATTAGTACGCATCATCGCAAAATTCTTTATAGTTGAACCACGCATAAACTCCAAGCTGTATAGAATGAAGTTAATAAAGCAGTTACTTGTACCGATCGGAGTTTTCTCGGATCGAATAAGCTTTTCCTTGTAAAACATTTTACTCCGCGTAACCGGGTCCTACAGGAACTTGCGCTATTCTGATTTATCGCTTAAGGCTGATACGTTTATTCAATTAAACTTTGCCTGTCCCTAGGTTTGGATCTTGGGTATCTTTTAAATTATACAATATTGATCAGTCCAAATTTAAAAAAAAGTAACTCTTAGTTAAGAACGAAGTTTAGTTTAGAAGTGGACACCAGTTTGTTTTGCAATTTCTCTTTTATAATTGATGTTAATTGGGATCACGACAATTTATTTATAGAAACTCAGAACACAAACATGATTATATACAATAACCTAATGTAATGGACTTTTACTAACTTCTCAAAGTTATTATTAAATAATCAAGGCCAGATAAAAGTTTGTTAATATCGAGGTACGTTTTAGTGCCTTGATGACGCTTTAATAGTTTTAGTTTGATGACATTTCCGAGTAATGTCCGTTACTCATAAAGAATCAAAAAAATTACCCTGTCGCTCTCTAACCGATCCATTGGAATAGTGTGTTATTGCCACATAACAAATATTGTGGGTTTTGGTGTTTCAGAAGCAGTAGCTTCTTTAAAAGCATTTAACTACCCTTTATCAGTATTCTATAAGAATCTTCAGAGAACATCGGTCCTAACTTCAGCTGGGCCTGTTACCATACTGCCATATTGTAAACTGTTGAAGCCAGGGGAACTGTGACGCACAGATGTTCGTGCCAATTAAGTTCAACCTTTTGTTTGTTCCTTACTATTTCCATCGCGATGCCAATTAATTCATTGTTGGATTAGTTGGTGCATTGGTAATTTTGTTCTGGAATAAGAATTTGGATTATTTTTTTGGAGCTGACGTCAGTAGAGTGTAAAAATACATACATTTTTGTTCACCACTTGGGGAAGACAAGCAATAATGTATCAGAACCAATCTTGACAAAAGAACATCAATGTTCTTCCAAAGAAGCCGTTCCTATCGAAGCAACTTGAACTCCGTTTTATCTACGATTATCAATACAATTGACAGCCCCGTGGCGCAGTTGGCTAGACACCAGCTTGTGAAACGAGCGGCCGCAGGTTCGATCCCCGCACCGAGACAAATGTTTGTGTAATCCACAAGTATTTGTTTCGGGTCTGGGTGTTTGTGAGAGCGAAAAGTCTCTCGTAGTTTCTGATACCCACGACACAAGACTCGTATCTTAGTGTGGGGTCAGGACTATGTATGTGACTGTTGGGAGTATTTATTTATTTAAATAGTATACTGAGTGCCCGTAAAAATGTAATTATCCACCTTCCATAGAAACACAAAGCACAGTCAATAACACATTAACAATAAAAAGCGAGGCTGGACATTTTTTCACAGCAATCTTTCCGCGTCATCTCCTTTACAGCTTCACAGAGCGCGATACAAGAGAAAGCCATAAACTTTTAGGGCGCGCATGATTTTCAGTTTGCCATAAAATATTTGCAATAAACATTATATTACGCGCGTGTAGACTGTTGTGGAGGTCTTTGTCCAGATTTAGAACATTTATTGTTCTTGTGGAAATGTCAGTGTTATTTGTCGAAGTATTTTTAAACTTCGGCATGAAAATTCTTTGGGATTTTATGGCTTCTATCTGCCTGTGTCATTGTCGTTTCCTTCCGAACGAATAGATGCGGTGTTATCCTTTTGAATTGTTTGCGGTTGTTGGTTCGTTGCCCTAGTTTCCGAAATACTATTTAGGATTTTACAAATTTCCAGTTATTAGCATCTTATTTTACTATAGATTTGCCAATAATTACGCTATTGTTAGTATTTAATGCCTCGATGCATAAATATGATTTATAAAGACGAGAAGTGTTCGGTTTATTTTCCCGTAGGTTTAGTTTTGTTGTTTTGTTTAGTTTTGGCTAATGATGGTGATAGTGCTGACGATGTAGTTTTGTTGTTTTTCCTATAGCAAAGTCTATGTACCTACATAATATGCTAGTTTCTCTAAGTAATACTTAAGTGACATTTGAAAGCAATAATTGAACTGCACAGACTCAGCGACTCATTCCAAGCAAATACTAAACTGCTGTCAAAACATAGCATTAACATTTCAATAAAAATCCGGCTCGACGGGTCGAATGAATGAATTTTAATAAAAATGCAGATTGCGTTGAAGCCATCCATCACATGTTTTAAAAGCTATTAAATTCAAATGGATCTCTCAGATGAGGACTAATGAGGGCTCTTATAGTTATTCTGCCCTTTTAAAATTCATCACGATGTCAGGATTTTAAGTACTTAAGTACTTACAGTTGCCGATGGATTCTGGGGATATTTGAAGTATTTTTGAATTTATTAAAACTTCATCGAAACTTAGTTCGTAATGTGCGAGAGTTTTTGCAGTGGTAGGTGTGGCTATATCGATATTCTTTATTAGAATTTATAATAATAGAAAATAGGGGCGAAAATGATTTAAAGAGTGTAAACAAAATAAATTTGTGTTATTTTACACAATACTGGCTTGAATAACATATGTACAATGTAGGTACATAGCCCTGTAGTCTTGTATTTCCCGAGGGGTTACCGCGAGACAACGAGTAATCACATTTATTTAATGATATTGTATTTATTAAATAATTTGATACATGTAATACATTAAATAAATCATAGCAACGTTGCCTAGTTAGCTACACACAGCTCGCGAAACAAGAAGCCGCGGGTTCCATCTCCGCACCGGAACAAATTTTTGTGCGATAAACAAATATTTGTTTCGGGTCCGGGTGTGTGTGAGATCGAAACGTCTGATAAAAAGTTCTGATACCCAAGCCTTCAGACTTGTTTTAGCATGGTTTCAGAACTATATATTATTATGTATGTACGTGACTGTTGTATTTACTCATATAGCCATGTTTATGCGATTTTAGTTCCACAAAATAGACACTTTGTCGCTATGGACAACTAGTTCGATTAATTTATGCAAAGACGAAATAAAATAATCTGATTAAAATCAATTATACCAACATATTTTCTACCTTCGAGCTTCGAGAAAATACTTATTCCCCAAGTCCCTAATACAAAACACAAGACACGAAAATATTTTTCCGTTACTTAGTTCCCCAGTGTTTTCTAGCCCGCCTTCATTAACGCTAAACAGCAAAATAAGCGGATATAATAAGTTCCTTGCCGGGTAAGGCCGCTCTGCTCATTAAGAAAGCTAACTTAGGTCGCAAATAGCCTCGCTGGTACAATTCACGTTGATGTTATGATATTTTTTATGTCGAGACTTTTAAACAGGCCTAGCCGGACAAATGGGTAGTCTTGGGTTCGGTTCTAGAATTCTCTATCTAATTCTAATCTCTAGAATTCTATATCTCTAGAATACTCTATATTCATAGAGTAGAATTTTCTAGAAGCGTGTATGTAAGTTCAAAGCCATGTATTTTAATATTCTCGCCTGTATTACCGAAAGGGTAGGCAGAGTTATTTATATTCCCTTTGTATTATACTTTCAGTCCTACGTAACAGCGCAAACTGATTGTCAATTTACAAGTACCTTCCAGGTTCAAAAGTGTTACTGAGAAATTCCGAATTACATACCCAACAGTATAGCCCGACTAGGGAACTGAAACCAAGAGTCTAGATCGATGAGATGACGATTAACAAAGAATTTACTGTAACAATTATGAAAAACACTGTTAAGAAAAAAAAAGGTAGCTAAGCTTCTCAGCAATTCACATATGGAGCTGTTTTCATCCAAAAATGTTTCTGCCTAAGTGTAACTTCTAGCAATTAACTCACGCCTAAGATTTAAGCGTTATTCAGTAACCTTATACAGTGGTTTATCTATTAATCCACTATATCCCCGGTTAATTATTGCAACGTCGTTAAATTGTCTGAAAGATGTATCTGTTATAGCCTCCTTGCGCGTTTAAGAGCCCATTAAGGGCCGAGAATGGTGTTTCAAAATTGCAACCTTAAGTGGTTCCGATGGGTATCGATTGGAGGGGAAGGAAAAATTGGTCATAATGAGCATGAAATAACGTTTAGATTGAGGAACTGATTATATTGCATCAAAACAATTATTTTTAATGTATGTAACGATGGCAGAATGGCTGAAGAAGCGATGGTCTCGAGGCTTAATCGCTGTCTAGAATTATGGTGGTCGCGGGTTCAAACGATAGGCATGACTATGTGACCCTTATGACTTTTCGGAGTAATGTGCGTATTCACAATGAATCACCACTCATTTTAATGTTGAAGGAAAACGTCATGTAAAAATCTGCACACCTAAAAGATCTTAGAATTCCTTAGGTGTTTTATAGTCCGCCAACCCGCACTAGGGCAAAGTAATGAACTAAAGCATTAACTCTTTCAAAAGGTCTATTCCTAGAATTGAGACGTAAATAATATTATTTACGTGCAAAAACAAACTAACAATCACTCTTGCAATGTGACCGTTATTCATATCAGTACAAATTCGATATTTATGCTGATTTCAGGACCTGTTTGTTACATGCCATGCCAAGCCAAGTGAAAATTAATATATTTTTTTTCTGTCTGTCACTAATATCTTTAGTTTTAAATTAAATTTTAGCCGATATTTCAACTGAGTGATCTTCAACTATTTGTGTTATAAATTCGCATACATAATTGCGGTGCGACCTTTCCAAAGAGCTTGTAGGGATTAAAAACTATTTTTAGCGACATTAAACAAATGAGAATTGTACGGTACTCCGTTTAACGTTACACAATAATACCCATTCTCTTGAGAGTCGCGGTCTAGAATAATTTATTTCAGACGAATGGGCGTAAAAACTTCAATAATTTAACAATACGGCTTAAAGTAACGTTAAAAATTAAAATATCAGTGTTATGAATGACTGCCTGTTTGGATTCACGGTAAAAACTAGAGCATACAGAAATCCTGAATTCATTTTATTTTTTAATCTGATATAAAAGATAAACCCTTTTTCACATTTTTACAATTGCAATAACCTAGGCGCATAAATTAGCAAAACTTTATCCATCATCTTAATTTAAACTATTCCTTCACAATGCTAAATATTCTCCTTTTAAATTTTCAATAACATCCATTCGTAAATTCCCAAAAAAAATGCTTAAATAACCTTCCAAAACTCACCATAGAGGAAATCAGATCAGCTCCCAATTCGAGTGGAGTACGTGCCGAAAATCAATGCTCGGTAAGCATTACAAATGACACGTATTCATTCTAAAATATACAAGAGTATATCACGATGGGAGGGGAATCATTTATTTTGTCACCCTCCTCCCACTTCAACCCCCTTCCGAATAAATATCGTATGGAAATTGTAAATGTTTACCGAACAAAATGCTTCTAAACATATTTGTTTATTCTATTCCGTAGGTAGAGTTTTCGAAGTAGTTAATAGTTAAAGTTGGCGGGCTAATGGCGGTATTGAGTACAAACATTAGAGGCCTACTTACAAATTCTCATTACTCCTTCATGTTGGTTTATCAGAAGTGAATGTTCCAAAGACATTAGTATAGGGCTGTTGAAAATGAGCGAAGAAAACTGGATAGCTCTTAGCCTGACTATAGAACCATCGATAAGACCAGTAGGTATAGTTGTAACGTACCGAAAATTATCATGCAATTTCTTATTACACGGTAAAAAAAATCCCGATATATTACTAAGGAGCATCATGTCGGTAAGTCCTATTAATACTTATTATCACAATGTGATTGTACAATTATTATTTTTTAATTTTTTCTAATTCCTTTCTTTGTCCCGATTGTAGAAGCCTATATGGATTATTATTTTTTATTTAAGTCCGTACGAAACTGCGTGCCAGTTGTATGACCTGTTTTTAAATATTTTTCAGTTATTGTTTGTGACTTACTCTCACCTTGGTAGTAAAGTCTCATTTTTTGTCATTTGCTAAGTATATCTCAAGGATATGTTATCAAAACATTTAGCTTGAACAAATAAACAACCAATTATTTTCAACTTGAAAGCCTTAATTAACTTAGCTGCCATAGTATTAAAGTGGCGTGGGCTTAAATCCTCATTACAATCCCGCGTCTATTTCCAGCACACCTTCAAATAATCCTGAGACAATGATGTACTTGTCTGTGACATTTACGCCGTTCCCAAAAATAGATATCTTCCACAATTATCTCGTGTACACGAGCCATAACGAAACCCCTCTCAATTATTCAGGTGTCAAGAGCATTAATTTAACCTAACAGATGTTATAGCGCCCAGTAATTTGACAATAACCCGCCGGAATCTGCGGTTGACCCTTGACACAGCGCAAATGTCCACCGAACTCGATCATAACACATCACTTTCAATTCACGGCGCTGGAACAATTTGTCGGGCCGAAATGATCTGGGATTTCACCATTTGCATTGGTCTTTGATGAAATCAGCTGAATTAAAGTGGAATTGGGCAGATCGCATAACCCGAATCTGTGATGGAAGATCTGCCAGAGGAGACTAAATCAGGGGAAGAAGATAGAAACACAGTAGATCAGGAAGCAAAAGAGTAATGATTATGACCATTTCGATTAGAGCGAACTTTTTTTGATAGAGAAAACATAAATTTTCAAATTGCTGACAAAAACGATGAACTATTTTAAATACTTAAATTTGAGCACTAATCCTCAAAAGATATTCCCGAATTTTAAGCACCAGCCACCTTTCATTTATTACTTTGCGTAAAAATGTTTCCAAAACACAACACACTGACTTGGTTCAACTTTAACAGGCTTTATTATATGGTTTCTATCCGGGCAGATACGGAGCTCGAGAGATTCGAACTGTAACCAGTAAAAACTTTGCTGCATAAAAGTACTCCAGAACAGAATAACAATATGAAAGTAGGCAAATGATGTCTCCTCTTGTTTTAGAGAACAAAGGAGAGGAAAGTTCTGCACCTTTACAATGTAACCAGTGTAAGTTTTGACCGAAGTTATTGTTTCAAGTTGCAGTGTTCTCTTTCTTGCGTAGTGTAAAACAGAACTGGTACTGTAGATCGAAGAAACTAGGAAATGACTACAGCCTTTGTTCCAGTTTCTTAAAGTATGGATTGTAGATGATAGAATCTTTGACATATTTTGTCTTGTTTAAATTAAAACATATTGAAATTTTACAATTGAGAAATTCTAAATTTATGATGCATTTTGGAACAAAGTAGTGTCATTGGTTTTTGATATCATTGTATTATTGCTATTAAGTAAACCTAAGTCGTATCGTTGAGAGAGCTGCCTTTAATTACCATTATGATCATACCATATAGGTCTCATTGTTGCGCACTTTTAATACATATTTTTTAATCGCAGAACGATGGGATAAAAAGAAACAGTAAGAGATGAGTTCAGACTTCAACGTTAAAAGAATTTTTAATTAATTTTCATATGCATTTTTCCACGACGAATTTGAGTGTGCAAAAGTCAGATACGTATCGAAGTATTGTTTTGTACTAAAGCTTCCCACTGCCATAGGAGCAGACTTGCTCAGTAGCTTTCATGTTTGGGATCATTTTTTCGATAATAGGTCATTTATACTATCATGAATTTTTGGGTCTCATAGAAATTAAATAGAAAATCGCCTGTCAGACCCCAAGTCTACATAAAGACAGATTTTATTTCGCTTCGTCAACGATAGCGAATACAAATGCTTATTAGACTGTGAAAGCGGCGAAGCAAATTTTTTCTCCAACTTCTTTGTGACCGTCCAAGCCTCGCTTGAATTCATAAGTGTCGCACATATATAAATCATATAAACTATTTATCTTTTATTTTGTGCTTTGCATGTGAATTTTATGGAATACATTATTCGTTGTTAGAATTAGGTGGTTTAAAGTCCATTAATTTCTTTTACCGCAGTGGATAGTTTGCTCCGACTTTAATAAATGTAGGTGATTATAGTTCATATTTGTTATATTTATTGCCGCTATTCGTTCAAATTTGTTGGATGTGGCTATTTGTAAATTGTTATATATTATTCGTTATTTGTATGTACATATTATGTATGTATCATATGAGTACATTCTATGGCAGCAAAGTCGCTGCATTTAATTAAAGTTACACTGCACTCTTGTAAAGTAATTCGTAGGGAAAATAGACGAGAATTTTCTCTTATCAATTGATGTAATAACTATGCAAGGTTTTTAAAAATCTTTTTTAAATTAATACTTTAAAAAGTGATAATTCCGAACAGCGCATTATAAGAATGTTGTAGTAATCTAGAAATTTATTTAGAAATATATTGATATCTTAGCTACACAAACAAAATAAATAAAAAGCAAATAAAAGTTATAGCAATTTTATTTTCTGTCTTTTATTTCAAATACTATTTGGATTCTGCTAACTCACTAAATCATTCAAAGCCATATAAATGGATTTTCAATACCAAATTACCTTTCTGTCAATTCTACCACGTTCATATCAGTTCTATCCCATATCTGAATACGAGTAAATAAATCATTCGTGTATAGCGACTGGTCTCATCTCTTTTAGAATTCATATTTTTTGCAATTTTAATTCTAATATCGGCAGCGTAAAGTTCATTTCAGTTCGAACACACAATGTGTTTGTTAATTGAATTTTGATTAGGTCCAGAGTGTTTTGCACCATGCGGTTTCGCGGGTCTAAGGTCAATTAAAATTTTGTTTCGCCTTAATTAGTTCGTATGTATTTTTCTAATTAAAAATTTAATTTTCACGCGTAAGCTTTAATACAAGGTTTTGTTGAAGCAATTTTACATGGGAACAATGTAATATAATTGAAGAATGCAATATTTGCAATCTTGGTATGTTTGAACGAAGACTTTGAAATGGATCTTCAATTTCTACGAAATAAATCTCTTAATCTTTGTCTGCTACTTCTGTTATTTAAATTCTATGAATATCTTACCACTTTAATACTTCAACCTTGCAACTTTACGTTTTATTGCAGATTGTGTGAGATTTATATTCATTCTTTGCTATAGGTAATAAAATTTAAGAACATATTGCCGATAAAAGATACCCACTGCCCCCTTGCTACGTGTAGCGTACAAGCTAGAGATCCCAAGTTGGAATATTATTGGCCTTATACATGAGAATTTCCCAGTAAAAGCAACTTTTGCAGACTGAAAAAGATCCCTGAAAAATGGCAATGGGATCGATAAGTTACATGAACAACACCTTCTCATTTTTCATTAATTAAAAAGAAAAAAGTTAGGAAAAATTTCGCTTTAATCACAAACCTACATACATACGATAAAAATCATAATCTCCTCACAATCTCCTCTCTAGCCAAGTACTTAATGTAATGAATTTTCTACTACAATACTATACTACTCATTGTACCTTTATAATGCGAAATCCCGGTTTAAATTTCAATAATAAGACCGCAAACCAACTATTTCGCGCTACCATCCAATGTAATGAGCGTGTGGTGTAATAGCTTTTTAATGCATTATCCTGATCGTTGTGATAATGTTTGCCCGTTTATTAATTTTAATGCTAATCCCTAGTTTCTAGTTTAGAATGAGAGTAGAAAAGTGATACCATCATGCGAAGTGTGCCGAACCTACGATTTGAGTGTCATATGTTTGACGCTGCCGCTTCTTAGCATTTCGAGTTGCGTATAATAAATGTTATAAATTTCATTCATTAATATGTGAAAATCGGAAAAGTCCTTTATTTCATTTCATTTTTTTTTCGTTGGCCTAATTTGTAGTATGTAGGAAATATTTTGTTATGTCTGTTTTTAAGGCACATTTCTAGACTGTTAATAAGAATTTCATAACTGAAAAATTCATTAAAACTATTCGAACTAACCTGCATGCTTTTTACTTAACATCTAATGACGTCAACACCCCCCGTAATATTCATAATATTCCCCCAATATAAAAATGCTAAAAGAGGAGATCTAAAATAAATTCCTGTATCGGCAATATTGAGTTAATTGCCATCACTTCTAAAGAACATCTGAGGAGGAATGTCGACCGGGCGGTCCATTAGCATCCTAATGTAATTACACTGAGCGAAGGAAATTCGAACGATTTAGTGTGGGGCGACGACGTGTCTGATAAATTATATTTTACACTAGCTTTTGCCCGCAACTCCGTCTGCGTGGACTACAGGGTTGGGTTCAGAAAGAAAATAAGTTGTAGTATCTTACTCCGCAGAGTCCCGTATTTAACTTAAATATACAAAAATCATACAATCGGTCAAATTGTTTCAACGTGAAACCGTAACGCGCCGGTCGACGCCTTGAGTATCATTATTGCGCGCTTGATCACTATTTTGAAACTGCGATATCTTCTAAGATACTCATTGAAATAAAATGATGTAAAGGACAAAATTATTTTGTATTAAATGCTTGTAATGAATAACGTATGTATTTGGATAAGGATTAATATCATGTTTGTAAAAACACCTTCACAAATAATGCTTTATTTAAAATAAATTTGGTTAGAATAAAAAACGTTATAGTGAGCCAACCTTAAAAGATAGACATATGCTGTCGCGGACTTTTTTTTAGAATTTTTAAAGGGGAACAATTCTGTCATACATTATTTTAGCGAAACTTTAACCGTTTCTGCAGCGTACGCAGCGGAAGCTCACAAAAAGGAAAAAAGTCCCCGATTTTGAAACATTCTTTATTGCTGCTCCGCTCCTATTGGTCGTAGCGTGATGATATATAGCCTATAACCTTCCTCGATAAATGTGCTATCTAACAGTGGAAGAATTTTTCAAATCGGACCAGTAGTTCCTGAGATCCTAGCGTTCAAACAAACAAACAAACAAACAAACAAACAAACAAACAAACAAACAAACAAACAAACTCTTCAGCTTTATAATATTAGTATAGATTTTCAGTGTGCGAAATACATAAGAATCGGTGTTGGTTTTTTTATGTAGTTAAATGTATGGCAAAATGGTAGTAAGTGGCATAGTTTTTAATGTGGGCTTGTAGTAGAGTAAACTAATATGTACAGGACTGGTTCATTTATTCAAATCATAAAATATATAATTTGATTTGAAGAAACTTTTATTGATGTTTTAATTATTTTTGCCTTCATAGCATCTTTTAAATGTCTAGTATTACTAGTACCTAACATTCATTACTATTTTCGGGTACATACCCAGCTCCGAAAAAGCTAATAATACTGCGCTGTTCGCACGATATTCCACCAAGAGACCACGAGACATTAAAATTACACTATAATTATCAAGTTAACATTTCATATTCAGCGGTCAAGACGAATATTTTGGTTCAAACAAGCAACTACCAATTCTTTACTTAAACTAACCTGTAAGGAGTTTGATTGCTCATACCATGCCAGGATTCTGGGAAGGTTCGCTAAAAAATGCCAATTTAAATGTAAGCTAAGCGGACCCAAAACGTGCCCAACAATATCGTTGTTGCATTACTAAAGATCAAACAGAGCGGGTCAGACTAACCAAATATCGCATCTTTTATTCTGCGACATCAAAGGGGGTTTACTTTTAACCCGTTCCCGTGTTATTTGCCTTGGGTTCAGCTCATTATTATTTTCTTTTAGAGTTTCCAACATAGTGGACCCTTTGTGCCCTTTAATGAATACTTATTTAACATACGCGCTTTGCGAATAACGTTGTGTGGTTGGGCATGTTTTGCCGTTTTGTATATGATTTTACAGAGGCATAGAAACAATTTATTCTTGGGAATATAATGGACTCGGTTTAAGTTTTAGAAATCTTTGAAGTTGACCTTTGTGGGGCAGAAAAGAGAGAATACTAAATAATTGAGACACAGATATATTTTGTTTTCTTTTAGAAGTAATTACTCTTTTATAATACATCTTATACCTCTTTCTACATGACATCGACTTGGTAATTGCGAGAGAATGGATAGACCGAAGTAAAAAAACATCGGATTTGTTTTGCTTCTTATTTCCCTAAAACGTATTTTTATTCACCGTTACTATTACACGTCTTAATAGTTTTCGATCACCGTCTGTTTACGACCAATATAGAGAGTCATATGGCATAGAAATATATACAGGGTGTATTTAGACTGTGATCGAAAACTGTGGCAGGTAATAGCGAGGGTGATCACAAACTCAGTGGCGATATTAAAAATTCCGACAAAAAATAAAAAAAAATACGTTTTCCATACAACCATCGGTGTTAAAAGTATGTGGTTTGTATGGAAAACCTCAAAAAAAATATTTTTTGTCGGGATTTTCTTTAATGCCAGGAGGTTTGTAATCACTATCGCTATTACCTGCCTCAGTTTTCGATCACGGTCTAAATACATCCTGTATATGTAGATCTTAATAGGCATATCACGACTTAAAAATATACTAATCTTCATTATTATCAATCAATACCTTTGTATCAGTATTGATTGTTAAAAACATTTCTTCATTTTTTTACTCTACATCGCCTATATTCGAACCAATAAATACTAGATGGTCCTCTGAGATCAAAGAATAACGTTCACCTTTTTTTTTTTTTTTTTTTTTTTTTTTATCTTGCCGTCTTTGCGCCAAGTAGGGCGACCACGGTACGTGGGCTAGGAACGCCCACAATGGTTCCGCAGTCGCCCAGTGCGCCTCCGAGACATGACATGCTCGCAGAAGGAGAGCATCGCTCGCCACGACCTCTGACTCGCGACCATCGACATGACGACGGCCGGGAGTGAGAGGTCTCCACCTACTACAGCGCGGAGAGCGCTGCGCTGCACCTCCCAGGCTGGACACTCCTCTAGTGTGTGCTGGGCTGTATCGTCTGGGCAGTTGTCACAATGGTGACACACGGCCGACACCTCCTTTTGTGCCACCCGACACAGGTAGTGGCGGAAGCATCCGTGCCCCGACAACACCTGCGTCAGGCGGAACGTCGCCGCACCGTGGCGCCTGTCCACCCACTGGACGAGGACAGGGCGCACTGCCTCAACGGTCCTAGCACCAGCACTGGGATTCTCCAGCCTGGTTCGCCATTCCTCCACGGCGGCCGCTCGGAGGGAGGCTTTAATCGCCTCGACCTCTCTCGGGGCCAGTCTGTCCCCGCGACTTGACGCCTCCTCCCGCTGGTGGTATAACCGCGAGAGGAGTTTGGCGTCAAGGTCCCATGGCAGAGACCCAGCCAAAACGCAGGCCGCCTCGTAGGATATCGTGCGGTAGCCTCTGATCATCCGCTGCGCCAGCGCTCTCTGGGGCTTGCGCAGGAGAGCGACGCAGCGCCTGTTCAGGGACTCGGCCCATACTGGACTTCCGTACAGTGCCATAGACCGCACGACTCCCATGTACATCCTTCGGCAAGGGATGCTTGGACCTTCCAAGTTGGGCAGCAGGCCGGATAGAGCGCCTGCTACCCGCAGCAATCTCGGCTGTAACGTCTTAAAATGGGCGCGGAATTCCCACCGACTATCAAGCAGCAGCCCTAGATATTTGAGCTGCTTGCCGATGGGAATTCGCACGCCCTCGATCACGATGTGGGCCCCATCAGGTGGCCCCTTCCGAGGCCTGTGAAAACAAATGGCCTCGGATTTGTGAAGGGCCACCGTGAGGCCCAGCCGCCGAATTCTCCTCGCAACGTTGCCAGTGCCGACCGTGGCAAGGTCGGCGGCCTCTTGGAAGGTCCCGCCCGTCGCTGTGACGAGCGTGTCGTCGGCGTAACAGAATACGCCGACGCCCCGAGTGTTGGCACCACGGAGCACCCAGTCGTAACCGATGTTCCACAGAAGCGGCCCAAGAACCGACCCCTGTGGGACACCGCACGACATCGCTCTTCGGTGCCACCCGTCGGCGCCCGGATACACAACGTCTCTATTTGATAGATACGAGTGTATCATACGCCTGAGATAGGGTGGCACCACGTGGTATCGCAGTGCTTCCTCGATGCAAGCCCAGGGCAGGGTGTTGAAAGCGTTGGCGATGTCCAGAGACACCGCCACGACGCATTTGCCCTGGGCAACCGCTTCCCCTATTAGTGCCTTGACCCGCAGAATCGCCGAGATGGTGGATCGGCCGCGCCGGAACCCAAACTGGCAGTCGTCCAGGTCCGGACCAACCCTCTCGAGATGCTCGACGAGGCGCTCGTGGATGATGCGCTCGAAGAGCTTGGCCACCTCGTCGAGCAGCACAATGGGCCGGTAGGCCGATGGTGACTCCGCGGGTCGTCCTTCTTTCCTGAGCAGGACCAGCTTTCCTGTTTTCCATCTTGATGGAAACTGGCCCTGCTCTAGGCACGCGGAGAATAGGCCGCGAAGCCTCGACCCCAGGAACTCAACTACAAGCACCCAGACACTACCTGGGATGCCATCAAGTCCTGGGGCGGAGTTCTTGCTCCGCAGCCGAAGCACTGCTGCCTCAAGCTCCCCGGGCGATACGCCCGGGGGAGGACCCTCGGGGGTTTCCCTTGCCGAAATTAATGAAGACGACGATGCCGCCAGAGATGTTTCGGTCGTCTGCGACCAAGATCTCGGCGGCATCGGTGGAGGAATGACGACGGTATTGGTGGCCGGAAAAAGGGCGGCGACTACGTCCTCCAGGAGCTCCGGTCGGAGAGTCTGGGTTAGGGGGGGCGCCGGCGGGCGCAACTTGTTTAGCACCAGCCGATACGGGCGTCCCCACGGATCGCGATCCAGACTCCCCAAGAACTCCTTTCTAGACGCAATCTTCGCCTCTTTGATGGCCACTCGCAGCGCTCTCCTGGCCTCTTTATAGAGACCCCGGAGTAGCCGCTCTTGGTCCAAAAAGTCAGCCTGGCGGATCCGCCGGCGCCTGAGTCTGCCGAGTCGGCGGCGCGCCACCTCACATTCATAACGCAACTGCGCGAGCTCCGCCGACCACCAGTGTACTTGGCGCCGCGGAGGGAGGTGCTGGATTCGGGGCATCGCTGCATCGCAGATGCTAGTCATTGCTGCCCCGAACCATTCTGCCTCCTCCTCAACCCGCACCGGAGATTCCGGGGCGGGGAGCCAGGCTTGGACTCTAGCGGCAAATTCCAGGGCCTCTTTGTCGAGGCGTTTTTTTGCCCATCGCGGACCGCCCCCAATCGGGGTGTTTGGCCTTCCGCTGGACTGATTTGCGGTGAGCGTGGAGACGTCAAATCTAATATACCGATGGTCTGAAAGTGTCTCCACACCCACCAGAACTCTCCAGTCCCGGACACGGCGGGCGATGGCTGGGCTCGCGAAGGAGACATCTATAACTGAGCCACCATTATGCCTCACGCACGTGTCCACGGAGCCCCGATTGAGGAGCGAAAGACCCATAGAAATCACCCATTCCTCCAGGACCCCGCCCCGCGCATTGACCACCGACGAGCCCCATGCCAATGACTTAGCATTGAAGTCGCCGGCAACAACCACGGGGCGAGGTTGGCATTGCACCACCAGGGCCCCTAGCCGCACGAGAAATGCCTCGAAGTCGGCCAGGGGTCTGTTGGGAGAGAAATATACACCAACAACCCACACATCTCCCAACAGAGCCGCCACGCATCCCCGATCCTTCGCTATTTTTTCGAAGGGCGGAGAGCCAGCGGACCCCTGGGTGATGATCGCCACCGAACCGTCAAGGTCCCCAGCCCAGTTGTCCCGGGGGGGAACATAATACGGTTCGGCGGCGATTGCCACGTGCACCAACCACTGAGCCATGCTCTGGGACAGCAAGTCTTGAGCTGCAGCGCAGTGGTTAAGATTCGCCTGGAGGATCTTTATATCATGCATTATCGAGCGATCTCCATGGCCTCCGACTCTGCCCGCGATGGGCGGAAAGGCTGCGACAAGGTTTCAGTCCCAGTAGCAGCCCTTTCCCGACTCTTGTTGTGTCTACGCCGATTTTGGCGAGCACCTGGGGAGGAGAAAGCGCAGTCCTTCCCACCCAGTGTATGCCCTGAAGGCTTGCCACCTGAACTACATAATGCACAGTGTGGCGCCGCAGAGCACCCACGTGCCAGGTGGCCTACTTGTCCGCATCGGAAGCAAATGTCGCTGCGATCAATTTGAGCTGTGCAGCGTGCCCGAACATGCCCTAATTCGAGGCAACGAAAGCACCGCAGCGGCCTGGACTCTAAAACTGTGACGCGAGCAGCAGACCACCCAACAAGAACGCGACCAGTTTTGGCAACGATTTGTGCCGCTTTTAATGGGGCACGGACCCACGCAGTTCCTAGACCCATCTGGTTAGGTCGAACTTCCCCAACCTTAAATTGGTCTGGCAGACACCCTGTAGTTCTGGCGAGTGCCTCTGCGACCTTTTCCGGGGTGACGGATTCGTCTAACCCCGCCAGTCTCAGATCTGCAGTCTTCATCGGGCGAGAGACCCGGACGTCTGCCATCTCACAAAATATCTCCCTCAACTTCGAAGCGAGGGAGTCAGCTTTAGCTTCATTCTCGGGTCCAGATACTTCCAGGATGGTCGCGCCCGTTACCGCTTTCCTAGTCGTTAATGATGATATGCCGAGATCAGCGAGTCTTATGTGCTCTTGGGCCTCGTTTAGGAGTCGGCAATAAGAGAGGCCTCTCTCCGTGGCTCCAGGCAACAGAAAGAGTGTGACCGCCGCGGTGCGAGGTGCCCGCAGAGCAGGCGGCTTCTTAGGTTGCTGCTGCGGTTGCACAGGCGTTGTATTTTTCGCAGCTTGGCGCCGCTGTTTCCGACCCAATACCTTTGTCCATGGCTCGTCCATATTAGTAGGTGCCGGTGTTGGTGGGCGAAGCGCGCTTTGGACAGCTCCGGAGTGGTTTTTCTGCCCTCTCTTTTTCCCTTTTCGGGGCTTTTTAACCCTCTCAGCATGCGATGCAGCAGGCTCGAAACTTCCAACGGGGGCAAAACCCAACGACGACCCGTTCAATATAATCTTTGAACTGCTGGCCACAGCGAGACGAGCTTTATCAGCTGCAAGCGGTGGTCGGAGAGGCGTCTCTGGCGGCAGCCGTATTGCCAGAGCGTCGATTTTCGCACCCATTTGTCTCATGAGCTCTCTCGTCTCCGACCTACATTTTGCGAGCTCAGCCGATAATTTGGCAAGCTCCTGACGAAGCCGGGCATTCTCAGCGACCTGGTAAGCCTTTTGTTTACGAAGCTTAGAGATTTCCTCCTCTAGACACGACCTATCTTCAGATGCGAGAGCGTTAACCTGGCGTGCTCTACCCCTTCCACTAACACTAATTACCGCTGCGGGTTCACCATCTTCCTCGCTCGATGGTGAATGGCGAGGGTCAGAACTAACGCTCTCACGCGACCTAAATCGTCCTCGGATTCGAGAGTGACGCCGAACTCGATCGGACCCAGATTCCGACTCCAGGGCAGATGCTGTTCTTTTCTTTCTGACAGCTTTTTCAGGTGTCTCACCCTGCTTGTCTTTTATGACATACTCGCCAACGGGCTCGCGCCCATTAGCCACCGCCTGCGACGCAGGTAGGGTAGGTGACCCGGTTTTGGCCATTTTAAGAATTTTGTAGACTTTGAGGCTCTATCATTTTACAGTTTTTGTTATCACGGACATATTTCTTGTAAAAATGATTAAATATATATAAATCTAGCCTAAGGATACATTTTTTTTCAATATGATTCACTGGAAAAATAATCCTGTAGAAAAGAAAAAAAAATGGGAATTTGTGCCACTTTTGGCCAGATTTACCCCATTTCTGGCCACAGTCATGTGCCAGTTCTGGCCATCAAAATTCATCAAAAATAAAAAGCAGATAATTCAAAGTAATAAAAAGTTTATTCGAAAATCGCATATTTTACGACCAATAGTCTTTATTTAGAGAAAAATAGCTAACATAATATTGATGGAAAATATGAAATATAATATCTCAGCTTGAATAAAAATTATTTCTTCTTCTTCTTCTTCATCAACCCCTCTACGCCCACTGCTGAGCTTGGGTCTCTTCTACCATTGAGAGGGTTTAGGCCATAGTCCACCACGCTGGCCTAGTGCGGGTTGGCGGACTACACACCTAAGAAATTCCTAAGAACTCTTAGGTGTGCAGGTTTTATCACGATGTTTTCCTTCACCGTTAAAGCAAGTGATAATTCAATGTGAATACACACATAACTTTGAACAGAGATGTGTGCCTGGGTTCGAACCCGCGACCGTCGAGATTCTCGACCGCGCGCCCAAACCTCGAGGCCATCACTGCTTAAATTAATTCTGAATTCTGGAATTCTGCTTGAATTCATGCTTGAATTTCGATGGAGGCATTATAATCGTATCAATTAATATATCAATCAGCCTATCGCCGTCCACTGCTGAACGTAGGCCTCCCCAAGAAAGCGCCAACCATCCCGGTCTTGAGCAGCCCTCATCCATCCGTTTCCCGCCACCTTTCTCAACATAATAATTTATAATCGTAACTCTGAAAATTAATAGATTACTTATATCAAAATAGCTAAGTAATTAAGGCCAAAAGTGGGGTTCTACGTGCAGGCCAGTAATGTGGCCAAAGATGGGAAAAGTCATTCATTTTGGCTCCATTAGTGGCCACTCTCATAACCTCACTTAATAAACAAATAGCGATAAAATATCATTAGTACTATTTAGACAGTGTATTCTTAATGAAGGATTAACATAAACATTAAAGAAATAAGAAGGGTTTAAAAAATAATGATTGATTACTCACCCGCTCGCCTTAGCCTTTTTGCTAAGACTTATAACAATTGACGCTCGTCAAAAAATAATGACTTGTTGGATTGAAGTGAAGTTTGACACATCAAAGCTGTTAACGCTATCAGTTTTGCTAATATTAGATATATTTATTCCCGTAAACCTTAGAGTAATATATTTGTTTTTGCCTTAGTTATAACGATTTGAAGTTCTAAATGGCCACAAAGGGGTCGGTGGCCACAACCGGGTCACTTACCCTAACTTCTTTAAAGTTAATTTTAAATTCGGTTTATCCATATAATTCCCACGAGTATGGGGGAAAAGCAGTCCGCCCAGACAGAGCCCCCTGTATCTGGGTAAGCCTAGCGTAACCCGCACGGAGGGTCGGCCGGTACTCCGGCGGGGGCCGCACTAGCGACTGAACCTCCCATCAGCCATGCATCCCATCACGGTGCGCCGCCGCTTAGGATTTGGGGTGACTTTTTATAGAGGTTTTCTCCCTCGCGATCCGGCCAACTAAGGCAAGATCCTCGATCCCAAAGAGGCCGCGAGACATGACCACGACACCTCATTTGGGATTTCGAGAGAACGGAAACTGGGAAGCACTTTTCCCAGTCCACTCGGTGGCAGTGTTAGTGCGCACTGAGCCCGTCCGTACTTATCCACAGCGCCCTCTGCTATTCAGAGGGACACGTGGAAAATACATCCCGCTGGTATGGTCCACGTCGTTTCCGATACCTCCTATACATATACATATATATGTATATATATATATGCATATGTATAGGAGGCGTTCCCCTATCCGCCACCCAGGGGACGCACCCGATGGGAGACCAGCAACTCCACACGGGAATAACGTTCACCTGACTTTGTGCCTTCAGTTTTAGTTACATCGCTTAGATAGCCTCTTAGAAATCCTTCCCCAAGGGTTGTTACAGTCTGTAGCAATTTTTAGATTTTCTGCGAAAGTTCCAATGTCCCAAGAGAGGTGGTGTTTTGTCTGCTCAATATTCCCGAAGGAACCTGATATTAAGTTGCACTTATTTATGCTGCTGAAAGGTGAATTATGTGCCCCTATACCAAGCACAACTGGGAATTGTAGTATCCATTACTGGAGATAGAAAAGATATGATTAGCGTCGAGGTTAAGGTAGTTGAAAATATCGACGGTCGCTAGTTTAAAACCCTCTGACTTTTCAAAGATAGGTGTCTTGTTCATAATGAATTGTTTTGTGTAATATGATGATTAAAACTCAGCCTACACCTTTGTGATGCGGTGTTAAAACATTTAGAAGGCGTTGGGATTATTAATATCAACAGAAGGCTCTAACAAATAAAAAATAACAACAAAGCTTTATAAATACAAAGATGCACACGGTTTTAATCGGAAATAGATCTACCCTGTGTTAGATGCATGGTAATAACTATTTATTACTATGGAGTAAATAACAACACACTTCTCAACTTCTAAAGAAGAGCCTAGATAGTACAAAAGAAAATGTTTTCAATACTAAGACATCTGTCCCAAGAGAAAGAAACTTTCCAAGACATTTATTAAAGCGTTCTTTGCATGTTGACATAATCACAGACCCTTGTACAAATATCACTGTGCTTTATAACTGGCTTGAGCTAACACGACTGACATTTTCAATGGCACCGTTCAATTACTTTAATGTATTTGTTTGCTTTGCCTATAAAGTTATTACAGTGTGCTGAGAAATGAATACTCAAGGGAATCTTGTGATTTGTATGAAAGAAGTTCAACGTACTATAAGAAAAATATGTTCCATTATAATACCTACCAGGCACTGATCTCTGCTGTAACTGAGAGGGTTAACACCTTAGTTCACCACGTGGGCCTAGTGCGGAATGGCGAACTATACTCCTTAGAAATTCCTAAAATCTTTTAGGTGTGTAGGTTTCCATACGATGTTCTCTAAAATGGTGGAAAAATTAAGGCTGCAGAAGTGTAGCGTTAAGTCTATAACAAAGAAATCTAAGTTGGATAAATTTTACGCTTCTCAAAATACTAATTCAAATTTTTTATTGATAATTATTGTTATTTTTAAGCGTTTGTCAATAAAATTGCATACATTCGTCCACATTCTCCTTCGTTATCCATTCAGCTTCACAAATGACACCTACGAAGCCCCAAAATTCCTTGGAGACATGAAAACTAAGTTAGTCCGTCTTTCCTAGTTAGTGTCAAGCGACAATAGTCCTTAAGTCCCGTCGGAACTGCTAACTGAATAAACTAAAACTTGGCTAGCCACAAGTCTAATTTCGCCTAACAACCTGCATGAGACCAGCGGAACGGAATACTGTCCAAGTCATTAGCGCAGGTGTAGCCAAAGTATGTTGCAGTAACACTGTTATTTCAGTTAAAGCATGTTAGCAGTTAAACAGTTGGAGCTTCGCTTGTATCTAATGATTATGTGTGTTTATTTGATGTCTACTGTTAAAAATCATAAAATAGATGAATTCTTTGTTTTATATGGGTTTTCGAAAATGTATTTTATATATCTCAGCCTATAAATTTGTGAAGAAAGTAGAAGAATAAAATTGAAAAACATTTTAAATTTCCTCTTAACCTTATTAAGAATTCTAGGATTTGGAAGTCATGAGTGTTAACGTATACTATTATGCCCTGGTATATCCGAAACAGATCGCTTTATTAAATAAAGCAGTGTAATTAGAGTTAACAAACAAAACCACCAATAACTCGGCTGTTGTGGTCCGACCGATTCGCCATTTTGAAGTGTGATAAATGAGTAATCTGGCAGTTAATGGAGTAAATTTGTACCGTTTCACAAATTCCTTTGCGAAGCAATAAAACAAGCGGCTTCTTGTTTATACGCAAACTTCTAAATTTATTCACTAATTAAATAGTTTAAAACTCAACACTTTCTGGGAAGTTTGTGAAATACCTTTACAGTTACTTTTGCTTACAACGCGAAAGCCTGTTAATTGGTCTTTGTTTATTTATTTTATTTTAAAGTATCCGAGTTGATCGTTTGGTATTTATGTCAGTATGCTATAGCTTGGAGATAGTAATAGACTTATTACTGGTATGCACGCTTTATGTCATGGTTACGACAATCCTTTAAGATCGCTTTAAGCGATAACACTGCACATTGTCCACTGTATTTTAGATTTTTTGTATCATTGTTTTTATGTTTAAATGGTGTACAATAAACTGTTTAATTTATCTTTCTAAATCTATCTATATTTAAAAATATCCATATTTTTGTCAGGAATTCCTTTAACGCTAGGCAGTTTATAATCATCTCAGCTATTACCTGCCTTAATTTCCTTAGTTTTATTATACCCTGTATAATAAAGTCCACTTTCGAAAATACATGTGAAAATCTTAAATTGAAGTTCTCGTCTACCCATACATTATATAAACAAACCTCACCCAGATCTGTGGCCACCGCGCTGTCATAATAAAAATATTATTCTCATATTTTAAAACGTAACAGCGATTTTAATGAGTGGTTCGAGTGACTTTTGGCCCGATTTTTTCGCGGTAACTGGGCTAATTGCAATTATTTCGCGCTCCACAATGAAGCTGAAGGGTTATGTAGGTGGAGATACCGCAAATAATTTCGTGTGTGTTCTAATGACACTTTAATTTGCAAATGTAATACTGAAAAATGTTTTATATGTCATATTTTTGATACCAAAACAAATTTATGATTCTTCCCTCATTGAACCATGCACACGTATAGCAGCCATATGCGATATGTTGATGAATTTATTCATAAATGCAATTGCGTTAGAGTCAATTTAACTATGTATAGAAAAGTATATAAATATTAAGTAGATAGTGATAATTGCTCCTTAGTAGGTAAAAAATCCAATTAAAATAAAAAAACCCTTGCATTTTTAATCCTCATACTAAAAATGTGTTTGTTACACTTTTAGCTCCAAATTACAAAATGATAGTGAAGATATTAGGTGGAAATAGAACATTGACAAATCTGTACCAAAAGTGCCATTTACCGCAAAAAGCTTCGAAGATGATAATGTCTAACATATACCACCCTTTTCCAGTAATCCCGTACTAATGGAGACTCGCAAATAAAAGACCGCGTACATTTGCCACGGCGCTATCAGAGCCTAACAAATGGATACCAGAGCAATAATCAGATGGGGTATAAATCGGAGGAATTCTAGAGGTCCGTTACACCACACGACTGGGAATAGGGGTCATTTCCATCTTTAGCGGCGAACGGAGATGTTTCTGAAGATTTTCGGTTAAGTCATAAGAGGCAGCGCTTGGAGTACTGAGATTTTTTTCGTGAAGTAAGAGAAGTTGAAAATTGTTGCAATTTAATCCACATTACCTAGGTACGTTGAGAACTTTTTATATTCAAATAATAGAAAAAATTAACTCCAAGTACCAATTTCTATGCACATCTAACCGTTTCTAAAGATAATATTAATCTCAATATATATGTAAATCGATTTCAAAAATAAACTAAGAAGTTATTTATTGTGAGTACCTTTTACAAACTGATTCGTCCATTATTAGCATCAATCTGAAGATAAGACCTTCATATTTTTATGCACAAATCGCCTTTTCTCCTGCATTCGAGAAGCATAAGAATAACCTAACTCCTTTCAACCATAATGAAGTAACCTTCAGTTCTATATATGCTCAGACATCTAAAAGCGTACTACTACATGTCCATCAGACAGCATCTTCAACCGATCCCAATAAGCATTAAACCCTCGTATTTATACTAGACATGGCTATAAAAGGAAATCCGCAGATCTCTCAGCGTCCATTCCACGTTTCCTCCAACGAGACGAGTTTAACCTCGTTTCGATACAAACGCCTCGACAGATTGGCCCATAAAACTACGGCCAGGTACACTCGGTCTTTAAAGAGGATATTTACATAGCTTTGATGGCCTGGACTCGCTGTGTTTTGATTGTGTCCGGTACTAAAAATACAGGTGCTTACGATCTTTCTTCGGTCCTGAATGACTAATATGGGGCTATGTACTTAAGTATGGACTTTTTAAAATGCCAGCATGGCGCTTTAATATGTGTGTAGTCGTGTGGGTAGGTGTGCAATTCGGCAAGTCGCATTAAGCCAGCGTGGTGGGCTATAGTCCAAACCGTCGCGATAGAGGAGGCCCATGCCCACCAGTGACATGTAATGGGCCCTTTTCACATTTAGTTATATTTATTTCTAGTTTGTAATGAATAGAGATACTTGCAAAAAATGAAAATTGCTAGAAATAAAATATTTTCAGATTTACTTTCTCCAGCGTAATCTTAATAAAACATTTGCTATTGAACATTATCCATCATACTTCACAGCTTCTTCATCTTCCTATACTTAACATAAACATCATTTTACCTCCTAAATCAATGAAGCTATTACCATTCTCGTCTCCAAGATCCTGCCCTAAATCCCTCTTCACAAACACAGCGACGTAAAAATTTACGACCTATAAAAAGTTACAGGAGGATTTGATTCAACGGCCTTGCAATGAACAGTTAAGCTTGAAAACAGATGTTAAAGGTGATGCGCTGCCTTTAATCGTCCATACCGTTCCAAATAAAATGACTACTGATGAAGCTGTAGAGAATAGAACTGTGAAATATGGGGGATATGAAACCGTTGTATGTGGTGGCTACTGCATATAGCGAAACAGGGATGTGTCGGTGATTAAAAATTGCGAAAATGCTCGATGCAATTCGTGTATGCAAAGGTATTTGGAGTAGCAACGTCAAAGTACAAGCCCAAATTTTGTACTATAAAATAACCATAATTACCTACTTTTTAGGAAGGAAGATGTAAATGCTTCTATTGCAATCGATAATGATAGAATAAATGCGAAAGTTATTTTGTGTTATACGTCTAGACGTCAAAACCGCCGAACCGAATGACTTGTACGAAGATAGATATGATCTGGAAAAGAACATAAATTATAAAAAAGGGTTTAATTTTAGAAATGTAACCATATGGCTCTACGATTACATTGCACCACACAATTAAAGTTTGTAGATATTAGATATTCAATAACTGCATTGAATTTACCTGCACAGAAATACAGGTTCTAACTAGTGCGCCTAGTAGATGCTCTATATTCATTAAAAATAAGTTTAATAAAAATTATTTGTTAAACCAGATTTTTATCAAAATACTTTAATATGAATTTCTATATTTACTAACAACCACGTTATCTAAGTCCTCAAAATATTCATGCAGCATATTGAGAGCAATCACTTTTGCCATATATTTTTTCTCAGATAAATCCGAGGCGGGGAACAGGCTTGTCTAAATGGTCCTCCACGATTTGCAATGCAAAACGCTTGTCTGTCCGCACACGATGCCGCGCTACTGTCGATGTATCTTTTAACTTTTTTGACAAAATTGAGGACAAATCTAGAATAGTTACTTTGTTTATTTAGGGCCGGCGCTCACTGCCGTCATAGCATAGCAGATTCAACTGCAGCATGCCGTGGCATGCCGTAGCATCCCGCAGCATGCCGTAGCATGCCGCGGCATGTCGTGGCATCGCTGAAAGCCCAACCACTCCGGTATCAGTTTTGCTCCGCGCGGATTCGAAGTTGGTTGTGTCGTTGCGCTACGGCATGCTGTGGAATGACGCGGCATGCTGTAGCATCCCGCGGCATGCCGCGTCATTTCACAACGTGCCGCGCCATCGCGTACCGTAATAAATTAACTTGAATTTTGACTTCCTTGAAATAAGATTCAAAATAGCTTTATTACTAAAGAAATGCTTTGCTATGCTATGACGGCAGTGAGCGCCGGCCCTTATATGCCATAAACCTTCTTGCAGGTCATAGGTCTCTAAAGCGATACATTTTAATTAGGTAATATCAAGATAGTTGTTTATGTAGGGTCTGGATGTTTTCATGTATATGCCGAAATGGCTTGTAAAATAAAGGTTTAAAGATTCTAGGAATCTTGTTAAAAAGAGTAAAAATTGTATGTTACGTGTGTATCTATGTTATTTTAATTCTATTTTGAAGTTTCCTACCACTGGTCATAGATGGCGCTTTCTCATTATCGACCGTGTTATATCATTATCCATATAAATGTTATAACTGCCTATCACATGAAAATTAGTTTATTACCATTTTATTACATGCGAAGATATCGAAATCCTTATGTAGTTTATACGTAAGTCACGTAATATTGAGATAAGGCTCACAGCCTCACGAGTGAAAGTAATAAATATTGTGAGATAAAACTTCAAACGTAATTTTGACTTATTAGCCAACCGGCTCGTTGGTCTAGGGGTATGATTTTCGCTTAGGGTGCGAGAGGTCCCGGGTTCAAATCCCGGACGAGCCCATTCACTTTTTATACTGTTTTACACTCACATTTCCCCTGTATCACGTACCACGTAAGGATACGAGCCTGCAGGCACATTACTAAAATAACAATTTCCTAATGAAAAGATCTAGTAACATATTACCCGACCCGGGAATCGAAGACTTCTCGGATCTTCTTATGATTACTCAGTAAAAAAAATTATAAATTAATTCTCAACTTTACAGAATGGTAAAGCTATGTCTGTCTGTAACATACAAACGGTGACATGTAATTTTATTTAAATTATCAGGTTGTCAAGCAATTATTCCGAGGCGCTTCGAAACTCCATAAATTGACTTAGTTGAAAACAATCATTAGACTATACAGATTGAGGTCGACTACGCCACTAAAAACATTGTCTCTCAAATTTGAAGAATTTAATACGATGATAACCAAATTAGTAGTACTGAAACAGGGATACAAAAAGGAGGATATTTTTCATCTCATTAGACTTTTATAGTGAGCTTGACTTTAAGCTACCAAAGCATAAAAATTTAAGAAAAAAAAAGGCATCGAACATGAACTGTGATACAATTGTGTTCCATCATAGTCCTGTCTTTAGATCGGATTCTATGTAAAAAAGTGGTTGGGCTCGTCCGGGATTTGAACCCGGGACCTCTCGCACCCTAAGCGAAAATCATACCCCTAGACCAACGAGCCGAATAAACATGTCATCAAATTTAAACGCTATATTATTATACAGCGTTACTTTCACTATGTATCGCTATATCATTTGTATGTTACGTCACGCGGTATGCTGTAATATGTTGCAAACATATTGCTTTCTTACTTGCCTACCTTATGCTTCGTTGTTTAACATTAGGTGAAAAGGCACAGGAACACATATTTAAATTTGCAAATGGGATAGGTCAATGGAGATGGACAGTGAATAGTTTCTGAATGAATTTTGTTATACATTACTCGGGAACAAACAGTGTTAATTAAATTAGAAGGACTTAAACTTACTTTAGACTGTCTCGTGGTTTCGCGGCACAAGAAAGTACTGTGTAATATAAAGAACCCGAGACTGTTTCGATTTCCGTGTTGAGAAAAATGATTTAGGTTATCTCATTACGAAATTCTTACTAGCAGCCCAAGCTATTTAAACGTGTCTGTTTTATGATATAATCCGTTCTTAAACATGTGCACAATTTAATTCTATTTTCCATACATCCAAATCAAAAGCAATTTGAGCAAATAACTGGGGTAGTGTAAAAAAGTGATTGGGCTCGTCCGGGATTTGAACCCGGGACCTCTCGCACCCTAAGCGAAAATCATACCCCTAGACCAACGAGCCGATTGGATGTAGCTCCGAAATACCAATACAAGTAGTGTAATCAAACGTCATTTATCGACTTGTAATCTGATTAAGATAAAACACGTTTGGTAGTACATAATGACTTGTGGACTGCCGAAACCCTACTTATGTAGCTGTAGGTTCAAATCCCAGAGATGTATTGGAGTCTTCAAGCTATGTAACTATTTTCAAGCCCTTTTATGTCGAAAAAAAACTTCATATAGAAAACAATTTGTTATAAAGCTCTTACGTGAAAACCAGTCCAAGAATAATAAGTCTAGATAATGTGGTAGGCTTTAACATCACTTATGACTATCATCAGCTAAACTAAATAAACAACACACCCCTAAAGACTACCAGAGCGACCTATCAGAACCAGCCTTCAGCAAGCGTCCGGTGGCACTACCTCCATGGATGTCCAACACCGTAATACGTTAATTGTGTAAAGTATAGTACATAATTGTTTATTATAGCGTCAGGATGATCTCATCTAAGTAAAGATATAAAGCCTAAAGATTCAGAATTTTGTACGGCAAGGCGTATGGGCTTCTTTAGAAGTACAATGTCCTCCAGTGTCCACCAACGTAAGCTTAAACTCTTTCAATAGTAGAAACTGCTCCATCTAAAATGTTAATATTATGTGTCTATAATACACCACATGCTAGACACATCATCATCATCAGCCAAGTAAGGTCAACTGCTGGACACAGGCCTCATCTAAAATTCAAGTCTCTACTATTAGATATTTTTAGCAACAACACAAATCAGTAAAGTCTATAAACCTGCCTAAAAAGGATCTCTACTAAGGACAGCAGTTGACATTTGTATAAACATGTATTTTTCCACAACTAAATCACGCCTCGGGCAGTGATTGATTCTTAGTGCTTCTTAATGGTACCACCACTGTGGATGCTCTACCATTTTCTTGTGGAGCCGTGGTAGGTTATAGTCGTCGTCTACGGTAATTGACCACATGACATTCGTGCAAAATAATAGGACCCTCTAATTTTGTTGTCTCTACGACTTGATAAAAACATTGTTCCCTAAAACTTGCTATTACGTACTTGTAAACTTTTGTAACGTGCTCGTTATTGAATTCATTGTATTGTATTTATGTACTCTAGAGAGATACAAAAAAGTGATTGGGCTCGTCCGGGATTTGAACCCGGGACCTCTCGCACCCTAAGCGAAAATCATACCCCTAGACCAACGAGCCGGTTGGTAGCAGAAGCTAAATAAATGTACTTGTGTTTTTATAGCTAACAATTTATAACTTTCACTTGCATTCGTATGTTACCTATTTTTTTATCTGTTATATATATCTGTAATAGTTCTTGATAGACCTATCAGTATTGAGATCTCTAAGTTAGTTGTAGACCGGCTAGTGAAATCATAAACAATAGTAAATGATATCCACTATCCAGATCAAATTTTACGTGAGACTAATTAAAGTTCTTTGTTTTTATCTGGTAATCTATTGGTAACTTAGATGATTTTGAAGGCTAAAAGCTGTGTGTAAATATGTCCCACTGCTAGGCATGAGGCTCCTCTACAACTCATAGTGGACAACTCTTTGTTTTCCAACTCCTCCTTTACATTGCTTTTCTGATTAACTTCGTTGCGGGATTGTGACAATTTAGGTCCCCCTAGATTCGCTGAGCTTCATTGCTCGGCGCCAATACTGTGCGTGCCGCTGTTAATCCTGGAGCACTTGCAGTGGCAGGTGTGTGGTGGGATAGGGAAAAAAAGGTCTTAGTCATGCTAGTCTAGTGCTGGTTGTCTGATAGCACTTAATCGTCAGAATTTATGGTCCACTAAAAGACCTCTTTAGATTTCAGAGGTGATTGCCCTACTTCCGTCTAAAGGATAATTTATAGCCTTTACCGTTGCATGTCGTGCGATCTTGATACGGCTAATTCAATTTCCTGCATGTGCAGTGATGTATCTTTGTGCTGGAGTCCGAGCTATTTGTCAATGGACGTGGCTGATGCAGAAATGCATGTCAAATAGGTCTTTCGGTCTTTTTGCATTGAAATGTCTGTCGTATTACTGTAGATTGAAATGTTTTGGGTTAAAAAAAATTAAGTATCGAGGCTGTGTAGGTACTCGTATATTTAGCCTTTTTATCTATAAGAGATGAAAGTCTACCTTACATCATTCAAAGTAGGAATTCATAAAAAATATATTCATAAAAAAGTCCTTACAATAAGAAGAACAAATCTACAATTTCTGCATTAGTTATTAATGGAATCTGATAACGTGCTAAAAGAGGTTGTCCCATACAACGTCCTCCTTACCTGTAGTGTTTATATGAAACTTCTCTACCAACCCATTCAGAGATCCAAGCGTTAATTTACGTATGACCTACTAAAGAATTCGGCTCGTGCACTCACGAACGCACACGCAGCAAAATTTCTAGGTCACCTTTCACTGCGACTGATTCGATTAAGGTGGTAATTTCGACTGTGTACATCATCGGCTCGTTGGTCTAGGGGTATGATTTTCGCTTAGGGTGCGAGAGGTCCCGGGTTCAAATCCCGGACGAGCCCAATCGTTTTTTGTCTGTATCAAACCGAAATAAACGAGTGCTGTGAACGTAATGCTTTTAAAAGAAAGTAAATACTTAGCCGAAAGTATTTCGTTTCTTTTAATTAAGTTTATCTTTATTTTTAATTAAGAAAAACTGCCCTGTTTAATATTGTTAAAATAAATTTGAGGGCTAACATTAAGCATCCTGATTTTTGAAATAATTTTCGGAGCGCCTTCAAGGCGTCTTAAAGTTGAAGCTTAAGCATACTCGTATTACCAACTACTTAAACATAATTGTTCTAAATGGTAACGATTTACTGCATAGCAAATTTTGCTATTTGACACTTTTTCAATCGCATTCCATTTAGGTCCAAGCCCTACGATGATCGCTTTATAAAATACCCAGCCGATATTCTTATCTCAATCATAAATCAAAATACAATACTTAACTTCCGCAATCGAACCTAAATCCGGCATTAACTTCTAAATAGCAGCCAATAAATATAAGAGATAAACAATGGAACGAATTTTATCAACCATATAAATATTGGTTGGGCAATAAATAACGTGGATTGTAGTGTAGCCGCGATAAGGGATGTCGATAATTTACAGCTTGTGTTGTATTTAGCATTTTTCTATGCTGTCTAGAATTACCTTATACTTTATGATTCTGCTGGTTACTCGGCTATCCATATTTATTACATGTTTATGTTTTTATGTACACCAAATAAAAGACAGGTCAGTGTCGTGGACTAAACGTTCTCAGTTTCAGAGAGGTATTAATAACAATACCGCCGATATAAGGTCGCCAACCCGCATTAGGCCAGTGGGTAGTACCTACTAAGGCCTAAAACCCTCTCAGTCGCAGAGGAGGCCCGTGCTAGTCCTGTGGGACATATGTATGTGGGTATGACGAGCATTAATGTAAGCTTTTGTCACCAATGAATGCTGCGAGCTATCGGCAATCATTTCCTGACAACTGGGGCATTTCACGTGAAGCGGACAGGGAAAAAAAAGTGAGGTTCTGAAAATCGTTCATATTCGGCCCATTTATACCTCTAGTAGGAATGAATGTGGACACAAAATATTTTTTTTGTATATTAAATATTTCACAAGTTATAGGGTTCTAAAGAATTGCCGTAATTGAAATATCAATTTTATAAAAGTCGTTTATCGTATTTAACAAATTTACAATAAAATATTTAACATAGCGATATATATTGGAAAAATACTGTTCTTTTTAATGATGAAATAAAATTTAAAAAAATATTTTTTTTTCATGTCCTAAACCGGAAGTAAACTTTTCAAACCTGAATTTCAGTCAATTCGGCCGCTTTTTTTTTCTTCATTTTTTTCCCAAATATAGCTTAAAGTGTACTAAAAATACACGAGAAAATTGAAAATGGAATCGCTATAAGTTTCGGAGTTAGAATAATTAATGTACCATCGTGTCGCATTGGGCGTGATATCTGACGCTTTTAAGGTCGAGTATTTTGCGCGATATTGCATTAAAACTCGCAACTTTATTAAATTTTTTTCTCGTTTCAGCGTATTTTAGCTCTAAAAAAGATATGGAATAAGTATTATTAATAACAAAATCCAGTATCAGTAGTTTTTGGGTGCAAGAGTAACAAACATATATTTCATTCCATATTCTTACAAATTTTTGCTTAAATAATATTAGCAGACTATATATATATTAATATTATGTCATCATCATCATCATCATCGACATCAACAATCCATATGGGCACGGGTCTCCTCTACCATTGAGAGGGCTTAGGCCATAGTCCACCACGCTGGCCTAGTGCGGGTTGGCGGACTACACACCTTAGAAATTCCTAAGAACTTTTAGGTGTTCAGGTTTTATCACGTTGTTTTCCTTCACTGTTTTGTTAAGCCAGTGATAATTCAATGTGAATAAATACATAACTTCGAAAAGTCATAGATGTATGCCTGGGGTTCGAACACGTGACCGCCGAGTTTCTCGACCGCGCACCAAAACCTCGAGGCCATCACTGCTTTAATATTATGTACTTAACCCAAATATAAATTAATAAAATATTATAAAGAATAAAATCATTTTAAGGAAGCAGTAGATAAAAATATTATTTGCGAAACACGATAAATAACGCAATCTGCAGCGTAAGTAAGTAAGTAGTAAGTGTCTTCCTTAAAATGTTTTTATTCTTTAATAATATTTTATTAATTTATATTTGGGTTAAGTACATAATATTAATATATATAGTCTGCTAATATTATTTAAGCGAAAATTGGTAAGAATATGGAATGAAATATATTTTTGTTACTCTTCCACGGAAAAACTACTGATTAAATTTTGTTATTAATATTACTTATTCCATATTTTTTTAGAACTTAAATACGCTGTAACGAGATAAAATTTTAATAAAGTTGCGAGTTTTAATGCAATATCGCGCAAAATACTCGACCTTAAAAGCGTCAGATATCACGCCCAATGCGACACGATGGTACATTAATTATTCTAACTCCGAAACTTATAGCGATTCCATTTTCAATTTTCTCGTGTATTTTTAGTACACTTTAAGCTATATTTGGGAAAAAAATGAAGAAAAAAAAAGCGGCCGAATTGACTGAAATTCAGGTTTGAAAAGTTTACTTCCGGTTTAGGACATGAAAAAAAAATATTTTTTTAAATTTTATTTCATCATTAAAAAGAACAGTATTTTTCCAATATATATCGCTATGTTAAATATTTTATTGTAAATTTGTTAAATACGATAAACGACTTTTATAAAATTGATATTTCAATTACGGCAATTCTTTAGAAGCCCATAACTTGTGAAATATTTAATATACAAAAAAAATATTTTGTATCCACATTCATTCCTGCTAGAGGTATAAATGGGCGGAATATGAACGATTTTCAGAACCTCACTTTTTTTTCCCTGTCCGCTTCACGTGAAATGCCCCAACTGTTAGATAAACGAGAATGATCTGTAGCGCAGATTGTTTGTCTATAAGTAATAGATATTAGTAAGTAAGTAAGAAATTTAATAAATAAATAAGGCCTATGTCCAGCAGTGGACGTCCTTTGGCTGATGATGATGATGATGAAGTAAGTAAGAATGTACAGGTATACAAGCGGCGAAATTCGTCCCCATATAAAATACTGCCTATTTCCCTTCTTATCTTATTTAGGCTGTTTTATGATCTCAGCAATGGCAAGTTCAAATTCTAACAACGATTTTTAAAGCTAGGCGTATATTGTAAACCAATGACTCTATCATAAGATTAGTGACTGAATGCAACGTTATGTATATTTCGTATTGCAAAATCTTGGATTAAGTGAAAGTTCGCTTTTTGTTTTATCATTGTGTTCTGTTCTTTTGCTACTTGTATCAATCGGCTCGTTGGTCTAGGGGTATGATTTTCGCTTAGGGTGCGAGAGGTCCCGGGTTCAAATCCCGGACGAGCCCAACTACTTTTTTAGTCAGTTAACATAATTCAATTCACTTTACATAAATAATCGAGCTTAGTATTTGTACAAGAAAACTTTCAAAAACAAAGTAAGCATGATCTTATGCGGATTTCGCAGGTTACTGTTAATACAAACAAGCCGACATAATTCTGTCTACTAGGTAGAGAGTATTGTTATGACTCTTTTCAAGGCGATTTTCTTGTTGGGCCAGTGTCACTTCCATAGAATTTTAAAAGTCCAGCTTGACTTACAAAATTACAATTAAGAATCTATAAGTGTTAATGAAAATCGTTAATTGATTAATCGTTTTGGCATATAAATGAGATTATCCATTCCCCACAATCAACAATTATAAAGTAGACATAACATAATTAACCTGCAACGCTTTTAGGCTCCTTTGAAAACACCGCCACTATGTTGAACCGCAGTTAATTTCTGTCCCCCTTCTTCCCTGCATATTCGTTTGAATTGCATGCAAAAATATCACACGAATATCTAATATTTATCGTTATTTATTGCCGAACTTCGGGTACAATGCTAGACTCTACTACATAAAATACAGTACTACTAAAAATTCCGTTTGCCCGACTCGAGAATCAAACCCAGAAATTCGTGATGTAAAGACCATATCGTGAAGTAAAAAGGGAATAAAACAATGCTATTTTATAAGTACTCGTGCCTAATATTTTATTGATCATTTTATTATTAGAATATCTATAGTAATATAGTTTTGCTGATCAAGAAAATGTCACATACGTCTCGAGTTAACACGTATTTTATAAACAGCATGCTAAATACTTTCAACATGTATATGTCACATGTATATCTATCTCTTTTACTCCCCTTCATTATCTCATAAGTGAAAGAGAGACAACAAAGAGCCGCAACGCATACGTGTGACGCGTTGGAATTTGGTGAAAGTATTCTTGACTTCTTAAAGTATGAGGTTATTTTGGTAGTACTATCACCGGCTCGTTGGTCTAGGGGTATGATTTTCGCTTAGGGTGCGAGAGGTCCCGGGTTCAAATCCCGGACGAGCCCAAACCCTTTTTTTGTGCACAAATTAAAACTTGTAGGATTAATAAAGTATTAAAAAACATTATTTATGTACAAACTACAACCAGTTGATTAGTATAACATTTTTTTTTTAGAAATAATACCTACGTAAATCTATACATTATATTGGTTACGATACGCGAATCCCGCGTAAATAAGAGATACAATAACTCAGAAAAACCATTAAAAATATGTTTTCAAAAAAATATTTTTATTAAGAAACTACTCTTACACTTATTTGACTTTCAATTAATATATTGAAGTTATTTAACAAAAAAAAATTGTTTATTTTTGTTCTCAGTCGTTATTCGACACTATTTGCTAATACTCTTACCAGCGGAAAAATAAAGACCAAAGAAGCAAAGTTTAATGATGACACAAAAATATCCCGAGAGCGGCACGACGGTCTTTCCATATTCAATAAGACTGTCGAACATAAAAGCGAGAAAGTGCAGTCTCAAATATTTTCCATTAAAGTCGGCGCACCGGCCGCGGCAGCTGAATTTTCGACGACTCAGCAAGTCGCACTCAGCAAACGTAACAATAGCAATCTAATTTTAAAAGACCCGTGCTTACCTACAATTACTCAACTGGCTACAAGCATCTCTTGTCTACTGCACTTTTATTTATTTTGAAGAACAAAAGCCTTCAATTTTCTACTTCATTGGATTTCGATCTGGGAATTTAGGATGTATTGTATCAAACATTCATACAATACGTCCACATAATGTATCATTCTTTTTTGAGCCAAGTCCAAATCCGGATATTAATATAGTTATACAGGATGTTTTCAGACCGTAATAGGAAACTGAGGGAGGTATCTAAGGTAATCATAAACCCCTGACGTTAAAAGAAAATCCCGACAATGTCTTTTTTTTTTTTTTGAAGTTCTTGTTACAGTCATATGCATAAAATGTATGATTGTAATGATAACGATGAGGTTTCAAATGCTTCACTTTACACCACTCGTGTACATAAAGAGAATTAGACAAAACTGAAGCAAGGCACATGTGGTTGTCATAACCAACAAGGTTAAGAGCGCCACTTAACCCTAAAATAAAAATAAATAGCAAAGTGAAATAGATTGTTGTTGTTCTGCTACGTTTGTATTTACGATCATTGGCAAAAGCAAAACCATAGTATATTTATTTATTTATTTATTTACACTTTTTACAATGTTTGTAAAGGTGGACTTAATGCCGATGGCATTCTCTGCCAGTCAAACCTTGGGTGATGCAGAGATAATACGCAGCAGGTGTGCAAATAAAATAAATTGACATATTAAAAATGTATTAGAAATAGAGCAATATTCTTTAAATAAATTTTATAAGGATCGCCTTTACTTATATCGTTGTGTGTGCTATGTTTTTTTTTCCACAACATTGGTTTCAGATCAAAGTGCTTGGGAATTATTTCTCTAATCGACTGTATTACGTTTCAAAACTCATCGTGAAATGAATTAGTATGAACGTGATTTCAACATGATTAACTTCTGTTCCTTTTTAAATTAAAACATTAGAAGCAAATATGTTGAAATCCAGTTTTTTGCTCAGCTCACTTGATAGGGAAACGCACTGCACTTAAAATCATTTGTGGTGCAGTCATTTTAGAATAACATATGTAATATTATAGCCTTTTATGATTTTATTTACGCTTACAAAGTACGATCACAATTTAAACCGACGCGGTCATCGAACCCCGGAGTTTTACTAATGGATTAAGACAATTATCTTTCAAATTACTATATATTCAACAAAACAATGATTCAGATTTTTTTTTCATATTCAAATACAAGGGTTTAATTTTAGATCATATGCGGTTGCCACCCTAAGGTCATCAAATATATATTAGACCGCAAACAGATTAATGTGGTTTCAGACTTGTCTATTACATTGCTATGGTTATGCTGCTATGTAGCTAGCTAGCATTTGCAACGTAGACGTGATGAGAGCTTTTGATAACTATATTGAGTGGTAAAGTAACATTTAGTTGATATTTGCGTCGTGGATATGTTGATTTCCGAAGGTACTGCTATGTTTTAGATATTTAGTATACAAATTAGCCATAAATTACTCGTTATTGTATATTGTATTATTTTCAAAATTCATTTAGTTGAATATCTTTGTATATTTGAATATATTTGTATGTTTTTGAATATGGCCAATAATAAATCATTTTTCTTTCTTCTTTCTTTCTTTCTAATTGTCGTTTAGGCTAATTTAATTGTCTATTTTTTGTTTGAGCAGTCACTACATAGTATAAAAAAAGTCGCTTTCTCTGTCCCTATGTCCCTTTGTATGCTTAAATCTTTGAAAGTACGCAACGGATTTTGATGCGGTTTTTTTAATAGATAGAGTGATTGAAGAGGAAGGTTTATATGTATGATAACATCCATTAAATATCAGCATTGCACCCGTGCGAAGCCGGGGCGGGTCGCTAGTAAAAAATATAATCGTTTTCTCTCCACATATACGAACAATTTTATAACTTTACTCGCGAAAAAAACTCTACAGCTCATCTAAAGTCCAGCTTAGCATAAAATAATTACTTTATGTCACACCAAGTAAAGGAGCTTAGTTTACATTCTGTAAGCTTTATTAAAACAAATTATTCTTACAAATGGCAGGGCGACGCGAACAAAGAAACAACGCGATATGAACAAAGTATAGGTGAAAGCCATTAGCGTTGTAAAATATGATTTTAAAAGTTTCCTGTGCAAGAAAGCCGACATTACGTGTAAACATGAAAAAAACAAACAAGCGGGCTCTTTAGTAGCTGCCACTGAAACGACTGCTCGTGCACCTCATAATTTCCCATATAACTGCGTTTTTAGAGCACCCTCTACACCACAAGGTAAGGTGTGCAGAAGACTTGTTTTCGTTTATGCCATACATTATACAAGGCTATTCAGACCGTGATCGGAAATTAAGGCAGGTAATAGCTACGGTGATCACAAACCCATTGGCGTTAAAAAAAAATCTCGCAAAAAAAAATGTTTTCTAAAAAAAATACATACGTACATTTCACATCTATGGTTGTCTGCTTTTCACGGTTATCTTATGGTTGTCACAGGCATAGTCCTGACCCCACACTAAGATACGAGTCTTGTGTCGTGGGTATCAGAAACTACGAGAGACTTTTCGGTCTCTCAAACACCCAGACCCGAAACAAATATTTGTGGATCACACAAACATTTATCTCGGTGCGGGGTTCGAACCCGCGGCCGCTCGTTTCGCAAGCTGGTGTCTAGCCAACTGCGCCATATGCGCCAGTGTTATAAATATATCTAACCGGGAGAGACCAACCGGGGACAATTTTGACGACTCATCAGTGATTCTATTTGTTTTCATTAAGTATTTAAGCTTATTGTACTGTCAATTGAAATTTTAATACTAATCATTATCAGTCCGTATATACGTCGCACTGCTGGGCACGGTCCTCCTCTAACATTAAAGGGGTTCAAGCCTTAGTCCACCACGCTGGCCTAGTACTGTTTGGCGGACTACACACCTAAGACAAATAAATGAAACCAAATTGTTTTCTTCTCTAATCACTGCAGCTATGTTTATAATCCTAAATAAAGCTGTAGAACAGAGCTAGCCTTCTGTGTTCAAGTTTATTTAAGGCTGCTAGTGTGCACGAGGCTCTTAACGACGATATTTGTCTAAGTGCTACTTAGTACGTGTTAACCTCGAGGTGCTCGTTGCTTTGTGCTTCACGAAGAAATATATTAGCGAACAGTGTTTTTGAAATGCTGTATTTTATCAATATTTTTTGTAGGGGGAAACTGAAGGCAAAGTGAAACAGCTTATGTTAATTGCTGATTTTTAATATAATGAATAGTACTGAATACAACTATGTATAGTGTTGCTTAATAAATAAAAAAATACCTCAAATATAACACTGACACAGGGATAATTTAAAATACTTAGAACCAACCCTTATACTTAGAACTTATACTTAGAACCCAACCTAAAAATATACATAAGTATTTTTTACTAAAGTAAATTAATATTCTACTACTTTACGCCGATTTTCCTCCGTATTTACAACGTTTGGGTCGTCCAACGAATAAAATTTAAATAAAAAAATTGTTGTACTCTAAAACTGTACTCTAAAAAATACTCTGCTCAAATCCTCCAACTACAGTTTTTGCCGACGTTCATACATGAAAAAAAGGCTTCATTGGTATAAAATATCACAAACACTATCGTTTTCAATATTCTCCACGCCTAAACAATATGAAATAGCAGTAAATACAATAAAACTGTGCGAGTAGAATAAAGGCCGTTTAATTAAGTGCTGCTGGCAGATTTACGGCTGGATTCGCTCGCTATGCCTGACTTTGGTCAGTAATTATTGTATTTGAGCTCTTCATTTAAATACATACACGGAAAAACCTCTAGCATGGACTCAAAAGGGGGAAGAAGACGTGCATTTCTGTACCCATATTTTGCTAGGTATGTTTCAGACTCACGTAATAGGGAGCGAGCCTATGAGCAATTTTAGGGATAATTTCTGACACCGTGCTGCTAGTAAGAATTTCTTAAAGAAAGATCCAATAATTCTTTGCCCGCTCTGGGTACCGCCCTGGAACCCGGGACTTCTAGGTCGCTAGGCACCTACTTGACTTCAGACCACAAGACATTATTTTATCAAAATCACTTACATGTATAATTTACATTATATTTAACATATTAAGAAAAAATTAGGACCCTTGCTTATTTGAAAAAGCAATAGATCTCTAAAGAGAAAATTTTCCTGCAAAGATAGGTCCACTCATCTCTTCATTGCCAAATAATATCCCATACCAGGTTTTGCATACTAAACGCTGGGTTGTTATAAATATCCTAAAATCAGAAAATTTATGTTTTAAACCATCACACGCTGACTTTTATAAAAAGCAAAAACCTGCTATAAACAAGCGCACACCGCTTGGTAAGCGAAAATATTATGCTACAATTTTTCAGCGTTCGCTCGGCCTCTATTAGTTGGCAAAAAATGTGTTGACGTAAGTAATGGTTTTGCATGTTAAGTATAATAATATACAGTTAATAAATGGACCGTGTTTGGGAATTTATAACGTAATAAATAGGCATGTGATATAATTGGTTTATATCTCTATTTATGTTGGTTGCTTTATCCCACAACTAAAGTGGTGCGATCTAAAGTTCGCCGGTTTGAGTCCCGCGTCAAGTAAAGTGTTATTGATTTTTTCGTTTATGAAATCCTCAGTAGCATCATGAAGACTGTAAATTTGTTTAAAAGCTAAAATAGGCTTACGTGCGACTTAAACTGAATTGGCAAGATTTGAGTACAGATACACACATTCACCTGCGTTACTTTTGGTAAATTTTTTAAGTCCCCAATAATATAAAACTATTGCCAGTTTTCAGACACATTTTTATTCACCATGTTGCAACTGAAATTTCTCGATGAAAATTCCAATCAGTTTTCCCGACCCAAGAACCGAACGCAGGAACTCTAGCTCTATCGCACACTATTTTTTACTATTCACTTGACGATAGATTTTAGTTTGTTTAATATTCCATTGGCGCGACTGTTGTTTACAAAGTAATCTGAGGGAGAATGTTTGATCGCTCTATCGGGGTGCCGAGTGAAATTCTTCGTGTGTTTTTCTATGCCCACCTTTACGGAATTTATTTGATGGGAAAATCATCACTATTTTGGGTTTCATGGGAATGTGATCGTTTTAGCAGCTGTTATTAAAAATTTTATAGTCTCAAACAGAACTCACATGACGATACTTGTTTTGTGTTATTAGTATCAGAAATTATGACAGTTTTTCAGACTCACCTTAAAATGACAGGAAAAAAAAAATAGGGCCCCTAAAATTTTTATTTTGGTTTGGAGATCGAACCCGCAACCTCTTATATAATATGCTGTAAGCTGTTGCTGCTGTTTGTCCAACTGCTCTCGTAGACGATATACATATTTATATATTTTATTAAGTGTCATCATTAATAAAATTTAAAGGAAGCATTTATTGAATCAAACCTTTTAAATCACAATCAACAATCATTTACTTTAGTGATAAGAGAGAGTGAAATCGAAATTCCTCAAACGGCAGTTCATAGCCCAATCTCAGCGTATGTTTACCAAACAAACAGTCATCCGACGCGGAAATTAAATTCGGGATCCGCTGCCGACTGAATGTAATCTACGAGACGAAAAGCCAAATACAACAATTATACCAAAAACTCCGTTTGAGTAGGTATATAGAATTTAATTACTTTAGACTCCTTGTTCTATGAACAATGTATTAATAATTTAAACGGCAAATCGTTGTTTTCATCGTGGGGAATCCTACCCTTAAAAAGTTATTTGGAATTGCTTATGACAGCCCCGTGGCGTGATACCAGCTTGGGAAACGAGCGGCCGCGGGTTCGATCCCCGCACCAAGATAAATGTTTGTGTTATACACAAATATTTGTTTCGGGTCTGGGTATTTGTGAGACCGAAAAGTCTCTCGTAGTTTCTGATACCCACGACACAAAACTCTTATCTTAATGTGGGGTCAGGACTATGTGTGTGACTGTTGGGTGTATTTATTTATTTATTATGTGTACAATGCTCCTACTTGCACTGGTCCTGCGTGGTGGACTAAGGCCTAAACCTTTTTTTTTTTTTTCACATTCAGAGGTGGCTCGTGTCCAGCAGTGGTACTTATATGGTCTGGTGATGATATTGTTTTGTAAATATAAATGCAATCAAACGGCCCTGGATTCAATTTTCAAAGGCTGATTACCACCTAGTTTGTTTTTTTCAGGTAGGTTTTATAAGACATTTACAGTAGTCACAATCTGTAAATAATAGACTCACCATACGTCTAAAAAAATAGGTGATTTTTTTTTCTCATTTCTCTACCTACCCTCAAGGACATGAGAGTATGTAAATAACTTTCAAATACGATTAAACTCCAGCCAAGAAATACCATAGCAACATCTGAAAGGAAAGCGTCGCCTATAGAGGCTGTCAACAGATTTAGCCTAATCCCCAAATCTTTTGAAAGCCCGCCTCAAGTTACACCAAGTTTGGGCGCCAACAAACTTGCCAACATGAATATGTACAAGGCGTTTCTAATAATTTTCATGTAAGTTTCAGGGTTTCACGCCTCACGTAATAATTACGATTCACTTGAATTGTTCCGCGTGTGGAATTTGCGGAGGCATTGTGGCGGCTGGGTTTTGTTGTCAGATTCTCTTGTGTACGCTTGTGATGGCAAAAGAGAGGGTAGAAGTGAATTTTCAAGGTGTGTGAATCTGTTGGAATAGGTACTTTTTGCCATTTATCAGGCATATTTCCAGACTGCTAATGCTAATGAGAATTTTATAATGGAAAAACACAAATAACTTCGCTCGAGGAAACCGTTTATGTTTTTTTTTTTCTTTCCAAATCGCCTTTGCCCACATGGATAAAAGCAAGTATGTACGTAACTTCCAGGAACCAGTCATACATATATGATACGCACGATTGATAGTTTAAACTATTTCACTTCCAATTAAGTCATCTCATACACATTGCATTAATCTCAAATTTGCTCCCTTAAAAAATATCTTAAACCACAGAAATTAAGTTATGTCTACCCGCAAAATAAAAACACTGGCTAAGTTATCGGCAATTTCGCGTACCACAGCAACGCGTAACAAATGAGCAGCGAAGAGAATTTTTCACAATCCACGGGCCAACAACTTTCTCCCGCCAGTATAGTGGGCAGGTGGCGCTGCGATCGTAAATTTAAACTTTGGGCTTATATAAAGCGGAATTAAAATACCTCCTCCCGGGCAAGCGTTAAATAACGTCTTGAACCACGATATATGGCATTTTCAACACACTTACTTATCTTTACGACATTTTTCGTATAGGAATCTCTCGGTTAATATTGTTGAGAGAATTCTTACAGAAAATTAAACGGAGGTGTGGTTTTAAGAAAAATATTGATAAATGTATATTGTGAATTCGTGAATAAACTAAGAGTACGGGATAGACCCAAAGAAAATATGTGCGGGTTCTAATCCCGGAGAGTTCTTTTTCGACAGTGTCATGCAAATTGAGTTACAAAAATTATATGAATGAAAACGTTAAAGATAATAAGTAAAATTACATAGAATATTTTGATCTCTTCCTTTATCTCTGACCCATCGCAGCTAATAATTAAATTGTATCCTGTAAAGGTTTTGGACAAATGCTTTTCATAGCTAAAATAAGGGATCTATTTAACCAAAATTTACTATAAAAACTACCAGGCTTAAGAGTAAAGGTCCATGGTTCACCGTAACACTCGTTACAAACGTGAGTTTCTTACACATTGATGCCATAATTTATTCATCCGATCATATATTATGCATTCTTGTTTTCAGGAGTACTGAGAAGGAAAACTCGATCATAAAAAATAGTGTTCCCCAAGGATTAAAAACACATTCAAAATGTTTCACACCTTTTATGAATAAAATATTTTTAACAGAGGGTTAAAGATATTTTTATTTAAGTTGATCGTACATTTATTTGACTAGCGGCGTAGGAGAAATCTAAAAATACAAAACACTATTTGCAGGATAAATATATTGTTACCAAAATATCGATTAGTTTTTTTTTACTTATTTTAACGTAAACATTACCGTTATTAAAATTAATCAAATAGTATACTAGCTGCCCTGTGGACTGTGGTACAGTTCACTAGACCCTAGTTGAGAAACGAGAGCTCGCGGGTTCGATTCACACACCGAGAAAAATTTTCGCGTGATGTAGGTACATTTAATTCAGAATGAAAGTTTGAAAGACCTAAAGTCTCTCATAATCTATGGTAGTATGAAAACCATGACAAAAGGCTTTTTTTTGGCCCTATCCCACCACACACCCGCCACTGCAACTCCTGTACTACAGGATCAACAGCGGCACGCACAGTATTGGCGCCGAGCAATGAAGCTCAGCGAATCTAAGGGGACCTAAATTGTCATAATCCCGCAACGAAGTTAATTAGAAAAGCAATGTAAAGGAGGAGTTGGAAAACAAAGAGTTGTCCACTTCCCTCTACAGCAAAGCGGGTGACAAAACATTGAGCTATGAGGTTTAACCTCACATAAAGAAAGACAATTACAATTACCAAAAAAATTAGACGCAATTGACGCACCACGGATTAATAACTATTGCTTAAATTGGACCTAACGTGCGAACTGTTATACGGACTTCCAATAATAGGCATGGCAAAATCGCTGAAAGGCACGGAAATTCCTCCTAGATTCAACGAGGTCTGTATAATAAACTACACCAGACGTTACGTGCATACTATTGAGCATACTGTTACGCTCATCTGACCAAAGATTACACTCCCAAAGGATATGATGTGCGGACTGTTCATATTCGCAATCATGTGCTGAGCATTGGCACATAGGAGAATCAACCAACCTAAATGAGAATAATTTACTACGAAAATTGCCGTGACCCGTTAGAAATTGCGACACGTAATGATCAATCTCAAGCCAAGTTTTTGCCAAGCGATCGCTAACCGAAGGAAAATATTGACAAAAGGCTTGTCCAAATCCAAGTACGTAGTCAGAAGATATACCTATGTATATTGCTGTTGGGCGTTTAAAAACGAAGAACTCTCAAGAAAAGAATCTTCATACGTTTCCTCCCCTCAAAACTCACAGCAGATGTTGGAAGTTGCGAAATCAATTTGGTACGTCATCATGCCATTATGTGGGCACATATTTCGCGAACATTACTGGCGAACTTCGGCCCACTTGGGGCCTTAATAGCGCGGTTAGTTTGCTAGTGGCGACGCGGGCTGAGTTAAGCGCTTTCAATTTTTCATAAATTCTTCGAGACAGCGCGGTTGCAGCTATTAGTTTGAAGTTGCGATTTAATTATATGACGGAGTACTCCGCATGACATAATATGCTTTTGGTATGAAGGCAGTACGTGTAATTATGCCTCGAAACCAAAGACAATATTCATTTATATATCTTTCGGTCTTCCGCTTGAAATAAAATGCTGGTAGTATGAACGTAGCGTGTATAATTGCCTCGAAACCAAAGACTCAAATCTTTTTGTGGCTATAAAATCTAAAATCTGACGCTACACAAAATAATAATTTTTTTGTCTTGCGTATCCAGATATTTTAGCACACGAACGCTCAGATTTGAATATATATTTGTAGATGACACAAATTGTACATATTCCGTTGCAAAGCTGAGTCTGATTCCCAAGGATTTTATACACTTAATCTATGTAAAATGAACTTAAACATTAATTAGTTATGATAATGTAACTGATATAAGATTTTTTACTTATAAAGACTCGTGAATCATTAGCAGAAACTATCAGTATATAATATCTAACGGTTGACAACCGATTTCATCCAGTAGGCACACATTTGTATCGGTTTCAGGCTATTTTTCTCCATGAGTTATATTTCCATACGTTTTTCCAGGCGAGCGATTCGTAATCTACCGAACATGACTATGATATATTATGACAGTCTACACATTTTTAAACGGCAGTTGCTCGCGACTCTGTTTACGAAGAATTTTATTTTTTTATTAAAATACTTACTTCAGAAAATGTGCATATGTAGGGAGAGTCATGACTCTACCAACTCAACTCATGAGTTGTATTAATAAATGTATCCATGTTTTGCCACATTGTTAATCCATTCGCCCCAAGAATTATGGCTTTAGCCGTTTTTACCGGACTTATTTCTCAAGCTATACATAAATATAGGATTTTAATGTAATTTAATTTTAACCATTAGCATATTATATAGCGACCCTACAATCGATCTAAAAGCTAGATATTTCCAATTCGGAACAAATAAAGACGACACTGCATAGCAGATTCCATCAAACAAAGAATTTAGTTGCAACGAAATAATTCATCATGATGATATCCTTGATTTTACCTATAATTAAAGACTTTATACATCTATCCACTAACTGAAACAACAAACTAACAAAGTGACACTTTTTTGTCCCTTTTTTTCCATTTTGTTTTGAGAACAAAAGACGAACACAGGATCATATTATTATGCTATAATAACCTGTGAAAGGCCGCGTCCGTGCCGTGGCAGTACGGCGGGCGTCGGCGTCGTGTAGCGAGTTAACAAGAAACTTCATTAAGAGAGCGGCTCACCTGCGATTAATGCAAGCATTATCAGACGGCCATCTTGGGCCGCGCAGTGGCGGGTTACATCGATATCGACTGGATTTTTTTTTTACTATATTTAGCCTAAGGCCTAAACCTTCTTAGTTTGAGTGGAGGCAAATGTCTAGCAGTGAGGTATATCTGGGCTGATAATGACTATATTTTCTAAAAATGCAACAAAAAATAAATTATTTAAAAAACGTTCATCCTGGTAAAATGTAATATAATGTAAATTCTATAATGGTAAATAACACGATCAAAGCTAGTCTGGACTATGTAAATATCTGCTTAAATACTATTTTTGTTTTCAGGCTTTCAGGACATTTAAAAATAGTTTTCTGACATTTTCATCAATATTTGTGAAATAAAAAATGCCGAAAGATTGTTAATTAAATTTTGCACATAAAGAAGAACAATAAAACAATATTTTTTAAATATGAACTGATTTGAAAATAAAAAACAAATAAATTAAACTGCACTTGGAACTGCCTCTAACAAATTTAAATGCAGTTATTCCCAATGAATAAATTTACTTTGAATTAAAAACATTTTTTTTTTGTCTCGACACTTTGAGCCACATCCCTACCGCTTCGCAATTTAGCGTAACGATCGGCTATTAAGAGCCTCTGTGTACGGTACAAGCCTGTATTCTAAAACAGTAAGAAAGACACGCAATCCTTTTGTTATTGAATCCTTATAGTAGAAAGTGAGGAAGTCGAAACGGCAAGTATGGAATAAATAACACTGATAAGACTAAATACTTAGATAATTCTGATAAAATTGAGCTACGTAGATATACTATACAAGAGAATCACATGTTTTTGAAGTTAACACGGACCGACTCTATGATTATGGTATAAACCCAACCAAAGATAGATTTAGGATAAATTTTAAGCTAAAAGTAGTAATGAATTTTAATTTCGGTATCAAAATCGATATAGTATGAAAATTAAATTGTCACATTATTTCGCATGGTAGGTTACCCTCGAAGATTAGGCGAATTTAGAACCCAAATGTCTGTTGCAGAGGAGGCATGGGTCTAGCAGTAGATCATGTTTGGGCTGATGAAATCTGAAAATTGTGTAATTTGAATTTCATGAAGCTATCAATAATCAGTTAGACACATATCAGCTTGCAGTTAAAAAGTTTTACTATGCCTCTATTAGGTGTAAACTAAGTTACATTTAATCATTTTAAATCGCTCCGGTTCGCAAATTAGGTCTTTTGTTTCCAACAAAGACGTAGTTCTTCCTTCGCATAAGGCTGTCGACACCGTCTTTGAATTCGGGTTTACGTAAGAATTTTTAAGTAAACTAGTTTCCTTCCCAAACTATTTATTTATCTATTTAAAAAAAATACACATAAAATTAAAAAGTAAACAAAATGTAATACAGTAAACTAGCTAAGTACAAATGGCGATCTTATCGCACAAGGCGATCTCTTCCAGGCAACCAGGGATGGTCATGTAGGAACTATTTATGGGGCTTTCATAATTAAACTATTAATTTATCTCTAAATTTTTGTCAATTACAATTTTTCTTAAAGAATAAATAAGATATTGTTGATATTTGTAGTGTCTGTAAGAGGAACCAACCAGTAATCAGAACACAAATTTGAAAACGCTTCTTTATTCCGAATCATAATGTTTTATATTTTAGGATCAGGAGATCAGGAGAAACGCTATTTCACCACATATAAATTCGTTTTTAATACAGATTGAATAAAATAACAACTCCAATACACACAGACCACCATTTTATAAATATTTGCCTAAAACATTGAATTTAAAAAATAAAACATTTCAAATCTAGCATATTATGATTTGCCAGACCAAAGCCACACAAGAGAGATACTACTATCCTACGTATGTGATGTTTTAGAAGCGTACGTGTCGTATTGTACCTGCCCTTAAATCTTAATTCTAGAAGCTAGACTAGATTGGGGGCTGTTAATGGGTACCACTAGCTCGGCAGATAGAGTGCGGTTGAAAGTAAGTCACGTAGTATGGTAGTCTTATGTGCATGTATGTATATGTATATGGCAGGTTATTTGATATTTTTTTTTAAACTACGAATATTATGATCTGAAGCAGTGATGGCCTCGAGGTTTGGGCGCGCGGTCGAGAATCTCGGCGGTCGCGGGTTCGAACCCCAGGCACACACCTCTGACTTTTCGAAGTCATGTGTGTATTTACATTGAATTATCACTTGCTTTAACGGTGAAGGAAAACATCATGATGAAACCTGCACACCTAAGAGTTCTTAGGAATTTCTTAGGTGTGTAGTCCGCCAACCCGCACTAGGCCAGCGTGGTGGACTATGGCCTAAAAACCCTCTCAGTGGTAGAGGAGACCCGTACTCAGCAGTGGGCGTATATGGGTTGATGAAGAAGAAGAAGATTATGATCTGGTTTAAAAATTGGTTTCATAGTTCTGGGAGTGTTTAAAAATAAAATAGAAAAAAAATCTTACGGGCAAACACCGAATACACCATTAAATCAGTTTCACTAAACAAATTATTATCAACAAAAAATAAACTAAACAATTCAAAGAAAAAATACAAAAAATATTTACCAAACTTTATTTGCGATGATAATCAAACCAGAATCATACTTTTTTATTACAACTGCAAACTTCAAAGCTCTGTTTTATTGTACAAACAATGTTGTTATAAAAGAAAATGAAGTGACTTCCATCCCTCGTCTTTTGACACACTTTTACTTCCCTATCACATCTCATACCCAAAGTCGTTGAGCAGAACAAGGTATCATCCCCAACATTCAGAACGTTCCCCTCAGATTGCATATTTAGCATTCGGAACAGTAGTAGTAAACAAACATCGAAGATCCATAAACACCGAAGCAGGAACAATACGGGCCCCCGTACCCCCCCGGGAGTCGAACTGGAGACGCGCAGGTCGCATACTGTACGTACATTGACCCAGTTTCGAACTGACGGTGTTTTCCTTGTACTGTATTAGGCACACCGAGTGAAACATCTTGTGATATTTTGAATGAAATGAGCGTTGTTTAGATTTGGCATGTGGTTTTGTCTTGATATTAGCTATAGTAATATTACAAAGCTGAAGAATTTGTTTGTTTGTTTACGCTAATCTGTTCCTATTTGAAAAATCTTTGAGTGTCAGATAGCCCGTTTATCGAACAAAGCTATAGCATGTATCACGCTAAGACTACTAAATAAAAATGTGGCAAATACGGGAAAAAACATTTTGAAGGCTAAAGTCTTTCATGTACATTGTACATAGTATAGCGGTTAACTGTAAGTTCATTTCGACCTATGCATCGAATAAAGTTATATGTGCTTTTGCACAACTTCTCTTTCTCAACGATTTAAACTTAATTGGGCACAAAATTATCAGTAAGTTTTTATGTTCTTCAAACAACAACAAAATTTATGATCATTATTACTTTACTAGTGCAATATATAAACAATTTTAACTCTATTATAGACATAAAAAGTACTTTGGTGTTATAGTCATAAGTAACCTTATTCGATGCATAGGTCGATTTTATATTCGTTTGTTCTTTGAAAACATAGCTATTTGATTAGAGGTACTCCATGTCGTTAATCATACCTTTGGTACTAACGTTAACTACTAAATATCGCCAAGTCGATGTCCAGTGACTCCCTCCCCTTTATAACGGCTTTCAGGAATTATAATAATTCTGATGAGTTTTGGAGGTGCCCTTTTCAAAGTCTACCATTGTAACATATGAGGGATAATATAACATCCCTCATCTCCAGTACCAAAATCTGACTTTGTTATTAACTTTCAACTTCTTCTAATCTTTCCGATAACTCACGGCTCTCCCCAGATGCATCCCAAACCTAAACATGTAAACAAACTGAAGACGCGGCAATGCGAACAGATTCCGGCTGCGATTGGGGAGAACTAGTATTTATGACTGAATCGACGATCAACTTGCTTCATGGAGTCGAATTGTTTTATGGCCGACGAACTCCCACCAATAAAGGGACATCTTCCTTATTTGTGCACGTGGAACGGCGGTTGAAGAGCCTTACTATAAGCATACATAAGTAAAAACACCTAGTTTTAGAGTTTCTTAGTATGTAGGTACCATACTTTTCGATGTTATGTATTCACAATGAATTGCCACTCACTTTAACGGTGAAGGAAAACATCGTGATGAAAACAGCACGCCTAAATTCTCAGGAATTTCTTGGGTGTGGTCCGCTAAACCGCACTAGGTCAGCTTGGTGGATTAAGGCGTAAACCCTCTCAATGATAGAGGAAGCCCCTGCCCAGCATTGGGTCGTATATGGGCTGATGATTATAATGATAATAAACATGGGATTTAGGGGTCCTGGGTTGGGCAAAATTTGTGCAAAAAAACAAGGATTAAGTAATTATACAAAATTTTTTGCTTTTGCTGCTCTTTTCTTTTTCGCTTTATACAATGTTGTATAAATTATAATCAATTGAATACCCTCGATAAAGTATTGATTACCATTTATAAATTTATGAACTATAAAGATAAATTATGTCTGATGGTTTCACAATTTTACAACCAGTTTTTAAGAATATATTATTATAATAAAAAAGTTTACGATTGACAATTTCGTGCGGTAATTTAACCGGCTCGTTGGTCTAGGGGTATGATTTTCGCTTAGGGTGCGAGAGGTCCCGGGTTCAAATCCCGGACGAGCCCAACTACTTTTTATTTTTATTTCACATGTCAAATATTGGCAGCGAGATGTTTCAAACACCGACTTATATACTCATATTTTTAAAATAATCATGGCATCCATTTTAAATAAACTTTCATAACGACCACTTTTTTAAGTGTAAGCCGACTTAGCGTTGTTTTTATAGACGGAAGTAGATAGTAATCGAAAAGAAAGAGAAGGTAAAGTCCATGTTATTTGTACGTCAAAGTGTTTGCAGTCACTGTAACTATTACCTGAATTACTTTATGATCAATTTGTTCTCACTCTAAATATAAAATTATACTCTATAAAAATAACAAAGTAATGCCAACTATATTCCGTACAGCTTCTAAGAATATCCTAGAACAGCTTATCGCAGAACCGACAAAGCAACTCATTACTCGAGTGATATTACAGCATCTATAACTAATTAGTGAGTCAAACTTGCCGTTGAAGCATCGGAAACCTGTAGCCCAAGGCACGTAGCATTCAAATCTAGATCAAACCACGCCGGTATCAATTCGACAGCAATCGCATACCCATTAAACCCTAGCATCGTATCTGCATGCAAATTAATTTCCTTGTAAATACGGCAAGTCAAACATGTGCGTTGAGTAACGTCGGATGCCATACGATTTGGATGTTTCATTTGGGAACTAGTTTCGCGGGTTGCTCTGGTTGGGTGGTGAGATGATTTTCTGTTTTGTTTTTGGTATGAGTATCACTATTATTTAAGGATTTAAAAACTTTGTGAAATAAATTTCCTTTTTTTCTATTTTACAAACGGTGATGTAAAATAAACTCAAGTACAGGGTTTTAACCAGTACGGAGAGTTTTTTGGCATAATTAAATTTCAGTAAGTAATCTCTAGCTAAGAAATATTAATAGAAAATTTTGTTTTGATGGGACCTGCGTCAAGATTGGATGAAGAAAGCAATACGTCTAGTAAAAAATATATTATTTTTTTGAAAGCATCAGCTGAATCTGTGACTATAAATGTAAAGTTATTGTGTGAAAGCCAAAGTTGAAACTTGCAAATGCAAACAATTCTTTGTTGTACTCGTAGAATCAAAAGATTTTACACGACCAAGTATTCGCAACAATTTATCAAAAGCGTTTGAAACTATTGCAATCATCTCTAATGATGCAGAAAAATCTTAAATCTTTGGAAACACTTAAAAAAGTTTTGCATAGACAAATGTCTGGCAAAGTTTGGAAAAGATATTTATATTATTGAGCAAAATTTAAAGCTCTGCCAAAAATTATGTAATACTACAAAACTACCATACTGAAATATTGACGACGCCAAATGTTTTTATCACGTAATATAATTAAATTCAATATAATCAAATTCAATGTTTAAAGTAATAATTATAAAAAAAAAAATTCAATAATTTGAAACGCAATAGATGCGCGCAAACATTGCAATTTGTCATTAAAATATAATTAGGGATAGAACGGAAATATTCGTGTCATTAGTGGTAATTTCATTAAAATTATTCGCTAATTAAATGCTGATTTAGTAATTACTGATTAGTCGCAGCGTTATTAGTTTAATTAATGGTCGGATTAAACATGCAGAAATATTAAATTTAAACGCGCTGATTAATAGCAAGGTGGGAGCTTAATTTTTATTAATGAGATTGCCGAACCTGGATTAAGAACGCCAATCCCTCTCTTTATTGCCGGCGTGCAACCGTGAGAAGTGATTACGGAATGCTGAGAATCAATTTGATCGGTTTAGCAACTTGACGTCTCCTGGATATCAGAAATCTATTGCATGTATGGATGTATGTAACATCAAATCGTTTGATTCTGTCGAACATATTTTAGCAATTTGAAATACAAGTTTGGATTAAATATTGTTTATTGTGGAATTCTCTAAATAGTATTGAATATTTACCGGTCATAGTCTTTCTAGAGTTCTAAAATTAGAACTCTATAAACAATATTTATAATAAATAAACTATATATACTCTATCAAATATATTAAAAAATCAAACGGAATTTTCATAAAGAATGATATGAATAAGACAATCAACCAGCGATATTTTTTTGACATTAAATTAACTACAAATAAACATTCCACCTATCTTACAACTCTTATCCAACCAAATGTTCCTTAAACGACATCATTCAGTAGATAAACTTTATAAAAAACCTCAACAAAATTTCCAGATTAACCTCCACTCCACAATTGCTTAAATCAGTCAGCGTACCGAAGCCATTCATTCAGAAACATTACTAATTAACGGTAAACAAATCACCAGCCAGTCACATCACCAATGCCCTCGTATTACCGTGGAAACCGCACAATGTTTCCAATTTGGCAGATTGCTCCCCACTCCAACCGGTGCAAGATAAACAGCCGAAATTGTTTTGGAACATCCCGAGGCCAACTCTGCCACTTTTGATCTCGGTGTATTTGACTTTACTTTTGTAACCTTTCCGTGTTTAATATTGAGTGTAATTTTCGAATCTGCTTCGCTGGGTTTTAGTTTAACTCTATTGAATTTCGGATACTCGAAAGTTATATAAACTTAAAATTTTATTTAAAGTTCTACGCGTCTGTTATTGAACGGTTGCCATCACTGCTTTTTGTTGACTATTAGGGCACAATATTCTACTACGTGTCTGCAAACTCGACGCCTTGTAGAATAGAGCATAGTGAGACTTAACGAGGAGCTATTTATCTTCCCTACAATATGTGCTGGAGTAAACATGCCATGAATTTATCTTAGCTTTTTTATACATGGGAACTTCGGACACGATTATAAATGGACACTTCTAAGTACAGAAAGATAATAAAACTGGAACAAAACAAAATTCATCACACGTTCAGAATTTCGAACAATTGATCCCACGATACTCAATAATCACGAACTAATGTAACAGAGCGATAACCGAACCAATTCCATCTGGAAAACAAATAAATCCAGCGAAAACAATTGCCGGCAATCAAAACATTCTATTTGCATTCAAAACCACTTAAATTCCGATACAATTCGCTAAAAGCAATGTTCCCCGGACAGTTAATTTGTTTGCGAGGCGCTCGTGTTCCTAGTCCCAGGTCGGCGATAATCCTACAGCTAGTTTGAACTTTAAATCCTCTTCGAGACGCAGTCGCTGCAAAGATACAAATGATCGCAATTCTAACAATTAACAATTCAAATCTAGTGCCTTGAGACGCGTCCATTTGTACTGCGGATTTCATTACTCCAAGAATAACTTTGCTGTGGTTTTGAATTGATGTGTTTAGCTTGATGTTTCTTTTAGATTATTTATCTGTTTCGGATTCTTAGGAATTATTTGTTAAGTAATATTAATTTTAAATCAATAAAAACGAAGTGTTTTGCAGTTTTCCTGACATGTTTGTGTATGATTAAAAAGTATGTTCGTGACATTGGCTATATTTACGTGCATTATCAGTCTATGTAACTGTGTATGTCACTCCTGAGACGCAACACTGGACTCCTGAAGGTTGAAGTGCCGGAAATTTAAATTGCGTTAAATCCTCTTATAGTATTAACACTTATGCTTAAGTAATAAATTAAAAATGTACTTAAAAGTGATTGGAATATAAACTCCACCATGTCGTATAAAGACGAAATTGCTTTCTCGCGTAGAGTTTGATTCGACTTGTCCGACTATGTTCCACGAAAGTATATTTTATATGACTATGAAAGTGCATATAAATATTTTTACGTCATTTTTATACCAAAAAACAAGTTTTATCGGCCATATATCGCGGCCGTACCGAACAAGCTTTACGAGCTCGATTCGTCTTGTTGGCAGAAATCGTTCTGGCTGCAATTAAACTGAATTTAATTGCGTGATTACCCTACGTACGGTTTTCGCCCTGTGATGGTACGATACAATGGCTTACGAATTATCTTCCATTCAAGTCTATTTTGAATCGTTTTTTACATATATCATTGTACTGAAAGTTATCTGGCTAATCGCTGATATGATTATATCGTCTTGGTGCTAACTTCATTCTCGTAAATACGTACTAATTTCATAACGTTACACCCTACGTGAGTGATCTGGGATAATTTATTAGATAAATGCAAATACTCTACTTCCAGTAATTTAAACTTCCCCTTACCCATCGAAAGAGACATAATATTTATGCTTTTCACAATTTTTTGGTGAATTGTTACGCTAAGACCAGCCCATTCATACCACAGTCCAAAGTTACTACCACTACTACGTTTGTATTATCAATAGAACAGACACGGCTGGGTAACATGTTCGTAGTAGAATTCCTACAATCGTTTTAAGATTGCAAATAAAACATTTGAGAGAACAAACACGCTATCTTATTTCACGCTGCTTACTCAATTTATATTTGTAAATCCAGTTGCGGGCTGGATTTTTCCTCCCGAGTTTCAAGAAGTACGCAAGCGAGGCTTGCAAACAAACCGACGTATTCTTAAACAGCGAAACGTTCAACATTATTCCGCTTTGCATACAAAACACTAGATGTGTTAGCGATAAAATGGGACAAGTGGTAGTTTGGAACGTCTTTGTCGGGTTCAGTAAGGATTTGTGACTGTAAACACGGGAGTGTAGCCAACGGGATTGAAATTAGGCCGTATTTATTTTATAGCTCAATACGAGGCGGGACGTGCCTTGGAATGAACGCGAAAGTACTCGGTTACGAGAGACGGTGGTAGAAAAGAAACTGCCAACTAATGGTAATTGGTTTGCATTCGTTGTTTTTGAAAAAAATATATATTGTCCCTCATCAATCTTCAATAATTTTTTTTTCCTGTATCTCTGCAACTTAGCAATCTTTGTTGACACAATAAGCCAAATTGCGATTATTTCAATATAAGCACAATAATTTGACCAATAAACATAAAATTACAACTTGAAATCCGAAACCGACATTAAACAAATTAATAACATTATCATTTGAATAATCTACAAAACCACGCACACAAAAGACAAACTTCTCTATCCAAGAGTATCACTTCAGCCACCGAAAAGCCTCAGGCCATCAAATATTTACCATCCATAGCTATCCTTCCATAAGTTTCAAGTTTAAATTGGATGATTCACCGACAAGCCCCGCAAATTGCGTTACACCGACCAAATTGATTTCGAATACGGGTCCCTAAAACATCGGCCACACTTACTAGGCCGATGCTATATGTCGCCGTTCTTAAATGGATATTACAGTAGATCGATCTTGGATCCATTACCCACACCCTTCCTTGGGGAGAGATGGGAACACACAGGAACGTAATTGAGGCGGGCACGCACTTGTGTTAGTCAAACATCCGATTTGCGTGCGGTAATTCTGATGTAAGGTTTTAATCCTTCGCAGACGCTTGGTAATCAGTTTGTTGGTTGAGACTTGGTTTTTAGGGCTGTTTTGTTATAGTCAACAACGTTTTTATTAGCATGTTTACAACGCACGAAAAGCACTATTGTAAAATATTATTTACAAGTGGAGTTATTTACTTCTGTACTAGTTTTTGTAATTGGCTTATGATGGTAATGATACTGGTTTAAGATTCAAGTAAAAAATTCGAGTGCATGTAGCGCCATTTAAATGCGTTAGTAAGAAAATATGGTAAAAAAAAAATCTCCAAAAAAGTACTTCGCGACTGCCTCGTACTATAATGGCTCATGTAGTCGTACCTATATAGTAGTCAATATTTCCGGGTCGAAAAGTGTTATTGGGTTTCCCATTAAAAAATTTTCTGCAGTAGCACGGAAACTAAAAAAGTGCTCGAAAAACATAATAGGCTCACCCCCAATTAGGTAAGACTGATACATACCTAGCGAAATGTTGATGCCGAAATGCACTTCTGCCTATCCCTTCAGAGAATACAAATGTTTGTATGTTATTTAAAAAAACCGCTTAACATAAATCACAGTCATTACCCTAACAAAATACGTGACCGTATGTCCTTCAAGCAATACTATGAAAATCGCAATAAGAATTCATGTTCCCGACCCTTAGAATGACAAATTTTCAGGAAATATTTATACTTTCCCCGCCCCATTTCAATTTCATCCGTCTCGCACGCTTTGGGCTCCCATTCGAAACTGAGAGAGCGTGGCCTCGGTGAAGACAAGCCACAAAGGAATATTGGCTGAAGCGCGGATTGTGGAGTATCCGACTGGAACTATACTCTTGGCTTACATTTAAAGCGGCTTTTTAAACGTACGATCAAATTGGAAACGTATAGCGCTTTAAAGCAAAATATGATTTATTTTATCAGAAATAAAGGATTTCTTATTTAACAAATCAGGGCTGAACGGATAGAGAATTTGTTAAGGGAAACTTAGTATGTATTACTTATCACAAGACAATACTGCACAAGACTGGGATGGTTGACGCTTTCTTGGGGAGGCCTACGTTCAGCAGTGGACGGCGATTCTTTATCACTGCCGTCACAAACTTAGATCACATATTGCTTTTGTCTAATATAGATTATAACTCTTAATTATTCGAAATTTAAAAGGCAAACTAGTCTTCTATGGAAGTACCGCCACGGCTTTTAATACGTACAAACCCAACACAAATTATTGCTTTTAGCTCTTATTATGCATGTATCAGTACAACGTGTCAAAGTTTCCAACTCATTAGTGCACGAAATTTACAACATCTTCAGCCACCGTTAACTCACCAAACTTAGTGGGTGCGTATCTACTGAAAATCGCTTCAAATCTTGTTATATCTATGTCTTCTTCATCAACCCATATTCGCCCACTGCTGAGCACGGGTCTCCTCTACCATTGAGAGGGTTTAGGCCATAGTCCACCACGCTGGCCTAGTGCGGGTTGGCGGACTACACACCTAAGAAATTCCTAAGAACTCTTAGGTGTGCAGGTTTCATCACGATGTTTTCCTTCACCGTTAAAGCAAGTGATAATTCAATGTGAATACACACATAACTTCGAAAAGTCAGAGGTGTGTGCCTGGGGTTCGAACCCGCGACCGTCGAGATTCTCGACCGCGCGCCCAAACCTCGAGGCCATCACTGCTTAATGTTATATCTATGTACTTCTACATAATAACGAGGCTAACTAAACACCTATTGTTTGATATGTAATATTAGCCCTACATATCCTGCTGGGGAACACAAACATTTAGATAATATAGCTATTACTACGCTAGGTCATTTTTGCGGCAAGTCGCATAGATTTTTCTTGAAACACATTATAAGAGTAATTTTGTCTTGAAAGTTTAAAAAACTCCTTTATTACTTGAAATAGATTTATCTGAATATACCATGACTTCATCAACCCATATACGCCCACTGCTGAGCACGGGTCTCCTCTACCATTGAGAGGGTTTAGGCCATAGTCCACCACGCTGGCCTAGTGCGGGTTGGCGGACTACACACCTAAGAAATTCTTAAGAACTTTTAGGTGTGCAGGTTTTATCACGATGTTTTCCTTCACCGTTAAAGCGAGTGATAATTCTTTGTGAATTACACACATAACTTCGAAAAGTCAGAGGTGTGTGCCTGGGGTTCGAACCCGCGACCGCCGAGATTCTCGACCGCGCGCCTAAACCTCCTAACCTTTAAAGGTGACACCGCAATTCACCTTCGTAGTGGTAAAAAACCTATAAAATGTTTTAAATGTTAAGCAAATACAATAAAAGAAGCACTCAAAGCCTCTCGTAAAACACTTGAGTACGCGAGACGCATAAAATCTAAAAGCAAGCATTGGAACGGAGAATTGCTGCAATTTTTCATATTCCAGACAACTAATTGCTCTTGAGGTGGTGAGAATTGGGATAGAAGTGTTTATTCTGCTGTGTTATTGACGATTGACAGACCTGATCTTATTGGCTCGGTTGAATAAGTACGATTCACTCGGAGACCTCAATCTTGGGTCGAAAAATGTGTGTGACGTTGTAAATGTTTCAAGTAGTGATGGCCTCGAGATGTGGGGTACGCAGTCGAGAACATCGGAGTTCATGGGTTCAAATCCTAGGCACACATCTCTGAATTTTGATGTTATGCGTATTATCTGAAAGGATTATTATATACGTTAACGGTGTAGAAAAACATTATAAAGAAACTTGCACACCTAAAAGTTCTTAAGAATTTCTTAGGTGTATAGTTCGTCAACACACAACTTATTGCGTGAGGAATTCTAAGGAAGCACGGAAAATAAAACTTAGACCCTCTCAATAGTAGAGGAAGCCCGTGCTCAGCAGTGGGACCTATACAAATAATTTAATACAACTATTGTAATTCATTGTACATATTTTACCAAAAAAATATATCGTACTACTGCGAAATAAAAATTCTAGAGTGCAGTCGTAAATCTAACGCTAAAATTCTTTACATTACTGCTTTTATCTGGATAGAAAACAAGTTTGTTTGCGTCAAGCCCGTAATGTACACAATTAAAACAAACATAGTGCTTACAGACCACTTTTAGTCACTAGTCCGTCTAATGTATAATTATCGTAAATCACCCTTTTTCGTACAACGTAATCAAAGCTGAAAAATACGCCCTATAATTTACTACAGCAAAAAAAAAATCACTTTTGAAGGGTAAATAAAGGTATTCTATTCCTTTACAAGGCAAAAAAGTTGTGAGGGCCTCGAGGCTAGGCACGCAGTTGAGAATCTCAACGGTCGCGGGCTAAAACCCCAGGCTCATTCCTCAGACGTAGAGAACTAAATAGAGATCTGTGATAACCCTTATATATATATATATATATATATATACATCAGGTAAATGATCATAATATATCTTATTATCCAGAAATTCGTCGTGAAGAAATTCTTAACCCAGAACTTAACATAAATTTTGATTTACCATCAAAGGATAATTCAGGTGTTTTCGTCTTTTTTTGTACAGACAAAATATCACTTTACAAGAAAACTAAAAAATTATACCTTCACCCTAAAATCGGATATACTACCCTTAAGCATCTGAACCTTAAGCCCCCCTTTCTTTCAATGCAAATGAAACAGAAGCAGAGCGATAAGTCCATCATTGCCATTAATACTGCAGTGTGAAATACACTGGAGGCCGGGAGCACACCAGATGCTCGTGAATAAATCACGCGAGAGCCCTGTGTGGACGCCCGTGACATTCGCACCGTGACTTATCTCTCGCGGCTTCAGAATACAACCCAGCAGTGCTGGCCCACTTTATATAAAATGTCGTGGAGTTTTAATAATTTTACCAGTAACTTATATTGGTGACTCGTTTTTTTAAAGGCTTTTTGGAGCTGATGGTAGAAATGCATTTGTACCTATATTTCGCTAACTGTGTATTTAGCGGTGACAAGTCTATTACCGCCCTTCGGGTAAAAACAATGACGATCTCGAGAAATTTTGTAGCTTTTGCATCTCTTAAATATAAGAATGTAAATAAAATTTTTGCATCTACACATAAATTTCATGGTTAATGTAATAAGGTCTCCTTTTGCCCTTACAGAAATAATGGTGGTCAATTTGCAAAACTGGTTAGGATTAAATTTGCTTTTGGCTACTGAAACGACTATATCGTCTTCCACAATTATCTTAAGTTTTAAAAGATAATCAAAATGTTCTCTGCCAATTATTTGTCATAAACTTATCCCCAAATCCTTTTATTTTCTTTAAAAATCTATCTGCTATCGACAAATCGATCCCCACCAAAACATTCAATATTGGCTCGTTGCCAACATCTAGCCAATGCAAGAGCATTATTTCTTTTATATGTACCATTACCCAATAAGTCAATAAACACATGCCCACAATCACCTTGCTTTAACATTCTCTGGGTTAGCTCAAATAGGACCTAAGCGTAAATGAGGCGTTAATATTTGGCTGAAAGTTTTATACATGCTTAAGTTGGCATGGCATACCTTAGTTGGTAAATGCAGCACGGTTCAAATAGCGATTTTCTTTGGACTAGTTACAAATGATCATGGCCAGTAAATAATCCTGGCCAAATAGTGTGCGGATAAATTATGAAATGTTCTAAACAGCCATTGGTATTAAATTAAATGGTTTTTTATAAAAAAACGTATTTTTTTTGTCGGGATTTTCTTTAAAGCGAGGGGCTTTGTGCTGGAAATCGAATCCTTGGCCTTCTAGATTCTCGACTGCGCACGTAAACCTCGAGGCCATCATTACTTGTCTAGTTGACAATACTCGTACACCAGTTGACAAGTGAAACATCAATAAAGTTATAACTTTAAACAATAACTGCCTGTAACCAGTCCTTTCATGGTCTTCCAAACTATCGGTCTAACTTAAAGGGCCCATTGAAAGCGTGTAGCTGTCACACGGAATTCAATCCTAAACAATAAACCGATTTGTACCCGTTGGCGTAACACAGTTGGCTGGCGAATCAAGAATATAAATCACTTTTTTTGGCTGGTATATTGGCTCTATTGAGCTATTTTTAACTACAGTAGAGGGATAAAGGTAAGGGGTGCGATCGAGAGAATAGTTCAGTTCCCGTGTCGAGCAATTTTTTATTAACTAGTTCCATAAGTGTATAAAAAGTAGGAATGGCCTCAAGGTTTCGACATGCGACAGGGAATTTAATTGGTCGAGGATTCTAACCCTATGTACTGACTGACTTTTCCAAGTTATCTGAGATTTGGTATTGAATGATCACGTAATTAAACGGTCAAGAAAAAAAAAGATGTATTCTTTCCAGTTGTAAGTCAGTTGTATGCAAAAACTAACAATAGACTACTACCATGTTACGAGAGAATTAAAAAGCTTAGAAAACAAAGGCTTAGAATGGAACTGGCTTGCATTATTCAAGCATAAGGGTACATAATGTAGAAACAGTTCTAAAGTCCCCTTATCGTGAAATGAATAAGTGATTAGAAAATTATGCCATACAGGTCATTCTTTGGCCTTGTGATCAAATAGAAAAAGAAACTATAAAAAATGTAGAATATTAGCATTAGCCGTACCATGGCAGCTTGAGAAACAAGAGGTCGTAGATTCAATCATCAGACAAATAATAAATAATAATAATAAATACACCCAACAGTCACATACATAGCTCTGACCCCACACTAGGTTCCAAGACCTGTGTCGTGGGTATCAGACACTACGAGAGACTTTTTCGGTCTCACAAACACCCAGACCCGAAACAAATATTTGTGGTTCACACAAACATTTGTCTCGGTGCGGGGATCGAACCCGCGGCCTCTCGTTTCGCAAGCTGGTGTCTAGCCAACTGCGCCACGGGGGCTGTCATGGGCAAATATTTGTTTTAGGGGTGGATGTTTGTGAGACAAAAAACTCTCGGGTAGTTAGTTTCTGATACCCAAGACTTAAGACTCGTATCTTACTCGTAGCGTAGTCAGAACTATGGGTAAATCCATTTGTTTATCAGTCACGCTAGGACATCTAATCGAATTCACACGAGAATTTATTCACTTGAAAGTATCTTGAGAATTTTTACCCTGCCGGTCCAGACAAATAAGCAATATTTAGTTAGGCGCAAATAGGGTCGATGTGTCAAATCGAGGACACCGCGGTCACAAGGTTAAAAGAAGCTTTACTTACAGTTCTGCGTTCGATTTAATGATCACGTTTTGTATCGATATGCAAAGATATTTAGAAGATCTAATTTTGAATAGAATACAAATATATGATTTCACAATAATAAAATATAATAAGATTTGATTTGATTAAGCAGTGATGGCCTCGAAGCTTAGGCGCGCGGTCGAGAATCTCGGCGGTCGCGGTTTGAACCCCAGGGGCACACCTCTGACTCTGCGAAGTGATGTGTGTATTCACATTGAATTATCACTTGCTTGATTATTGATGAAACATGCACTCCTAAAAGTTCTTAGGAATTTCTTAGGTGTGTACTCCGCCAACCCGCACTAGGCCAGCGTGGTGGACTATGGCCTAAACCCTCTCAATGGTAGAGGAGACCCGTGCTCAGCAGTGGGCGTAATTATGGGTTGATGAAAAAGATTTGATTGCCTCGTGGTTTCGTGGAATAGTTACGTGCTGTGTAATTATGACCTAGATTCGATTTCCGAAGCGGACAAAGTGATATAAGGATTTTACATTAGAAAATTCTTAGAAAAATCTTGATAATATCAATAATTCAACCATAAACTAAAAGTCGGGTCCGCAAATAAAACAAAACAAATAATGCTCGGGATCATTGGCTCGGATTGAATGAATTCAGTCAAACAAAAATATTTTCTTTCTACCGTACAAAGAATTAAATCTCGCTGGAAGAAGTAGCCCGATAAATTTTAATCTTATTTATTAACTTCCTGTTGGTTGTGTCAACGGTGCACAATAAAAGACTAACAGAAGGGTGACTCCATGAAGTGAAAAAGTTTAAAAAATATATATAAGATATAAAACAACTTAAAGCAAAGAGAACTGTTAAATATTTGCTCCAGTAACTTTAAATTACTTGAACAAAGCCTCGAGACAGAAATAACTTTTCTGTGACCTTGACCGTCTATTATAAATATTCGTTGAAATATCTTTAAATGCTACGCTACCTCGTTAATAGGCATGCGGAAAAATAAAAAAGTGATTGGGCTCGTCCGGGATTTGAACCCGGGACCTCTCGCACCCTAAGCGAAAATCATACCCCTAGACCAACGAGCCGGTGTTTGGAGTGTCGAAATTATAAATCTAATTCTCAATCAATTTGCATTTATAGTTATAATATTATGTATCGCATATAATGGTAATCCATTATATGCGATACATAATATTAATTAATATAATATAATTATTATGTCGTAATAGAATTATTATATCACGGATTATACAATACATTATCTTATCAATGTAATACGATTTAATCGAAGGTGATGTGGCTTAGTAGCGATGAAACCGGAATTCCAGTTTTGGATTAGTTTAATATTATTTGCACAAACATCTTTCGCGGTCAGTACAATTATAAATTTTATTTTAGATGTTTTATTTATTGTTTGGTTTATAAGGCTTAACAGCTAATTCGATTCAGAATATTTTTACTGAGATATAATTTCTCGGGCTCTGGAATCAAGAAGAACACCTATTAACACAATCTAAATTAATTAAATTCGAACAAACGTAATTTTTAGAGATACCTTATAGGAGTTAATCACTGAAGAATTCAGAGAAACCGTGATCATAATAAAATATTAAACATATAAAAAAATGGGCAATCTTATATGCAAATGGTATTTACATTCGATTAAGATTTACGTGAGAAAATTTAAGCCAAACAAATAAATCCTGATCTTCTGTAACCCATTGTAGCAACGCAACGAAGGCGAGTCAACAGTCTTCAGAAACGGTTGACCGTAGTTAAGAAAAACAACTTAAAGTTTACAAATAAAGGGCCTACATAGTTTCAAGGGGATCTGCCCTTTGCCCTAAATAATTAATGACGGGAGAAAATGCGGAAATAAACAAACAGTGCATGCTAACTTTTCGGTTAAATATTCTCCGAGGAGAGTCGTTAAGGGCAGAAAATGGGAAGTGATTTTTTGAGGGTTTTCTTTCGGGAAGTTCCTATAAAAGATAACATTGTAAAGATAAGATACTGTTGAGGGCGGAAGAGTGAATTTTATATAGTAGCTTGGTAAGATTTTGTTTGCCATTATTTTTTCCCATCCTTGATTAGTTTAATCAATAAGCTTTAGTGTATTAGTATTAAAATCTCAGAAATAAATAAATAAGTCATTACAGTCCAACAGTCAAAAACAGAGTTATGATTCCGTACTAGGATACAAGTCCAGAATTGCGGGTATCAGAAACTACAAGATACTTTTCAGTCTTACTAACACCCAGACCTGAAACATATATTTGTGAAGCCCAATTATCGTAAGCAAATATTTGTCTCGGTGCAGGGATCGAACCTACGGCGTCTCGTTTTGCAAGCTGGTATCTAGCCAACGGACCCGGGACTGTCAGATATATTTCCAAAATCTTTGTTAAATTGTCTGGAACCTGATCCTGACTAGAGAATTCTTACCAAAAATGTTATGTTTACTGTTATAATATTATGAACGAACTTTCCACAACTTTTCTGAATAATAGCTATGCGGTATTTTATGGGCCGAGTTCTCGTAACAGGCAAAACAAAACCCACCTTCACTGATGATTATTCAAGCGTTATAAACAAACCACCCTCTTGAAGAGAAGTGGTTAAGTTCAAACAACATGATTCAATACAGGATTCCGTAACATAAAATACTTTGGGAACATTTACTTTAATTATATTAATCTGATACTGCATTAAGATACCTTGTAAGTAATCATATATATGTATCCTAGATCAGAGATTAGACATTATTATGATGACCAAGGAGGTGAATGTAACAGTTTTTGTGTTAATGATATCATACGCATCTCATCCTACTATTATTATAAAGGCGAAAGTTTTTAAGTATGGATGTATGTTTGTTACTCTCTCACGTAAAAACTACTGAATGGATTTGAATAAAACTTTACCACAATATAGCTTATACATCAGAATAACACATAGGATACTTTTTATCCCAGAAAATGTAGTATTCCCGTGGGAATGGGTATTTCTGAATCTACCAAAGTGATTTGAATGAAATTTGGTATAGAGAGGTAGAGCTCACAGAATTAACATGGGATAGTTTTTATCCCGGAAAATTAAGTATTCCCGTGGGAATGGGTATTTCTGGATCTACCAAATCGATTTGAATGATTTTTGGTATAGAGGTAGGTAGGGCTTACAGAATTAACATGGGATAATTTTATCCTGGAAAATGTAATCCCGTGGGATAAACATGTTATAAATGCAAAAATCTCTGCACTTAACCCTAGAGTCTACGCGGACTGAGTCGCGGGCAAAAGCTAGTAAGTAATAACAAACGAGAGGATCATTATTTTGTTAATTGCAATCGAATACATATTAATATTATATCCAGCAGTGGACGTGAAAGGCTGTTGATGATGATGATGATGAAACATTAATAACGGATAGTAAGCACCAATATGCACATATAAATATATACATTCATCTCCCAAACATATCTCATTTCTATGTAAAAAACGATCAGCACATGAACGAGCTGTCAATCGTTTTAAAGAGCACGTAACTTTCACAACTCGAAAGAGAAAGAGTGCTATTTTTCTTTCACACCTTAAAACTACTTTTATAGCTACCAGCAAATCTTCTTCTTCTTCATCAACCCATATACGCCCACTGGTGAGCACGGGTCTCCTCTACCATTAAGAGGGTGTTGGCCATCGTCCGCCACGCTGGCCTAGTGCGGGTTGGTGGACTACACACTTAAGAAATTCCTAAGAACTCTTAGGTGTGCATGTTTCATCACGATGTTTTCCTTCACCGTTGAAGCACGTGATAATTCAATGTGAATACACACATAACTTCGAAAAGTCAGAGGTGTGTGCCTGGGGTTCGAACCCGCGACCGCCGAGATTCTCGACCGCGCGCCCAAACCTCGAGGCCATCACTGCTTTTTACCAGCAACTCCTTTCCTTTAATTTTTATCTTTCGTCTTTCATGATTAAAGTCGTTCACCGTTATTAAAGTCTTCTTCTCTAGAATAAAGAAGAAGAGACGCTAAAAAACATTACCACCTAAACACCACCTCGAGCATTCACCGCGAATAAAACAGGTCAACGCCCTACCGCATGGGAGCAGATGGAAAGAGGGAATGGGCCTCAGATCAGTGGGAAAGTGAAGCCGTTTGCATTCATTACGTAAAATACGGCGAATAGATCCGCCGATACGGAACCCCGAAAACAATGTGAAGATACACCGGAATATATTATGCAAATTCTTTGCACGCTCTCCGGAGAAACTTTTTTATACTTCCAGCCGCTGCATAGTTGAAGCGATGTTTTCGCTAACACGAAATCTTGTTTACAAGTCGGTAAGAAATTTCATTTGATTATTGCATTCCTCGCTTTGTGTGTGTTTCGACCCTGCTATTCGGATTTGGGGAAAGTTGCGCTCAAATATTTCGCCTACTGTTTATTTCACGGAATTGTATAACGGAGATTATTTTTACACGCTTTTTATTAGCTTCACTTGTCAAAAAGCGTGGGGTGCTTTTTAAGATATTATCAAAATGATAATCACTCTACTCATATCTGTCAATAAAATATTTATAACTATTGACACCATGTACCCCACGCTTTTTAAATAAAATATTTTTTTTTATTCACACTATTATTAATTTATATTTATTGAAATTTTTAATACTATTCTTAATTTAAATTTATTAAAAATTATTTTCTATTTTTTAATTCGGTTTTCGATAAAAAGCGTGTTTTTTAGTTTTTTTTTATTTGTTTGGTACTTATTAAGCTCGTATATACCTAGGTCTACCTCTATTGCGTGTTCTTCTTCTGAATTAAATTTGCTAGTTGTCATCAATTGCAATAACAAATGCAATGACGCATAAAAATCCTGTAAAAAAATTGGCGTTTTCATAACCACCATAACTATGTACTAGTCTCAGGTTTCGATCACAGTCTGTTTGAATGAGTAAAAATCCTGAAAAAAATATTTACATTAATATTATGAAATTTTATAGAAGGTGTTGACAGACGGCGATTGAAAACTAAAACGGTATCAGTTATGGTGTTAAGGAAAACGAAAAATTTTGTTCACAATTATAATATTTTAGCATCAACCCATTTCTAATCTCCGTAACCAGTCTTAGTCTTCCAACACGATCTATTTACACCCTGAAACCCTATAACCACACCTTTAAAACCTTCGCTACTCCATCGAGACAGTAATAAAACAGCGTGCGAATCTCCTCAAGGCTCACACGCTAACAAGAGTAATATAATCAGGAGATGAACATACAGACACTGTATTACGGAGTAGAAGCTAATTCTATCGTAAAATGAAAGCGGAGTGACATTTCATTACGTTTTACGCGTGTTGAGGGACACACACTGCTTAGCACCTTAAGCTTTATAGGTATATGTCATGTTGCATGGAAGAGCGATCGCGTCAGCTTGTGGCTTACAAGCGTTTAAAAGTCTACTTACGTTATTGCAATTTATATTGTTATAATGAACACATAACAATTAATAGTCGCAAGGTGTTTTTTTTTTAATTTAATTTAGAGATTTTTTTTAATGGACATTCCAGTCTCATCATTACAATCTGTATTAAACTGTACTTATATAAAGGATTATAGGCTATTAATTTAAATTAACTTTGAAATAAAAGAAGTTAACTCACAAGGTCGGTTAAAGAAAGTTCTTTTTGCAGGAAATGTTATAAATTTAGCTATTGTATAATAGTTTTGAGTTTACATACTGTACTGGTGGTATTTACCAATCTATGCTTTATTATACACAAAACTAAGAATTTGACATAGATTTGTAATATAATTTAGCGTCAGTGTAACCTGTACGTGTAATGCATTTCGAACATGTTATCAGCTAATGTAAATTGATTACGGATGTCTCATCCGTCAACACAAATGACAGCCTGTAAGTGGACGAGTTAATCTCAGACAGTGTTGCATTTTTCACTGTCATCATCACCATCATTCACAGCCCTTTTTCATCCCACTGCTGGGCATAGGCATCTCTTCTGGCATGCCATTCGTCTCTGTCCTGAGCCACTGTATCCACTTTAAAATGGCTTCAATATTTTAAAGTTGAAATTAATAAAAATAAATATCAGATTATCCCGCCTCGTTCATCAATATAATCCCACCTTTATACACACGTAACACACGTTCATACGAGCTGTCAAAATTTTATTATTAATATGCAATAAAAGGGAATCGCGATGCAAAACCAACTTTATGCGAGCCCTTAATGACGTAGCTTTATGACGTCATCAATTTAACACTCCTTCTCCTACCTTAGGAGTTCATTTATCACGGCACGCGTAAATATTGCTTTTTATAGCGAGGTTTAACCCCGATGAATCGACTGTTACTTTTAGACAAGTGCTATTAACGTTGAGGAAAATGTGATGGGATACGTTTTTGGAAAATCTACTGCGACTCATTTGAAATTGAAAGTCCCGTGATGCAATAAGCTGGACACCAGGTTGCGAAACCAGAGGTCGCGAGTTTGATACCCGCTCCGAGACAAATGTTCATGTTATATGTGAGACTGAAAAGTCTCTCGCAGTTTCTGATACCCACGACACAGTACCTTCTTCTTCTTCTTCATCAGCCCATATACGCCCACTGCTGAGCACGGGTCTCCTCTACCATTGAGAGGGTTTTGGCCATAGTCCACCACGCTGGCCTAGTGCGGATTGGCGGACTACACACCTAAGAAATTCCTAAGAACTTTTAGGTGTGCAGGTTTCATCACGATGTTTTCCTTCACCGTTAAAGCAAGTGATAATTCGATGTGAATACACACATAACTTCGAAAAGTCAGAGGTGTGTGCCTGGGTTCGAACCCGCGACCGCCGAGATTCTCGACCGCGCGCCCGAACCTCGAGGCCATCACTGCCTAACACAGTACCTACTTGTATCCTATTAGTGTGGACTCAGAACTACATACATATGTGCATAATATGTGTGTATATAATGACTGTTCGGTAATTTATTCGTCTTACCACTACATAACAGTTATTGAAATCTTTTGACCCAATAACAAAAGTAGATACCTATATAGAAACAATATCGACCTAGTATGTTTTAAATGCGGAACTAAAATATTTAGAACAAAAATTTGTGTCGATGTTTTGCCTAATCATAATTAGATTTATACTAAGGTAATTGTAATAACCGATCCTTTATTTTTTCAGGTAAGTCCAGTTGTATCTGGTAAAAGAAACCGGTGAGTCAATATTATTAATTATATTATATTTTTACCTGAGTGCAACGTGTATATTAAACTGTGTTGAAACCTTAAAAAGGTATGTAAAGTTTATTCCTAACATCTTATCTGAAAGCAACTTCACTGTTTTCTACAAATATATATCTGTTATAAAAAAATATGTGATTTATGGACTAAAAAATACGACGGGTTCTTAATTCAACTGTATTTTCAAAAAGGGTTTACTATGATCGTGATCGAAAACTAAGACGGGTAGTTACAGGTGATTACAAACCCATGTGCAAAAAAAACAAAAATTTTCACGCGTTCCTGACAACCGTATCTATTGATAGAAAAAGTTTTTTAAACACCCAGTACATGATAATTGTATCAACGACAAGTTCTAATTGATCAAAATTTTAGATCTATCTACAGATAAACTACTGTTTATTTATTTCGTCCTTAATCCGTGCCAGTACAACCCAGTAATTCAATAACCTACCCCCAGATATAAGTAGTTATACTTTCAGCTTTATCAAATCTGTATCCCGAAGGAATCACCGGCCCGCTCGATGCTAACTCAATACGGTTCGGCCTTCGAATCCGACCTTCTGTAAATCTGATAATGTATGTCTTGCTTGCAATTACTACGTTACCACGATGTATCGGGCCTGATACGGCTACAGGCGGGATCGCCGAGCGAAGAAAATATTTTAGGTTCGTTGCTATGATATTTTTGGCAGGCGCTGAATTGTTTCTGTATAGACTTATTGACTTTGGGGAAGTTTGTATTGAGATTTTTGTTGCTGAATTAAGTGAGTATAATAGTTATTCTATAGTTTATATACGTTTTCATTCACGTCTGCCTTCCTCAAAGGGACAGACAGTGATGCATTTCGTTAGGTATGTATTAGTTTCATGTAATTTTGACAGCCCCCGTGGCGCAGTTGGCTATCCACCAGCTTGCGAAACGAGGGGCCGCGGGTACGATACCCGCACCGAGACAAATGTTTGTGTGAACTACAAATATTTGTTTCGGGTCTGGGTGTTTGTGACACCGAAAAAGTCTCTCGTAGTGTCTGATACCCACGACACAGGTCTTGTAGCCTAGTGTGGGGTCAGAGCTATGTATGTGACTGTTGGGTGTATTTATTTATTTATTTATTTATTGTCGTTTTTCAGGCGTATTTCTAAACTCTGTGCTGCCACGGATAATATTCTATTCGAAACACCCAATTTCAATACCAGATATCATAACATGTCTATTTTAAGACACGTTCACGTCTGTATTCCAGAAGAAGTAGACAGACATGAATTTTAGACTTAATGTTTAGCTAAATCTGTTTGTCGACCAACAGAAAAGGAACCAAGTCTACTGCTGCTTTTACAAAATTCTAATACTAAAAAACAGAACACTTTCGAACCTGGAACATGTTGGTCTTCCACCATCCACTGCAGCAAGAAAACCTTATATTTAGAAGCTAAAGCTTAACACTGAGGAAGACGAAACAATTAGTAATTAATATCGACAGCTGCACAAGTTAGTTGAAGTTGTAAGCCCAAGTTACCCGTCGGCTAATATTGTCCAACCCGCATAAATGCCGGTACCTGTTGCGTTTCTAGAAACTTCCTAACCAAATGGTGAAGTTACGTTGATTAAGATACAATATTGCTATGTTTGTCGACAAGGTTTTGCTTAAGACCTTGTTGGTGTCACGAAGTAAACCTGTGGCCTGCAGCGAGCTCTTCGATCAGGATGTCAGATCGAGGCAAAATGATTTTGGAGATATATGGCAGCATGGTGTTCAGAAATTGGCATGCCAAACGGCAATAAATTCGTGCCCTATTAGGGCCCAAAAATCAAGTTTACAAAAAGTGGACGTAGAAATAGACTTCTGCATTCAGCTTCGAAGGTACCTTTCTATATTTATTTCTTCTAAGCCTTTTGTCACCTAATTGAGATTCAATCCAGTTGAAAAAATGATAAATATACTTTCATGTTTTGCAAAAGAACGTTAAATGTAACCTCACTTCAATTAACAAAAAACAACTGAAATAGAACATCATTAAAATTTGTTTCAAGTAACAATCATTAATCAAATTGATTACCTAACTCTCAAAACATTAACACATAAAACGACACATATACATTGTCAACATTCGAAAACAATTTTTTGTCCGCACCATCAATAAAAGGCTTAAAAGTGATTTATGTTGGAAACGCGTCAACCGCACCGTGATATTTGCTCGGAATGGGCGCGAGAGACATCTCTCATTTCGTTTGACGTCCTATACCACACATAGTGTATGTATAGTATGCTATTTTTCACCAGCACCACTAGACTTATCAATTTCAGCCTTGGCTAGAACACCAATAAGTGATAATTCGTTAAAAATAATTGTTTATGGCCTCGAGGTTTAGGCGCGCGGTCGAGAATCTCGGCGGTCGCGGGTTCGAACCCCAGGCACACACCCCTGACTTTTCGAAGTTATGTGTGTATTCAAATTGAATTATCACTTGCTTTAACGGTGAAGGAAAACATCGTGATGAAACCTGCACACCTAAAAAGTTCTTAGGAATTTCTTAGGTGTGTAGTCCGCCAACCCGCACTAGGCCAGCGTGGCGGACTATGGCCTAAACCCTCTCAATGGTAGAGGAGACCCGTGCTCAGCAGTGGGCGTATATGGGTTGATGAAGAAGAAGAAGAAGAATTGTTTGCGACTTTTGTTGTTTGTAAAAAATTATGACCTCCAGGTTTACGAGTGCAGTCAAGAATCTCGGCAATCTTGGGTTTTATCAGGCACACATCTCTAACTTTACTTTAACGGTCTAGAAAAAGCATCATTATGAAACTTACATACCTAAAAAACTTTTAAGAACTTCTTCGATGTTTAGTCCTCAACCTGCACTGGCCAGCGTGATTAAATAAACCCTAACCAAGACCTTCTCCCTCTCAATGATATAGGAGGCCCATGACCAGTAGTAGGACGTATGTCGGCTGATGATGATAAGTCTATTTCGCTGCATAAGCCGATAAACAAAAAATAAAACTATATTGATAATGCAAAGAAAATTTCTTTTTGCTACATATAAACAAATTACATTGAAATATTGAGCTTTATTTCAATATCTACAAAATGCTTACTTTTAGATATCACGAATTCTCAAATAAGCCTTTATCCGTATAGCTCTTGGTACTACCATGAATTTCTCAACAAACCAACCCATTCAAATTGTTTGCCCTAAAAATCTAAGCTAGTTTGTTTCTATTCCACGAGCTCATAGCGAGATCAGCAAAGAAACTTCCAAACCACGAAACCCTAAAAGCTTCACTCATGAGGCTGTTTTTCCAAAGTATACATACTAATCATTTGGTATGCGGTACACGATGCAGCGAGGCACTCTCAGTGTGATCCCATCGTGTGAAACCAGCTTAGCTTTCAAAGCGGCTTGCGGTGGCGCGGCAGACATTCGTTCACAATCGTTTTTATCCTCGTATAATGTTTGTATATGGAATTGTGTACGGTCTGTTAGAGATGGAAGTTTCTGACGTTATATTTTTTAAATAAAATACATGCAAGAGTCAAATACATAGTCCTAACTAAGATACGAGTCTTGTGTCGCAAATATCAAAAACTTCTTCTTCTTCTTCTTCATCAACCCATATTCGCCCACTGCTGAGCACGAGTCTCCTCTACCATTGAGAGGGTTTAGGCCATAGTCCACCACGCTGGCCTAATGCGGGTTGGCGGACTACACACCTAAGAACACTTAGGTGTGCAGGTTTCATCACGATGTTTTCCTTCACCGTTAAGGCAAGTGATAATTCAATGTGAATACACACATAACTTCGAAAAGTCAGAGGTGTGTGCCTGGGGTTCGAACCCGCGACCGTCGAGATTCTCGACCGCGCGCCCAACCTCGAGGCCATCACTGCTGCATCAAAAACTACTTGAGTCTTTTCGGGCATACCCAGACCCGAAGCAAGTATTTATGGATCATACTAACATAATTATGCATGTTGCGTCCTCTCGTCTCACAAACGGTGTCACTTAATATCTTGCTATAATTGTTCAGCGATATCGTCTACAGGTTAACGCATTAAAATTCTGTATATTTTATGATATCTGCGGCTAAAACTTTACGTCTCGTTTCTAACATTGAATTCAGCACTACAGTTCGATATCTGTTCCATACAGATTTGGCTTAGCTGAGTCGCTAAATACAGTTTCAATAAGTCCATTTCGACAAACTAACTGGATTCCCTGTTGCCATCTTAGACATTGAGAATAGTACATTATAACTTGTCGTTGTAAACGCTCTAAATTCCTTATCATAATTTTACGTTCAATGGAGTGAATGAAAATTTTAATGAAATTAATAGTTACGATGATTACAAACAAATTGAAGATAAAATAAATTTAAAAAACAAAGATTTTTAACATGCATAACTATAAAATTTATTATTTGATGTTTAACTGCATTGATACACCAAAGGATAAGCCTGTATGTATCTAGTCTGTATCATCACGGTCATCATCATTATTATCAGTTTGTATCATCCCAGCTAAATTACTTTACCACTTTCCCGTGCCAGTTTCAGAAATATCGCAAAAACATACTCCATATTTGTTCAGCCTTGATAAGCTTAAAACACTCTAACGTAGTAGGCCTACTCCCTCAAACCCTTGGTTCGATAGTAATCAAATATAAATTCGATTGTCGACACTCGACAATTCAGCTGGCTTTACGACGTGTCCCGCACTAAAACATCGATGTTTACTGCGCATCACTAAACGGCCATTCTCCTTGTAATTTATCGAGTCAACAGCTTTTGTGAAAGATTTTATTTTTTCATCTATTCACCTTCCAATTGTTTATGGCGACTGTAAAATGTTCTTAAATGAGATTTCTTTGGAGGCGTAAAGTTCGTTGCTTAATTAATGAAAAGTTTACTTGAGTTGCTCGAGTGAATCGAAGATTTTTAGCTTGAGAGGTTCAGATTGAAATTCAAGGTAATATGATGACGTAAATTATATAGAAACTGATATTATGATAGTGAGTACAAATAGTGATAAGTCTCTGGTGAATATCCGAGAACAATCTTTGATTCTTCCTTATAATTTTTATATGAATGGAAACAAGAATACTAACATATCGACTAAGCCGAGAATCATACCCATAACCTCTGGGTCAATACCTTACACCGTAAAAACAATAAGACAGTTTACTTCTCCTAAAGTCAACATAGGCAGGTAAAATTGTGAAGCTTCTTGGCTTTTATTTTCGCTTGAGATCGTCGGTGTATTCCACATAAGATTATATTCGACACAGTAAGTGATTTATGGCCAAATCTTGCGTTCAATACATTTTTTGTTATATCTCATAAGAATTTTACTTGGAGAAGATTTATATCTTTAAGATATTTAAGGCACTAAATCTTCGAAAATCCTTTTTCGCCATAAAAATTCTGTCTATACCTTATCTCTTATACTTTCCACTAGAAGTTATAAGGCCTAGGTCTAGCATAGATTGGTGGTCTTTATATTACCTAGATTCAGATTTCAGAGAAAATTTCGTCACAATGTTTGTCTTTGCTGTTTAAGTTATTATACTTAGTACCTCATATGTAACTTGGTTTGGCTTTTGTTGGCAGTCTCCAAACAGTTAATACTACTCAACTCAAATGTGATGTTAATTTTATATTCAAAATAGAAGTGGAAACTGTAGTGAAAAAGATTAAATTGATCGACTTTATAAAACATTCAGCAGGTAAAGAAAGATTAGTTTGTTATTAGTTCCAAATGCGGAAAGCTGAATGCTTAATTGGTTCTCAAGTTTTTTTAAAGTCATTACGATTTTTAAAACGCCTATATTTTATCCATTGATAAATTAACATGACAACTACACAACATTTGAGAAGATAAAATAATACTACACTACTCAAGTTAAATGCAACTTGAATACCAGCTTGTAAAATAAGAGGCCGTGGATTCGATTCCTACAATGATACATGAAATGTTTGTATGATAGACAAATATTGTTCGTTTATGGTTGTTTCTAAGATCGAAAAATCTTTTGTAATTTCTGATACCCACAACGCCAAATTCGTCATCCTAAAATTGGGGTCAAACTGTGTAAATAACTGTTGGCTTAATAACTGTTGTATCTATTCACTTTCGTTAACTTACTCTGCTGTGCCATCCTCCTTTCAAGTGACATTACAGAAACAGGTTGCCACTTAACACTTAGTATTCAAAACCGGCGCCCTGCCTGTGTCACTTTGCGGCAAAAAGCTTTATTTGAATAAGACTACGTAACACAAATATTGCTTGTACAGATGTGTTTTAGATGTGCCCTATCGCGCACGGAATTTTCGAGAACTATATTTAGTGTTTGTCGATATGTCGCACGCTTAAAAATATAGTGACCTAATTCAAAATGTTGTATTTTCACCTTCATTCACTTTGTGATTAAATATGGTCGGATTAAATAATAAAATTGTAATGTATGTAATATAACTATATAGTACACATATTTTTTAAACATAATGATTTTTTAATATTTAAAAAAAAATGTATTTGACGAAGTAACATTTTTTCCTATTTACTTACCTTAGACTCGGCTTTTTGAATTAGGTCACTATATTATTAAGCGTGCGATGTGTCAGTTACTCTCCATATTGAAGATGAAGAGAAATAGTTACTTGCATTGTTATAATATTACTCGCTTTCTTTTCAGCACCTATTAGGGTCTAGAAACACGAAGCAATTTTAATCCCTAAAAGTTGATGTATATGGCTTATATCACCGAAGACTTACATAGATTAGTAGTATTTACTTCGCATCTGTATGCAAAAAAAAGATTTCAAAGGGAATTATCTTTTTCCGTTTTTGCCATATTTTTCATTGCTGCTGTATTCCTGTTGTCATAGATCCGTTAGTTATAAATGCTTGGATATTATTTGTCTTTACGTGGATGAGTTTACAATAATTACATACCTACGTATCACAAAAATATATAGACTATTGATATACTCATATTACTGTTCATGCAACGCTATACCATTTAATCCTTCGTTCCAGTCCATCTGGATTGGAAACAGCAATGTCATGTCAATCACAGGAAGCGCTGTCACATGGCGTCAACGCGACACTGCTACAGAACATGCGGAAACATGTAAAAACGTTCCACGGAACGGTCACGCAACAATGCTCATATTAAATTCGCTTTGTAGCAACATCTGTCGGCGACAGTTGTCGCGCTGTTTATTCAGCGCTACTTGTGAATTCACTTTGTTTCATATTGTTAACAGGCGATAAAATACTCGGGTTTTGTCCATCGGAGCATTGGAGATTGAGGAGGTATAAACATGTTTGGAAGTGGTTGAAAAGAACAGACTTAAAATCTTACCTGAGACTGTGATTCGTTTTGAGAGCTTGCAAAAAATTGGACACTGGATATTTTTTTGCAAAATACTATGATTTAATCCCAATTTAAAATTATTTAGATTTGTATTCAAACAAAAAAAAAATGAAATTGATTGAAAATACAAACAAAACTTCGGTAACTTTGAGACATAGGTATATCTGAAATTTGTAACCATCAACACCAATCCTTGACTATGACTCACTTGAATAGCACGTCTTAGATTTTCATCACTACTTAAATAAATAAACCAGTCATTTATTAATGTAAACAAGCAACAAATTCCTGAACTAATCGCAGAATAATTAAACAATACTTAGTTCCCTCGGAAGTTACCGCGTTGGATAGTTTTAATTCCAGAAATAGCTGGAGCTACGAGGGTCATTAGTACAGGCCAACGTCAGAGTATGAAATTATAACTTATTTAATTTACACTTTGAATATTAATACTGATTTTAATTTTATAATAGCTTTCGCTTGTCGTTATGGTCGCGATAATAGATTTCTCAATTAGTGTTGTAAAACGTGCATCCTAAATATTTAGACTATAAATCTAAATTTTAGAGTATCCATGAGGAAAGCGGTAAAATTGGAAGAAAGATCTACATCAGCTACAGTAACATTATAACACAATTTATAAAACTAATTTTAAATAATTACTTATCTGCTTGATAGATAACTACATCGTAATTAAAGTTTAAACTTAAGTTTTATGCCACACGCAAGGATTTGAACAATCCACGCGCATTAATTAAACATGAAAATATAATTTTAATACCATAATTGAAGCACTTAAAACCACTTAGTCTAAAAGTGGGAGTTAAGGCAAAAACTCTCAACGAGCGCTGCCTTCGCAAGCCAAAAATTAACAATTTAATTTGTACCGTTATTTTTCCCCGGGACCAAGTCATTCCATGTTTTCCTTTCTGTAAAATTCAATTTTGCCGTGGAAAGGGCGAACCTCCGTTTGTAACTGAGAGGTACTTGATTCAATTCTGCGGTTAAGAAAACCGTTTTATTTTTTTGTGCCGTCTGTGAGATTTTTAGAATTGAAACTTCACGAGTAAAGAGTAAAGTGGTTGAGGGGTTCTTTTAAAACGGTAATGGATTATTTTAATAAGTGAAAATTATAGCTGCATTTTTTATTTTCTTTGGGTAATATTCAATTAAACAAACAAAATAAACATACCTCACGCCTATATTCCCCGAAGGGGTAGGCAGAGATGCATTTCTGCACCCACATTTCGCCAGGTATGTATCAGTCCCACGTAATAGGGGGCGAGCCTATTGCCGTCTTTCGGGCACATTTCCAGACTCCGTGCTGCTACTGAGAATTTCCTAATGGAAAAACCCAATAACACTTTGCTCGACCCTGGAATCGAACCCAGGACCTCTAGATCGCACGGCACATGCTTGTACCGCGAGACCACGAGGCAGTCATATATATTCAAGTAATTTACTCTGATATTCAATTTAATCTTAATGCCTGTAAATCTCTATTTCCAGGCAGATATTAAAGAAAATTTTATCACCTCAGAAAAGTATATTTACCAATCCCAAAGAAAAAATCTTGCCGCTCTTCAATCATCATATTTTATTTTAATGTTACTATAACATATGCAGTCTATCGTAGAACTTAATGAAATGAATCCATTACACAAATTATTTTAGTGGGTCAATACCCGCATTTGCCAATTCTGCTTAATATTCCCGATCTCATGAAAAATATATCAGTAGAGGTTAACCTCGCAAACACTCTTGCTAAATTAAAGAGGCTGTGTGCACTGGCCTCGAAATAAAACTCCATATCTCAATCTTGTTTGAAGAATTGATGACGATTCTTAATTTCTGTAAGATTGGTTTCCATCACACTATTCCTCTTTATCATTATCATGAGGCCTTATTCGTCCATTTACTGGATATGAACCTCCTCTGCCATTGCGACGGTTTAGACTTTAGTCCACCACCGCTGGCTTGTGCTGCAGTGCGAGTTGTTGGACTACACTCCTAAAAAATCCCTAAGAGCTTTTTAGTTGTGCATGTTTCATCGCGATGTTTTTCTTCATCGTTAAAGCGAGTGATAATTCATTGTGAATACACACATGTCTTGAAAAAGTTGGAGGTGTGTGCCTGCTTATATAACGCACAGTACTAATCCCTAACTTAAGTTTTTTATACCTTCTTCGTCAACCCATATACGCCCACTGCTGAGAACGGGTCTCCTCTACCATTGAGAGGGTTTAGGCCATAGTCCACCACGCTGGCCTAGTGCGGGTTGGCGAACTACACACTTAAGAAATTCCTAAGAACTTTTACGTGTGCAGGTTTCATCACGATGTTTTCCTTCACCGTTAAAGTAAGTGATAATTCAATTTGAATACACACATAACTTCGAAAAGTCAGAGGTTCGAACCTGCGACCGCCGAGTTTCTCGACCGCGCGCCTAAACCTCGAGGCCATCACTGCTATATTTTTATACCGGTTTGCCTTATTTTACGGTACTAATCCAAAAGAAAAACACTCTTTATTTCTTCCGATGACATTGCTGTTTTTGCATTCTCGTAAGTGCTGGAAGTCCATCAGCAAAGTGGAGAGACGATCTCATAAAACTGCGGAAATGTACTGCATTTAAGTGCAAGTAGATTTTAACATGACGCTCTCAGTATCTGTTCGAGAGCGTATTTCCAGCAGAAAGTATTTTTGGGTGACAAACATTTTATTTATTTTGATACATACATACCACAGTTCCTTACATTATAAGATAAAATATTGCAAAGGAGGAAACAGTCTTTTTTTCTAGGAAAAAATATGAAAAGTTTTTTGTGGCAAAGGATCCCTAAGCTTGCTACTTTCTCCCGATATTTGCTCTCTGCACCAAAGCGTCGTTTAAACAAAATTAAAGCGCCGTAACAGGTCGTAAACCATAGTTTTTATTGGACAAATTACTCGGCTTCAGGAAATATATAGCATAACATCCTTAATTCCTTTGATAATGGGTCGTTAACGTAAATTAAATTTGAAATTATGTCCACGCTACTACGGACGCTAAGTCGACAGTTATCCAACCCCCGAATTGACACTTATCGGGGCGAAAAAATATTACGCATTTCATGTTTTGGGTTGAAACCGTACGCTAAGCCGCACCGCCTGTCGTCGAATCTACCTTTTGTAAATGTCGAAGGTATACCTTATTTTATTTTACCTTTCATATGTAGCGGTCCTTTTCAGGATTTCTTAAGCATCCATAAACAAAGTAGCGGGGGCGTACCCCGACCAGGAGAACATTGAGTTACGAAATATTGTAGCCTACGTTTGAAGTATTTTTTTTTCTGTTGCGGTGGACTGACTTAAAATAAGCAGAGAATCGAGAAATTAAAGTAAACCATTTATAGTCTCTTAATACGAAATAACGCCTATTGAAGGATTCAGAATTGTAGGATTGATCTTTTTTTAATAAGGATTATATTAAGATAGGTCGTGCTGATATTAATAAAGACGATAGTATGCTTTTGCTTTATGTGTCCGAGTGAAATAATTGCGATCTATTTTAGTCTTCAAACTGATTAATCGACCTCAGAATGAAATCGATCATAGGTTCAAACACCAAAGCATGCGTAAGTGACAATCTATAATTGGGAAACTGGAGCCTTCAAAAGCGAAGTTTCCGTAGCCGAACGCTTAGAGATAAATTGGGGCTGGACGGTATTTCTGAGCCGAGGTCGACGCCATTGATATAATAGATACGTGACATAAACTTGAGGTGTCTTGAAATTAATGGGCCGGAGGTCAGAGGTGCTCCCATTTCTAACGAATCTGCACCCAAAGGTCATTAGTTTGAATTGCTTTTGGCCGGAGCGTAACGTGGCCAGGCCAAGTAAAGTCTGAAAACGGCATTACTTAGATCTTAAATGCTAGTTGGCGACTTTTTGTTGTTTTATTACTGATTTTTGTGATGTTAAATGCGGTTAGTGAATTTGTAGAAGTACAGTAAAGAGATTTGTAGCTGATAAAATTTAAGCAAACTACCTGCATTGAACGCAATTTTTTTGGTGATTTTCTGTTATAGTTAATGTGGTTAGTGAATTTGTACTAGTACCATTACAAAGTGATTTGTAGGTGGCTATGCTATTTGAGCTGATACCATTAGAAGAAATTTTTGTGGACGTTGTCACGACATATTTTTAAAGAATCCGTGAGAACAGTAATGAGAAAACACGGGTCATGGAAACCTGTTTTTTAAATAGCGTTGGTAATATGGAAATATTTATTGACTGACAAGGGCTCATTTCGAAACTCGATACAGGTGTAAACCAATTATTGCACTATTTACATTTTATTCATTTCTAACTAATCTTAATAGCTTGAGATTAAAATTTTTAGATTAGACTACTTTAAATTGATTCCTAAATATCTAAGAATCGTCTTATATTTTTGCAATCTTTCAAGCTCCTGAACTTTTTGTTAACTTATCCATACAATAAACCTATGCATATGCTTAATTAAATCTCAATTTTAACACATAAAATTTTCTTTTGCACGATTGAATAACAAATACCTGTGTAAAGACAGTGTCTTTGCCTTTATTATTAATGTAAAGAAGTAATAAGAAGCGAGTTGCCGTGATGTCCCTGAGGGAATAGTTAAAACATTTAATCCCAGCATAATAGGGGGAGATTTATCCATTTGAAATGCACCGCAATTTCTAATATTGCATTACCGAGCTGCTCTTGCTTAAGCATTTCATTATAAAAAGTGGTGAAAGGTAGTGCTGTAGAGCATTTTTCATTTCGCTCTTTTTTTGGGTTATAATGAGAAATATATTGCAATCTAGAAATCCAGGGTTCTATTACCCGGTCGGGCAGTGCTATTGAGTGATTCAAATCAATAATTTTCTAGTTGTTGCTCAGAGAATGGAAATGCGCCCGAAAAACGGCAATACGCTACCTACCCTCTTACGTGGAATAAAAACACAAATGACGTAATTTGGTTGCAGATATGCACCTCTCATTTCGAAGAGAACAGGCACGAGGTTATGCATATATGTTACACAAAGAGAATGTCAAGAGCTTTTACATCCGATGAAATATTACAATCAAAAGTAGATACTTTGTTGATAGCTGTTACTCAAATGTATTTCGCTCTTTAAATGATACACATAACACAAATGTATATTTATAAAAGTATTAAAACATAATACGCATCATCTAAAAAGAAGGTTACTACTTTGAAAAGTGTCACTCAAAGTCGAAAAAAAAGCCGAAACGATTTCGTTTTTCGGCCATTAGCATAGCACATCCCTACCGCAGTGATAGCAAGCGACATTAAAGAAACGAGAGCTGTACTTGTATCGGCTGAATAAAAACCTGCCGTTTTCCATTTAACTTGCAAACCAGACAAATGCTTAAATGTTATAAAATGGTCCAGAAATTTCAACTACTGTTCAGCGATTTTCATTCCTACAATTTGTATCGCTTAAGGCATTCTTCAGACACCTCTTGTTCTCCTAATATTTTTTTTATTTTCATAAAGACTTTTCTTCGATATATCAATAGTAAATTATGTTTAGGTTTGTGATATAAGAAATAGTTTGACTTCAAAAAATTCAATATTTATCTCAAATAGATTTGTAAAATTTTATATACGAATACTAACTTGATCCTTCAAGTAGATCTCTTGATCGAAAGCTATATTTCCTTATACTCTATTCAAACCGACTTTCGGTTACATCTATTTTAATGCGTCCCTACTAATATCTATATTGAATCTAACCACTTAGGTTGTATTGCCAGCGACGTTGTATAAAGCAAAAATAAATATAATCAGTACATGAAGTGAAAAAAGGCAGTTTTGCACTAGTAATTAATCAATCTTCGAACACAACTGATATTTGTCATCGGCAACTTGGCACTTTTGTCTTCGCTTCGCTTCGCATTAATCTCGTTAATACAGAATCTTGAGCGTGCTGCGAGCAGGCATGCAATCAGGTGAAGAGGCATCATTTCATTAAAATAAGAAGTTGTTCTTGTAGATTTTCTTTTACAGAAATAGTAATATATTATACCGTAGTCTAGAATAATATTAATATAACAAGATAGATGTGTTTGCACCGAAGCGATATATCAGGTTACAGATAGTTTTTCGTCAACAAAGCTTCATTTTAAAAATTATTTACATAATATATTAACCTACAACCCAAACATATGTTTCTTAAAAGCATAAATTAATAAAAATTATAAATAAAACACAAATTTACATATATAAATATTAACACGCATAAAAAGATGCTTTGGGAAATACATTTGTATGTATAATTGTCTTGTATGTATAACAAAATGTCGTATTACGGTAATTGTGGTAAAGTAACATATCTTTGAGGATACTTAGAATAACTTTATTGTATCTTTATAAACTATGAACCTATGAAATGAGTCGTGGAAGTAATAAATTGTTTTCTTACTAAATTTATTTGAAAATGTCATATCGTGAGGTCCGACCCCCACATACCTCTGTTCCCGCCTGAATTGTCTCCCACCTGCCCCGGTAGGCGCAGCTTTGTCGTCGAATTTGCAATACAATAGAAATTGACACGGAAAGTCGGCGTTCGGGTGATAAATACCCGTGGCCCCATTGTCCCTTTATTTATATTTTATAAATTCTGCAGGCGCATTGTTTTGGTGAACGTGGGTGAAAGGGATTTTGGAGATTGATGGTATTGCTTGATTTGTGATCGCGCGGGATTGTTTGTAATTTATGTGTTTTGGGTAAAATATTTTCAAACATTTTGTATATTATAGTTGTTTTTGTAAATTTAAATATCCCTTAATCTCCCTAACCGCAAGAACGCTTAAGCCATTCATATTAGTATTCCGTAATTTTAATGGGGTATAATTTTGTGTTTATATAATATAACCTTTACAAAAACCAACAACGACCTTAAATAATTTTAATCATTAACATTGAGCGTGAATAATCCAGAAGTATTCTTTCAAATACTTAGCTTAAATCTTTCACAAGACATCACCAACCGATATCCCATCACATTTCAGTGTGTCCGTTCAATTTCAAATCAGCCGCCAAATGAGTATAAGTTACACAGCAGGGAGCAATCGGGCGTACGGTTCCAAGTGGCAATCATTTCGACTCACTTTATGTATTAAAATGGAAAAAACCATTGAATCGCAAAGGAATCGCGCAAAATATCTTAAACGGTTCTTTCCGAACGGATGAGCGATTTGATTGCGCCCATCCAGGGCTGCTACGTTGGATTTATGTCCAGGATTTTTCATATGCAGCCCCGTGTGGATCGACAATGTATCTCCTGTCCACCAATTTGAGGAATGAGAGTTGAGGTGTGGCTTTGGAGGGAAAAACATGTTTTGCTGCGGTTATTCATCGATATTTGTAATAGAAATCTATCGTTTGATTTGCAGTTTATACTCCAAAGAAAGTTTTTTCCTACTAATTTATCCATACTGATGCTTAGAATAATGTAAGCAGCAAAGTTGCGACAAAAATCTTTTGTAGGTTGACCAATCAAACCAGTCGATTGGTTGAATATAAACAGTTTGATCCTGGAAAAAAATACGGATTGTTGCGAGTTATTATCCAGAAGTATACAAGTAATACCATCACACTTAATGTCATCAGTAAAATAATCTTTATCATGTCCTTGATATACATTTTCTAAAAATCCAAAGACTCTTTCCTTTTCATATCTACAAAGCGAGTTCGCTCATCCCTAAGTGGCAGAACTGTACTCGCATCTCGGACGGCTCACGCAGCCTCCACGCCGCCCATTCACAGCGCCAGCTTTTGTCGGAATTCCCTCTCAGTTATTGAAAGAATCTTTATCTTTTGGTGCTGAAATTGTCTACGTGTCACGTCCCAGGCTGATCGAGTGTGAGGTAAATAACTTACAGCTTGATGGACACAAATGAGATCCGGAATGAGGATTAGTTCGTACCACTGCGTTTGAGAAATTAAGTCCTCATTGTTTTGAAGGAATAAAAGGATCAGAGGATGAAGACAATGTTGGAATTCCGTATAGACAGCTTAAGGAGTGTGAATGTACTGTTGTAATTGCTTTTGGAATGCGAGAATCCCTCCGATAGTTGCTTATTGAAATAGATCGTTACAAAATGCGCTACTTTAACCCATTTGGCGCCGCCGTACCCAATCAGGTACACATAAACAAATGAGGGTAGTTGTATTATTTTTCAGAATCATTACTTTTTTATCATTCTAATTGACAGCAGACAAACCATTTTATAATGTTTTGACAGTTTACGAGGGTAGATAGAGAATATGTGTTATTTCTGTCATTTCAATTTGGCACAGAAAACATCGACACGGGTAAGTGCAATGATTTATTTTATTTTAATTCTAAAAGTGTTAAATTTACAATGAATGTGCTTTGATTATTTAGTTTACAACCTTATTTATAAAATAAAGGATAAATATTAGTTTACCGGTCAATATTCACCAAGTTAGGCTACTTGAAACCTTGCTGTACCTGTATGGGTACACTGGCGGGTTCCATATAATAATTTCACGTTATTTTCAGATTTTGAATACCATGAGTTCTAAACGTTTTATCGTTTCTACGCACTATTCTGGCTTGGATGAAGCAGTTCGAGCCGTTTTAGAAGATAGTCACAGCGGAGGGGAGAATGGATATGGTATAATACCTCCAGACCCGTGTCGTGAGAGATGAAGAAGAAGGTGCTGAAGAGGACATGCTCACCGCTTCTATGCCGCGCAATGTCTCTGGGAATATCGAGGTATTCAGAAATGATCTCAAGATAGATCTTAAGAAAGAAGGATATCGTGCTACTGGAACTATACGTGAGAGTCGAACAAAAAAGTGTCCCTTGAAAAGCACAAAAGAGATTTGATAACAAAAATGAAATTCTGTTAGTAAGATGGAAAGATAACAGTGTCTGTACTATCGCAACAAACTACGATACCATTGAACCGTTGAGAGCTGTAAAACGATAGGATCCTGTACAACGAAGGAAGACTGATGTCAACATACCAAATCTATTTCTAGCTTATAATCGGAACATGGGAGGAGTGGACGAGCTGGACCAGTCTATCGCTCTATACAGTATGTATATATGTATTTCGAATGCGTGGCGGTTACATGTAATGAGCCATGGTGATAACATGGATCAGCTACTATTTCGGCGTAATATTGCAAGATTCTACTTGCGTCAAACTACCAAGCAAAGGGCTCGAATTTCATCCTTAGCAGTTCCAGGTTTGCCTCAAGATGGTATAGGACACTACCCTAAAAAACTTGAAAAACCATTGTGTTGTTTTGTATGTCACGCACGAGTTCGTTGGCAATGTAAGAAGTGTTTAAAACACTATGTGTAGAAAGGCAATGTTATGAAATTTTTCACCTGTAACACGCCGCTGTACCCAATCAAGTACACCCCCTCCTACGGAACCCTAATTGTTTTTTTCAAATTATGTATCGCTTTTCTAGTTAGTTGCTTTGTAACCAATAAATAAATAAACATTTTGAAAGAATATCACCCGTGGTTTCATTTTGGCGGTTAATGGGTTAATCAGATTCCTAGAAAAAAAATGATATTTGCTTTTGTAAACGATTGATAGGCATTTACTGGTGAACGCAAAATCTCTTCCCAATGTAAATGTTACCACAAAACAAAAAAATCTAAAATTAAACTCCCTCTTACTTTGAAAAAGGCAAACGTTTTCCTGCACAGTTAGCCTCAATAAACAACATAAATAAACATAATTGTGACTAATTAAAGAAATTTAAATAAACAAACAGTGGAACGGAACGACACCGACCGCCATATTGGCTGTAAAAAATGGCGGGCATTTAAAATATACGCGGCAATTTATGAGCTAGCCACCATTAATTAATTACGACAAATGGACTGTGCTCACTTAGAAATAGCGTTTTATTTTCTGAAAAATATAAACGTGTTAAGTGACAGACGATGGGACCGCTGCTACAAAACCCTTTAATATTATTTTGGGTTTAGAAAACGGAGGAAATGAATCATTAGATTAATTTATCCTTAATGGCAGCTTTACTATGCGCTTATTTTACACCTACCAATAAATCCTAAGAAAATTAAAAGTGTCATAGTTCTAATAGATCTTCGCGAAACAAGCACCAAGATTATAAAGTTTAAAAACTTGTTAATTCAATGCATGCTTCTTGCACTCTCCCTTGAGATTATTACTAAGTAAGAAATATTAAGTTTTGCTAAATCTTTTGACATTCTGGCTCTTGGGCATTCTGTGTACAAAGAGACAAATGGAATGTGAATAATATCGTATGCAAATTGTGCTTAAGCGTCATTTAATGTAATTTTTTTTTAAACATCTTGAAGAAACCTGCACACCTAAAAATTTCTTATGAAATTTCTTGGGTATGTTGTCCACCAACTCGCACTAGGCTAGCGTAGTAAAGTAAGGCTTAAACCCTCTCAGTTGTAACGAAGGCTCATGCCCAGCACTGTGATGATAAAAATCCATAACAAAACATCACCGTACAGCGTACAATTTTAGCCATATCTTAAGAGACAACACTTAATTATTTATGTCCTACTGGAACGAGTATGGGACAAAGCGAATAAAGCGTAAAAAGCGCTGTACCCTTATCACGCAAGCGCTGTCAGACACACAGCGAGCCGCGGCGGTTAATCGAATTAATTATCAGCATAAAGCCGGCCATTCAATGTGCTATTGTGGCCTGCGTTTGAAACGTAGACGCGTAAGAACTTGTTTTTGTATTAAACAATGGTTTACAAGCAATGCTATTTAAATATTCGGCCTTGAAACGACTTATGATTGGAGCTAAATCAATTGTAATGTTAGATGGAAATTTCAATTGGTAATCTAGATTGAATAGTTTTAAAGTTGCATGATAGAAATCGATTAATGCTAGTAGAAGTCATATTATTACAACTAAGAGACTATCTTAATAATCAAAATTCCATTCAATGGATAGATCGAAATATTTGAAATTTCCCTTATTGATAGCTTGAAGGAAATAAAGAAGAAAGAGAGTCATTTACTTATCACGGATACAAATTTCTGAGAACATTTAGGTGTTCAGGTTTTCTCGCTAAGCTTTTCTTGACCGTTAAAGTAAGTGGTAATTCATTATGAATAAACATTTTACTTTGAAAAAAAAAAACAAGGTATTTGGAGTTCGACCCCGCGACCACCGATCTTAACCGCACCCTTACATCTTGAAGCCATCACTACTTGGTAACATATATCTAATTTAGAATATACTCATAAAAACACAGACACCTTTTAAAAAGTCTGAAAATACTTTAATACTCAATCGCGTCGTTAAAAGCCACCTTTAAGTCTAATTAAGAAATTATATGAAGTCACAAAATCTACTAAATTATGCAGTGAAAACATTCATAACTCGAAATGTTTTTTCAGAGAGTCTAGACAATGTCGCCTCAGCAAAAATTCTTCTGTAATTAACTCGTCGACTTGTTACACTCGTCGCTAGCAGATTATTAAATCTCTCTGTAGTCTTAGTATTCATATACGTTTGTTTGATTAGGCCAGAGCCTAGTTATTAGGGAATTAATTTTTTGGATTTTTTTAAATATTGTTTTGTGGTATTGTATATTGGACATATAATTACTTTAACGGTGAACGAAAACATTATTAGACCAGGGTAGATAATTTTTGAAACCAAAAAAATGACAGTAGGATGAAACCTATTAGAAAAGCAGGGGAATATGATCAAAATGAGAGGAAATATTTGCATTTTCTAAGAATATTTCCTATAGCAATGTATATTTTTCTTTACACCATCAGAAAGTAGATATTTCAACGAACAAAAAGCCCCCAAACTTTTTGAAAAAAGCTGATATTTTGACGTCAGAATTTTCGATTGAAAATATTGAAGCGAAAAAATAAATATTTTTAATCAAATAAATTACAGTGTATTTGGGACATAATAAGGTAAGTTTTCACCAAATTTTGTAGAAAAAATTTTTTTTTTGAAAAAGATAAATAAAAAACCAAAAACTAGTTTTTTTTAATTTTTCACCTAAATTTTGAGGTTATGTGAAAAATCTGCAAAAACAAAAGTTGTAGATCTTTTTATTGCCTACAACTTTGCCATTTAACTTTTTTCCATAGGACTTGTAGTTTTGCCGGAAATCAAGATAAACCATTTTTTACCCTTAAAAACTCATCCCCTCCCACTTCCCGAACTCGGATCGACCGTAATTTATTTTTCCTCTCCTTTTGATCATATTCCCCTGCTTTTCTAATGGGTTTCATCCTACTGTATTTTTTTTTTTCATTTTTTACCATTTTTGTAAGCTTTGACCTTGGTCTATATGTGGAAACCTGCACACCTAAAAGTTCTTCGGTGGGTAGTTGAAACTCAAGCGCAAAACCTTTTGGATCTAGAGGAGGCCCGTGCCTAGCGGTGAGAAGGATAACTAACGGCTGACGTTAAGATATTATATTTACATACTTTTCGAGAGCTGTACGAGTATTTAAGTCCTACGTCATGAAGGCGAGATTATTGTTACCCATGTTGTTCCAAGTTATGTTAAAACTCCGAATGTTATTGTTATTAGAAAAATCTTTAATGAGTTATTTTAACATATTCAATGCTTAGTCTTGTTGCTTGTCTTCCAATGATTTCATTATACATTATATAACATAGGTACATTACAAACATAATATAAAGCGAAAACATGTAATATTAATAAATGATCAATTAAAAACTGAACGGCCAAAGCTATATTGAAAGGCGAAAAAAAATTAACTTATAATTAAAAGGGGCCAATAAAACCCCCCGAGCTCGGAAGGTTAATTCGGCGGCAATCTGAAGAAATTTCCATTTTCTCCGAAACTCGGTTAAAAATGGCATTAATTATAATAACCCGGGATCGGAGGATTTGCCCATTCCGCCCGTGGGAGGGAGAAAAAATCGGGGCCACTTCGACTAATGCTGATGGATCTTTTAACGCGAAATGCTTAAAACAAATGCATTAGTTAATGACGGCGCGGGCTTGTGTTGTTAAGCTTAAATCTTTCGGCGGTGAGACATTTTGAGTAGGTACCTTTTTTTGGAAAGGTGGTGAGAAGGTAGTAGACGTAGTACGAGTAGTAACACTTTTAAGGTGTGCTGTGGCTTATACTTACTAACTTTTAAGTAGTATCAAAGTATATAAAAAAGTAAGTCTGGACTAATTTGGGTCAATTTTACCATCGAAATATAACAAGGAAAAATTGATTCTATTCGTTTTAAATACAAAACTTCATCTTATGGCTGGTATCGAAGAGTATGCGAAAGTAACTTATCATTTTAATCAACTTTTGTGTTACCCTTGCATTGCAAGAGCAAAAGTGATAAATGTTTGTCATAGAAATACATGAACACGATAACCTCAACGGCTTTTTATCCCGAAATGTAAATATTCTCACTAAAAGATCCACAACTTTTTACACATCCATTTCCCCATACACCTAATTTAGCCCCTAAATCTAACCACAACACTTCCCACAAACAGAGCAGCATAATAAACGTCACCTATGACAGATGGTAGCTGCCAATGGTCGTGGTGGGATTATGACGTAGGTCGGACCCGCGTCTCGACAGCTGACGTGGTCTAATTGACTGGCGGTGATTCGGCCCCATCGTATGCAGGGCGAAGGAATTTGTTTTTAAAAGATTGCGATGTTTTTAGGTGTTTGGGAAACAAAGGTATGAATTGTTCAAATTTAGAACAAGTGCGTACCTTTAATGGTTAAAAAGTTAGTCTTACGGCACAATTTACTGATGTGTCGTTAGAGGTCGTGGATTTGATTACAGAGTCAAGCAGTTTTATTGTTTTTTTTTTTTCTATTAGGACCTTTTTTTATTATCCTAGTCTAAGTACCTACTTGAAAAACCCAAAATACTTTAACTGGCTTGGTAACAAATATGAAGATACTCCATTGCACGCAACCTTTATTGCCATGCGACTAGCATAGTTCATGAAAACATACAGCGACAAAAACCTGAATATTTAAAAAACTATTCACACATCAAACACTCAAAATACCTGTTAGACGATTCTCATAGCTGTGACACGCCATCTGTCGGCCACAAAGCGGGCGGAACTGTCTCACGCCGCTCAATGTTCAGCGATTGGTAATCAAGTGTCAGCGGAGGTAGACGGCAATTAATTGAGTATACGTGTTAGGGACGGGTGTCACGGCGGGCTAATCGTGCGTGTCACGCTCTCTCATGTAAATGGGCTGAAGATTTGAGTTTGACGTGACGTTACATACGATATGATAATTGCTGGTTGTTTGCTTTGTAAAGGGCATAGGGTTTCATTAAGTAAATCAGCCTTGAGGAATAGGCGTGGTTGTTGATTTCACGAGATGGTTTTGGGGGTTGAAATCCCGGATATTATTAGATTTTGTATGTATTCTAGAGTTATCACGCTGTTAAAATAATAAGAAACTGCATATGTCAGAGTTCTTAACGAGGAAATTGTGTCGTTTGCATCTACCGACACGCACTAAGGCAGCGTGTTGGCTAATGGCCTAATGCCTCATACGTGGAGATATGAATAAGGTTTTAACGTTGTCACTAATTTTACGCAATGTGAATATAAGCGTTTATTCTCCATATTTCTTCATTATGCATTCTTTATTTTCTCAAGAACTAAGAATTTTTATGTGTTCAGATTTCCTTACAATGTTTTTCTTCTGTTAACACATAACATTGATGTAGTGGTAAATACAACACTACATGGAAGCAGAGTAATTATTATTATTGTGTTCATTTACTCATCCCTACATAATTATCTAACTGTAAGGGGATGCCATTCGTACAACGAAACAATACACTGAATTAAGTAGAAGTTCTAAATAATTACAAATTTCTGACATTTGTTATTACAAGATTGTGATATTAATGATTGTACATTAAGGTAAATGAAAAAATATATGTTCAAAGAAGAAATCTTTTTCTAGAGTTTTATAACATGAAAAGGATTAGAATTGTCGTTTATTATTGTTAGTTTTTTTTAAAGCAGATTTATTTACTGTTAATTTTTCCCACACTTTATATTTCATAGTTATTTTCCTTTACTTGAATTTCTTTCCAAATGTCTGAACAAATCTGTCTAAAAGTTTTGATATTCCAACCTGTAACAAAATTCCTAGTATGTCACACCTGACAGTATATAAGTTTGGAGACGAGATCGGAAGGCCGTCTGCACCATATTTCACTGTCAGTTGACACTTCAATTCGTGACTTAATTAGAATCTATGAGGCACGTGCCTTCACGCCGTCTACTGGGACTTTATTTAGCATATTATTAGAGTTGCAGGGGCCTTGGGAGTTTTGTTAATACTTACGTAGACTTTTGTAAATTTGAAAGAGTTTGCACGGGTAACATTTACGGTTCTACTAACCGATTTCTAAAAGGCTAAACTTAAGACACTAGCCCATGCCAATAAACAGATTTTTTTTGCTATAACGTTTTCTTAAAAAATATCGAGGACATTTACATGTACCAATATGAGCAAGAATCAATGAAAAATATAACAAAATCAGGAAAAAATTCTTTGGAAGTCCAAAGTTTGGCTAATTGAGTTTCTGGCAACATCTAATTACAACATAAAACGGTTGACGCCACAAATAAAATTTGGTAAAAATATGAATATTTTCAGCTTATTAAGCCTTGGTTTACAACTCAGCTACAAGCGTAAATTATTCCATCGTGACTAATATTAAAGGTAAAAGTTAGGAAATAGTTTCCATTACTCAAATTAGATTAATTCTGATCTTGATTGAAGGCTGTAATTAATTTTGACTAACGGGCCATGAATTTAAGGAATTACGGAAAGTTAGATTAGGTTATTATATTAGGATCGTTCTGTGCCTGGGGATTGGAATAGGTACAGGGTTTCCCTTGGGTGATGTAAACGCGGTACGGGATGGGAAAGATAAAGTCAAGGCTGAATTAGATGATATCAAATGTAAGGTGGATGTATCGCTTGAAATATCTGTGTCAAGAACTGGCCTTGATCTAAGATCTGAGTGTGATAGCAGTGTAAGCAATAAATACATTGGGTCCCTTATTATTAATATTGTAAATATTACAAAAAAAGACAACTTTTGAACAAAGCTCTCCCCAAAAAATACTAATAATATTGTAAAAGCGAAAGTAACTCTATCTGTCTGTTTATTACGCTTTCACGCCTCAACCGTTGAATCTATTTCAACGATTTTTGCTATGGATATAGATAGCACCTTATAAAATGACATAGGTTACATTTAACCTCGGAAAAATTCATTTTTACCCGACAATGACCATGGAATCCAAAATTTTACGCAGGTGGAGTCGAGTTAGTTAGTAAACAAATGAATGTAAAGTATTAAAACGGAGTGAACAAAGTTATTAACATGTTTAATTGGACATGAAACTCAAAGGTGGCGCGCATGACAGAAAGAATAAGCGGCAACTCGTTCAGGCCGAGTTTGGGTTGGAATATAAACATGGGCGGAGCGGAAAGTGGGTAAATTTTATACTTCATTTCGGCAAGGCATGTAACTTTAATAATGATGGCCTCGAAGTTTAGGCGTTATGTCAAGAACCAAATCCCAGACACACACCTCTGACTTTTCCAAGTTATGTGTTGCACAATTAAATTATCACTTGCACACCCAAAATTTCTTAGGAATTTCTTTGTTGTGTAGTGCGTCAACCCGCATTAGGCCAGCGTGGTGGACTAAGGCCTAAACCCTCTTAATGGTAACGCCTTAACGCCAAGGAGAGGGGTAATGATGGGCTAATGACGTGACGATATATACCTGGCCAAATGTGGATACAGAAATGTACCTTTGCTTACCCACTCGCGGAAATTTCCATACTGTCAAAAATATAAAAAAAAATCTCTTCGCGGAAACCTCACAACAGCGAAAAATGATAAAGCACTTTAGATGAAATGACGGAATGCTGATCCTAACAATTTTTTAAATTAACAAAACTTTTATCCATATAACCGATACAAAGGCTGATTTAAACTCTACAATGAAAGGTAATTGTAGATAACATAAAAGCTTTTGATAAAAATCGAGTGAATGAAACGATTGAGTAGTTCAGCGGATTGATTCCCAAATGGCGTATCCGTGTCGACAAATGGAGATCGCCAATCGCACTAACAATGTTAAAAATATTGAATGCGTAATCAATTTACGGCTGCATATTGGCTCTTTGAGTTTTAATTTTAACTAGGGACATAACATTATTATCTAGTTAGTTTGATAAAGGCATTAAAGAATTTTAGAATGTAAAGCATTAATTTGCAAATTAATGTTAATAGTAAGTTTATATTTTTAACGTTTCATTGACTTAGGAAAATCTCGGAACTTAAAGAAAAATGAAAAAAAAGAACGATAAAAAGCAAAAATTAGTGATTCTGATTCAAATAAAACTCAATTATAAGTAGACAATTATTTCTTTTGAGTGTTTTACAATCTTTTTAATTCCTTTAGGTGATTGTGTGACAAATAAATACATCTGTTTTGATATTAAGACACAATATTTTCCTTATTTCTTATTATTTTAACAGACATTACGACCTATGCATTGAATAAGGTTACTTATGAATATAACACCAAAGTACTTTTTATGTCTAGAATAGAGTTAAAATTGTTTATAATTATTGCACTAGTGAAGTAATAATGATCACAAATTTTGTTGTTGTTTGAAGAACATAAAAAATTACTGATAATTGTGCCCAATTAAGTTTAAATCGCTGAGAAAGACAAGTTGTGAAAAAGCATATATAACTTAATTTTGCGCATAGGTCGATTATTAGGGCTACTAAAGAGCTGAATAATTTGCCTATTTACTAGTTCCATAATTTATCGCAGAAACTTAGGTTTAGAATAATCATCTACGTATCTCTACGCCAATAGAGATAGGTAGGTGGTGAAATCTATCCGCAACCGCTTATGCTGTACACACCACCGGCGTAGTAAGGGTCGCCTAATTGACTTAACGACGAAGCTTTGCGACGGACGGACGCCGCAGGCTTTATGGCCTGAACACAAAAATGTCCCCTTTGTTGGACGCAAACAGAAAAGCATTTTTCAACTATGAAAATATGGTTGTGGTGCAGCACTTTAGCGTTTAGTCTGGCGGAGTAAAACATTCAGGTGGGTTGTTGAGTAACATGTGTGTGGACCTCTAGCTTTTATGCGTATTGTACTTGAAAAGAACTAGCTTTTACATGAATATCTGAGGTATTTTGAAGAATATGGCGAAATGTGGTTGAAAACAGTGCGTTTATAATTTTCATGCCCATTGTAATCGTAACATTAATACACCTTTTATTGTAAGCTGATGATAACTCAAAAAATCCCATTCCTTGTCATTCGATATCTTCGAGCTAGCCTGCTAGAGGCCACTTGATGCCACGGTTTTAGAGTTTGGGACTATAATAAGGAAGAATTATGTGAGCTAGGAGGCTATTCTGTTATTCTTCAGTAGTTGATTGCAAAACTCTTGGTTTGAGTTAGTACCTAGTTTTAACCACTTAGCTGTGACCATGGCTCTTGTGGGTGAGTCTAAAACTTAGATGGTTTAGGCCTTAGTCCACCGCAGTGCCCTAGTCCGGAGAATATGTAAGAAATTCCTAAGAACTGTTAGGCACTAACTACTTCCTAAGAACTTTTACTAAGAACTTTTAGGTGCAGATTTCGTTACAATTGCCATGGGTAAATTTTTGAAAAAATATGTGTACAATCAAAACCGTGATGAAAGCCTATTAAATAACAACGTTATATTATTGAAGCAATAAAAAAGTTAGCACAAAGAAGAAATATTTGCTTTCAAATTGTTCGTGGAGGAAGTTCTTCGAAACGTACCGAACAAAACAGCTAGGGTATTTTTTTACGAGATATCCGTTTGGATATCACACATGGATTAAACACGTTACTAGAAAATGAGAGATAAACAGACATAATAGAAAGTAAGCCTTGGATTCCCACAGGGGCTTGCAATTAGGGCAACATGCGATACCAGCTAATTAGAACCAGTTTGGTTGGGTTAGTGCGTCCCTTAATGACTTGTTTCCGGGAATATTTCCTAGTAATTAAGAGTTTTCGTACCTTTGTTCTTTGACACTTAAAAGCCACTGAATAGCATGCGTTTTTTATACCAAAGACGGAGTATAAGTGAGAATGGAGTAATAAGAGAACTAAATTCGATTCTCTTTCAAAAGGTAACATATTTCCTCTTCTTAATAAATACAGTCTACAGTCACAAACATAGTTCTGGTCTCACACTAATAAAATACGAGTTTTGTCTCGTTGGCATTAAACGCTATGAGAGACTTTTATAATATAAACAAACAAATTCAGATCACACAACCATGTGTTTCATTTGTCTGGCAGATTCAATAGTCTATATTCATAAACTATACCCTTACAACTTCGAAACCATATAAACCTTTGCCTTGAATTTGAACCTCTGTACTAAGTACTTAACGTCTTAACTCTCTGGACTCCTCCCCCCCCCCCGCAATAGATCATAACTGTAAAATTTTGATTTAATTTGTAATCTAAAAAAAGGTCATATCTCCATAGGGTTCTTTTAACTTGTAAGTGAACAATATAAATGAAAGAGTTACCAACAGGTTGCCATGGCAACAGGTGGGAAAGCCAACGTACAGCAAAATAACGTTTAATCCCATTTCTACGTATCGTACTCCCGGTTAAATCCACCTGGAATTTAGTTAGCGTCTATTCGGTTAGGTTTTGAATGTAATTTAAACTTTCCTTCGTCCAGAAATGCATTACATCATTTTAAGTTTGGCTTGGCTACAGTATGAGTTGGGGTTTGATTTCCAGAAGATATTTTTTATTTTTTTATTTTATTGTTTTTGGGAAACACACAACACAATAATTCTTATATTCTAAGTGTTACAACAAACACACATTATAAACAGTTTCCACTTAAATAAAAAACTAAGACAACGGTAACACTACAAATAAAATATTACAAACACACACACACACACACACGCACGCACGCACGCACGCACGCACATTTTTTATTGCAAACGAAGGGTTAACAAATTCATTTCTTTGTTATATCATAAAGTTGTAGAATAGTAAACGTAAGTAAATCCAACGGTCACTAACATAGTTCTGACCCCACACTGACATCAAGTCTCGTGTAAGATACCACGAATGACTTTTCATTCTCAAAAACCCCAGGAACAAATAGTTGTAGATCACAATAAGATTTATCTTGGTGGTCTCGCCTTGTCATATGGGCTGATGATGAAAAAAAAAGAATAACATCACATAACAACTTGTCACCAGCTTTTATTTCGATGTTTTTGTATTATCATAACAAAAACTAAGGCACACAAACCGACCACAGAAATCCACTTACAAAACGTTCACTGCGCTAAGTTATTCCAACAGAGTCCTAACGTCGCATGCAGTACAAATGTTAGCAGATTTCCCAACGGGCCGACCGCCACCGATTCTTGCACTGACAACCTTTGCAACTTATTCCGTGTATGTATTTGTATTCCTAACGTGTTTGGTGTTTTGCTCGCTTGAAAACGGGCGCGATTTGAGACTATGCTATGCAAGTTTTAAGACAGTTGTATCTGCAGCAAAGAACAGTTGAATTAGACTAGAAATGATACGTCAGCATGCCGAACGTGCTGAATTTTCCTACCATTGGTATTAAAAAATCAGTGATGGCCTCGAGGTTTGGGCGCGCGGTCGAGAATCTCGAAGGTCGCGGGTTCGAACCCCAGACACACACCTCTGACTTTTGGAAGTTATGTGTGTATTCACATTGAATTATCACTTGCTTTAACGGTGAAGGAAAACATCGTGATAAAACCTGCACACCTAAGAGTTCTTAGGAATTTCTTAAGTGTGTAGTCCGCCAACCCGCACTAGGCCAGCGTGGCGGACTATGGCCTAAACCCTCTCAATGGTAGAGGAGACCCGCGCTCAGCAGTGGGCGTTTATGGGTTGATGAAGAAGAAGAAGATTGGTATTAAACGCCAGTGTTTGTTAAAAACGTCAATTTTATTTTTTTAACGCCAATAAGTTAGTAATCACCGTTACTATTAATACTTTAGTTACATCACGATCTGAATACACACTGTATACTGAAAGGGATAGATTTATATATAATTGTTATAGTCTCACAAATACAAACAGTAACCAATTTACTTGTATAGTAAATAGTTGCATTTAGCTCATACAATTTCCTGCTCAACATAGCGGATGTGCCCGTGGCAGGATGTGGTGCCTTGTGCCCTGTGTGCTGTGGTCACGATGTACCGACCGTTAAACATATCTAAATAGTAATACTGATTGCTGCCCGACTTAGATAAATAATGTGTATTTAAAATTGTCACTTGCTTTAACGGTGAAGGAAAACATCGTGATGAAACCTGCACATTTAGAAAATCTTAAGTGTGTAGTCCGCCATCCCGCACTAGACCAGTGTGGTGGACCAAGGCCTAAACACTCTCCTCTCATAGGAGGCTCGTGCTCAGCAGTGGGACGTGTGTGGGCTGATGATGATATTAGATACATAAATTTAGAAAATACATATACAGGATGTATTTAGACCGTGATCGAAAACTGAAGCAGGCAATAGCTAAGGTGATTACAAACCCCCTGGCATTAAAGAAAATACCGACAAAAAATAAAATTTATGACGTTTTTCATACAAGCCACATACTTTTAACACCGATGGTTGTATGGAAAACGTCAATTTTTTTATTTTTTGCGGGGATTTTTAATATCACCACTGGGTTTGTGATCACCCTCGCTATTACCTGCCTCAGTTTTCGATCACGGTCTAAGTACACCCTGTATAAACTCACGCCAATATCCCCTGAAAGGGTTAGGTAAGTAATAAAAAGTTATTGGGATTATGTAGGATATGCTACTAAATATATAAAGAGCGATACTCACGCCTGTGACAAGGTATAGGCAAAGGTGAATTTTTGCGACCACGTTTCCTCAATTGATTGAGGTACAAAAACAAATATATGCCTGGTTAAAAAAAAATGGTTGTATCTTTATTTTTGTGTAATAAATATTTCTATGTACAACTATTAAAATCCATTTATTATACATACTTATCATAGATAAGAAGCAGAAACATCAGAAAAATGACTTGTTGTGAGCAATTAAAGGTATAAAAAAATAATTAAATAATTTATCATCAATTTAACACAAAGAAAGTAAATAAAAAAACTAATGCATAGTTCAATGCGTTCCTTTGCTTAAAGAAAAAAACAATAAATTGTATCGTTATTTACAGTAATAATGTATAAAAGTATATAACAAAAATCAATAAATAAGAAAAATCTTAAAAAAAAATATTGCAAATTACGACAAATTAAATAAGAACAATTCGCATAATTGATTTCACGTCTGTGGCGTCTTTTAACTTCAATTGAGGGTATTTTATATTCCTTTATAATTGTACGAACTAATTACGTTAGTAGTTCACTGTGTTTAATCGAGGTGTTTATTATTGGTATTAACAAGTTTTTGAACCAGACATGTGTTGTGAAAATGAAGGCATCTATTGAGGTAAGTAATTATTTATATTTTTCTATATAAAAACCGAAACACGTTTGATACATTGCAGTTGAATTGGGACACAAAGTATAAGCAAAGTTGGTAAGTTTTTGCACAAATTAAGCGTACGTTATGTGTTTGATCATGATGAAAAATAATGTAGTGTTAGAAATTATCGTAATGATCGTAAAAGCCATGTTAAAATTCGTCTGGGCATTTAAAAGAAGTAAGTGTTGAAGAAATGTCGTTGCTGCGCGAAAACTTGGTTTTACAAAGATAGCCTCACTCTTATTACGTGAGACCTGAATATGTCAAAATATTGCTTTAGGAATACTCTAATCAACAAAGCATTTCTACAGAAGTTAGTTTTTGAAATTGTCGTTTACATCTCAGTTCAAGACACATACGTATTTTGAAAACAATGTGTGTTCAATACAAATCTAAGTTTATGTTTTGTCAATTTTTGTGTAGTTAACGTTATTTATTAGATTATCTTTGTATCGTATCTTAAAACAGTTGATAAGTGTCGATAGTGTCGTGCCCTGTGGATAGATACCCATATTATATAAACATAATTAAAAAATGACCATTCATGTTTGCCAAAAGTCTCGTTAACTCAAATTTCATCATATCAGTATTCATGTGGCTAAACTAGCCACAAAACTGAGTAGTTTATTGCCCTAAGAACATCACAACCTTTAAGAAATACGTGAAACATCAAGCAAATTACAACCCAAACAGTACCATAAAAATGTAGGGTATAAATTTACACAGTTACCGTATTGGATCTTGTAAAAGTACTTTGAAAGACCTTTCGGGCCTTCTCGAGATCGTAAGTGATTTCAAACGTGTTCCAAATACATAGGATAGATTGCAGGAAATTGGAAAAGATAATATGTTTAAATCATCCAGTTTATGTCGCTGCAAATTTTATATTGAACCCCGGGGTGTGTGAATCATTCTATGTACAGGATAAATCAAGTCCTTTATCAATTTATACATAGTTAAAAATATACATAAATATAAAGATTTAATACTTGAGTTCCAACATATATATATATATTTGTACCTATGTACTTATAGTCTTATGCTAAGCCAGGTGAATGGTTTAATTGGTATGTAACAAGCAATAAGCGTATTGCAGTTTACTTTTAATTTTGACAATCCACATAATCACCTCACATATTTTAATCTAAGTTAAATCAACTGTCACTTCACTCATAGAAGCATATGTAACTAATAATTCAAAACACATAATCTATGGCCATCCCACTCCCACTTATTATGAAACGTGATGTGTGAAAGAGACAACAAATCCGTGCTACAGGCAAATGAGGTATTATCTATGATTGGTTTAAGAGCCACACTTTATTAGATGTTGCAAAACATGCCCGATATTAGCTGGTTTTTGATATAATATCTTTTAACGTAATTTGGCCTTGCATAATCCTGATAATTCGCCACAAACATCCACTTGCTTTTATAGCCTTATATGTAATTTTATAACCTATTATTAGTTATTTACCTGATTCACTGAGAGTCAATTTTAGAGAAAAATTAAAAAGTATCCGTTGGTGTTTTCTAGGCCCTCATCATTGAGGCTCCATATTATATATCTATTTCGTAAGCTCAAACATTTAAACCGATCAAATTATTTCTGAGTTTATCCGTACCACACTATCTAACACTCAAATCTTTCTTCAAAATTTTCCAAAGCGAGCCCACAAAAAGCATCCAAAAGCAAAGTTCCCCAGACGTTGCCTACTGCGAAGACATCAGCTGCAGTGCCAATTATCGTCACACAGTCGGCAAATAGGTCAACAACTCAATTAGCGGAGCAAACAGTACGTCGCGACACGCACCTCATTATGTTCACGAGCCTGTTTCGGCGTTAGATTGCAGATTACCACTTATACAGAAGGGGTTTCGAGCCTTCGTCATACAAATCACATTGTTTCTGCATTAGGAAAAAGGTGTATTGGAGGAATCATTCAGCAATTTGATATACTTTTTTTTTAATTCAATACCTAGGAAGTATTGGTATAATAAGCAGTTCAATTGTTTTAAACTGGCTTAATTGCTGTTACCAATTAAAAGGCTTAAAAATAGAATTATGTTAAATATAGTTTAGAATACTCGAAATTATGTTAATATATTTCTTCACCTACATCTTATTAAATTCATTACAATAGTGGCAAATCCGTTTTCATATAAGTCTAAGCATATAAATTGTCTCTTCGATGTTCATTCCTCCAGAAAAAACATAGTTTTAATTCCAATATTTATTTTGTAAGAAATTAATTCATAAAAACATTAAACGTTTCAGGCACGTTGTATAGTGTGTAATCTAGTATTTTGCTGCGCCGATTGTCGTTGGAACCACGAGAAAGCAACGCATAATCTCACATACGACTGCCCCATCTGTCGAGGGCACAAATATCTCTGCCGACCAGATCAACTAAACCAGGATTTTCTCGAACACATCTGCGAAGAACATTTGCCCCTACGCTGTAGTAAGTGCACAAAACACTTCAACACCATGGATGATCTCCTTAGCTTAGAAGAATGTTCAAGTATTTCCGAATTAGTTAAGAACGAGGAAATAAGCGAAAAGGTTGATGATAAATTTGATTCACTTTATGAGAAAATTGGTACCACTGAAGACAATAATAACGAAGTTAGCAAAGTGACTAAAACTGCTGTCATAACACCTATTATAAGAAAAACTAATATAGTAGATTATGATACTAGTGATAGTGAAGAAGGGGTTTCTAGACCTAGTGGCGGGGTTACACCACATCCTAAATTATCTGGAAAGGTTTCTAAACTTAAAAGGCAAAGGGCTGTAACTCCTCATGTAAAAAAACTCCTAAGTTTAATGAGACAGAAAGTTGTAGAAGAATACGAAGAAACTGTTGATGATGAAGCGAAATTTACTGGATATCCTACAAGCAGTACAACACCGTCTAGACATGATATCGAAGCAGGTAAGAATAATAAAACAAATCTATTAATATTTCATTATTGAAGTTTGCCTTTTGAATAAAAAAAAATATATTACTTGCAAATAATTATTAAACTCGATAGCCTTAAGAGCTCAGTAACTATAGGGAGGCGTAAGAATTATTTCTGTAAAAAAATATGACATTACATGTAATTTTTTTAAGGGTACGGTAACATAACTTATGAGTTCAAAATATCACATCTAACAACCAAATTATATAAAATCATCTAAATCTCTTACTATAGAGTAAGTACAAGGAACTAAACGTGTTTGGTATTATCCTAATCTCAATTTGCATAACAATGTATAGTCTAATCGATACATAATAAGCACGTGTCAAAATCTATTGTATCAACACGTGAGCCGCCTACATTTGTGATACAATTTTAATAAAACAAACACCCAAATTAATCCCCATTTCATTAAAATTATTCAATTATTAAACCTATAACAGTTAGAGGATTTCATTAAGTCTCTCATTTCATTTGTTTCGTGAATGGATATCTATTAGGTTTCAGTTTTTATGTAGCCGTAATAATTACTGCTGTTGCACTTGATAATAACAATCAGTAATCTTCAACCATTCTGTATCATTACACTACGTTTATTGGCGATAAAAAATTCAACATATCTGTAATGTACCACTTTGAAGGTTTTAACAGTTAATTTACAGTATTGCTACTTAAGCTTGCACGAATTCTTATTACCATAATCATAGCTACCTAAATTTACACTTGTTAAAAGCAAATAATATTTTTTCTGCTATCAAATCAGTACTCAAAAAAATTTCAGGCTATTCGCATGGTACGTAAAGTTGTAATGACTATCAAATCAGAAGCCAAAAAATTATTACATCCAAAAACATTCTTCATTTGTCTCATTTCTCTACCATTTATGATATTTTAGAAGTCCAAAAAGAAATGACGACGCCCACGTCCCACCTGCCACATCTGATGAAGCTGGCTCAAGCTGTCACCACCAGCACTCCGACGCATCCCGCTTGTGGTGGATGGTCGTTATTCCCAGACGCCGGGGCTGATTCGCCTCTCTCAGAAATTGAGAATACAGGCAGCCCGGCACAGAGCATGGGCAACGAGGTAAATTCATATATTTTATACTGGGTTTATGAGACTGTAAACATCTTTTTTTTTTAGAAGCCTGGTAAAAGGCAGAGAGATAGTGAAGGCACGATAGTTAAGGAGTTTGGTATGGTAGCGGAAATTAAGCATTGAATTCCGATCTAGTTATTCCATTATAGATACAAATATCTTAGTTTAATAATAAATGAGCATCATACATCTACATGCCACAGCTGAGCAACGGCTTGTTTAACAACTTACAGGGTTTAGGCTTTTGTACTAGCCTTAATTATAGATTTTAGGTATAATGCATTTAGGTTGTTTTTATTTGCAAATTGATAAAATACGACAATGGTACTGCAATACCATCATGTAAAGCATGCTCTAGATCCTATTAATTGATATTTCCAGCCATCCAAAACAGACTCGGATGCTGTACCGCCTAAACTGAAGAGCATTATAATAACAGCCAGTAGGCTTCGTCTCAGCAGCCAGGATAGTTCAGAGAAGCACGTCACCTTCCAAGACTCGGCTAACGCAGAGTCATCTATAAAAACCAAGAAAGTCAAATTTGCAGAGGACACTGTCTTCGAACCGGAACCTAAACTGAAGCGAGGTAATTTTAATTTCTAGTGATTCAATGCCATTAATGGAAATATTCCATTACTACATATTATGTTTAGAAACCAAGGTTATTACTTTCATCATACTATTCAGCCCATACTCGTCCAGCTGCTGGGCATGGGCCATCTCTACAACTATTTTTACTTATTGATGCGTAAAGATTGACATTGCCTCGTTGGGTCAATGGGAGGCCATCCATAAATTACGTCACACGAAATTCGTGAATTTTTGACCCCTAATTTTTCATTACAAATATTAATGTCTCTATTACCTGGGATGTAACGATAAGTGAAAAAATGTGAGAGCAAAGATTCTAACATTACCTTTGGAGTTACTGGGGTTAGTATTCAATAATCTGCATTACAGATTTAGATTAGCTAAATTCAGCCGCTGGTTATCAAAATGATTATTATCAAATACCAATAGATATTACGGATACCTGCCGTAATAACAAGATTGCCCACTAATACGATGATATTAACATAGCCTATACACACAGCTAATCGGTTAGGCGGTGACAACACTCTGATAAATTTAGAGAAAGGAATAGGTAAAGTCAGTTGGGCGAAATATACAGCTTCAATTGCATTAGTATTGTTTAATAAAAACATTTTTATGATACGAATAGCTACCTTTAAAAATATATGGAAAAATCAAGTATTTTTGTAGGATAGAGTTCAGCTTTACTTAATCTTTGAAATAATCTTTAATCCATAATTTAATTATGGTGGATAAATTGCTACGTTTAATCTTCCACGTAAATCCACATATACGATTGCGACGCTGGATATGGATATGCGTAACATGTATTTATTTAAGGTTATAAAAGTATTTATGCTTGTATTTGAAATAACGATACCTTTGTCTGCATTTCAGTGTTTCGCAAACCAAAACGCATGCTGACACCAGGGCCTCAGAAACGCTTCTGTTATAACCCTCGTTTCCAAGCGCTTATCAATCGCTTCGAAAACCAAGGCCTGATTCTCACAAGAACTCCTATCGCCACTCGTGAGAAACCCCAGGAAAGTACACCACCTATGACAGAACACGGTCTTCCAGCCAGAGCAATAGACTTTGTTGAGGAAAGTCCAATGGTAAATATTTCAAAGGAATCTGAAGACGACTATAAGAGTTGCACCGAATCTTCTGACGTAGGAATGAACACAGCAATAACAGCTTTAACAGCCAACATAGCTGGCTCATTGCAAAATTGCTTGAGCACGGTCTTCAAAACTTCTGAAGAGGAGACTGAAATACAGTTCAAATTCACGATAACGAAGAAGACGGTGACTAAAAAGCAGATAGATAATGAAATGTGGAATGAAGAGAACCACGGTGAAGCGGTTAAGGAAAACATGTGGTCGTGCGTCGCCAGGGCTGTCCGAAACGTGTTTTGGGGAGGCCACGGTAATTTATCTAAGTGACTTTTATTACCTTTTCTCATTTCTAAATGGAGCCGTTTTAGTATTTTCCGTGGTCCCTTTAGGGTCCTGTGTGCGTTTACGGGTATTGTTTTGCCAGTTATCCCTTTCTTTGATTATTTAATGGTTTTGCTGGAATTAATGTAACTCATAACTAAAATGTGTGAGCTTCATTTAGAAACTTTTTGACGTACGAGCCTCATTACTTGGAGATGTGCTTGAATCATTGAATGAAATGAATTGCGTATGAAATCTGTTATCAAACGATAATACGCAAACATTTAAAAAAATGTTGGTAAAAGAAACATAGCATCATGAAAAAAAAAGCAGCATTTAATAATTTATTCTTAAATTGCTTGTATATCATTGAATAAATATTATTACATTAGGTCTTAAATATTCTCAATATTTAATATACATAAGAAGCTTTATTCTATGCTATGTTAGATTTTACATGTTTATCATAACATCAATACCTTTACTGTAACGTCCTATATTTTTTTCCAATATTATAAGGTTTCATCCGTTAAGACACATCATAATTTTCACCTTTGACTTTGGACTAGCAATGTATTATTTGAAGATAGGAAAATATTTTGATATGATTTCTCTACAAAAAATCCCATGAATTTAAAACTGTTTGAACTAACTATTTGGCCTCTATAAAAAACTGTAGTAAGTACTTTTTAAATGAAGAAACATAGTTCATATTTTATGAAATTATTTAACAATTCACTTTATTTATAGACTGACAGGTTGTCGAAACTCACTGAAAATTGGGCAGTGTCCAAATTTTTTGCGGTATCTGAAAAATTTAAACCTGGAACGGTTCCAGAGCTGGGTTATATAGAAATCACGCTGTAAATTTTGAAAGCGATGTCATTCTTGCCTAAGTGGTCGTCATGTTGCTATTTCTATTGAAATTTTAGAGGAGATTGACGACCGACGGTATAATAACAATTTATTTCGATTTTCTCCCTAACATTCGCTACTGGAATTGATGACATTAACAGGAATTAAGAAATGATTGCTCAGCAAAGTTCACTGAGCGTTTATGCAGAATACTACAGGAATCATTCAAATACCAACTTAAAAAAAGTTACAATTCAACAATTTTTTTTTTACTATTATTTGTAGTGTAAAGAACGCCACTATCTCTTCAAAAATTGAAAAAAAACGTTATAAGTAAATCTAACATTTTTCACCATTTTCACTTAAAAGTTTCTTTAATCGTGTTCAAATTTCTATTCCAATTGAAGAATTTTCAATTTAAGGTTTTAGGCGTAAATGCATAGAATAGTGAAAATTTTGGCTCTTATTCAACGCAAACTTCGTAGTCTGCCAATCATTCGACGCCATCATGCGAAGCGACGCGAACTTTGTTCAACCATTTTCAGAATGCTCAGGCAGAATTTTCATTTTCTAAAAATAAAATGGCTATTCGCTCTGACCGATGATATTAAAGTCTTAGTACACCCGTTTAATTACGTCTGTTGTGAAATTTCTATAAAACGTTTATTAGAAGCAAAATAGCAAGTCAGTCAAAAATAAAATAAATGTGTGATAAATATTATTTTTTTGCAAAACGCGAAACGATCGAGACTCATTTTTCAGCCGAAACGAAAGCAAATCTTAAAATATATTTACTGAAATTTTCTTAATTATTAACATTATTAAAAACAGTAAATTACTAAAGAGTAAAATCCAGTTCTATAAAATTTTTGCCCAAAATTGGCTGAAACTGAAATATAAATGTAGGTCAACAAATAAACGTAACTCATTTTATTTTTATGTTTCTAGACTTCTGAAACAATTTTATTAGTAAAAATAAAATGGACAATATCCAACCCAAGATATAAAAGAACCTTATATTCTAACAAAATAAGTAACATCTCACTTAAAGATATTACTTACAGTATATTTTCATGAATTTCTGTGCAAGTTGGGGGAGATTAAATTAACTACTTCTGTCTGCGCTTTTACTACTTAAGTCAACATTGTAACCGTCATAATAGTTCCGACTGCTGTCCGCTTTCATTTCTCATTAGAATATAAACTTCTTGAAAATTGTTATTCATCGTAAAAATAATATTAAATTCAAATTTTCATCGTCTGTTTGAGTGAAACAAAAAAGGTGAATTTATGAAACTTATCCCTTCTACAAACACTAATCTATTTATAGGAGTAGTTGACATGATAGTTGATATACGAGAAACTTGTATAAAATTGCAGAGTTGTTAGTAGTTCCTTTGTATTTTTAGGATATCCCAAGTGCGGCCCGCCTATTTTTTATTTTACCACCTTGCGGTCTTTGCCTGCCAAAAGTTTGGCGACCACTGATGTATAGTAACTCATATTCATTTCAGGTTCTACTCCTCACAGCTCTAACGATTCATTCAACTCCACTTCATCATCGACATCCAAGCGCAAATGCGAGGAGATGGACCCTGAGAGCCCTATTAACCACAAAAGGCATAAATACGAGGGCAGAATAAGGGCTAGACCACCTCTCCGACGCTCTAGGAGCACAGGAGTATCAGCCTTGAGGAGCGCAAGATCAGAAGAACAGCAATCCATTTTAAAAGAGATCCCTATGATACAAAACGATGCAGCCAATTTGAGTTTCTAAAAACTGAACGGATCTATGATGATGGCGACATCAATTTAGTATTACGTAACAGGAATATGTCAAAAAAATACAAAGTCATTAACTATATATAGGTTACTCATTAAAAAATTATGTCTGATTCGCTTTTGATTTGTCCCGTCCCAGCGGCAAAGCCAATGTCCAACCGTTTTCCTTTCTGATTTATTATCTAAGCTCTGACAATGTCTGAAAATCTTGCTTTAGTTGTAAAGTCAGAATTTATTGGCTATAATTATGGAAATTTTGTTTTTTGTAGTATTTTAACGTCTCTTTTATCAGTTTTTAGGGTATCATAATTACTGATTAAGTTGCTTTAAGTAAATTTGATTTGTATTTTGTCGTTTAATTGCTTTCTTCTGACATTTTAATGCCTAGTTTTTCTTTCCTCCAATATTTGCCTGCCTCGACTATTTTGCCGGTTCCGCTGCTTGAAAGTATTTTGTACGATCGGGAGACGTTAAGGCCGAATGGTTAGACCAGGCCTATAACCGTCACTCAACAGACAACACAGGTATAACCTGTTACATTTTAGTTTCCTGCTAGGTTATTGTAATAAGTTTACGTCCGTTGAGTAGCATTTAGTATCTGAGGAAACGTTAAGCAACAACACACAGAGTCCCACTACAACTTTCAAGGTTCTACCGTTCATAAACACAAAAAACAACGCTCCAACTTTATACAATCAATATGATATGAAGGCAAATATGTTGTAATATTCTCGTCCATTTTCCCAGAATAAATAACAACTTTAAAGAGCCTGTCTCATTCGTATAAATTCAGTCTATTTGTAAGCAAATGTCATGGACAAATCGAAAAAGTGTCTGCATCCATCAAGTACGGAGATCAGCAGAGATATTGCGCGTCTCGCGAGGTTACAAGTTACGATAAATCACAGTCGTTTTATGATACGATTGTTTTACTCCTAGATACATTTCCTCCTTCAGTCCTCGAGGGACATATTGCGTGGTAATTGTGGTAGATTTATCAGGATCTAAGGAAATGGTAAAGATTAGTCTTTGAAAGTCTTATTAGAAAGATTGGTCTAAAAATTTTACTAGTAAAGTGTTGCTAATTTATAATTTATAATTATTAGCAGTGATGGCCTCGAGGTTAGGGCGCGCGGTCGAGAATCTCGGCGGTCGCGGGTTCGAACCCCAGGCACACACCTCTGACTTTTCGAAGTTATGTGTGTATTCACATTGAATTATCACTTGCCTTAACGGTGAAGGAAAACATCGTGATGAAACCTGCACACCTAAGAGTTCTTAGGAATTTCTTAGGTGTGTAGTCCGCCAACCCGCACTAGGCCAGCGTGGTGGACTATGGCCTAAACCCTCTCAGTGGTAGGGGAGACCCATGCTCAGCAGTGGGCGTATATGGGTTGATGAAGAAGAAGAAGAAGAATTTATAATTCTAAAAAAATATTCGTTTTTTATCTACTACCATGTCTTGTCGGTCAATCAATCTTAGGGATAGTTTAAATGATTGCAATTTTACAGTAAAAACATGCAATTTTCGAATCATCCTTAAGTATTTGTACCTTTGAGTGCGTAATAACAATCAGGGTACGTATTAGCTTTGATCTTATCATCATTTCTTCCTTGTATTGTAAATTTCGTACATTCAGGCTATTACCTATATTATTACGAAATAAAAAAAAAAACTTCAATAAAAATAATTAGGTGATATGCAACATCCATCGAGTCGAAAAGCAAGCTTTAAATGTTAAAGTTGGAATTCATCATTTGGCTCCGAAATTTCCATGTCCATCTTTGTAACAATTAACGTATTTACTTATGCAAGTTTTACGAATAAATTTAAATAAAAACCGTACAATGTTTTTTGAGGTTCCAATAAGCCTCGATTACAATCAACAAAAATCAACATTTCATTTACATATGAATATCGACTAACAAAAAATCATGTCATTTAAAAAAACCCGTCCATTTCATGAAAAGACATCGAAACGTCGAGAATTAAATAAAATTCAATCATTCCTTATTTGAATTCAACGTTCCAATTTTCAAAAATAAATTACAGTACACAAACGGAAAGCCCATTCGCAAAATATCATTCGCGAAAGGTAACAAGACTCGCAAAGTTATTTCAGCCAGTATTCGGATCACGAACCCGGTGCAGCACTATCTCAAAATTCAAAGGGGTAAAAAGCAGAGGCTGTATTAAAAAGGATGGCCCACTTGTCATTGGACGGAATACTAAATAGTGAGGCGCGGCGCTAGTGAAGCGTGTCGATTTATCGAAACGTGACGATTTTTACCGGTTTTCTTGCTTTGCTGACTTTTGTTCAGTTAGAAGTCTTCCTTTTATCGAATTCATAATTTTGTACCTATATTTGGTTTGCTATTATCAGTTATAATAAGGTTTTCCGATCAGAAATAAATCTTCTGGCTAGTTAAGGCTATTTACTTCCTAACCGTATAAAACCACGGTTTCCTTACACGGAATCATCTTAATTTTAATTTTTCTCTTTAAACTTTGACTTTAACTTTGAAATATATACTATAAATCAGTTTATATTTTTGTATAACATAATATTTTAAACATGTAATACTAGACTCATCTAATTTTATTTTTTATTTATTTATATAAAGGAAAAAGTAACTTAAAAACCGAAAACGTAAACTAAATAAATTATCATTTTTCTACTAAATTTAGAATTTAATAAAGTTGCCGAACCTTTGTTCAAATAAATGAGTTCAGAGCTTTATTTTCAAAAGAGAAGGTAGGTCTATATTTCTGCATCCAGGTATGACACATAATAGGCACCATCTGCCATTTACCGAATCCCATGTACAAGTAAATCTGGACATTATACTTACTATCGACAGTCGTAAACAGGATCCCTTCCCTAAAGCCCAATGGAATAGTTCCAGTGCGATCAGCGATCGCGGCGCTCGCTCCTTCGGAAATACTTCTATTAGTATTTCCTACTCGCCCCTTTGAAATAAGGCCTATTTTCGCACGTTAAAGAATTTGCTTGTGGACAAAGTGGTGCCCAACTTGCCGATATTCTGTGAATACTTCGCTTTTTCTTGTTGTGATTGATGTGGTTTTATGTGTAGGGGCTTTTTGATGTGACTTCATACAGTTACTCTGATATATTGGGCGGTCTTTAGTGCTGAAAGGACTTGGTCAAGGTCAAAAGTATTTTCATCATGTAAGTCAAAGTTTTTTTTATTGCGGTCCAGTACGTAACCAATATTGTATGCAAGAAGTTGGACTTAAGGTTAAGGCGTGAGGTCGAGAACCTCAGCGGTAGTTACTTATCCTATACACTAACAGGAATATACATATGTTAGTGCCTAAGAATGGCCTGAAAGAAATTTGCATTTTCGAGAACATTATCTACAAGTTACTTGTTCAATATACACTGCCATAGCAGAACACAGCTTTGATAAAAATGCTCTGTATATGGAAAGACTTTGATGCACCTAAAAGCCCCTATGACAGTGAAGTATACAAATTTGGTTCTTTTCAAAGAAATACAGATTCGCTCACAACTCTGCGAATGCATTTGACAATGTTCATGCTTTGACTGTTTTCAGAGGATTAAAATCAGACCAGGGTGAAGCTGACGCAAAGGCTTTGAGCCTAATAATACTGAGTTTATCTTGGAGCTATGTACCGTAGTATCTAGAGAGCCCGAGTTCGATTTTCAAATAGAACAAAGTTTTCCATTAGGAAATTCTCATAGCAGCCCGGAGTCCGTAAATATGGCAAATAGCTCCCCTCCTATTACGTTGGACCGATACATAGAAGACGAAATGTGTGCGCAGAAATCCACCTCTGCCTACCCCTTCGAAGGTTGCAGGCATAATTTTATGCTTGTATACTAAGTATTCTATCCATAATTAGCCTTTTGCATCTAACATATTTATTATAATTAAGTCTTCATGCATCCAGACTAACGCGACTAATTCGTTAGGAAAATCAGTGTGTCTCGGTGGAATATTTTTTTTTCATATCACACAAATTCTCACTACAGTTATCAAATTGCGGACTACTTCAAGTCATGATTGTTTGAAGCGAAAAACTCCGTAAAAACTGAATGTTTTAGTTAGGTTAGGAATATAAAGTCCCAAGGGCAGAACCGCTTTTAGGGTTAATACCTCCAGTCTCTCCGGAGCAAGGAAAGCACTCCTACCCTTTAGTTTCAACTTTTTTTACGTGAGGGAAATATTGTTTTTTAAAATTTTAATATTTTCGTTTATAATTTATTCAAATATGAAGTAAATATAGCTACGGAAAAGGAGGAAAAAAAAATTATTGCAAAAAAAAATCAAATCTAACCAAAATGTACAAAATAGATACATTATTTTTTTGTTGTTATGGCAGATTAAAAATCCTAATTTTAAAAATCATCCTGATGTTTTGATAACTCAAGAATCTACAGCATTCATCTGACGGAATGAAAAATAAGTCATCTGCAAAATCTCACGTTTTATTTTACATTTTAGAGACTTCAATAGTTTATTTAAATTTATCTTTTTGTTGATTAAAACAACACGGAAAGACTCCTAAAAATTACTCTTCTTGGTTTCAGTTTAATTAAGTGTATATGCATAACGCAATACAGGTTTTTTAATATCGTAATCAACACTTTTGAAAAAGTACACGTTGCAATTATAGGAGTCTTGATTCTACTGAAACTCTCAGAGTCTCAGCCTAATGAAAGATTTGATCGCAAGAGAATAGCATTAAATAGACCTAAAGTTTGTATTTGTTTTTTCGTCATTAAGTGTTAAGTAACTGTGTAGTTGTCCCCACTATTGTCATTTAACACAATCCTGTGTCAAAATATACGCTTACGAAAGACATTTATTTGGTGAGGTCTTTATACCATACGACATCAATATATCGTGACTCGTGACTCCATAACATAATATGACGCTTATTACTATTTTCTCTTCCCGATGATTCTTATTTTTGTTTAGAGTATCGGTAATTGCAAGGGCGAAATGTTTTTAAGTATGAAGATAAAAAGTAGTGACAGCTTCGAGATTTAGACGTGTAGTAGAGAATCTCGATGGTCGCAGGTTCAAACTCTAGGCAAAAACCTCTGACTGTACGATACTACGAAGCTATGTGTGTATTCACAATTAATCTATCATTTACTTCAACGATGAAGGAAAACATCGTGAGGAAACCTGCACACCTGAAAGTTCTTAGGAGATTCTTAAATATGAAGTCCGTAGTAGTTGTAGAGAAGGATCGTGCCCAGGAAAGGGACGTATAAGAGCTGCCAGCAGTTGTAAGTGTAAGGGCTGATAGTGATTTAATGTAATATAATAATGGTCAGGATAATATGACTGTTGACTATATTCATATAGCGAATACCACAGACTCTAAATATTAGCCTTTTAACCCGCAACAAGCAAATCCTAATGTTTGTAATTAAACATAATTACACATCTCATTACCTCATTTCAAACGTCTTTGAAGATAATTAGCTTCGTAATTAAAGGATTTTAATGTATCAGACTTAATTGCGTGCAGTGTTGAAAATGTTGACGACTACCATAAAAACACAATTATGAGATATTAATCTCATTAATGTGAAATATAAAATGAAAAGCTAATTAAGAAATGATGTAGTATTTGATGTGAGTTATTTATACAGTAACTACCAAATCCTACTATATGATAAAACAAACAAACAAACAAATGTCTGTGATCTCACTTAAACATTTGTCTCGGTGCAGAGATCGAACCCGCGTCCTTTAGTTTCGCAACCTGGTGTCTTGTCAACTGTGCTACGGAGCTGTTACTAATAATAAGCTAGACGGAATACTAAAACCAAAAAAAGTATTAGTTACGAAGCAAATAATACCAGTATCTAACTAAGCTACATACATAGTATGTACTTATAAAAATGTCGTACCGACATCGTGTCGTGCGGTGTAAAAGACTCCCTAAATCCACCTTAGGGGGAGCAAACTAATAAAACGCGAAGACACAAAGGATAGTGGACAATAGCCGCACGTAACATCCGCCGGAAGTGGACTAGACAGCCGATGTTGCCAGATGTGACGTCACGTCCACACCAAATTGGACCCCGGGAGGGACCTCTGAATGTGCTCCTTACGTTTTATTTTTTCGCAGATTTTTTTTCGACACAATTGGGGACACTGTTGTTTCTTGGTCATAATAGAAAAATTAACTTCTTTCATACGTTTTTGGTGCTAGCGGCTTTGTTACAGAATATAACTTAATTTGGCAAGGAATCTATAAAAGAATGCTATTTATTACGTCATTTACCTGTACCTAACAGACTAGATAATATTTGAGCAGAATTAGAAGTTAAGATTTATTAGAATGTAATACTTCTTAAACTTTAAAAGTGTATTGTATTACAAATTTGATAAGTTTTGCCTTTTTTCATTTACATCTTAAATCCATTGACAAAAACATGACATAACAAAATACCCTAAGTGACTGCAGATTGGCGGACTACACACGTAAAGTGTGTCTTAGGTGTGTAGTCCGCCAACCCGCACTAGGCCAGCGTGGTGGACTATGGCCTAAACCCTCTCAATGGTAGAGGAGACCGGTGCTCAGCAGTGGGCGTATACGGGTTGATGAAGAAGAAGAAGAAGACTGCAGATTAATTTATTCCTGATAAAAGAGGCGGTTCGTTTATTTTTGAAATGAATGCTATAGAATAAATAAAATTACCTTCTAAATTACATAAGATTAGCTCAGATATCATCAAACAATCCCCTATTAATATAATTTTCACGTTAAATTTTTTAGCTACAGACCTTGGAGACACGAAATTGGAGCTAGGTTCCACCGCTGCAAATTAAAGTTCGTAATGGAATTTTTAATAAAACGTTATGACTCCAGAAATGTTGCTTTTATTTCATTGTCTTAATGAAAGTCTAGGTTTTGGTTGGCGCAATAATCTCGGCTTGCTCAGTTACGTTCATACTTACATTTTATTTTACAACTTTTTATTTAATGGTCCACCGGTTACGCTTCCTTACAACTGATATTAAACAAGTTTAATAGCCAGTCAGCCTCGAGATGAGCTGAGGTGATTATGATCAGTGTCGTGATGGTCTCAAGGTTTAAGCACGTGGTCAAGAATCTGGGCAATCGCTGATTTAAGCCCCAGGGACACACGTCTGACTTTTCGAAATTATGTGTGTATTCACAACGAGCTTGACAATCAACTTATCGCTTGCTTACCAGAGGCCAGTAAAGATAAAAAAGTTTGAAGATTGTAAGATTATAAGAACACTTTCTTGAAAATTAAACCGTAGTTAATTGATGTTTTTATTTAAAAAAACTTACAATTATCGCTATATTGACTGTAACCCTCAGAACTCCACAAAAAATAACAGCAAATCTTCCTCCTCAGGTAAACGGGTCGTGGGGACTGCCAGCCTTCGTGTGTGATGTGTACATCGCGATGGATGTGACGTCATCCACCTCTAGCATATTCAACCTCGTCGCCATCTCAGTGGACAGGTGGGTGGTAAAAACTGGCTTGAATAGAACAATATATCCAAGATGTTAGACACTAGCTTGATTAGAACATCCTGATGGAAGAAGAATGCATATGGAATTAGATTTTAGTGGACATGGTTAAATTGATAGATCAGGAATAAATAATTCATGTAGTAATATGCTGAACAAATTACATAGCAATAAATTAACATTCAATATCTTCGTTCTATAGTAATAAGAAACTACTAGTTACTTTCTTAGTTATACGAAAAAGAAAGTAGTCCCAACAAAATTTTATATTTGCTTCGAATTTAAACGCTGCAGAATATTAATCGTCTATAAAGACTAAAACATTTTGCTTAATTATATTTTAAAATGGCATTTTTAACATAAATCTATCTAGAAATAGTTCTGAATAGAATATAATACAAATGATCTCTAAGTCAGCACTTAGCGTTTAACCAGTACGTAGTATTTTGCAGAACCTTGCCAAGAACAACATTAGCTTGAGCAAATAACATTACTTTAGCACGTGGAAGGACATAGCGTAATGAGACCTTCTCTAGTTTACATCTAAACTAGTAAAATGCTCAGTACGAGGTACACGTAGTCGCCGTATGTAATGCCACGTCCTTCCATATTACTTGCGAACTAAACAGAACCTCACTAGAACTAAATAGCTTGAGTAAACTGGAAGCATTATTACTCCCGTTCTCTGATAAGAATATAGAGATGTACATTAATTTATTGCTTAAGCGTAGCTTTGGGTTAATAAATTCAGTATTTTAATGCGAAATCATAATGAGTGAGTTACCAATTTCAGGTTTATTAATAACAAAATGGTGTAATGAATTGTTATGTTATTGAATGATTAAAAATATAATCTTGAAAACTTGTCAAAGACTGCTTCCTATTATTTTGAAAATATGTAAGACTAAATGTGTGGTTCTTTTGGCTGTTTTAAGTAAAACCATTGTTTTTTGTATAACACTCAGTTGGCGGATAGATTGCGTTCTGACTAATAGAAATACTATTTTACATCAGAAAGTTATTATTGTTGACATTCTAAAGCACTTAAAAAAAACGACAAATAACTTGTACCAATTGTGCCAAATCTACGCGAAGGTCCAGGCAAAAGCTGGCTTTTAATAAATTCCGTATCAAATATCAGATAGTATCGTTCAAAAAACTAAGCAATATTAAAGTGCCGTCAAAATTGTGTCAACGTCGCCAATTTCAGCAAAGCAGCCGAGCTATTTCGCGCTGATTAACTAACTATTTAACAGTATGCAAATTCCTTAATGCATATTTTAATTAAAACCGCTACCGCCTCGATCCCGGCATAATTTATCGCAGACGCATCATTATAAGATAATTAGAATTTACTTACACAGCTCTTGGAGTTTTCTAATGAATCGCTCTTCAGTACAATACTAGTTTCCGGCGTAACATAGTTGGAGATTCTGTATGTTTTCGTTTATATAGCTTTTCTGTACATACAGGTTAGTTATTAAGTTATTAAAGTTTATTAGAAGATTAAGGTTGTATTTAGACTGTGGTCGAAAACGAAGGCAGGTAACTTTAGTTATCGGTAAGGCTACAGTGATCACAAACCTGCTGATGTTAAAAAAATGCTGATAAAAAATTACGGTTCCCATACAACCGTCGTATTAGGTAAATATATGTGGTTTGGATGGAAAGCGTATTTTTTAAATTGTTATTGTCGGGATTTTCATTAATGCCAAGGGTTTTTAATCACCGTAGCTGTTGCCTTTTTTTTGTTCTCGGGGGGAAAGCTGTTTATGGCTCTACTTCCCGCCAGCCCGGGGGAGGGGGGCAGGAAGTGTATGTCGGGGTCACCGGTCTTCCAGCCCGGCGCGCGGCGACGTCATGTCCGCACAGATGTTAGTGCCGGGCTGGGTCCCTAACAAAATCCCTAAACCGGTATACCGACCAAAACCCCCCGGTGGCCATCTCCGCGCCGAGTGGGGCGACCACGGTACGCGGGCGAGAAGCGCCCACCGTCACCCACAGCCGCCCGTTGCGCACCGTAGCTGTTGCCTGCCTTCGCTTCCGATCACGGTCTGAATACATTCCCGAGTACTAACATGAATTTTGTGTGTATTTTCGTAACTTTTAATGCATACTACATTTACGAAATATGTTTTTTTGTTTGAACCTTTTTGGAGATAGAATTTGTAGATTAAAATATTATATTGCTATCAGAATAAAACCTTCCTATGTAAGTAAATCCGATATTCTTATTGGGATTCAGTAATATCCAAGACAAACAATTTTCTCAGATCCCCCTAAGGGTATAAATAGATTGGTTCGCTTTATATTGATAACATATTTTTGATTCACATGATATTTAAGAACTTAATCGAAATCTAAATATTTTTAGTAGTGTGTACATTATTATTATGCTTTTTCAACGATAAGGCATAGTAACCCCCGTAATGAAACTCCTTCAACAACAAAAAAAGTATTCTTATTCAAATTGGTACACAGGCTGTATTAACTCCAAAAACACTTTTTGTCATCATAATTTTATAAATTTAGGTTACGACGGCGAATCAGTACAAGAGATTTATATTTTCATTTTTAAGTTACAAACTCAAATATTCCTTAATCGATGATTGAATATTTGATTGATAGTATAGGTCATAGGTATGTTACCTATGGTCTATTAACAATAAAATAACGTAGCCTATATTTTAATAATTTCCTTATATTCAACTTTCCACCACAGGTACATAGCAGTCACACAACCAATCAAATACGCGAAGCACAAGAACAATCGCAGGGTTTGGTTCACCATCGTCCTGGTCTGGTTGATTTCGGCTGCAATCGGAGCGCCTATAGTCCTGGGTCTCAACGATACTCCAGACAGGAACTTCGACGAATGCCTCTTCAACAGCCAGAACTACATCATCTACTCATCCATGGGCTCCTTCTACATTCCTTGCATCATGATGATGTTTCTCTATTATAATATTTTTAAGGTGAGAATTTAATACGCTGTCAGTAGTTTTGTTTATATTTATTTATTTGGAATGAACTTATTTATTCTAGGAAGGTTAACAGGAAAACAATTACGCCAACCAAAGCCTCAAACAAGGTTTTTGTTAGGCTGTAGGTATTATTGTTTTTTTGATGCCTCATTTTTTACTTTAAAAATTATATGCACTTAAAGTGTAAATCTGTTTAAACTGATTCTCATTTAAAATTGACAACTCGGGTGCCAAAACATTCTTTAAACATTTTTAAAATCATTTCCATTATTGTTTTAAAGCTATGCATAGAAACACTTGTGAGATTTAATGTACCCAAAAAAGGATATTTCTTTGCTTAGGCGTTAAGAAATCGAGCGAAAAAGCAGAGAGCAGCCAAGAAGCCGCCAGTGTCCGGTGACCCCACAACAGGAGCCACAGCAGCGGTGGTGATAGAGAACGTAGTACAAACGAGAAGGTTGGCGGAGACAGCGCTCCACGAAGACAGGCCTACTAACACTGGATCTGGGAGCAACGAGGACGAACATGAAGATAGGTGAGATGTTATAATTTTTTTATCAGACCTTCTGAATTGGTTGATTTTGCCTGGTAATGGTAATGGAACCTAATACTCTATCATAGTAACAGATGAGGCCTGTTTGGTTTTAAATCATCAATCGAATTATTTTTGGTAATAGAATAGCCTATTAGTTTCCCATTCAATCGAGAAGTTTCGGAATCGATATAGACTTTAATAGACATCCTCTATTACAACGGACTTTAAAACAATTTGGTTTTAGAAGCGCATCCCTGTGCCATCACCTCCGTAATTACATCTAGATATAAAATCAATTTATTAAAATGTGTTCTTCTTTATAGCTTTGACAAGAGATCAGCAGACTTGGAAGCAGATGCTGACGAGTGCCACGTGATACCTAACGACAAGTCTACAGAATTCATGTTGGCTACGGTCGCTGAAGAATCCGCAAAGTAACTAACTTATTGTTTAACTTTCATTTTGCGCTATCATCAGTAGCTCGGATACGTCCTACCGCTTGACACGGACCTCTTCTACAACTGAAAGGGTTTTAGGTCTTAGTCCACCACACGGACCTAATGCGTGCTACAGACCCTAGAAATTCTTAAAGACTTACTAAGTCAACCTCAGGATATTTTCTTCACCGTTAAATTACGAGATTAAATTTTATGTTATATACATCTTAAACTATAAAACATAAGCACTCATACACAAGTATGTCAGCGCACAGCCTAAAATTTACATGTTTCAATTTCATGAATATGTTCCAGTACACCAAAAAGGCATATGAAATCCCAACCAATTCCCGATCCAAACGGGAACAATGACTCGGGATACGCGCCTTCCAACCTTGAGGACATGATCAGGGAGCACGTGTCACCCCCAGGGTCTCCAGGGATCAAGGACGCCACCGTGCTGAGGAACATGGGGTGCGACAAATGGAAGAAAAACGGAAAGACGGAGAAATTGAGCGAGACTTCCAGGTAGATGCAGGAATGACACATTTTCTAAGATTATGTATTATTATGTATAATGATTAATGTGTATGCATTGGTCAAGGTAGTATCGTAGACATGATAAACTTTTGATTGTTGAATTTACTAGTTACAAGGAAGTAAGGAAAAGTACGGATTAATTTGGTTACCTCGAGATGAAAAAAAATTAATAATATATTTTTAACATCAATGCCGTTTATCAATGTTAAGCTATGTTGTTAGCTTTTAAAACGAGCAAATTCTTAATTAACAATTAATAATTCCATTAATTTACTATGATTCATCCCTATCCACTAAAAATTTTCGTTTGCATAAAAATTACAATAATAATGCTCTAAGTTGTAATGGAATCCCGTGCACAGCAGTGGGACGTATATGGGCTAATTATAATAAAATAATGATAAAATATCTTTACACCTAAATTACTTTCGAAGAGAAGCTAATTTCATTGTTATTTTCAGAAACGTATCTTTAGCTCTTCGTTCAGAAGACGACCACGAAGCAAGCACGTTCGATCTGCGAGACGGATCGTCGACAAAGAAGGAGCGAAAGGCGAGCGCTGCCACGGCCAGGTTCACTATATACAAAGCAAACAAAGCCAGTAAAAAGAAACGTGAAAAATCCTCAGCGAAGAAAGAGAGGAAAGCCACTAAAACTTTGGCGATCGTTTTAGGTGAGCGGGACTAAGTTTTGGCGAGTGTTTTTACGAAAGATTTAACACTTCTGTAACGCTGAAAGTTGAGCGGCTGTTAAAAGTTCGGTTTGTGGAGTTTTATCGATTGAATTTCTAGACAAAAAGCACTTTCACGGATAGTTTCTAAGTGGTCTTAACACTGGATTTGGAATCTAGACGTCGAAGATCATCGCCGTTTTAACAGAAAATAGATAAAAGAGCGATTCTTTTGTACACTTCAATGTACTTTCAACTTGCTCTTAGTTGGATGTAAAATTGAATGGAACTTTTTTTAGTTTGCAACTACATTCACTGCGAATTCCAGATTGCTATTGGATGGAGCCAATGCAAAAAAGGCTAAATGTTCAACTTGAATTTTTCAAATAATTCCAATGTGTAAAAAATTTGAAATTCTGAAAAACTCACGAAAAGCATGCGATGCTTTTATAAAATCAATTATTATTATATAAGTTACATGATATTTACTACGTTACTGCTCATTATTACCACTACATTCGGTATCTTTTTTTGGACCTACAACATTGGTATCAAGAGTAACACCAATAAAATATTTTATAATTTCATACGTGATTTTAATCCTGTTTCTATATATCCAGGTGTTTTCCTGTTCTGCTGGGCGCCGTTCTTCACGTGCTCCGTCCTGGGCGCCTTCTGCGACAAGTTCAACCTGCCCTTCTCCCCTGGAGTGACGGTGTTCATCCTCACCACGTGGCTGGGGTACATCAACTCGTTCCTCAACCCCGTCATCTACACCATCTTCAACCCTGAGTTCAGGAAGGCGTTTAGGAAAATACTCCATTGCGGCACCTAGCCCGTGGACTATTTGGTCGTCTTCACGCAGTAGATCTCATGATGAATTTTGATCCTTGATTTTGTTTTGTTGGAAACGGACAATATGTTTATGAACTGTCGTGGGTAAAATGAAACTAATTTTTGAACATAAAATATTTATTTATTATTTATTTATTTATTTATTATTTTGATTCAATAAACACATAAATGGAATTGATTCACTTTTGCGCATTATGATATAAAAATTAGTAAAACTTCTAATGAATTTTGCAAGCACGCAAGAAATATGACAATTATTGCAAGAACATGGGAATTAAGAAATTTTTAATCAACAAAGCAATGTAATTTGTATTTTGCGTTTTTATGTACTTCAACTTAATTAATTACAGAAATTATTACACACGTGAGAATATCCAAATTGAATTTTCTTGTTTAAAAAATCCACGACAGGTTCTCAAGTTGAAATTACCACGTTAGTAAACGAGTTAAGTAAAATATCGTGTCGAGAACACTATGACTATTTTACTATCCAAACTAGTTTAATAAATCCCCTGTTTTTCTTTCTAATTAAGAACTATATTAAGAACTCTACAACGAAACTGCACTTCATTTTTCTTCATGAGATCTATTTGACGGCCAAATGGTGGACTATCGTGAAAAGTACGGTTAATGTGATAAAGTGTTAGAATATGTAGCATATCATAAGATATAATGTATGTTAATGTACAAAGATGTATAATCTCAACAGTATTAAATATGCCAAATATTAGTAGTTATTTAAGCTTGTCCTTTGTAGTTTTCGGTCGTATGACTTTATCGTTGTCATTACCAGTCACTTGGCTTACGGTTGTGATTTTTTTGATCGTTGTAAAATAGAATTCTCCATATTACCTATGTACAGTAAACATAATTCTATTCTTACCATTTAAAATATAGCAAATATTATTTTTATTTTTTTCGTTTCTAGTCATTTCGTTGCGCTTTCTCCGTCCATTTTGTTTTAAATTGTCTGTATTAGTTATATCGTAGGTTATCGAGTAGAGAATAAAATGTCTTTCGAAGACGTAATTGCACTGCGTGAATTGATACAGTAGTGTACATATGCCAAAAAATAATAATTTTGATCATATCAAAATGTATAGATGTATTATATTTGTATGTTAGAAGTTGATTATATAATCTTGTTCTGGTTATAGCTTAAAACGAACTCAACCTAATAGACCCTTAAAAATCTTCATCTACGTAAAAAAATCGGCTAAGCCACTAATGTCTTGAATCTCGATCTCTTCAACAAAATAAGTACAAAACAGTGACCCTTTGAAAAATATAAATGCGAATATAACTTTCACGCCTAAATTCCTAGTCTAATGTGACTTTTGTATGGAGAGAGGCTTTGGTACTTTATGTCCCAGAAAAATGGAGTGTTCCTAGGAGCACAGAATTCAAAATTGTAGGCGAAGTCGAACCCTGCATTGTTGAATAAAATGAAGACCATTTGTTAACCAGAAGAAGATACCTATGTACATAAGATACTAGTCAGTGTAATCAGTGATCTTCCAAATGAGTATTTTATAGGCTAAATATCTCAATTTTAGACGCCATACTGTTTTGTGATGTTGATTTATTGCTCAATTCTTCAATTATACCTGATTAATTGTCTATAATTTATTCCGTAAGTAAAGCTCAAAATTATGCTCAAGATAACCAATCTATACTAAGATTTAATTTTCTATTGTTAGTTATTTGAATGTTTAAATCGTATTTATTCTCCTTGATATTAATTATATTATTTACGTATTGTTGACTTTGCTATTGTAAGAAAATAGCCAATTTAGAATAAGCAGAATCTTTATCACTCTCCTCGCATAAGTTTTTTACACTTAGCATTTCTTGTAAATATTATCCTTATTGTTAAACCAATATATCCTTAATATTATCCGTAAGGCTACACTTCTAGCCTTACCTTATAAATTACATAAAATAAGTGTAAATAAAAAATAACAGGGTTCCTAAAGAATCCAAAAGTATTGTTAATAAATTAATAATAATGTGTAAATTATGTTATCTACCTTGTAATGTAGATAATCGGCTTGAAATTTTAGGCGTAGGAAATTCTGCTTGTTTCGACTGGTCATTACTTTATGTTACTATTGTATAAAGTCTGTAAGCTGTGTATATAGTAAGTAAGTATAGAAATGTTTAATTTGTTTCTCGAGTATGTTGGGTACAGTTTGGTAACAATGGTTAGTACCTACAAGGCAGTGTTGGGCATCAATCCATTAACTTTTAATTAAACTAATCAATTGACTAAAAAATTAATTGCAATTAAATTAATTGCAATTGAATCAATTGCAATTAAACATTTAATTGTGTGTTACAATTATTTTTTTAATTGATTGATGAAATAATTAAAACTAACAATTAACTTTTTTGCAAATTTTGGTCAAAAGGGTGGTCCGGTTCTACAACCGGATACATATATCCTTGACATATTCAAGTCTTAGTAAAAATACTTGGTAAAAAATTAATTGTTAATTGTTAATTTTTAATTTTTTTTTCGTAAAATAACAAACAATTAATTAGTTGTTAATTGCTGTCACTGCAGTTAACAATTAATTAATTGTTAATTTTTAATTGTTAGTTTAATTAAAATTTGCCCAACACTGCTACAAGGCTATGTGATGCTACATAACGAAATATGGAAAATTTTACTTCAAAGATTATTAGAGGCATAGGAATCAGAGTAATTGAAATGGAACTTTTGAAAAGAATTGCTTTGAACAAAAGTTATAATTATGAAAAAAAAAAGAAATAATGTTATTAGTATTTTTTTAAATTTCATTGGAAATATAATAATATGTTTTATGACTGTTGAAATCTCTTACAGTTTTGACTTAATACATAAGTAACTTGTTTGATAACACAGAGCCATGTGTTTGAAGTATGCTCAATAAGTTAATACAGCCAACAATTACATACATAGTTCTGACCCCAAATTGAGATACGACTTTTGTGTCGTTGGTATCAAAAACTGTGAAAGACTTTTTAGTGTGTAACTCCCGGTGGCCTCTGTTTTGGTAAATTAGTGTAACTGTATCCTAAAGAATTATTGTTTATTTAACTAAATAATAGGTTATATCTCGTAATATTTTAACATATCTCCTTGTCATTACTCGTAGCATCACATAAGCAAGACATTCGTTTTGAAAGCAATAAATTTTTGTGACAATGTCTGAGAATATCGCTTGAACGCCGACTGTACATGACTAAGCGACTTGGAACGCAATTTTCTATGTAATGTAGTGTTTTTGACATTCTACGCGAAATTGTGATGATGATTTAAAGATATTCTGTTTTTACAACATTTGTTTTATTTTTATTCCCAAAGATATACATTCCAAAATCACAACGCATTAAAAAGAAAACTAGGTTAAGCGAATATACACAAGGATTTATACTCATCATTGTTATCTAGAAAGTGATAAATTTTACCCACTCACATCGATTTTAAGAATCGATATAAAATAATTAGTTTCCAGAATCAGATCAACCAAAAATCTAATGTCGTTTTTAAGCGTGCGCTCTATAGGTACATGATAAAAATCTCGGTTTTTGTTAGGTCTAATAGTCTTCGAATTTTTTTCACATTTCGATAGAATTTCTTTTCAAATACGATCTTTCTAACAATCGTCATCTTCACTTACATTACCGAGTGAGTAAAAAGCCGAGGTAGGTCTGAAAAACTCTACGTCACCAACTTGTAATAAATTTAATTCACTTTATCTTTTATCCGAAGCGCTCGTGACACGCCCTCATTAATATGAAACGTGTCGCAGACGAGTGATTTTCATTTGATCTCGATGTCTGTTCCATAAAAGTAATATTTTAGGTACTGCCTATGAATTTTTTGGAAATGACAAAACTATACCTGATACCTAAAATAAATAGAAAGATGTGATTGATTTTACGTTTCTTTAATCTTTAAGCATTTCTTAACTGGATATCTAATGTTTATCCTACAGCTGTTTCTAGGGCTCAATTTAGCTCGGAACTAAAATCATTTACTATTAGTTAAAAAACAACAATAAGAAGTAACAAAATCTACCATTATTTGACGCTAATTGCTTGACTGGCTTTAAAACAATACCTTGGATTTTAAACGTCGTTATGAAGTCATCCGTAGAATGATAATATTTAATAGTAAGTAGTATATTAATCTAACTTTTAAAACATTGCTACGAGTGGAAACAAAAATACATATCTGCCTTCAGTTATAAAGCCAGGAAATTTTAAGTTATGAAGCATTTGCCATCATTGCAGCCAGTTCCCAATGCCACAATATAAAAAAAGTGTACATTTTATTACCATCATAACATGAAATGAGATTTCAGACGATATAACAAAATTCTGAACAAATAGGCGTTAAAATACATCAACAAAACATATAACATACAGGGTGTATTCAGACAGTGATTTAAAACTAAGGAAAGTAATAGCTACGATGAATCCAAACCCATTTCTTCTTCTTCATCAACCCATATACGCCCACTGTTGAGCACGGGTCTCATCACGGGTACCATTGAGAGGGTTTAGGTCATAGTCCGCCACGCTGGCCTAGTGCGGGTTGGCGGACTACACACCTAAGAAATTCCTAAGAACTTTTAGGTGTGCAGGTTTCATCATGATGTTTTCCTTCACCGTTAAAGCAAGTGATAATTCAATTTGAATACACACATAACTTCGAAAAGTCAGAGGTGTGTGCCTGGGGTTCGAACCCGCGACCGCCGAGATTAAGCAGGGATGGCCTCGAGGTTTAGGCGCGCTGTCGACAAACCCATTTGCATTTAAAAAAATCCTGACAAAAAATATAAAAAATTGACGTTTTCCTAACAACCACATGCATTGAATACCTTTGCTTGTTGTTACACGTCAACACAAGCATAGGTTAAAAAATGTTTTAAGGGTTTTTTTAACGACAAAGAATTTGTAATCACCGTAGCTATTCTAGAGTCTGAGCAGTGATGGCCTCGGGGTTTGGGCGCGCGGTCGAGAATCTCGGCGGTCGCGGGTTCGAACCTCAGGCACACACCTCTGACTTTTCGAAGTTATGTGTGTATTCACATTGAATTATCACTTGCTTTAACGGTGAAGAAAAACATCGTGATGAAACCTGCACACCTAAGAGTTCTTAGGAATTTCTTAGGTGTGTAGTTCGCCAACCCGCACTAGGCCAGCGTGGTGGACTATGGCCTAAACCCTCTCAATGGTAGAGGAGACCCGTGCTCAGCAGTGGGCGTATATGGGTTGATGAAGAAGAAGATTCTAGAGTCTACGGTGAATTGAGCGCGTTAAATAAGATTTATATCAGGGAATCACGGTTGAAAGCAATGATAACAGCCCCTCTAGATGCAGCGGCGTAATCTCGCGGATATGAGAGCCGCAGTCAAAAGCTAATATACCTAACAAGCACGCTATTGTCGGCCTCACAAAGCGGTGCCTCCGTGAACAGTAGTTTGGACGCGGTGGAAGATGTAAAAGAGAAGCGTGGAAGTAAGTTCTTGAGACTATATTCTTAGCTCTATGTCTTAAATCCTAAGACTTTAGATATACAACGGGGATGAGAGATAGTAATATTATAGTATAGCATTGTAGTATAAAGTCAGAGGTGTGTGCCTGGGGTTCGAACCCGCGACCGCCGAGATTCTCGACCGCGCGCCCAAACCTCGAGGCCATCACTGCTTCTCATCATTCACATTGAATTATCACTTGCTTTAACGGTGAAGGAAAACATCGTGATGAAACCTGCACACCTAAAAGTTCTTAGGAATTTCTTAGGTGTGTAGTCCGCCAACCCGCACTAGGCCAGCATGGTGGACTATGGCCTAAACCCTCTCAATGGTAGAGGAGACCCGTGCTCAGCAGTGGGCGAATATGGGTTGATGAAGAATTGTAGTATAAGAGAGGCCTATGTCCAGCAGTGGACGAATTAAGGGCTGTTGATGATGATGATTGTAGTTTTTGATGTTAACAAAGACACACACGTCATTTGAATTTACGCTGTTTGAGAGACCATATTTCTAACTCGTGGATATCATTGATTAAGACACATGAACATCTTAAAGATAAAAATAATCTATTGTAGCCAGATTTACTTTTAAATTCCGCACTTTTTACATACTTTTAATTTTATACGCAACAAATTTATCAGGAATTTTGACAATACGATGAGCAGGATAGGGTTAACTGTAATCTGCTCATTGTTAAAACCTCAATGATCAAGATATGATTCGTTTCCGACCTATTTACTTGGCACTAATTAGAGTAATGCACTTGAAGTGAAATGCATATTATGATAATATATGCCCTATGTACAAACTTTATTTCTTTCAGTATGTGAATAGCCGATTCACCTTTGTCTTCCATTTATAGCTCAGTTAAACTTTAGTTTAATTGACATTTCTATTAGAAAATCAGTTTAACAAGGATTTTAGTACAGGTGAGTTCAATCCCCGCTCCGCTTATACCTTCATCCCCACACAGCCCCGGATAATGGGCGAGTTGTCTCGAATCCTGAAGTCAATTCTCGGCATATTGTCCCGAGAGAAAGGGCCGACGTCTCGCGGGACTCGCGGCTCAAAATGTACAATAACCACAATTTTATTACCACTGCAACTCGAGCATTTTCATTTAATATCGCTGAGCAAATCCTTTGGTTATATCGATGTGGAAATGCAGTAGTTTTGGATAGAAAGATTTTGGGTTTGAATTGTCGCTCTGAATGGGTTTAGGGTTAAATACATATGAATTCAGACCGTGATCAAAATGAAGCAGGTAGCTAAGATGACCATGAACCCATTGGTTATTTATAACCCAAATTACACCAAATTAAAAAAATTACGTTCTCCTAACAGCCATAAGTATTAAATGTAATTTATGTTTTTTTTTTGAGATTTTGTTTAACGGCAATGAGTTAGTAATCACTATCTGAATACACCTGTACAGCATGACGCCTGTTTCCACAAAGGCCTAGAGGAGACGTGAATATAAGTGAACTTGATAGAATAAATGAACGAATGAGAGAATTAACGAAAGAAATAACGTATTACTGCAATACACCATTAAAAATGTAACCTAGCTTTTATTTTGAAAGCAAAAAATACATACAGTCTTTCATAAGTCTTGCATCATTGACAAAAGTGAGCAGAATTTCTGAGTCATAGAGACGAAATATCACTACCATATGCAAATATTTTTCCTCTCGGACGTGTTTTTTAGTAAACACACAATTCTGATGTATTCTGGCACAAGGAATAACATACAGGGTGTATTTGGACCGTGATCGAAAACTGAGGCAGGTAATAGCGAGGATGATCACAAACCCAGTGGCATTAAAGGAAATACCGACAAAAAATAAAAAATTTGAGGTTTTCCATACAAACCACATACTTTTAACACCGACGGTTGTATAGAAAACGTCAATTTTTTATTTTGAATCGGGATTTTTAATATCGCCACTGGGTTTGTGATCATCCTCGCTATCACCTGCCTCAGTTTTCGATCACGGTCTAAATACACCCTGTATATTCATGGTGTATTTTTCTAAGGGGTGAATTTTGCTGAATTCAAATATTCATCTAATTAGATAATTAAAATCTTTAAATAATCATCACAAGGATATCTATGAGTGAGAGCGAATAAAGAGCAACACCCCTTTACCTGTAATTTTAATCGTAACAATTCATAATATAAACTTACTAATAAACTTTATAATGTAGGTAGTGTCTTAATAGTGTCGCAGAACATTATGTTATTATAAAAAGAGAGCAAATTGAGAACTTGAATAACATATATTTAAATTAAAAAGGTTTTAAAAGTAAACTTTTTAATTTCTAGTCAATATACCTCTCACGTTGTCCATTGGTGTATCAATTCGAGAAAGAAAATAAGCCCTATTAGCAATCAAGTAACGCAAAGCAAAATTTTAAAAGTGCCAGTACGCACTAAAATCGCTTTCAGCGGTGCATTCAGTATAAAATGGTGTCCGCTGAATACACAATGAACAGAATCGACATGAGAAAGAGACTTATGAAATAATAATTCCTTCTTAAAATTTAAGTCGAGACGAGCCAGGTTATAGCAAGCTTGGATACTAGACGGATGTTTCAATTGAAATGGAGTTGTGGCAATGACGGACAGAAATGTAATATACTTAATATACTGATTGTTTCGTCCGTTAGTTAAAATTTCAGTATGTGTTCAAAATTTTCTGTTGGTAGGATTTTTGGTATCCATTTTATATAATGCGTAGAAGTCACTATAAAGCCTAATGCAAGTGTGTCGCGTGCAGTCTAATTGGAAGATCATTAGAAGAATGAAAAAAATGTCATTGGGTTTTCCGTTAGGAAATTTTCAATTTACTACTAAATCATCATCATCATCAACAGCCAATAGCGGTCCACTGCTGGACATAGGCCTCCCCCAATGACTTCCACCGGGAACGGTCGGAAGCCGCCTGCAGCCAGCGACGTCCCGTGACCTTGACAATGTCGTCGGACCACCTTGTCGGTGGACGTCCCACGCTGCGCTTTCCTGTACGTGGCCTACTGAATAAACTATAATGTTAATTCTCCGCTTTCAATGCGGCCGAAATGTACATATCTCTATAAATTACAATTTACTTTATTTGTGTAGTGTACACACTACACTGTTCTATTTCTCTTAAAACGCTACTTCCTTGTTCTACATTTTATATAAATCTCATTCCGTTTCGTGCCTCTGAAAGGCGGATCATCGTTAGGCATTCAGCGCACAATATTCTATGGTCCACAATGCCCGCCTTATTCCGACAAAGAGAATCGAGCAGAGAAAATAGTTGATCTGAGCCACGGAGCGGTGAAAGGAAGCCTTTTCTGCGGAATGGTGCAGCCTTGGATAATGAACCCATTGATGACAGCCTCGAAATTATGCTTTATTGAAAATTTATACTTGAATGCGCTGACTTTTTCAATTGGTTGGTGAATTTCTTCTCCTTTGTTAAAGGTTATTGTGTGGGTATAGTGTTGTGGTCTATGTAGGCTGTAAGTTATGCATTGTACGTTGAAGATTTTTTTGGGGTATATGTTGCACAAGTGAACCAAAGACTAATCCTATTTTACGCAAAGCAGACGATCATTGAGACACATTAAGACCGAAAAGTTAGCGCCACAAAAGTCAAAAATTAGTAGATGATATAAATTCACAAAGAAGAGAAAATTATGTTATCTGTAGCGAAATTAATTGCTACATCTGAGATCGACAATCTCGTCGCGTGCCCCGTGGGACGTCTTCTTGCCATCCGCTTCTTGGAAGTCTCAAGTATTATTCTACTAAGATTTTCGTGTTGTTTTTAATATCTAGGCTTCACTATTTGATTGTTTTAGCCGCTAAGCTAATAGCAGACTTATTTATCTATTTTTCATAGTATATAAACGTATAAATAATGTATATGGTCGACCTAGGAGAGCCACTCTGCAACACCTTGTCATATAATATTGGACGAGATTGCCCTACGAAAGACATTTATATACATCATTTTATAATATACATACATGACCTCACGCCTGTATTTCCCGAAGGGATAGGTAGAGGTGCATATCTGCACCCAAATTTTTCCAGGTATCTATCAGTCCCACGTAATGGGGCATGGTTTTTACGGCACATTTCTAGACTCCGTGCTGCTACTGAGAATCTAAAGATGAATCCTTATAACACTTTGCCGGACCCAGAAATCGAACCCAGGGCCTCTAGATCGAACGGCACATGCTTATACGCGAGACCACAAGGCAGTCAATTTATGATATATTACTAAAAAACACAGCATCATAAAAGCTATAACATAAAGGCCATTTAGAGGATTCGCATTAAGGGCGCAAGGGATTGTAACTACCTCAAGTTACACGGAGGCAATTAAGATATTATTGAAAGGGCTTTCGAGGGCGGCTCCCGAGGGACGCCGCGTCTCGGGTATCCAGCATCACAGTATGACGGACCCTATTGTTAGGAGCTTGTAAGTACGCAGTTAATTTAGATCGGTCTTTCCGAAATTCAGGACTGAGGACAGACTGACGTGATAAGCAGTGTTTTGGGGATGGAAAAACTAAATAGGCATAAAGTAACAAAAGTTTGGTGATACAAGAAAAGGAGAACAAATATTAGGTGTAAAAAGAAAAGTAGAGGAAAAAATACTGTATAAACCAGTGAAGGTAAGAGCAAAATTTCATGCTTTTACAATCACCATCTCATCATGAAACTCCGCTCATTCATATAAAAATAAACACAAAAATAAGGCCTTTTTATATCATCGGCCAACAGCACGAGAAGATGGCACACTAGCTTGCCAATCTGTGATCCACAATTTGTTTCGAGTCTGGGTTTTTATGACACCGAAAAGTCTCTCGTAGTTTGTGATACCCTCGACAAATTTTAATTTAACTATTAATATTTACAAGGTACAATAAACAACGAGATTTCTCAATCTTGCAATTGACATTCTATGACATTCTCGTTATTATTTATTAGCATATTAAACCGACCATTCGCCAACATTCGCAACCGTTGTCTAGACAATCAAAGTTCAAGCATCAATGAAGGTTTATTACACCACAATTTAATCACGACGATTGGCAATCCAATTGATCTTTCGACTGGTCGGGCGACAAATCCGACTAAGCCCAGCTTAAGACTCTAAGGTTAGTTCTCACTAATGAACAGCATTACAACGTTCAGCCAAATTGGTTCTTTACTTCGTTAGTACGTCTAATGGATTAATTTTTTAATAACGCTCAGGTCTGTACGAGCTTTAGCTTTAGTGTTAATGGGGTGCTTAGTTACTGGAGTGATGTAATAAGCAAACCACATTAACTACTACTACAGCAGTATTGGCCTCGAGGCTTAGGCACGCGGTCGAGAATCTCGGCGGTCGCGGGCTCAAGCCCCAGGGACACACCTCTTACTGTTCGATATTTTGTGTATTTACAATTTATTCTCACTTGCTTCAACGGTGAAAAAAAACATCGTGATGAAACCTGCACAGCTAAAAAATTCTTAGGTGTGTGGTCCGCCAACCCGCATTTGGCAAGCATGATGGACTAAGGCCTGAACCCCTTTTAATGGTTGAGAAGGCTCATGCTCAGCAGTGCGACGTAAATAATGAGCTCATGATGATGATGATGATGGTGATGATAAACTACTATGACCTGTTATATACTATTGTAAAACTACGTATCACTCTTTTCTGGTCAGATAAGGTCCTTCTGACTTCTTGACATATGAGTATATGGACTAATATAGGAAGTATATTTCTCGGATTGTTACTATGTCTCATGTATCCTAAAGTTGTTGAATATTTGCCAACGAAAATTCTGAGCATATTTAAAGCTTACATTAAATAGGCAAATTACCCTTTAAAAAATGACAGTCGAAAAACGAAACTGATCTGTTATGCAGATTGTACTCTGCATTTTTGAAGTACTGAGGGAGGACCGTATTCAGGTGTTTATGTTGGGAGATGTATTATTCCATAACAGGTAAAAAACGTGTAACTAGTATTTGTATATTTTGAATCTAATGTTGAGATGCTTATAACTTATTGAATGTATAAAACGCTATATTGGATCAAAATTTGGATAATAACGAATTAATTAAAAATTGTCTCATGTTTAAATCTCTAACATCAGTCAATAATCCAATTGGTGATTAGTTGAACGCAGCTTTTAGTCGAAAAGTGACAAGAATTATACAGGTTTTTAAAAAACCATTTATTTTTATCAAGTAATACCGAATGGGCAAGCTTATAACAAGACCAGATTGAAAAACCCCCATAATCAAATTAGCGTGAGGTCATGGGCCCCGCTGCCTGCAATCTAAATCCATGCCTGACCAGGGTTAATCCGTAACTGTAATACAGTGATAGTACTATGCAAATATACCACGAACAAAGTCAGTTAACTAATGATAGGACAAAAACTGAGCATCATAATTTACTGGTAATATTTGATTTGAAAACATATTTTAGTAAATTGTTACTTGTATTATAAAAATTTATATCACACTTACTTACTTAACTTCACATCTGTATTGCCTGAAGGGGTAGGTTGAGTTGTATTCCAGCATCCATATTTCTCCAGATATGTATTCCTAAGTGATAGGATCTAAGTCATTGCCGTTTTTCGTTCATATTACAAGACTTCAGAGGATTTCCTAACGAAAAACCCAATATTGCTCCAATCGACCAGGGAATCTGACCCGGGCTTCTAGATCGTATGGGAAAAATCCCGCGAGAAAAAGAACCGGTCTGCTATACATACTATTAACTAGATATGTCGAGGTAAGATAAAAATATATTAAATTTTAAATTTCTCTATTATTCATATTCATACGGATATTGTATTATATCTATATTTTGAAACTCGAACCAAAACTTAACTAAAAAAAAACAAGTATCCCTCTCATAATAATCAAAAACAATTGTCTATTCAAACTTACGCTCCTTTAAATACAAACAGATGTCCTTTGTGATGAATATATACAAAAAGCGAACACAATCTGTCCGTCTGTACGTGCATTGTGCGAGGATCTTGCGCGCACCGGTTAGCCAAGCTTGCACAATCCTATTACAATTCATACCCGAATTGCTTAGACTAGAACTCATTCGCACAATCCAATTATACTACACTGCTTGATGCTCCTGAATTTGCTTATACCTTACTTTAAAATATCTTATACAGGGTGTATTTAGACCGTGATCGAAAACTGAGGCAGGCAATAGCGATAGTGATTACAAACCCCCTGGCATTTAAGAAAATCCCGACAAAAAATAAAATTTTTGAGATTTTTCATACAAACCACATACTTTTAACACCGATGGTTGTATGGAAAACGTCAAAATTTTTATTTTTTGTCGGTATTTTTAATATCACCACTGGATTTGTGATCACCCTCGCTATTACCTGCCTCAGTTTTCGATCACGGTCTAAATACACCCTGTATGAAATGTTATCACAGAGGATGTATTCACACCGCGATCGGAAACTGAGGCAGGTAATAGCTAAGGTGGTTACTAAACCCCTGGCGTTAAAGAAAATTCTAACAAAAATTGTAAATAAATAAGTTTTTTAAAAAACTTCTTACATTATATACCTGTGATTGTTAGGAAAACGTCATTTTTTGTTTTTTGTCTGGATTTTCTAGAACGCCAGGAGGGTTGTAATCACCTTATCTAGTACCTGCCTTAGTTTCTGATCACGGTCTGAATACACCGTGTACAGAATTTTGGGGTCAGAACTATAAATATGACTGTATGGTATATTTATTTATTTCATGACTTAAATAGTGTCGGTCTCCGTTGAAATCAAAGGATAAATTCGTACTCCAGACAAATGTAATTAATGCTTGTAACTTATAAACAGACATTCGTGCTTAAATTAATAACTAACGTCACGAGATTAAGACAAAGCGTTGAGGGCTTTATTACATTTTCATTTCACATACGCTAACAACTAGGTCTTTTGAATGGTAGGTATAAATGTATGTCTGTACCGACGTTTCGTCAGACATGTTTCAAGCAACAAGGATTTAGAAAATCTATTGCAATTTATCATCATGATCTAAAGCCTATCTCGCGTCCACTGCGGGATATAGGCCACTCCTATGGCACGCCACTGGGTTCAATCTTCGGTCCTCCTCATCCAACCACTGCCAGCCATCTTGCAGATATCGTCATCACATCTAGCCAGGGGGCGTCCTACACTACGATTACACCTGGTTGCGAAACGAGAGGATGATCCAAAAATATTTATTTCGGATCTGAATGTCTGCAAGATCGTAAAGTATCTCATAGTTACTGATACTCGTGACACAAGACTAGTGGTTTAGTCTGGATTCAGAACTATGAATGTAAATGTTGGGTGTATTTGCAAATTTGTTAACAGTTTTACTATGTCAATAAGTGAACTTAAGCAAAGTCTCTTCGTTAATTTTCTAAAGTGTTCAACGTGAGATTTTGGGTCAATGTTAGAAACAATCCATGACTTTATTATCAAAGAACTAAAATGTATTTCAGTGATTCATAATAAGAAGTCGTAGGCAAAACCTAACACTCCAATCCTTTCAACTCATACAGAAAATTGTAAATTCGATTTAGTGGTACCAACTGTTCATATAGGGAATGAATCCGTCCGGCCGTATCCCTCGGGAGCTCGTAAAACTTTACTGCGTGCTTTTTCTACGATACGAGCGCATAAACTGGGTATCTTGACTAAATACACGCGTTGGATGCGTCATGCGGGATCAACTTGTTAATATTCCTGGTTTGATGGGCTTAGAAAAGTCTGGCTTGCGGTTGAAGGATGAGGATTTCTTTCTAAAGACCTAGGTCAGGTCATTCTGGTCATTCCTGGGCCAGCTAGTTCTTTTAGATTCTTCATTTGGTTTGCTTATGTATTACTTTGTCAATATAGATTTAGGTGCTATGTAATTATTAAATCATCTCTTAATAATAGAAGTGGCCCATGACCATCGGGACGTATGGACGAATGGACTGGTAATGATGACGATAGTTTTAACATTTACACCAAATTCTAAAGTCCACGTACAAAAGCATAAATTATAGAAATAATGAATGAAATACGAAACATTATAACTCTAAAGTCTAAAAGGAAATCATCTACAGCCGACATAGTTTCCAAAATGAAAGGAAAAGACATCAAAGACACTCATATTTCGCTGTTCATTAGAGCATTGCGTTTTGAACGGAGCACCGCTGTTTTTAGACTCCCTTAAAATGTATGAAGTGGTTCATAATTAAAAGTGCTTCTGGTTGCTTTTAAACTCGTCTTTTTAAGGCCCCCGTGGAGACTGAAATGCAAAGCGTAAATGGTATTACCTAGAATCTGTTTGTGAAACTTTTAATAAAACTATAGGTACGTTCTATGGTGTACTTGACTAGATATCAAGGATTCTACGTTTTAAAGCATAAGGAACCGTAACAATACAAGCAACTTTTTTTTTAATTAGTTAAAATTGAAGCAGTGATGACCTCGAGGTTTCAATACGCGGTAGAAAATCTCATCGGTCGCGAATTCAAACCAAGCACACAAGTGTGTGTGAAAATATCATCTTGGAGGGAGCAAATTTGATTATGAAAATATAATTGGCGAAAGCTAAGAGCTAATGGATACTTTGCTTATCACTCCGAAGACATAGTAATGTACGTAGTATAAAAATCGAATCAATGTCACAGAAAACAAAAATTAATTCTTATCCATACGCAAATTTAACCATTAAATAAAATCTATACTATAGTCCATATACTTATTGGCATAAAATTTGAACCGGCAGAAGATATTTGAAACACGACACAGTTAAAAGCTTTGGCGACCCGAGTGAATTCCGTGAGGATGCGGTCGACAACGTTCGGACAGACATTCGGGCTATTCCAAACTGTAAATTAACTGAATAACTATCAAATATAATGGTGAAGAGAATTTCGTGGAGTGCGAAATCTGTACTCAAATCTCGCTTGTATGTATGATTAGTAGGGTACTTTTGAAAATGGCAAAGTCATGAAAAGGGATTTATTGTCACTTTTTTATGAAGTGATACTTTATAAGCTTAACTTTTAAATTATTCAATTGTATTTTGACGATTTTTAACCGTCCAATTTCAAAACTAATTTTCTAGTTTTTATTGTACTTTGCAAGTTCATATATAGCAGTCTAATTATACCTCTAGCCAATAAGAAAAGTATCCAATATTGAAATGATTTTTGCATAGCTATACTTCTTTTTAAACCTCAATATTTCCAACCAACAAAACAAACTTACTATCCCACATCCACTACTAACCACGAATGTATCTTAAGCCAGTGTATGCCATCGGCTTAAGTTACATGTAAACCGGCTCCAACTTAACATGTAATTTACCATATCTATACAGATGTATGAATTTAGACATGAAACCAGCGTCCGCTTTGCATACACCTTACTCAAACCTCTGCAGAGATGTAGAGCGACGAGAATTAAATAAACCAGTCATTTGCATTTCTACTTCACTTGAATGTATTTATTTGTTGACCTATGCTTGATAACACGGATGGTTGAGAAATGAAAGTGGAGAATCTCGGCGGCCGCGCGTCCAAACCCCAGGCACACACCTTTGACTTTTCGAAGTAATGTGTGTATATGTTAACGGAAATGTATGTAATCCGTCATTGTATACAATTCCTAGGAAATGTATGTAATTCCTAAAATCGCACGGAAATGTGTGAAATAAATTATGTTACACTAACACATTACACATTTCCTAGGAAATCTATACATTTCCTAAATAGCAATCGGAAATGTAAAAAAATTAAGATATTGGTGACTTGGCGGGGCCAGCGGGACGAGGAGAGGGTATTGCTTCGCCTGATCCGGCGATCGCTTCAGTACGAATTGCAATTCCTGAGGTTGATAGAGGACGAGGTGATGCACGTAACATTATTGGTGTAGTTTTGACTAAAACCGACGATGAACTCTATCAGATTGGTACCAAGAACGGTATCTTAAAACAATTATATGCTCGATCTCAGATTAATGTGTGTCCAAGAGCTCTTCTTAATGCAGACTTGCAATCAATGGAACCGGCCAGGGATTTAAGAAGTGCCTTTGCAAGAAATCTGTGCTACAGCAAGATGTCTGTGTTTGAAGAATAAAGTATTATGTACTTCCAAATGCTGCAAGAATAAATAGCTACATGGACTGACAAAGTGTTATGTAATGATATAAAGGTTTACTTTTATACTGCGACATTAATAATTACTTAATTATCAGAATGATTACTTGCGAAATGAAAATTTGTTTTATAAGAATAAATATAATTTGATTTTGTGATACGTTAAAAGTTAATAAATAGTTGATATTACCAATATTTTATGGTATGAATGTTACCCGATTGTCTCAATAAGTGCTTTAATAAAAAAATATTATTAACAACGTGTTTTAAAACAGAAAGCATTTACTTTATACATTTTCTAATACGATTTTGGAATTATATACAATTCCGAGGAAATTTATACATTTCCTAGGATATCTATGCTTTAAATAGTTTCTCAAACAATATTTTATACATTTCCTAAATTGTATCGGAATTGTACACATTGCCTAGGATTTGTATACAATTCCTTGATTTCATACATTTCCGATAACATATATACTCAGCCTATCGCCGTCCACTGCTGAACGTAGGCCTCCCCAAGAAAGCGCCAACCATCCCGGTCTTCTGCAGCCCTCATCCATCCGTTACCCGCCACCTTTCTCAAGTCGTCGGACCATCGTGCTGCAGGACGTCCTACACTACGTCTGCCTAAATGTGTGTATTCAAAATAAATTATCACTTATTATAACGGCGAAGGCAAACGTCTTGAGAAAAACCTGCTCACCCAAATGTTTTTATACATTTCTTTAGTGTGTGGTTTAGCAACCCACCCTCGGTGAGCGTGATGGACTATGGACCTGAACCCTCTTAGTTGAAGAGAAGACCCGTGGCCAGTAGTAGGCGAATTGTGATGGAGATAACACGGCTCATATTTTTTTATTTTCATTTTATTTTAGAAGAAGTCAAATATTTAACGTTGTCGGTTTAGGCATTAAGCCACTAATCAAATGTTTGTGTGATCCACAAATATTTGTTTCGGGTCTGGGTGTTTGTGAGACCGAAAAGTCTCTCGTAGTTTCTGATACCCACGACACAAGACTTGTATCTTAATGTGGGGTCAGAACTATGTATGTGACTGTTGGGTGTATTTATTTATTTAATCTGGGTAAATAATTTTTATGCTTCATTCATTCAAATAAATACACATTTAATTTAAAATCCTCGACCATATATAAATAAAACCAAAACCCTAACACATCGACATCAATCTGTAGCACAGGGAAGATTTAGATGGCCGCGGCCCTTGAATATTCATCCCAGTGAAACAAATTCTGTATATATTACGTAGCACTCGGCCACGCGGCGTGGACACGGACCTCTTATTAACATAACCCCAGGCCGGTTTGCATTCATAATCTCGGCGAATGCAGTGTCGCTTGGTATAGTAAGGGCTAATGTCCCAGTCTGTTTGTCACTCGTCGTTTCTGGAATGGCCATCGGATAATCTGAAACAGAAGGGAAAAAGCGCTGTAGGTAATTAGATGTAAAATTCTAACGCCTATGTTATAACTTATAAGACTTGTGTCGTGAGATGCGATTTTTTTAAATTACACAAATAGAGAAAACAAAAAAAATAGATTACCAATATCGTTAAATATGTTCTCGTCTGGGCTCAGATTTGTAGAATTCCCCAATGGGACATTATTAGGTGCTGAAAATGTTTCGCGGCTACAGGCGTGAGTGTGTACATATTATGTATGTATAATAAATAAAAGATCAAAAATATATTTATACCTGCATTACCAGTTTCGAACCCGCAGCCTCCCCCAGTGGACTATCTGTTCTATATGTACAAGAGTTTCCGTACGTGATGCAAGGTTAAATTCAACCACATCCAATATCACAAGATTGTTGGTAACTTGAGAAGGATACAGAAGAAACAAACAGGAAACAGACATTAACAAACACGAGTATTGTATCATAGGTGCGCCTGAACGGGGAATAGAGTTTGTGCAATCCAATCGCTGGATTTCACTGAGTTTCTTTATCTTATCCACAAGCATAACTTGGCAATTATTTCCTATTAGTATATTAGCAACAAGCACAATATTAGTGACAAGCAGTGATGGCCTCGAGGTTTAGACGCGCGGTCGAGAATCTCGGCGGTAGCGGGTTCGAACCCCAGGCACTCTGACTTTTCGAATTTATGTGTGTATTCACATTGAATTATCACTTGCTTCAACGGTGAAGGAAAACATCGTGATGAAACCTGCACACCTAAAAGTTCTTAGGAATTTCTTAGGTGTGTAGTCCACAAACCCGCACTAGGCCAGCGTGGTGGACTATGGCCTAACCCTCTCAATGGTAGAGGAGACCCGTGCTTAGCAGTGGGCGTATATGGGTTGATGACGACGACGAGTATATTAGTATTATTTTGCGGTAAATTATAAAATGGTGGTGGTACTTCCATAGCAGTCCAAAGGCCCGGCTAGCCTTACGAAATTCCATATGATAATCTTTAATCTTTTAATCTTTGTTTAACAAAAGCAATAAGATATGTAAATGTTGGCATCATCAATCAAAAGTTGGATGTTGAAAATTTTTAGCCATAGCGCGGAATCCGAAATGTCTCTAAAAGACTGGCTCAGAGTCATTACGTTGTATCTATCACACAATCTCTAAGGTTTTTCTGTAGAAATATTTTTTCTATCTACCGCTTAAAGGATATAGTTGTCATTGCATTGAGCAAAAAAACAGTCATTTGAGACGTCAAAACACACTCGCACGTTTTGACAGTCGACCTACTGACCCCATCCCAAGTTGTACAAACCCGTGGAGGAGTCCATAATAAAGTTTATGGAAACGACTGGCGCACGAGATTGGACGTAATCATAACATTTTTGATGACAAACATTAATTCAACTCCATTTAAACGAAATGCATAACACGTATCTCTAAAGGGATAGACAGAAAAATGTTTCCACATCCAAATTTTAAAAGATATGTTTTCAAATTACAGCTTATTCATGTTTACTTTCCCTATTTACTAACTCCATGTTGGTAAATGAAAATTTGTACTCAAGTCAAAGATCTAATTACGACTTCTCAATCATACCATCTAAATGAAAATTAAAAAAAAAAAGAGGAAATGTTCACTCCCATAAATTCTTAAAAAATCTCAGGTATGTAGTCCGCCGATGCTAATGCTTAACCTCCCTCAGTTTCGGAGTAGACCCGTGCCAAGCAGAGGGGCGTATATGAGCCGTAATAGTGGCATAAGTGACATTACTATAACTATTGTGTCAAAGGAATATTTGAGAAAAATAGCTCGGATCCAGAATTTACTCAAAGAGAATATGTTAGATATTGTTGTGCGTACGGTAGGACCCTTTATGATGTAGGGCAGAGATACAGGGAATTTCAAATACGTAAGGCGTCTGCTACAATTACTTTAAGATAATATTTGTAATGTCATTATTATAAACACTATATCTCATTCACGATAACTTGATTCTTTTGGCATATCGACTAATGATGGGAAACAGAAAATATCTAGTAGTTCAAAAATATTGCGTTTTAAAATACTGCATTATGTGTGAAATTCTTTATTACTTTTGTCATGTAAAACATTATGTAGATAAGCGATGGTGGTTCAAAGTACATATTTAATATAGCAGGGTTATTTTTAGACCTCCCGCCAAATTTAAAAAGGTGTTTTAGACCACGAAAGTAAACAACTTCCCCAATGAAACGCGGGTCGAAAAGTGAAAAAAAATCAGACCTTCTACACGCAATCGACCACGTGAGTAGTTTTCTATGGGAGGGTCGAATTATTTATCACGTTTCGACCCATATTTCTTTGGAAAAGTTGTTTAGTTTCATGGTCTAAACCACCTATTTTAAGTTGACGAGAGATCCAAAAATAACCCAGTGTGTAAAAATTAAGGTTGAAAAATTAAATTGTTTTATCTTTAAAACTATTTTTATTAAGAAAAAGGAGCACAGCCATGATCATCATAGTGTTCAGTAAAATTATCGACGTGGACATCGATATGAACGATGTTACGTCCCTTTCCGTCCGACCGATGTAACATTGTACAAGCGTCTATTATTTTCAGTGTTCCTATTTTAATTTTACTTTGAAGCAATAAAGTCTCAAAATTTTCGGATAACGCTTATATCTTTAGGGGCTTTTGTGTTGTATGTATTTTTTTTATATTTATCAAATCATTAAAATAATAAAATGAAACGTTTTTTATTTCAAAGTCATGTCTCAGAAAAATTGACATCTGCCAAAAGAATCAAGTTATCGTGAATGAGGTATAACTATAACATTTATACGGAAATATATAACTAAACACATTACTTACATCACATTTAAGTACATGTTTTCACGAAGAAACAGATATTATGGTTAGTAATGTAGAAGATAATAAAGATGTTTTTGTATTTTCATGTTATAAATATTATAATAATGTCGTTTTAAAACAAGTTTCAGACTCTGTACTGGTGTAAAGATTCTTCTTAATGTAAAAAAAAAATACGTCATCAAATGGGTTATTTACAAAACTCATATCTTATTTTTCTTCCTCAAATCATATCTAAAAAAACAATTCTATCGATAATCACAAACGATAAGTAAACATAAAATACATTCACAAGATCAATCTATTAAAAACTTCCAAGACCAATCAGATTTTAACAAAAGCGAAGGCACAACTTCGCTACAAACGGTCGGTAAATCTGAACTATTTTTAACAACCCGAAACGAGTTAACTTTCGTGCAAAACCTAAATATAACCACTTAGAAACTTACTCCTATCGAATTAACTCGAGATTCTTTTTGTGTAAGCGGCAAACGAGGGTTAAATTGATAGTAAAGTGATATGATCACGCAATGTAGTTATCATTAACATTTTCTAGAACTCTAGGGATTCTTGGGTGATTTACAGGCCTTTAAAGAGGAAGATTGTAGTGGTTTCCAAAAAATGATAAAAATCCTCATTATTCAAATGTTATCTTACTTCCGCGTTGAAATATGACTGATATGGTTCCTGTTTGTGTCCGTTCTTATTAATTCTGCAATTGAATTTCTAATTTAAAGATTTTGTCTATGCAATTTTATGGAAGAATTGCCAAAGGGCGACAACATTGCAGCAGTGGCGTGCCATAAGAGAGGTCTGAGTCCAATGATAGACGAAATAAAGGTGATGATGATTGTCCATGCACAATATAAGGTACTACATACAACATACACAACATACGGTACAACTAAGGTACATAGGTGCAAATCTATGTACCTTAGTGAATACATTAAGTGTACTACTTGACAGCCCCGTGGCGCAGTTGGCCAGACACCAGCTTGCGAAACGAGCGGCCGCGGGTTCGATCCCCGCACCGAGACAAATGTTTGTGTGATCCACAAATATTTGTTTCGGGTCTGGGTGTTTGTGAGACCGAAAAGTCTCTCGTAGTTTCTGATACCCACGACACAAGACTCGTATCTTAGTGTGGGCTCAGGACTATGTACGTGACTGTTGGGTGTATTTATTTATTTACTACGAACTTGTGGTTACTGGATAAGAGTACGAGGCGCTCACGGCACAGGAGCCTCCTTCAATAATCTTGTACGAGCCCAGGGTACTGCTAGCAACACCAGTCTTCATCATTTTATTACTATATCCATTAAAATTAACGTGGTCATAAGTATATTCAAATTATCCACATTCATTACCCTCTAAGTTGTTCTAATCAAGCCAAATAACTATGAGGGCATGTGTTACGTTTCATTGAATACAAATTGCACACACCCCCTATGCAATCGGTCCTTGAGGCCTCATTCTCGGACAGCCCTTGTCCGGGCAACTTTAGCCCTCCCTAGGGAACACTTGGCAGGGCTTTATGGAAACATGAGGAGAATTAACTTCCGTTGATGAAAGCTCCAATCGCACTGTGGGGATTAGCGAAAGTTTCCCGTTTGATTTCGCAAATTGTTTTTGGCTGTTATTCTAAGTAGGTGGCGGGGGTCTTTATGTAACTGGAATTTTCTCGCCTTAAATGGAATGCTAAAACATATGTATAATAATAATTAATAGAAGTAATGGCCATTGCTTAATCCCAACACAGACCATTTCATTGACCTGTTGCATTCATAGAATTTCCTATTTGTAGTAAACTTTATCATTACAGGGATACTAACGGTTATTCCTATTTCATCCGGGAAAAATACTTAAGGAATTGCTAAGAAGCGGTCGTCAAACATGTAATAATTATTTATTATAATGATAGGTTTGGCCCGCTCGGCATGCAGACATTTTCTTTTCTAGTCTTATTTAACTGTTCTGTTTAAAAGACAAACAGATAAAGTTCACTGCGAAGAAGGATCCATTCGTCATAGCGCCACAGTTCCAAGGAGTATCTCTCCAGATCTCCGAGAGTATTGGGATCCTCGGCGTTGAAATTTCCAGCTTAGTCGAGTTTAGGAGTCATTTGGAGGACAAAGCCAAATTGGCGAGTAAAAAGTTGGGTATCCTGAACAGAGCCAAGCGGTACTTCACGTCGGGTCACAGATTGTCGCTCTACAAGGCGCAAATCCGGCCCCACGTGGAGTACTGCTCGCATCTCTGGGCAGGTGCCCCAAAATACCAGCTCGACCCACTTGACTCCTTACAGCGACGGGCCGTTCGCATCGTCGATGATCCCGATCTCACGGAGAAACTATAGCCGTTAGGACTGCGGAGAGACTTTGGGTCTCTTTGTGTGTTCTACCGGTTGTTCCATGGGGAGTGCTCCGAGGAACTGTTCGGGTTGGTACCGGCATCGCTGTTCTACCATCGCACCACCCGTCACCGCAGTAGAGTTCATCCATTTCACCTGGAGACGTACCGTACCCGTACGGTGCGTTTCCAGAGGTCATTCTTACCACGTACGTGCAAGCTCTGGAATGAACTCCCTGCCTCGGTATTCCCCGAGCGCTATGACATGGCCTTCTTCAAACGAGGCTTAAAAAGACTACTTTCCTCACGGTAGGCAGCGGCGTGGCTGTGCCCCTGGCATTGTCAAGTCCATGAGCGACGGTGACCCCTTACCATCAGGCGGGCCGTCAGCTCGTCTGCCTGCTAGGGCAATTAAAAAAAAAAAAGTCACTTTTACTCCTATAAAAGTAAATATGGGGTAGATAGAGGTGTTATGTCTACTACGTTTTTTCAGCCACGAATCACGCGATTCTATCATAAATAAGATTCAGTTACATACCACCATTAGCATAAATATTCAATGGCGTCCGAATTTCTGCACTTGTCGACTGCAAGCTGGACAAAGAGTCCGAGGGAGTGTATCAAGCTCGCTCGAGAGAATCCGCAAGATGGCGCCACACGTCCGAGTCGAGTCTGAAGGAGGAACAAGGAAGGATTTGATGTGGCATTGGGAATTATTTTGTAAGGATGTATGGGTCTACTGGATGAAGGGATAGATGAGGTAGTGAATTCTGTAAAATAGGTTAAGAGGTACTACTTTGAAGACGATTATTGTGATTATATGGAATGAAAAATCTAAGATTTTAGAAAGTATTTTTTCTTCTGTTTTTTTTAGGTTTCAAAAACGTTTGGAAAATTTTAAACTGTGAGTAAATTATGATCAGTGTCCTGTTAAATAATTTGAAAAAAAAAGCAATAAAAGAGTCTTTTTTCTCATCCTCCCCCACTAAAAACTACCTACCAATCTACTAACCTCCGATAAAAGCTACAACCTAAATATTTTACCTTTTCATAGACTAAACTCTGTATTAAACAGAAGCGTTGAATATTCCCAATAGAATATATTCGGTATGCATTTTATTCGCACATCTGCGCGCCGTCAGCCCATCCATCGCGAGCACGGAGCGTGATAATCTGTGACAGCTGCTTCTTCGCCCACCAGCTCTGAACGAATACTTTTTATATACGAGCGAAATTGATCAGTTCACTGCACACAACCGCTTTACGTTAAAAGTGGAGGAATATTTTACAGATATAAAATCAGGTCTACACAGGATGTATTCAGATTTCTTAAACGCCAGGGACTATGTTATGACCTTAGGTATTACCTGCTTTCGTTTCTGATCACAGTCTGAATACACTCTGTGTTGGAAAAGTGGTAGGCTAGTACTAAAATGTTTCATATGAGGAGTAGAACTAAATGGGTCACGTATCAAAATTAATGTAACTTTTACAACCTCGCAATAGTGTCTTAACTGACAATAGGTGATTTATTGTGTACCAGTTCTCCATTTAACACGTTGAACTTATAAGCTGATACCAATGTGATTTTTGTGATGCAGAACTGGATAAAAAATCCCGGTCTTTTCTTAAGCATATAAGCGACACACCACCATACGCCGCCGAGACATTCCCAGAACTAACATGTAGCGTAGCTCAAAAAACATCAAAGCCGGATATTAATCCAGTCAATATCCGCCCCATGACGATATAAAAAGCAATGTACAGATTTATGAAAATTAGCGTATGGCTCAGTTAGTAGATGAAGGAATTTGAGAAACGACTAAATCTCATCCAAGACTGAGAAAATATTTTCAGATAAATTTCTGCGATAGTAACGAATAAAATCGTTAGGAAACTCGCATTAGTTCCTATTAAAGGTAGTGGAATTATTTGATGTCTTCACAAACCTACACAACTGTAGGTCTTCTAGAAAAAGCTTACAATAGGTATACAGAATTTATGCGATGAAGTCTATTTTCAAAGATATGTGGGAGGTAATGTACCATTGGTGGTGGGGCAAGGTAAAAGGAGATATGACTATGTCGAAGGACAAGAAATGGAGATCTCTTGCTAAAAAAATTTTGAAATCTTGTCTATGTACTCATATACTTTAAAGAAAACGATACTACGATAATATATAACATAATGATTGATCATAACAATATACCTAATATCGACTCCAGTATTTTAAGGCAAATTTATTTCACTTACCTTCACAAATAAATCTGATCAGATCAAAGATATGGATATATAATGGAGTTTAGCATAGCATTGTTCTTTATTTAAATTTTTCTTCCTGGCTAAATTGAACAGACTGGAATCCAAACATTTCTATTTCTCCTTACAATATAAATTCTAAACTTATAATGACTTTGAGCCAGTTAACCGACTAACAGTCTGTACATCGCCAAAAATAACTTGCGGAACGGAAAGCATTTCATTTGGCCCAAGTCTTGGGCAGAAAGTAGGCGCACAATAAACTTTACTAATTACTAGCGAGATTGAAAGAATGGAAATCCTCCCTCGGGGAAATCCCTTTAACTTTGTAAAATATCACCTTTTTACCGCCAACTTTGCATACGGGATTATGGAGTTTCGTAATCCTGGTTTACTACGTTTAATTGTGAGTTTAATGAATAAGCCGATGGAGCTTCAGACCCAGTTATGGAGAGTTTATGGTGTTGAAATAAAATATTTTTACAGACTACATACGAATTCCTGAAAAATTCCCTATTATGAATTTTTACTGCTATTACTCACGATTTTCTGTTAGTATAAAAATGTAAAATTGCATTGCATAGACAAATATAGTCCGCCAACCCGCACTAGGCCAGCGTGGTGGACTATGGCCTAAACCCTCTCAATGGTAGAGGAGACCCGTGCTCAGCAGTGGGCGTATATGGGTTGATGAAGAAGACAAATATAACTTCGTCAGATGTAACGTGACACAAATTATTAAAGTTAAACTACGTGTAATTTAAATAAAACCAGATTGGTAGATTTTTAGTGGTTCAAGATCTTAAGGGTTTTGCTAATGTCCATATTGCTGGGCGCTTAGGCCCACTTTGTAAGGAAATAATAAGCTATGCGTCCATTTGAAATCAAGTGATATCCAATCCATATGCAATAAATTATTATTGTACCGACTTAAATCACGCTTGAAAAAATATTTGCTTCTACCACAAAAACGTTAATACATAATAGTGTGCATTAACCTATAGAGGTATTATTATCTTTTGTTTAGTTATGTACGTGATTGAATTAAATAGTAGGTATATTCTTTAATTACATGGTACATATTTAAAACATAGGGAAATCCTGACTTGCTAAATTAAGCGCTATTCAACCCTAATTCTCTGATTGTTAGTGTCGCGATGTTAGTCCTGTATTAGGTTATACAAGTTAGACCTAACTTCTCGCAACTTCTGACTCCAACACCACGGCTTAACTTAGTGCTTACCTGTCTTAAAACTTCAATACGCTGTGTAACTTAACACGTAACTTAGTGTTGCGTATGTTGCAATGACATGCATTATAACATAATTGTGAATGTGTTTTTATACAGGGCGTTTTCAGACCGATCGGTGACCGGAAATTAAGGCAAGTAATAGCTATGGTGAAAACAAACCCCCTGACGTTAAAGATAATCCCGACGAAAGATAAAAAAAATGACGATTTCCATACAAACCACGTATTAATAACCAATGGTCAATACCAATGGCCCAGGAAAAGAACCCGTGACTTCTTTGTACCTCAAGATAAACAAAACAGTCTATCAAAAATGCAATAACTGTGGATTAAACATCATTCCAAAAAAATACATGAATGGATATTTGCTTAAAAAAAATCCGAACTTAATTGACATGCATGTTCAAAAATAAATAAAAAAGGTCATACACGCTTTGACGAAAACATTTCTATCTCAGCGAAATGAGCACCGCTGGGAGATTATCCCGAAGGCGTCCCGGGACTTTGAATATCCGTCGGGATTAGGAAAAATTCATTAGATTTGAGTAAAGTTCGCTTTTGGAGCAAGAATTCGGGTATATACCATGAAAGTTTGTATGGGACTAAGGCTAAACCGAAAGCGGTCGAGAATCTCGGCGGTCGCGGGTTCGAACCCCAGGCACACACCTCTGACATTTCGAAGTTATGTGTGTATTCAAATTGAATTATCACTTGCTTTAACGGTGGAAGAAAACATCGTGATGAAACCTGCATATCTAAAAGTTCTTAGGAATTTCTTAGGTGTGTAGTCCGCCAACCTGCACTAGGCCAGCGTGGCGGACTATGGCCTAAACCCTCTCAATGGCAGAGGAGACCCGTGCTCAGCAGTGGGCGTATATGGGTTGATGAAGAAGATGAAGAAGCCTAAACCCCGAAGACTGATGATAATGATGATGAGTCTTTTGTTTTAACATATCATGAGAGCACGGACCTCCTCTACATTTGAGAGGGTTTAAGTCTTAGTCTACACTGGACTAATACGGGTTGACTACAAAGCTAAGAAATTCCTAAGAACTTTAGCGTGTGCAGGTTTCGTCATGTTTGTCTTCACCGTTAAAGTGATGATTCATTATGGAATCACTTGAAATTTGAACCAACATATTGAATCATTAATAAAGCATTTAAATCTATATACATGCAGGGTATAGTGTAAATTTTGGCAATAACAATCCATAAGTCCATCGACCTTAGGTATTTATTTCTAGCGCAATTCAAAATCTATGAGAAATCCTTATTCAATCTCCACAAATAGATGTATTACACCGAACATTCTAAAATCAGTGTTATAAGTGCAAAAGTAAATTTAGATTTCTGTTGATGCAGGAAGTTGTATTGCATCTGTAGCTACTTTCGTATTCTATATACATAATATTTTTATTGTATTTAGTGTCATCTAGTGAGTGATAGTCGAACTTTTTCTCCATTTCAAAAACAATTGATAAATTTGTGTTTAGCGCCATCTGCTTGGCAGTAGCACAATCATTTGGTCTTTAACAGGGCCTTACTTAGAGCACAACTTTTTAATGAACTAACAGATGTCGCTACTTTACACAAAATGTTAACATTTTCATTTATCTCTTTGATTTAGATATTTTCTCATCGATATTTTCAAGTGCGGAAATTGAATAGCATTTATGATATAATTGAATAAAGCACAAGCCCGCCAAAAATAAGGAAATGTTGGTGAGATTTACAAACAAATAGGAATTTATTTTCGATTTATGTTTTAATAAATAATTATGCAGTTTTCGAGGTATTTTTGACCACTCACCATCGTACCGTCGATTGCTAATGCAATCACTTTGCGATAGCTATATAAAAATTAGTGAGGTTAGATATTGGTATACGAAGGTAGTCAATTGACAGAGAAGAGACATAAAGGTTGTGTCTAAACGAACTAGGGCCTAGATTCTAGGCAAAGCCAGATAAATAAAGTTAAATTGAAATGCACAGTTTTTATTCAGAAAAGCATCGTAAATAATAAACGAATTCCGAAAAGTCTGAAAACTTAATACGTTTGAAAACTTTTAAAATTATCACTCTATGGTAGACCTAATGTTTTTCTCATTCACTTTTCATAAAACTTTTTTAATTTCATCGTAAAACGCTTTGAATATATAGCTTCTACGAAATGTTATAGAGGTGACATTTCACTAACTTTTATTCTTTTATGAGGTTGTACATATTTATTTTTGTTTTAACTGGAAAAGCTTCTCGGGTGCGTCATGAGATCGAGAAGCCCCAGGTTTGATTGCGGGACGGATAAAATGTTATTGCATTTTCACACACAAGTAAAACGTGAGTCACAATCCCAGTTTTACGTAGATAAAACAAATCTTTCTGGATAGTGAATTGTCTTAAATTTATAAAAGCTTTTTTTTTTGTTACAATGTAACTTACTACGAATTTTTACTTTGAGCACGTTGACCAAGATATGGTTAAATTATCGCCAAAAATTACTTGCAAATCAAGATCGAATCAAAGCATCTTCAGTTGAAGCAATAATCCACGATACATATAGAGTCCTGGAGGACAGGTTGGAACCTGCACTAGGCCAGCGAGCTAAACCGGCTCAGTTGTAGAGGAGGTCCGTGCTCAGCAGTAGGACGTAACTAGGAAGTCACATCAGCGTAGTTCCTACGGAGTCGAACAAATCAAATTCATAAACACTTATTCAAACACTTCTTATCGAAAATGTCCAATCGGGCAGTAATTGTGTTGTGTGGCACGCGAAGAAGCCATCACGACGTAATCGGCGAAGTCTATACATCAATTTAGCGACGGCTCGACCAACGGCCGGCCTATCTGCGCTAGATAATGTCTAGATTGAATTTAAAATTACACCGCCGGGTTTATGCTAGAAAAGATTATAGGCTAAAAGTACTGTATCAACGGTTTTTTCGATAACTAATGCTTTTGTTTTAAAACAAAAGCTCGTCCTAATTTCTCGACTAAGAATGTTAACCAAAATAGAATTAACAGATGTATTTAGTCATGTTTACGTAAGCATTAAAGGAAAGGAGGACGATATTTTACTTTTGCTGACATAGAAGAGGGAGGTTAATAGTTGAGAAAAAGTCTCTTGATTGGTCCCTAAAAGGGCAAACAGCCACCTTATTCTATGTGAGTATATCGTGGCTCTAGCATTGATATCCAATGAACTAACTGTCATAATAAACGTAAGCCTTTGATTTATCGAAGATCACGGAAAGCTACTAGATGTAGGCCGCTTCAGAAGGACTGCTATGGAAGTCTTGTGAACAAATTTCGACTAATGATGATTAACTTAAACATTTTCGTATGCAGAACCTAATGGATTCTCCAAATTTCCTTGACCTATATTTAACTACATTGTTACACAACAAGTAAGAGAATTCACTCATAATCACAACAAACAAACCGTAAATCATAACTATTGTAATAATAAAATGGAATTAACATTTAGTTTGCGTGAGTGGAGTTGCGCCGCGCCCGTTCAGCCAAGATGTATCGGGCGGGGACATGCGAATATGTCAAATCAACTGTAATTACCAACTGAAACGGTTTATGTAACCTTTGTTTTATATACAGCGTTGGCAAAGTGACCCTGGCACCTGATGGTTAATGCAGAGCAAATAAGCAGTGATGGCTTCGAACCCCAGGCACACACCTCTGACTTTTCGAAGTTATGTGTGTATCCACATTGAATTATCACTTGCTTTAACAGTGAAAACATTGTGATGAAACCTGCACACCTGAAAGTTCTTAGGAATTTCTTAGGTGTGTAGTCCGCCAACCCGCACTAGGCCAGCGTGGTGGACTATGGCCTAAAACCTTCTCAATGATAGAGGAGACCCGTGCTCAGCAGTGGGTGTATATGGGCTGATGAAGAAGAATAGATTTTCCTCAAAGGCCGGTAACGCACCGATGATTCTTCCGGTATTGTGGGTGTTACTGGGCGGTGTTAAACACTTAACTCTCACTAGTTCGTTTGATTCCATTCCCATAAAAGAAATACTGGAATCTGAAGAAGTAAAAGGCACTCTAGTAAATTCAGAGCTGAATGAGATTAGAAGGAAAGTAGAAAGTTTTTTGTATGGGGACGAGTGTCACCGCTTGTCTGTCACCTGTTCTTTCTAATATAATGATATAAAAGTCAGACAAAAATAAAGCGCTGCTATTGGTTGTCACAAATTTATAAAAGTTATGAAATAACATGAATCCTGAATTACTAAGTCGCCCTGTTAAACATTACAATATGATAGGTTGTCTAATCGTAGGTACGGCAAGCTTGGCATCACAATTTTTGGAAAAAAAAGATTGCTTTGATTCTTGAGAAATATATTATAGAAAAAACTTTAGTATAAGCTTCTTAACCACGAGCACAATTCGGTTTATGAATATTAATATTAAAAAGAGGAAGAAACACACAGAATATCGTATATTAAGTAATGGAAAAAACATACAATATATTGAAATATAGTTAGAAATAAGAAGTTTTACTAAAGACATAATAGAAACGGGAGTCAAACCTAAGGCAACACAGTAAATGATACCCACATATTCAATAATGGATATCTGTTATAAGCACACAGATGTTAAGAATTAATATTCCAACTTTCTAGCTAGACACACAATTTACGTTTATACCCTTCAAATACCTTTGATAAGAGAAACATGAGGTAATGAACTAAAAGTTTTAGCTTAAATATTGAGTCTGGCTTTTAGTACCTTTCTTTATATTACAAACGCTTCGCAGAACCGTATTAATATTTCGACTTTCAAAGCCTTTATACAGAGATTTATGAACGTTAAAACCTTAAATATGTTTGAGATAACATTAGCTACTGACAAAAGACAAAATGAAGCACTTAAATTAATTAAGTGTAGTTCAGAGAATTCAATCATAAAACGTTTTGCCAGAGCACCATTTTGTCTTATATTCAAAATGGATTATGGTGCACTGAAGATTTTCTTTACTTAATATCTAAATTTAGTGTCTCCGATAACCCCTTATAACCCTTTACATTTTTAAGCTGTAGAGTATAAGTTTCATAAACCTGAAGATATATTTTGTTTTTAATGTCAAACCACATGACGACATGTAGACCTTCCTCAAGGAAATTCAGATTTCCCTCTTTAAAGAAGCCTTTTGTAATTATTCTTAACTAACTGTGATAGTAACTCTGTGTGTGTTACTTTAACCCTTTTCCTACAGGATGATTTCAAACTATTTTTGGCCCGACTTTAAAAGTGTAATCTTATTTTTTTTATAAGTCTACCCAAGGGCGATGTTTGGCACCGACAAATTTTACTTTCATCCATTAAATAATTTTGAACTAAATCGAAGTACCCTATACCTACAGGACAAAGAATTTTTTTTACATAATATGTTTGGTGTTTATGGAGCAGCATTATTCTATGCGTATTTTAAAAATCGTTCAAAGAGTTTTCGCGTTTATTTCATTCCAAAAAAACTACATTTTCTTTTTAATATTAATGTACATAACATTTCATTCCGCATTCCTGTATAATTGTGTCAACTGATATAAAATAATTCATCATCATCATCATCATCAACAGCTTTTCACGTCCACTGTTGGACATAGGCCTCTCTCATGGCACGCCACTGGGCTCGATCTTCGGCCCTCCTCATCCAACCGCTGCCAGCTACCTTGAAGATAATAAATATAAAAAATAATTGCTTTAACACAATATCGATTACGCCTACAATTTTCACCGTTTCAATCTTCGAACCATGGAGTGCACCAAAACCAAATCATTATATTCATAACTCACAGGGACGATGACAGATGTAATAAGTTCCATCGGTCCAGGGTTCAAATCCCGGGAGAAATTAAACTCGCGCCGGTGTAGCATTACATCGAAGGGCTCTCCCGGCTTCACCCAATTTAAAATAAATCTTTCGCGTTGGATTGTGACAAGTTCAATATGCAAATTTACAGCATTGTGTGAAATATATTTTATATGCAGGTGTAAACAGACCGTGATGAAAAAACTGAGAAAGGGAATAGTTACGGTGGTAGCGAAGACATAGACAATAAAATAAAATAAAAAAAGTCTTTAGCTCACCACCGTAACTACCGGTCACAATTCCCATCATGGTCTGTTTAAAGCCTGTACAAAAGTCTAAGAAATAAATTAAACACTATACAGACCGTGATCGAAATCTCAACTATTTAGCGTGGATAAACCTCTCTTTACTGACCTACCCTCAGCATACGGCGACCTGATTCATGAAACTAAACTCAAAAATATTAGTCGATCGATAGAACCTATCAAGGTTCTCTGAAAAATAGTTCTTCCATCCAGCTAAAGTACGCTCAGCACCAAAGGGAATCAGAGCCATGATTTTGATTTACGCTTAGATACTTTTTCACGCCTTTGCCTTCAAATTCGGGAGATAAAAGTAAAGAAAGTTTTACTTATATCCCCAACATTTTCTTTAGAATGTAATAAACTATTAAATAGTCAATCGAAGCGTACTCTTAGCCATATATCTTATCAGCGGATATAAAGAGAGCCGGTGGGTATTAAAGTTTACAGACTGTGCATATGGGGGTAGCATAAAATGCTAAATTTTCGACATCAACCACGGTTTTATGAAGGCAACAGGTGTCGGCGTTGACGTTCGCACTTTTATCAAACACGAGTATGATTTACGATGGATATATGGTACTAAACACATTTTTAATACCAGAATTTTGAATAAAAATTGGACTTACCTGAGAAAAATTGATATGGTGACAAAATATTTTGGTTCTATATTTCACTATTGAAATGATAAATAAAAAAAAACAAATTGGCTTCAAGGCTTAGACAAACGGTCGAAGCTATGTGTATGTACTTTACCAGTAATGGAAAATATCAGGGCGAAACCTGCATACGTGAAAGTTCTAAGGAATTTCTTAGGGCTGAAACTGCGTTACGCGGGCACTCGCGCGGCGGGGCCCGCCTCCGTGTCACGGGAACCGTCGCAAGGGCACGCGCGGTGCCCTAACACGCACGGACTTTAGTCAATAAACGGGCTTACTAGCTGTCTAGTCTTTTTTGCTAGTCGTCATTTTGCTGTGTATAACAATATATTAAGTTCTCCATAGACACGACTGTACATGCACACCGTTAAAATTGAACTATCGAAACTGCTTAAAACCGGTGTTCGCGACGGGTACCCGCGACGGGGACCGTCGTGTTCCTACGGAGCCCGCCCGCGTGTCCACGCTAGTAGACGCGCGACGGTTGCCCGTCGCGAGCGCCCGCTTAACTCAGTTTCAGCCCTTAGGTGTGTAGTCCGCCTACCCGCACTAGACCAGCGTAATAGACTAAGGCCTATACCCCTTAAGTTGTAGAGAAGGCCAAAGCACAGCAGTGGTACGTATAAGGGCTGATGATTATGATAATGAAAGTAATAAATTTATACAATCTCTTGTTCTCTCTACCTCTCACTTTATAGTCTCTTTTTCAACAATAACATGTAATTTTGGCCTTATTTCAAATGCCGTGAATATAGTTCATTATTGATAAGAACCACCCGTTGCGCTCGCGTGATGTACAAGATCCAGCTAACACCAGCAGGTTATAAATTATAGTTATTAATATTATTAGACACGCTTAATTTTGTATACTTTATTAGTATTATACATGAGTCCTTACAGCGCGTCTATTTCACGATTTTATGTTACGTTAAAAGGGTATAGGCAGACTTTTGTACTGAATAAAATCTAAATGGTTAGGTTTGTCTATGTTAGTTCCATTGTCTCATATAAAACTGACGACAAGTAAACCTCTCTCTTCAATTGAGAGAATTTAGGCTCTCGTCCTCCACAAACTCAAAAGTCAAGTAAGTCAAAGTTGTGTGCAGGTTTCCTCACGATGTTTTCCTTCATCGTTTAAATACGTAACAATTCATTGTGAATACACACATACTTAAAAAATCAGGTGTGCCCGGGTTTATTTAACATATCATTTTCCCTGTAAAAAAATCCAATTTCCCTGCTCCCCAATTTACTGAACGAGCGCTCGTGTTAGTTGAAAACAAATGTCTAAGCCGCTTCATGTTTGATGGCGACTTAAGCTGCTTACTGGAGCGCAACTCGTAAAACAACTGTCATTACGTGTAAAGAGTTATGTGCTTGGCTGTCTGTTTGTTGCAATATTTAATGGCGTCTCGTATGTGCAAAGGGGTTATTAACACTTTCAGCGGAGCAACGTTTTGTGACGTTATTTTTTAAATTATTTGCTGGCACAACGTATTATGACGTCGAAATAAATTACACAATTATACGCGAAATGTACCATGACGCTCACCGCCTGTACTAAATTCTGCGAGCTACATCATTGCACCATATCGCATCGAATTCCTAAATCTCTAGCGCCGCGACACGGACATTTTTACCCGCATTTTCAACGGCGCACTCACAAATGTAAAAGTACCCACCTACACACGCACAACTTCAAGATACGTCGCGCAACGTATGGCGCGGTGCGCTAAGTCGCTCAGTGAGCCGCAACTTCCCGAGTAGAAATCAAATAAGGCACAACCAGATCATGTATCGGGTCCTGATCAGGATAGAATAAGGCATGCCCGATCCGGCAAGCCCGATCAGGACCAGATCGGGACCTGATCAGGATAGCCTTATTTTAAATGTTTTCAAGTATTGTAAGGCAAGCCCGATCAGGACCAGATCGGGACCTGATCAGGATAGCCTTATTTTAAATGTTTTCAAGTATTGTACGGCAAGCCCGATCAGGACCAGATCGGGACCTGATCAGGATAGCCTTATGTTAAATTTTATCAAATATTGTAAGGCATATTGGATCAGGACCAGATCGGGACCAGATCAGGATAGCCTTATGTTAAATGTTTTCAAGTATTGTAAGGCAAGCCCGATCAGGACCAGATCGGGACCTGATCAGGATAGCCTTATGTTAAATGTTATCAAATATTGTAAGGCAAGCCCGATCAGGACCAGATCGGGACCAGATCAGGATAGCCTTATGTTAAATGTTTTCAAGTATTGTACGGCCAGCCCGATCAGGATCAGATCGGGACCAGATCAGGATAGCCTTATGTTAAATGTTTTCAAGTATTGTACGGCCAGCCCGATCAGGACCAGATCGGGACCTGATCAGGATAGCCTTATGTTAAATGTTTTCAAGTATTGTAAGGCAAGCCCGATCAGGACCAGATCGGGACCTGATCAGGATAGCCTTATGTTAAATGTTATCAAATATTGTAAGGCAAGCCCGATCAGGACCAGATCGGGACCTGATCAGGATAGCCTTATGTTAAATGTTTTCAAGTATTGTAAGGCAAGCCCGATCAGGACCAGATCGGGACCAGATCAGGATAGCCTTATGTTAAATGTTATCAAATATTGTAAGGTATATTGGATCAGGACCAGATCGGGACCAGATAAGGATAGCCTTATGTTAAATGTTATCAAGTATTGTAAGGTATATTGGATCAGGACCAGATCGGGACCAGATCAGGATAGCCTTATGTTAAATGTTTTCAAGTATTGTAAGGCATACTGCATTAGGCCAAGGTCTGGATCAAATAGGGCTAGCCTGGTATTAAAAAATATTCAGTATGATAAGACATGTAGTATCAAGCCCAGATACCGTTATCCTAATTGTCAAAGCAAGAAAAGATGCTTTTAAACATATATTCCAGAAATACAATTCAAAACTTATTATTGTTTTGGACGTGAACGGTGAAACTCAACTCATGACGTGTATCATATCATGATTGCCATATTTATGTCACGGTGTAAATTTTATTTGCATCAGATCAGGTTATACTGGTAATTTATTTTACAAAAATCTTTTACCATAAATTTTGTTTGTCAATAACGAATTTCTACAACGTTACAAATTCACAAACATTATCTCTTTATAATATTAGTATAGATTTGATAACGCATGAAAAGTATTTTATTTGTTATGGCAACATTAGGTACTTGATAAACCGACAGGCGACAACAAGTGTAGGAATTAGATGCATAAATAGAAAGTTACTTATTATCGTATTTATTTTTTTCCAGAAAATGTTAGGTAAAATAATACGTGATAAAACCATTATAATTAAAAACAAGTATTGCGGATGTTACTAACTTGGTGCGCAACTTAAAATAATGCAATACCGCTTTTGGGCATTTCCCGCCTTTTACTACAAACGGCAATTCTACATACAGTCTATAGAACACGGGAGTTAATTTTTATTTTATGTCAAGAAGACGGTATCAGTGGATTGAATTGATTGAATATGCCGATTAGTATATTAATGTAAAGATTAAATAAGTTCATTACAAAAACTAAATCGCCTTAACAGTAGTTACAGAATAATAAATATATTGTGTGTTTACCAAAACAAAGTGTATCAAGGACTATAAACTTATATCTAGACATTTACTAAGTGTGTATTGTGTATAAAATACTAAATTGTGGAGTAAACTACTTAAGTAGATAAAAATTTACATGTTGTGTGTAAAGTTTCGTTATTAAATTGAATTACCTAAAACATTCAAGGATAGTAAAAAAGTATTTAAAAATACATTACAATTCTTTGCTATTTTTCATTATAAATTTATATTTCAATAATCCGTATTTTTTTTCAGATGACATTATAGTTTTATTTGTAAATGATTTATCCAATGAAGTAATTGATATAGTATCAAGTTCTTGGTTAGATCATTACATAGAATATAGTGGTACTGGATGTAAATATTATATGCCTGCATCATTGTTAAAAAGTACTAAGTATTGTAAATTATTACAAACAATAGTGAAACATTGTGAAGAGCCTGATCCGACAAGACCAACATTTCATGTTCAAATATGTGGCACAGCAGGTAATTTATTGTTATTTGAATTATAGATTTATGAGAATTGATATCTTATTGTCAAAACAATAAAACAGTAATTAATTTATACAATTAATGTTATCAGAAACTATGAAAGAGGCAGAGGAAAAATTAATAAGATTGGAAAAATAACCCTATGCTTTCTCTACTGATAATGAGCAGTCCACTAAAGCAAAAGCAGCTGCTGTTGAAAAAACTTTCAAAATAAAAGCATTATCAAAGAAACAATTAAAAATAGATAATATATTCAGCCAAACAGCTTTGGAGTTAACCGATAAACCCACTGAAATTTGAGGTAATATCTCTTATTTAAAATGTAAATATTGTTGATTAATTTCTAATATTTTTTTACTAATGATTTTTTTTAACAAAGCATATTAACTGACATATTTTTATTATTGTTAATTTTGATACAAATAATTAAGTTATACTACTGTTGTTTTACTTCTAATAATAATAGTACATTATCAATAATTGCTGATAATCTATTTAGCATCTTTATAGTAATAAATCCAAAACAGAAACTGAAATGACTATATTAGCAGCTAGATCATCAACAAAAAATACTGTATCCAATGGTAAAAAACAAATTAATCATTACAATACCTATCTAATAATTATTAGTAACTAAGGTCATAATATGGATTCTATTCTGAAATTGTGGAGTGTTGGTAATTGTTATAATATTTATATTTACATCAGTGTTGGAATTTTGATATTTTAATAAATGTATAATCAGTGTAAAAATTTGTATTAATATATATTTTATTTTTAACAGATTCTTTGCTTGAATGTTTCAGGCATAATTATAACAGTCTATCAAAACAATTAGGGAATTTAAGAGGTCAAATTGTAAGCATATCTGCTGTTGTTGCCCAAATCCTGTCTGAAATTAAAAAGAATAACAGTACTCAACTGTTAGATTCCAGTCGAATAGATACTGAAGGATCAACAGATGTGGCTCAAAAATTAGAATTTCCACTATCAACAATGGAAAACTTTGATAAATTCAATGAAAAGTTGAAAGACAATAAAAAAATGTGAGTTTCTAAAAAACTATACTCTTATATATAAATATATGAAAGAACTAATATTTGCTCTATCTGACCATATTATTGAAATTGTCATATTTAAAAAAATGCTCCTCATTATAAATAATAATAAATTTGCTTTTCCAGAATAAACTTATATACTTTTCCATTGATGGAAAACACTATTACCCATAATATGGGCAATATTATTCGTTTTTTACATTTCAAGAAATATGGCCATGTCATATGTAGCTGCAACTCCAAAAAAAGTTTTAAAAGATACAACTTTTTTCACTTTGGTAAAAAGTATGTTAATCATTATATAGTGCAGGATACTTTCATTGATACCAAATTAATTATTTCTTAATTGTATGTTATTACTATATAAATATTAATATTTTTTATTATTATTACTTATTAAATTACAACATAATTGAATCAAATTTTGTATTTCAGCTGCAATGAGACAGAAATTTCTAAATAAGCAAGATATTCCTGACAGTAAATTACAGCAAGCATTGTCGTCAATATTAAATAAAGCTAACGATTGGGATGGTTACTGCTTAAAAAGCCTTTTTAAGAAGGACAATAAAAGACACTAACAGCTTTTATTTAAATTCCTTGTATTTTTTTTTTATTGTTTAAATATGTTTTACCATACAAAAAATAAATAAATTCATTAATATTGAGTTGTTAATTATTATTATTTATTATAATATTCAATATTTATAAAATCATTGATAATTAAATAAATAACGAATTGATAAAAAATAAATAATAAAATGTTAAGTAACATATTTATAATAACAATTCATATTTTTTTAACAAACAATTTTTTCATGACTATAATATTATATTCATGTTTTTTAAAAGGACCGGACTGGGCATACTCAATTTGGATCAGGCAAGGTATTACATGATACAGATGATTGATTGGGACCCGATCAGCCATTCCTAGTCTGGAATCAGGCATGCCCGATCTGGACCCGATCAGGCTTGCCCGATCTGGACCCGATCAGGCATGCCCGATCTGGACCCGATCAGGCATGCCCGATCTGGACCCGATCAGGCATGCCTGATCGGGTCCAGACCAATGTTCTGCGTTACATGCCTTATCTGGACCCGATCAGGCATTCCTGATCGGGTCCAGATCAGGAACACGAAAAAATTTCTACTCGGGTTATTACTGATTATTACTGATGCTTAGTGGCGCAACGTTTATAAACGTTTAAAACGACGTGATTAGACGGAAGTGTCGAATTCGAAACCATTATAGTTCATGATAAATGAAGAACGTCTACAGACGTCAACTACATTTGTATGAAAAAGAATTGTGTCACATAACAAAAAAATACATGACAGTCTGCTCCGCTGAAAGTGTTAACATCATTAGAATACGCTTCTTACTATGTAGAAAGTGTTGGGAAAAAAGGGAATGCAACAAATACAGCCAACATTTACACAGGGTTCTCATAAAATCTGAAAAGCTCTCGCCTGAGGCCACCACTTTGGTCTCTTGAGGGTTGGATAATAACACACCTAATCTTTAAATGAGCTGGTTTCCTCACGATGTTTTCTTACACCGATAAACAGATGTGAATACAACGTAATTACAAAATAATCACGCTTGTAATTTAATTTGTATTATATTATTGTTTCAAAGTATGAAATAACATCTATTATGTGGAAATGAAAAGCCTTAAATTATGATTAAAAATTATATAAATTAAAACTATATCTTTATACAAAACACAAATTTCACCCAGAGAATTCTATGCTACACGAATTAGAACAGTAAGCATACGAGTAACAGAATTCGATTAAAACTGCACTAACATTGCAGTCACGATCGTCAGCTGTGAACTCAAAGCAGAGTTGTTGTACAAATTATTTCATTACGTGGCAAATATTTTCAATCACTGCTTTCATTGCTCCAACTTTGTCTACAGTATTAAAAATTCCGTTTTAGTAGCTTTGTGCAGTCCCGATAAAGGATTTTCTAAAAAAAAACATATTTCTTTTCCTATTATTTTGCGTATATAAGCCTAAATACCTACATATGTGTCGATACTTCTATAGAAGTTGAAAGTTGCTAGCCTTAGAAAATTCCAAATGAAAAATCTTTACGCTTTAAACTGTAAACTACATATAAATAAGACTGACTCCGGTAGCCCCAGAAACAAAGTAAATAAATAAATTAATAAGGCCCTACTCTATTAGTGTAGGTTGATTTTTAAGTCTTGTTTCGGTCTTCTTATTAGGATATTTTCTTTAGTTAAATGAGTTATAACAACATACAAAAGGAAGGGTTTTTTACTTAAAAAAAACAATGATAACGCGGCAAATAACTTTAATGTGTAAAGCAATTAATTTGTTTTATTCGTATAAGTACGTGTAACACACACCACCAAATTGGTTTGCATATTAATCGGGTTTTAATATCAAAATTTTAATTGCATGAAACGTGAATTTGTAAATATAAAATGTAATTATACATTTTAAGGTCGACGCACGTTTGCGGTTTAATTTTTTTTATATATACAAAACAAGTCACAATAAACCTAATATTAAGTGCAGTAAAGTTCAAAATCCGGTGGCTTAAACATAGGTTAGGTGGGGTACAATGTCTTTGGTTCTGAAAATGATAATAAAAAAATACATTTATAACTTTAAATTCTCTTTTCAAATATCACCTTTCCATTATACATATTATGTCCCTATACTCAATTATAAAAAAAAATAGTTGAAAATTATTAGATGTTTCGTGTCGGTACATTCTGCAGATAACAAATCATATAACATTATTTTTTTAACTTTGGAAAATTTATTACACAGTTTATTACTGGAACTGTTTAACCTTCCGGTCAATGACCAAACTTTCAGCATTCGTTCAATAACCGGGTACCCGGGTACCCACATATAATGTGACGGTAGAAAAGTTATTAGTAAGCTATCTACGTGGCATGTTAAATAACTATGAATACTATACACAGTTTACAGGCCCCATAGAAGGTTCTAGACCTTTTAGGGACCTATTTAAGAGTAATCGGCCCTTCAGCCCAAACATTAATTTTAGAACCCCAGTGAACAGACGTTATATGTCGGTTCTACCTTAACTTATTGCCAATTACGTTTAAAATCTGCTGTAAAAGTAAGAAAAGGTATACAAATATAAATAAATATGTAACGTGAAAAAAACGTTGGTAAATATTTTCAGTCTTGGTGGCTCCGTATCAACGATCAAGAAGGAACATTACTGGTGGATACCATTATTATTGGATAATTTTTTTTCTACTCTTCCATTGGTAAAATGTTTACTATCGTGATACTTGACGATTGTCAGCATTTTAAGAAAAATAAGGCAAAATTCCACCAGCAATAGCTTAATCGAAAACGCGAGAGGGCATTATCGACTGCGTTTAATTATCATAAAAAAATATAACTATGTCCAGTTATGTGCCAAAAGGCACTAATTATATTATAGTCCATGCATCACGAAGCAAAAATTAGTATTAGTGCAAAGAAACAACCCGCAATTATTGAATTTTGTGATTGGTCAAAAGCTGGAATGACCACTATGAAGAAAATGCTTGGTAGATATACTACAACGCATAGATAGCCTCTAACATATCTCTATAATATTTTCGATGTCGCCTAACTTTTACCATATCTTCTGTATAATGAAAATCATAAATGCCTGTTAAAAATGGCATGAGCGACGATTATTTTATCGGCTATTGGGCACACAACTGCGTACTCCTTTCGTTATAAATTGTTCGAAGAATCCTCAAATTTTGTGGAATTTCTAAACGAAAGTGGCGATTGAATCTATTCCTGACCGAGCTATCAATCCATCCCAGTATTTTTAAGACAACTAAAAATAAACGTCGCAAAAACTAGAAAAATATGTTCAGTATGTAAAAACCTTATTTGTGATGAACATGGGTTGGGTATGCGTCGCGATAAAATTTACTTTTATTTCCGTGTAGCAGTGTATCATTATAAAAAGTATACAATATAAATAAATAAATAATAAAAGAAAATTATACTAATAGAAATATGACGGGAATTATGTGCTTTTTACTTACTATTTTAGCTATTGCTAATAAAAATATATATATTTAAATAAAATTAATTATAAATTATATTAATTTTTATTTATTTTTAAAGTCAAATGACCAAAATACTTTAAACAAACAGTTTCTTTTGTGTGTACTACCGACGTTCATGCGTAATACTTTCAGTGGGTACCCGGGTGCCTGGTCATTGAACGAAGGAGGTGTCAAGTTTGGTAGTTAATTACTATTATTATATCATTATTTATAATAATTTTTAACAACAATTGGGTTTAAAACTACTTAAATTTTGGGGATCCAGACGCTTTTGTATTTTTTTTAAGAAAAAGTTATTAAATTATATCTGCAAAGTTAAAATGGATACCCGGGTACCCGGTCATTGACCGGACGGTTAACATAAATCGTTTCGCCACAGTAAATTGATACATTTTCAATAGATAGGAAAATTTAAGACCCAGTATTTCTGCAACTAGAACTGAAGAAGTTAGAAATTTCTTTTAAACCTTTTTTCTTTATTGCAAATACAGAAGAAGAAGAGTAAATAATAAGTCCCGGAAGAGGGAGACTGGGTTCTTTTTATGTCCTTATGGGGGGTTTGTTAATTTATAACAATATCCTTTCTAACTCCTATGGGTTGTAACATAAATAAGTAAAATTCACTAAATATATTGAGGTAATCACCAAAATAACAATTTTATTTGTAAACAGTGAAATTAGAAAATAAAACACAAAAAGTAAGTCATATATTGCGATACAATTTGGAGGTGCCGGGGATCGAACCCGGGGCCTTTCACATGCAAAGCGAACGCTCTACCACTGAGCTACACCCCCATACGGCATCTCGTTCAAATTGACATAGATAAGTTATGTTACTTGGTGAAAGTAAGGTAAAGTTGTTATTTCAACTGCTATATTACTTAGCAATAGTTTGTACTTTAACTTTGGAATACTTTGTCTGCTTGCTCAAGATAGGGATAACTAATTATTTTCGTGTTTTAGCTAATGTTCTTAGTATTTAGACAAAAACAAGATTCGCATCAATGTAGGGTCATTTATGTGACTGTTCGGTGAATTTAAATAATTCAAAAAATAACTTTCATGTTTTCTCTATTAATAAGTATACCCTAGGGTTGTCTTATAAATATTACCACGTGTTTTAAGGCCGCCTTTTGTATTTTTTTTTAGATTTAAATATGTATTTTATGATTTTCAGAGTGTCTTAAATGAATAAAGATTATTCTTACTGTAACAAAAGTTATAAATACAAAAGTCCCTAACCACGGTCAATGATCGTAACTCATAAATAATACATGATTTTAACTTCTTTGAATTGAATGCTGTTTTTACATTAAAGTACTACATTAAAGAATTCGATAAGTATCTTTAAATATTCAACAAGAGGTAAACAAAGACTTACAATGAATAAGCACGTACTTAACGGTGAACGAAAAGGTTGTGAGGAAATCTGCACACCTAAAAGTTTAAAATTTTCTTTGGTGTGTAGTCAACCCGCACTAGGCCAGCGTGGTGGACTAAAGCCGAAACCCTTTCAGCTACAGAAGAGCCCGGTATGGACCAAGGCCTAACCCTTTCAGCTGCAGGAGGCTCATGTCCAGCAGTGGGATGTATATGGGCTGATAACAAATAATATATGTAGATACGTGTTTTTACACTCCTTCGTCTTAGCCGCTGAACCATTTTTGATGAAAATTACTTTCCTGAAAGTCTTTTATTATACAATAAGACATCAAGGGTCAAGGAATGGGTGTCTCTCAACACTTAATGCTCGATTTGTACAATTTTGTTGTCTTGTCATTATGCCTTATATATAAAATAACATTAACACGAGAAAAGCCATGAGCAAAACCCTAATTACTTGCTGGTTGGATCACTTTGGCGAGATAACGATTGCATTTGGTGCTAATTTAAATGTAGACATGAAGAGAAAAGGTGTGTTTTTTGTTAGTGCAGTGCAAGCCGAGAATTCTACGGTGTTTGATCATGCAGTGGATGTGGAAGAGGCTTTAGATGTTACTGGTGAGTTCTTGCTGAAATTATATGTCTAAACTCAACCCTGTGCCCTTTAAAAGATAGGTAGATAATATTAACTGCCTACGTTTGTTAAAACAGTTCTGTCTTACATTATTTTTTCACAGCCGAAGTCAAATGTTTGTATTAAATATTTGTTTCGGTTCTGTGTCACTCGTATTTTCTGAAAGGCGTTATACAAGGCAGTGATGGCCTCGAGGTTTAGGCGCGCGGTCGAGAATCTCGGCGGTCGCGGGTTCGAACCCCAGGCACACACCTCTGACTTTTCGAAGTTATGTGTGTATTCAAATTGAATTATCACTTGCTTTAACGGTGAAGGGTAACATCGTGATGAAACCTGCACACCTAAAAAGTTCTTAGGAATTTCTTAGGTGTGTAGTCCGCCAACCCGCACTAGGCCAGCGTGGCGGACTATGGCCTAAACCCTCTCAATGGTAGAGGAGACCCGTGCTCAGCAGTGGGCGTATATGGGTTGATGAAGAAGAAGAAGAAGTTATACAAGACTCGTAACTTATTCGTATGACCGTTGGAAGTATTATTTTTATTTATCTATTTGAATTTTTATGCTCATACATGTATGTAGCTGCGACGAATAATTTCATCAAAATATCTAAACTAAAATCCTTTAACTCACTTATATCTTTGATGAAAAATGAAAATATGTATTTGTACTAAAACGGTCTGAAATATTTTTTCAAATTACAAGGTCAAACCTTGTATTATATTTATATTATTTTTGTTTACACAATAGTTCTATATTTAACTTGCAATTAAATATTATGTTGTTTACTGAATGTAACGTAAAACAATTGACAACTAAGATCTTGAATGGTGGTTAGCCAAAACTACGAGAGATATTTGATATTTATTTATTTATTTATTTAAAATACTTCATATACAAAACTGTATATAGGCGGACTTAATGCCGGTGGCATTCTCTACCAGTCTACCTTAGGGTGGTGGAGAGATGAAGTATGGTTGGTGTGAAAAAAAACAAAGAGATACAAACATATATTCATAATAAAAATATACATAAAATATCTAAGATATATATATAAATATATAAAAATAAATATAGATACATACACATAAACTCAACAAGAAGACTCTGCCAGTTTATTGAGAAATAGACCTCGGACTCTCCTTTTGAAAGTATCCCGTGTAGTGGACGTCCTTATTTCGAGCGGGAGCGCATTCCAGAGAAGGATAGATTGAACAGAAAAAGAAGAGTGTAGAAAATTTGAAGTATGAGGAGGGCAACGAAGAAGAAGATTGTGCTTAGAACGAAGATTTTTGGTGTGGGAGGACCCTAGGAATTGAAAATATGGAGTTAAATAAGAAGATGGATTAGGAGAAAATAAAATAGAGAAAAGTGTACCAAGAGCGTGCAAACTACGGCGCTGACGAATCGGTAGCCATTTTAGTTTGCATCGATAGGAAGAGACATGATCGAATTTACGGAGATTGAAAATGAATCGAATGCAGTTATTGAGAAGGCGGTCGAGTTTATTGAGAAGATCTGCATTCAGGTCGAAGTAGCACACATCACCATAGTCGATTATAGGAAAAACTAAGGCTTGCACAATCATTGTCTTGGTTTTGGACGGAAGGAAATTCTTAAGACGATAAAGTGCACGCAGTGTATTTGTGACTCTCTGACACACAGAGGTGACCTGGGCTCGCCAGTTCAGGCTGGAGTCAATAAGCAGGCCTAAGTTTTTCACCACTGGACACCAATCGATAACAGACCCATCGAACAAGACTGGTGGAACAGACGCTACATCCAATCTGTACAACAGGCGCTGGCTACCTACTATTACAGCCTGACATTTGGTTGGGTTGACGCTAATGCCGAAATTATCGGACCAGCTTTTAATGTAGGCTAGGTCTCTGTTGATTTCGTCGACTGCAGTAGCCACACTGTCGACCCCAGCCTGAGCATAAAGTTGCAGATCATCGGCGTAAAGATGGTGCGCACATTGAAGGTTTTGGGTGATGAGATTGATAAAAATAGAAAATAGTAGGGGAGAAAGAATACCGCCTTGAGGAACGCCAGAGTGCAAATCACACCAATCAGAGAATGACCCGTTGATATGTATGGACTGCTGGCGACCTCGAAGATATGATGAGAACCAGTCCAATGCTTCAGACGACATCTTAAGATGGGAGAGGATGGAAAGAAGGATGTCGTGATTGACGGTATTAAAGGCATTCGAAAAGTCAACCAGAACCAACACAGTGACTCTGGTATCCTCCATGCCTGCCCTAATATCGCCAATCACTTTAAGGAGTGCGGTAGTAGTGCTGTGACAAGGTCTAAATCCAGACTGAAGTATACTCAATCATTTGTTTGAGTGTACAAACGCAGAAAGTTGCCTGTGTGAACAAGCTTCTAGCACCTTGGAAAGGAAAGGGAGGATAGATATAGGACGAAAGTGCGTGACAAGAGTGGGGTTAGGGGTTTTAGGGAGAGGTATAACATAAGCTCTTCGCCACTGAGATGGAAATGTGCCAGTGCTAAAGGAAAAATTAATGATATGAGTTATGACTGGGATAATATGGTCTAGGATTTTGATAATCATGGGACGGGTGATTTTGTCGCAGCCAGCAGCATTTGATCTGATGGATAGGATAATCTTTTTGATATCGTTCGAAGTCATTGGAGAAAATTGAAAAGGAACAATTTCGGGTTGAGATAACCCGGCTATGTATTCTAGAGTACGACTTTTGACTCGGTGATCTAAAACGGGAGATGCACTAAAATGGTGATTAAGATCATCCAAGCCAACAGTCCCCTGAAATTCAAGATTCTTCTTACCCCCAATACCCAGAGTCTTAAGAAACTTCCAGATATTGGCAGAAGAAGCGGAATTTATGTTATCGAGGATATGACGGCGTTTAGCATTACGTACCACCTGGTTACACCGATTCCTTGCAACCTTAAATGACGTCCAGTTCTCCTCTGTGCGTCGTCTCCTGAATTTAGCAAATGCACGGTCCCTGCGTCTCATCATCAACCGTACTTCACTTGACATCCAAGGTGCCGGTGGGCGTTTTTGCTTGATTTTTCTAACAGGAGCATGATTGTCATAGAGTGCCTGGATGTGACTATTAAAGAAGTGCACTTTATCGTCTACAGATGATGCCGCAAAGAGACCATCCCAACAGAGATGAGCCGCATCTTCGCATAATTTGTCTAGATCAACGCGACCAAAACATCGCATATGCAATACCTTAGGTTTGATTTTAGGGGGTTTAAGGATATAGGATAAGAAAATGAGGTCGTGGTGGGAGAAACCAGGAGCGGGAAACTGACCATGAGAAGAAACCAGATCAGGGGAGGAGGTAAAGATTAAGTCAAGCCAGGTATCCTCACCTTCGATGTTGTGATGAGTAGCTTGTAAGGGAAGGATGTGTAAACCAGCAGACTCGACAAGGTCAAGGAGTTTACAGGAACGAGGGGAGTGAGGGTCAAGGAGGTTAGTATTGAAATCTCCCATGATGATATGATGTGCGTAATCCGACCCTAAAGATTCCAGAATTGAGTCAAGACTGGAGAAGTAATCAACAGAGGGAGGACAATAAACCACACCAAGTAAGGTTTTGACTCCCTTGACCCAAACCTCAAGGAAAAGGTATTCAGCAGTGGAGGGACATAAGGAAGAGGAAGAGGCTACAACCTTGTAGGCAAAAGAGGTTTGGAGATAGATAGCCACCCCACCCCCTCTCCTGTCGATTACCAATTACCAATACTCACACACGAATTTATTTTTAGATTACATAAATTTATCTTCTATATGATGTTCGTCCAGTGTTTTATTATTACTTGCTCATTTTTGGTTGTAACTCGACTAGTCTACAACACAACAATTCTTAATGTTATAAAATGCTTGTAAGAAATAATTCGTCTAAAGAGAGGTTTCGGTGATACTTTATCAGCCAGTATGCGTCCTTTTGCTTGGCACAGGCCTCATCTACCATTGAGAGGGTTTAGGCCTTAGACCCCCACGCTGGTCTGGTGCGAGTTGGCAGTTTCTTTCCGGTGTTAATTATGTCTAAATATTTTTTTGTCGATTTCAGGCCACGGGCTCTACAATTATCTAATCTTGATATCATCATGCACCATCCACCTTGGAGCTGTGGTGGACATGCTGGGTTTCAGCTTGGTAGTGCCTGCCGCTAACTGCGACTTACAATTGGGTCTGAGGGAAAGAGGGGCACTAACTTCAGTCTCTTTTGCTGGTACGCTTTTAAATGTTATGATAAAACTAGTTTGCTAAACCAAATATACCAACATATATTCAATTTTACTGATTGCAATTTGGTGCAGTTATTTGCTTGTAGAATACAAGGAAAATATTTTGTAGAATCCAACACTGCAATTTTGGATTGGACTTTTACATAGAATACATTATTTTCAAAAGTTTGTTGTACATTAAAAATTACTTATCACTCCGATTAGTCGTGCATTAATTAATTTCCTTACCGGATGAAACATATCAGTTTTAAATAAGTCAATTTTGTAACTTGTTCTAACAAGCACCAGTATTTCTGATCATACATTCAGCAAAGCTTCCAATGCAGCACGTTTATAAATATGTATACTATGTGTCGGAATGCCAACTGCCAATAACAGTTTCGGGATACATCGCAATATTCCGCTCCATTGCAGGTTTCATGTTCGCCGTACCCTGGGGCTATTTCGCAGATACAAGCGGTCGAAGAAAGGCCTTGCTCATATCTGCATCTTTCGGATACATCTTCGCAACTCTCTGCAGTCTTTCCACGAGTTTCACTGCAATGTTAATATTGAAATTTTTGAGCAGCTCCTTGTGAGTATCTGTTGGGAATTTTGATGTGTTTTATTTGGAAAGAAAATATTAATTAATTTTAGATGGTCGATGATTTATTTTAGCAATTTTGAGTAGATACATCAATGAATAGTAAATATTTTAAAGAAAAACCTCTGTACTATTATAATTTATTAGGTACATATGAACTATATCAGCTCAAGCGCATCCTATTACTTTCTTCAATAAAAAAGAATGACATAGTCCACCAGGCCTTTTGCGGATTGACAGACTTCAGACATAAGGATATCCTTAAATGTGCAACATTGCTCTTCAAGTTTTTGACGTTAAAGTACCTGATGATTAAATAAATAAATACACCCAACAGTCACTTACATAGTCCTGACCCCACACTAAGATACGAGTCTTGTGTCGTGGGTATCAGAAACTAGGAGAGACTTTCAGTCTCACAAACACCCAGACCCGAAACAAATATTTGTGGATCACACAAACATTTGTCTCGGTGCGGGGATCGAACCCGCGGCCGCTCGTTTCGCAAGCTGGTGTCTAGCCAACTGCGCCGCGGGGGCTGTCAAAAATTTTGAATACCTCGTTACGTTTTGCGGTAGGATGATGATCATGATATTCCAAGTAATATCAAATAGCATCTTATCACCTTTTTTCAGCTCAACAGCATCTCTCACTCTTACAGCGACATACATCGGAGAATGCACGCCACAGCACCTAAGGACGAAATTTATCTTCATTCAGAATGTTTACTGTCTGGCTGCAGACTTTGTTTGCTATGGTAAGGAGAATTATTTTTTAACGTATTTTTTCACTCAACTGGACTGTCCTGACCAGATGTGATATAGTCTAGACAGAAAGTCTATCGAAAAAAAAACTCTATACCAAATTCGATTTGGTACAAAAACCACGATCTCGACATAACATCCTTAATGATATCCATTAATGTTTATGTTTTTTTCTTCTTTTGTCTGTGATTTTATCTAACTAAAGCATAAGGCCGAAATAAAATTTAAGCAATAAATGTAATTAATCCCATTTCCTTTTGCTTAGAATGATTTTATAGTTCTGGTCATTAATAAATTAATAATTACTTACGTTGAAATTACTTTTACAGACTTCTATCTATTATTTAATCAGTTTCTTTATCGTACCATGATAGACATTCTAATTTAGTTCGATTTGGTAAATTATTTTAGGTCACGCAAGATGGTAGTCAGGAAATTTCATATTGGTAGGCTTGTGTGTTTTATTTGGTTAACTAAATATTAACCTCCTTTCGGCAAAAATATTGAGAGTTAATTTTATACTACAGTTTTTAATATATAAATTTATTGTAAGTTAGCTATCGTTAATTACAAATTTGAATTTTCACTTAACAACCGTGGGCGCAGACAAATTGGTATCGATAGTGATCGAAAACACACAATAAAAGAACATAAGATGATAAAAGAAATCTCATTTACTAAGCATTTAAATTTTAATGAAAAATAATACTACATTCACTTTGTTGCAGTATTGGCGTACATAGTCCTTCCAATGGAGTTTAGAATAGCAATACTGTCGCTATTAACATTCAGGCCATGGAGACTGCTGGTAATACTAATGGCATTACCACTCGGAATAGGAGCTTTCATGATGACTTTCCTACAGGAGAGTCCAAAGTTTCTGGCAAATATTGGAGATACTGAGAAAGCTGTGAAGGTTCTAGAAAGATTTTATAGAATAAATACAGGAAGCAATAATTATCCAGTAAGTAATTTTAAATAAGTTAAGTATACAGGGAAATTCCTAACTTTATCTTTTACCTTATAGATTAAAAGTAGTGACTACCAATTCGATTCATTTATAGGTTTTATTCTAACGTCAGTGAGTATTACTGGTTTATCACTTAAAAGATTTCTAGTAAAAAAACAGAGTCTGAGATTATAGGCACAAAATAGCAATGGGTTCCCTGCAAATCACCAAGGACTTATAGTTAAAAAAAAAGAGATAGATGAACGCAAATTTGATGACGTAGGAATAAATACTATACACTTAACCTACTAAACATAATATAAAGAGGACAACCATTAAATACGATCCCAAAATTGTAACTTACTTTTAGTTTTTTTCCTACAGATAAAATCAATTATTAGTTCGAAGACCGAAGACGATTCAAAATCATTCTGTGAGTCGATAGTGAAGCAAACTGTTCCAATATTCAAGCCTCCGTTGGTGTGGAGGACTCTTCAATTATTTTACATTCTCTCAATATGCTGTATGACGTAAGGCTTATTATTTTTAGTTCTAAACACCTACAGAATATGTTCTGTAGGTGAAGTTCAGAAAGCGGACTAATATCCTATGCTATATTTTAAAAGTTCTTTGTATAAATGTAATAAATTAAATTTGTTAAATTTGAGGCTATTCATGACATTGTACAAAAGTTCGATAAAATCTGAAAAATTGACATAATTTGTTTCAGGAACAATGTATTCTTTATATGGTTTCCCACTCTGTTTAACTCGTTCTACATTAGTAGATCTGACGTCAAGGAAAATTTTTGCCAGAAGATTGTCGCTAATATTTCAATGATTGGCCAAAATGAACTGGTATGTTTAGAGGAAGTCGTATTATTATTATTAATGCATCCATTTTTGGAATATTGCGTACTCTATTATAAAGAAAATCTCCATACTAGAGTGATACCACAATTAATTTTTGATTTGAATTTCACTTATCCAAAAGAATCAAATAAAATGAACTTAGACCTTCAATTTTTTCCTTCTCAACCATAGATGAAGTCCTTGCTGAGTAGCGAGGCATATGTTATATACATAATTAATAAGATGTTCTAACGTCTTTTTTGTCAGTAAGTATTAAAACCCCTTAAGAGCGTATAAACACCGCGCGGCTCGCCGAGTTTAGGTAAATGCGACGAGTATCGATACAGCGACGAGCGCGCGCGCCGGTTCATACTTATTACTCATAATATCAAATAAAATGAAATGAAATCATAATTATTGAATATGTATAGTGTCAAATACATTACTTAGATTAATTCCTTTTAAAGTTTAATTGATCACATGTTCGTAAAGCAGAGATAATAGCAAAAATATTTACGACGCAAATTTCGATGGCGTAGCGCAGAGCGATACGTCCTCTCCTTGGAAGGCCTTGCGGCGGTGTGATTTGCACTGGCTTGGGCCCGGCGTTTTATAGCACATTTTAAAATATTCATAAAAAAATAAAGAAATAAAATTTCTTCAAAACAAAAATTGTACGTTTTCAAGTACACGTTCTTTTATTAAGGAAAGTTGTTATTTTGTTAAATTGAGTATTGTACAGGGGTAAAAAAAATTCTACAGTCACAGTAATTTCCCAATATTTTGAATGCCTTATTTTTTTTTTTACTTGAATATGCAATCTAAATCTTAAAATGTTTTTAACTAACTATTTTCTTGGGGATATACACAATTCAATAAAATTTTATTTTGATTAAATATATTATGAATTAATTCGAATTTTGAGCGTCGAAAATGACTCTAAAAGTGAATTTATGACAATCTTAGCTCAGTTATCTTGTTATTTATTAAAATTTACGCAAAAATTTTAAAATGTTCTTAACTAACTTTTTAGATGACAATATTCCCTATAATAATTGGTAAGTAAGGTATTTGTACGATGGGTCTTTCATCAATATTAAGGGCTTCGAAAAGTACTGTTTTTGCCGAAATATGTATAAACCCTCTTAATACAACAGAATATTAGTAGGAACGCTGCTGTAGTGTGTTCATTTTAGTGATCTTATATTGGTGAAATATAAATAATCTAAAATACTATTTCGAAAAATATTGCTACAATCTTTTAAAATTTTGTATTTTTAGGAAACCTGCAACGACAATACTCCAATGAACACTATATTCAGCGGAATTTTCTTCACGCTCTTCTTCACTGTATTGAACCTGGTCATCATTCAGCTCTCGTCTTGGCGGAAGAGGCTCCTCATAGTCACTCTCATGATATCAGGAACTAGTGCTGCCATCATCAACTTGATTCAAGGAACCATCGCCAGTATCGTATTATTCACAATGATTCAGTTCACGGGAATCTGCATTGCTACTATCAGCTCGTATTTCGTCGACATGTACCCAACTTCATACAGGTAATTTATTTAACTGATTTTATAGAAAAGCTATAGAAAAGGTTTAGTTTGCCATAAAAAGGATTATTGTGAGAGGAAGCTCGTAACCATCAATGGGACGCACATTTTAATGCTGATGTAGATGCTGGTATAGATGCAAGTATTTTATAATTTTCCACCGAGAATTGAATTTAGTTTTAGTGGTAGATACTTGTATCTAACTTTGCAGCACTTTAAGTGGTCATGTCTGTACTCAAATACATCACGTTTCAGGTTCATTCGGTACCTGAACCTGTTAACGGTCAATTCTTTATTGTTTTGATGACTAAAGACGATAATCGTATCGATCAAAGTTTATTGATTTTCGCTTTTTTCTTTCTAAAGGTGCAAAAGGTGTGTCCGCAAGCAGATCACTCAAGCTAATGATTCTATTTGCTTTGTTATCAGAGGCTTGGCGTCGAGTTTTGGGATGATGGTGGCTAGATTTTCGTGTCTCGGTGGAGTCAACTTGATCGGCGCAGTCGTTGTAGACTACTGCGAAGTTACCTTCTATGCCTGGGCTTTGTTTACTTTTAGTGAGTTTTGTTTTATTTAATTAACCAAGTCATTTAATTTTCATTATCATCCACATTATACTTTTATAAAACTTTGAATCATTTTTTTAAGCGCTAAGCACTTAGCACTAGCTCAATCTCTGTATTTATACAGCAATAATTGTAACATGTCTGATCAATTTGCAAAAATAAAATTATGTAACTACCTACAGTGATGATATTTCAAAATAAGACGAGAAATACACCTAACAGTAACAAAAAAAAACTTGTCTGTTATATTGAGGGCATTGGAGAATATATGAGATTACTTATCTCAGAAACACCCACACTAGAAATCAATTCTTCATCACTTAACTTACTTTTGATGCGGGGATCGATCTCATGACATCTAGGTTTAAGCCTTATGCTATTATCTGTTAAATGTTTGTATTATTATTTATAACAACGTTATAAAGCATTCAGATCGAATTGTTTGTACAGGTGGAGTTTTGGTCGCCATGTTGTTACCATCGGATCAACAGGCAAGACAGACAAAAAGTTGAAATTAATAAAATATTTACTCATGAGTTCGTTTCAATTTTGTCATTGACATGCTTTGTTTGGTATCTTGTTGAAAGAAAAATATACTTATGTATACTTAATACGTCACTCTAAAGGTTGGTTTAAGTTATTTTTTAAAATACCATGCATATGTATGTACGTACATAACCTCACGCTTTTCTCCTGTTGAGGTAAGCAGATACTACACAGAACCAAACAGCCGACTTGACTTACTGGACAGCCCGACTTGGCAAGTCCACAATTGTTAGCCTACCGATCTAGAGGTTCGATACCTGGGTCGGACAATGTTGTGGAGTTTCTTTTTGAATACACAATTCTCAGTAGGAACACAGAGTCCAGTAAAAGAGCCCGCAAACAGCAAAATACATTGAAATTCAACTATGCCTACCACGTTAGAGGATACAACTAGTAGTGTATGTATCCCTGACTATTATAGACAGGAGAAATAGCAGAAGTGACTTCAGTACCCACTCGATTTCGGTGTAATGGCTGGAAAGTTTGGACGGCAATAAAGACGTGGCCAATGTTAGCTAACCGCGTGCACTCAAAACTTAACGAGCTCTCTTTATTATGTTTGCTACATATACACGTAACATATGTCGGTAATGGCGTGTTCGAAATTGTACTAGATGATCAGTACAAAATGAACTAGCTGAGTTTTCTGCTTAAAATGTTGTTTTTAGGCCTGTAATATATGAGTCCCAAAAACACTTTTAGAAATAGAAATCATAATCATCATCATGCGATATACGTCCCACAGCTGGGCACGAACCTTCTCTACCATTGGCAGGCCTTAGTCCACCACGCTGGCCTAGTGCGGGTTGGTAAAAGATATTCCTAAGAACTTTTTTTAGGTGTGGAGATTTCATCGCGATGTTTTCCTTCACCATTAAGTCATAATTCATTATGAATACACACATAACTACGAAAAGTCAAAAGGGTGTACCTGGAGATCGAACCTGCGACCCCCGAAATTCTCGACCGCCTAAGCCCTCAAGCCATCACTGCATCTTTAGAAATGTATAACATGACTGTTGATTTTGAGTAGTGAGGCCGTTGTTACCGCTCCATATGTGACGTCATTCAATAAGGGGAGCATGTGGCGGCTGACGTCACGCCGTCCCGCGGGATCATCGCCTCGCATGAATTATGGACGATCCCTTTGTGCATGATTGTACTCCGCGCGCCGTTTAGGAGCTAGGTTGAAGGTTCAATTCCATTTATTGGTCTAGGATTTAAAAACTTTTGTGGAACATGATATCATTATCAGCTCATTTACCTCATTTATCAGTTCCATTACTTCAACCATTGTAACGTTATAAAATAACATGACTTGAAGTATTTTTCATGGATACTATTTATGTACCTACCTATATCGTCATCAACCCATATACGCCCACTGCTGAGCACGGATCTCCTCTACCATTGAGAGGGTTTAGGCCATAGTCCACCACGGTGGCCTAGTGCGGGTTGGCGGACTACACACCTAAGAAATTCCTAATAACTCTTAGGTGTGCAGGTTTTATCACGATGTTTTTCCTTCACCGTTAAAGCAAGTGATAATTCAATGTGAATAGACACATAACTTTGAAAAGTCAGAGGTGTGTGCCTGGGGTTTGAACCCGCGACCGCCGAGATTCTCGACCGCGCGCCCATACCTCGAGGCCATCACTGCTTCGATCACTGTATATAACCCATAAATTTGTTTAGAAGTTGTACAAAAACGGTTAATTTTATTTTCACATACATACATACATACATAAACTCACGCCTGTCTCCCGTTAGGGTAGGCAGAGACTATAGAGCGCCAAATGCCACGGTCCAAACACACCTCTTTCGCTTCCTCCACTGACATTATCCTCTTCATGCATGCACGTCGGTTTCGAGGACTCTTTATATTACCCTTTCTGAATAAATTACCTATGTGGTCTTTATAGGTGCACCTGGGCCGTCCTCGACCGACTTCACCACTCATTCCCGCGCAGTAAATCTCTTTCGTAACTCTGGAACCATTCATCCTTTCAATGTGGCCAAACCATTTAAGCATCCCCTTTTCAATTTTGGTCACTACGTCGACTTTCAATCCACATTTTTCCCTTATCACACTATTCCTCACTCTATCTACCAATTTCACTCCACACATGCTTCTTAGCGCTCTCATCTCAACTGCATTAATTTTACTTTCGTGCTTCTTCTGCCATACCCAAGACTCACTTCCATACATTAGTGTTGGCACCAGGACTCCTTGGTGTATCGCTAATTTAGCGCGGTCCGATATGTTTTTGCTTGCCGCGATGGAGTACAAGGCACCATTAACACTGTTGCCCAACTTTACCCTTCTTTCAATATCTCCTTCACACTTACCATCCCTTGTAATCACAGAACCCAGATATACAAATTCATCCACTTGCTCCAGTTTTTCATCCCCTATCATTATGCTGCATTCGGTTCTGGGTTCACTCCTTTCTAAAATCATTACTTTCGTTTTTCCTACATTCACTTTCATACCTTTCCTTGTAAATGCCGCATTCATAATATTCACCATTTGTTGTAACTCATACTCCGATGAAGCAAGAAGGACTTGATCATCAGCGTATAAGAGACATTTAAACAGTGACTCATTCATCCTAAGACCATAATTCGCTTCTTTCAAGTCAGTCAGACAACTATCCATGAAGAGGTTAAACAACCACGGTGACGCCACACAGCCCTGTCTGACACCACGTTTGATGTCAAACCAGCTCGTGCAGGCACCATTTAGTCTAACATAGGCACTTGATTCCGTATAAAACGACCTCAATGCCCGTATCAGACTGTCGTTCACCCCATACATAGACAGTATTGACCACAGTTCATCCCTCACCACACGATCATAAGCCTTTTCTAAGTCGATAAAGGCGCAGAAGACCTTCTGATGTTTTGCTAAGGCCTTCTCTGCTATGCACCGTAAAGAAAAGACTTGATCCACGCATCCTCTTCCCTTTCGGAAACCACCTTGCACATCCCAAATCTTATCTTCTGTCATCCGAATAACTCTTTCAATCAAAATTCTCGCATACAATTTTCCTACCACGCTAAGGAGGCTGATACCACGATAGTTCTTGCACTGCTGCGGTGATCCCTTCCCTTTAAATATTGGTACGATAACAGCCTTGCACCAATCACTTGGCACTTGGCCATACCGCCAACATTTATCGAAGAGAAGACACAGCAGTCTGACTATAGTATCACCACCTCCCTTCAGCATTTCTGCCGATATCTTATCCAATCCCGCTGCCTTTCCAGCTTTCGCGCACTTGATCACACTTTTTATCTCACTCATCCATGTATCCATACTAATATCACTTTCACTTTCATCATTCATGTTCATTCTTTCATCGATCGTGTACTCGTTCGCGACACATGCAATTTCCTCCCCATCCTTAAATAAACTTTCGAAATACTTCTTCCATTCATTCAATATTTCCTTCTGATCTCTTATCACCTTACCATTCTCATCTCTTATAACTTCCACAACCGATTCTCCTGCTTTACCTCGAACTTTTCGGACCATGTTCCAAAATAGCTTTACATTCGACCGAAAGTTAGCAGAGAATCTTCTATCATACTTCTCCTTGCATACATTTTTCTTTCTTTCCACAACTTCTTTCACAATCTTCTTGCAGGAATAATACTTATTTTTAGCCATGCGTTCAGTATCATCCATACAACCTCGCATTCTACTTTTAGCCTTTGCAGCTAATAAGTCCACCCATGCTTTACGTTTTTCATCTACCACACGTTTCACTTCCTCATCCCACCATTCATTTCTTGGGTTCTTAGCATTCTTCTTTCTATTAACCCCGCATACCTGTTCGGCACATTCAATAATACCATTCTTAAACTCCTTCCATACTTCCTCTATCTCTCCTGGCTGACTTTCTAACAGGTCTCGGAACCTATTACGCAGCTTATTTGTGTATTGGACTCGAACATCCTCATCTTCCAGCCTCTCTACTTTTATTCTATCTAAACCTTTCGTATTTGGGTTTTTATAATGTCGCCACTTTTTCAGCAACCCTGTTAGTCTCATAACTACAAGGTGGTGATCAGTGCCGACATTAATCCCACGGTACACTCTCGTATCCACTACATTCTTTCTAAGCCTTTCATCTACAATTATAAAATCTATTACGCTTTTATCTGATTGTCTTTGCCACGTGTACATATGAATTTTTTTATGGGCAAATATTGTGTTAGTGACAATCAGACTCCTCTCCAGACATACCTCTAGCAATTTCACTCCATTGTCATTTATTCTATCATCTCCATGCCTTCCTAAAATCTTCTCATATCCATCCCGACGTACACCCACCCAGCTATTAAAGTCTCCAAGCATTATAATTCTTTCATTCTGTTTACAATTACTTAATAGATCTCTCACACTATCCCAAAACTCCTCCCTGACTTTCAGTGGCTTGGACATATCGGGAGCGTAAACGCATACCATAAAAATGCGAATCAAGCCCACTTTTAGTCGGACCCATAGGAGTCTTGGACTAACCGCTTCATAGCCAACCAAACATTCATTCATCTTTTCATTTAGCAATATACCCACACCTTGACTTCCTCTTTCATGATCCGCAACACCTGACCAATAAGCTGCGTATTGACCATAAGTTGTTTGAGTACAACCTTTCTTCTTAGTTTCAGTCAGCCCCAAAACATGCAATCTTCTCGTATCCATCATCTCACAAATTTCATTCATTTTTTCATCTACTGCTCCACACACATTCAAAGTAGCATATGAGCACTCCATAGCCCGCTTTTTGCCTTTAGGGGAGACAACACGTGACGGGTGGCAAGTCGCGTCGCCGTTGGGAATTTTGCCCTCCCCAGAAACGAAAGGGCTGCCTGGCATAAGCTCAGGGAGGGATTCTCCGGCAACACCGGTACCCTCCTGGGGTAATATCGTTAGAAATTCCCTCATCGTTTCATTTTGTTTTAATATGGGGGATAGAAGGAAATGGATAATAGGAAGGGAAGCAGGGCCATCAGAAGGGATATGCTGGGAATTGGGGAAGGAATACCAGGTAAATACAGGATACTGCGGATATGGATAGGACAGTGGACGAACCCGCAGCAGCTCAGGAAGCCGGGGTCGCACACCCGATGCCCTTAGACTACAATCGGACAGATCGATAGCTGAGCAAGTTGCCTCCCGATTGCCTCCACACGCTGCTTGCCCTGCTTAGTCACGCTCCTTTCCCCCGCTGCGCTGATTAGGATGGAGGAGACGCATAGGAGGTACTCCTTCAATGTAGTGGAGCTGGTGATGAAGTCAGCCCGTGCCTTCTCGGGGAGCTGCTCGTTCAAATCGGTGATGGTGGTGGTTTTCGGACTCTTTTTCTCCTTATTTGTCTGTTTCTTGGAGATGTTGGGAGCGGGAGCGGGTTCGTCAGCTGCGCTGGACGAAGGGACACCCTGGGAGTCCTGTTCCATATTCAGAAACTAAGTTCTGGCGATGGCTCAGGAGTAGGGCAGGTGTTCGGCCTCTTCCCAAGGTGCGGGGGGAACGGAACTGGTGTCGATGGACAGAGGGGAGTGCGCAAATTTGATTGCCGGAAACAACTGCCCCGAACTCCCAAACTCCTAGGAGTTGGGCACCGGTTTCACTGCTTCCGGTGATCCGATCAGTTCCGGAGACCCCTGCAGAGAAAGCCCGGACCAGGCAGAGGCTGTTCCAAAACTCAGCTCCCCGATCCCCCGGAACCGCTTGGAGTACCGGCGATTTTTCACTTTTTCACAAAAGTGATGATATCTCCGGTATCCTAGGGCTCCCAGGGGCGGGACCTTTTTGGCAGGTCAGGAGAGGAGCCGAGCCTTGCTATAGGGGGGAAGAAACGAGAGGGGGAGGTGGGAGAAAAAAGTCGATTTTTAACCCCCTCTCGATGTGTTACAAAAATAATATAAATAAATATATAAAATATCTAAGTATGGGGGAGTGTGAGTGGGAGGAGAGGTAAGCAGAGGGCTTTTAAATTGTAAAAATATAATAAATATATACGGAGATATAACCGAAAAACACTTTTAATAAAAAAAGTTTTTTCCGGTTTTTGTTGAATATCTCGGAGACCAGAAGGGTCAGGGAGATGGAACTTCAGGGGAGGGTTGCTGAGGGCCTGAGGAACAAGATTCGAAAAAGAGGGGGTCGAAAAGGGGGAAAAAAAAATACAATGAAATTTTGACCCCACTCAATCTGCTGCCAGGGGCGGGTTTCATTTTCATAAACCTTTTATAGAAGATACATGCATACATAAATAACACCACACAAATATTCCTCGAATGGGGAGGCTGAGGTGCTTTCTGCACCACATTTTCAATATGTATCAGTCCCACTTAATAGCGGGTGAACTTATTGCCGTTATTCGCGCACATTTCCAGACACCGTACTGATACTGAAAATTTCCTCTAAAAAAATTATAAACCTTTGCCCGACCCTAGAATCGAACACAAGGCCTCTAGATCACTGTCCATTATTACCCTGCGGTACCACGAGGTAGTGTTCTACACAGTTACTCTCACAAAACTATTCTAGAAGAGAGCCACGATAATGAGCTCCTAGACAACAATTTCACGTACACCCCGCGCTCCCCTCGGACCGCAGTGGCCGTTCTGTTAAATTATTCAATTTTACACAATATCATGGCATCGTCTAGCGGTATTTACATTGGAATATTTAATATTCTTTCGTACAAAGGAACCGTCACTACTTACGTAGTACTTGGAACTTAAATGTTTTTGTAAAGCGAAAGTGGAACTGAAAGAACATGGTTACTTTAACAGGGTAGAGAAGAATTTTTTTACCCATTATTTTAATGCTAGTGATTATAATAGATAGACGTGTTGGATACCAGCTTGCGAAACGAGAGGTCGCAGGTTCGATCCGCGCACCGAGATAAATGTGTGAGTGATCCACAAATATTTGTTTCATGTCTTGGTTTATACCAACGACAAAAGACTTGTTTCCTAGTGTGGATCAGAACTATGTATGGGACTGTTGGATATATACTTAGTTATTTATTTAATGGATATAAAACTTTTTATCGTAAGTATAAGGGATTTTTCGGTCTCCGCTTAGACATGAAAAAAATAATTGTAGTTCATTTATTTTGGTTGCTCCATGGTTTTGCGGTACGAATTTGTGCCGTGCGATTTAGAGGTCCTGGGTTTGATTCTTGGGTCGGAAAGTGTATGATTAGGTTCTTCGATCAAGACATTCTTCGTAGTAGCATGAAGAAATGCGCAATGTACATCTGCCTAACCTCCGGAGAATACAGGCGTGAGGTTGTAACCATTATTAAAGTAGCCTATAAAAGTGATTATAATTAACATAAAAACCTTTCGTCGTTGGAATTAAAGATTTTTCAGTCCCACAAAGACCCAGACATGAAACAAATATTTGTGGTTCACATACCTAGACATATGTATGGGGACGACCTTCTACCTTTAGTTTCAACGTTCTACGCAACAGGCACTTTTTACACAGACAGAGTAGAATTTCTGGAAGTTTTTGTTGATTCTACCAACCTGCTATATTAGACGTATCATCATCATCATTCTCAGCCAAGTCTGGTCCACTGCTGGACATAAGCCGCCCCCAATGACTTCCACCGAGAACGGTCGGGAGCCGCCTGCAGCCAGCGACGTCCCGGGACCTAGACGTATAGATTGAAATATTTCGACGCCTTAGCCACGAGACAGCGTGTTGTGAAAACGGCTTTAGAAATGCCATATGGTCGGTAAACAAGTTTAATTGAATTTCTCGTCTCATACAAGCGATCTGGACAAAAATTCTGCGAGGCCATGCGTACAGGTACTCTGGGGAGGAGGTCTGTTCACAGCTAAAGATATAACTTAAAATAAAGATACAAGGGTTCTCGAGGCTGATTTCAATGGAGCCCTTTGGAAGTCTTTAGGGGTACTATGTCCAGAAATTAACGTATTTTGGCTGATGATAATTATATGGCTTCCAAATTATGATATAAAAAGATGGGCTTTGGAGTTTAGTATTACTTTTTCTAAAATAAAACTTATCCTGTGCTGTACCTACTCAAGATTATAATCTCCCATGAGATAAAATGAAAAACAATATAAACTTTGAAATTCAATAAGAGAGAATAAGAGAATAATAATATTTATTTATTCCAAAATGCTGTGTTACAATAAGTAAAAGTAATTCTTAAAATCTATGCCATATCTATTAATTAATGTATACAAGTTTTCTAAGACATCTCACACTAGGCAGAGCTTGTCAAGAGGTATTTGTATGATTTGTTTCCTTCTTTGTATTGTGTCTTTTTTGCTAAAAGTTTGAAGAAATATTTTTACTGACATGTTAGATTTTGTTGAGTAATGAGAGATGGGTATCCAACTGACAATAGTACAGCCATGTTGCCGATCTAGAATAAAAAACAATGCCACGTGAATATTAACAATAGGTGTATTTAAATAGGCCATACTATTGTTCAGTAAAAAAGAGTTTTTGTATAACGAAATGGTTCCATATAAATATGTACCTATTGATGAAAAAAAAACTGAGGTTAAATCCCCAATTTTATTATTGTTGCATTCAGGAGTAGACAAGGATAAGCTGACAAGCTACGCTTAAACCATAATTAGCCCATATACGTCCCACTGTTGGACACCGGCCTCCTCTACTATTGAGAGCGTTAAGGCCGCTACGCTTACGTAAACTGTGAACGCACTTGCAATAAACCTGATGATCTTTATGTGGGGCCAGTGTTGCGTGCGGGTTCCGTCATATAAACGTACCCGTGTGAACTGACCTACGCCGCGACACCTATTGTGTTTGCACTGTATACAAAGCCAATTAGTTAGGGAAACGGGGTCTGAGTATTCTGGTTGGTGTTTTATTTATAGCGTCTTTAGAAAATTAATGGGACCAAAGCATTATGTGTAAAGAGCTTTCGTGCAATCGATGTTAATTTTCCCTTTCAGAATTTTTGTATAAAAATGTATTCATTTCTTGGTGGTTACTGCCTTGTGGTGAGCTATACAAGTATTTGCCGTTCAATCTTGAGGTCCTGGATTGGTTCCCGGGTCGGGGAAGATGCTATTATATTTTTGGTGGGAAATACAAAAAATGGTAACAGGCTTCGACTTTTTACGTGAGACGCCTGTTGAACCCGCGACCACCGAGATTCTCGACCACCTAAACCTCGAAGCCAGAACGACTTTGCATTATTATTCGATCCATACCACAGTAATATCTACGTGCGAAGGTAAATAACCAGCAAACGAATACCATAAAACATCAGGCCAACCTTTTCGATAAATAATTTTCCCATTTCGTAGAGATTTTACCGAACTGTAAATATTTCTGCAAATGGAAAATTCAGTAGCTGAATATTCGTAAATAAATATTGAAATTTATTCGCAGCTATCGGTATTTTTGTCAGTGTGTCAAAAGAAACAGAATATATTGAAAGGCCCGTTGCGCAAGTTGGCTTGACACCAGGTTGTGAAACGAGAGGCCGCGGGTTCAATTTCCACACGATGATTTTTTTTTGTAAATTCCACTAATATTTGTATCACGTCTGGGTGTTTATAAGATCGAAGAAGTCTCTTGTAGTATAATATGATACCCACGACACAGGACTTCTATCCTAGTGTGGGGTCAACGAAATGTTAGCTCAATAATGCCTCTGGCTACCCCTTCTGGGAATATAGCCGCGAGGTTATATATATGCATTTCTCGCTACGTAAACTCATCATCAGCCCATGAACATCCCACTGCTGGACACAGGCTTCCTCATCCATTAAGAGGGTTTAGGCCTTAGTCCACCACGCTGGCCTAATTCGGGTTGGCTACTTAAACTATTTACATCATATTTCTCTTTAGTTGGTCCCAACCAATCTAAAAAAAAAAACAATTTAAAAAACAGTTAAAAAAGTTCTATTAAAGCGCAACCATTCAGCACTCAACTGATTTCAAAGTATTAACCCTTCGTAGCCCAAGATCATAAAAAATTATAATACTTTGATATATGATAGGCTTGAACAAATAAAAAAACACGTTTTTCGTGGAAATTCAAAAATATTTTTTATTCCGTATGTATTGGATCTTTTAGGGTTTGTAACATTACTGTCACATTGGGTTAAAATGGATGAAAATGTTTTAACGTAGTATGGAAGGATCTAACAGATTTATTTTGTTTTTTGTAACAACTACTATTCCGAACTTTTTAAAAATTGTTTGTGCTACATCAGGACATCGAAGAAACTTGGGCCAAATGATTTTCCAACCTAATTCGGTCAGTAGCCAATTTGATACTGCCCTACCGTCAATGGGGGGACATGTTGCGCCGGACTCTTGTGATTTTGGCTTGTATTTCATTTTCAATTAATCATCGCTGTTGGACATTAGGATTCAAGGATAGCTTACATAAAGTCTCCAATTTCAAGTTGAAAATCTGCTGAAGACATTTGTTTGTCATTGCATAGTTTAGTCTGCGTTACTCTCACATACATCAGCCAAGAACTGGCCATGGTTAGGTCTAATAATTGGTAAAACATCCAAACCTGGCATCTTTTAATTCGTGTCATAATACTATAAGTTCCCATAATCCTGTTTATAAAATCTACACCTCCAATATACCCATTACATTCTTCGACGATATGAGACCAATCAATGTTGATGTACTTCTATTGGCCTTATCGTAACGACTTGGACCTTCGACCACTCACCAGCAAAAGTTGAGAGAAGCGTGACAAGTTTGTTGTCTTTTCATATATATTTTGACACATCAATTGCGTCCATATTTGCTACGTAATCAACAGAAAATCTACATTACTTTTTATTACATCCTCGTCAGGGGGTAGTTTGGAATCTGGAACGAGATTATTCCGTACGGTCCCAGGACTCCCCAAGTCCAAGATATATCCACTTCTGCTAAGTACTCCAGTAAAGTTTCAAGCCACGGAAGTAAAGTAATTATCCAAATATCGTTGTTATTTCTGATGTCTGGGGTATGCCCGAGTCATTTTAAATACGACGTTTCAAGATGCTCCTTTTTTATTCTACCAGGAGCAAAACTGTTTCAGTTCCTGTTTAAGGTTCAATATTATAGACGAAACTTGAAACTACGCTCAGTACATAAAACTTTCAACGCAAATTGTGTTTTTTTTTTGGCATATATCTATTCAAATTGTCTCTTCTCTTAGTGGAGCAAATCTATTCATCTACACAAAGGTATACCTCGAATAGAACTCCACTAGAAGTTCTATTTAAGGCTTATATTATAGATCTAATTTTTGTGTAAATACTACCCCTATCTTAAAAAATAGGAGAAAAAATTCATCAATATATGGATATACATTAGTTGTATTTTTTATGACATTGTCACTCAATGTGACAGAAATGTAACAAACCTAAAAAGTAACTTTTTACATATAAAAAATCAAAAGTATGAATTGGTAACGATATATAAACCAAATTATTTACTTACCTACGGGTATCAACGAAAATTATACAATTTTATATACTTTTAGTATTTTTTTATAAATTTTAAACTTTTGGCAAGTTCAAACATGGCATTTTCATCAAAACACGAAATTCAAAGCCAAAAAGGGAGCAAGTTACGCTACCTATGATTTATATTTGATGCTAAAATGTTCGGTGTGTTATTTAAGAATATATTGATATTGATTTGACAAATCTTAAATGTTTAGTTTAAATTTTATAGAGACTTTTTGGGTTTGTTACAGAAATGTCACCAGGGGCTATAAAGGGTTAACTGTAGTTAATATCTCTTTGTGGCGGTCATCTGTGATTGCAAGCTAATTGTTTCTTTACGGGATTAAATGCTAGCATATAAATAAAGATTGTCTTTTAATTCAATTATTCGGTCGTACGATTTCTGTGATAATTAATTAAGACTTATAACATCAGCAACTTTTAGAGGTACAGCAATTTAAGGAATTAATTTCTAAAATGAATATGTAGTTATTAATTGCCTAGATGGGTCGGTGTTTAAAATAATAAATGGATTTAGAAATATTGATGAAAGTTAGATAGAGGTCCATACCTTCAATGCATCACTTTAAGCATAGATTGGCCGAAGGTAAAGGTTTATCTCTGTACCCACATTTCACTAAGTATGTTTCTAGTACTTGTAATAGAGGAGAACTTATTGCCATTTTTGATAACTTTTCCAGTGTCCGTATACAAAGGAAAACCCAATATTACTTTTCCCAATTCGAAAATATTTCCCCGCAGTATAACTCAATTTTAGGGCACATACTTGTAACGCTAACCTAGTAGGGATTTTTAGGTTTAAAATATTTTATTACTAATTTTTTAGTCAAACATTTCACACATGACGAAATATTATAGTCAACACAAATTGAAACCCACACGAGCGGAATCGCACTTCAAAATATTATTTACCATTTTTATGCAAATAATTTTTGTAAAACGAAGTTTTAGGTATCATGATGGGTATAATTTTTAATTTTGACAACCGTAGGTCCGATTTCATATTCTGCAAATAAAATTCACGTATTTTACAAAATGTTCGATAATCTCTTCAGCGGATACTTGTGTGTTGAATGTATTGTAAAGTACCTATATACAATTAGCTGTAGTTTTATTTATTCCATCATTTGACTACGATATTTTATCATTAGCAGTGATGGCCTCGAGGTTTGGGCGCGCGGAGAATCTCGGCGGTCGCGGGTTCGAACCCAAGGCACACACCTCTGACTTTTCGAAGTTACGTGTGTATTCACATTGAATTATCACTTGCTTTAACGGTGAAGGAAAACATAGTGATGAAACCTACACACCTAAGAGTTCTTAGGAATTTGTTAGGTGTGTAGTTCGCCAACCCGCACTAGGCCAGCGTGGTGGACTATGGCCTAAACCTTCTCAATGGTAGAGGAGACCCGTGCTCAGCAGTTGGCGTATATGGGTTGATGAAGAAGAAGATTTTATCATTAAGTATCTAATTTGTATAGTCCGCTTTTTTCAGCATATTCACATTGAGGACTTAACAATTTTTCTATTGTTCAAAAAGAGCATAATTTTCCCTTTACTAATTAAGAAGCAAAATTCAGGACAACTTTTCACACTTTTCCTTTATTTCAAAAGATAGATTATCTCTCCAACTATCCATACATCCTTTCCAATGCTGAAGAAAATGCAATTAAGAGTCACGTTTCGCTGAAAATCGTCCGCTTTGAGTGAATACCTTTTGTGACAAAGGGGTCCTTGGGTGGCTCGACTATTGTCGACCGCGGATGGGGTCAATGGGCTCAACTCACGGGAAACGAAGCACGAAATTATGAATCGGGATATTTGTGGACTTGGTGTGAAAAGTTGCATTCATTGTTGTGATAGTAAATGTATTTGGACATTGTTATGAATGGTTAGGTCTACTACTGGGGTTTTCGGCTTCTATGGAAGTACTGGTACTGCTATGTACCTATTTGGGGAAATAACATACATACTTACATAACTTCACGCCTGTATTCCCTGAAGGAGTAGGCAGAGAAGTATTTCTGCACCCATATTACGCCAGGTATGTGTCAATCCCACGTAATAAGGGACAAGCATAATGTCGTCTTTTCAGGCGCATTTACAGACTCCGTGCTGCTACTGAGATTTCGTAATGGAAACACCCAATAACACTTTGTCCAACCCGTGAATTGAACCTAGGACCTCTAGATCGCAGGTCACGTGCTTTTACCGCGAGACCACGAGGCAGTAAAATATTATATCACTAATTATGATTTATATATATATAATACTTAATTATGTACAAATAAACTCAACGCCCCGTCTAGTATAATTAAACAAAGGTAAATTATACTTAGTGTACTGTACAAAAACTTGCGTCACATCCCGCGAGGCCAGAACTAACACGGCCCCTGTTCCTAATGTATTACCCTGTGGAATAATAAACACATGGATTTGCTGCTTTTGGTACTTATTTGCCCGTCTATTTAATTTTGCATGATTTTATTTCGCTCATTATTCCAATGGTTATAGGACTATTGAGAATGCTGGTGCTACTGTAGGTTTGCTGTCTTATTTTAAACGTTAGAATCGACATGAGAAAAAAAATGCAGTATATTTACGGATAAAATATTATTATGGGGCAAGTTTTTAGTCATCCGGAAACAAGGTAGAGTTGATTTTTTTGTTAAAGGACTTTTTGGCGTATTAAGCTATGTGATTAAATTGTTAGGTAAATATTACAACTAGTTTAAAAAAACTTATCTAATCGACCCCATGACAACATTTCACAACATACCAAGGACTAAGAAATTAACATAAAAACCATCTATTTCTGAAACACAATATCTGAACCCGGACTAAGAATCGAACCCGTGACCTCTACGTCACACAATTTACTTGCAGGAGCGACGAGACAACTCTTTGATTTCAAACGAAAAATCTCAATAATACACAATAATATTTTTACCTTCCAAATGCGATAGGCTTCATTAGCTCTAAGAATTCTTAGTATCACATAATGGATGTCACTTTAAGGTTGAGGTCACTTTGATCGCAAATGTATTGTGATGCGTTATTCGATATTCATAAGTATCACTTGAGGATACTTGAATGACAAATGAGTAAACGATACTAAGTATCGAAGGGCCGGAGTGGGGTAAATGTGCGTGACACAAAAAAAATTGTATCGTTTCCATTTGCACATGGATATGGAAGTATAGTATAAAATAAACCTATATTTTACCTATGTTCTGTTTGTTTGTTTTTAGTGTTTGGAATATTTCTTAGGAATTGTTTAACCCTAAGACTTAACACGTCTCAGTTGTAGAGAAGACCCGAGCCTAGCATATGGAAGTATAAAGTATGATGATTATTGTTGCAGTTTATGAATAACATTTTCAGGTTCTACACTGTACCTGAGAAATATTTCCCAAAAGGGATATTGAATCTCAAACCTCTGGCACTGTCACTAGTAATTAGTGTAATACTTTCTTTTGATAAACTCTATATATTACACAGAAATTTATTGTTAAATCAAGAAACTTTCTCCAACACATTTTATTTAAAAATGATCCCATGGGACCCACAAGTCATCCCTGAGTACTTCCCTCGCCCATCAATTATTCTATGCGTTCTTGTCACTCAGGGAGAGCCGAAAACTGCGATTATCGAAGATACCGATGAGCTGACAGCTCCGTCTAATTGGTTTACATTTGCATGTTAAACAGATTGGATTTAATCACTCTTGTACACTCAAATGTATTTATTTATTTCAATATTAATCTGCAGCACAAATTTTAACACATTTCATTCAAGAACTAGCTAACTAGAAAATTTGCCGGGATAATGATGATGAATAATGGTACAAATGTGCTATGTGGTCTCATCATTCTCCTGCCCAGCTCCCAATTTTTATTTGGGGTCGGCGCAGCATGTTTTCTCCTTCCACACATCCCTATCAGCCGTCATGTCTTCAGTCACGCCTTTCTCTTTCATATCTCCTCTCACGCACTCCACCCATGTTTTCTTTAGCCTTTCTTGGCTTGTCCATCCTTCAACTTTCATGCTCATTACTTTTTGGTATTCACATGCTCATAAGACTGATAAGACTGGCCCAGGACAGAGACGAATGGCATGCCAAAAGAGAGGCCTATGCCCAGCAGTGGGATGAAGGAGGGCTGTGAATGATGATGATGACTTTTTGGTAATGTGCTATGTATCTATAGACCCCTAATTCGATGTGTGGGTTAAAACAGTTCCATTGGAGTATTACATAGTAAAAATCTTGCTAAGAAGTGTAGATACACTTGTGATTAGATTACCACATCCGAAAATGTGCTTAAAACATCCTCATTATCAGTATCGTACGTCCCACTGCTAGGCACGTTAGGCCTTAGCCACCACGCTATCCTAGTGCGGGATAGCGGACTAAACATCTAAAATATTCCGAAGAAGGTTTTTAGGTGTGCAGGTTTCCTCACAATGAGTCCCATTACCGTTAAAATAAATCTTCGCCACAGACGTTGTGTATATTCCATAATTCATTTGACAATTATGTCGCAAGCAACAATTGAACACCTTGACGTTTCCTAACCTCCGGTATTCAACCGCAATCTGCCAATTAACAGAAATGGCATGCCTACCGCAGCCCAGGAATAGCATTTGAAAGCTTAATAGAATTATGTTCCTAATTAGCAGGACGAGAGGGAATAATTTCATTATTGCCTCGACTGATTGTGTTACGGGATCCTTACGGTAGCTGGAATTAGATAACTAGCTTAATATATACATACTTATGTACATATATACTATATACAAAATATTCTTTATTCGTTATGGGTTTGAAGTTAATACTGAACGCCTAGTTCGAATAAGTATCCCAAAATAGAGAATGATGTCCAAAAACAATTGAAAATATTCGTATATCATCTTCATCAACCCATATACAACTGAGAGGGTTTAAGACCTTGGTCCACCACGCTGGCCTAGTACGGATTGACATATGGGGTGCGTAAAATCTGTATTAAATATGTCTTATTTCAGTTTTTGGTATAATCAAAAGTTTAACATTTTATAAAAATATTGTAACAAATGCGCCATGTCCTCAAGTTTTACCGTATGGTCGGATAACACCCCCCTAATTCGTTGTAATGTGGGTATTCACCCCCCTAATTCAAAGTGATTTTAACATTAACTTATGGCGATAGAAATCATTGTTAAGAAAACTGGGCTCCTTATTTTTTTACCTTTATTGAAAAAGATTTAACTAACCCTAGCCGAAGTGACCAACATTTTTCAGATAGAGAATAAAGAAACAAAAAAGTAAACAATGCGATATGGATTAAATCTTGGCGTGAATCAAAGCGACTTACTCTCAAAGTACTGTAAATCACTTTGAGAAATATGGTAGCGAAATACTATGTTTCATTGTCGGAAATATTAATAACACAAAGTAGGTTCTTGAAAAATATGTTTTTCTTACGAGTTCTGTACAACCTCATCGCCTTAAGTTTAATCCGCGCCTCGGAAAAATATATAACCAAGGAACATAAGAGAAAAGTCTTCAAGATTTTTTTTCTTTCATTCGATAAAACGAACTAATGTTGATGCGTATTTGTAAAATACCTTTTGATGTTACCGATAATGGGCATTGTAAAATATATTAAGCATTCCAAATGAGTTTAAATAAATTGCATAGTTTTTAATTCCACGACCGAGGTTTCGAATATTTTGCTGACATTTACTAATAGCAAAAAAGCAAATCTGTATACGAGTATAAGATTTATCCCAACGTTCTACTATACCTGTGATCATAATTGTGTTCCTCGAGGGGTCAATAAAAAAGTTCCTTGGAAATTCTCAACATAGAGACTGAAAATACGAGTATGTCTAAAAGGAACCAATGAGATACCCCTATAGAAACGTGTATAGGTATACGTAAGGAAGTGGTAATGTTTACGTGACTAAAAATGCAATAGAATTTTTGAGTATTATACAAACAGTATATTGCCAGTACGCGGCTCACACCAAAACACTGGAACTCGATATGGGGACCTCATATAAGATTTTGGCTTTCCGTGGTCGGAATGTTAACACGAAGGACCTTAGTTCCTTCGAAATTATTTATAAGGCCGAAGTTTGGGCTTAGGAAAAGTCGTTGCTTCACGACGCTCTGTTTGCTGTAGGAATAATAAACCACACGCGTGTTAGTGAAACAAAAGTTTTATACTGAGTTTTGAAGTCATTTTGTGGTAGTGAAGTAATAATTATAAGTGTAGAAAGTAGTAATGGGCTCTATGTCTAGAAGCGCGGTTGAGAGTTCATGGAAATTATTAGGTATGCAGCCAATCAAACCCACACTAGGCTAGCTTTATGAAGATTACCAATTTTAACATGGACTCGCGAAAACAACTGATTAAACAATAAAATTTAAATTCTTTACTTAGATTGTCGGATCCCAAAATAGGATACAAAAACGTTTCGAACGATCTGATAAATTTATGGTCATCATTTTTGTTAAAACTTGGTACAAAAATTACGGCAATCATTGTTAAGGTTTCAAAATACCTTCTTTCCAAATGAGTAACCTATTTACTATTATAACAGGTATGACTGGGTAGAATACTACAGTGAAATAGAGATTATCACCTCGTTAAATCCGAAATTTTGGCAATTTACCTAGTTCTGGCAAATTATCAAACTGTATAGTCTGCCAAACTATATAATCCTCTTTTTATGGTATTACCTACTTTAAACGTACCGTGAAGCGTAGCATTTTTATTTGCAGACACTTGATTTGTGGTTATATTGCCTCGACATCAATGAACATTATTATGAACATATTTTTACCGTCTATCTGGAACGATGATATTGACATATACACATACATAAACTCATGCCTGTACTTGTTTCTATGTATATATGTATATCTCCTGGTTTTGCCATTACGTGTGGACCGGACGATTTAGAAATCCCCCGTTTGATTTCGGAACTATAAAGTTTTATAGCCACATTAGGGAGTTTTCATTAACATAATGTCTAGGAAAGTAACAAAATTAGTTGAATAAAGTGCATTTCTATAAATCACTTATATATCTCAGGGAAATTCATATTCGTCATCATTCACTTGCCTTTCTTATTCTATTTGGAATCGGCACAGTTTTATCTTCCTAAATATCTCTATCAGCCGACATGTCTTCACTACTTTTTCTTTTTATGTTTTTTTCGCACTCCATCCATCTCTTCTCTGACCTTCCTCTGCTTCCTTTAACTTGGGGTATGCTGACGCGAAGAATATTTACGTATTTTACCATTTTCACTATTTTGGAATTCAAAAATATCCTTCTACTTTCCTATTCCGCTCTTAATCTCTTTATTGTCTCGGACGGAAAAAGCTATTACATTTCGCTTTTCACTCATTTAAATTTCTGATTCGGGATTTACTGCGATGAGAATACGTTTTCGGCTATATCCTGGAATTGAGTTTGCATCCCGGGGGACAGCATTCGATTTCGACATTCCGTCTCATTTAGCTTTTAATTGGATCCTGGATACAATTTTGACTCAGATTTGAGATTAATCTCTTTGGAGTTATCCGTTATTATTATCAGATTATGAATTGAGTGTTGTCTTTTAGTACAGTAATTTTTACAGTTGATATCACAGTATAGTCATTTTTGACGCTTTATCTACACTTATTTACCCAACTAAATCAGTCAAAAGCTTTAGATATCATAATTGTATTTCGTACGACTTTCGTTTACCGAACGAGGTACTATTAGACATTTCTCTTAAAATATATGAATATATGATGTGATATAATGATACCCCATTAGGTACCCCAATAAGAAAGTTCGACTCGGGAATCGAACCCACGACCTTTAGATCGCACGGCACATACTTAAAAAGAGAGAGCACCAATTATAATTATAACACATCAAAAACGGACATTAGAAATAAAGTGTGCATGTAAATCTATATCTTCTACAAATATTAATAAGGCAATTTATTTTTGCATTAATACTTGTGGATTTTAATTTTATTAAATACTGTCGACAGTCCATCGAATCGTGCGGGTGAAAACAACAAATTAAGTGTTTATTAAACCAATTAACGAATTGCTTTGTGATGGGTAGCTGGAATGCAAACAATTGGGTTCTGCCAAACGAGCTCTTTAAATATTTTACAGCCTGCGGTCTTGTGGAACACCATTCACTTGCCAATTGGACTTTCATAAATGATTTTAATATTGATCCCGTCAAATTGAGACTTTAATTCATCATAACGATAAAGAAAAACATCGTTATAAAACCTGCACAGCTAAAAGTTCTTAGATGTGTTTTCTGCTAATTCGTGCTAGGCCAGCGTGGTGGACCAAGGCCTAAACCCTCTCAATGGCAGAGGAGGCTAGTCTGCATTAGGACGTATATCGGCTGATAAAGATGATGATGATAAATGGGATAGTATAATAAAAATCAAGCTTTTAATTTTTATCAACCTTGCTTTTTACATGGCGAATTTCAAATCTTTAAGATATTTTTATAATCGGTAATAAAAAATCTAGATTCATTATATTGCTAAGATTATTATTAAGATGGTATCTCGACTTACGTAACCCTGCAGCATCCCTGAGAATTCAAGGTAAGAGTTAAGTAGAAGCTATTGTGACAACCCTGTTTAACATACAAATAGGGGTGTGAATAATTAAAGTTCTAGATACCAATCTTCGATCAGCAAAACACCAAAAATTTAATGAATCTATACTAATATTATAAAGCTGAAGAGTTTGTTTGTTTGTTTGTTTGTTTGTTTGTTTGTTTGAACGCTAGGATCTCAGGAACTACTGGTCCGATTTGGAAAATTCTTTCACTGTTAGATAGCACATTTATCGAGGAAGGCTATAGGCTATATAACATCACGCTACAACGAATAGGAGCGGAGCAGCAATAAAGAATGTTTCAAAATCGGGGACATTTATTCCTTTTTGTGAACTTCCGCTGCGTGCGCTGCGAAAACGGCTAAAGTTTCGCTAAAATAATGTTTGAGAGAAATATTCCTCTTTAAAAGTTCTAAAAAAAAGTCCGGGACAGCATATGTCTATTTTTTAAGGTTGGCTCACTATAACGTTTTTTATCCTAACCAAATTTATTTTAAAATAAAGTTTTATTTGTGAAAGTGTTTTTACAAACATGATATTAATCCTTATCCAAATAAATACGTTATTCATTACAAGTATTAATTACAAAATAAATTTGTCCTTTACATCATTTGATTTCAATGAGTATCTTAGAAGATATCGCAGTTTCAAAATAATGATCAAGCGCGCAATAATGATACTTAAGGCGTCGACCGGCGCGTTACGGTTTCACGTTGAAACAATTTGACCGATTTGTATGATTTTTGTATATTTAAGTAAATGGGGCTCTGCGGAGTAAAATACTACAACTTATTTTCTTTCTGAACCCAACCCTGTAGTCCACGCAGACGGAGTTGCGGGCAAAAGCTAGTATTAAAATATTTGCCGTCGATGACAGATTTATTGGTCTAATACTAAAATTTAATGTAGTCTATACCAACATTAAAGCAAAGTCTATATTTTATTATTTTTTAAATTAGAGAAGGAAGGTAAACAATATATAAACATGTTTTAACTAAAATTTGGTATATTTTTTAAATCATTCTCAATCATCATGATCAAATTACAAATTTATATTGCTGGAAACAGACTTATTCAAATACCGTCCGTCAACCCGCACTAGGCCAGCGTGGTTGGGGCCGCTAAGGCCTAAATCTTCTCAATGGTAAAGAAGGTCTGTGCCCAGCAGTAAGAGGCATGTCAGCGGATAATGATTATGAAAATTAAGAACTTCATTAAGTATCTAGTTTAAATTTAATATTAATTTAGTATACAATTTGCAAATTTAGTATTTAATATTAATTTAGAAGCAGTGATGGCCTCTAGGTTTGGGCGCGCGGTCGAGAATCTCGACGGTCGCGGGTTCGAACCCCAGGCACACACCTCTGACTTTTCGAAGTTATGTGTGTATTCACATTGAATACTCACTTGCTTTAACGGTGAAGGAAAACATCGTGATGAAACCTGCACACCTAAGAGTTCTTAGGAATTTCTTAGGTGTGTAGTCCGCCAACCCGCACTAGGCCAGCGTGGTGGACTATGGCCTAAACCCTCTCAATGGTAGAGGAGACCCGTGCTCAGCAGTGGGCGAATATGGGTTGATGAAGAAGATACAATTTGAAGGAAGTTTGAGGCCAATACTTCCACAAAAATGGCAAAATAATAGTCTTGTAACATGGTATTGTTATAAATTTCATTACCTGAACTATCATCAATCTTGTGGGTAATTTTGCGTCAGTCTTGCTCCGGTCGGCTCTTTATAAGCAATGACTTGCGTTATCAATGAACAAAGAAATATCGCTTCGGAATTAGTTTTGATGAATTATACAGGAATTCCTATTATAAAGACATTTAAATAAAATAGAATTAAAATTAGGACGTTTCGATAGTGTTTGGGTATATTGAATTGAAGTTCTTAAGTAGAGCGGATTCAAATAAGGTTGCTATCAAAACCAACAATGTTTAATTTATTTTCTAGGTGAAGCGACTGAGACTGACTTTAATGAGGGTAAGTCATTACCTGATGAAATTTTATAATAACAATAGTTTTAACACAATTTTGCCCAACTAATTTTAGCCGAGGTGCATTTCTGCGACCAGAAATTGCAATATTATTGATGTGCCGTGCCACATTTTATTTTTTAGTACTAGCCGTAACCCCGGTGTTGCAAAAATCTCCATTAATACAACCCAATAAGAAGCTCAAAACGGGAATTAAACCCGGGAACACAAGATAGATACCAAAGTTTACACACTAACGTGCCAGAATAAAATATTCCATCAAAAAGTTTCACCTCCCTTTATTTTATTGGCTTGTTTTAAGGTGTGCGTGACTGCATTGTCTATGCTTCTAACTTCTCAAAGTTAAAGTTACCTGCCTCGGCTGAAAACTGCGAAAACATTTAACAAGCGTCACTTGCCCCATTCTAAATTGTCACCGACGATGCTTGCAGTTTATCGCAATGGGAAAAGGGATAGATATATCGAGTTCCCTTCAAGTGCAAGAAGGATAGAAGATCGAAAACCATTTTCTAATTTTTGGATCAATTTGCGGTTATTTAAAGTGAAAAATGTCTTCTGGAAATGAAGACATTTTGGATCCTATCCTAGGGATTGACGAAGTGAAGTTCAACGAGGTACTAATTATATTATTGTCTCTATCTTATTTGATTTTTAGTCCAGTAATAGTAAAATATGATAGATAGCTTTGTTAAAAAAAATACTAAACTAAAAAGTACCCTTTAATATTTACTTTGTCAAAAAATCCTAAAAAACATTAAATACAATCCATCTATTTAGTACCAACTTCTTACAATGAGTTAGATCAGTTTTTCATTGCAGTCCTGGCACTATGGGTTATAAAATATAATTTATTGACTTCCTTAATAAGTAGACTATGTATTTTTATCGAATCGAACCAGTAGTTCCTGATATTGGCGCTTCAAAGCAAAGAAACCCTACATACAGCTTTAAATATTAGCATAGTATAGATTTAACCTCAAGTCTTGTTTTGTTACGATAAATAATATATGTTTTCTCCTTTTTAAGTCAACACTTCAAGTTCTTCTTTTAGGACCAATACTTCCTGAGATTAGCGGGTCCAAGAAAACTAACTTTGCAGTTATCCCTATATATTACTAGACTTAGCATCAAATCTTATTTCAATAAATATCTTTTCTCCTCCAAGTCAACAGTTTTCCCAACAACTTCCAACAGATCTGCGCTTGTGCGTGTTTCTCGCGCTGAAGGCTTCAGTTGAAATCCGCCGCGGTAGGGGGAGGGCGCGCGCCCGCCCGACAATACTTCGATAACTTGTTGTGTGGTGTTTGTTAGTTGTTGTTAATTGTTGGTTTCCATGAGGTATGTTGTATTTCAATAATAGTAGGCTTACAGCAAGTTTTGAGACATTTAAGTTTGTTTAATAGATATGTGATTGCGAATCTGAAATTTGGGTAGTTTTTATTGCATTTTTGTGGATGATGTTTTTTAGGATAACTTACGGAGGTTATAATTCCAAGTCGTAATTATTTCTATCCAAAGTTAGTTAACAGTTTATTATGTTGGGGGTATAAAAAAATACGGATTCCTTTCGTATATTGATGTAAAACTCCAAAACAAGTTGTTAATATAACTCAGTACGACATCGAACCCATAACCTAATTTATCGCAGTCCTTAAGTAATAATATGACGGAGTCAATAATAAATGTTTTAAAGAAGAGATACTTTAATTCTACACTAGCGACCCGCCCTGGCTTCGCGCGGGTGCAATGCTGATATTTAATGGATGTTATCATACATATAAACCTTCCTCTTCAATCACTCTATCTATTAAAAAAAAACGCATCAAAATCCGTTGCGTAGTTTCAAAGATTTAAGCATACAAAGGGACATAGGGACAGAGAAAGCGACTTTGTTTTATACTAAGTAGTGATTAATTCTTTCATGTACAACTCGTATCAGGCCTGCGTGGTGAAGGAAAGCTTAAACCCTCCAAAGGTAGAGAAGGTCCGTGCCTAATAGTCATGATGATTTTCATTTATCACATTTTTTTAAACTACAAAATATCTCTTAACTTTGCTTCTCTGCTATCGATGTATTCATCCTATAACCAACAACGTGGTCTATCATCTTCAATAAGACATTACATATGAGGTTCCTTTAACAATAGACAGACTGCCACCAAGAATATGATTAAAAACGTCACAATATGTTCACAAATATTACATTTCAGTTCACATTATAATTCTTTAATTCAATAATACTAGAAATACAATCGTAATCGGTCTAATCGCTATGAAACAAACTAAACAAATTGCAGGTAATACTTACGGATTGAAAAAAATGCCATGGCTAACACTATTATGTTAAACCGACATCGAGCATTTTACTTTATTTATAGGAGACCTTGTAGATAAATAACTAACTAATTTATAGTTGCCGGTATAAAGAAATATTATTATAAAGGCGAAAGTTTGTAAGTATGGATGTATGTTTGTTACTCTTTCACGTAAAAACTACTGAATGGATTTGAATGAAACTTTACCACAATATAGCTTATACATCAGAATAACACATAGGATCCTTTTTATTCCGGAAAATGTAGTATTCCCGTGGGAATGGGTATTTCTGAATCTACCAAAGTGATGTATATGAAATTTGGTATAGAGAGAGGTAGAGCTCACAGAATTAACATGGGATAGTTTTTATCCCGGAAAATTAAGTATTCCCGTGGGAATGGGTATTTCTAGATCTACCAAATCGATTTGAATGATTTTTGGTATAGAGGTAGGTAGGGCTCACAGAATTAATATGGGATAATTTTATCCTGGACAATGTAATCCCGTGGGATAAACATGTTATAAATGCAAAAATCTCTCTGCACTTAACCCTAGAGTCTACGCGGACGGAGTCGCGGGCAAAAGCTAGTAAAGAAATACACCAAACAGTTACACACATAGTTCTGACCCTACACTAAGATACGGGTCTAATATTCTGGGTATGAGAAACTATGAAAGACTCTTCGGTCTCGCAAACACCCAGACCCAAAGTGTATATTTGTGGATCATTTAAACATTTGTCTCGGAGCGGAGACCAAACCCGTAGCCTCAAGTTTTACAACCTGGTGTATAGCTAACTACGCCACAGGGACCATCAATAATGTAACCTGGAGAATATAGTACCATTTCACTACAATATCTTTCTGTCGTTGCTAGATTTCAACTTAACCCTGAAACTTAAAGATGAATTATAAAAAAGGGCTTTTGTCGCAGAAATCGATTTGAAGAAGTCCGAACCCAATCGTTTCTCAAGTGAGGGATGTGAAAATTCATAATTTTCTTTTGAATGAGTTGAAGTAGGGTAAATAAGTGCAATCTTTTTCATTATGTGTCTAAGTGATGAGGGGTCTCTATAGTAGAAATAACTATTAAAATATTCGCTGTTGACGTAAAAATTTAATTTGAAAGTAAGTTCCTGTAACATGTCATAAGTGAGATTAACTTTATAGTGGTCGTGAATCTTGGCGGTCGCGGGTTCAAATCCCAGGCTCACGACACTGAATGTATTCAAATACACCTATATATTTATTGTATTGGTGAACCAAAAAATCGTAAAGTAACCTGCACAATTAAAAGTTCTTATGATTTTTTAAAAGTCTAGTCCACCAACTCGCAAACAGCCTTATAGACTAAGTCCGAAAACTGCTTAGTATAGGAGGCCCGTGCCAAACAGTAGTGCTTATAAGCATTATCATCAGCCTATGATGATGATGATGAACCTACGATTAATAGATAAGATTTTGACTCGACTGCGCCTAAACCTTAATGCTTTTACTACCTACGCTACATAAATATCTATATGTAAGTAGATAATAATAGCATAAAAAGCATAAACATGCCAAAACTTATATTATACACGTTAGGAACACTAGCGAAACGTAAAGTGAATGTACCGTCCATACATTCTAAATTAAAACTTCATAAGCCCCGACCGAAAGTTTGCCAAGCATAAATTCACAATATAAAACTATGAATTTTAACAAAATACGACCAGAATTTTTCAAACAAATTAGTTTAAGCCTCTGCTTTCGTTGCATAAACAAGAAAATTTTATATTTAAATTTATTTGGTGAGCCCAGGTGAATTATAATGCTTCCTTTCACATCTGAAACTATGATGCCCATTATTTTTATATTTTACTTATTTGTATATCTGGTTTAACTGTTAATCTAGATAATCCGGGTTCTTTTCCCGAGTTGATCATTGTGTTCATTTTTCTGATGGTGAATTTTGGAGTTCATTTCTATTTTGTGTATGACAGTGAACATAAATAAATATTCCCACTGCTGAGCGTGGAGAGGCCTTCTCTACAACTGAGAGGGTTACGGCCTAAGTCCACCACTCTGGTCTAGTACCAGTTGGTGGACTACATCCCTAAGATATTCCTCACGATTATTCCTGCGCCATTAAACTACTTGATAATACACTATAAATACAAACACACCTTCGATAAGTCGAAAGTGTGTGCCTGGGGTTCGAAGCTGCGACCACCGATCCGCAACGTCTAGGCCTCCACTACTTAGGTACTCGGTAAATGGCAATAGAATTTATACCTGTTTGATTATTGTTTTTTTTTTGCCATCCGAACGTTGGCATGGAAACACAAATCCTCATACTTTTCGGCTTCGAGCGATTTCCACCACATTCCAGTCCCCGACTTCAAGCAGCTTAGAATTTCTATGTGGAGAACTCTTATGTATACAGGTTTCCATACAACGTTTTCCTCCCACGTTAAAGATACGTATAAATTCGTTGTGAAAACACACAACTTCGAAAACTGTGTTTGTGATCGGAAGCCCTTACTGCCGAGGTTTTGTTTCGGCAAAGCATTAATTTAATCGTATAGGCCGCTACTAAAACAATCCTTAATCACCCATTACACTTTATTTTTAATTGACTTGTCATACTTGAGCACTTCATGGCAAATTATTAGTTGATTAAGTATATTATTTATCATAAATTTACTGCAATTGGAGACTAATTTTGACTTGTACTAAGTCTAAAATCTATAGTATCTTAGATTATGATGTAATACTGATTAAGTAGTGATACCCTCCTAGTTTAGACGAGTTCTCGAATTTAGTTGAGTATCTCAAGGGTCGTGGGTTTAAACGTAGATAAACATAAGGAAACCTGCACACCCAAAAGAAATTTCTTAGGAGTGTAGTGCGCCAAGTCGTACCAGGCCAGCATGGTGGACTATAGCCTAACTTTCAGTTGTAGATGAGGCTCGTGCCCAGAAGTAAGGCGTTTACCGGCTGGTGTTAGTAGTACTGATGGATTAAAAAAAATAGTAGCTGATAGTACTGATGGATTAAAAAAACAAGCCAAGAAGAGCCGAATAGAAAGCATTTCATATTTTTTGGTAAAAAATCTCCATTAGCCCGCGGCGAGATTTGGGCCCTCGGGTGCAATGACATCTGCATTAAGCTAATAGGATTCATTTCAACTCATTTCGCTTGGAAAAGTTTCATCATTTGCATTTTTGATAACGCGTTCTGTTTTCACAATGGAATTTCATCACGACTGCTTTGAGGACTATTGTGCATAAAAATGTGAAAGAATACCTTATTATCACTATGGATATGCTTTTCGAAATCTAGGTTTTTGTAACCCCTGGAAGCAAAGCGAGGGGTTTGGAGTAGGTGTTTAGACAAGTATAGCTATTACCCAAAACTCTGCAAACATTCACACTTCTATAGCAATATATTTGACATACTTTTCATCGCTGTTCCGTTCCTTTTAGTCCCAGCCTATTGTAATATAGTTTAAAGCCCTCTTTGACAAATGGACTATCCGACAATGGCCTAATGGTTATTTTTCAATTTATCAAATCGGACTAGAATTTTCTGAGATTAGCACGTTCAAACAAAGTCTTTAGCTTTATAATTTCATCATACAATCAAACACCCAGACTTTAAGATACGTATATAAGAACAACGACCATATTTGGATCTTAATATTTCAAATTGCAATGCCTTTTTGACATTTTTGTTTTCACCTTCAATTAACAAGTCATTTTTATTGTTTAAATATTTATTAAATGATCGTTGACATTTCTTTCCAATCTAAATTATTTCCACTTGACTCATCTTTATATAAATCGTTTAATTTAGAAGTTTTTAATTCGATTTGATAGTCTATTTTGATTCGACATAAAATTCTCAAAACCTTGAAAATACTCTCCAAAAACGTCAACAAGTTCATCCCACTTATATACCTCTGCCTACCTCCGAAATTACAAGCGTGGTTATATGCATTTCATACCAACTAACTATCCGCTATCTAAAAGATCCAGTTACACCCGGCGATTAAGCTGAGCGCTCCACCTTCATAATCGGAGGTAATTAAGAGAACCGAAGCCCGCTGCAGCGCTTTCAGCTTTTGTTAAGAGTAGTTCGTAGGGATGGCTTAATATTTTGAGTCGCGATTGGCTGTTGAGGGAGATAATGGGATTTTAAATCTTTTTGTACCTGGCATTTTGTTAAAATCAGTTTTTGGAAAATTAAACATATTTTTATCTAAAAAACTATTTCATAGTTTTATCTAAAAAAAACTGATTGGGCAATCGGCAGTGTGTGTGTGTTTGTGCTCGTCAAAAGAGTAGCCTGTGTAGATATATCGTCTTCCATTATTGTATAGGTAAATAAAACACACATACATAACTTCACGTCTGTACTCCTCGAAGGAGGAGAAAGAAGTACCCAGTACCCACTTTTCCCCAAGTATGAATCAGTCCCTCGTAATATATTGCAGTTTTTCGGGTACATTTTCAGATGTTCCTAATCGGGGAACCCAATAACACTGACCAACCTCTAGATCAAACAGACTGGTGTCGCGAGACCACGAGGCAGAACAGGGCAATACCAGTTTACCAATATTTATCGTGAAATAAAAATAAAAATAAATTCCGCCAAACCATGCCAATCTGCTGACGTTTAAGTTAATTAAACAATGCGGAAGCATTTGGCAAAGTATCAAGACAACGAAATAACAAAGCGATAAATCACTTTCTACTGAAATTCAGTCGAACGAGACAAAAGCACTCGTAACCGTTCTTCAGCAATACTTGATTACGTGAAAGGTAGCAACTCAGCTATTTAGTTGGACGCAAGCAATAATAATATAAAGAGGAAATCTTTGTTTCTGATAAAAAAGTAAACTACTTGACCGTTTTCGACCATTTCCGATTTGAGTGTAGATGGAATCTTTCGATAAAACATAATAAAAAAATTGCGACTGTATAACCAGAGTACAACCTATAGCTATATTTAATAAATAGTATATCATAATGACGATTGGTAATAACCATTCAATAAATTTTTTGTACTAAAATGCATTTAAATTGGTGTAGGCAAGAGTTCATGCTATAACGTGCTCTCATTCGCTTCTATAACATTAGATTTTTTTTATAAAACATTGTTGAATTAATCTGCCCATGTACATATAGTTTAGTGTGTGATTTTTTTAATAAATAAAACGAATCTGCGTACTGTTTTTATTACCCACAGGCCACTTTTTTATAATTTCCTTTGACCTTAAACATGAAAGCAATAAACGCAAGGAAAACCATATTTCCCTTTTAGAATATTAAAATGCTAATATTTTATGCATTTCGAGTGAAATCACCTTTCGAGAGACATCAAAGCCGCGTAAAGGAAAGCTTAGACTGAAATATCTAAAATATATTTGAGAGAGGTTCGAGCAATCCACATGAAGCATATTGACTATGAATACATACATATAAGTGATACCTATAAGACTATGCAAATATTACGTCTATATTTTAATTTTTTGCTAACGACGATAGATAGAACATTTGACAGCCCCGTGGCGCAGTTGGCTAGACACCAGCTTGCGAAACGAGCGGCCGCGGGTTCGATCCCCGCACCGAAACAAATATTTGTGTGATCCACAAATATTGTGAGACCGAAAAGTCTCTCGTAGTTTCTGATACCCACGACACAAGACTCGTATCTTAGTGTGGGGTCAGGACTATGTATGTGACTGTTGGGTGTATTTATTTATTATTATAGAAGATAGTTTAGCCGAGGTAGTATGTTTTAAATACACCGTTGCAAATAAATTTCATTTAATAAGACGTTACAATCGCACATGATAAAAAAACAAAAAGCGTTAAAAATCCCAATAATTAAATTGATTAAATTAATTGACTGAATTTTGAATTAAAAATAAATTGCCATTTTCCAAATATTAGTCATAATGCCTATAGTTAGTAACGTCATAATTTTTTTTTTGTCGCGATTTGTCCAACGTAAGTGTGTTTGCAATCACAGTAGCCTGACTTTTCGATCACGGACTTTATACACCCTGCATATAACTGAGTACATTAATTTTATTTTAAACCCCAACCATGTTGTGTCTATACCAGTCAAAGGTACCAAAAATCCCATTTACACTACCACAAAAATAAAATTAAAACAAAGAAAATCTGTGAAAGCGCATTGTTCGCGAGGCGTTTCCACGAGGTACAATACGTATATACCAATAAAAGGCGCTGTTTTATAGCTGAATATCCTAAATATTTGACCCTCCACCACTCATGGCCGTTGAACCGAAAAATTCGTATGAAATCCCGCGTACACTCCACTACGGGGGAATAAAAGAAATTACACTGCCTTGCAAAACATTTGGGTAGCTTATTGAATATTGTTTTTGGATCTTTTTTATAACTTTGTGTTAGGATAATTTGGTACTTGTTATGTGTGGTATAAAAATTGTCTAATGGGTGTAAATAATTAACAATAGATAAGAGATAGTTTTTTAATTGGACCGGGAAAGGATCTAATAATGATCGTGAAGGAAAACTTTGTGATAAAACCTGGTCAGTGGTCACCCATAAAGGTTTTAGGAAATTTTAGATTTGCTGTTAGATTACTATGATATTAAACAAGTAAAATAAATTATTTACTACAAAACAGTTTTAAGATTTATAACCCTTAATTTAATACGAGTCTTGAGTATCTAAAACTTCAGACGAGATTTTCCAGTCTCATCACCCGGACCCGAAACAAATATATATTGTGGATCATTCAAATATTTATCTCTCGGGTTCAAACCTGCGATCTCTTGTTTCGCCAGTTGGTGTCAGGTGAACTGCACCACAGGACAGTGAATTAAAAATTAAGCATGTCTGTCAAGTACATAAAAGAAAGAGGGGCTACTTCATTAACATTCCATAATTTTTGTTTCAAAGTTGTACTTAACAAAGAAAAAAGTTTTCCTTCAACGTCAAACTTCGATTTCTGATATTTTATTAACGACCCATTGATTATTGCGAATAAAATTTCTCGTTTCAAATAGAGCGTAAAGTTTTCACGCTGAAAGCTTTGAACAAGTTAACATACTTGAAGGTTAAAATGAAATAATAGTTCTTACTATAAAGGCCTTATTACCTTGAGGCGTTGTAGCCTTACCTTAGATTTTTATTGCGCTTTTAAAATCACAGGTAAACATCTGATTCTTGTAAGTTAGGGTTTTATGCTTTATAAAATCATAACTTTTGTAACGTAGAAGAAACAGCTGAATTAATTTTGCCTACTTAAGGTAACGAAACAAGATAGATCTATAGGAGTGTGAAGTTAGTTAGCCAGCATTAGACCAGCGTGATGGACTAAGACCTTAACCCAGTCATGAATATAGGGAGCAATAAATTTAAATGTATATGGGCTGATACAGAAAAGAATAATTTAAGGTCAAACGACCTTCATTTTATAACCATGAAAAAATGACAAAAAGGCTTCATGTGTTTGTTGAATCCACCGAAAACAATTTGAAAAACAGTTTAAGATGAAGTGACCTCCTTACAAAGCAGGATATAACTGAGGAATTCATAACCTCGAGATTGTATCCACCGAATATTTATCGAACAGCCATCGTAGCATAAAATAGTACACTCATACAAAGTTTGAACAAACCACATTCATTCATATCGGCCTAATTCTGGCTGAAACAAACCTAGTTGAGAACATAAGCCAGATTTTCGGCCCATGCCATCCAATTACACGCGACCGTCGTTTGCAGTCCGTCTAGATACTATTTATCCCAAGACTTTACTATAGAATATACGAGTTTCTTTACTACTACTAGTTGCTCAGTTTTTCTATGTATTTTATAGTATACATTACTAAATATTTAATAAATTATTATTGCTTTATTACAATCTTACGCTTTCGAATGAACTTGTGAATAGACACATAACTTTAAAAAAATTAAGAGGTGTTTGCCTAAGCTCTGAACCAATGACAGCCAAGATTATTGACCGCACGCCTTAACCTCAAGATCATCACGGCTTCATAATATAAACCGTATATAAACAATATTAATTAATCCAACCAACATAACCTTATGCTTTCAAGTGGAAATGCAAACGTTTGAGAAATAGAGTACCAAATGCTTTCCCAACTGATATTATCTGCTTCATACTTGCATGTCAACCGAATAAAAGTAGTCTCATGATTGCATTTCTTACCGAGAACCATTTCTTATCCAGGGAAAATTAGGTATTCCCTAAGGATATATGTAATCAAGCCTACGAAGCCAAGAGTCAAGTAATGAAAATAATGAAATATTACTCAGTTAAGACTCATATTTCCAGAAACTTGCAGGGTGTATAAAGGCTGTGGTCAAAAACTAAAGCAGGCAATAATTAAGGTTGAAAAAAAATCCGATAAAATTTTGCGTTTGACAGATATACGCATAATTATGGTTGTTTGCAAAACGTAAATTTTTTTTTCGTCGGGATTTCTTTAACGTTAATGTTTTTGGAATCACAATAATGATTACCTGTTAGTTAGTTAGTTTTTGATCATGGTCTTTTAAAGACATTCTGTTTTTCTTCAGCGATCCTTAAATTATACTTTTCGAAATTAATCAAAGCAAACTCTCGCTTCATAGCGTTATCACGAAAAAGAAAATAGCGCGAGAAACATAACAAGGCATTCGTCCGAGGAACAAAAAATATATTGTAGACCAAAAAACATTTTACTTTGTCCTATTGTTCTATATTTTCATTTATTATTTCAATTATGTAAATTCTTATAGACATATGTATGTGTGTATAAATACATATAGAGTGGCCTATATGCTTATCTATTTAAACAAATATCGTCAGGTATAAAAAAGACATTTAGCATTGTTAAAGTTTAAAATTATTACACGCAGATTAAAGGTGAATAAAAACATTTTGTAGAAAATAAAAGGCTTAAAAAAAGAGTTATATATATGTTATTGCTTCCAGAACACACTAAGCCAGTGTTATAAAGATTAATATATCTTTATATAATTGATAAAAAAAGGTTTAAAAATTACGAGACGGTACGAGATACCTCAAGAACGTTACAACCGTAGAAGTGACGGAAAAAGCCGCCTAAAATCAAGGAGACATTTCGTGAATTCCAACGACACGCAGGGGATTGATTAAAAAATCTCATTTCCATACAAATTACATATCCACATGCTAATAGCAACGCTTTTATGTGAAGCCTGGCCCAATTCTTTTTAGGTTTCCGTTTCATCTGGCACATACACTGCCGGCTCACATAACTGGCCATTTATAAGAATTGCTGGGTAATTTATATTATTTTTATTCCTTTTATATGCTACGGTTGGGTCCTAACTTTTCTTCCTGTATTATGTAACCATTTGTATATTACTAGTATGTAAATTTACACCGGCATCCGAATTTGCAAAAATATTTTCTAGTAATTGTATTAATATATTAAATAAACTTAGAAAAGCGTGTATAAAGAAAAATTCTGTTAATTTTTTAAATATTATTAGTGATAAAACTCCTCCTGAATTTAATCTTTAATAAAGCTGACAGCAGCAGAATGCAAATGAAACTATCATATTTATATTTATGGAAATCGAAGTGGCGATCGCCGAAATGTCTCAGTATAAGCTTAATTCATGAGGCCATTAGGCCTCACTTGTATAAACTCAGCATATCGCCGTCCACTGTTGAACATAGCCCTCTCCAAGAAAGCGCCAACCATCCAGGTTGTTAGGAGCTCTCATCCATACGCTACCATTACCTTGAATCTTACAAGACTACTAATAACAATTAACACACTTTGGAAGAATTCTACAATTCTTGAAGAAGAAGAATTGTGTGTTAAATTTCCTAAACATTATCCATCAGTAATATATTAGACCGAAGGGCACACATAGAATCAATTGACGCATTTTTCAACCCCTAAAAGGTGTTCTCTTGTAATTTTTCATAGCAAAGACAATAAGTCCAATACCGGGGGGCATCAATCACCCGGATAACCGAACGCGGTGACAAAGGAGCCGGGTGAAATATACCCGGCTATATCCAGTGCTAGAGGCTGTACTGTGATGAAATAAAAGTGATATTATTTTAACCCATACAGGAGTAGACAGAAGAGCATTCTTAAACCCACATTTCGGTATTTGCTTATCTTTGTAAAAGGGAGTGAGAGTGTTGTAGTTGTTAAGGCACATTTTAAGACATTACTGCAAACCCCCAGACTAAAAACAAATATTTGTGGTTCACTCAAACATTTGCTTCAGTACGAGATCGACTCTGCAGCCTGTCGTTTTACTCACCAACTATGCAATAGAGCTGTCAATCTTTTTTTATTATAACAACATTATAAAAAAAAGCCAATAAACCAATTACTTTGACACTAAGTCGAATGTGTTGCTCTTAAAATTCAGTTCCCGTACAATTCCGACCTTAATTTATAGCCAGCTAGAAACAGTGGTTCCATCAATTTCCTCGCCACAATTCCACTTTGACATCGCAGATGTAGTTGTTAAAGATATTCGAAACCCGGCAACATTATTCTTTCTTTGTTCCCTAAGATAAATTACGGACGGGGCAAAAGGCAAAATTCAACTCCGCTGTGCTGCCAGATTTAAAAAACAAATTCCCCGGAACCCGGGAAAAATTCCCCACATTTTCTTGGCAAGACAAAGTTTTATCCGTTTCATATGTTAAATTACATGGTGATTGTAGTAAAATTCGGTTTTGCTTCGGGATTTCCGATCTAAGTTACGTCTTGGCATTTAAATTGTAGTTTTATGTATTTTTCTCTAAGCATGAAATAGGAAAGACTTTCCGATCTAACATAATCTAACATAATTTAGTTGTTACGATTAGTGCTTAGGATTTTTACTGATATGCCTCGTTTTTTAATTTGTTTAGATAGTTCTTACTTCTCAATCGGCTTTTTAATTTTACTGATATGTTTGTAAACAAAACATATAAATATTCTACCTTCGAGGCAATCTTTGAATCTGACAGATGACATGTGTCAATTGTATTTTAATTTTTGACGCAAAGGGCGAAGGCATACAGCCTATTGAGACATTTTTTTTGTGTTGATGCTATATTATTGTCTTTACTTGTCAACTGCGTAATTTAGTATTATCATGTTATTATTTGTAATTATTTTTTTTTTGTATTTATAATCTAGTTAGTTAGTTAGGCACTTTTATATTACGTTATGTTTGTTTTTTTTCTTGCATTCACAACCTTGCTTAAAATCATATTTAAAAAATTATAATACTTCGCCCTTGGCTAAATAATCCTAACTCTATTTTATTATGTATTATTATGTTCTCTTGCATTTGTTTGCAACAAACGTTGTGTGTATGTTAATCATTATTATATTGATTCTTTGAGCGTTCCATTACACGCAACCGGCAGATGGATGTTTAGGATTTTGTTGTACTTTTCAGCAGGAAATTATTACTTATTATTTTTTTTTTTATTACTATTATCTACTTTATATATATATATATATATATATATATATATATATATATATATATATATATATATATATATATATATATATATATATATATATATATATATATATATATATATATATATATATATATTAATTACCAATATTTATAATATTCATTTATTAATTTTATTCTAGTTTTATATCTTATTTTGCAAAATATTATTATTTTACTTACTATGTCTTCTATAGGCGAAAACAATGATAGTGATGATTATCTCTCAGCTTGCAGTGACGACAGCTTTGTCAGTATTCCTTCTCTTTCTGAAACACTCTCTTATCAGTTTTCTGGCGTACCCAAGAATTTTAATGTAATTCACTTAAATGCTCAAAGTATTCCGGCCCATTTCCCCGATATGCTGGCAAGTTTTGACTGTACTTATATACACGCTATCCTGGTTTCTGAATCTTGGCTGAAACCGTGTCTTAACTCTACGACTTATACACTTCCTGGGTTCCACCTCATCAGGAATGATCGCACGGCACGAGTGGGCGGCGGAGTTGCCATCTATCTCCGCACTTATATTCCTTATTCTATAGTAAGCATGTCACCACAGCCTCCGCCCATCAATGCCGGTGGGCATTTATTCCTGGAGGTGGAATTTTCACGTCAAAAACTTCTTCTTGGTGTGTACTACTGTCCATCTCTTCGTATCGACTTCTTTTCTTCTCTTGAAATCCTTCTTGAAAATCTGGTCCCTTCGTACAGTCAAACCATAATCATGGGTGACTTTAATACCTGTCTCCTTAAAAATGACCACAGATCCACCTCCCTCCTAAATGTTGTCCACTCTTGTAATCTTTCCTATCTCCCACTCTCTGCCACTCATCATTCTCCAAACTGCACTCCATCTCTCCTTGATCTTATCTTTGTTTCCTCCACTGACCATGTCACTAGATATGGTCAATGTTCTGCTGATAATTTTTCCTTTCACGACTTACTGTATCTTTCTTATCGTATCCGTCCTCCCAAACCCTCCTGTAAAACTCTATTGCAACGTAATTTTCGGGGTATGAGTGTTGCTGATCTCTGTAACGATGCTAAAAATATTGACTGGAGTTCTCTCTTTGGTGCTGAGTGTATCAACACCAAGGTTAAGATCTTTACGGATAACCTCACGAAACTGTATGATTCTCATGCTCCCCTTCGTTTAATAAAACTTAAACATCTTCCTGCACCTTGGCTTACACCTGAAATAAAAAATCTTCTTGATAAAAAAGCGCAGGCTAAGTCGAGGTTCAAACGTCGACCTAGTGAAACAAACTGGCAAAAATACGTGGCTATTCGGAATCACAGCAGTAAGGTGTGTAGGAATGCTCAACGCCGACACATTCACAGCTCTGTAGAAAACGGAGATCCAGCGAGAGTCTGGAAATTTCTTCGATCACTAGGAGTCGGAAAATCAAAACAAAACAACCTTTCAAAAAACATTGATTTAAACTCCTTAAACCTTCATTTCTCAGCTCCGTCCATGTGTAATCAGGCGGTAAAAGTTAACACTTTAAAACAAATTTCGCTCCGTAAAACTCCTGATTTTTCTCCTTTTGTCTTCAAACAATTTGCTAGTTGTGATGTTAAGAGAGCCATTATGCAGATCACATCTAACGCGACCGGTAGTGACTGTGTCAGCCGTAACATGATCCTTCCTATCCTTGATGAAATCCTACCCATAATTTGCCACTTACTGAACCATTCCATTCTGTCCAATTCCTTCCCTACCGCATGGAAAGATGCTCATATAATCCCTATTGCCAAGAAAAATAATGCATCCACCTTTTCCGATTTCCGACCCATATCCATCCTGCCCTTTCTTTCCAAAGTCCTTGAGCGTCTTGTCCATGCACAACTGAGCGATTACCTATCCAAAAACAATCTACTGAATCCTTTACAATCCGGTTTTCGCTCAGGGCACAGTACGACTACCACCCTAATACATGTTACGGATGATATCAGGTCTGGCATGGAGGAGGGTAAGCTGACTGTCTTGGCTTTACTTGACTTCAGCAATGCCTTCAACACCGTTGATCTGGATATCCTAATTAGTATTTTGAGCTCTCTTAACATATCTCCAATGGCAGTTGAATGGTTTCATACATACCTGTTCGGTCGCCGGCAGAGAATTTGTGTTGAAGATAGATTTTCTTCTTGGAATAATACATCTGCTGGCGTACCCCAGGGCGGCGTGCTGTCTCCTCTACTTTTCGCAATATTTATTAACTCAATCAGTCTCCATCTTCGCTCATCCTACCACCTTTATGCTGATGATCTCCAGATATACGCGCAAGCCACCATTGAACGTATTAACGAAGCAGTTTCTACGGTTAACAGTGATATAGCACATATATGTGAATGGAGTAGATCCCATGGCTTAATGGTTAACCCATCCAAGACACAAGCTATTATAATAGGTAGCCCTAGAATGGTAGCCAAATTGAACTGGTCCGGTTTGCCCGCGGTGTCTTGTGATGGTGTCAAAATTCCATACAGTGATACCGTAAAAAACCTTGGTTTGCACCTCGACAGATCCTTGTCCTGGGGTCCACAGCTCCGTGAGGTTAGCCGTAGGCTTTTTGCTTCTGCCAGATCCTTGCAGAGATTACGCAACTTTCTGCCCCTTACCACTAAGATTGCGCTTGCACAATCACTTCTTCTCCCCACCCTTGATTATGCGGATGTCAGCTATCTAGATCTCACTGAAGAACAATTAAACAAACTTGAGCGTCTCCAGAATTTCTGCATTAGATTCATATTTGGTTTGCGCAAATATGATCACGTTTCCGAATTTCGCACTCAGCTCAAGTGGTTATCTATTCGATTTCGCCGGAATACCCACGTTCTCTCTCTTCTTTATAACATACTTTTTAATCCTGCTACTCCTTTCTACCTTAAATCTCGTTTTCAGTTTCTACACGACTCTCATTCTAAATCCTTGAGGTCGTCAGATAATTTAAAACTTAAAACGCCTGTGCACTCTAGTATATTTATGGACAGTTCTTTTACCGTCCAAGCTACTAGACTATGGAACGCGCTCCCAGTGTCAATAAGAAGAGCTAAGTCACTGCCATCTTTTAAAAAACTACTTAAAGACTATTACTTGTCCTGCTAATTGAAGGCATATGTCTTGTATGTTAGTGTGTATGTATGTATGTATTTATTTATATATTTATGTAACTATGTATGTTTATGTATATTTACTTAGATGTATTTGTTTTCTTTTTTGTATTTATTCTTACATTTTTATTAACGATATGTCTTTTATTTATGTAGTACACCTCAACTACCTTTCATTTCTCTTCCTGCAAATCCATGCCTGTTTGGTTGCCTGTAAGAGATCGCCTTGCGCGATAAGGCCGCCCATTGTACTCTACTCATCTTCTGTACTCCTTAGTTTAAGTGTTGTGTGTACAATAAAGTTTAAATAAATAAATAAATAAATAAATAATCTTTTCGATTTTAGGTTAATAAATTGTGTTGACTTTAAATGTAAGGAGAATGTTTTAAATATGGTTTTGTATTTTTTATTACAGAAATAAGGGTAGGTAGAGATTCATTTCAGCATCTATATTCTGCCAGCCTATTGACGTTTTATCGTTCTTGGCACTATCCGAGAATCAAACCCGCGACCTCGTTATGGCATCATACACCGACGGACCACGAGTCAGTATATTTATTCGAAACTGACACATATGATCTGAAATGGAATTGAGTACCAATGCTATTTTAGTGAGTGAAGTCTCTTTCTAATATGCTACCATCGACATTAATACGATATCCGGTATCAGCAAGGTTGCTGGCAGCGGTTGGATGAGGAGAGCCGAAGATCGAGCCCAGTGGCGTGCCATAGGAGAGGCCTATGTCCAGCAGTGGACGAGTTAAATGCTGTTGATGATGATGATGATGATGACATTAATACTATATAAGCAGACGGAGAATGACGCGATTAAAATAATAACACTTACAATTCAAAGCGATTGATCTTAATAATGTCAGCTACCTAGGAGAAAAATACGGCAAAAATTTGACCGACCATTTTTAAGATTGCCAAACTATAATACGGTAGCAAAAAAAAAAAAATCTGGATTACTTAACAGTATTCTACTAGTATTTACAAGCCCTTTTATTTCAGACGTCATGTTATTAAGAATGTCCTTACAAAATAAAACAATAGTACCATACCGAACCTAGAAATTCAACGCGTCAATTTAATATGGATATCCAAGACATAATTTCCAAGAAACAAATGCAATATCCTGAAAAATCTCCTGAATACTGGCAACCCCATCCTTTATTCCGCTCCACCCTTTGGCCACAAAGAATTCACGGATGCGTTCTAAAGAAATAATGTTAGCATAAGAAAACGTTATGGCATTTGTCTTCTCAAAGTGAAAGGCGGTTGTACGTACCACTTAGCTTTTTGAAATATCAGAAGAAAAACTACATGTTATATTTTCTTACGTTGAATTGTGGAAGTATTTTTTTATGTATTTACACTTATTATTAATATTTTTGGGGTTAAAACAAAGTCGCTTTCTCTGTCCCTATGTCCCTTTGTATGCTTAAATCTTTGAAACTACGCAACGGATTTTGATGCGGTTTTTTTAAATAGATAGAGTGATTGAAGAGGAAGATTTAAATGTGTGATAACATCCATTAAATATCGGCATTGCACCCGTGCGAAGCCGGGGCGGGTTGCTAGTTATACATAAAATGTAGTAATAACGATGTTTGGGCGCGCGGTTGATAATATCGACAATCGCGGGTTTAAGCCCCAGGCACATAATTATATATTATGTATCTCTAATTTATATATATGTATTTTCAATTAAGTATCGTTTTCACTAACTGTGAAGGAAAAAATTGTGAGGACACCTAGGCCAGCATGACTAAGGCCTAAACCGTCTCAGATGTTGAAGAGGACTGTGCCCAGCAGTAGGAGATATATGGGCTGAAGATGATAATCACCGCCTCCAATAATAACGTTATTCAGCAGATTAATTTCATGTTCAACTCTTAAACTTAATTTGTTAATATTAAATTTAAAACAATCGTTTAAAGAATAGAAACGACGCTAACTTTTAATGAGAATTGGCTGAAAGATTTCCCAACTTTCCCCCACAATTCTGTCCAAGTTTTAATTTTACGGCTAATTTTTCTTGTACATCTTTTTGTGCCACTGTTAATCAACGATACTCGCCACTAAAACCGTGAAATATGAGCGATATATGGAGCATGCAAATAAATCCCTTACAGATCTAGTAAGTTAATTGTATTTTAATTTATTTATAATGAATTAAATGGAAAACTACTAAACCGAATTGAAGTAAATTTGTTTTTAAAATTGCACCCGAGTTGAGACCAAACCGGTAGATAAAGGTATATTAAAAAAACTGACTCGAAACTTATACATTGCAAATTCGATCCATGGATCGGATAAAATTTGTTTAAAAAAAGCAGGAAATGAAAATTCTCAGTACGATATTGTGAATTTAGATCCGTATAAAATGAATGACTGTGTTTTTATAACGAGCAGCTTTATTGCTAATGGAACCACCATTAGCTTTAAATCCATGGAAAATTCACTGTTTAAAACCTTTAAAGGTTAAGTGCTTTAAAGAGGAACTATAAAATAAAATGCAGGGAAGAAAACCTACCATAACCAATTAAAATAAATACGTTTTCAGTCCCGGGCTAAATAAAAGAAAATCGTCCTTAGTAACTTAAGCAACAAATGCGATACTTGATGCGGAATTTGAAACAAAAGTGCTACACTCCGCATCTACAATTAAGAGGCTTACAATCACTTTTTTGATACAATCGTTACTTGTATCATTATTTCAACAACACGACCACAACAACACAGTGAAAAGCCACCTACACGCCTTTTCGACCACCCGATCCAGTGGCTGAGCTTAAACGGGGGTAATTTCCCCAAATTATTACTAAAAGCTCTCCATTGGAGCTTTCGTAAGGCGAGCCGTAATCATGAGCAAATTATTAGAGCTTTCCGCCGGATTAAGTACCCTTATTGTAGTAAAGTCACTTATTTTGTTGTTCACGACTTTTGTGCGATTCTTGAAAGCTTTTATGGACTTTTTAGCTTCTGTATAAGTGTAACGTAAAGTTTTATGGACATTTAATGAGTTAATCGCCTGGTTTAATTTGTTTATTAGGCTCGTTACAGCCGTCTGGCAAACTGTAATTGTAAGTTGTATTACAAATTAGAAAGCGAGGTACTTTTTCATGGCTTAATCACTTAGCAAAGTTTGATATTATTGCAAAACATTGTTGAAACTAGATGTTCTTGTATTATTACAGATTAGAGGTCAAACGAAGCTGTATCTGGGTAAAAAAGAAACTGTCACATAAATTGTTAATAGTAGGCAATTATACAAACTTACACGAGATAAAATACTTTACACTATATATTGCCAGTCTGTTGACAGTCACAGAAAATATTCTCTGCTGATTTTATCACAGATAAATTAAAATTAAAATGTAGGATACTAAGAATTAGTTAAAAAATTCGTCATTAATCACGTCTATAATTTAAATTTTTTTATAATAAAATTTTTGTATGTTTCTTTTTGGAAGGCAAGTGGCATGTTTTTATTCTTCAAATAAAGCGTTTGTTAAGTTGACGGTCAAGTGTACTAGTAGCCTGACCTCCTTTGTATAGATAGAGTTGTGCATGGTATGTGGTGCACTTCCGACGCCCTTATCACTGTTAACATTTCCGCAGTTTCCGACAGCTTTTTGCATTTACAGTCTCGCTCTTATTCGTTCGTTTTTTCATTCCTTTACTTAGATTTAATTCGGTCTTTATAAAAAATACTTTGATTTTAGATAATAATTTCAAATTTCAAATCTAAAGCTGTTGTAACGTAATAATTCACGAAATATATTTATTTATTTATTTTATTTATTTAAGCTTCATTGTACACACAATATATTTATTTTGTAAACTATAAGTTACAGTTTAATAATTTAATATTGTTATATTATATGTATGGATTGTAGACTGTTCTCGAGTTTCTTACCTGCTTAAATAAATGGGAAAAATACGAAACTTTTCATATTGAATAATCAATGTGAATCTAAGCGAAGCCGAACTTGTATAATTATCTTTAACGCTTCTTGTGCGCAAGGTTCGGTGAGGTTTTTTTTTCATTTTACGTTATATTTCAACTCTTGTCATCAACATTATTAGCCCAAATACTTCCCACTACACAGACCTTCTCTACCATTGAGAGGGCCTTAGTCCACCACGCTGGTGCGTATTTGCGGACAATCAACTCCTATATTACATTCTATTACTCCACAAAGCACGAGATCAGGTGACTGTAAACATGAATAGAGAATGTAAAAACAGGGCATTCGTTCGCCCCGGAACTCGATACACATCTGCTCAAACAGAATTCCTGGCCATACCGGGAGCTGCAGCCGATATTGCGCTACAGTAACGGATTTAGGAAACGTCGTGGGACCCGTGGTACATCGCTTGAAGTGTTTTAAAATATCCATTTCCAAAAAAAAAAATTCCCGTGTAAGTAAACACGTAATTAATAATCTTTTCTTCGAAGAATGTAAAACATTACTTCATATTGATCTCTTATATTATTGAAAAGATATAATTCTAACTTATTTTGACAATACTAGCAAATGTTATCCATATTTAAATCTAAATCTTAATGATGTCGTCCCCATTCTAAATTGAAAGAGTAAAGCATCGAATATGTTATTTGACAGCTTATTTTATTCTCTAATGTTCTCTTCAGAATAATAATTAAAAAATCTTTAAGTATTCCAATGATTTTAAAAAAATTGCCCACAATAATAAACCTTACATAAAAAAAAGTAATTAGTTAAATGTAACAGAATGTAAATATTGAAACCTACTTCCCAATCACTAAGTCCGTTAAACTGAACTGAACGTACAGATCAACAAATACAAACATTTTACACCCCAATAGAAATACTGAATGCGTCCCCGGAATAGTTGTACATCCAGTATGAAACAGGGGGAAGTAATGTCCATTGCTTTCTGTCCGGGTATATTTACCTGTTGTGAGCTTTGTATTTGCAGCTTTTGTTGTATTGATCGCTTCTATCGGGGGATTGGAATAAAATGTAGTTGATTTTTGACGTAGATATTGCTGGCGAAATATAAATAAAAAAGTATGGACTTAAATAAAAATAGTTGTGATAACCTCGAGGCTTAGGTACATGGGCTAGAATCTCGGCGGTCGCGGGTTTCAGCCGCAGGCACACAGCTCTGAATAAATAAAGTCGTGTGTGTCACAATTATCACTCATTTGAAACGTAAAAGAAAATATCGCGAGAAAATCTGCACAACTAAAAGCTCTTAGGAATTTCTAAGGTGTGAAGTCCAGCACTAGGCCAATGTGGTGGATTAAGGACAAAACCCTTTACTTTTTAAATTAAATGCCATATAAGCTATTATCATGAACAATGGTGTACCTATTTTCTAATACATACGTACATTATTTAATTCTTTAAATTTGTTTAGCAGGTAATAAACACTTAATCATCGAATTTTCATCTCATTTTATAATTTCATCAACCTATAGACGTTTCAAATAATTTCAGATTCGACCAACTAATAGCGTCGGTGAAACTCACTTAGAAATCTTTTTCATAAAAAATTTTTGTTACTCAAAACATAATTCAATCACCACGTGATTTGTATTCCCATGAGACACTTGCAATCACGTATAAAAACAGAAAGAAGTACCAAAGTCTTACATTAAGAGATTAATGATCGTCATTTTTTATCCAAACATTTTTAATGAAAAGACTTAATTAACCTTTTGGTTTGCGCATTGCATTAACTTACATCTGAATATTCAAATCCTTAAGTGGTTGAGAGTATTGAGGGCTGAAGGTGTTTTAAACCATCTGTGGGTCCTGCGTGATGGATTACCTCAATTTGGGTTCGGGCCTTAATGTAAAATCAGGGATTTTTACAACTTCTTTTATAAGGTTCGGAATATTTGCTTGAAAAAGCGAAGTTTTTTTAGTATTGGGGTCAATGTTCGTAAATCAACGGAGGCTATTATAGGTTAGGTTAAAAATATATATAGTACTAGCGACCCGCCCCGGCTTCGCACGGGTGCAATGCTGATATTTAATGGATGTTATCATACATATAAACCTTCCTCTTCAATCACTCTATCTATTAAAAAAAACCGCATCAAAATCCGTTGCGTAGTTTCAAAGATTTAAGCATACAAAGGGACATAGGGACAGAGAAAGCGACTTTGTTTTATACTATGTAGTGATTACATTTCGTGTTTCTGAGGGAGTTTCTTACTATTACCACTATTTATTTATTTCTTACTATCACAGCGATAACACGTTTCGAAGCAGCAGTAGTTTAAAATTTAAAGTCAAACTTGCAAAAGTTTATTTGAATAAATATGATTTGACTTTGAATTTAATAACTAATTTAGAGTATGGCCAGTGCCATCTAAATATGGACTGGTTTGCGTATGTCGTTGACATAACATGTACATTGCGTAAATTATAGATAGTTTAGTGAACTAAAGCGCTTATTATCCAAATGAAAATAAAAGAAAAGCTGTAAAAAAGCTGAATTCACATAAAAATGTCATATCGAAAGTAATAAAAATTACCGACGAAACTTCTTTATCGTAAAAACACTCACAACTACAAAAGATATTAATAAATCAATACCACTTTTATAACTTACTGTGGCGATTGACCGTGTTTTACATAAGACCTCAAACCATTAATATACGTGCCAAAATTATATTAAATTTATTTATCACAATAGTCTGTTCCCCCCCATAACTATATACTCTAAAATACCTGTAGACAATAAAAAAAATATAATAACAACATACTGCTACAGTATGATGATTTACTAATGACGTAAAACAAAAAAAAATGTACACAAAACGCTAATTTATTAGAAACCAAAGTTTCCCCTTAAAGATTACTTCTAAGACAGCCTTCTCCAACCCTTATAAGTACCCTTGTTTATCCGCACAGTCCATTCATCATCCCATTCTCGTTAAGTGGTCTGCAGCGAGGCTACAATGTTTTAATTCCCCTCCTAATACCAGTGACCCGTAAATCAAACGGCCTTGTAAAGTATGTTGGTTATTTATTTCAGTACAGTATTTTACATTCTATCTAGATAAAGAGATATATTAAAAACATCGATTAATAAATTACCTGAGAAAATAGCCTCGTCGAATTGTAGGTGTAGAAATGCATAATTTTCTAGCTTTTAAAGGAATACAGGCATTTTGTTATGCATGTGTTTTTCACATTGATCTTATTTTACTGTAGACTATGTCAAAGACATCGTCGAATACTGAATATTACATTTACTTCAAAATTTCAAGGTAATTCAAATAAAAAATTCAGAACTTTTATACATCAAAAATTAAACACACAAACAGCTTAAGCTTTCAAATATGTTTTTTATCAAACTATACGAGCATATTATAAATTAAGTCCCAGTTTTTAAGTCATCAAGTGCTCAAAAGGCTGGAAATAAGTTGGCAACACATTAAACCCCTCTAAACTTATACATCATAAGTCGAGAGAATGTCAGAACACCCAACAAAGTGAACAGAAATTGCGCACTTTTAAGATTTACATCAGTTGAAAATTTTAAAACTTTGATTCACCGCTCCGATGGTTTGAGTTCATTAATCATAAGTTGTGGATGAAACCACTGGATCCTAATGGTACAATGTAGTCCACATTAATATTCACAACGTTAAATATTCTTCTTCATCAACCCATATACGCCCACTGCTGAGCACGGGTCTCCTCTACCATTGAGAGGGTTTAGGCCATAGTCCACCACGCTGGCCTAGTGCGGGTTGGCGGACTACACACCTAAGAAATTCCTAAGAACTCTTAGGTGTGCAGGTTTTATCACGATGTTTTCCTTCACCGTTAAAGCAAGTGATAATTTAATTTGAATACACACATAACTTCGAAAAGTCAGAGGTGTGTGCCTGGGGTTCGAACCCGCGACCGCCGAGATTCTCGACCGCGCACCCAAACCTCGAGGCCATCACTGGGGATATAAATATTCAGTGGGGAATAATTCTGCAACTATTAAAGTTTTGCTTGTAGTATAAATAGTTTTAATAAACACGTCGAGACTAGACTGAGAGCATTGACCAGGGAAGAGGTATTACTTGATAGTAGACACCAGACTAATCTTTTTTTGGTTTGTTAAAGTGACAATGATTAGTGCAGTGTAGTTCATTAATCCCTTTTTCTCAATTCCAGGGAGTCCCGTGCCCCCAATAGATAGTATACAGGTTAATGACGATGATTAAAAATGGCTTAAAGCGAGCGTTTATTTTACATCGACTTTATAGGACATAACTTAGAGAACACAAAAAGTGCTGGGACATGGAGAAAAGATGTACCATTTTCTGAAAAAAATATCGCTTTTATTAAAAAATGAATTGGACGTGAGGGGTTGTTTCCTCTCTAAAGCTTGGACTGTGGACCCGTTAAACATAATTTCGTTCACTCGCCGGATACGAATATTTTTTTTTTTATTTATTACACTTAATTATACACCATTTAAAAAACAAAAGAAACAATATTAAAAGTAACAAACTCTATAACACAGTGTCACAAGTGGCGGCCTTATCGCTATGGGCGATTTCTTCCAGGCAACCTTTAGATGGACTGGAGAGATCAGAAACATAGAGATGAGAAACATTAGAAATATAATACCTTTACAAAATTTCTGTAAATCCTGGTAATATAAGGAAACATCAGGTCGAGATGGCCTCGAGGTTTAGACATGCCCTCGAGAATCTCGACGTTCGTAGGCAGGTACCGTCAGTGGCGGTACTTCCATAGAAGCCTGAAAGCCCGACTTGCCTTACATAGTTCCGAATAACGAACTTAACGATTGTTTATTTATAAAATAACGCTATAAACGTGAATGTGAGTACTAACCGGTAGGTATTTATTAGTCCTACGTACCAAAAAAAATATGCTGCTACTAAATAAACATTTGGGCTTGCCTTAGTTTGACACCCTAGGCACGCCACTGGGTACCGTGGAGGCCCACGCCCAGCAGTGGAATGTATATAGACTGATGATGAAGTAGAAAGCAACACAGCCGTTTTACATCAATTTTCTCTGAGATAGTGATACCATCTCGGTTAAGAAGACCCTTTTGTATCACATTCCAAACGCGGCTATACCACTTGATATTTTTATGCTGTCCAGTGCAAATTTTAAATTTTATAATGTGAACCTCCTTAATACCTTTGCAGAGAAGATTCGATGTAAATACGAGCAATTTATACAAGGTGATCCAAAGTTGAGCTAGTCAAAGTTTTATTACGTTTTTCCGGAAAATTATAAAGTTAAAACATTGTTATACTTTGTTGCGCGTGGATCGTGTCTGTATAAATTAGGACGGGGTTTCTTTAAGCTCGTATAGAAGGTTTAATCAGTCCGGTGATAAGTGTAGAATCGATGATGTATAAGGTTCTAGAAGAATATATCTATTCTTCCTATCTATTAGTTGATTTAAATATTTCTAAAAAATTACATTTAGTAAAATTCAAGCTTTCCTAGCGATGTTTTTATAGTCGTTTTAAGGTTTACATGAAATTGGCTTTGAATTCGAAACTACTAATTCTGTAGTTGCGGTTATAATTTGAATACATTATTTTCTATCGTATTTTGGTAGAAATATCTGCTTTCAGCATTTTGTTGTACACCTACACGAGTAATCTGAATCCACAAATCTCAAAATAGTGATGAGGTACATTATTATGTACATAATAATTACAACAGCAAACAGCAACAGCAAATAAAAGACAAAGATTATTAATTTTCTGAAATACGAGTAAAACTATGTTATCGCAACTTTATTTTATTTGATCTATAACGATTATTACTTATTCTAACTCTAAAAATAACTACATACAAACTTTCTACGGTTCGAACAAAAAACAAGGAAAATTACACGCCCCCAGTCAATTTCCGCAAAAAGTTCCACGATCCCCAACCGCAATTTGCAAATCCATTTATTAATGTTGGAGGCTCGTCTCCCGACTGCATAACAAATACAAATATTCCCGGAATGTGACGTCAGCCCCATAAATTACGGGGTAATCAATATTTCTCCCAGCTCCTCCCATAATTCCCCTCTTCATCAGACAAAACCCTTGCTATGAGTTATGGAGGCTGAACCTTCAGTCGTTTATCAAAATTTCATCCTTTTCAAATGCCATGGGCTGGACATTTTCTTAATGGCGGTAGAAAAATTGCACCGCTAGGGTCTTATGGTAAATACGGCAATTTGAGAAATATATGGGTAGATGTGGTTGCGAAATAAAATTTACATCTCATGTAACTTTAAAACAAGTCTCTCTTTAGATAGGAGTTGGTCTGTCCATTACGTGTTCTTTATTTCCAAGATTTGAATAATTTTGTATTCTGTTACATTATTCGAGAAAATAGTGACAGGTATCTTAGTTAATTGTAGCTTTTATGAAATAAATATTCACATCTTCCTTCCAAGATTGCGATAAAGGTATTATTTTAGTTGTTGTGAGAAAATATTTATTGATATTATTAAATGTTCGTCTTTAAAACTTTATCTCTATGTCTGATTGATTTTAACGTGTAAATTAATTTGATCTATCTTATGGGTCGCACTGGATCTTGAATAATGACAAAGGACACTGGATGAATGGTATTTACTATTAATTAATATTATTAGATCATCAATAATTCAGTTGTATAATCTTGCATAAAATATTACCAAACCATCTCATTAAATATTACTACTGGAATATTACAATTTCAGTGTAATGTAAATTGGCCATTTGTGGATTAGCTTTTACGCAATTTGAGTGACGGATTGCGGGATGTCAGAGTATAGTGAGTGATTAAATTGGAATCTAGTTGATCTGTTAACTCTAAATACAATTTGCTTTATAATTGGCTCCGTTTTATTTAGGTAGGAAAATACTTTAAAAATTCAGAAAGTTATCTATAGGCCTTTGGAACTGTAAAATTAAATGGTCACATTATTTATAAGCAGTGATAACCTCGAGATTTGGGCGCGCGGTCGAGAATCTCGGCGGTCGCGGGTTCGAAACCCAGGCACACACCTCTGACTTTTCGAAGTTATGTATGTATTCAAATTGAATTAGCACTTGCTTTAACGGTGAAGGAAAACATCGTGATGAAACCTGCACACCTAAAAGTTCTTGGGAATTTCTTAAGTGTGTAGTCCGCCAACCCGCACTAGGCCAGCGTGGCGGACTATGGCCTAAACCCTCTCAATGGTAGAGGAGACCCGTGCTCAGTAGTGGGCGTATATGGGTTGATGAAGAAGAAGAAGAAGATTGATCATCAACATCATCATCATTCGCCTCCTGTACAACTGAGAGGGCTTAGGGCTTGGTCCACCACTCCGGCGTACTGCGGGTTGTTGGAACTTTTAGGTGTGCAGTTTTCCGCACGATACTTAGGTACAGGTTTTGAGAACTAAAACAAACCCTGTTAGTTTTTTAATTATCACGTTTAGTGATAGCAATGTGGGTTAATCAACCTATTCATCTTAATTGAATGTAAATTACAGCGTTTATCAAATTACCACAAATTACGATTTAACTTAGTAACATCGGAGATTGTGAAATTATTATTACTAAGAGTCTGTTTTCACCTAATGACTTGCAGTGTAATAAAGTAATTAATATTTTGCATGAGATCTTAGCTTTTAGTTAAAATGAAAAAATTGCTAAGCACGGAGTTTTTCTACAACTGAGAAGGTTTTGGTCTTAATACACCACTCTTGCCTAGCGCGGGTTGGTAGACTAAACAACTAAGAAATTCCTAAGAATTTTTAGGTGTGCAAGATTCCTCACGATATTTTCCTTCACCGTTTAAATACGTGATAATTCATTATAAACGTAACTTAATTTTTATTTTTAGGCCAGTTTTTTCCAATATACTATATGTTCTGCTTTATTTCAACTGTCATTCTATTACAGTGTCAAAAATAAATTTTTTGCAATTGCTATTTAATAAATATATAGGTCAATCAACTTTTATCTGTCCTATCAGTACTATGTAAATTTGTCCCTCAGTAGGTTAGTACAATGAAACATTAATTTTTCCAAAAAAATTATATATGGCAATCCATTACAATGAAGCATAATTATTTATTACAATGTCTACTATGATGCTAGTAAATAGATTTTGTTTGCTTTAAAACCTTAACGACCTTTTTGCGTGTTTATTTTAGTCCCTATTATATTTTATTATTCTGACTTCCACCGGACAACGGTAAAAAAGTTCCAAAATCCAAACATTTATGGCGTGACTACTGCTTGGAACTCAAGTCGATTTATTTCGTGACAACATTCATCCAGCCCCGATTTTGATTTCATCTTTTCCGCGGCGCCAGTTGACCGAGTGTATTTTGAAAAAGAGCGTGGCTTTATTGTGTGTCCACTGGACAACCAGCACAAAAACTTTTGTATTTTATATATTGTAGTAAATTAAAGTGGAATATATTCAATTTAATGTATATTTTTTACTGTGCGTAAGACCTAATTCAAAATATTATTATTTATTACCAGGGAGCGGAAAGACTAATAAATATCACCACCAGTCCCTTGGACATCCAAGATCGTTATCTGAATTATTCAATATTTTCTCTTCTAATACTGATAATTATTTTCAAATAGTTGTTTTTTTATTACATAAAAGAAGAAATACAGGCGATTTTCATCATAGAGTCCCCTTTGGACACCCGAGTATTTCCTATGGACAAACGTCTATGTCCACTGGACAACCACTTTTTTTTTTATCTCCTAAAGACACATTATCGTCATTTTTACTTTAAAAGAACAGTAAGGTTTTTTAAATATGATTCTAATATTTAAAAGTAAATAAACAATTTGACTGAATTTTTAAATGTCCAAGGGACTATCTTAACTACAGTCATGTGAATTTTTGAGTAAAATTTACCATAAATTGTTCTGCTCTATTTGAATTCCTTAAATATAAATAATTATCAACAACAAATACGTATAAAATATACAAATTTAAGAAAAAAAAATTGATATATAAAATCTATCATTGATGGTACATTTAAAAGTTGATTGACCCATATATTTAAATTAAAAAAATTATAAACTATATATTTTTTTATTTATTTTTAAAGTCAAATTACCAAAATACTTCAAACAATAAGATTCTTTAGCGAGGATTACCGACGTGCATGCGTAATACTTTCAGTGGGTACCCGGGTGCCTGGTTATTGAACGAAGGAGGTATCAAGTTTGGTAGTTAATTACTATTATTATATAATTAATTATAATAACGTTTAACAAGAATTGGGATTAAAACTACTTAAATTTTGGGGATCCAGACGGTTTTGTAATTTTTTTACGAAAAAGTTATTAAATTCTATCTGTAAAGTTAAAATGGATACCCGGGTACCCGGTCATTGACCGGACGGTTAACAGAACGAAAACTTTCATAAAAATGTTATGAATACACACATAACTTAGATAAGTTTGAGTTGTGTGCGTGAGGTTTGAGCCCGCGACTGCCGAGATTCTTTCGTGCCCAAACCTCGAGGCCATGACGACTTATATCATCATTAAATGTTATAAAGCAGGAAAGTAATATGGTTATAATTCTCAAAGATATAGCTCATGTAACACAAAGTTACGCGCGTTCACGACTGAAGATAGTAATTACCGAGCATCTCATTATAATCGAAGTTTCATACAAACAGCCTTTGTGGGAGTTTGCCGTCATTACACAAATCCCGCTTAAAACTATCAAATACACTACCTATGTTGTTTTAAAGCAACATGATTTTTTTTCATGTGGACTAAGGCCTAAGTCTCAATGGTAATGGAGGCTCATGTCCGGCAGTTTTTTTTTTATTTAAGTGGTACGTTTATGGGCTATGATGATGATGATGTAATGTTTTTTTGTGAAGTGGCAATTCTGCATCATAATGCACCTTTAAATGTTGCAATTGAGACATATCTTTGTGGGGTCAGAACCAGTGGCGTGCCTAGGGTGTCAAACTAAGGCAAGCCCAAATGTTTGTTTAGTAGCAGCATATTTTTTTTGGTACGTAGGACTAATAAATACCTACCGGTTAGTACTCACATTCACGGTTATAGCGTTATTTTATAAATAAACAATCGTTAAGTTCGTTATTCGGAACTATGTAAGGCAAGTCGGGCTTTCGGGCTTCTATGGAAGTACCGCCACTGGTCAGAACTATGTATGGTACTTATAAGTTTAGAAACCATCTAAATCTATAACCAAAATGTAACCTATTAAAGTAAACTGCGATCAGTCATTTTACAGCTTCTAATTATGTGGCAAACCCTTACAACCGTAAAGGGATAAAATTTTATCGTATTTCTAATGGCGTCGTTCGAGTCTAAAATATGGTTTAATATTTTAGGCAGTAAAACTAATTACTAATTACTTAGCCTTTTAAAAGCTCCAGGTACAGTTACTGATATGTTTATGTGGTCTAGAAATATTTCTCTACGAATTAACATACCTATGTACGTATGTATATTATGAGCCTTATCCTCCTGAGTTGCCAAGGACAATTTTTCGGAAATTTTTTTTACTTTTTGTCTAATTACTTCTAGGTATTATAAACAATTAAGGAAAATATACCTTATATTATAGAAATGTTTCGTTTTATGCAGAAAAAAATGGATTGCTCTGCTAATATCCGTTCACAGATATTTTTCTGTTATATGTTCTATATAATGGACATATTATGTACTCAGGAGGTTCAAGAGTTAACATTAGAGATGTTAACATTTGAGGGTTTTGGCCTTAGTCCACCACGCTGGCCTAGTACGGGTTGGTCAATTGTATTACAGTTTACATAATTAACAGAACGCAAACTTTCATAAGAATGTGAATTGTTTGAACAAAATGATTTCAAGCAAAGTTTAATGAAACAACTCCGTAGCCGTGCTCGCGGACCGTTACCCTAATTATTTTGTTTACCAATTGTTTCACCAAACTATTGTGTCAAATAACATAATTTCACTTGAACCCAAATTGTTGTTTGATAAAACTTTTTGAATTAACATGAATAACAGAGCTACAAAACGGTTTATTATTCAAATTATTTTTTTGGTGTCATATTTGCGGGGATTAAGATAACGTATTTTAGTTTTTATTTACTGATTTTTGTTTATTATATAATTATTAAGTGCTTAGTCGCAGATTCAAACCCCAGCATACATCAGTGACTTTCGAAGTTGATAAAATATCACATAGTTTAACAGTTGGCGAAAGCACCGTGAATCAATTAAAATCACTTGTCTTTCGACATTATGATTTCATGCCTTCGGCTTGGAAAATAAATACTAAATCTCGTTTAATATCTAACTACGAGTACATGATATTAAGCTATTGAATACCACAAAAATATAGGGTAATGCATGCGAAGTCGTGAACGAAAGCTATTTTAGCATTAAATATAAGTATTCATTCAAGAATATTACATCACATTTCCATCAACCAAACCATAAACTATTATTTCGAAGCTCTTTCTACGCGTTATTTCATCATAAATTAAATAATAATATATCTGAGCGATTCAAGTGGTTTTACGTTAATAATAAAACTGTTACGTTAGCGTCATAATTTTACTCATTGAAATTCCTTTCCGCGATTTCGTCAGCGTTAAGATCCTGGCAAGTCTTGCAAAATGGCTTACTTTTTTGTTCTTTTTATTTAACATGGGGAAAATTCCTATTGGGTTCCCGCCTAAAGAGGAAGGCGGGGTATGCTGGATTTTAACCCCATGTATCATCGGCCCTTAGGAGATACTGTAGTAGATAGTGTAGGACGTCCTGCAGCAATGATCTGACGACTTGAGAAAGGTGGCGGGTAACGGATGGATGAGGGTCGCTCAAGACCGGGATGGTTGGCGCATACTTGGGAAGGCCTACGTTCAGCAGTGGACGCCGATAGGCTGAGTGATAAATGTGTAAAATAAACACGCCATTACGTGGCTAAAAAGCCGTTATTATGAAGAGAACTATCACTGTACTCAGCAAAAGAGTCTTTCTTACTTGTTGCAATGCAAACTCGTTTGTCTTAAAGGGAAAAAAAAATGCCCACTAATGAATGAATATCAAACAACACTAGAGAAACGTGAATGTAGAAATACAACTCTACCTTATGGGACTGTTTTGGACCCACATTTTTGTAAATTGGAGATTAATAAGTAATATGTTATATCCAGCAGTTATATAAGCAGTGATGGCCTCGAGGTATGGGCGCGCGGTCGAGAATCTCGGCGGTCGCGGATTCGAACCCCAGGCACACACCTCTGACTTTTCGAAGTTATGTGTGTATTCACATTGAATTATCACTAGCTTTAACGGTGAAGGAAAACATCGTGATACAACCTGCACACCTAAGAGTTCTTAGGAATTTCTTAAGTGTGTAGTCCACCAACCCGCACTAGGCCAGCGTGGTGGACTATGGCCTAAACCCTCTTAATGGTAAAAGAGACCCGTGTTCAGCAGTGGGCGTATATGGGTTGATGAAGAAGAAGAAGAAGATGTTATATCCATTTAAACCGCCGAATGTCTAGATCCGTTTAATAAGTACATTCTGCGCAAATGTGGGGAAAATTTAATAACTCCATCGAAATTCTCGATTTCCTCATTTCTATTCCAAAGATTGGGTTCTTATGGGGTGCGATTAGGGAGACGAGGCACGCACTAAACGCTTCGACTTATTAAAGATTCGAAATGCGTCTGCTGAAATATTTATACGTGGCCTCAACGGTGTAATGAGTTTTACTTTAGACGTTTTGATAGATTCTTTTCTTATTTTCGAAGAATAATTTTAATTACCATTAAGTCAACTTTGACTGTCTATAGTAGTTTATAGTGCCTACCGACTAGCCTAAATAAGTAATATTGACCATGGATCTTGTGTAAAACTGACAAGATTATGCTGGCATAGTGTGGGATATTGAAAATACCCCTCTGAAATACTTTATGGAAAATTTTGTGTAGCAGGTTTCGTTATGTATTTTTCGCTGTTAAATTGTGAAAGACCTTGTGAATATAAACAAAACTTTAAAAAGTCAGTCAGTCCGCGAGAATTGAACCCGCCCAATCTTCGATGCCATCGGATCACGAAATTTCTTCAAGTAAAGAAAATATATACATCAAAAAAATCATCATGGTTGAGAAATGTACAGAATTATTTGAATAGGTACCTACTATAGGTATTTTTTTTCTTTCAGGTTTAGTGTATATCGGCTGAATCAGTGACTTTAGAAGTACCACAAAAGAAACGCATTTGAAGACGCATTTATATGCAGTTTTATCACCAGTGATTTCCAAGTAAGCATTGAATTGTTTTAAAATTGTAGATTTTTGAGTTCTTAGTTGATTTCTAAACTATGTACAGTAACTTAAATTCTATAGCACTCGATTACGTGTTTATACATAACAGACCCATTTTTAAATTCCTAGCTACTTACAAAAATGTTAACAAAAAATTAAACTAAACTAACTACTTAAATTAAAAATAAATAAATAATATTCTTCCTGAGACCAGTCCAACAACAGTCCGTAACACAATGCATAGTCCTAAAAACACACTAAGAAACAGAAACGCTCAAATGTTATTTCAACCGTACGGTAATTTCCCTTGCTCCACGGATTATCGGTCTATCCCTCGGGATCTCCACACAAAGCGACGATTTAGGTCCCTGTGGGGAGCACTCATTCATGTATTCCCGCTTACGTACTTTTTAATATCCCCGATTTGATTTGAGGGAACACAATTCGAGGCTTTCGGGACTTTTTAATGAATTTTATTTCTTCTTATGCAATATTATTTTAATATCTTCTTCTTCTTCTTCATCAACCCATATACGCCCACTGCTGAGCACGGGTCTCCTCTACCATTAGTTTAGGATTCTTAGGTGTATTTAATGTTTGAGAATGCACACTTAAAAGCTATTGAAATTACTGTTTAATATGCTCGGGTATCGACTTTGGGTTTAGTTGGGAAAGTCTTGCGAGAAATAAGTAATAAAATAGATGTAATCCTTTAGCTCTTCTTAACATCTCATTTGTCTTAGTACTGAATTTTAAGTAAATGGGTAAGTAATGTAGTCGTAAAGGTACAGTAAACTTACAACAAAGTTACGTTTTTGCTCATATGAACCTCATATAAAATTATTCTTTTAGGGATAATTTCTCGCAAGACTTTCCCAACTAAACCCAAAGTCGATACCCGGGCATATTAAACAGTAATTTCAATAGCTTTTAAGTGTGCATTCTCAAACATTAAATACACCTAAGAATCCTAAACTAATAACTTGGGTACAAAAGCCGTATCGGGAGAAGTTCTGAAACTTTCCGCTGAGTAAGATGTTTAGCTTGCACGATGTTAGGATACAAGCTGTGTCAGCTGAACCAGCTATTGTGGGCTACTCGGCTAATATTAATGATAAGGATTGTAATAATTTGATGTAGGTTTTTATATGCAGTGATGGCTTCGAAGTTTGGGCGCGCGGTCGAGAATCTCGACGGTCGCGGGTTCGAACCCCAGGCACACACCTCTGACTTTTCGAAGTTATGTGTGTATTCAAATTGAATTATCACTTGCTTTACCGGTGAAGGAAAACATCGTGGTAAAACCTGCACACCTAAAAGTTCTTAAGAATTTCTTAGGTGTGTAGTCCGCCAACCCGCACTAGGCCAGCGTCACCACGCCATAGTCCACCGACTATGGCCTAAACCCTCTCAATGGTAGAGGAGACCCTTGCTCAGTAGTGGGCGTATATGGGTTGATGATGATGAGGTTTTTATAGGGGTTGTTTTTGAGTTTTTATTTGAACTTATGGTATTTATTTATTTACAATTTATACAAGTTTGTATTCGGCGTTCTCTAATAGTCGAATCTAGGGTGATTCTGAGATGAGATATTAGATATTATAAAATATTCTATTTATTTTTTTCTGAATACCATATAGAAACTAAAACCCTTATTTCAATTGCGCAAGTCCTATTCCGAGATTGAAGAAAATTAGGTCTGAAAAAGTAACGGAATTCAAAGACTCTCTGAGTAAACCCTACTGTTCTTACTAGCATATGCTAAAAACTTTTAAGATTAATAAAAAAAATATCAAGAAAATATCTCCTGTACATGTTGTCTATAATGACGAAGATAATATGTAAATAAATACCTACATCCACAGTCACTTACACAGTTATGACCCTATACTAGGATGCAAGTAAGTACTGTACTGAATCGTTGGTATATAATGTATATTAGGATCTACGAGAATTTTCAGGCATCATAGCATCGAACCTGCGGCCTCTTACGCAAACTAGAATCTAGCCATCACGCCACAGGGCTTCCAAATGACAAAGATGCTCATAAAAATATGGTACGTTGGACTGCTAACTAAAGAAATGGCTCCGTGACACCACTGCAAAGGGGCAGAGCGGCACGGACCGCACATTTCGAGCCTCATAAATACCCCTAACTACCCTTTACCAAACGAAAACTATCTGTGTTTGGGTTAGTATTTATTACGGAATAGATTTCACCGCCTTCGTTCAATGTTTATGTTTTTACTGGCCGAGAAATGGCTTGCACGTGATGTGGTTTGTTTTTTTTTTTGTTGCTTAGTCTAATCAAGCTTCAATAATCACATTTACTGCTGGGTACAGGCCTCCTCTGTAACTGAGAAGAATTAGGGCTTACTACACCACGCTCGCCTAATGCGGTCAATGTAATTACATACATACGTCAATATTTGCGTTGATCTTGATGACTTTGAGCCAGTATTTTTTTTATTTATATCGTTCTGATCAGATTTATTCGGTGATCGGTACATCAATTTAAGTACCATATTTCCTAATACGACAAACATTTCGCTCCCAAAAACTCAAATATAGTGTGGACTACACAAACATTTGACTCGATACGGGAATGTATACTCACGACGCCTCCTTTCACAATCAGGTGTCTATTTATCCGCACTGAGAGATTATCCTATAAACTAAGCATTATAATTCGTAACATATTACAGCGTTCAAACATCCCTTCAAAGCTCCACATGAGACAATACAAGCGCATCGTAACTCCATTCCTTGAGATTCAGGCAGTCGTACAAGCAATTATAAGATCCAATTAATTCCGTCAATAAATTAGGCTTAACGCGGTGCTGGTAACGCTATTAATTATTAACCATCGCTCCACCCCGTCGTGGACAGACTAATTAATATTGAGATGGATGGGGCCAATCTGATGGACCAAAGCCGGTTTACATTCGCAAAGCTAATAGAAGTCTGATTGAAGACTATTATCATTTATTGAAATATACTCCTGTAGAAATTCTATGTGTGCCAAGTACGTCAATCAGCACTAGTCCAGCGTGGGGGACTAAAGACTTGACTGTCAGTTTCTATTGTTTGTTGGATGTTTTTATAAGCCATATGTGTTTTTTCCTCAAGTCAGTTTGTGTATATTTGCTATTCATCAGCCTCACATAATTGTGTTGGAAAATGGAAGTCGACACAATTTAAACCCCAATACACTTATCAACAAGTGGGGTTATGCCAAGTAGGTGCGTCTATTAACCTTACTAAACCATAGAGAAACCTCTAAAGAGTGGGTATATAAGTAGATAATTACTAAAGAAGATGGCCAAAATGTGCTCATGGCATATTCACGACGGTGCCACACTTTTACAACGTTTTAATATAAAAGTTTTAATAAAATTCATAAGACTAAGGGCTGGCCGCCGCTTAAAATTATCGTCGTTCATTTTCTTACCTAACTTATGGTCTTGATCCTCTTAGCTTCTGTTTAAATATATTAGGAAAACTTTCGAATTATAGGCCGCAAGGATAATGCTTGAAAATAAGTATATTGCAGGTGTTTAATGGCGACTAAAATAATGTTCTTGCTCCGCAAACAACGTAACAAGAGATTTCAAAATTTATTACCTTCGTTTTAACACATTTTAAACTGCTGCTCCGCTCCTTTAGTTTGTATATGCTATGCTGGTTAAACGTTTCTTTAACCGTTAAAGTACACGATAATTCATCATGAATACACACATAACACAAGTCAGAGATATTAATGAATCGAACGCCATCAAAACTCGACCGCGCATGTATACCTCGAGGCCGTCACTACTTTCTAAACAGGTGATATTTTATTGTCCATACGATAAAGTCAAATGTAAACCCGGAGTTTGGACCAAGAGTCGACTGCATATCTAAACTTCTCTCACTTCAATTGTTTAGAACCGTTTGTTGAATCAGTACAAAACTACCCACGTACAAAACATCCGTGGTCGACAAAGCCAATAGTCAAAGCGAATAGCCACTAGCACGGATCAATCATGTGAACTACTGGATCGAGAGCTGCTATTACGGAGTGTCCATGCGCCCTCCGCTTTGAAGCTCGTTGTTTGAGCCCCTCACTTCAACATTTCAATGCTTCATCCGGCTAGTAGTAATGTTTTGCGGTAATTCTGAAGTTGCTTTTCTGGATTGAGTGGTCTAATTGATTTGGATTTACTAAACAGTTGGAGAATTATGTGGAATGATGAAGTTTTGAATTTGTTATACAAAGAGTAGAGAGATTTGATAGCAGATTTAATTTAGACTCCAGCTTGCGAAACGAGAGGCCGCGGGGTCAATCCCCGCACAGAGAAAAAAATGTCTCTCGTAATCTCTGAAACCTTAGACACAGGAATTTTATCTTGCTTTTCAAATTATAGTCTTCGATAATGCAAAGAAAAGACAAAGTAGCTTTAATATAAATACAGCAATATATTTAAACTTCAAGTAAAAATTTTATCCATTTTTTGCTAAAATTAAGATATTAAATATTCAGTTGCTTTACTTTTCAATCAATTTTACTTCTCTTAACTTCAAAGCTTAAGCGAAAATGCTACTTTCGCGCTCGTGATTCCTGTAGTGTATACATATTTATTTAAACCAAAGACTATTTATTCTATAGCACGGATACGGATAATATCACTAGATAATCAATGTGATGTAAAACCTAAATTTCTGAAAATTAATGAAGTATTTATTATGCAAGAGAATTTTTTATATGTCGTCAGGTATAACATTATTAATCCTCCTACAAATAGCCCAATAAAAAAATAATTGAATTATGTTTCATCAGGATAAGATGACGTTCCTGAGGGATTAACAAAAATCGATACTTTGTAAGTTACTGTCTTTTTATAATTACTTATTTTCCATGCATTCACACTCCGCGTAGCCAGTGATATAAGCGACAGAATAATAGACGAAAAACAGACATTCATTTTTAAAAAATCAAATGTTGGAAAATTAATGAGGTATTTATTATGCAAGCGAAATTTCGTACGTCGTTAGGTAACACAGTATAGCGTGGCAACCGCCCAAAAACAGCAGCATTCTGCATACAAAGTAAGGAGCGACATTCAAAGAGATACAAAAGTTGTTGATTTTAACATACACTTGTTAACGAGCTGCACTGAACTTTATACGTAGTATATATTTATACAAATGCTTTTTATTTTTACCTTTTTGAATTTATAATTTTTGTGTCTCACTCCATTGTGAAGGAAAACATCGTGATGAAACCTGCACACCTTAAAACCTTCTAAGGAATTTCATAGGTGTGTAGTCCGCCAACCTGCACTAGACCAGCGTGGTGGACTATTCCTAAACCTTCTCAGTTGCAGATGAGGCTAGTTGCAGTTGGAGATATAAATGGGTTGATGATGATGATTCCATATTAATATATATTTTTGTACTTCTAAAAACAACAATAACAATAAATTAAACCTGACTATAAAAGACAATATATAATTTTATTTATGCTAAAAATAATGCGCTTGTTCAATGTCTAACATGTAAAGAATTTTTTTTATTTCTTGTACACCTAATGAGCGAATGTTAAGTTTTGAAACCAAACTTTGGTTTTAATAAAATAATCTACAATAGAAACGTAATTATATCGCACTGCCGTCCATTTTCTCATACAAACGTGAATTTACAGCTACTATCCAGCTAGGAATTTTCATGTAAATTCAAACATAAGCAAGAAGCAATCATGTTGAACGAACTGAATGGAACGCTTGTAATGCTGTAAGTGGCGCTGGCCTCCAACGCAGATGCGCTTTGATTGAATGCTCACTACATTTTTAATGAATTCACGCTAGGATTAATGTTGTGAATATTGCTTGGGGATTAGTACCCCATCTGCTAGAGGAGGTAATATTAGATGCTCTAAGAGTTTCTCCATAATAGAATTACGTTGACTTGTGATGTCACAGCTTTTTGGTTGTTACATGTTGTCGCTAGCAGAAAATATGGTAATCGATATCATTGCCTGACTATGAAAGGCAAATTGTAGAAAAAACCCGGAAATTGAAAATTTGTTCTTCTTTTATTATGATATGGGACTTTAAAGTCTCCTAGCGAAAAGTAAAGATAAAAATTGCTCTTTTACCTATGTATATTTTCTGAGAAGTGAGTTCCGTAAAATCTGTTGCAAAAACTAATTACAAAATAAACAACCATTGTGGATACTATTTCCATGAAAATGACTTCCCAAATGACACAATATATGTAAATTAATGTATACTCAATTCGTATAATAGGTAATATTTCAAACGCAACTCCGAGCTGTTTCACAGTAAATATTATCATATATGATTTGTGCAAAATCTGTATTATGTTTTTCTATAACCAATATGAAAAATCACTAACGCTTTGGTGTGACAAAAAAGGGTCTCGAATATTTATTTACATGAATATTTGGGCGATAAAAAGTCTCGTAATTCTGGTGCCCATAACCAAATGCCAGTTTAATGTAATGGGCGCCATACACGGTACGATCCATCTGTACGATCCTTCGCGTCAAACCGATCGTAAGGACGAATCGATGGTGTATGTCAAGATCGTAAAGATTTACTTTGTTTTTTGTATTAAAATCTTTGATGCGATCAATCTCCTCGATTTTTATCACATCGATTGTACAGACGAATCGTACCGTGTATAGCGCCCATAAGAAAAATATGCAATTGTTCGGCATTCGTCCGTTGTTTTTGATTAATAAATAGCAACCAATGTTCTTAAAATTTCACAACGTAAGTTTAAGGTGCTATCCTACAGACTATTAGTCTCGAAATATTTTCTTTAAAATTATAGATATCAAGAGGGACCACACGTCAAGTAAAAAACCTGTGAGTTATTCAAAGTCTAACTAAGTACACGTTACATGCTTTTATTGAATTTTCCACATTACGCACTAAGAAATAAAACACATTTTCTGTATAAAATGTTCCAAATTAATTCAATATATCTAATCTTTTTCCGATACGTCTGTTACAATGACATATAAAAGTTTCGATGTTAAAGGGAAAATAAGGAAAGGTGAGCTAAAGTTTATAAGCAGTGATGGGCTCGAGGTTTAGGCGCGCGGTCGAGAATCTCGGCGGTCGCGGGTTCAAACCCCTGCCACACACCTCTGACTTTTCGAAGTTATGGTTGTATTCACACTGAATTATCACTTGTTTTAACGGTGAAGGAAAACATCGTGATGAAACCTGCACACCTAAAGTTCTTAGGAATTTCTTAGGTGTGTAGTCCACCAACCCGCACTAGGCCAGAGTGGTGGACTATTGCCTAAAACCCTCGCAATGGTAGAGGAGACCCGTGCTCAGCAGTAGGCGTATATGGGTTGATGAAGAAGAAGAAGAAGCTAAAGTTTATACAGAGGATTCTAGATCTATTCTATTTTAATAGTGGTGCGACAAAATTGTTGTAATTTTTGTAATATCAGTGCTGTTGAAATAATGTATTGATTGAATTGAAATTAGGGTTTGGGTGTTTCTGAGATCAGAAAGTCTCGTAGTTTCGGATATTCACGACATAAGACTTGAATCTTAGTGTGGGGTGAGAACTGTGTATGTGACTGTTGGACTTATTTATTTATAACATGTATTTTAAAAGAAAGGTAAAAACATCATATGGAGACAGAAGTGTATGTTTTAGTATTCTCTTGAAGAGTCGATCATATTTACTATCTGCGATATATTTCCAGGTTTCCCTGTGTGGCTTATTTTTATGCCCAGCGAGACACTTTTACCAAATACGTTTGAGGATAACTGTAAGGAGATTTTCTGTCAAAACAAAATATTTATGTTTCCTACACGGGGCGGTATGTTAGTTGAAACTAGAGAAAGTAATTTTTTTAGGAAAACAGTGGTATTAAAAGTACGTTTTTTTTTTCATGTTTACATTAATATACGTCTATGATCAACAGCCCATATATCATCCGTCAGCGTTAAAGAAAATCCCGACAAAAAATAAAAAAATTGCCAATTTTTCATACAATCATCTGTATTGAACAATGGAAAACGACATTTTTTTATTTTCAGGATTTCTTACACGCGAATGATTTAGTGATCGTTGAAACTATTTATTACCTGCCTTAGCTTCCAAGGACGGTCTGAATACACCCTGTATGTCTCACTACTGTGCACGGGCTCCCCTACATCTGTGAAGGGTTAGGTCTAAACACCCAAGAAATTGCCTTCCACCTAAAAATATAGCACAAATATCGAATGAAAAATAGCCGGCCTTGGAACTAAGCGCTCTTAGTCTCTTCCAGGCAACCTTGTATGAAGAGAAGCTGAACATTTTGTAGGTTGGACGGTGCTTGTCTATAAATAAACATAAAATCACGCTTGTATACCAAAAGGGTAAGCAGACGTAGGCAACCCGCACTAGGCCAGCGTGGTGGACTAAGGCCTAAACCTAGTGGTAGAGGAGGGACGTCCCCAGCATTGGCGCGTATATGGGCTGATGATGATGATGATGAAGCAGTGGTATAGATTATTTAGATTATTGCAGCCACATTTCGCCAATTACATCCCACATAACATCCTATTTCTTTAAAGCAAATCCGTGCTTCCAAGATCCCAGGAATTGAACCTGAGACAAAAGCTCGAGTATCCCACAACTAAGTAGCACAGAAAGGTTCTATTTGATGTCATTCAGGCCGCCGGAACCCATCTAGCATTGAAATAGGTCACCGGTCCGTTCAATCGTTGAGCTACAATGAACCAGTCAATTTGAATGAACGGGAGAAATGATTTGATAATGGCTGGAAGATGGAACAATTCTTAAGGGGAATTGTGGTTGGACGCTTCGTCATAATATATAGTAGTGTTGCTTGATTTTGCTAGAGGTTTCGATGGGGTTAATAGTTTTTTTCGTTAACAAATGAAGAAAGTAATCTTTTAGATACGTCACATCAAAATTTCTTGGAATTAAACTACATTGGATACAACTGTCTTAGTACAAATTACGGACAAATATATAATCAGATATGGACGTATTGATCTGTACTGTCATATATTTAATACATATATGTAATATAAACAATTTGCCTTTAAATTCACAATTATCATTGCCATCTCGAAGTTGTTTGAAAAAGTAACCATTTGGATACTACAAATTTTTATCATCCGACACTATCCAATTGTAAATAAATCTCCCGATTAAAACGTGAACCTCGAACAGGAATCAGCGACACTCCTTACCAAATAAACATTAACTAACTTATGCGTTAAGTCTGGTGTTCCTATCAAGTCAATCCATTAAGCCCATTAGCAATAATCTAATTATTTACTTAATCAATTAGTATAATTTGGCTCAAGGGATCATTTACTCAAATAGTCCAATGAGCTCAGTAGGTCCTAGTAAAAAGTCGGGTTCGATCCCGGGATTGCGTGACGTTACAGGTTTTGTCCCGGGGATACGAAATAAATCTATCACGTCACTCAACAATGACGTGTCGGAACACATAAATTTTCTATTTAGTATATTTTGCGGGTTTTTCGAGCGGAATCGGTGAGAATCTAATGGAATTGTGTGGGAGTATTTTTAAGTGGGGTATGTAAGAATACAAATATTTCATGTTAAATTGGATGCAATGAAGGTTTAAATGGCGCTATTTGTTATTTTTTGGAATATACTGATTGGTACTTATATGTGGAAAATAATTATATACTTACTTTTGTGCATGAACATAGTTTCACAAACGAATTTACTTACTAACAATACATAGTTTGTCTGTCTAAAATGGTTAACCTTCTTTTTCCAATCTTATTGTTTATTCTTAATATCTCTATAATTACATGAATTTTACACCTTTTTTATTTCTAAGTACTAAATCTTTATTTAATAAACGAACGTTAAAATTTTGTTATTTCCTATAATGTTTCTTGTATTATTTAGTTAGTAACTCGCCCATTATATATATATATTTTTAAATGATTTTAACCACCACGATAATTATTTTTTAAACCGTAAAAACCATTAAAAATCTCGTATCCGGGCATTCAACAAAAGGCTCAACTGAAAACATGCTTGTCTCCCACAAGAGGGTTCGTTCCATCCCTTTGTGCACACAGCGGCTGAAGCGCTGAAAAATATCTCTTCGACAGACACAAAGCGCTTTACAGCTGAAAGGTTGCGGGGCGGAATTGATGGTTTTAGATTAATGAATATCCGAGTTAAATTGAGGGAAGACAATGCCCTGTCTTAGCCAAAAACATTTATAAATTATGCGTAAAATTAATGATGAAACCAATGCTGATTGGAACTAAATTTTCAGCTTATTTAATCAAGGGGCTATTTACTTATTTTTTTTTATCGCCTAAGCAGACAGACGATCTTATCTTTTCTATGTAGCTCAAAGGCATATATATAATCTTTAAAATAAAAAATGGAAGTTTACAATAACGAAAAAACCATGATGAGTCATGTTGTTGTAATATATGAAAGTAAAAAAAACTTTTAGCAGTACTTTTTAAATGAAATAATTTCCATAAACAACGACGCCTAATATTAATTCATCACTATATTCGTAACTATACAAATTATTTTTTTAATTACGTAATAAGGTAAATTTTTAACTAACTCACACCAAAGCAAAACACAATCTATCTCAGGAGATGAACAAAACCAATACATCCGTTCATATTTGACCTATTTCTTCTCCATAAGTAACTATTCCCAATAACACAAGAACATTAATACACATAAGCCCAATAAGGAAATATTGTAACGGAATTAATCGGCAAATTGATGGATATGTTTTGTTGTACAACTATGAACGCACGTGTTCTTGCTTTAAGGAAGTTTGTAGCGTGGGATGACAAACTTCTGCTAACAACTTACATACAGGGTGTATTCAGACCGTAATCGGAAACTGAGGAAAATAATGGCTAAGGTGATTAAAAACTCCTTGGTGATAAAAAAAATCCCGACGGAAAATAAAAAAAATATGTTTTCCTAACAACGACATACAACAAAACATAAAAAAAATTATTTTCAGAGACGTATTTTTGCACCTACGTTTTGTCATTTGTGTTTCAAGTTCTACAATAGAGGTCGATATTTTTGGAGTTATCCTGCAATATTTCTAGGCTCCAATACTCTTGAGATTATAATATGAATAACCAGACATAGCAATACTTAACCCGAATTGGGAATCATATCCAAGATCTCTAAATCGCACAGCACATACTTGTGACGCGATACCACGAAGTAGCCAATAAGATTTGCCCTAAATGGTATGTTATCTAATAAAAAACATAAAATACTCGCCCCAAAGCCAATAGATTCAACAAAAGCCATTCCAAAGCCGAACCAAAACTCTCGCCGAATAGATAAAGGATTCCTGAGGCTTTTATCAAAAGGACATTACACACTTTTAGTCAAATTTCAAGCGCGGAAAGACGTTTCGAAGAAAATTGCGCGTAATGTACTTCTAATGCCTTCGCGATCCCATCTTTTATGTTATTTTATATTGGATATTCTTTGGTCTCGCAATACTTTCATTTAATTTGCAGCGAGCATTAAAGGAATAGTTTTTTTTCTCTCATAACCTTTTCAATTCATGCTTCCATGCCCTTTCAACGCTGCTTTAGAACTAAATGGTTATAAATTTTGCAGTAGAAGTTTTAAAATCTAGGTGGATATTTTTAATTTGAACGAAGCGAGAAATTTATTGGATTACCTACTATTGCTCTAAAAATAATTTTATAAAACCAACAGTTGAATATGACTAGAAAGGAAATGTCAGCTAGCCAAGCGTGGCAAACCTAAGATAAGATTGTCATATATTTGACACGGCCGTTTCTTAGTTATTCGGGTAGTGTGTAATATCAACCCTTTTATAAACGTATGAACCGTGCTTAGGCAGACGTAGTGTAGGACGTCCTGCAGCACGATGGTCCGACGACTTGAGAAAGGTGGCGGGTAACGGATGGATGATGGTTGGCGCTTTCTTGGGGAGGCCTACGTTCAGCAGTGGACGACGATAGGCTGAGTATATATGACAACGAATAACATTTCATTTTTTATACTTTAATCTAGGTCGTGTAATCGTAGAAGAATGAATACGTCATAGAAAAGCAGCGACACTTGTCTCCATAAAAAAAAACTGTCTATTTCTCTTCTAATATATTATTCAGATGTTCTGTGGTTAAAATGAGCAAAGAAGCCAATCTCAGTTCAATCGAAAATTTCTTCCCATCATCATCATCTTTAAATTCTCATCATCATCCATAAGACTTCTACTGTCAGCAGCTGCATTGCCAAAATTTTGTTCCTTGATGAGATGAATATAGTCATAAAATAGCTTTATTCGAACTAAGATTATTAGTCAAGGTAAGTACCTTGATCAAGGTATGTGTAATCCACGAGTTTGAATCATGAAACATGACAAATGTCGTGAACCACTCAAATTAGAATAAGCGGTGCGGGCAATTTGTATTATTACATACGTTCAGTCGCGATGGAGCATGACGTCTAGAGACTATTTAGTGGTCTGTGGTGTATATAACCAGATTGTTTATAGAAGTCGTCATGGCTTCGAGGTTTGATCATGAATTTCTAAATTGGACCTTAAAACTGGACTTGAATTACAATATTCAATTTCTTATTCCACTAAAGTACATTCCTATACAGACCTTCATGTCTGTTGCGAAAATTTGAAGTTGCGAAATTGAATTGGTAAAGATACGTTTTTAAGTCCAAAGTATCTAGCAGCCCCATTTCCATATCCTAGACTGTTATTTTTTGTATAAATAACATAACCACGCCCGTCGAATGGTCTGTTAATTCTTCGAAAGATCTAATCATATACAATTTCATAACGGTAGGAAACAGAATTTCTTCTTTCGTTGGAAATAAAATAGTAGACTTCGACTACTCAAGGCTTACAGTCTCACACGTTCTCAAGATTCCTTCTATCTTTTATTTATGCGTACATGAGGTAAGATTTGTGTAATGGATTTTAATACTTCATGAGAAACTCAGAACGACAGTGTTGTGATATAGGGTTATTACAAAAAGTTATCTTGGCGTGGAAATGAATATTTTTCTAGAACGCCTAAAATCAAAGCCATATTTTAGTTGAAGTACGTCTTCAAAAATGATATATGGTTATTACACTCACTGCTTTTAATATAAAATTTTATGATACACTCATAATTTAACACATGTCTGTATTCTCAGAAGTGATAGGCAGAGCTGTATTTCTGCACCCACATTTCGCCAAGTATGTAACAGATTGCAAGCCTTCTGTAGTTTATCGGGCACATTTCCAGATTGCTTTTTTAAATTTCGTGTTAGAAAAACCAAATATCACTTTCACCGACACGGGAATCGAACTCGGGATCTATAGAGCACAGCGCGCATACTTTGCGGTGAAAGCATGAGAAAGTTAATGTCAGATATTCCATAATTATTATACTGATATTTAATTATACCTTATCTACTGTTGAAAATTACGACTCAGTCCTTGTTTACTTTATTGACAAAAGAAAATAACTAATATATTACCAGAACGAGGCCTTTTTAAAACATTTTTATATTCATGGCAAAGAGTTGATTTTCATCACTTTTTGGTAAAAATCAAAGTCAAGATGTACTGCAAGAAAATATAGCTACGGAATAACTCCAAATCACGGAAACTTTCAAACACTTCTTTGAAAACAACGTCCTATCTTTACAAAGTAACTTACTAAACAAAACCCACAAGCAGATATAACTTTCAATGATGAAGATATTACTGATATCTTAAAGTTGTCCTTCAAACCGACAGCAATAATATATGTTTCTCAAGTGGGTGATAAACCTAGATTAGAGTCGATAATGAACACGGTATTCAAAAAGTTGGTTTGTATTCCAAGTCTTACTTGTTCACTCAGTCAAAACTTTGGCAATTAAACCTCCAATGTAGGGGATAAAAGGAAGTAAGACATTCTTACCATAATTAAGTTATATCATATTTTGTAAAACTGGTATAGCAATAAAAAAGCAGTGATGGCATCGAGGGCTCGCGGTGGAGAATCACTGCGGTCGCGGGTTCAAACCCCAGGCACACTGACTTTTGGAAGTTATGTGTGTATTCACAATAATTTATTACTTGCTTTAACGGTGAAGGAATACATCGTGATGAAGCCTGCACACCTAAAAGTTAAGAATCAGAAGTGGGCTTCGGGTTCGAACCTGTTCCCGCCGAGATTCTAGACCTGGGCCTAAACCTCGAGGCCGTCACTGCTCAAACAACAATAACAAAATGAAATCAAGTCATAATAAATTCAATTCCTGCATCCCGTAGAGGGTTAAATAGTTCTCTTCGTGGTTTTCTTCAAAGTTATAAAGCGTGACAAATTATTAAAACTACAAACATTATTTCGAAATGTCAGCGATTTGTTCCTGGGTTTCTGTCTCGAGTCCGCTGATTTTATATCTCCTGACATTACTTACCTCTAAACTGTCAGGGATTTACTATATTATGATGATTTTTTTTTTTTATTATTGTGCATGTTTTATTGCAGTTTATCTGAATAATTCAGAACTTTTTCATCTAATACCCTATATTATTACGACTGCATAACTATTTTTAATTAGGAAGAGCTCTTCACAACCATAGCGAAACTTAAGGCAGTAAAGCAAAAAGTTTACAAGCAAAAGCATTTCCTCGACACCAATAACAGTTTCATCTTTACTAGCGTACAACCCACCTATGTATTTAGCCTGTTTCGAGCCGAAACTTTGGCCAAACATCTGAGAATATTTAAAGCTTGGCGGGCAGTAAAAATGTACATACACACACATTAACTCACGCCTATATTCCCTAATGGGGTAGGCAGAGGTGCATTTCTACACCCACATTTCGCCAGTATGTATTCAGTCCCACGTAATAGCGGGCGAGTCTACTGCCGTTTTTTGGGCACATTTCCAGACTCCGTGGTGCTACTGAGAATTTCCTAATGGAAAAACCCAATAACACTGCCCGATCCGGGAATCGAACCCAGGACCTCTAGATCGCACGGCACATAATTGTACCGCAAGACCACGAGGCAGTCAAAATGTCTGGACCATAAATAATAGGGTGGACGCAAAAAGCACTCCCGAGCGATAAAGTACGCGCCGCATCTAAGCACAAAGCGGTTTACACGATGAGAGACCTTATTCATCTCAGATTTATCTCATTATTTCAGATTACTGTATTGTGTGATAAAGGAAATGAATGTGGCGATCGTGGCTAGTTCGGGCCAAAGACCTTCTTCAAGGTTTACGTAATCGTTCGGTAGAAGAAAGTTGACCTTAGTAAGATATTTTATGTCGTTCGAATACTTTTGAGTGATATAACAATAACCATTTCAGTTACGTTTTATTATTGCAATCTAGAAATCCTGGAGAAGACTTACTTGTTATTTGGATTCAACAATTAAAAAAAAAATTGCAGCGTCATCTCAAATGTGGTTAGAAATGTTCCCAGAAAAAGAGCTATCATAGCCTATTTTTCAATGAATTTAAAACCAGCTTACAACAAGCTTTACTTCAGTTTGTTAACAAAGCGTGCTGGAAAATCCAGGCAGCTAATAACGCTAGAGTATTTAAACAAAATGACGACAAAATATCGCAGTTTGAGTATTCTTTTGTTAAGTAAGAGCTCCGTCTGCTTAATTAGTATCTCATCATGACAAAAAATACATAATAGAATGACAAAGCAAAGAGGACCTGAAGGAGCCACCGAGCGTCGGATAACGAAGTACATGGTTGACCCTTATTACGTACGCAAAAGACCTTTCAAAGGTCAAGGTTCGGAATAAAGGAATAAAGGTGGGGAATTGGACAATTTGTGACGTTCTGCGGGTTACGCCAATTTGGGATTGAATGACTTTGTTGTATAATAAAAACATATACAGGGTGTATTTAGACCGTGATCGAAAACTGAGGCGGGTAATAGCGAGGGTGATCACAAACCCAGTGGCGATATTAAAAATCCCGACAAAAAATAAAAATTTTGACGTTTTCCATACAACCATCGGTGTTAAAAGTATGTGGTTTGTATGGAAAACCTCAAAAAATTTACTTTTTGTCGGGATTTTCTTTTATGCCAAGGGGTTTGTAATCACTATCAGTCTTACCTGCCTCAGTTTTCGATCACGGTCTAAATACACCCTGTATAACAAACACAATAGTATTTTTTTTTATAATTTTTTTTTTATTATTTTATTTTGTTAGGGAAATCAACAGAACAATTATGGGTAACAAGGTAACAAGTATGGGCATTGTTTGCCGTGTATTATAGTTCATGTAATATAAATTTCGCCTCGTGGTCTCGTGGCTTGAGTGCATCCTGGCGAAATATAGGTGTAGGAATGCATTTTTGGCAATACCTGTGAGGAATAAACATTCTTTATTTTATTGGCTGGGTGGAACACTGCATCTGATGTTAAGCGCGATACCGTCTAAAGGGAAAATTGAGAAGAAAGACCTCGTTAGTAACTGGCCTGGTCTGCTGAGATTCTCCTTCACGCATGTGGTGTATAGTCAGAATTAGAGGCGGTGAACCCAATAAACTTCCTTTACGCCTACCTAGCGTCCGTTTGTTACTTGGTCCTCTCATTGAAAACCAGCGCTGCAATTCCGTGCAAGCGGAGTTGCAGCATACAGCTGAATGAGGGGATCATTGTTGGCTGTGTCAACTTGTGTTGTTACTAATTGTTTGTTTGTTTGTATTATGGCCAACAATAAAACTTTTTCTTTCTTTCTTTTCTTTTTCTTTCAATCTAGGCCAAAATTAGCTGATAGTAATAAAGACTTTATACAGCAATTCCCCCATTAGCATTTAGCACGTATCACAACAAGTTGTTTTATTACCATCGCTGCTACTACGTAAATACATAACAACACACATGCACCATACATTTTCATTCTACGTTTGAACACGTACTGCTTAGTAAAATCACTGTACCATACGATCCAAAACTACACCATTCCTGGGAGACGCAAACACAATTCTAAAACTTAAACGCATTTCAATTACAGCATGTTATAAAATTAGTCTTGTTGAATCCAGCCGAGCGTTCCTTGCAGAATTAATTCAACAAATGTCATTTCATCAAGCGAAAACGTTGTGTACGAAGCATTCCGTTTCTGTAGCCATTACTGCTAATTGTTACTTCGAGGTATTACATCCATATCTTGAAGTTTCGGCGTGGGCGGAGTCCTAAAATAGATTTTCATTTGTCTTTTGCTTTTATAAACATAACCCATTAATCACTACTCCTCGACCTCCTTAAATATGTCATCATCGATTGAGCTGAGATTAATGATGTTGATATTTCTGTCTCTAGTTATATTTTAGGAATAGAAGTTAGCTTTAAAATCCCTGACGATGTTGTAAATGCAATTATATCGTCTTCTTTTTCAAATAATTATGGAGTGATGGCCTCGAGGTTTAGGCGCGGCGTCGAGAATCTCGGCGGTCGCGGGTTCAAACCCCAGGCACACACCTCTGACTTTTCGAAAGTTATGTGTGTATTCAAATTGAATTATCACTTGCTTTAACGGTGAAGGAAAACATCGTGATAAAACCTGCACACCTAAAAGTTCTTAGGAATTTCTTAGGTGTGTAGTCCGCCAACCCGCACTAGGCCAGCGTGGCGGACTATGGCCTAAACCCTCTCAATGGTAGAGGAGGCCCGTGCTCAGCAGTGGGCGTATATGGGTTGATGAAGAAGATGGATATATCACATCTTCTATGCATTTTGAGACTGACCAAAACTATGTTTGACGATTTATAATCCTCACTATTTCTCATTGATTGACTCTCATTGACTACTAGTCCGATTTGACAAATTCTTGCAGGGTTAGATAGCTCATTTATCAAGAAAAATATATATCATCAAGCTATGAAGTGATTCTATTTTAATTGTAAAATCAGAATTCAGAATCTATGATTATCAAAATCTTTCTCTTGCTTTTACTTGAGGTCAGGGTCATCCTCTCCTTTTACTTTCATATCTTTTTTCACGCTTTCCAACGATGTTTTCTTTGGCTTTTCTCTTTTGCATATCTTTCAACTTTCATACTCATTACTTTTAAACTTCATATGCTTCCTTTCTTCTTATAACATACATATACTAACTAATATCTATAAATAGATCATTAACCTAAAGTTTCAGTTGGGTAAGACGGTTGTAATTAATATATCGTGACTTCTCACTCACACTCACTCAATCACAAACTCTGGGCAATTAGTTGAGGAGCATTGACGCTTCACTCCCTATTGATTTCCTGAGGGCAAAGGATCAGACCGCAATGGAAATTAAATTTCCTGATAGCTCTTATGTTAAGGCAACACACTATTAATAGAACTAAGGGAGCACATATTGCTCCTTCAATCCATGCTATAATAGTCACTAATTAAGCTCTAATGAAGCAAGCCTATTCGAAGCAATCAATATGTAGTAGGCTTTTATATAGGAAGTCTGAGGATGCTATAACTTGAAATTCTGTGATATCAAGGTATAAAAAATGAATACACTCAACAGTCAAATACATATTCTTTATAAGGGACAAAGATATAAGTCTTGTGTCGTCGGTATTAGGAACTACGACAGACTTTACTGTCTCACAAACATCAAGACCCGAAACAAATACTTGTGGATTAAACATCATTTCTATCTTTGCGGTGATCGATCCAGTGGCATCGTGAAGAAATTGTCACATCTAATGGTTCTTAAGGATTCTTAGTTGTGTAGTCCAGCAATCTGCACTAAGCCAGTGTGGTGGACTAAGGCCTACACTTTCAGTTAATGAGGCCTGTGCAATCAACAAATCATGTTGAATTATCACTTGCTATATAACGGTGAAGGAAAACATCGTGATGAAACCTGCACATCTAAGAGTTCTTAGGAATTTCTTAGGTGTGCAGTCCGCCAACCCGCACTAGGCCAGCGTGGTGGACTATGGCCTAATAAACCCTCTCAATGGTAGAGGAGACCCGTGCTCAGCAGTGGGCGCATATGGGTTGATGAAGAAGAAGAAGAATCAACAAAGGGAAAAACGTGCATTTCTCCTTATTTTCGCTAGAAATCAATTCTACGAATGTATTTAACGTTTGAAAACAATAAACAAAAGCATGTAGGTAAACGTGTAAAACCATTCCGCAGTAAACAGGTATGTAGGTGAATGGAGCGTGCTAGCGTATATTTACTGAACGTTTGTTTCGCGGTTCGGAAGCTATAGAGACTGCACACGTAACTACGAACTTGTACGTTTTAGTTTACAAGCAATTTAGTATGCGTTTATGTGAGGATGTGTGGTCGGTATTAGAATTGGTGAAGATGTGATCTAGAGGTTCTGGGTTCGAAAGCGTTTTTAGTCCTGAGTAATGGCATCGTCAAGAGAAAACACTGGTTGCTAAATGTTGATGTCGAAATACATATATATATCTAGATGTACCTACCTCTTCAGAGGCATCTTCGAATATGATCTATATAAATTCAACTAACGAGCAATTATCAGTACAATTATTAGGTGTCATAAATAAACAATATACTTACCTACATCCAACTGTCATATAGTTCTGACCCAACAAATATAACAAATTTTGTGTCAAAAATATCAGAAACTACGAGACCCATTTCGGTCTTACAAATAGTCACAGCTCTACACAAAGATTTGTTTCAAAACTGTAATCGAACCCGTCTCTCGTTTCGCAAGCTTTGCCAGCAGCGCCACGAGGTTGTCGACATCAAGACTCAATACACACATATACGCTGAAAATAGACCAAAGAGGCCTACAATAGAACTTAACAAGCCTAATTAATACAGCACTTGATAAATTTCCAAGCGAATACGATCCCAAACATAGTAGTGAACTCGCCACGAATGCTTTTAGTTGAATGCGCACCGTTGAAACGCGATGTCCCGCGGTTTCGTTCTATTTCGGTACATCGCAGTACAATGTACCTACTCCTGTTTATTGGGAGCGCTATTAACTCAAATTTATGGCGGTCAAACTGAGCTGTGATTGAGGACCTAATTTTGTTTCAAGTAGGTATAAGCTAGTGTAAATTTATCTATCCTGCCTATATATGTCCCACTGTTGTCCCAATTAACTTACACGGTACTTTAGCATCCGCGAAGTACAGTACTTTGGCAGACAATAGCTTCTGAAACTAGGTTATTTGTTTGATTAACAAATATCTTATTCTGAGAGTTTATGGGACAGAAAACTGTCATAATTTTTAATTCCCACGACACAATACATTCAAACAAATTCAGATAATTTTGAGGATTTCAAAAACGATATTTTTTAATTTTTTATCTCGATTTTTTAACGCATTGGGTTTGTAATCACCGTCGCTAATACAGGTAATAGCTACGATGATTAATTGAGAGAATAAATTAAATAATTATTTTTCGATCACGGTCTGAATATACTCTGTATAAAAAAACAAGTCGCGATGGAATCGAATTCCTCCATCTAAGGAAAGGAACAAAGTGAAGTCCTTGGCTTTAGCGCAAACATAACTTTCCAGACACTGCGCTGCAAGTTGGCTAGATCGCTTTCATAACCGATAACACTAGTATAAAACCTAAGATAAGGTCGCGTTTGTCCGGGATATATCTAACACCGGGTAAAAATTTTCGGGTAAGGAAGCAAATATCTTACTGAACCTAGGTTTGGATTTGGAAAACATGAAGAATTCTCGTAGGCAACGAATGACATTTTAAAATAAGAGGGAGTTTAGGACAGCAAGATAATACTATTTATTACTTTATTAAAGGATCTTATGAGTGAATATTCAATGAATTCTTGAAATTAATTTTAAAAAGTAACTTTACCATAGACTCGACAACATATAGCTAGTCAAGTCTGATCATAATCAATACATTTTATTTATATTTAGACGTAATAAAACTGTAATAAATTAAAAAAACATCCTGAATCCGTTGTTTTACAATTCTTTTCCTTCATATTTTTGTAAATGCGGAAAAAGTTTGTCTTGACCGGGGCATTTGGCGCTAGATAGATTGTGCATAACCCTACATGAAACAGGCGTAAAACGTGAGGCATGAATGATTTTGTATAGACAACAAATTTATTATTAATCTACAAATAATCCAAAAAAGAGTACTCATAAATCCTAACCACAACTAAAGTGATAATCTTCGTCAATTAAATACTTTAATTCTGTAGTAATATCCCCCATCGGGAATTAACACAGCACAGTTTATATTTGCTGTACGCACACATAAGCATAGTAATGGTGTAAATACAACGATAATTAACCAATAACACGGCTGAGTAACCTTTATCGGACGAATCGAACTGACATTTTACTTGCAAATAAATCTAGCCATGGATGAAGTTAATCATGATGCCACTTAACAAGTTTGTTGAAATATACATTTAAATATTATCACTACATAGTACAAAACAAAGTCGCTTTCTCTGTCCCTTTGTATGCTTAAATCTTTGAAACTACGCAACGGATTTTGATGCGGTTTTTTTTAATAGATAGAGTGATTGAAGAGGAAGGTTTATATGTATGATAACATCCATTAAATATCAGCATTGCACCCGTGCGAAGCCGGGGCGGGTCGCTAGTAAATTATAACCATCAATTATAATTATCATCATCAGTCCATATATCATATGTACAATGTACATAATATGTATGTATGTATGTCTCATTGCTCAGGCACGGCCCTCTTGTACTACCAAGAGGGCTTAGACCTTAGAACACCACGCTGGCCTAGTGCGGATTGGCGGACTACACATTTAAGAAATTCCTAAGAACATTTTAGCATGCAGGTTTCCTCCACCGTTTAAGTAAGTGAAAAAAGTGATAATTCATTGGAAAAAAACACGGAACTTCGAAAAGTCAGATGTGGGGGTTTGAATCCGCGACCGGCTATTAGGGTTAGGCAATTAATAAAATGTTAATACTGCTATGAGGGAAGTTCAAGATTGTTACTATCACAATGTTCTAATATTAGGCGAAAGGAAATAGGACGAATATTATGCAGGTGTAAATGAACAAGCACGTTCAGTAAACAAAAACACCAAAATATTCACATCCCATAAAACTCATCCCAAACATGCGGTATATCAAACTTTGCCGCCCAAAAAGCGAAGTTACACACCTCGCAAGCATTTCCTTCGAGACTCCGGAGATTTTAATTCCCTAAGTCATGAAGCCTTATCGCAAACGAGATGCAAAGAGCAAGTTTGACACATCGCGAAACCTCCACACGAGCCGACAAAGCTTTTATTAACTAGGCGTGTCGGGCAAATGAGCTTGCACACTTCCACACGAAATTGGGACGCTCATTTACGTCTTGGTTTCCTTCGCTGGCTTGGAGTAATTTGTTGCTAGTTTCGATGCTTGCAGGTTTTTGATAAGGTAATTAGGAAGATTTGCATTTTGTGTTGTTTACTGGCCGGCATCTCAGCACAAATGAATGAAAAAAATGCATTTGGCTATGACGACAATTCCTTCATGTTTTTAGTAGACTGTCTTCTGTTCTCGCTGCACAAGTATGCGTCATGCGATTTAGACGTCTTGGTTTCGATATCCGATTGTATTGAGACTTAGTTGTGATGTAATAAATGAATTCGAAAGGTGAATTGTTTTATACTAATGACTTGGGTGAGCATAAGCATTCGTAAACATATTTTTTAAAACAAAGAAACAAATTCTTTATTTAACCTTTAAGTACACGCGTTGTTTCAGATAACGTAACGTCACGCGTGGGGTCTAAAAGTATCCCCAACATATATTTAAGTGTATATTCAAACTTACTAGATATTTTTTAAAGACCGTTTAAGATTTTAAGAAAACACATTATAACATTTATGAAAAGTATTAATTAATCAGAAAACAATCAGTTTTTAGACAGTAAGGAACATTTTTATCAAAATTATAATCTCGTACATAGAATTTTTAAGGCACATGTTTAATGTAGTAAAAATTAACAAAAGAGTCAAATTCTGACTAACGTAATATTTTTTTCTAATAAAATAAGAATAAAAAACAAATAATCGTAATAAAAAATTAAAATAAAAATTATAGAAAAAAAAATGACAGTTCTTGAAATGTACTAAACTAAATTACGTTAAAAATTATTCTTTGGGTAGTCATGGTAAACAATAAGTAACTTCTTCCGAATGAGGCTTGCAAATAGCTTTCTTGCAAGACTTACAGACAATTGCACTTTTTTTATCCTTGGATCATCCTTGAATCTATGTATTAATGCACGCCTCACGGTCACTTATATCACCCACCTCTTCCAAAATATTCTCTTGAGGGTTGTCTCCTATGCCTTCGCTTTAAGAGTTACTAAAATTGTAAATAATTTGTACAATTTGGTTTTCGGTTAGACGGCGACTCATTTTTCCATTAATACAACATCAATTCTGAAAAAGAAACAAATAAAAACATAACTAAAATGAAAAAAGTTACTACGTTAAATCACGGGTGGGGTCTGCAGGTATCCCCACGTAAGTAAAAATGTAACTTACCTAAGCAGAAAAGCGACGAAAGTCCACTTACCGACAGGTCTCGCGACGCACTGAGATTAGCCGAAAATACGCGATCGTAATTTGTCAATTTTAAAAAATACCGTTAAAAAACAGTGCGTGGGGTCTGCATAGACCCCGCCCGTGATGTTAAAGGTTAAGATTTATTTATATTGTGAAAATCAATAACACGTATTCCAATCTATTGTAAATATAAGGTTAAAATGTCAGTCTACCGATAACCAAGTGCCACAATCCTCAGCTCACGAAGCTGCTTAATGCGCCTCAAGATACGGCACTTCGCCGAGATTTTAAGCATATTCCGTCGCTATACATACTCCTCACGTCCTACTTACCAGAAGCCTCTTTCAAACAAAGATAAGGGGGTTGTGTTAATCTCGTGTATAAGCCTTTCAGAATTTACGTCAGGGCGGTGCAATATGTTCCCTCTAATATAGAACCTTTCTTGCCGCGAAATGACAATATACAAGTTCACATGAAAGGGAAGGCATGTTAATCCCGCGTAATTTAAGGTTAATTAGGGGAATGCAAATGTTATGATTTTACGTCTGTATTTGTTAAATTCATTTGTAAAGCCTGAAGAAATTACATAGGGATTTTTTTTCGAAGCTATGTGTGTAGGAAAACAACATGATTTAACCTGCTCACTAAAAAAAGTTCATAGGAAATTCCTAGGCGTGTTGTCCGCCAGCCTGCACTAGGCCAGGGTGCTGGACTAAGACCTTAATCTTTTGAATGGTAGAGGAGGCCCAGCAGTGGGATATGAATAGTCAAGCAACTGACTCTTTAATACTGATGTGTTTCTTTTAAATTTTCTATAGTGATATCTTTTGTATACTTACAAAGGTTTATAAAATAAATCACAAGTGTTTGATTGCATTGTATACAATGGCAAACTGACGGATAGAAATGCAGGTTATGCGATTTTATGCGGGTGGCCCTCTGCCAATTCTTCAATCCAGTAGTGTATAAAATACGAAAATTATTAAGATTTACATTCAAACTTCGTAAAGAGGTAAAGACTTTGAATTTCCATTCAACTTGATTCAAATTTTCGTGCAATTTAATCAATATATTTCTGTATTCAGTCTTATTCAATGTACTCTCAGCTTCACTTTCTCATGATGTCACGAATCCTAGTAATAAAAATTTCCGTATGGCCAACTCAAAACCTCCCATTACATAAGTTTCTATGTAAATCTTCATGATCATTCTATTACCATAATCGTTACTACTTCTTTATCATTCAAAGTCATATTAGCAATTCTTTTAAATTTTTTGTTTGTGTTTCCTCATTCTCTTCACGTAATTCTATTTTGACTTCTTTATGAAATTACGTAGGTCTAAATAATTATGAGAATTCTCTAGAGATATTTCTCTCGCTTTTTTTATTCTGCTGCATCATTCGTTTGTTTATTATATTTTCTTTCCGCATGACTTAGTATTTTTACTGTATTTGCAAGTTAATTATGGAATATATTTGCATAGAATTACATAATTATCGTCATTATTATCATTACAGACAATATATTATAACATTATTTTCTATTAGTATAACAACTACAATACAACAGTTGTAAACAAGTACTTAATCTTAATGTCATTGGGAACTTTCAAGGCTCAGGTTCTTTTTTCTAATTTTTTACATCTTCTGGACCAAATTGTTGAATCAAAGTGTAAATGTAATATCTTGCCAACAAAATAAAGAATTATAGAAAAAAGCAATAAGATTAGATTTCCATAGACAAAAAAATACATTCAAGCAAAATTGCTTCAATAAGCAAACGTTAACACATCGAAATCATATATCTTTCGGAAACAACTTGGCACGCGACATTTCTACCAAACTAGACACTAAATTAGGTTTTTCCTCCACATATCTCCATTGTTATTGTGAGCACAATCCGATCTCAGTGAAATTTGAATGTCGTTCGTGTCTTCAGAAACATTTTATGTCGCTTTCTTACTGGAAGTCTGGGAACTTATATTTTTATGTTTACTATTCTTTTTGTTCGCCTGTGTTAAAAATATTTCCTATCCTAATAAATAATGTAATACATGAAATTTATACACAGGGTAAACGGAGCGTGACCGACGACTAAGACAGGTAGTGTATCACACTTTGAGGAAAAACAAACATTTTAAATTTTCTGAACTACCGTAACTATTGTCTGTCTCTGTTTTCGATAATTCCGTTTACACTATTCACCAAGTTTACTAGCATGGCGTTAACGATGATACAATACTTAACACAATAAATAACATTGTCAGCTCCTATTCGATTATTTGCTGGGCATTTACCTAATACACAATTGGAAAGGTCTTTCAGATTCCAGTATAAAAAACTGACCTAAAGATAGTTTCTGAAGCAAATGTTATATCCTTCACTGCTGAAGTACAAGCTTTCTCATTTATCAACAATTCATATGCAGTAGGTACAAGTGTGTGTCTGTACAAACCCATAACTGCAACAACACCCAAAATAGAACACCAAAATCTTAGATGTCTTTCCTTACCTTCTTAATCAAAAGGAAAGTCTAAGCAGGCAAAGGCGGTTCCAAGTCTGACCTCTCATCATTTATCCAAAGCCTCATTAACCGTGTCTGTCTTTACAATGTGAGTACCATTGTTCCGAAAATAGCCGCGTTGTGGCAGTAAACAATTGAAGTGGACGCGGCCGATGCAAACAGCGCTTGCGGAAATCCTTTGAATTCAGCACAGTCGTTGATTTTATTAACACTATGAAGTATTGAAACGCTCTCACGGATTTGCTATTTGTGCTTACAGCGCTTTCAACGCTGTGGGCTTCTTTCAAAGCGGAGTGCACTTCCAATGAAAATTCCTGAAACATTTTAGTTTCAGTGACTTGCGTTTTCAGACATTGTTGCTGTATGATAGATCGTTGGTGAGAGCTTGGATTGCAATATCGAGATCAGTTGGCTCAGTTTTTTGCACTTTGAACTTTCCTTTTAAGTTATTGTTTGCTAATAAATAAAAGTCTGCTTTCTTTACTTCAATCAGCAGTTGGATTTGTAAGTCTTATTTTTAAGCGTCCGTACTCCACAACGAAATGAATGACTTGCCTTTAAATGCTTCTTTGTTTTTATTTGCTTTCTTACTTCTTGTTTCTATGCTTTAAATAGTTAAGTTTATGTATCTCCGTTTAGACACTAATGTTTGAAGTAAATACATATCTTGAAGTGAATTATCAAAAAACCTTTTCTACAGCACTAAGCAGTACACCATCCAGATAAATTTAATTAACATTTCATTGAATAATCTGTTTTACTTAATAAACAAATCAACTCTCTCTTTAAATAGTTAATTAATACAAGACTATTATTAAATATACCTCTGCCTACCCATTTACGAATACTCTACGTATATGTATTCTTTGAAGGCACCAACAAAAACGGCTTCAAAGCCATCGCCACTCGCCAGACTTCGCATAGACACGACGCCAGCTATCAATTTAGTTGCCTATTAATTGGATTTTGAGCTTATTACTAAGTGGAAAGAGCCTTGTAACTGAATTACAAAGCAACGGAGAGGCTAAATAACCGTTTCTCGTTTCGTGAACACTAGCATCTGGCGAAACAGAGACGTTTGATGTTAATCTTAAATGGGTTAGTAAAATCTTGAGGATAATGTTTCTGGGATGGCGATGGTGTAATTGTTTTCGAACTGCCTTAACGTTGATTGCGATTTAGATTAAATTTCTTTAGTACACTACCTTTTAAATAAAATAGTCTTAAGAGGTTTTTTAAGAGTAGCTGACGAGTCAGTATAAGTTATATTGGACCATAGTATAAATGAAGCTTGAATGTGAGGCAAGTGGTACTACAGTCTCTCAAAACATATCTCTTAATCTCTTATAATAGTCCCAAGGGAATATATGACGATAAATGACGATATGTTTTCCTTCACCGTTCACCATCATCAGCCCATATGCGTCCTTCAGCTGGGCATAGATCTCTTCTACCATTGAGAGGGTTAAGGCCTTAGTCCAGCACGCTGGCCTAAAGCCGGTTATCGAACAGTACGCGTTGTTGGACCTCCTTCACCGTAAAATAAGACATTCCCTACTTCTTAGTAACTCACCTTCGTACCCGCAATTTCGAAATCTAATTTAACGTACAAAACTCTCGTAATTTGTAAGCTAAGACGCGATATTAAATTTAATTGCGTATAAAAGTGAAAAAAAATCATCTCGTTAGCCAGTAGCTGAAGAACAATGAACTGAGTACCCACATCTTATAAACTTAATTAAATCGTAAGCGGACACTGGCCTTACCTTAGTTTTTTGCTAGTTAACCTCGAGCTTAGAGTTTAGTACACCAGCGGCAATTTGTCGAGGCGATTGGCGATTTTTAATCATGCTGGTAAAATTCAGTGACGGTGCTTTCAAAAATGTAACACGTTATTTCTGTCTAGTTTATTATAATTTATTGTGAGGTCAGGATATTCTCATTTATGTAACAAATTACGTTTGTTTAATAAAGATTTAAAGATTATTATTCAGGTTTTCTTTAGGCAAGCTGAGTTATGGGCTTCTATGTAAGCACCGCCACTGATCTTGAGGTTTGGGTCAAACTCTTGGGTCGAGAAAGTCCTATGTTGGTTCTTGCATGAAGAATTTTTTAACAGCACCGCGAAAACATGGCAATAGGCTCACCTCTATAGCTAAGACTGACAAATACCTGGCGAAATGTGGGTACAGAAACTTCCTACCACTTCACACCGGCGTGAGGTTATTATACGTATGTTAGATCGCACAAGAATTATTCATTCGATTTAAAATCGTAAAACTGCATTATCACGACAGAAAACATCACGTAACGATACTCAATCGTGCTCCCTGCCATTTAGCCTCGCCTTCGCCAGTGTGATAAAGCCAGTACAAGACTGGCTGCAATTACTTGCCAAGGATTACGTGCTTTATAGCAGTATGCTTGAGTTATTCATGACCGCTTCAAGGCCTATCTGAAAATATCTTGCCTTTGTACTGTGAAAAAAGAACACCGTTATACAATTGCCTTTGCAAAGGAAATTAATTAATTTTCATCTTTAAAATTGTAAATACATACATAACCTCACGCTTATATTAGTTCCCAAAGGGGTTTGCAGAATTGCAATTCTGCACACACATTTCGCCAGATATGTGGACATCAATCCCATGTATTGAGATGTGAGGCTATTGACGCCTTTCATACAAATTTCCAGACTCTGTGCTGCTACTGAAAACTACCTAATAGAAAAACCCAATAACACTTTGCCCGACCCGGTGATCAAACCCAGGACTATTAGATTGCCGAGCACATGCTTGTATTGCGAGACCCCGAGGCAGTAACAAACATTGTTTTTATTTCAATGTTTTTCTTACGCCCAACAGTCACCTACAAAGACTAATCATCTATGAGAGACTTTATGTCCCACTGTTGGGGACGAGCCTCCTCTACGTATAATAATATTTTATACTAAATTATAATAGATATGAAAGTGGATGGATAGGCGAGCCTAGGAAGGCCAAAGAAGAGATGGATGGTGTGCGTGACTGAAGATATGAAAAAGAAAGGGGTGAATGAAGACATGACGGCTGACAGGGATGTGTGGAAGGAGAAAACATACTGCGCCGACCCCAGAGAATAAATTGGGACCAGGGCGGAGGAATGAATGACTAAATTATAATAGATAGATTCGCCCAATAATCACACACATATTAAGTTGCTCTGACCCACACTAAAATCAAGTCTTATGTCTGGAGCATCAAACTACGAAGGAGTTATCCTTCTCATCAACACCCAGCTCCGAAACAGTTATTTCCGGATCACACCAACATTTGTCTCAATAGGATCGAACCCACGGCCTATCGTTACTCACTCTATTGTTTAGTCAACTAACAGGGCTGCCTATATATCAAATTATATCGCTTAAATATATCAAACAGTGAAATAGAGAGAAGGAAATAATTCGATATAAATAACCAACGCGACACAATAAGTTAGACACGAAGGAAATTGTTCCGTTGTATCAACTGCGTGGGCGTCTGTGAACCGTCCAGCGAAACCTTTTTTATGTCAAAATAATTCTTCTTAATATGATTTTTTAGTCATATTTAGAAAAGGTGGAGTCAATGTCAAGCAGTGATGGCCTCGAGGTTTGGGCGCGCGGTCGAGAATCTCGGCGGTCGCGGGTTTGAACCCCATGCACACACCTCTGACTTTTCGAAGTTATGTGTGTATCCACATTGAATTATCACTTGCTTTAACGGTGAAGGAAAACATCGTGATAAAACCTGCACACCTAAGAGTTCTTAGGAATTTCTTAGGTGTGTAGTCCGCCAACCCGCACTAGGCCAGCGTGGCGGACTATGGCCTAAACCCTCTCAAGTGTAGAGGAGACCCGTGCTCAGCAGTGGGCGGATATGGGTTGATGAAGAAGGAGTCAATGTTGAATTAATACACTTTTAGCGATGTCTTGTAAAACGTAGGACAAAAGATTTTTATGAGACTGCCTCTCGATCTGGGGGCAATAGTATGTGGCGAGCGAAGTAGAGATCCTGAGTTCGATTTTCGGATTGAGCAGTGTTGATGGGTATTCTATAAAAATCTTAGTAGCGGCACGAAGTCTGAAAATGTGGGAGAAGCAATGCGCCTCTACCTACCCCTTCAGAGAAATACAGGCGTGAGGTTATGTATGTAAATAATATTAAATAAATGGAATATACAAACTTAACGAGTTAAATTTCTAATTACCTACAAACAAAAAAAATGTTCAAAAGATTTTGAACCAACCTCGTTAATCCAATAAATATAAACTAAGTAAAGACGAAGGTGTCACAATCCAGTCCAATTATAACTTGGCGCCCGGGAGCTATTTAAATTTTGTCGATTTATTCAAAGTGGCGCCGAGGCCGTCAAATTGTTGCCTTTTGGGGTAATTTCGGCGGATATAATCCTCGTATCATTCGATTTCAGGTGGATGTTCGGCACGGGCTTAAACTGTATGTCGTGTTTCACAGCCTTATATAAATAAAGACTTAAATAGTAATAGCAGGAATGATGGCTATTATTTCTTTCGTATTATGAATTTGCATAACATCAGCCTATATGTTTCACTACTGGGCACGGGCTGCCTCTACAATTGAGTTAAGGTGACTCCGATCATGGTCTGAATACACCCTGAATGTCCCATTGCTGGGCATGGGCCTCGTCTAGGTCTGAGAGGTGTTAGTCTTAGTTCACTACGTTGGCCTAGTGCAGGCTGACTACACATCTACGAAACCTACATACATAAGAAATTTCTATTAATTCTTACGGGCGCAGGTTTCCCTAATGAAATTCATCAACTATCGTAATAAACTCTTTGGTAATAATGTCCAATTTAATTGCGATAGATAGATTAAAATTCAAGTGCTTTATAACCTCAAATATGCTAAAGCCACTGTATTGGATCAAGATTCTACAGCTTTTGATCTTTACGAGCACTTCCATTTCAGTTTTTGCTGATTTGATTCTGTTGAACGCTTTCGCTAGTGAATGTTTAACTTTCATTACTCCTCGTAAAGTAGTGCTGTTTTAACGACACTAGTCTCTATAAAAGAATGAATATATGATATTTTAGTATTTTAGTTCCTTCAGCAGTAAAACCTGTTTGGTCTCTACCAAATGACTCTACCTAAAGACTCTTCTTTAAACCGCGCTTAGGCAAAAGTAGTGTGGGACGTCCTGCAGCACGATGCTCCGACGACTTGAGAAAGGTGGCGGGTGGCGGATGGATGAGGGCCGCTCAGGACCGGGATGGTTGGCGCTTTCTTGGGGAGGCCTTGGTAAGTTTAGCAGAGGACGGCGATAGGCGGAATATATAGCGTCTTTAAACATATTTTACGACCTCACTTGTTGGTCAAGTGTGCTGGTTTTTAATTAGGATATTTTCTTTTATCGTGAAAGTAAATAATAATTTATTGCGAATACACACAGTACTTCGAAAAGTTAGAGGTGTGGCGGGCCTCGGGTTTGAACCCGTGACTTTCGAGATTCTCGACCGGTAATCTCGAAGCCATCATTACTTTTTTTAATTAAAACTTCTGTATTATTTACCAGTGTTATAAATAAAAATGTGTTTGTTAACTTTTCTAAGCTCAATTCCTTAAATTAGGTATTGCCCTTATTATTCATAAGAATTTTGTTTGACTTTACAAACGTCGGCAAAATAAAGTAAAATCTTTCACATAAAAGATACATAATATATTCAAAACAATTATGAGTAATGATATTCTTTCTCTTAAATACATTCAAGGCGACATTCATACGAAAACCAATTTCTCTTAAAAACAAATCATTCGTCTAGCAAAAGAATTACACAAACTAATTTGTATCTATGAACGAAATAAGGCCTCGAAAAAACCATTTAATATTGCTAAAAAATAGGCTCAAATCTGAGGAGCGACTGAAAGATTTCAAGACGACAACCCTCGTGAAACGATCATCTGAAAATTTGAATTACGTCTTTCAACTTTATTAAGCTTGTTTATAAAAAAGAGATTTGGTTTTGACGCAGTTATCCTGGTTGGGGGATATGCGATGGGGACACTGAAGGGAATTTTTATCTCCGATTTATTAAAACTAGGACAAAGACTATAGATTTATTCAGAAACCATACATTTTCTGGGACATAAAACTAACATTAAAAGCTTCACTTTATAAAAAAATACGATGAAGGAAGTTTTAACTTAAACGTAGTCAATAATCTCAGCTGACCACAAAGAGATACTATAGATAGAAATGCACTTATTTTTGCTCCCAATTTCGACAATTTGTTTTAGGACCTGTGTAAACTTTTATGTAGGACATCGCACTAGGGCGAGCCTATAGCTGTTTTAGGTGCACATTACCAGTTTTCGTGCTATTTCTGATAATAAAACAGACCGACCCTAACCTCTAAGCCACGAGGCAGTAGCATAATTGATTTTACTGTCCTTTTTTACACAATAAATAAAAATCAAAAGCCTGTTGTATTTCAATCCTAATAAACAAAACCATTGTTTATTTTTATCTGTAAAAGAATCTCGACAAGTGTCTTCAAAGCGTATTCTAAATTAACTGAAGAGATCTTAACGGGACACTGCGGTTCGGGGCTTCTATTGTAAACCACTCGGCATGTTTCGAAGACAAAATAATTTTTGATGAATATTTAAAAAAAATATTTCAAAATTATTTATACAAAAGGTTTAAAACGAAAGGCTTCTGTAAAAACAGACGAGAGATTATAACTATTGTGTAGGGTTGAGGAATGATCGTAGCCGTTTCTTGCCAGTTGAGTTTTCATTTTATTTTTTTAAGGGCTATTCAAGTACTAATATTTAACTTTCCATTCCTTATGTCATCATGCCCACTATACGTATAAGCATAACACTTTCCCAGCCGGGAATCGAACCCAGGACGACCCATCGAATGTAGAGGACATTGACGACCCTGTCGCACAGTTGGCAACCTACGGAACAAAAGACCGAGGTCCAACCATAATGAATGTTTGTTTGTTTCACAAATATTTGTAAGCCTACTTCGCCTTTTGTAGTTTTCGGACAACATTCCAGACTCCGTGTTGGTACTGATCATAAAACCTTCTTACTGCGAGACCTCGAGGCAGTACTAATTTTATAAAAATAAAAATAAGCTTGGTCTCTACTATCATTTTTCTCTGCTTACTGCCTCAAATAACTCCCATATTACCAGAAATAAGTTGATCAAACACTTCTGTAACAGAGAGGGGCAATAAGGAAGGATCTGACGAAGGTCAGACAGCTCCAAAGTTCACGCCACATCAATACAAATATTTTTCAACACACGTCGTGTTAACCTTTAGGAGCGTTTATTTTGAGCTCCCTGAGACACTGAAGACGTTTGATATACGCAGAATTTCTGATGAAAGGAATCTAAAAGGAAAAATAGGAATTTAAGTGTGTACATACATATATGTAAGTACATATCGCACGCTTAATAATATAGTGACCTAATTCAAAAAGCCGAGTCTAAGGTAAGTAAATGGGAAAAAAATGTTACTTCGTCAAATACATTTTATAGAAAATATAAAAAACATCATCATGTTTAAAAAATAAGTGTACTAAATAGTTACATTACATCCATTACAATTTTATTATTTAATCCGAATATATTTAATCACAAAGTGAATAAAGGTGAAAATACAAAATTTTGAATTAGGTCACTATATTTTAAAGCGTGAGATATGTGTACGAGTTTAGTACCGTGAATGGTATTAAGTACCTATCATTGGGAATCACAATAAATTATCATATTGTATGAAAAGCTGCACAAAATTTATAGGAATTTCTTAGGTGTATTGTTCGCCAACCCGCACTAGGTTAGTGTGGTGGACTACGGCCTAAACCCTGTCGGCTGTAAAGGAAGCCCATGCCTTACAGGAGGACACATTATAGGCTAATCATGTAAACCTATGTGGAAATGTTATATCAATAGAGCGGGTTTACAAATGACACCTCTAAGATATTACTAATAGATATTTTCTTTTGATGTTTTTCTTCACTTTTATAGTACCTACGTAGTAAGGCATAGTTAATCATCATCATCATCAACAGCCCTTAATTCGTCCACTGCTGGACATAGGCCTCTCTTATGGCACGCCACTGGGCTCGTTCTTCGGCTCTCCTCAACCAACCGCTGCCAGCCACCTTGCGGATATCGTCACCCCACCTAGCCAGAGTGCGTCTTACACTACGTTTGCCGAGCCGCGGTCTCCACTCCAGAACACAGTTAATAAATAAATAAAATAAACACACACAACAAACACATACACAGTTATGACTTCATATTAAGACTTTTCGGTCTCACAAGCACCGGGACCCGAAACAAATACTTCAAATCTTTCAAAAATCGCAGTCGTTTCTTTTGGAATTTTATAAGATTATTTTCGACCGCGTTTAATCTTTGAGTCAATTAATGCTTAGTATATTTGCGAATACTTTACTATAATCTGAAATACACTCAATTAGAAATTGCAAACTATGCCTCAAACCAATATTTACTTCAGTCCAACAGTTAGAGCTAATCGAAATTCCTTGTAGCGAAGATTGATCTAAATATACCAACAATTAATTTGTAGAATATTGCCCGAGCCAGTCGGATATCAGTTGGGTTCAAAGCAAAGCTATCAAAGGGTAATGATTGAGCAGTTTCATATTAGAATATTGAGGCTGAGGGTCTGACTTCCACATGGCTGATACTTGGTTGATATTATAAGAAAATTACAGCAATTTTAGCAATGGTGTATATTTTCTTTATAATTCTAGATATTGTAGGTATTTAAGAAGTTTTGCATGCCTCGTTGTCTTGTGGCACATATTGTATCCGCTATGAGATCTAGAGGTCCCTGGTTCGATTCCCGAGTCGAGATTACACCCATCAAATCTGTATATTTATAAGCTGCTTTGAGCAGTTCTATATAATAAATATGAGAAACTACGAGACACTTTTCATCATGCACCAAAAAAAAAACGGATCATAAAAAGTATTTGCCTCCGCGCTAATGGTTTTTAGCCGCCTCATGCCAACTGCGACAAAAAAAACAAATATGACAGTTCCCTCTTTCTGGTGTCGATTTTGTTACATAAATGCTCTGAATGGGGTAAGTCCTTAGTCCCCCACGTTAGCCTAGTCCGGGTTGGCGGACTACACACCTAGGAAATTCCAAAGAATATTGATGTTTGGATTTCCTTACGATGGTTTCCTTCATCGTTAATGTACGTGGCAATTAATTTTGAATACACGCTACCTTCGAAATGTCTGTGCCTAGGTATTGAACCCATGACCGCCAAGATTCTCGACCTCGAGAACCTCGAGGCCACGATAAACTCTGACTAATTTATGTAAACGATTGTCTTTGTATTCATACACATGGTTCGCTCTACAAGCCATACCTAAATAATTTTGCAAACTCTAAAATCTAATACAAAAATTCACATCCACAAGCACTTATCTGATAGAACCGGCAACAGCTACGTGCAAAAGCCAACAGATATAAATTTGGAGCGCATTTCTAGGCATAAATCCATCGGCGCTTTGGAAACTAATCCGGGGTGTAAGCGGATTTCAATATCAGAGCTGTGGGTGAAAAAGTTACGGTGCAACGCCTGTGCAACTTGTACTACACCTGGGAAAAAAAGGAGGGTTAGCAAAGAAATTCACATATTTTTAACATGTTTACACTCTCACCCCTATCTAAAGATATAGGAATTGTATCTTAAATGTCAGTAGCAACACGAAGTGTTGAAATATGCTTGAAAAATAGACTAGTCTCGCCCCTATTATGTATATGGGAATGACACATATACATACCTGGCGGAATGTTAGTGCAAGATTTCACCTCTGCCTTCCTGTGTGAGGTTATAATATGTACATAAGTATTATATTTATGTACATAATAATACCATCACACCTGACTATGTAAGATGTTGGCTATTATTTATGTAACCTATTGTAATACAACAGAACGCAAAAGTGTAACGTTAACAATAAATTTAGTTCGATCTGTAAATACCAATATTTTTTTCAAACAAATTTATCCTCCACATTTAGGCTTGAAACATTTTTCTGATCTCCGTACTGTCTCGTATATTGCAAAACTTTGTTGATTTCGAGGCCGTATAAAAACGCTCATAAAACATCGGTGTTTTTAATCAAATTGGTTATGCAGACCGTACGTCGCTCAGGGGCATACGTTAATGAAAAAAACTTTAAAAGTATTCTCTACATGTACTTCATTAAAGAGAGTAATTTTTAATAAAGACACTAAAGAAAACACAGGCTTGAACATGTTGGAGGAGACAAAGTAAAAACAAAAAAAAAGCCCTTTCATTTATGATACGTGACTCAAAGTCGCGACTAAATTCTTTACTACTCTTACTTAAAATGAATATCATATACTTTTCTTATAAATATAAAAACAGTCTACCTTGCCTGTGGTTTTAACCGCATCAAATTAAATTTTTCAGAACAAAATAGCCTTAATTAGTTGTAAATCCAGGATGTCAGTTACCCCAATACAAATTTTCACCAAAATTGTTCCAGCTTTGGAGGTCGAGGTACTTCCAAACAAAACCCAAAAGTGTTTCACGTTTATTGTGTAAAATATAGGTTTTAATTGTCTATTGTGGAGTTAGGATATACTCTTTTATGTGCTATAGCATTTACTTAATTTAAGATAAAGAAAGGTACATATTTTGCTTCGGAATTTTGTAAGGCTTGGCAGGCTTTTGGAAATCTACAGAAGTACCACCACTGTATTGAAGATATTCTTGCTGTTGACCATTTACCCGCTTGTCTTCCTTTACTATAAAAAAAAATCAAACAAGCAGTCCCTGTATGTGTAAGTGTGATCAACAGAAACATTGGACACGATTTATTCTTTGACCCAAATAAACAACACGTCCTCGAACATTTGCAAACTCATAACAAATAAATCGCCGTATTATTAAGTGCTCAAGGTACAGTCTTTAACCAATTATACTTTGAATTGACAACGGCAGGGTCGCATTGAGGTGGGCATAAACTCACGACTGTATTAATGGGATTGAGGTAATAGATAAACTCACGACTGTATACCCTGATGTGGTACGCAGAGGTGCATTTTCGGGTATGATTCAGTCCCACTATCTTTTAGATTGGGAAACTGAAACAATAGAGTTTCTTGCCCGTTCTTTTCCAGTGATAATTGTCTTCCCAACAGAGTATTACACAAAATTTTCTATGACTGAATCTAAGTTTTTATTTATTTATTCACCTTTTATACAAAGTTTGTAAAAGCGGACTTAATGCCTAGCATGGCATTCTCCAACAGTCGAACCTAGGGTGATGCAGAGATGAGATGAGGCAGGTGTGTTAAATATTAATATAACACTTTTGACAAAATATAAACATGTAATACACATACATATATACATATAAGTTTTATATTTGATATTTTAAAGATTCAATAAACGTTACATTTTATAACATATAAAAGATTTTTGACTACAATCCATGTCTGGACATCTTAGTGACCCACCATAAAAGTTTTCGTTTATAGCTCTGCACAAAGGCCGTTTCCATTTAGACATTAAAATTGAATTGTCTTTAATTGCCTTGTTTCCTTGTTCTAACTTTTATTCCTTGTTCTATACATTCGTCAAACCAATGAAATCACATTGCAAAAGCTTTTATGTTATGGACCACTCTCTTTTAAAAGCAAAGTTAGGGTTGGTGTGACTGGAATATGAAATAGAATTTATACTAGCTTTTACCGGCTACTTGGCCTTCAAGGACTTCAGGAATGAGTCCAATGTCATAGCTATGTAACACCAGCTTATTTAGGCTTTGCTTGCTTTAATAAAGTTTTAATTTTAATCAATGTTCACATATTGTTTTTTATCTTTGCATGGAGGCGATAATGTTATACAAACCAACTTAGTTCTACGATTATGGTATTTTACTTAAGTACGAGTAAAAATAAGCCGTTAGTTTCGTATGGGATAGAGGACTTGGGTTCGATTCACGGGTTGGGTATAGCATTTATTAGATTTTGTACTGAACATTTTCGTTACGACCCAGATTTCTCAAAACTTCTTCCCTCAAATATTGTGAATGTAATTATATATGTACGACAAGATACCAAACTATCGTTATTGTCATATCTAGATCGAATCACGTACCACAAACTATATTACAAAGCCCCGTTTCGACAGCCCCGTGGCGCAGTTGGCTAGACACCAGCTTGCGAAACGAGCGGCCGCGGGTTCGATCCCCTCACCGAGACAAATGTTTGTGTGATCCACAAATATTTGTTTCGGGTCTGGGTGTTTGTGAGACCGAAAAGTCTCTCGTAGTTTCTGATACCCATGACACAAGACTCGTATCTTAGTGTGGGGTCAGGACTATGTGTGTGACTGTTGGGTGTATTATTTATTTATTTATTACAAAGTGGTAGTGACTTGTGCAGCCATCTCTTTAGGTCCCGAACACAGACGTTCAGTGAATAAATGTGAACTCCACTAACCTACATTCTTGTTAACTATGAAGTACTGTTGTACCCATATGTTACACGATTTTTATATGTTTGCAAGCTGGTGAAAACAAATGAAGTCTGTTGTTCGTATAATTATGACGGCCCAGGTAGAACATGTATGGGCTGATGATAATAAATTGAATGTAGCTTTTCTATAAGACAGTTGTATCACATTAATCGAACCGGAACATTCGTATTAAAGTCACAGCTGGCTACGTGGCACTTCAGAAACTGTCGCCAGGTGTGCCGTTACCCTGGCACTTCGTCAGCCCACGGAAACGAGACTCCAATGCTGAATCGTTTCGCTGGCCAATCGCCAGTTTAATATATCGACGATTCGTCAGCGCGGGCTGCCGTCAAATGCATTTATAAAGTTTTATGTCTCAACTTAGCGTCTGATTGAACTTTAAGTATCCGAGCAGGTTCAATATATTTTTTTACGATTTTTCTTACGTTTATTGTTAAAGGGTAACCTATTGATTAGCTTGAATAACGAAGTGACATTGGTTAATATTCAGATATTAAAGTCTTTCATAACTAAGCCGTCAAGAATGGAAATTCGATTTTGATAGTTTAAAAATATTAGCTGTATAAGGTAATTCACGACTTTCTGACTCATAAAACTTAATAGTAATAGTTTCCAATCACAACTGAATTTCCATCGAATTCTAAAGTAGGTTCGTATATACAGAAGAGCAAAACTCGATAAATCAACATCCCCCACACATTAAGCATTGCAAACTATTTTTATTCACGCCAGAACGGACATAAGTCAAACAAAAGCGCTCGCTACATTAGAATGTCGCTGAAGTGGAAAATTGAGTTTGCAATGACACAGTGAGGCACGGTGCGACACAGAACGACACAGCGCGACACAGTGCGCCTCCGGGACGAACAAATGTAATAATACCTTTACGAAGGATAGGGTTGTCACGCAGCCGCGTCCCACATTTTACGATCTTGGAATAATAAATTGGCTCAAAGTTCATACTTCGAAAGGTCTTAAGACGCTTTTCGATGTAACTGTTGAGTGTATTTATTTTTTTGCGGGATTTCGAATTTATTGCTCTTCAGCATTGCTCTTATCTATACTTATCTATACTTATATTATTATAAAGAGGAAAGGTTTGTATTTTTGTATTTTTGTATTTTTGTATTTTTGTATTTTTGTATTTTTGTATGTTTGTTACGAATAAACTCAAAAAGTACTGAACCGAATTGGATGATTTTTGGGATGAAGATAGATGGGACCCACCGAAGTAACATAGGATACTTTTTATCCCGGAAAATGTAGTATTCCCGTGGGATTGGGTAAAAAACCCTATATTTCTCTTACGCTTTCACGCTTAAACCATTCGACCGACTTTTATGATTCTCGGTATGATCATAAATGAGATCCTATGAAGTGACATGAACAACATTTTATCCCGGGAATATGTAGGGTTCCTGTGGGATGAGCATGTATTGTAACTCGAAAGTAACACTAACTGTGTAATGCTTTCACGTCTAAACCATTTGACCGATTTCAATGATTTTTGGTATGGAGATAGGTAAGGCCCACCGAAGTAACATAGGATGCATTTTATCCCGGAAAATGTAGTATTCCCGTGGGAACGGGTATTTCTGGATCTACTGAACCGATTTTAATGATATTTTGTATGGATATAGGTAGGGCCCACCGAAGCAACATAGGATGCATTTTATCCCGGAAAATGTAGTATTCCCGTGGGAACGGGTATTTCTGGATCTACTGAACCGATTTTAATGATATTTGGTATGGAGATAGGTAGGGCCCACCGAAGCAACATAAGATGCATTTTATCCCGGAAAATGTAGTATTCCCGTGGGAACGAGTATTTCTGGATCTACTGAACCGATTTGAATGATTTTTGGTATGGAGATAGGTAGGGCCCGCCGAAGTGACATAGGATACATTTTATCCCGGAAAATATAGTATTCCCGTGGGAATGGGTATTTCTGGATCTACTGAACCTATTTGAATGATTTTTGGTATGGAGATAGGTAGGGCCCACCGAAGTAACATAGGATACATTTTATCCCGGAAAATGTAGTATTCCCGTGGGAATGGGTATTTCAGGATCTACTGAACATATTTCAATGATTTTTGGTATGGAGATAGGTAGGGCCCGCCGAAGTAACAAAGGATACTTTTATCCCGGAAAATGTAGTATTCCCGTGGGAATTATTATTATCTAGATGTACTGAACCTATTTGAATGACTTTTGGTATGGAGATAGGTAGGACCCACCAAAGTAACATAGAATACTTTTATCCCGGAAAATGTAGTATTTCCGTGGGAATAGCTATATTCAAGATCTACTGAATCAATCTAAATGAGTTTTGGTATAGAGATAGGTAGGACCCACCGAATTAACATGATATACTTTTATCCTGGAAAATGTGTTCCCGTGGGTATGGGTACATGTTATAATTGCAAGAGTAAGTCTGTAAGTCTGTTACGCTTTCACGCCTAAACTATTCGACTAAGTTATATATTTTAGGTATGAACATAAATAGGACCCTGTGAAGTAACAATTAAATGTTCCCGTGGAATAAACATGTTATAAATGCGGAAATAGATTTTTCAAAGTAAAACTTTTTTTAGACACTTATGAGACAAATTAAAGATTCACTTATTATCTTTCTGCACTCAGCCCTAAAGTCTACGCAGACGGAGTCGCGGGCAAAAGCTAGTTTGAAATAAAAAAGAAGCAGATAGATACACCTGTGTTACAAATACTCCGTTCTGTGTCGTAGCTATTTGAAACTACGAGAGACTTTTTGGTCTCACAAACACCTGTTTGAGGATCACACAAACTTTTGTATCGGCGAGGGGATCAAATTCGTGGGCTCTCGTTTTACTAGCGAATAATTAGTTAATTAAAGCAACGACGCTATCAAAATTGTTAAAAATTTAGCGTGAAGGACGGTAGAACACTAGAAACAGTGTTTGTAACTTTTCAATATCCAATATTTCTTTTGAATAAATTGACTAAATTGCATTGGCTGATATTACATTGTAAGTTTTATAATTTATAGCCGTTTTATGGTCAATAAAGGGCTGTATACTGACTTAATCATTTGACCTCCAAACTACAGCTCTTTAGTCAATAATTTTTCTTAACAAAGTTAAAAACATCGACAGTGAAAGAAGATAGAAAACTTATTTGAACAGACGCTGCGATTTCAGTCCCACTTTATTGTCGTTTTTATATTTTTATATAGTTATCAACTACCAACAAAACTGAAAGTTTGCTAGAAAATACACAAAATTGTAGCAAATAAGGTAATCCTTATAACATGAACACCTACGTGATTTCATACTAGCATACAATTCCACCCACATGTTCTTATAGTGTAGCACCACCGTGTGCGAAATCTTTGGCAAAATTAATATTTCTCATTCTGTTCTACCACATTTTTTGCTTGTTAAACATTGCTGCTATTGTTCGTATCGTAGTAATCAGTGGCAAGTTACACCATAGACACCTAAAAGCCGGCTTTCCTTACAAAATTTTTAAGCTCGAAATCTGTACTTACCAAAAGCAATTTGACATATAAATGAGAATCTTCTGGCATATAAACAACTAGCGACCCGCCCTGGCTTCGCACGGGTGCAATGCTGATATTTAATGGATGTTATCATACATATAAACCTTCCTCTTAAATCACTCTATCTATTAAAAAAAACCGCATCAAAAGCCGTTGCGTAGTTTCAAAGATTTAAGCATACAAAGGGACTTAGGGACAGAGAAAGCGACTTTGTTTTATACTATGTAGTGATTACAAATAAGACATTACAAAATTTACGCGTAACGCTTTTAAGCTTCTATGGAAGTACCGCCACTATATGTTGAAAACTTTGATAAATGGATTAATTAATAGAAAAAATATTTTTTTAATTTGAAAGAGTTGTTCCTTACATTTTTCAACACCGCCAAAAACTCTTTATTATATTAATTTTGCATGCTTATTCGTAAGCAAAACAAATTACACACATTTCTTCGTATTATTCCTGTATCTAAATGTGCCAACCATAAACCTCTGGTTAGCGATCAATTGTCTGAAATGACTTATTCGTTTACTGCGAAAAAATGTCAATTTTTCTGTTCAATTTAAAGTAATTGTTACTCGGTTATATGTTTGAAAGATAACGTAATGTCTGTTTATTATCATAGGACAAAAAATTACTTGAGGCGGCCTAAAATGGGTCAGCTGATTTAGAACCTAATATTAGGGATTTTTATCTTAAAGAATGCTCATTATTATGAGGAACTTTTAAGTGTATAGGTAAGTTTTCATTGTGACTATCATTTTTCATCTCACTAGATTGAAATTAATAGTCTCGCTGACTCCACGGCTTAAATGTTCAACGTGCTATCGAAAGACAAGTGCTAAGTAATGACTTCTTCTATAAGAAAATTCTCAGTAGGAATGTACGAAAAATTGTGAGAAAACCAATATAACTATAACTAAACTCGAACATCCTAATGATTTGAAATTTAAAAACACAGATTGTTAAGGCCGTGATTGTCTCGAGGTTAAGGGATGAGGTTAATAATCACAACGGTCGCGGGTTCAAACCCTTCTCTAACTTTTCGAAGCTATGAGCCTATTCATAAAGAATTATAACGCACTTTAAAGGTGAAGGAAAACGTCGAGATGAGACCTGTACACCTATGAAGCTCTTAGGATTTTTTTATAACTGTAGTCCGCTAACCCGCAGTAGGTCAGCGTGGTGGACTACGGCCTAAAAACCCTCTCAATGTTGGATGAGACCCGTGCCCTGCAGTACCCATATACGTCCCATATGGGTTGATGAAGATACCTATAGTCCGTTAGGCCAACATGGAGGACTAAGGCATAAACCCTCACTATTCTAGAGGAGGTTCGAGCCCAACAGTAAGACTAACAAGAGCTAATGATAATGTTAACACTCACCAAAAGTACACCTTTGCTTACCCATTTCGCAACTCAGGCGGGACCTTATGTAAAAAAGTTGCTTTATAAAATTGATAAAAAGGTATGAGATCTCCAATAAAGTTGTCTGGATCAGATGTTTATGTCGGCCATCTGGACGTGCAGACAGTTTATTAACTTGTTTTTATGTTCCATTTAGGTACAATATCAAAATTTACACGATGTACTCGACAAGTTACCAAACAACTACGAAAATGTTTTTCGTTTCGAACATATTTTAGAAACTTTTTAAAATATATATTTACTGGGTTTGCATATTATTTACTAGGGTTACGTAAGAACGGGTGGTCTTACAGACTTTTTTAGTAATATTAGGGTTGCTATGAGTAGAAATGTTACCGATAATAATCTACTCCAGGTTCTAATATATGCTGTACCAAGACTTATCAAAAGAGATTAAGCAATCGATGTAGCGGTATCCAACAAAGTGACTGTAGTTAATAAATTTAACCAGTATTATTTTTGTCAAATTTTAACTAATTTATTATGATTACTAGCACACTCTTTAATATTTTATACAATTAATAAGTAAAATTTTTGACAAGCAATTTTTGTGGTAGTCTTGTATAGTTTGAATAAATAACAAGTAAAGCAGCCTTTGATATGTAGTGCAACAATATAAAGCAGCGTTCAAAACCAACATATTTTAGTCGAAAAAAATCTTTTTATGCCTGTAAATCTACGACATTTTGTGTGAAAAAATGTTATGTTTTTTATCATACGCCGTTTGTGAGTCGTGTAATTCCATCACTCTGTCTCCGGGGAGTTTTGATACGTCACACGCAAATGTTTGGTGTTTCAACCCGCGCTCAGTCACACAATCGGCCGCAGTTATGTACTGACATACAGAGTTTTGCAAAATGTCTGGGTAACAATGACATATTAAATTAAAGTTGACGAGTCTTTGTTTCCGAATTTTCGTTCTTTTTTCTGAAATTATGTTCATTTATATTCGCTGAGTTTCATCTATATTATGTCTTTTTTCTGGTTAACAGCGTTGCGAGATAATGGCAAGTTATGTACCAATAGATTAATTGTGCGTGATTGCTCGGCGTTAATATTTTACGTGTTATTATGTAAGGTATCTATGGGTATATTATAATGCTAACCCGCATCAAGCCTGCGTGGTGGATTAAAGCTTAAACCCTCTCAATGGTAGAGGAGTTTTGTGCTTTTATAAGAAAGTATCATGCATTCCATCACTTACTTACTTACTTATCACGGCGCAACGACCCAAAATGAGTCATGGCCTCCGACACCAAGAGACCCCATTTAGTCTTGCCTGTGCTGCTTCTTGCCATGGGATCGCGCGAAGTTCGCACAAGTCTTTCTCGACTTGATCCTTCCAGCGGTACCTCGGCCGCCCTACAGGCCGCCGTCCGTTTGGAAGTCCTAAGTAGGCGCGTTTGGTAGCTCGATCGTCTCCCATTCTAGTCACGTGGCCGAGCCAGCGAAGTCTGTGTGACTTCGTTTCACCGAGAATAGTGGCTGAACCCAATATTCTTGGTGAAATGCATTTCATCAACTACGGCTTAAAAGGAAACACCTTTACACGCTTAGCAACTAGTGTCAAAACCTAGACATTATCCATTCAGACCTAATTCCGCCGTTCGACCGCGTCATAGCTCTTGTTTTCAACTTTCATTGTTACTTTATCCATTTTGCGGCGAAACAATGCTGGAATTTAAAACGCCGCTTTACCTGAGGAGCGATCGGCGAGTTTAGGCACTGCTTGTGACAGTATCTGTCCTAGACGGGATTTCTAAAGGCATTGTTTGTTTGATAACATGGTCTACAATAGACTGAAGATAGACAGATTTTCAACTGTTACATAGTACCATATCTTGTTTACACCGGACTGCACTCACAGCGACCTATCACGTACCTCAACGGTGACGGAAAACATCGTGGGAACACCTGCAAATGTAAAAGTTCTTAGGAAGTAGTCTGCCGGCTCGCATTTGGCCAGCGCGGAGGACCAAAGCGAACCCCTCACTGATAGAGACCAGGCCCTACTCTCGCAGTGATGGTAATGATGCTGCAATCTATATTCTGCGTCAGATAAGATACTGTCTACTGGTATGATCGTTTCATTTCTTGTCGGTCATAGTTTGGAAGACACTGCTTAAATAAATTTAAAATTAATAAACGTAGAAAGTTTCCTACCAACTTATCTGGTGGTCCTAATTCTCTTAAACCTAGCTGATAGTAGAATATTTCATTTAAAGATTCAAATATCTTGTCATTTTAATGTCTTTATTATATATAGAATAGATAGATATAGAAAGTAACTCTTCTCCTTAGGAATAAGGAGAAGAGTTACTTTGAATGGATGATGCTGAAATTTCCAGAAATCACGCCTAATTGACTGATGAAGATGAATATAAAATTAAGGAAATATAAGACCAAAATTATTTGCTCCCAAGCGGAGAACATCTATCTGATACCGGCCATAAAAACCGATCGCTGACACTTAACACATAAAATCTAGTACTTAAAAACTTCCAAATCACTCGAATGGCATTTAGTATTAATAGAAAATCGAACTCTTCAGGAATCTAAGCGGTTTTATTGTCTCTTCAAGTCCCATAAACTGTTATTAAGAGTGTATTGATCGGAGAAGCGCCGGTTGGTCGTAAACACTGGCTACTTCCTAAGTCGGTTTTAAAGTGCAAAACTGCTTGAATAGGTACAAACAGACTGTATTCAGACCACAATCGGAAACTAAAGCAGGTAATAACCAAGGTGATTAAAAACTCCCTGGCATTAAAGAAAATGCTCTAAAAAAATAAAATATTTGAAGTTTTCTTGACAACTGTAAATATAAAATGTATGTAGTTGTTAGAAGAAACGTTATTTTTTTATTTTTGTAAGGATTCTTGTTAACGCCGTTACTTGATTTAGTTTCCCATCACGGTCTGAATACATCAAAGTATGTTTTGGAGCCTTTGTCCCAGTTTTAATGTTTATCACCAATTTCCTGGTTGACCGAGTTTTGGTTTGCAATTCATTGTAGTATATCCGAAGCTGTCTGTTAATTTGAATAAAATTATTTTTAATAGCTACAAGGCTTAATGGCTTACATCAGTTTTTCCCAACGCAGGGCCACGCCCCACAGGGGGGGCAATTTGGTAGTTAAAGGTAGATATTTAATAATGGATCGACACGATTAAAAATTATGCCCCTCGTGGCATAATGTTAAGGTTGGGCATGGCCTAAACATGGTTGGGAAACTAAATGCGGAAAGGACGGAATCTAAATAATGTCGTTAGCATTTATAGAATTAACTAGCTGTTGCCCGAGACTTCGTCCGCGTAGCCTACAGGGTTGAGTTCAGATAGAAAATAAGTTATAGTTTATTTTACTTCTCAGGACCTATTTATGCACTTACCAGAAATCATTCAAATCGGATTGGTAGATTCAGAAATACCCATTCCCACCGGAATACTACATTTTCTCGAATAGAAAGTATCCTATGTTACTTCCTAGGTTCCTATTTATCTTCATACTAAAAAGCATTTTAACTGTCTCAGTAGATGTAGAAATACCCATTCCCACGGGAATACTTCATTTTCCGGGATAAAAACTATCCCATGATAATTCTGTGAGCTCTACCTCTCTCTATACCAAATTTCATTCAAATCGCTTTGGTAGATCGAGAAAACTAAAATGGCTATTAAAACAAGGGTTGATCCTTGAAGGGTGAAAATTATTGATTGATTATTGAGTGATTGTATGTATTTTTGTTTGTTGTATCATAAAAAAATAGAAAGTAAAAATTTTGTCTAAAAAGTACAAAAAAAAATTTATGGGTGGACTACCCCTAACATTTAGGGAGTTGAAAAATAGATGTTGGCCGATTCTCAGACCTACTCAATACGCTCACGAAATTTTATGAGAATCGGTCAAGCCGTTTCGGAGGAGTATGGGAAAGAAAACTGTGACACGAGAATTTTATATATAAGATAAAAAAATCCATATCATTATTTCAACATTGATTTATTAAAATTTTTATTTCAAAATTGATTAATTAATTGTACCTATCTATTAATTTAAAGAAACAAAAAGAGAAATATCCTACACAAATATGGATCCGTGTACAAATTGAAATGCAATCGGTTGTGATTAAAAATGCTAATTAAATTCAACAGAAGTGAATGGAAGTGATCGCCGTACTGTTTTCAATTAATATACAATTCAGGATCGCGTGGAATTGAAAGTAGGAAAAAATGATTAATTATTCGATCTATTTTCTCTTCAAGCTTGTTAAATAAAAAAAGTGATGGCTTTGAGATTTAGGCGCCGTTGAAAATCTCGGCGGTTGCGGGTTCAAGCCCTGCGCACAGAACTTTGACTTTTCGAAGTGATGAGCTTATTCGCTTTAGGCCAACGTGTTAGATAAAGGTCTAAACCATTGCAGTTGAAGAAGAGATTCGTGCCCAACAGTGGGACATGTTTGGGTTGATAATGACGATGACGTTTAAATTCTTTTAAATACATATTTTACTGCCAATTCAACAAAAACAACCTTTGTTTTACGTCCCTATTAGTGACTCACTACAATCTACACACCCTATTTTTTAAGTCACTATCTGCGAACAACAAATATCTTCAAACAATCCCAGTTTGCATGCATTATTAAAATTTAATCACATTTCAATTTGTTAAAACATCAGGCAGATCGTAACAAACACATTTCGAATTCACTCCGAGTTGTGGAGCTTGAAATATCACGAATACTACACTTGTAGCTGAAACAATTATTTTTTCACCAACACTCGTTTCCATTTTTTAAACTGCAATCTCTTTATAGCGTTTCACGGAAATTGTTCAGAATTGTACTCCAGCTTTGAATTTGCATTGAAATATACTATTGTCGCTCAAGATCTTTCTTAAGTCTGGATTTTTAATAAAGTTCATTTTGACGGGTTTTCAAGGCGTTATAATTCTTTGTGTGACGGTAATTAAATTCTCTGGATGGTCTGACAAATTTAATTCAATATAAGAGGTTTTATTCACTTAAGCCTTCTAGCAATAGCTTCACCGAGTTAATCCAAGATATTGTTTTTTCATTTTAATACAATGAAACAACACTAATATTTGCCATGTAACTGCATGTCTTAACATATATACCTATATATCATACATATATATAGCTAAGAACATTTCAATTTTACCTTTCCTTTCCAAAGTCCTCGAGCGTCTTGTCCATGCACAACTGAGCGATTACCTATCTAAAAACAATCTACTTAATCCTCTACAATCCGGTTTTCGCTCAGGCCACAGTACTTCCACTACCCTTACACATGTTACGGAAGATATTAGGTCTGGCATGGAGGAAGGGAAGTTGACTGTCATAGTTTTACTTGATTTCAGTAATGCCTTCAACACCGTCGATTTAGATATTCTACTTAGTATTCTGGGTTCTCTTAACATATCTCCAACGGCAGTTGAATGGTTTCGTAGTTACCTGTGCGGTCGCCGGCAACGAATTTGCGTCGAAGATTTTCTTTCTTCTTGGTGCAACACATCTGCCGGCGTACCCCAGGGCGGCGTCTTGTCTCCTCTACTTTTCGCTATATTTATTAACTCCATTAGTCTTCATCTACAGTCATCCTACCACCTTTATGCAGATGATCTCCAAATTTATGGACAAGCCACCATTGACAGAATCACAGAGGCAGTGTCTACGATAAATGGTGACATTGCGCGTATTTGCGAATGGAGTAGGTCTCATGGTCTAATGGTTAACCCATCCAAGACACAGGCCATTATTATTGGAAGCCCTAGAATGATTGCCAAAATCAACTGGTCTGATTTGCCCTCTGTGTCTTGTGATGGTATTCAAATTGCTTACAGTGAAACCGTAAGAAATTTGGGGTTGCATATTGATAGATTTTTGTCCTGGGGTCCACAACTGCGTGAGGTTAGCCGTAGGCTTTTTGCTTCAGCGGGATCCTTGCAACGATTGCGCAACCTTCTGCCCATTGCAACGAAAATTACGCTTGCGCAAACACTTCTTCTTCCCATCCTTGATTATGCGGATGTCAGCTATCTAGATCTCTCTGAAGAACAATTAAACAAACTTGAGCGTCTCCAAAATTTTTGTATTAGATTCATATTTGGTTTGCGCAAATATGATCACGTGTCTGAATTTCGAACTCAGCTCAAGTGGTTACCTATTCGACTTCGCCGGAATACCCACGTTCTTTCTCTTCTTTATAACATTCTTTTTAATCCTCTTACTCCTATCTACCTAAAAACTCGTTTCCAATTCTTACATGATTCTCATTCAAGGTTCTTGAGGTCATCAGATAACTTGAAACTCAAAACTCCAGTCCACACTTCTACTTACATGGACAAGTCGTTCACTGTCAAAGCGGCTAGATTGTGGAATTCTCTTCCAGTTTCCATAAGACTGGCTAAATCACTGCCATCATTTAAAAGGATGCTAAAAGAGTATTACTTATCCTCCTAAATGAAGATATGTTTATTTATGTTTGTATGTATATATGTATGCATGTTTGTATGTATGTATGTGTGTATGTATGTATGTTTGTATGTATGTATGTATATATATGTGTATGTATGTATGTTTGTTTTTAAATATATATTTTAAAGTTCTCTGTTATCTACTATTATGTCATCTTTGTACACTTATAACTACCTTGTCTGTACCTGCTTTTCCATACCTGGTTGTCTGTAAGAGATCGCCCTAGGTGATAAGGCCGCCTTTTGTACCTATCTATAATATTGTACTTCTTTCCTTTATAATTATGTGTACAAAAAAGCTTTAAATAAATAAATAAAATAAATAAGAAAAACTATGATTTAAATTATATATTTTATGAATTGTTTCTTTTTATTAATACTAGCTTTTGCGCGCAACTCCGTCTGCGTGGACTACAGGGTTGGGTTCAGAAAGAAAATAAGTTGTAGTATTTTACGCCGCAGAGCCCCATTTACTTAAATATACAAAAATCATACAATCGGTCAAATTGTTTCAACGTAAAACCGTAACGCGCCGGTCGACGCCTTGAGTATCATTATTGCGCGCTTGATCATTATTTTGAAACTGCGATATCTTCTAAGATACTCATTGAAATCAAATGATGTAAAGGACAAATTTATTTTGCATTAAATACTTGTAATGAATAACGTATTTATTTGGATAAGGATTAATATCATGTTTGTAAAAACACCTTCACAAATCATGCTTTATTTAAAATAAATTTGGTTAGAATAAAAAACGTTATAGTGAGCCAACCTTAAAAGATAGACATATGCTGTCGCGGACTTTCTTTTAGAATTTATAAAGGGAAACAATTCTGTCATACATTATTTTAGCGAAACTTTAACCGTTTCTGCAGCGTACGCAGCGGAAGCTCACAAAAAGGAAAAAAGTCCCCGATTTAGAAACATTCTTTATTGCTGCTCCGCTCCTATTGGTCGTAGCGTGATTATATATAGCCTATAACCTTCCTCGATAAATGTGCTATCTAACAGTGAAAGAATTTTTCAAATCGGACCAGTAGTTCCTGAGATCCTAGCGTTCAAACAAACAAACAAACAAACAAGCAAACAAACTCTTCAGCTTTATAATATTAGTATAGATATCAATAATTCTCCTCTTCCGTTAAGTATTTCTAAATCTCAAGATTCTTAAACACTGTACCTATCCGAACGAGAATCAGACATAAATAAAAACAGAGTTAATCTCCTACTTACTATGATTTTCATCTTTAGTATGACCTTTGCGTAGGATGCAGAACTTGTGGCATTCAGCTTTACCTTTCTGTTATCCACAAACGTTTGAAATCTTCACTAATTATGCAGTGTCTGACATTTAAGGTACTTAGTGAAATGCTATGGAACAAACTATTTCAGATGTTCAGAATTGTATTCTAATGAAAAATGTTAAGGAGTTTCAAGGGATGCAAATAATCATGTTAAGGCAGCTTTTGTGTTAGGAAGAATAATAAGTTAATTATTTATGGTATTTTAATGTTTGAATCGAACACCCATCTCCGTTAGGGTAGGCCAAAATCATACAATGCCAAATGCTACAGTCCAAAAGCCCTCCTTTAGCTTCCTATAAATTCTCGATACACATATCATAAACGCTATATTTAAATTTTAACGTTAATAAAGTTTTGTATGTAATGGTCCTGATGAATTAATATTTTATTATACGGGATGTAACTAACGGTCTTGAAGGTCGATAATTGTTTGTCTCACTTTAAATTGTTTTACACTTCTTTAAACTTCCCAATATTTCTAATGAACACGAACACATAATGAAAGTCGTGGACAAACGTTTTTATCAGTTCTTTTAAAAGTGCAGCGCAAATAACCAGTATCCACTTTTTCCTAGAAACTTTTAAAAGCAGTCGTGTTTTCTAATTGGAGTCTTCTAACTGTTTGAGAGTTTTTACAAAAGGCGACGTCCCGGCTTGTAATGTCTTTTATTTCTTGCAAGGATCCATTTTCTAATTGCTCAATGCGTTCTCTTGCAATTAAAAAAGGAAATTATAGTTCTTATATCGTTATTTCTTTAGATGTCTATAGTATTGAGTTTAAATTTTTACATCCAGAACAGCTCAGAAAACCATTACTACTCTTCGAGCAATAACGTTCAACTATCTTCAAATTTGAAAACTACCGTGCTAGCGTTTTATAATACAACTTAGACTTATAACACTAATGAATGCTGTGGTTTTCGAACAAGAGAACATTGACAGCTCTCTGTTCAAATGTTTTTGTGACCCACAAATATTTGTTTCGAGTCGGGGTGTTTATGAGACCGAAAAGTCTCTTGTAATTTTTGATATCTACGACAATGTACTTGTGTCCTAGTGTTGGGTTAGTGTTTTGGTGTGCAACTGTTAGATACATTTATTTTTAATCTTGAAAACAGACATTTTAAAATATTTCCGCCATTTTACTGAAAAATCCTCTTTGACAATAACCATCCACACATCAGACTAACACCTTAAAACACCACAAAAGAGCAATCGTGGAGCAAATAGTCACGAAAAAGCACAAATATAATTATGTAAGTGATGTGTGCTTTGTTGGAGCCCGATACAAAATAGACGTAAGACGCAACAGGTTTCATTGGGACGAGCTGCTGTTAGTCTTTTTGTATGTTCACTCTTAAGAGATTGGATTGAAGTAGTCACGCCAGTTATTAATGGATAAACCCGACCCTGTTCTATCCCTTCTCTTTTCACACCCATTGCAACAGCTGGGAACTTAATAACTTGAAACTTATCTTTAGAGCTACCGTCAATAATTCAGAATATTTAAAAAAAAACATAAAAAGATTAAAGTTGTTATGTTTATGCGATAGCTGAAAAATTGCAGTCTTTAGATTGTAAACGTTTCTCGATTCCTCGAAGAATATTTTACTCTTCAACATGGAGATTCTTAACCGTTTATTTTTTATTAATCTTTTTTATCTTGCAAATAGATAAAGAATAAAATACTACTAATGATACATTGACTTTTACTCAACCGCTTTTAACGTAAATGACTAAAACAATTAGGTTAAAAATGGTGGCACATATCAGTTATGGTACTTCTAGAAGCCCAAAATCTCAGTTTGCTTGAAAAAAAATTTGAATAGTATCTTTAAGTTTTAAACCTTTAATAAAAAATTACATAGTATATGTATAAGAATGTCATGACCCCACAACAAACAAAATTAAACAAGACTGTCTTATAGATTACACATGTATTTCTTATTTTATTATATTTGACCTTTCTGCTTCGTAATTTTAGTACTTGATCACATAATGTAATTCTCTTAAAACATGAGTAAAGTTAATCTGAAAGTGAATGTAAATGTAAATGTTCAAACAAACGCTGTACAAAAGAGCTCGCTGTAGCGAGTGTTCTTTGAATTAAAACCACGAACTCAAACTAAAACCGGAGATATATGGAGCTCTATTTTAAGGCAATTTTGTTCTTCATCAACCCATATACGCCCACTGCTGAGCACGGGTCTCCTCTACCATTGAGAGGGTTTAGGCCATAGTCCACCACGCTGGCCTAGTGCCGGTTGGCGGACTACACAGCTAAGAAATTCTTAGGAACTTTTAGATGTGCAGGTTTCATCACGATGTTACCCTTCACCGTTAAAGCAAGTGATAATTCAATTTGAATACACACATATCTTCGGAAAGTCAGAGGTGTGTGCCTGGGGTTCGAACCCGCGACCGGCGAGATTCTCGACCGCGCACCTAAACCTCGAGGCCATCACTGCATCAATTTTGTTAGCTTGTAGCCTAATGTAAGAGTGTAGGTTCGAACCACGCACCGAGACAAATTTATAGTAGAACCACAAATATTTCTTTCGGATACCGACGACACAATACTTTACAAGTTTGTGTGGGGTTGGAAGTGTGGATTATTGTGGGGTGTATTTATTTATAATAAACCTTTATATCCTAAATTTTAAATATAAGCGAATTGATTGTATTAAGTGACTGATTGAAACTGATTGATAAACTTGTCAGATTGTTACTTTTTTTTCTCGTAACTTTATTTCTTACATAGATTTAGTCTTAATCCACCAAGCTAGTCTAATGCTGACTGTCTAACACACCTAAGATATTCCTACGATCTTTAGGTGTTCCGGTTTCTTTGTGGTGTTTCCTTCACCACTTAATTACTTGATATTTATCTTAAATTTTATCTTCGAAAAGTAGAAAGATATAACTTCATAACTCGGGGTATGAACTCGCCATTGCCAAGATTTTAACTGGATTGTCTTACGCAGAAAATATTGCCGTTTAAAAACAAAAACTTTCTTCATAATTTAATTGTATCATAAATCATCCATTCGGCAAACGAAAACATCCCAAAGGTTCAACTATTTCGCGAATCGGAAATCAAACTCCGACAGTTGTAATCTCGAAGTCGAAACATGCAAGATTTATTCTAAAAGTTCCGTTGTTTTATTCCGTAAAACGATGCTTGTATCTCCGAGGTTTTACTTTTCATTTTTAGTATTGTTGAACTTTGCTGATGCCTCCGTAGAATAATTTCACTACGAGTTCAATACATTTACTTGAAAGATTGATTTTAAACAAAAATAGAAGTTAGTCATCTTACTCAGGAAATAGAGCGTGATGTGGTAACTGTACTTTTCATTATAAAATTCTATAAAAGAGAGTACCAGTTGATGTTGTGATTAAGGAATCATAGGTTTTATATTCAGTTAGAGCAATATGTTATTAAGTTTTTTCATTAAGATATTCTCAGTAGCAGCATGAAGGCTGAAAATTAGAACGCCGTTACATGGGACTGATACTTAAAAAACTATACTTCGGGAAAATTTGGGAAATTGAAGCGAGAGGCTATGTATGTTTGTGTGTGTTTGCTATCAACAAAAATAAGTTATAATGTAACTTACAAGCTCACATGTTCCCTATTTCTTTCATCCTGGTTCCTCAAATAAATAAAAACTAGCTATCGGTCATATTTATATGTAGCACAAGCTCAGTCTTTCGCAACTCAAAGCATTGTTTTTGCAATCCAAAAATAATAATGTCCTTTTTTATCCACGTAAGAAGCTTTAAACACCTTATATATAATAATATCTAAAAAAATATCCCGACAAAACAGTGGACATCTAAATCGCGATAACTCCGGTACAAATTTCGCTGACCCTACCTTCGTCCGACCTTATTTTCAGCGTCACTCAAACAGGATAAACAGACGGACAGCACCCTGCCAGCTTCATATATTATTTATAAGAATACGGACCTGTCTCAACGTAAGCGACACCTTCTGTTAAACAAAAAAGAAATTTCGCGTCCAAGTCGAAGTAATATTGCCAAAATTTTCTTTTAATATAACTGCCAACCCACGCCAGGCCAGCGTGGTAGGCCCTTAGTGTAACTTGTTAAAACTTAACCTAGTACCTATTAGTAGAGCCTCCTTTTCTACTAAGAGGGTTTAGGCCATGCTGACAGTGTGGGTTGGCGGACTACACAACTAAGAAATTCCTAGTAACTTTTAGGTGTGCTGGTCTTATCACGATTTTTTCCTGCACCCTTACTGATAATTCTTTGTAATAATTACTTTCGAAAAGTCAGAGGAATGAACCACCTCCGTCGAAATTCTCAACCTAAACCTCGATGCCATCACAACTTTACTGAATGGAATTACGTTTCAGACAATTATTAATACAGTTATAAACTCAAATAATAGTATTAAGAGAAAACAATTACTGCGAAAGGTAGCACCGACGAACTCAAACAATAAACGTTATTATCGGAAATTATTGTGGAGTCGCGACCATATAATTTGATATTCCGCCAATGTTAAAATTAATTTCCATTAAACCGGAATAATTACTCGAAATTTGGTCTCATTTATGGTCAATGTGAGGCTGTGGCTTAGTAAGTTTCATCTGATCTCTTCTGTTTTTAAACACAGTAACAAGGGACTTTTATTTTTAAAACTTTATTCTACAAATAAGATACAGACTACGGAGTGTTTTTAGTACATTATGAGACTATTTGAAATGATAATTTACTATCCGCATACTTATTTAATAATAATTTAATAGAATTAATTTTTTTATTCTCACTATATTTATTCCGGTACAGGTACAAATTCCCCCTTACTTCAATCTCCAGTCTTTAAATAACACGACGAAGAATTACCCGATTAAAATCCAAGTCTAAATACACTGAAATGCTCGCAAATGTATTGCGGTCAGCGTACTCGGTATACAGGGTGAGTGGTAGCTAAATCAGGGACATTTTTCAACCCTTTTTGCAGCCCGTCGTCGATCCAAACAAATGGTTCGCAATCCGACCTTTTTAAATTACATATTTCCACGAGTGGCGCCAAGCATTCCTCAGCGAGATTTGCGGTTCCGCACTTTATTAGCTTTTTTATTTTGTCCTAGAATGTAGTTTTATGTTTTTCATACGAATATTTTTACTAATATTGAAGTACAATGAAAAATATTCAACAACAAAGGCCACTAATTTCACTCTAATTTATTATTAGATTCTACATGTGGTCGTCATCGCTGCGCTCACTCATAACTGCTGGGCACAGGCCTCCTCTACAGTTTAAGAAGGTTAGGCCATGGTCCACCACGCTGGCCTAGTGTGGGTTGGCGGACTACACACCTAAGAAATTTTAGCTTTGCAGGTTTCATCACGATATTTTCCTTCACCATTAAAGCAAGTGATTTCATTCCTTGAACAATATAAAAGAATAATTCCTAAAAGAAAAGCGAACCTTTCCGAATCCGAAAGACATAAAATTTTACGAGCACTCAAGCCAACAGTATTTTAAGTAATGGAAAACAATACCAGATGACTTAATAAATAATGTAATATGCTGATACCCGGTTATATAAATTTCGTACTGCTCTAAATATTAAAAGTTTTTAATATTTACTCAGACTAGGAATCAAACACGCACTGAATAATATATGTACAGGGTGTATTTAGACCGTGATCGGAAACTAAGGCGGGTATTGGCTACAGGGACCACAAACCCATTGCTGTTAAAAAAAATCCCGGCAAAAAATTAAAATATCGTTGTTTTCCCTACATCTTCTTCTTCATCAACCCATATACGCCCACTGCTGAGCACGGGTCTCCTCTATCATTGAAAGGATTTAGGCCATAGTCCACCACGCTGGCCTAGTGCGGGTTGGCGGACTACACACCTAAGAAATTCCTCAGAACTTTTAGGTGTGCGGGTTTCATCACGATGTTTTCCTTCACCGTTAAAGCAAGTGATAATTCAATTTGAATACACACATAACTTCGAAAAGTCAGAGGTGTGTGCCTGGGGTTCGAACCCGCGACCGCCGAGATTCTCGACCGCGCGCCTTAACCTCGAGGCCATCCCTGCTTCTGTTTTCCCTACATACATACATTGTATACAGATGGTTGGTATGGAAAACATATTTTTTTATCGGGATTTATTAATGCCAATGGGATTGTGATCATTGTAGCTATTATCTGCCTTCGTTTCCAATCACGGTCTGAATACACCCTGTATATATACTATTGTTCTATTTTTAAAAAATGAAGAGCCAGAAAATATAAAAATCTTAAAAGTAAAAATATAGCTTACAAATATAAAATAAGTTACGAGCAATATTTACAATTAAGGACTTTTAAGTTTATACATTTAATCTGCGAATAATCATTATTTTTAAATATATTTTACAGAAGTAATCTTACAATTTGCAATGATGTCTTTTGTAGTTGCTTGCTTACAATTATTTTATTTTCTACCTTTTTCAGATTGATGCACTTATTTACATACTTAAACCTTAAAACAATATTCGTGAGATTTACAGGACAGCATTTTACAGAATCACTTTTATCCTTTATAGAGAAAAACGTACCAAAGCATTTAAGTCGTTAAAATTCCCCTTACACACCAAGGGATGTCAGGATAAAAGTCCTGGTTGATCCCGGATATTAACTTTCCATGTCACTAATTCCATCCGAAATGGTTTAACTTTCGTTTAGGGACTGTACCTAATGGAGAAACTTTTAATTGCATTCAGGTGAATTTTGACTAGCGACCCAGTGACTTCATTCGTGATAAAGGGTAAATGGTGTTATCACTGTTTTCACAGGAGTCATCTAACCAGAGAATCCAAGCTTGTGGCTATAATAGAAGATACAAACAAATAGCGCATGAAAAGATGATATATTTTATACACTAATCATTGTCATGGTGTCTTAATCAGCCGAAAAACTGCCACAGCTAGACCAAAGGACTCTCCCAAAATCTACCAAAACGCCCTCTCAGAAACAACCTGAATTATTTTATTACAAGTACATGTATTTCGCACTAATTCTACAAAAAAAACTCATAATATGCCGAAGTGGAATTGACTTGATTACATATTTTAAAAAAGTATTAGCAATATTGTCGTAAGTCCTTTTATATAAGGTCCATATTTCTCCGTGGCAAAAATCGTCTTAATTGGTCCAGTGGTTTGATTGTTCATGCATAATGGACGATATTACTTTTATTTATACAATATCATTATGGATTATGGTCCGAAAGCATTTATGTGTGACGGACGATGTTATTCTTACTCTACATCAGTGAGAATTATTGGTCCATAGCAGCTTACGGAACCCTAAAAACAGTAATTCGATTATTTAGTTTATTTGCGACTCCTTCCAAAGCTATCCGAATGATTTAAGGCTTCTGCTCCAATAGTTTGAGAGATTTAAAAGTTTTAATAAGAGATTTATCTTCAAAACTCTTGGCTATACTAGTGCTTATAACTTATGATTGTTGGGTACTATTACCTATACTAGTATTATGTGAAGAAGTCTTTGGTTGTTTGTTTGCATTGAATAGGCTCCGAAACCACTGAACCATTGAATTTTGAAATTGAAACCATTTGAATGATTTTTGGTACGGAGATAGATGGGGGCCATCGAAGTAACCGAATTCTTTTTATTCGAAATGGGTATAAGTTACAAATGTGAAAGTAACTCAATATATCCATTACACTTTCACGCTTAAAACATTTTATCAATTGAATAATGTTTGATATAGACATAATAGATCATCAGTTACCCCTTTTTCTTACATCTTCTTTCACAAAGATTCAAGCTTTAAAAGACACAGAAACCTCAAATGAAAATACCATAGAGTAAACGCAACATAATTTGCAGAAGCGACATGTCATGCGTAGTCCCGAGGGAAATATGAGCAAACCAGAGGTAGTGTGATAAATTGGAAGCAACAAGACTTGAGAAGGAAGTGGCGCGCGGAAATACCTGCATTCAATACTCCCGCACTTTCTAGAATATCTTTTATTGGAACTCGTGTTTGGTATTAAATCAGGGATTTTCAGCGTGATATATATTTTCAATTTTGTTGCAAAACAATGTTTTACAAATGCATGTTTGTTTTTCTCTCCCTCTGATTTTGATAGCTTTTCTAATACTGTTTCTGTGATTTCATAAATCAAAAAATATTAAATTGTTCTAGTATGACGAACCTACCACAAACAGATTAACTAGGGCTATTTATATTGGATGAAGATAAAATTGACATTTTTCTTTAATTAATTTTCAGCAGCAGCATTGTGCTAGAAATGTTCCGGAAAATGGAAATTGGGTCATCCCTTTTTTCGTGGTATTGTATCTCTTCCTACAATTTCAGGGAAAACATATGTGAGGTAACAAACTCTATAAAATTCGATTCCACAACATATTATGTATACATATCTTATAACATCACTAACAATGTAGCTTATTAACATATGAAAATTGCCTTACTATATCCAACATTAATGCAATATCAGCACCTTGAACATTCTATTTACAACTTTTATAACTTTTAATACTTAAAATCAGTATTCATTACGTGAAAACATCCAATTTATTTACCTCGACTAAAACTGGAGCGTATATCAACAAGAATTAAAATTTTCAATCGTTCCTCCATTTGTACGATTCATTCAAAGCTAATAGTTTGTTCTAGGAGTCCATTAGCTCGCTCCATGTACCTTTACATTCATTGGATGTGGAATAATACTCAATATTAGCTGCAGCGATGGCCTCGAGGTTTGGTCGCGCGGTCGAGAATCTCAGCGGTCGCGGGTTCGAACCCCAGGCACACACCTCTGACTTTTCGAAGTTATGTGTGTATTCACATTGAATTATCACTTGCTTTAACGGTGAAGGAAAACATCGTGATAAAACCTGCACACCTAAGAGTTCTTAGGAATTTCTTAGATGTGTAGTCCGCCAACCCGCACTAGTCCAGCGTGGTGGACTATGGCCTAAACCCTCTCAAAGGTAGAGGAGACCCGTGCTCAGCAGTGGGCGTAGATGGGTTGATGAAGAAGATGATAAAGAAGATTAGCTGGAAAGTGTTTTACAACGCGTATTTGCTTAGCTTTGAAACTATTGATTGTAACTTGTGGTAGGAATCCAGGAATTGCTTGTATTAGATACATAACTTCGCACCTGTAACCCGTAGTGATACATTTCTACACCCAAATTTCGCATGTATCAGTCCATCGTAATTAATAGTGATGTTATTGCAGATTTTTAGCACATTTTCAGTCACCATTTCTGACCACTTGAAATCAGGTTGCTCACTAGCGCGTTTGTCTCGTGTCGCATTAAAAAAAACCTTCTCCTTATACTATCTTGCTCTTAACATAAAGAAAAATCCTCTTATCACAAATTAGTGACTTCTAGGATCGCACGGCATTTTTGTCGCGAGGCCGCAATACAGACAGAAAAATCAACATAATTAAATCAAAAAAGAAATGAAGTACGTAATAATATTCAAACAAAAATATACAGCGTTGAAATATTTCATCCGTGATCCGCCGATATTTCTCCCGCGATTTCGTCTTATGAATAAAATATACGTGCTAAAGTTTCGGAGGCAGCTCTAGATTTTCGCGTTGAATAACTCTGAACGGGCTCCTAGTATACCAAGTTTAGTATAAACTGCTGCATATGCTGGAGCTACCGATGTTCGGCGAAACATATACATGAAATACGGTTTGTCAGCAGTAGTTAGGATTTAGACCAAAGTTTGGGAATGTCTGGATTCTGGTTGGTTTAACGCATTTACGATTGTGTACGCTAAAACGGTTGAAAATCTACAAAATACTAATTCTATTATATTACAATGATTTACATGAGGATAACGATGATGCATGAATTAGCATGCAGAAGATTTTAAAATATATGATTTGTAGGCAAAAGAGTAAAATATAGTATATTCCAATATAGAATTTAGAAATGGAAAAACGACAAAGACTCGCCCCCTGATACATAACATACCACAGATAAAACAAAGATAAGGTAGTACATATGCTTTTGTTAAATATGTATATCTAAAATGATAATAAGAGTCAGCACAGTCCGTTATTTATACTCAAATACACAAAAAACTATATAATTAAAAGCTTAATATAATCAAATATAATACCATTAAACGATGTAGAACCACACTAATACTAATAAAAGTAATCCTACGAACAATTACTTAGAAACTGCGAGATTCAAACTTAAATATTAATACTACAAGCTCCTGTGTACACTTAACAGTAAATCAAAAAGTTTATTGTTTGTCGCTGGATCGCGACGAAACAAACTCACGTTGCAATAATCCTTGCTTCAGAAGCGCCGTATAAGTTTTGCATGTTGACCTATTTTTATAAGTATCATAAGTTAGGAAATCGGCAGATTATATCGACAGCAGTTTCATTTCGAAGTCAGGTTGTTTTAGTTTCTTAAGAAATACAGCGATGGAGCCCAATTTTGACACTAGTTTTATTCCATAGGAAAACTTAAAATAAAAAGCCTATGCTACTTCAAAAGTTACCATATATACCTTTTAGTCTTTTTCTTTGAGAATGTGACGTTAATATTGTATCTTTAGATTTTAATTTACAATAGTTTTTGCAAAGAATGCATTACAATAACGAAAGTTCATTTGGAATAAAAATAATCGGACTTTTATTATTAAAATTTTAGGCAAAGTACATATATTATTAAAAAATATATTGATCTTATTCTCATATTAAATTCCACCTCCTGAGAGATTTACAGCCAATGAAAAAAGCTGAAGAAACACAATGAACTTTGTTACTCCCTTATTTTAGTGACAGATCCAATTTCCTGCTAAAACAAACATATTTTCCTCCAAAACTAACCGGTAGATAAAACAATCTATCACTAAAATTCGGTTAAGTTTCTGGAATTCTAAGGGCGTTATTTACGAATGAAACTGACTTGTCATCCTCAATATAACTAATATTTTAAATGTAAGTTATTTGTGCTCTCTCTTCAAGTGATCAAATCGATTTGATAAATTGAGTTATAGAGATCGCTCAATGTTTAGGCACGCGGTCGAGAATCTCAGCGGTCGCGGTTTCAAACCCCAGGCGCACATCTCTGTCTTTTTAAAGTTATGTGTATTCACGACGAATTATTACATACTTAAGCGGAGTAGGAAAAATGGTGATGAAACCAACACACCCAAAAGTTCTTAGGAACTTCTTAGGTGTGTTGTCTGCTCACCTGCACTAAGCCAGCGTAGTGCCAGCTCTCCGCTATTGGGAGGAAGAGACTCGTGCTCAACAGTAGAACGTATATGGGTTGATGATGATAAGTATAATTTTGGTAATTGGCTTTGGCTTTAACAAGTATATACCATAGCAAAGCTGGCTCCGTCCATTAGTAATTTATATAGTATATTCGTCAAAGCTGTAGTCCCCAGAAGGTAGATTATGCAGAGATAAAAGCGGGTCACTTCGCCGAACTTTTCCCATTATAGGCAAAAATGATTTGATAAAAGCATAAATTCGTGTTCCGCCGTTCAGAAGTTAGTGGAATTGAAAATGTCAAGAGTATTCGTGTTGACGAATGCTCGAAGTAAATTTACGCGCCACTCTCACTGAAAAGGTTACAAATGTAATCATACATCTAATATTAGACCAACGATTGTGTCACTGAAGGTGTAAGAATACTTAAATAAATAAAAACAGCCAAAAGTTGCATTAGTTCTTACTCTACATAATGATATAAATCTTGTGTCGTGGGTATCAAAACTACGGGAGACTTATCGGTCTCACAAACACCCAGATACGAAACAAATACTTGTGGACCACATAAACATTTGTCTTGGTGCGGGGATCGAACCTAAGCTCTCGTTTCAAAAGCTGCTGTTCAAACAACTGCGCCAGTGTGCTATCAAACTTGATTTTCTAAATCTATGATTCACTATTTGCTATTGGTATCGAGTTCAATCTTTAAACCTAAATACCCTTACCCCGTAAATTTTGGGAAGATTAGTCCGGGTTGATAGACACCCAAAGCCTGGACATTGCCGATCACGGTTACTGAGCCAATTTTCTCCTGATCAGGCTAAACCGTTAAAAGTAAGAAAAACTAATTCATTCCATGAAAGAATAAAGATAATGAGCAGTCGAAGTTTTACCGCCGGTCAGCGTTTTCACTTCATCATGACTTGCTAGGAAGCATCGAACAAGAATAATTCTAAGTAAACGAAGCGGAACAAATAAAGTTACCCGCTGAACATGAGCTAGCAGTAAATTTTATAGATTTTTCAGCATCGATGCTAGGAAACCGAACCGAAATCCTCATGAGGGAAATAATGCAAACACGAGTCAACAACGGTAAACATCATTCCATTCGTATTTACTGTTTGTAAATAAAATCCGAGTCGCAATATTACAGGGAACAAATTCTGATTCTTTTGCTATTTTTATAAAGAAGTTTTCAAACTGACATTTGATTCAACGAAACTTTTCATTCCAGTCTCGTAGGTTTTTCTGAAGAGATCGCAGTTAGCGATAAGACCGCCTGTGCTATCTTTTTTTCTCATTGTTGTTTGTTTCACTTTTGCCGCAAATAGATAGATGGTGCACAAAAACTATTTTTTGAAATACCACTTGCAGAGTCTAGCGTAATGTCAATATGATGTTAAAAAAAATAATAAATTTTCCATAGACACCACATACATTTTATACCTATGGCTGTTAGGAAAACTTTTATTTTGTCAGAATTTTCTTTAACATCAGGGCGTTTGTGAACCTTAGCTGTCTTAGTTTCCGATCACGGTCTGAATACACCCTTTGTACATTGTAGACAGTAGTCAACAATATTTTCCTTATCATTAACCCATTAATCATTACCCCGTTATTCTTAATATTAGCTTAAAAATACCTCGTAACTATGCTTTGCACTCAATCACCAAAACAAATGAAAAGAAACTCAAGGAAGATCTATTATTTTTAAATTTTGAACCTATCTATGAAATACAGGACCCACAGTTATCGCTTAATTATTTAATCAAAGAAATTCAAAATTTAATCGAAAAAAATTCTTCTACGAGGTTGATGCCCAGACGCAAAAGAATTATCAAGCCATGGATCACTCCTGGCCTGCTACGCTGCATAAGAAATAAAGATGCACTACATTTAAAATCTAAAGCCTTACCAAATAACGAAATATTAAGAATCACATATACACGATATAGAAATTTTTGTAACGGATTATTAAAAAAATTAAAAAGAAATTATGAACGTAATCAATTATTAAATGCTAAAGGGGATAATAAAAAATTATGGAAAACAATTAAAGATATCACCAATACTAATCCTTTGACTAACAATTCTATAGAATTATTTTCATCCGTTGCTCCAGAAATAGCTGTTAATCAAATAAATGACTATTTTGTAAATATTGGTAAAACCTTGGCTGAATGTATTAATTGTTCCATAAATCACTTAAATAACTATTCTCTACATAATTCATCTAGCAGTTCTAATTCTATTGTTTTTGAGGAGTCTACTCATGAAGAGATGCGATGTCTTATAATGGGCTTGAAGTCTGTAAGCTGCCCAGGGTGGGACAATATTACTTGCAAATTCCTAAAAGACAACAAGGAGATTCTTATTCCTCCACTCACTCATATCTTTAATTTGTGCATGAAAACGGGCACTTTTCCAGATTGTTTGAAAAAATCAGTAGTTCTCCCGATATATAAAAGTGGAAACAAAAAAGTTTTATCTAATTATAGGCCTATTTCCATCTTACCGGCCCTTTCAAAACTTTTAGAAAAAATTATTAATAACAGATTAACTAAATTCTTAGATAAATATAATTTGTTGTCCAATAGGCAGTTCGGCTTCCGAAAGGGTAAATCGACCGAGGATGCAGTTAATACCCTCATGGATAACATAATTTCCAGCCTAACCCAAAGGAAAAAGTGCCTCACTGTATACCTCGACTTAGCCAAAGCCTTCGATACGATCTCTATTAACAATTTGTTGAGCAAATTAGAAAGACTTGGCATAAGGGGTACCCAATTACAATTGCTGCAAAGTTATATGTCTAATAGGTATCAAAGCGTAAAAATAGGTAAATGGCTTAGCACCGAATTACCGGTTACATATGGAGTCCCTCAGGGTAGTATATTAGGACCTACATTGTTTTTGACATATATTAACGACCTCACTTCTCTTAAATTACGTAACGGTGACATAATTTCATATGCAGATGATACTGCCCTATTCTTTGCTGCGGACTCCTGGGCCGAAGTGTTTAAATCTGCGCAAGAAGGGTTTGATCTTGTAAGACAATGGCTAATAAGTAACTCCGTAACCTTAAATACTGACAAGACTAAATACGTCTGCTACAGCATCACCCCCATTCACCATCAAATTATTAATTATAGCATAACGCCTCATGAATGTGACAATAATTTGTCTACTTGTCAATGCAAACCTCTTCAATGTGTTCCTCATTTTAAATATTTAGGTATAATCATCGATCAAAAATTATCCTTTAAGGAACATATTTTAATCTTGTGTGGACGTGTTCGGAAACTAATATTTTTATTTAAAAATCTCCGTCATGTGGCGGACTCATGCCTACTTAAACAAGTATACCTCGCGCTTTGTCAATCCATTTTGACTTATTGTATAACGGTCTGGGGAGGTACTTCCAAATCCACATTAAAAAGCTTAGAAGTAGCGCAGAGAGCTGTCTTGAAAACTATCTATTTTAAACCTATATTTTTCTCAACCTCGTCACTTTATAGTCAAAGTGCTGTCCTGACTGTTCGACAATTGTTTATATTTTTGATCACCCTAAAACAACATTCTCAATTGACTTTTAATCCTATATTATTGAATAACAGGAGAAATTATGAAGTATGTTCATATAACAGTACCTCCACATTGAAATTATCCCGCAGATTTTTTTCTTATTTAGGTCCACGTTTATATAATAAACTAAACAAAATATTAAATATATATCCACTTTCCAAAATAAAGTGTAAAATGAAAATTTTTGATTTCTTACAAAAATTGTCCTACGATGAAACAGAAAGCCTACTACAAGTACAATCTTAGAGAAAGCAGACACACACACACCCACACACAAACACACACACACACTCACACACACACACACACACACACACACACACACACTCACGCACACACACACACGCACACACCCGCAATATAATTTGGTATACATTTTTATTTTTATCTTCAGTTTTTGGTTATTGTATTTTACTTTTAAGTTTTTGTTGCCTCTTTATTTTCAAGATTTCTGCATGTTAATATAATTTAGCTTATAACATTTAACTTCTTGTAAAACTGCTTTTAGTTCTTGGGGGAATTGGCCCTGCAGGCTGAGATACAGGCTCGTCCTAGTTTAGCTGCAGCTGTCACCTACCTCACGCATTGGTTGCTCTAAATTTTTAGAATTAATCATTTCTTTTATGTTTTATACTATTGTAACCTTAGTAAGTGAATAAATAAATTATTATTATTATTATTATTTATTTATATTTCTATAGAATATCTCCCTAAGAATAGGGGTAACTACCAAAGTACCGGGCTTGTGGCCAAGGTAATTTGATTTAAGTAAACTATTCTAAAGAAAGAAACTTTCTGACGATTCTACAAGTATTAAGTATGACGGCTTTTTGTAAGAGTATGTAAGTGAGGGGGTGGATATGTAGAGCATTCAGACTAGTGTGTAGTGTTTTAGGGATAACGCCAGTGCTAGATACAATTATAGGGACTGTCTTCACCGTTTCGGCTCTCCATTGGGTTTTCAACTCGATGGATAGATCCGTGTATTTCGTTAACTTATTGGTGTGTGTGGATGTGAGGTTATGCGTATTGGGGATAGCTATATCTATAAGGTAAACTGTTCTATTTAGTTTATCGTGTAGTGTGATATCAGGTCTATTATGGTGGATAGTTTTATCAGTCAATATAGTTCTATCCCAGTATAGTTTATAGTTAGGGGAATCAAGTACAATCGGCGGTTTGTACTTATAGTACGCTATTTTTTCTTTAATTAAATTATATTTATGGGCTAGTACCTGGTGTATTATGGCTGCTACCTGATCGTGTCTGTGTTTGTAGTCTGTCTGTGTAATAAATGAGCATGCACCTGTAATGTGTTGGATGGTTTCTGGCTGTTTATGGCAATGACGGCAGTGATCGCTATTGAGACTACTTTTACGGATTATATATTTCCGATAGTTCTTGGTATCGATTACCTGATCCTGGATGGCCAGCATGAACCCTTCCGTTTCGGGAAATAGTTCGCCTCGTCTCAGCCACGCGTTTGACGCTGTTTTGTCAACATTAGGGCTTGTCAAATCGAGACGGTGCCGACCATGCAAAGATTTCTTCGTCCAACTATCAATTTTTTGGTGGTTTGTTGTTATTGTGGACTGTTTAGCTTTATCAACAAGGTTTAATGGTGTATATGTATCGGCTTCGCATATGGCTTTGTGTAATGTGGATTGTTCAGACTGGCAATAGAAAAATGTTCGAAGGGTTTCGATTTGTTTATTGTGTAGGTTTATTATGTCTATCAGACCTCTGCCGCCCTCGTGTTTAGGTAAAGTTAGTCTCTCGGTGCATGATCGTGGATGGTGTTTACGGTGTTTAGTCATTGTAGTGTTAATGGTTCTCTGTAATACTTTAAGGTCTGTTTGTGTCCAACGAATAATCCCGAAAGAGTAGGTAAGCACAGGTATGGCATAAGTGTTAATAGCTTTGGTAGTGTTATACGCATTAAGTTGGGTGTGTAATATCCTATGGAGTCTACTTTTAAAGTTTAATTTGAGTGTCGCTTTCATTTCTTTGTGGTGTATTTGACGTGTCTGGTGAAACCCGAGATATTTATATCCTTTTATTAAGTCTACAGATTCTATTCTTTCATGGTTTACTAACTCATACGAAGTTGGTACAAATTTTCCTCTGTCAATGGATTGGATTTTGCACTTATCTATTCCAAACTCCATGTGAATGTCGTTTGAGAACGTTTCAGTTATATCGGCAAGAGAGTGTAGGTCGCTCAGAGAGCTTCCGAAGAGTTTAATATCATCCATGTACATGAGATGCGAGAGAGTTATGTGTTGCGAATCGTAAGTTATTTTATATCCAATATTATGTTTATTAAGCATGTTGGACAATGGGTTTAATGCTAGGCAAAACCATAGCGGACTGAGTGAATCTCCTTGGAAAATACCCCTCTTTATAGGAATGGGTTCTGTTTCATTATTACACACAGAGTTGCAAATTTTTAATTTGGTGTTCCAGTTAACGATTATATTTTCTAGAAAAGAGATGATTTTAGGGTGGATATTGTAATGTTTTAATATATACAACAACCATGAGTGTGGTACGGAGTCGAAAGCCTTTTTATAATCTATGTACATGGAATGAATACTGCGTTTCTGGATAAGAGCTTGGTTCGAGGCAACCGCGTCTATTGTAAGTTGTTCTTTACACCCCTTACTGTTTCTACGACATCCTTTCTGTTCTTCGGCTAGAATTTTATTATTTTGTACGTGATGGTATATGGATTGAGTTAAACAAGACGTTATAATTTTATAGATGTTCTGCAAGCAAGTAATAGGCCGGTACTTAGCAGGATTTGTTGTGTCTGTGGAATCTTTTGGTATCATATATGTTACACCTTGTGTAACATAATGTGGCATCGTGTGAGGCGAGGTAATAAACTCGTTTATGTGTTTTAGTATGAAGGGATGTGTACATGTAAATTTTTTGTACCAAAAGTTGTGTATGTGGTCTGATCCAGTAGCTTTCCAGTTGTGTGTTTTATGAATCACGGATGTCAAAAGATCAATGGAAATTTGGTCAAATTCCATTTGGGCTATATGATGATGACGCTCCTTATCCTCCTCAATCCACTGGTTTTTATTATGTTCAACAGGGCGAGACCAGATATTGGACCAGAATTCGTGAAACGCTTCGGTTGAGGGTAGTCGTGTATTCTGTGTTAATGGGTTATGTTGTGTTAGTTTTCTATAAAAAAGTTTTTCATTATTACAAAACAGTTTATTTTGTGTCTTTCTCAATGTTGTCTGTTTATATCTTCTTAATCTACTGGCTAGGGTATTTAATTTCTGTTTAAGTGTATCCATATAATGACTGATATCGGTGTTTTCATTTTCGTGTTTTGAGTGGTTTTTGTACTGTTCTTTTATTTTTTGAATGTGTTTTTCAATTTTTTTGGATCTTACTCCCCTGATATATTCTGTCAATCTGCCTATATTAACTCTAAGGCTACTAATTCTATCTTCAAGCCGTCTTTGCCATCTCGGTTTTACTTGTGTTACAATACGAGATTTGTTTCCCTCTAAAATTCGACTACCGTGAAACTTTGCTGCTGTATAGGCCCCACAATAGATAACAGCTTGTGCTGTGGCAAATTCGGTGTCAGTAGGCAGAAATCTAGGCATTACATCGGAATTAAGGTGATTTACTATGTTAGTTAATTTTTTACAGGGTTTTAATTTTGGCAAGGAGGGTCGTGATGTTGGTGACGTGTTTCGGAATCTATTAAAAGTCTGTGTAAACATGTCTTCTAACTGTTTCTGTAATTCTGTGGGAAGTTTTTGCATCTCATTCGGAGCGCTTCTTGGTAAAGGATCCTGATAACTATTGTCTATTTGTGGTGGGTCTGAGTTCAAAGGCAATGGGTTTTCATTTACCACTGAAGGTATCTCTATGGTACTACTTATGACATTAATATTTAATTCGTTGCGTACTTCGTCGCGGATATTGTTTAATTTCTCTAACGATAAGAGGTGGTTATTAACAATAGATCGGCGTTGGTCGGATATTCTTTGTGCGGATAGGTGTGAGAGTGAAGGATATTTAGTAATAAATTCTTGGTGTAATAGTGGTCTGTATGAAGTTAAATCGGATTCTAATTTCGTCAGCCTATAGTAACTTGTCATTAGGGCTATATTTAGCTCGTCTGTCCATCTCATCCGACGTGATTGGGTGTGTTCTACTTCTAAGCTACCATCAGGTTGGTTTTGGAGGAAATTTTTTACATCATTTTTAATATTATTTAATTCTGAATCACTAAGCAGTTTTCGCTGTACTATGGCACGTCGTTGATCTCCGATTCTTTGCTTTCCTACTTGCATGTTGGGGAACTGTGTAATGAATCGTGTGTGTAACGGTGTAAGGTATTGTTTCGTATCAGACTCTAAATTAGTGAGGATGAAATAGTGGCGCATTATGAAAATATTCATTTCTTTAGTCCACGTTTTACGTGTACGCCTTCCTTCTCTGGCGGGTGCAGTAACTTCGGCTGAAATAGCCTCCTGCACAACATCCTGAGTGGAATTTGATGACGATGGTGATGATGAATTAGATGAAAGTGGATCTAAGTTTCTGTCTAGGTAAGATGGTGGTGACGAGGGGATGGATGAAAATAATGATGATGCGGGTGAAGAACATGAAACTGATCGTTCATGTTGAACTGCAGCAGTTTGAGACTGGGCAGTTTGGTGCGATACGGTGCCCTCCCCAGAGTACGTAGGGCAGCCCGGGTTTTGAGGCCCGGGGCGGGATTCTCCGTCGCAGTTAGCTTCGGTACCCGCCTGGGGTATTATCCTATATTATTAAGATTCCAACGCAAACTACAGACAGGCCACTCCGTATATTAATCAAGGACTTACTGCGCTGGTGTAAACAAGCCATTATTTTCGTGGCGCCCCTGTCATTGTGGTCGTATACAAAATGTAGTTATTAGCTATTTTCATAGGGAAAAACACGGATAATTGAATTGTAGCTTCATTGTTGCATGATAATTTTGCGCCTTTATTTGATCAGGAAGTTTTTGATTTGCAGTTTCTCAATAGATATTTTTGTCACGATTTTAACCTAAGACAACCATGACGCTTAAAATCGCTTTGTAAATTTTACAAGAATAGTAGCTGACTTCGAGGTGTAGACACACGGTTTGGGTTCAAAAATCTAATCGGATTTTTCAAATTTATGCAATGAGTATTTATAATTAGTTATCACGTACTTTAGTTTGGTTTAGCCTTCAGACCTCACTATAGTATCAGGTAATTCAGATCTAATCTTTCGTAAATAATGCATGTTCCCAGAACTTCCTTCATTCTTACCCTTTTCACTACTGCTACCTATCGTCAAAAACATGCGATCCAAATAGCAAAAAATCAAGAAAACTGCATTCACTTTACCAAATGACTACCGCTAGCTATTAGGGCCGCGAAGGAGCCTTATCAAGCGCAGTTTAAATTTAAATTACGATACGTAGATCCGGAGCGAGACTTACGGCCGTTATAAATCAGAGGAGTTGCAGTTCCTGATGCTTTTGCTCTGTGTCATGGTTTTGGGGGAAAACTTGCTGTTTCAAGTGACATAGATTAATAAAAATACAAATGGTATTATAAATGATCACTTATTCATTCATTCATTATTAAAATCGGTATTAAATGTGGTTTCTATGGAAAACGTCAAAAATTTTTGTTGGGATTTTTCTTTAACGCCAGCTAAAACCTGCCCGAGTTTCCGATCACGATCTGAATACACCCTGTATGTAATATATACAGTACCAGTACCTAATTAGGTGCATTGGCTGAATTTTACTAGTTTTCAATCGGAGTAACTTTTAAAACAAGTAAAGGCTGCCAAACCTAATCAAAGAAGCTAAAATCTAACATAACATTCAAACATAACACTCAAATCGATATACATTAAGTACATCAATAAATGAAATCCAAAGATATAACTCGTGACCTTAGACATTTCCAGACGGCATTACTTGGCGAAGAATTTCCGATATTTAATAAAATATGCAATAAAACCATTAGGGGAGTCTCGCCGTGGCCTTTATAGCGCCTTCCCTCCACAATCGCTGCTTTATGCAGATTTCTATACCGATGTCGACGATTCATTTTTATTAATTGGCTATTTTTAGTTCTTTGACAAGTTCTAGACGGTTTCGGCTGAAACTAAATAAATAAATACACCCAACAGTCACATACATAGGTCTGACCCCACACTAGGTTACAAGACCTGTGTCGTGGGCATCAGACACTACGAGAGACTTTTTCGGTCTCACAAACACCCAGACCCGAAATAAATATTTGGGGATCACACAAACATTTGTCCCGGTGCGGGGATCGAACCCGTGGCCTCACGTTTCGCAAGCTGGTGTCTAGCCAACTGCGCCACGGGGCTGTCAAACTAAGAAAATACTTCTTATAGTTGTAAATAAAGAGTATTGATGACGAATTTTATGTATGTTACTTTAACGTAACGGGGTGTAAGGGGGACGAATAACATCGCACGTCCCCAACTGCCAACCCTACCTGCACGCGGTACACCCTGCTGACCAACGGATGTGGCTCTGGCGGCCGACTAGTGGCGGCATAACCACTCAGATATGCTGGAATGAACTAAATACCAAAACCCACGGTGGGCAGCAGCACCGTCGGGTAAATCATTCCAGCCACTGCGGTCACCAACCCGCCTGCCAAGCGTGGTGACTATGGCATATCCCCCCAAATGGCACCACATTTAAATCCACGGCCCCCAGTTCCCGGTAGTCTCGCTATTCCTGACCACGGTACCGGTCATGGTAACGGCGAGACGGGGGGTGCTAGGAATCCCCGGGTTACGGCAGGGTACCACACACAACTGTTTTTGGCGACGTACAACGGACGCTCTCTGCGGCTGGACGAACACCTCATAGAATTGGAAGTAGAGCTAAGTCGCATTAACTGGCATATTGTAGGGTTATCTGAAGTCCGTAGACAGGGGGAGGATAAGATTACCCTACCTTCCGGTCACTTGCTCTACTTCCGAGAAGGACACCAACCATCCCAAGGAGGCGTCGGGTTTATGGTCCATAAGTCACTGAAAAGCAACATTGTAGAAGTTGGCAGTGTGTCGGCGAGGGTAGCGTACCTTGTCTTAAAATTAACTGAGAGATACTCGCTCAAGGTTGTACAAGTGTACGCCCCGACGTCAACACACCCTGACGACGAAGTCGAGGCCATGTACGAAGACATAGTGAAAGCTATGTCTCGTACCAAAACTTCTTACAGTGTTGTAATAGGTGACTTCAATGCCAAAGTGGGAGTACAGAGCTATGGCGAGTCGAGGATAGGTCCATTCGGTTATGGGAGCAGAAATAGTCGAGGGCAAATGCTAGTCAACTTCCTCGAGGCCCAGGGGCTTTTTCTTATGAATTCTTTCTTCCAGAAGAAGCCTCAAAGGAAGTGGACTTGGCGTAGCCCTGACAATGCGACTAAAAATGAGATCGACTTCATTATTGCTGACAGGCGCCAAATATTCAGAGATGTCTCTGTGATCAATAGGTTTAATACCGGTAGTGATCACCGACTTGTAAGAGGCACTCTGAATATTAACACAAAAATAGAACGTGCGCGCTTAATGAAGTCGACTCTTCGTCCATCACTGCCCCAGATCGAAGCCGGCTGTGAAGCCTTTCAGCTGGACCTACAAAACCGATTCGCCCTACTGGAAACCACGGAAAGCATTGACGACGCCTCCAATAGTCTGGTGCGGATTATTCGCGAAGTGGGCTGCAAATACTTTCGACCTAAGAGTAAGGGCCGTAAGTCTAAGCTCTCCTCTGAGACTCTGGAGTTACTGAGGAGACGACGAGAACTTACAATCGCCACACCATCTGAGCGTCAGGTACTTAACAAGGAGGTGAAGAGGCTAATACGGCGCGACATAAGGCGCGCGAATACTTTGGAAGTTGAAATTGCCATTGCGCAAAATAAAGGCTCCAAAGTATTCGCTAAGCCACACACCTCCTGTTGTCACCTGACGAAACTCAAAACACAACAAGGCACCACCGTCACCTCAGTCCCAGAAATTCTCGGAGAGGTCGAAAAGTATTACGGAAACTTATATGCTCAAAGAGCAGATCCGCCTGTGGCCTGCAACGTGGATGATCCGCGAGCCAGACTGACCCGCCACTACTCAGGCGAGCTTCCCGACATCGAATTGGGCGAGATTAGAATGGCCCTCAGTCAACTTCATAACAACAAGGCTCCGGGAGATGACGGAGTAACCACTGAGCTTCTCAAGGCAGGAGGTACTCCTGTCTTGAAGGAACTGGTCAAGCTTTTTAACTCCGTCATCCAAACTGGCACAACACCTGAGACATGGAGCAAGAGTGTGGTGGTTTTGTTCTTCAAAAAAGGTGACAAAACCTTATTGAAGAACTACCGCCCCATCTCACTCTTGAGCCATGTCTATAAGTTGTTCTCGAGGGTCATTTCGAACCGTCTCGTCCGAAAATTCGATGAATTCCAACCACCGGAGCAGGCCGGGTTTCGGAGGGGCTTTAGCACCGTAGACCACATACACACACTAAGGCAAATAATAGAGAAGACGGAGGAGTACAACCAACCCTTATGCCTCGCGTATGTGGACTACGAGAAAGCTTTTGACTCCGTCGAGACCTGGGCTGTTCTGGAGTCCATGCAGAGATGCCAGATTGACTACCGCTACATCCAGGTGATGAGAAGCCTGTACGAAGCCGCTACGATGACCGTCCAAGTACAAGAACATAGCACTAAGCCAATCCAATTGCGGCGAGGGGTAAGACAGGGAGACGTAATTTCTCCGAAACTGTTTACCAACGCATTGGAGGACGCTTTTAAGACGCTCGATTGGAAAGGACGGGGCATCAACATCAACGGACAGTACATCTCTCATCTGCGATTTGCGGATGACATAGTCGTCATGGCGGAATCTCTGCAGGACTTGGAGGAAATGCTTAACAGCCTAGACCAATCTTCAAGACAGATAGGCCTCGGGATGAACATAGACAAAACAAAGATCATGTATAATCGTCATGTTCTCCCGATGCCGGTTGTCGTAGGGGATGCCACTCTCGAAGTTGTCCAAGAATACAACTACCTTGGCCAAACCATTCAACTAGGCAGGCACAACTTCGAGGTGGAGGCGGACCGAAGAATAGGGCTAGGCTGGGCGGCATTCGGGAAGCTGCGTCATATTTTCAAGTCGTCGATCCCTCAGTGTCTTAAGACGAAAGTCTTTAATCAGTGCGTCCTACCCGTTATGACATACGGAGCCGAAACGTGGACACTCACTAAAGGTTTGGTCCACAAATTTAAGGTCGCTCAGCGTGCTATGGAGCGGGCAATGCTTGGACTTTCTCTGGTGGATAGAATTCGTAATGAAGTCATCCGCCAGAGAACCGGAGTCACTGACATTGCCCGCAGGATAAGTACGCTGAAATGGAAGTGGGCCGGCCATGTCTGCCGGCGGTCGGACGGCCGGTGGAGCAGACAAGTGTTGGAGTGGAGACCGCGCTTAGGCAGACGTAGTGTGGGACGTCCTGTAACACGATGGACCGACGACTTGAGAAAAGTGGCGGGAAACGGATGGATGAGGGCTGCTCAAGACCGGGATGGTTGGCGCTTTCTTGGGGAGGCCTACGTTCAGCAGTGGACGGTGATAGGCTGATTGATAATAGAAAAATTACTTTTTCATACTTCTTATGAGGTAAGGTAGGGGATTTGCAATCCCGTATTTCCCGTTCCCACATTCCTAAATAGTAAATAGTTACCTAAACAGCAATTAAACCCTCGAGGTATAGGCGCGGTCGAGTATCTGGACGATTGCAGGTTCAAACCCCAAGCACACACAACTGACTTTTCCAAGTTACCTATGTGTGTATTCACAATTTAACGGTAAAAGAAAACATCATGCGGAAACCTGCACAAAATCAAACTAAAACTAAACCAAACTATTTCACAAACCATCGTGGTGGTTAAGAGAAGACCTACACTCTCAATGGTAAAAAGCGACTTATGCCTAGGCGTGGAATGAAAGCAGTGATGGCCTCGAGGTTTGGGCGCGCGGTCGAGAATCTCGGCGGTCGCGGGTTCGAACCCCAGGCACACACCTCTGACTTTTCGAAGTTATGTGTGTATTCACACTGAATTATCACTTGCTTTAACGGTGAAGGAAAACATCGTGATGAAACCTGCACACGTAAGAGTTCTTAGGAATTTCTTAGGTGTGTAGTCCGCCAACCCGCACTAGGCCAGCGTGGTGGACTATGGCCTAAACCCTCTCAATGATAGAGGAGACCCGTGCTCAGCAGTGGGCGTATATGGGTTGATGAAGAAGATGAAGTGGAATGTTTATGGGCTGACGATGATAACGAACCTAACCTAAACAATTGTTACTACCATTCAGTTATTTATATACTCAGCCTATCACCGTCTTTTTTTTGCCTGGGGAAATTACTACTAACAAGCAGGATATATCGGACTTTTACCGACTAAAAACCCCATGGTTCTCGGTTACCACGTGCAAAGGACACCGGGATCTCAAGAAGAACACATACCGGTAATCCTTCTTGCGGTTTGCTTATATGCTCTTCACATATACATTTCTAAAAAGTTATTTTCTTAAATCTTAACTTGTTCGAAAACGATTAGAGGTTACAGCGCTAATTTGTCGGCCTCTTCGTCTTCGAGTGGGATCGGCTTTTTCACGATCCCTCTCTGCAGCCTCTTTCTTTGCCATGACAACCTCGCAAAACCTGTCGCCGTCTACTGCTGAACATAGGCCTATTAAAAAAAAAGCGTCAACCATACTGGTCTTGAGGGACTCTTATCCATCCGTTACCCGGTTAATTGTTACCTATTATTGAGTTATTTACTTTATCGATAATTTACTGCATCGATTTCTGCTAATTACATTGTGCAATCAATAAACGAATATACAAGAAGACAAAACTTTTAGTTGTCTCTTGTAAAGTGTCACTTTAATTGGAAACTCTTACTTTTTTTCTAACAGAATAAACAAACCGCCGCACATTTCAATCTTTTATTTCGTTCGATCGATTGATCGATACTGTCCGATACGCCCGCACTGTTGGGATGGAGCTAATAGGCCGTCAGTGATAGCTGAATTACCTTGCCGAGTCATAAAATTTCCGCGCGGAATTCCCGCACAATTGCGGGAATTCCGCAGGACTTAAAAATATGCGGGATCCCGCGGGAATGCGGAATACGGGATTGCAAACCCTACTGGTGACAGATAAGCAGCGACATTCATCCCCATACAAATACTGTATGTTTTTCCCCTTATCCTATTCAGCTGTTCTCTGAATATTGTAGTAACAAAGAGAAAAATTTACATGCTATACCATGCCAGTACTCATTTTAACTACTTCCCTTACAAAGTCACGGAGCTAGTTTGAGCTTATGTTCCTAAGTGAGCGACTTTCCCTCGAAGTTTGAAGTCGTAAAATTTAAGAATTGTATGCACTAGACTTTGTTGCAAGATTAACAGACACTTTGTTGACTCAGCTTTGGCTACAATGTTTTGTACTTCATGCAAATAATTTAAGTCGTTTCATCTGTTGGCTGTAAAAGTTATGACATGACGGGAAATGATATGACGTTTTACTTCATACGTCCTTTATCTCATTGCAGTCCGGTGGTGCACGTTATTTAAAAAAAGATATAATATTTTTTATATTGAAAAAGTCCCGTCCTGCAGTTAGACTCTTGTAAAATGAGAGATCTCAATTTGTTTCCCGCGTAGATACAAATCAGTTTTAACCAATAAAATTCTGCTGTGTTATCTTAGATTTTTCATGAAAGCTGGTCAATTGTAACTTGCAGACAGTTGTGAAATAATAAAAAAATCCTCATCGATTTAGTTCCTACGTAAGGTGATAAGTTATGGATGAAGTAAACACCCATTATGAACAAATCGATTACAAAATTGATTTGACCTTTAATAACATCAATATTTGTGTTATCCTTTAGTAATTGAAAATTGCCTTGGGCTAGCCTAACTAGTGTCTTTGCTGTAATTTAAAGAGCATAATTTGTAGCTAGGATGTCGACAAATATTTTTTTTGATATACATATTTATAGCTAACACACTTTTTTTCTGTTCTGAATAAAATGTTGAGGTAACTTTTATCTTTTTCAAACTACTGTTTTGCGTTCACGATAGTCTCCAAAGATCATTGTGACTACCTACCAAGATAAATTCTAAACCGGATTATCTACACGAGATCTCGGAGTTTATGAAAACATTTGGGTCTGTAATCGAATGTGGGACCGCTCGTTTCGCTCCGTAATATTGTTACGAATACTTGCGCATCCGAATGTGAGAAGTTTTGTTAAGTTTAGTTTTATGTTTCCTGACTGAGACTATAAGCATCTTGGACTTCGACAAAATAGGACAGATAGACTGCCATGGGACTGCTGTTCATACACATGTAACAAGAGAGTGCATATACTAAATAAACCTTGTTTTACATTCTTTGTCGTTATTAAAAAATAAATAAAACAAAACATAATTTAAAATACAATATTAAATATAATATAATATAGAATATTAGACAATAGAAAAGACACATAACATAGCACAAAGTACCTGAATTCTGCTTAAGAGGCGCATTTCTGCACCCACAATTTACTGAGGATGTATCAGTCCAGTAAAAAAGCAGTGATGGCCTCGAGGTTTAGGAAAAAGCAGTGATGGCCTCGAGGTTTAGGCGCGCGGTCGAGAATCTCGACGGTCGCGGGTTCAAACCCCAGGCACACACCTCTGACTTTTCGAAAGTTATGTGTGTATTCAAATTGAATTATCACTTGCTTTAACGGTGAAGGAAAACATCGTGATAAAACCTGCACACCTAAAAGTTCTTAGGAATTTCTTAGGTGTGTAGTCCGCCAACCCGCACTAGGCCAGCGTGGTGGACTATGGCCTAAACCCTCTCAATGGTAGAGGAGACCCGTGCTCAGCAGTGGGCGTATATGGGTTGATGAAGAGAAGTAAGAGGAGCGATATACAATCAAAAACTAAACGTTACACGATCAACTTGTAATGCTTTTCGACTTCTACTGAAGCACCGCCACTAGTATACATGAAAATATATATTTTTTTACCAGCTTTCATAGGCCATTACGATAACAAAAAAATTCTTCCTATTTTCTATAAATCATAATATATTACAGACCGAATGGCGTATTAACTGAAATGGGATACGTAAAAGGAGCAAAAATCCCCACATATCATGGTTGGAAGGTTTTGCTGGAACTTTCTGGAATGGAGAAAACATTGTCAAGGTCAGCGATAAAGTGTTTTCAAACTATCTGTTCGTTGGAGCTGGCTTGAAGAGGGCGATAAATTCATTGGAAAATACGATAAACACCCGTACACTATTAAAGATACAAATTTACTTACATATAATAAAAATATTAAATGTGTCCAATTTAAGTAAAAATTGAAAAACCTGGGAATCCCAGATATTCCCAGATCGCCTACTAAGATTAATTTTGTTTCAATATTTGAATAATTAAAATAAATATTAGACCCATCATCATCACCATCAGGCCTCCTCTACCATTGAGAGGGTTTAGGCATTGGACAACCACGAAGGCCGGGTGCGGGTTGGCGAAACACATGTAAAAAATTCCTAAGAACAGCGGCTTACATAATTTTATCCCTAAATACTTTTATAAGACAATTCTAAGGCCTAATCTCAAATTGATGTTTAAAAACATCTCAGTCCGAGCTATTTTATATTTCGCCCATTTTGCAAAAGTTATGACAGTAACAGGTGCAGCTAATACAAAGGGACCGAAGATTTTAACCGAGTGTTATGAACTCCAAACTCGACCGACGGTGAAATTAAATCTTGGAATTATATCTTACTTAGGAGAATCTTTACGAAATATTCTAAATTAAAAACTGTTGTTTAAGAGATTCAACTTTGTAAGTTGATTTTATGACTTTTAGAGGTTTTTATGGTGAATAAAGAGTGAATTAATACTAATAAAAACTAACAAATAATAACTTTAGCAAGCCTTTGGCGGTGTTATTAATAAATACTTAATTTGAAAAACAAAAATTGAAAAACAAAGTGAAAAAAAGCTATAATAAATAGTTTTATTACAATATTTTTGTACACCGCTAAAGAAAGTGATTTAATTCATTGTACTTGGAAAAATCAGACGTCCCTGCATGTGGTTTGAACCCGTGACCGCCGAAAGTCTAAACCTTTAGGCTATCACTGGTATTATACTCGTCATTGCTTTTTATAATAGGACGTTAACACAAGTGGCAAATCGTGGGTATACTATTATAGTATTGCCAAACCTATTAGTATCACAGACAAATAGTGTAAGTAAATTACAATTGCTAGTATCAGAGTAAATAAATACAAAAGCGTAGAAAGATTTAAATAATTGTGACCTATTTACGTTCGACTTTTCCTCTTGAAAGTGGGGCGTAGCGTGAGCTATGTCTGTTAATAAAGTTTTAACTACAGGTACGGGTGAAACCGAGACCGGTTACATGCCAGATAAAACTAACTTACTGACTTAAACACTAGTAATAAAATGAACTGATCAACATATACTTAAAGGGTATTAACCACGGAACAGTTGAATAAGAATAGAAAAGGGGTGTGAGCTTACCGAGCGTACCGAACATGCGATTAGACGAGCATATGTTTCACATGGGCACTTCTTAGTAGTTCAGATTGCGTTTATTATCAAAATATATAAAGTGAAATACATTTATTTTCATGCGATAATCTGAATAGATTTTTATTATTGACATAGTCACTATGAGATGTTGTCTGGTAAGCAAAGTGCATAATAACAAAAGACAGAAGGTCTCTTTAACGACTACATAGATTAATCGACTATCACGTAGATCTCACAATTTTTATGGTGGACGGAAAGAAGGACTGCGGCACTAAGTTTTACACCATTTACAAATTTCTATAGCACATCATGCATCTAAATATATTATGCTAAATATATAGGTACTACTAGTAAAAAAAAAACAGATCAATCGAGAACCTATACTTACTAAACTGCTGCTAAACTTGTGACGCAGTTTTATACATTAAATGATAAATGTCGTAAATACAAGGAATTTCGCAAAAGCCTAAAAAAACTATCAAAGGGACATTGCACATACATTGCAGTTTGTTGAATGGAAAAAAAAAACCTATTTGAAGCTAGAACGAGCTGCTTGTCTTTGGTAACAAGAAAGTTCGACCGCATTAAAAATAGTTTTTGAACTTTAATTGTCTAGAAACCACAAAGATTGCCAAATTCAAAAATAATTAAAATACTTTGCGCAGTTTGTATATTCGATTCCAATTCTTCATTAATTTAAGTTACTAAAGATGTTTTTTTGATAAATTTAGTAATTCGAATATCGAATTCTTTCATTAGAATTAATTCTGTTTTTAAAGACAAAATTTCATTGACCTTGTCTGTAAGGGTCTAGTGGTCGACAAGCGTCTTACTCACAATAAAAGAGGTAGTAGCCTAGTGAATATTGGCGTAGGTTACCTAATAAATAAAGAAGTTTTAGGTACAGCTTAAAATTCGCCATCGTAAAAATCACAGAAAATATGGCGCTTGCTTTTTATTGTTTATTCGACATACTCTCAGACTCCCTGATGCTACTAATAATTAGATCTAGGAATACAGCATATTTATTTATTTATTTAAACTTCATTGTACACAAAATACCAAAGCTAAGGAGTGACAGCCCCGTGGCGCAGTTGGCTAGACACCAGCTTGCGAAACGCGCGGCCGTGGGTTCGATCCCCGCACCGAGACAAATGTTTGTGTGATCCACAAATATTTGTTTCGAGTCTGGGTGTTTGTGAGACTGAAAAACTTGTAACTTGTTAGGACTATGTGTGTGACTGTTGGGTGTATTTATTTATTAAGGAGTACAGAAGAAAGCAAAGTAAAATGTGCGGCCTTGTCGTGCAAAGCGATCTCAAATAATATAAATATAAAAGAAGTATAGTTTTTTTAGCATCAGGGTTTTTGTAGTCACCGCGACTATCACCTGTCTTCGATTTCAATCGCAATATTTAACATCCAGTATTGATATATTCTAGATCTAACTATTTTAGTTATCACGACACGTATACACCTTATATACCCTAGATATAAATTAATTATTCATTGACCACATCATTATGTAGGTATTAAAAAATAGTGTTCAACATCAAAAAACTCGTAAAAAGGTAATTAATTATACTTTAAGCGTTGTAATTAGTGAACTGTCAACGACAAACAAGTCTGAAATAAACGTCAAAAACATCTCATTAAAGGATATAATTACTGTCTATATTACTCAAAAAACCATTTTAAAGACTATAGTTAAACCATTTTAAAGACTATAGTTTGTATCAAATTAAATTAGTTTTAATTTTATTGCCGTCCAATCCAAGACTCCCGAGTTCGATTCTCGAATCTAACAAAGGGCTATTGGGATTTTTCATTAGAAAGTTTTTATCACAAAGTATAAATATTGTCTAAAAATGGCAAAGGTTTCATCTATATTAAGTACAATTTAAAACACAGCTAGCGATAAGTAGAGGAACACATTTCTGCCTACACCTACGTGATTACAGGCGTAAAGATTCAATGTTTCTGTAATCTCGATATATTGTGTTGTCATCCATTCGATTCTTGAATTTTTCCTCTTCGGTTATAAAATCTGCGTGTTGAATACCGCCCTTAGCTAATGGGCGGTAAACCCATGCTTTTGTACATTGGTGACCTGTTCACAATAAGGATAAAGGGTGAAGGACAAAGGTCACAATCCAGATATTCCTTACAGACTAACAACCTAGGAAATTGTGGAGTTGTTTTTAAATTAAAATTCGTCACTAGCGAAAGAGTAACTGTTGGCTTAAGACCTGTAAAAAAAGTCAAGGATGCCATCTTCTCAACTTAGTACATATTGACAGACTATTTAAAGAACATTGAAAATGAATTAAGGCCGGCATGTGTGTATCAAGTTAATATTTTGGGAGCTATAACAACAGTTACTGCTTGGTTTAGGAAGTCTAAGGAAACTTGCTAAGGCTGTTGTTTTAGGACTGCAAATTAGCTCGTCTTTCTTGACGTACATAATACACAAACTATGAATGTTGTAAACAATACATTTCAATGTTTTTAAAATCGATATTTATTTTTTAAAATCGATGTTATGTACCAAATATTATAAATCGTTAAATTATGTATTGACGACGACAAGCAAAATAAATATGATGTGTATTTTTGTCCTCGTCAGAATTCCCCCAATTTCTTGCGATGGTACCACGAATTATTCATAGCCGGTTCTTGCATATGCAGGTCACATAAAATTCCGCAGTTCCACTGAATAAATGACAGGGGGGACTGTTTCGCGGTCTCACGTACCGACAACTGAAGTGGAAAAAATATACTCGTAAATATGTGAAATAAAGCGTTGGGGAGACCAAGTGTTCCATATTACAAAGATTAGCTGCTATATAAAATTGGAAAGTATCGCATAAGTACATAATATAAATAAAGCGGTATCATGCATCTATTCAAAATAAAATTATTAGATACATAAGAAGTTTATTTAAGAAAAAATATTTAGTAAATTTTAGCCCCGAATTTAACAGAAAATATTTATTAATTTTTCATGCTATTTAAATAAAAATATTACTTTAATTTTAGCTACCTATTTAACGAAACATATTTGATTGTATTCATTCACCTATTTAACTAAAGATATATTTGATAAATTCTGCAACCACCACCAATTTATACTCCGATAAGGTCTCAATCCGAATACAATATGTAAAGTCGGCAGTTTTATTTTATTTTACGACACACATTGCAATTTTCACATTGTTTTTGCCTGTGTGTAGATCGGAGCCGATATTCGCTTAATTTTGTTCAGTACATTGCGTAATTGCCATACGAACTGCGAGAGTTTAAAAGCTTCAGTGTAAAGGTCGTGCGGGCAGGTTTTTAAAATTTAATCAACTTTTAGTTTTCATCTGAATTTTGTTTATTTTTTATTTACATGTAAAACCTCTTTTGCCTGTACTCTGTGAAATAGTCAGTCCCATCGAGTCTATGTATTATATTATAGTTTTTTGAGTGCATTTCCAGACTCCGTGCAACTGATTACTTCCTAGAACCGACCTGGATATCGAAAACGAGGCTTCTAGATCTTACGAAACACTTGTGACGTGAAACAAGGAGATAGTTTATTTTATTTATATGCATATATATTCAGCCTACCGCCATACATATTATTAATAGTATAAGTATGTAAACAGGCGGACTTTGCCTTAGGTATTACCTAACAGCCAGTGTTGGGCAACAATTAAGTAGTTGTTAACTGCAGTGACAGCAATTAACAACTAATTATTTATTAATCATGGTTTTATACGATTAACAATTGATCAATTGTTAGTTATTTTACGAAAAAAAATTAAAAATTAACAATTAACAATTAATTTTTTTATCAAGTATTTTTACTAATACTTCGATATTGTCAAGGGTATATGTATCCGGTTGTAGAACCGGACCACCCTTCTGAACAAAATTTGCAAAAAAGTTATTTGGTAGTTTTAATTATTTCATCAATCAATTAAAAAAAAATAATTGTAACACACAATTAAATGTTTAATTGCAATTAATTTTTTAGTCAATTAATTAGTTTAATTAAAAGTTAATTGATTAATGCCCAACACTGCTAACAGCCAATCTTAGTGTAATAAAGACTTTATAGTAAGTGCACAATACCAATATTCACGGGTTTACAATACATAATATGCATGTACATAGATTCAGCAAAGTGGAACTTGCATTAAACGGCAAATGCAGTTCGTTCGTAAAGGAGAATACACTATGAGGGATTATTTCGTCACTCAACCAACGTGTTCAGAAATGACACCGAGCAACAACTCTTTGTGAGATCCAAGTTTCAACGTATTAACTGAAACTAAAATGAAAAATAGAAACCGTGTTTTATCCCCGAAAAAGTAAGCATAGGTAAGGTTTTAAGTTATTTTAAGTCCCACATAATCCTAAAGAAAAATCCCATAATATTGTCCAAAAGTAATAAAACCTATAAACCGGCATATTCTACAGCCGTGAGTCCACAAGACAGTCACGATATAAACATCTATCACATATTTAATATTAAGCGAACTTTTCCGAACCCGCACCAGGCCAGCGTGGTGGACTACGGCCTAAACTCTCTCAAAGGTAAGGCTAATGTTGACACTTTTTCAAAATACAAAATCATAATTCGCATATTGAAAAACATTCTTAGATTTTATTCAAGTTTATTGTCTTTAAGGAATGAGTAAGGAATAGAATTTTTTGTTTTTGTAAAGAATAAAATTATTTGTGTTTTTATCAATAAGGAACTGTCATGCTGTGGTTTTAATATAAGACAAACAGTAGACAATTGGTAGTCGCCCCGGTCCGACGTAGCAATTGTCCGTACACTCGCGACAAAAACATTCAACACGATTCAATTTAAATCATTTGGATAGAAGAGATTAATCTCACTAAATCCCTCTTTGCACTCTCATTTGCAAGTTTCTGTTAATCTTTTTAGTTCTAAGTAGATAGTTTGTTGAGGGATGTACAAGATTTCTAGTACGGAGTTAAGGTTTCTTTACTGATTAGTATAGTATAATAAATATATATATAACATAGCGGTCGAGAATCTCGGCGGTCGCGGGTTCGAACCCCAGGCACACACCTCTGACTTTTCGAAGTTATGTGTAGATTCAAATTGAATTATCACTTGCTTTAACGGTGAAGGAAAACATCGTGATGAAACCTGCACACCTAAAAGTTCTTAAGAATTTCTTAGGTGTGTAGTCCGCCAACCCGCACTAGGCCAGCGTGGCGGACTATGGCCTAAACCCTCTCGATAGTAGAGGAGACCCGTGCTCAGCAGTGGGCGTATATGGGTTGATGAAGAATAAATATGTACGTATTTTAAATGCAATCAAAACTGTATAGATTAAAGTAGGATCCATATTTAATTTAGAAATGCGAAGGTTTCTCAGTCTATCTACCTGTTACTATTACTTACTCACTTTTCGTTAGTTGATTTAACTATCTTAGCTGCTAAACACGTGCAAACTAAGAATAATAAGTACTTAAAATGAAAATTATTAAAAACAATTTCCAAGCATAAAACCCTTACATTAGTACCCACTGTAGAGCATTCAGGTGTTGGACATTATATTTTAATTACTCCTACTCATTAAATCTACCCTCTTATCTCGTTATTAATGAAGCTAATAAATCTTCATTATAAAGGTTCTGGGAACGTACAACTCTACTATACTTTAGCTTTCATAATTTTATGAAATATACATTTATAACTAAATACATAAAGCAGTGATGGCCTCGAGGTTTAGGCGCGCGGTCGAGAATCTCGGCGGTCGCGGGTTCGAACCCCAAGCACACACCTCTGACTTTTCGGAAGTTATGTGTGTATTCACATTGAATTATCACTTGCTTTAACGGTGAAGGAAAACATCGTGATGAAACCTGCACACCTAAAAGTTCTTAGGAATTTCATAGGTGTGTAGTCCACCAACCCGCACTAGGCCAGCGTGGTGGACTATGGCCTAAACCCTCTCAACTGTAGAGGAGACCCATGCTCAACAGTGGGCGTATATGGGTTGATAAAGAAGATAACTAAATACACTTATTACATTTAAATAAACTTTTGTTGATGTATGTGCCGTCCCCTTGTTCTTGGGTTTGTTTCTCGCATTGGGAAAAGTGCTATTGGTTTTTCTGTAATTATATTGTCAGCAGAAGCACAGTGTAAAAATGACTAGCAGACTTCATGTACCAAATAAATTCTTATTAATGCAGGTTTCTTAACATGGGTGCAGAAATGCATCTCTGCCTACCCCTTCGGGGAATATAGGCGTTTGTATGTATTTTTTTGTTGTTTTTGTTTCTTAACAATATTTCTGTTCACTTTTAATCGAAATTTTTATTTAATGCATTCAGCTTCAATGCTCTATCTTTCGTGTTCGAACCTTCAAGATTCGGTCTCAACTACCAAATTTACCTTTTCACCTCATTTTAACATGTTCTAAAACTATGTTTTGCCAAGCCGCACTAGGCCAGCGTGGTGGACTATGGCCTAATCCCTCTCAATGGTAGAGGAGACCCGTGCTCAGCAGTGGGCGTATATGGGCTGATGAAGAAGAAGAAGAAAACTATTTTTCCTCACAACGACATCTGTCGTCGACTGTACAATACCTTCACCTTCCATTAAGAATGATTTCGTCTAACTCGATTTGTTTGTACGACTGCCCACTGTATATGCGATCCTAGTACATAGTACATTATTGTAGACTACGCATGTGTACTACAATTTTTCAAGTAAGTACCGTAGGGTAGTTAAAAAAAAAAATGTGTCTTGAGTGCAGTATTTGGTCAATTTGGGATGTGCTAAATGATTTATAGTGGATTGATGGCGCTAATGGTTTTTAATGGAACATTGATACAGGCAAACTATTGATTTGATTGATTGATTTTATTTATTTTAGTTTTATAATACAGCCTCTTGGCGCAGTCGGTTAGCCTGCGAAAAGAGAACCCGGAGATTTAATCCTCGCACCGAGACAAATGTTTATGTGACCTTTAAATATTTTTTTTGGATTTTGGTGTTTGTGAGACCGAAAGAATATCTCGTAGTTTCTGATACCCACGACACGAAACTTCATCTTAGTGTGTATGTGACTGTTGGGTGTATTTATGTATTATTCTTCAATCAATATTTTACCCAGCCTATATTACTATGAGGGAAAATTATTTGTACATCTTCACGCTGGATCGTCAAAGGTTTAAGTAGAAATGTTATTCGTACGCCCAAGTATCAACAGTTGTCTTTTAACTTCCACATAGTAGCTACAAATATTTCCAAAATGTCGTAATGGAAAAACTTAAAACTTTTCTCTACCTAAAAATCGAACCCATAGCTTCTTAATAGTCTCCCAGGGCAATTACAAAATGAGTCTTCTAGCCTGTGTCATAAACACTTACGTCACACACGAGACACATCCCTGATAACGCGGGTCACTGACCTATCGTTGTCTCTTCGGTCAGTGCCAGGGGCATCAATTGTGCTAAATTGTCTCCATTTGGGAAGATTTCCTATTGTCAACGGTACAATGTCCCAGATTATATTTTAGGTCGGTCGTAATACTAGATATGTGTTAATGTTATGGAGTTATACTAGTTCATCTTTCGTAACTGTAAGTGCCAATAATCACAATTTACGATGAATTTGACGTTTTATTGTCATATCATATGTCTTCTTTTATTATCTTTCATGCATGCCTTATAGTTTGAGTAATTTTGTTATATTGCATTTTAAGAATAACTTTGAACTAGTTGTTGATGGAAGCAATTACTTTGTCGGTGTGCTAAAAAAATAATATGCCTTCAAGCTTGTACCCCACAAGGAATATATTTCTCTTTACTGTTTCGCCACTAGCGTTTTAGCGTAATAGGTAAAACCTATTTTTTTCCAGGTCCTCTTTTAGTGCTGTGACTAAGAAGTTCCTAAAATTACCTATACCCTTTGCAAATGCGAAATCGAACTCAAAACTTTTCAATCCCAAGCTTCAATACATATGTCGTGGAACTAAGGAACGTAACTTATAGATTTAAATCATTAACACAATGATGTTTCTTTCTTGTCAACTAATGTACGTAATACAATAGGGTATATTTAATATTGTTGCCACAGCCTAACATTTAAGGTTCGTCTTAAAAACACAAGAAGCATCCAATTTCGAAAGAATCCTTTGAAGGATAGCAGGCAATTACATGTGACGTGTGGCAAATGAGATGAAAGCAGCACACAAAATTGGGACGTATGTTTATGACACAACACTTTGAGTTTGTCTCGTTATATCAAAGAAGGCTAAGGAAAATTATATGGGATGAAAAATAGGTTGCTTATATATTCTGTTACAAAAAAAAACACAGCTGTCACATACATAGTTCTAACTCCACACTAGGTTACAAGTCTTTTGACATGGGTATCAAATACTACGAGAGCTTTTTCGTTAGACATTTGCCTCGATGCGAGGATCGAACCCTATATGTGTCAAAGTGAAGCACACTACCTCTAAATTGGCTGGGATTCTACCAAAAAATTTATGATAATTTTCCAAGACTAAAAACTGACAACAAAACAAAGCAATAAAAATTCCATCGGAATACACTAATATCATAATTTCTGAAAAAAAGCACGCAGGTATATAGTATATTATTAACACATACATGCTACAGGGTCGTATCTCACGTATTTGTGTGGCAAAAGACGATACAGGAATAATCATTTACGAGGCGTAAACACTCAGACGATAGTCACTAATAAAAACCAACCCTGCTGCCTGTTTATACAAGCTTGTCGTTTCGTCTTTAGCCTGATATATTGACGAGTTGTGAGGCCCAGATTATTTCAATATTTTGAACAAAAATCCTCGAATCCCAGTTGGCTAAACACCAAATGTTTGTGTGATCCACAAATATTTGTTTGGACTGGGTGTTTGTGAAACCGAAAATCTTAGCGTGATATAGCTGGACTTAGAACCTAGTGTGGGGTCTGAGCTATGTATGTAACTGTTGGCTGCATTTACTTATTATTTAAAAAAAACTTTTAATAATGTACTGAGTGATTAAGAATGTCCGGAAGAAATTCCGTAGTCGAAAAGAGGATACAAGCATAATTTAGAAATGAAATTAAATTTAAATATAATGAATAGTTGAAGAAACCTGCCCACCTGCGTTTTATTTTGTCTTAGAAATGTCTTAGGTGATAAACAACCCGCACTAGGCCAGCGTGGTGGACTATGGCCTTGACTCTCTCAGTTTAGAGACTAATGGTGATAGTTTTGTATGGAAACACAATAAAGTTTTCGGCTAAAAAATAATAAAAAAAGCTAACTTTTTTCACATAATTGTACATAAATAGCTCAATAAACTAGCACCTTGCTTAAACCAAAACACCGCGAACTCAGAACTAACTCATAATTAACCCTGAACTTTAATAAACTTAGCTCATTATTCAGTTACTGAATCCACTACCTGTGAAGTAGTTAACCCCCATTAAACCCGCCATTAACAGTCGTGAGGTCCGACCCACAGATTTACCTCTTAATACTGCTCTGTTGAGGATTTTATTTCCTTGTTGACAATACACATTACGGTGGAAAGCGTAGGATTTTATAGGCTCGGAATTATATGGCGGACTGTAATTCTGGTGAGGTTGTTGATCTTATTGCATATATGCTTTGGGGGTAAGTTTTTTGGGGTAAGAACTGACTTTTGTCAATACAAGAAAGGGTTCAGAAAATCTATTTCTTTCTTGATTGTAAACTAGGTGTAGGACCCGGCACTAAAGTGCATTCTTCCGGGATAAAAAGTACCTATGTTCATTACCAAGGATAAAATAGTTGGTGGGTTTTGTGTGTAATCTTAACAGATAGGCAGCTTTGGTATATAATATTAGTATGAATGATAGTCGTACGAAGGGAAGTGGTAAACTTTTGTGTCCAAGTCTCCATAATTTTTTTGATCAATTTCATTTCATTTGAGAACAATATATTCGTAAGTTTAAATTAGTCCTATACATGTTAATCCTAAGTTGGTAGGGGCAAATAAAGAAAATTTATTTTATGCTCACAATGGAATTTTAAGTCTAGTATGGCGTCTTTTCTTTGACAGTTGAGCGTCCCGTAGGAACAACTAGGGACTTGAAATCGACCGTGACTAATCGAATCTCTTGGAACTTGTAGTTTTGCTGCTTGCAAGCAAATTTGTTCTAAATTTTGTATGCCCTTTGTATGCCATAAGTACTCGTGATACTTAACGCTCCACGCTGCCTTATTGCGTGTTGGCACACATCTAAGAAAATGTCAATATTTTTCTTGCGATGTTTTCCTTCACCGTTCACTATCCCCCCAATTCACACCAAAACTGTAAAATATAACGACCACATCACAATACTATAAACATCAACACAGCAAATGTATCAAAACAATATAATAAATCATGTCCGCGATACGTTTGTTTGTGGCGCATGAAGCACTTTCGCGACGTTTCCTGCACTCTACTATCGCAAACGACTATTTGACGAGAGTTTTTCACGACGCCGCTGAATTTTATGGGGGTCCTATCTGATTAATGGGGATCCGACGCGATGGGAGGTTGTAAAATTAATGGGAACTACAAATAAGTTATGAGTATTGGATGTATGGAGTTGAAGGATCTTTGAAGACTTTTCCTGATATGTAGTTTTTTTGTTGGCTGAATTATACAGGATCCTTATGAAGTTTATTGTCGCCTTCTGTCTACGGAAATACAAAGGCTGAATTAATGAAATTCGAAAAAAATCTAATCTTATTTTAATTTTAAAAGCTTGAAGTGTCGGTACTTCATAATTATAAATACCAGAGACTAATTATGTATCCAGAGCCTTTTTAGTTTTTATTGTATTATAGTCTTGTTACATAGGCGTCTTAAAAGTATGACATTTTTGGGGTCATAGGCACTCAGACCCGATTTTTTTTATCACACATATATTTATCAAAGACTAAAACCCACAGTCTCGGTTGCACTGTCTTGTTTCTAACTAATTTCAAAGCAGAAAGTGTTGATATCAATGTGGTATTGTGTGTCACTGACGAGAAGGGAAGGGTTTCATTCTTGTATCCACATCCAGTGTCATATTCCAGGATCAGTTTCGATTCGGATTTTGTTTATTCCCTATATTAATCAAATACACACATAACAAAGAGCTCTTAGATCTTAAACAACTTTTTTTGTTTCAGAACCCTAAAATGAAGCCAAGACCGCGCGACTCCAGGATATAATGGACCGGGTCGAGATGGACATCTCAAAGAACGAAACCTGCTCCAATCAATGCGAGGACGCTGCGAAAATTACCGACTTCAGGCTCAGACCGCCAGACCCTGACCTCATCAACAGGACCTTTGACAGACTTAACAGCAGCGATCTCATAGACAAATTGAACTATACCCAGCTGAAGACCAACTCGAATATCTTCGAAGATTTTGACTTCTACGTGTCTAATTGTACTTCAAACAGCACGTGTAGTGAAGTGGAGTATAATTTGTGGGCGTTGTCGCTGCTAGTGTTTCCGTTGTTGACTCTGTTCGGTAATGTGCTGGTGATCCTGAGTGTAGCGCGGGAGAGGAGCCTGCAGACCGCCACGAACTATTTCATAGTGAGCCTGGCTGTGGCGGACTTGTTAGTGGCTGTCGTGGTGATGCCGTTTGGAGTTTATTACTTGGTGAGTCGTTTTTATCTGCTTTTATTAGTTCCATTTTAAATATATTGTATCTACATGTATACACATATTATAAAATGTGAGTCATTTTTATTTGTTTTAACTTGTCTAAGGTAGGATAGTAATACATCCTTATTGTAACTTTATTTTCGTATACATGATAATATAAAGTCATAAACGGATTCTGTCTCTTAAAAAATCTCGTAATCTATTGGCAGTATTTTCATGCGCTTTACTCTAAATTGAATTTGTAAAGCTTGTAAACTGTTCATGTAAAAATATCCTATAAAAGTATCTCATACCCAAAGGAGTTGCACCATAAAGTATCCGCTCAAAGTTCAAAACCTACTATTTAAATTGTTAATACCTAAGTGCACCAAGATGGCCTAATCAATAAGTACAGAACAACTCCAAGAATCCAACACATTGAATACACACTCATAGAAGCGATCAATGAACATCAAAACATTCCATCGCCAAGTATTCGTAATTAATCACACAGGACTTCAGACATGCTCGATATAAGGACGACCTGAGCCGTATTTCAATGTATTGTCGGGGTCTGTATCGCAAGTTGTAGACCCCGCACAATAGATGGCGCTGAATACTGTCTAGACCAGTCTTTCCCAAAGTGGGCGATAACGCCCCCTTGTGGGCGCTGCAGGTCTCAAGGGGGGCGGTAAGAGACCCAGAAAGAAAATGGGGGCGTTGTGTAGAGGCCTGGGGGGTGATTTGTAATTTTATTTAGCTAGGAGCGACAAAAATCGATAGATACTCGCCCAAAATCGGTATTAGATCGCAAAATGCATGACCATTCTATGCAGTTCTTGTTTTTTTTATAGAAGAATCTTGGGTAATAGTGGTGAAAAGTGGCCACCACTGTCCAGAGTTGCTCTTGTTTTTTTTTAGGATGACGGTAAATAAATAATGGTCTACTTAAGCATTCCTATATAAACAATGTAATATTTATTTTATTTTCATTTGTGGTTTCGCGCTTTTTAATGGGGGCGCTAAAAAAAAAATTATTCTATAAGTGGGCAGTAGACAAAATAAGTTTGGGTACCACTGGTCTAGACGAATCACTGTTATTTGTGATCATGTTATTCTAGGAATATACTACGATTAATGTTCATGTTGATAAAATGTCCATGGGTTTCTTAGGTCTTACAGATCGTAATCGCATGCTTTAAATTCATCATTATCAACAATTTTATTTTCTTCTTCATTATCATCATCTCACTCAAAATACTCACATGTAATCGTAATAACAAAAAATCGAAATAAATGGTTGTCACACATTAATAAAACTCTTGATATTACACCCAACATAACCCATAACAATAACCCAAAAATATTCCACCAATAAAAAATATGGAAGTGCTGTTTTACTCATAAGCTTAATTAATCCCTAAATTCTTTTTTTAGAAATATTTCTGTAAATCCCTAGACAAACATTTCCAACTCATCAGATACATAAACAAATGGTACTTTGTATTGTCCGTTCATTTTCCATCCGACGGGCTTTGACAAACAGCCGTGTTGACTTTATCTAACTGCTGACCGGCTTCGGGTCGCTTCGTTTTTTTTTCTATTTCAGTATTTCCTTGTCTTCCATTGTTTTTATAATACCAACTTATTGACTGAATAGTAGAAAAATGTAAAGGTATCTTAAAAATTTCGGACTGTGTCGTGTTCGGTGGTTCTGAGGTTTGATTCCTGAGTAGGGTTAAGTAGTTTTGGTAAATGCACAGAGACTGGAAATGTGCTCGAAGAACAGCTATGGGCTCTCCCCTTATTACATTGAACTAATACATACTTGGCAAAATATGGGTGCAAAAATGTCAGTAATAATATAACACAAAGCCAAACACAGAATTTGAGACAAAAGCTCGGCCCTAGATATACACATCATCATTACACACAAAAAGTGAAATGAGAACAAAAGGTAGCTATAAGTCTGATTTAAATTCGCTTGGGTTCCCAAGTCTCAAGATTTTATGGACAAAACCCAGGCTAGATAGTTTTTGTCGCGCCATCGAGCATGATAAATGGATACTGGAACTACGAGGGTCAAACCAATAAATACCAACTAGTTGAATAATTAACCTGTCAACGGAGTTCTGAAATTATCTTCTTATATTATTGTTCCTAACGAAAATAGGAACACACTTGTTACAATGAGAGAATTGGTTGAATTTATAATAACCATCATGCAAGGCATATCAATATAGATCTTGGTAAATACAGGGTATAGTCAGACCGTGATCGAAAACTAAGGCAGATAATACGGCAGATAAGGACAATTACAAACACATTGAGTTAAAAATATGCGGTTGTCAAATATGTCCCTTCCGCCTTTTTGTCTTTTGAATTTCGCGGCTATGTACAAAGCGCTACAGAGCTCGTATCTGGCAATACTATACATAATTTGAAAGGTCTTGACATAACATACAAAACGACGATATGCATGATTAGTTTGGATATTGCGTTCAACAGTTATAGACGTGTAAACATGGAGTTCACTAACGCCGAAATTCGCGCTATTTTAAAGTTTTCCTTCGTTAAAGGCAAATCCGCTAGAGAAACGTTCCGTGAGATTAATGGTGTTTTGGGGGATGGTACTCTATCACTTCGAACCGCGGAGGAATGGTTTCGACGATTCAGAGCCGGTGAAAACGACACCATGGATAAGCCAGCCGGCGGAAGACCTGTGACGACAAATACCGATCAAATCATGGACTACATCGAGTTAGACCGGCATGTGGCATCTCGTGACATCGCCCAGGAGATGGGAGTTAGTCACCAAACCATTTAAAACATCTGCAAAAAGCTGGATACAAAAAAAAAGCTTGATGTTTGGGTGCCGCATGATTTGACGCAAAAAAACCTTCTGGACCGAATCAACGCCTGCGATATGCTGCTGAAACGGAACGAACTCGACCCATTCTTGAAGCGGATGGTGACTGGCGACGAAAAATGGATCACATACGACAATATCAAGCGAAAACGGTCGTGGTCGAAGGCCAGTGAATCGTCCCAAACAGTAGCCAAGCCGGGATTGACGGCCAGGAAGGTTTTGCTGTGTGTTTGGTGGGATTGGAAGGGAATCATCCACTATGAGCTGCTTCCATATGGCCAGACGCTTAATTCTACCATCTGCTGCGAACAACTGGACCGCTTGAAGCAGGCGATCGACCAGAAGCGTCCAGAATTGGCCAACAGGAAGGAAGGAAGGGTGTAGTGTTCCACCAGGACAACGCCAGACCACACACTTCGTTGATGACTCGTCAGAAGCTACGGGAGCTCGGATGGGAGGTTTTATCGCATCCACTATATAGCCCGGACATAGCGCCAAGTGATTACCACCTGTTCCTGTCTATGGCGAACGCCCTTGGTGGTGTAAAGTTGAACTCAAGAGGCTTGTGAAAAGTGGCTGTCCGAGTTCTTCGCAAATAAGGAGGGGGGCTTGTACGAGGGAGGTATTATGAAGTTGCCGTCTAGATGGAAACAGATTATCGAACAAAACGGCGCATATTTGAACTAAATCCGATCACTGTAACACTTTTTATAAAGCATTGAATAAAGAGTAAAAAAGCGGAAGGGAGATATTTGACAACCTTATAAGCCCGACAAAACATTAAGATTTTGACCTTTTCACAGAGACATAAATTCTGAAATAGTACAAGGGATTCTTTTAATCCCTTAAAATTAAATTTGTAGCGAGTTGACATTCAGGGGATATCTATACCTATATAAAACATTAATAAAAGAAACTCCCGACTAGATCAAACCCCACTAAAGACATAACAATGTCATAATTCAGCGAGTTGGCGCCCTGAAGATTTCCGATAAACAGATTCACAGACTAAGCCTTTAACTCCTCAAGTTAATAAACATGGAACAAGTGATGAGGGTCGATTCTCGGCCAGTTGGCGTCCAGTGTAATTTATATGAAGCTTCAACTTCAGTATCAGACTCTACACGTCTGCTGGCGAAGTTTGAAAGTTTTGACCGCAGTCGTGAAGTTAGGACTCTAGGGACAGAAGAACAACTGTAAAATATTACATTCAAGGATATTTTTTAGATGGAACTCTATTTGTAGACGATATTGCACAGGATTTCCTAAAATAATTCGTGTCTAGTATCTAGTAGTCTGTATCTAGTTTGCGTTAGAATTTCCATTCATTCTCATTTGTCTTAAAAGTTGGGCGCCAATATTTGGATGTATGAATTAAGATATTTTAAGTTTTAATTAAAAACCACGACGGGAATTTAATGCAATAAGAAATGAATACACCCAACAGTAACATACATATTTCTGAACCCACATTAGGGTACAAGTTCTGTGTCGTGGCTAGAAAAAACTACGAGAGACTTTTCGATCTCAAAAACACGCAGACCTACAAAAAATATTGGGGGATCAAACCCGCAGCCTTTCGTTTCACAATCTGACATTTTACTAACTGCCCCACGGCGCTGTCAAATTCTCAAAGAGTGATTGACAGCACTCTTTCCTTCAATTTTACGAGATCACTGAAAATCTCCAATTACTAAGCCTCCTTTTTAGTACATACTTAATCCAGATCATAAGCTAGCTGATTACTCTAATAATAATAAAGTACGTCCTTAAAGATCTAGGACGTGTTTCTCAGACTTTTTTGTTATAATTTGAGAGCATTTTGCCTTAAATGAAACAAGTTTCCGAGGAGCCTCGATTAATTTCGGGTGAAGGTCGAATTTGCGCTTAATCGCTTAGCCCATCAGGCCCAATGGCACCATACTCGCATATTCCAAAAATGTTCCGCGTGTGAATGATGTATGGGGCTTCCTCGTGCTAAATTCAATTGTAATTTATTTTAGGCGATTGGATAGGTACCTAAAATCTAACTTTTAGAACATCTTCGACTGGACTTTCATAAACAAAACTTCATCATCATCATCATCATCAGCCTATCGCCGTCCACTGCTGAACGTAGGCCTCCCCCAGAAAGCGCCAACCATCCCGGTCTTCTGCAGCCCAAACAAAACTTGAAGAAATAATTTCCAAACCTGTGAACAACGATTCACAAATGACATTATCCTCTTCATGCATGGTATGCACCACGGTTTCGAGGACTTTTATTGTACTCTTTTAAATTTAATGATAGTTTTCCGTTTACAAAAAAAATCAATTAATTTATAAAATTATATGAACGGCGACCTTTTAAAATTGTAAAGGTATTAAGAGAAAACGATGGCTTTTTGTCCTCCGGTCATCTCATTGAACGGACATTTAATTAATATTTTATGCCACGTTTCACCTCGTTAATATATTTCGTGCGTTCTAGCCTCTCAAATATTATGCCTGCATTTATAATGTACCAGTAATAATGAGAAAAAAAAAAATCATTTACCAGTAATTTATAATCATTCTTTAAGTTATTAGTTTCCATTTTAGTCGGCAGATTTATTACATACAATTTTTGGACATCAAAATACATTTTTAGGTTCTGTACTAATTCTGAGAATTTCCTTACCATTAAAAATTAACATAAGAAAACCATTACCATAACCATTATTAACCTTTCCGAAGTCAGTAATTTGACCCGAAGCCTACCGATTGCACACATCAATTTCTTAAAAAGAAGCAGCCAAATCATACTTAAATATATCCCTAAAAAAACTTAACCAGCATAAAAATCCAGATTTGCAGATATAAATCCCCGGATCTAGATATAAATCCCATCGGCATAAATGCGTATCTAACATTTACTGCTATCTGAGAGGTCGGCCCATCAATTTAGAAAAAGGTCGAGTTTATTGAATGTACAGCATACAGCGGCTGTCGACGCCCGACTTTGTCTTATAAGGGTTCCTGATGGAGCATCGAGTCCCTATTTCAACAGAACATTACGATTTATCAAGAGGACATCACTTGCGTAAATTAAGACAACTGGTTGTGTTTACATTATTGGAGAGATATAGTAATACAAACTAAAGCCTGTATGTTGATCGAGGTATATTTTAGCAAGTACAATGTATTTGACTCACGTAATATTGTTTGCACTCTTATACGTGGGCACATAGTACAAAGATTTGAACTATCATTGTTTTTCGGGCTTATTATCAATTTTCGTGGTGCTGCTAAGAATTTTACTGGTATCATTTACTTGCTATGTGCCCAATTTAATTTGGGTTCTGCGGAGTATGTTCTATCCTTTCAAACACCCATATTAGCTCCCATGTCTTCATTTAGATACTTCTTTTTCTTTCACGTTTTCTCTCACACACTTCATCTATCTTTTCTTTTATGTTCCGCTTATTAATTATTCTCCGCTTGTCCATCTTTCAACTTTCATACTCAATATTTTTACCTACTATTCTAAGAATTAACTAATGAAAAACAAACATTAATTCTTTGCCAGACTCAGGAATCAACCACGGAATAGATAGATCTGTTATAAATTGCAATATTAGTCGCGATATTTCGTTCGCTTACCAAACTCTTCACGGATCCGGTGTACGAATGTATAACAAGATGCACACACCTCCATCAATTTACAATATTAATTTGCCAACTGAATGGTCGGTTGAAATAAACAGGCTCCGATTGAAAGGGGCACTTACGGCCGATGGCGGCGTTAAATTGAAATATGCTTCGCATTCGAACCGATCGTTGGCAAATCTCTGCTATGACAGCTCATTCATTTCAATTCTGTTAATACCGTACGAAATTGGTCATTGTTAGTCAGGCATAATCATGCGTGGAATATTTCCGGGCATGTACGTCCTACTGAGTGGCACGGTCCTCCTCTACAACTGAGAATGTTTAGACCTAGTGCAGATAGGCGGACTTAACACCTAAGAAATTCCTTAAAATTCAGTGTGCAGGTTTCCTCACGATGCTTTCCTTCACCGTTAACTTACCCTACATTTGATTATAAAACAGGTGACTAAAAGTCAGAGGTCTATGCCTTAGGTTTGAACCAACAAAATTTGGTCTGAATCTTGCGCGTAAACCTCGAGGCTATCACTACTCTTTAAGCCAGTTAAAAACTAGATTTTAAGGTTATTCATTATAAATTCTGTTCCACTAATACAAAGAAAATATCAAGTACGCTTGGTTGTCGTCAAAAGGGTCACGTATCGCGGGACACGTGCAGTGTCAATACCTCCTCAGGGAACTCTATTATGTAATTTCTAAAGAAAATATATCGCTTGAGCTTAAAAAAAACCCTGCATTAGATTTCGATGTTTAATAACATTAAATAACAGTCTAATGTCACTTTTGCTGATATCACTAATATTTGTTTCGGGACGGGGTATAGAAGACTTAAGTCTCGTAGTATCTGATATCCAAGAAACAAGACTTGTATCCTAGTACCTATGTGTTAAAAAAAATATAGATTCTGAATGCATAAAAAATGCTCTTGTGGTCAGCCAGTCTATTCAAAAAGCTATAAGAAACTAAACTACTATTTTCACCCGGTACAAAAACATGAAATAATTAAACTACCGCTAGTGACAAGGGTGGACAGTTATTTGGTAGCCCTATCGGTTGGTGGCAGGGTGGGTCGCGCCCGAGAACGGATCCAGCTTTGGCGCCAAGGGATCACATAGTCATGGTCTAGTCACCTACATTTATAATTTTATTTTGAGCATAATAGATACAGGTAGAATAGGTATTAATTGTATGTAGATAAAAGTACACCCAACAGTCACATACATACCCCCACTAGTTTACAAGTTCTCTGTCGTGGGTATCAAAGACTATGTACAAGTGACTAGGTCTCACAAATACCCAGACCCAAAACAATTTTTTGGCCCTATCCCACCACACACCCGCCACTGCAACTCCTGTACTCTAGGATCAACAGCGGCACGCACAGTATTGGCGCCGAGCAATGAAGCTCAGCGAATCTAAGGGGATCTAAATTGTCATAATCCCGCAACGAAGTTAATCAGAAAAGCAATGTAAAGGAGGAGTTGGAAAACAAAGAGTTGTCCACTTCCCTCCACAGCAAAGCGGGTGACAAAATATTGAGCTATGAGGTTTAACCTCACATAAAGAAAAACAATTACAATTACCAAAAAATTTGACGCAAGTAACGCACCACGGATAGATAACTATTGCTTAAATTGGACCTAACGTGCGAACTGTTATACAGACTTCCAATAATAGGCATGGCAAAATCGCTGAAAGGCACCAAAACAATTATTTGGGGATCACAGAAACATTTGTCTCGGTGCGGGGATCGAACCTGCAGCCTCTCGTTACACGAACTGGTGTCTAGCCAACTGCGCCATGGGGCTGTCTACTATGACTGCAAGGTCTGTATTAAAAAATACGCTTTAAAAAACCATTATGCTTAACAATTTTAATTTTTGATCTACTTAAGTCCTGGGCCGAGGCCAGGGGAGGGTCATGACCCCACGTCTCTCCCCTGGGTCCGTCCTCTGTCGCCAGAGCGCGCATTAAACAGAACACACCTACGGGATTGGATGCAAAGTGATTTCCGATAGGTGCCGTCGATTCGCACGTATGAACTTGTGATCCCTATCTCTTTACGGCGAGATGTTAATTGAAAACGTTTAGTGGGTGAAATATTGCTGCTTCATCTTCTTTTCAGGTTTTTGGAGCTTAAAGTGATTATTTTTAGGAAAACAGACAATTCCATACGGTGCTATTGGTATCTGTATTCTTTTTTTGTGTATTTGAACGTTTTGAGTATGATATATTTTAATGGAGAGTTAGCTTGAGTGGTTGTGTCCGGGGCACAAATTTGTTGGGTTTGCACTTAAAGTTTTGATTTGATTAATTTGCGTAGTTGTCTGGTGAGTACGCTTTTAGCGATGAGACCGCCAATTTATTGTGCCTAATTTTGTTCTTTTTGTGCTAATTTTCCTTTTGCTATTGTGGTGCAAAAATAAACAAACAGTTAAATAATATTATTTTATTTCTGAGTCATACAAACTCGGTACATAGGTGAATACAATATAATTAGCATTTATGGTTGTAAACATAAACTTCGACCCAACTGTTTAATATACAGACATTAAAATCATCGAATTAAACTTAACGTAATTTTTAAATCTATTAAAAAAATATTCTATTGATGAAATAATAGTTTGTTTCTTATTCATAGGTATATAATTTAACACAGACTCCTACATATCTCGTTCCTCTCATACATATGAAGCACTGTCGCGCAGAAACTTTTCATGGCAGAGCGCAGGTCGTTGACCTTACTTGTCAGGTGATTATTGATATTATTCTATTTTTCTCTTTCATTGAGCTATTAAAAAATTGGCTGGTTTTAGCGGATATTCTACTAGTAAATGAGAAGTATTAGTTATACTCATTCAATAAAAATAAATTATATTTTTCTTTATTTTTATATATCTAATCCTACACTATGTTACCTGTAATTTAATCGCATTGCAAGTTTTATAAATTTCGGAATAAATAAATGTATATTATGTACATTCTTAACCTAATGCCTATATATTGTAAACGGGTAGACAAAGATGCATATGTGCACTTTCATTTCGCCAGGTATTTATCTTCTTCTTCTTCTTCATCAACCCATATACGCCCACTGCTGAGCACGGGTCTCCTCTACCATTGAAAGGGTTTTAGGCCATAGTCCACCACGCTGGCCTAGTGCGGGTTGGCGGACTACATACCTAAGAAATTCCTAAGAACTTTTAGGTGTGCAGATTTTATCACGATATTTTTCTTCACCGTTAAAGCAAGTGATAATTCAATTTGAATACACGCATAACTTTCGAAAAGTCAGAGGTGTGTGCCTGGGGTTTGAACCCGCGACCGCCGAGATTCTCGATCGCGCGCCTAAGCCTCGAGGCCATCACTGCTCTTAGGTATTTATCAGTCCCACGTAATTTTTCATTTTCACTCTAGGTCGCACAGCACATATTTATACCGCAGTCAAGAAGCTCACATCACTCAAACTTTGTCCTTTTCAAATTACCTATTCGCCATAAACCTATACATTGACGAGATACTACCGTTTTATTGCAGCGTTCTGGCCTTCAGAAATGCCAACAGCGCAATGTACACCAATGTTATTCTTTCGTTCGTAAAAACAATTGGTGCTGGCGTAACTCGCAGGTGCTCCCATATTTCGGACACGTTGACCTACTTTCTGGAATGATTATGAACTTTATCAACCGCCTTCCCTCGTGTGCAGGTATTGTGTTGTTTTGATACGTTTTACTTTTACTATTTTTCCTGTTTTTGTGTGAATCATTTTTCATTTAGATTACATGACTACATTGACGACTGTGTCTCCAAAATAAGTTAATTTTGGAGGATTTCAACATAATCTTTTTGATTGTCTATTGGTGTATATTTAGACATTTTTGACACATTTATAGATGCAAACAATAAAAAAATATACAGGTTGTATTTAGACCGTGATCGAAAACTGAGGCAGGTAATAGCGATAGTGATTACAAACCCCCTGGCATTAAAGAAAATCCCGACAAAAAATAAAATTTTTGACGTTTTCCATACAACCATCGGTGTTAAAAGTATGTGGTTTGTATGGAAAACCTCAAAAATTTTATTGTTTGTCGGGATTTTCTTTAATGCCAGGGGGTTTGTAATCACTATCGCTATTACCTGCCTCAGTTTTCGATCACGGTCTAAATACACCCTGTATAAACAAACAACTTGTAGCAAAAAGTATCAAAAGCAAAAATATCAAGCCCCTCTTACCAATGCCACTGTTTTTATATAATATTTGATTTCTTATTAAGTGAATTATAAAATAAATGACGACTAACCGAAAAATTCTTAGAATAAAAGTAATATAATACTCAAGACAAACTTACCAAAAAATAGTACAATATTTAATCCCCCGAACTTGTATTTAAGCGTCACATCTGTTATCCAGTTAACCTACGCCCTTACTAAATGCATTAAGCCTCTGTTTAACCTCAAAATTCTACGCCTCAACTCGTTTGTAAGCTGCTAAGCCCTTCAACTCGCGACCGTAATGAAGAACAAACTTCGCCAAAGCTGATTAGCAGTCGCCTTTACAAACATGGGTTTGGTGTCAGTGCGTTTGATGTTTCTAGACTTATACGCAGTGTATGAAGACCGTGGTCGGAAAATAAGACAGACTAGAGCCACGGTTAGTACAAACACCGTGGCATTCAAGAAAATCCTGACAAAAAATAAAATGAAATACGTTTTCTATGTACATTTAATACTCATGGTTGCTACAAAAACGTAACTTAAAGTTTGTAATCACCGTGGCCTGTCTTATGCCTGTCTTAGTTTTCGATCACAATCTTGATATACTTCTTCTTCATCAACCCATTTTCGCCCACTGCTGAGCACGGGTCTCCTCTACCATTGAGAGGGTTTAGGCCATAGTCCACCACGCAGGCCTAGTGCGGGTTGGCGGACTACACACCTAAGAAATTCCTAAGAACTCTTAGGTGTGCAGTTTTCATCACGATGTTTTCCTTCACCGTTAAAGCAAGTGATGATTCAATGTGAATACACACATAACTTTGAAAAGCCAGAGGTGAGTGCCTGGCTGGGGTTCGAACCCGCGACCGTCGAGATTCTCGACCGCGCGCCCAAACCTTGAGGCCATCACTGCTTTTTTGATATACAAATACATCTTTTATCTTTTAAAAATACAAATGCATTATTTCCTCATGGGGGTAAACAGAGACTATTGAGAACTACAAGCTATTACTCAATAGCTCTTTCGTCTGTATCACATTCATGTAACTTTCTTTACATTTTGGCAACTGTCCTCATGGTATCAACCATAAGGGGAGGTCGGTAATGTGATTGATGCAAGTAGTCTTCAGACGCCCTTTCCATAATCTACCATCCAGACACACCATAACCACTACTACTGAAACCGTTTAGGCCTTAGTCCACCGCGATGGCCTTGTGCAGGATGGGGGACGAATTCCCTTTAACAGCGCTAATTCTTTTGCCACAGTTTTCTGAATTCATACCTTCTCTAATATTCATGTATTACTCAATGCTAAGGTACCAACTAAAGACTTAATCTAGGTTTTTAATCGATTTTTTTTAACAATAAAGTTAATATAAAATATTTCACCCAGCTCAGTATCAATTACAAGAGTAGTTAATTCAGGCGTTCCTCCAAATTCCTCGTTGAATAAATTCCTAGAGCACTAGAGCACTTGACTTTCCTCACGTTTCAACGTAATGGCTAGAACCGAGTACGTTGAAGACAGCTGCCAGACTTAATTTAGTACTTACCTCGCATAAACTGGCTATGGTTTATTAACGTAAGACGCTTTCCATCGCGAGATCTTCAGTTCGATTTCTGAGTAAATTGGTTTTTAGCGCTTGTGTACTTAAATACAGCATGAAGTTTGAAATGTGCCCGGTTAACGAGAGTTAGTCCTCTATCTAGGACATGCTTAAACCTCTGAACAGTTGTTATTTAGTTGTTACGACGGGTAAGAAGTAAGAAGACTAAAAAACGTACACAGTTTTACACTGTTATACACTGTGGGAGTTTTCTTGTTTATATGTAGGTACATATTTTAAAGACCTAAACCTACTTTCGAGGAAGCCCATATCTTTATAGCATTGGGACGTTGAAGGGATGATAATGACCTCACAAACACAAAATTTTGATCTTGTTTCATCAATCGTTGAAGTGATATTTCAAAGCTAGAGATAATCCCTTGAATCAATTTCGTCGAATCAAAATCCGAATGAATTCTTTTAAGACGATTTTGAAGCTATTGTCAGTGAAGTTGCAATTACAAAAGAATCAATAAGATGAATCAATTCAAGTGTCAGACATTTGGGTCATTCACCCCACGACAGTTACTTATTGAACTAGTCGAGACGTTAAGGTATTTCTGAGTTTCACTAAATGTTTTTGACGCTGAAAGAATTCTAGAGCAGTTTTTAGCAGACTTATAACTAAGACTATATATAGCTTATATATTAGCTTTATAGCTAAGTATATGAAGACGTTTGAAATAATAAAGAAATGGTAGAAAATATCTTACATAATTTATTACTAAACCGTATCATTCTTGCTATTGCGAAACATGTTTAGAGTTGGCGACAATCTTTTTTAGTCTTTCAAAACATGTTACAATTTAAAATTAGCCATACCTCATACAACTAGAAAAGCAAAACTTTAGTTATATTAGACGCCAGTATATACAAATCATTTAAAAGTCTCATTTTTAATGAATACAAGGGAGAAAAAAGTTATACAATTATTTGCACACTCGCCTGTTCTCCCCAAAAAGGTTTTGCAGAAGTGCATTTCTACACCGACGTTTCGCCAAAATTGTTTACGTCACATGCAATAGAGGACAAAACTATTGCCCTTTTTCAGGCATATCAAAAAAACTAATAAATTATTAAGAATACTTTCCAATCTCATTCATAAACTTCTAAAAATCTACTCACTGAACACTACTTAACCTTAACTTTAAAACAAAATGCGATAGCTATTATGAAATACACGAGAGGTTCTATATTCATATATCTGTCCTAATTCTTTCGTGTTTTTCCCAAAACAAATGCTACAATTCCGTGCCAGCTCCCTAAAATTATTCCCAGAGGCTTCTGCGTAAATTTCTGGCCCACTTGGGCTTGTAAATTGTGCTCGCTTCCATTCTTTGATTAAGGAACGCTAATTAATATGGCAGAGAAGGCTTGGCAGTTACAAAATACTTTGCTATTAAAATTGAAAAATGTTACAGCAGTATAATTGCTTTCATATTGCGATAATGTGTTGTAATACAAAATCTTGAAAGTCCTTTTAATTTCAAGACTATTTTTTTAGGACAAATTACATCTAACTACATTAATTTTGCTGTCGTTACCACCGGCTGAAAAGAGTTGGAAATTCTTGTCATTAAGTTGTGTAGGAATTTCTTCTTTATACGAGAAATGAACGTGTTTTATTGAAAACTTTACTTTTCTGTTTTTAATGCAGAGATCGGATAGGCGAGATCATGTTAGCTACAACCAGACAAAGTCTGACGAAAAACTATCAAAATCGTCATAAAACGCTCCGCGTAATAAATAATTTTTATCAATTCAAATCACCGAGAAATCTTTGACGAAAATTCGCATACAGATATCGGTAGTAACAATAAAATCTAACTGTTCCCGCTGTAAAAATAAGGAAACTGCGATCCTGTATTCACATAGAAAGCAATTATTTTATGCAAATGTACCTTTCATATGCAAATGTATGTAGTCGGTATGAACGTAAACATACCAGCCTGTTTGTCTGGCTAATGACGAATCTCCTGTTGTTGTTGGTAACAAATTATGTAACAACAATCTAGGTAAACGGTAGCACAGTGTGGGACACGGTCTAGATAGAGCGGAGTTTTTAGTGTAGTAAACAATTCCTTTTATATCCCGTTTATCGCTTGCTGTAAAATTGTAGGAAAATATTTTATGGGAATATGAGAAGAAACTAATTACTGTAGTAAAAAAGGAAGACATCGTGGGAAACTTGCACACCTAAAAATTCTTAGAAATTTCTTGGTGTAGCTCGACACCCCCCGCTAGGCGTGGTAGACTGAGGCTTGAACAATGAACACTCTCAATGGTAAAGGAGGCCTACGCCCAATAGTGAGACGTATTATGATGATGGTGGGAAAAAAATGTTTTGCGAGTAAGATTCATGAGGTAGATTAAATTAATTGTCTCGGACCCCATGTATTGTTTCTTGGTGAAAATACACATAATAACCGTTGAAGTTAGTATTACTGTAAACGATACCGGCTTTAGTAACAGGATATCTAGAACTTAAGAACTGCTGTGCACCTTTTTTTCTAAGTGGAAAATAATAACGCTACTCCTTACCCGGATCAAACAATTCCCTTCCAAACCCTTCGGAACCAGCCGCGTTCCGATCGAAAACCTTAAACCTAGGCAGAATGCTCCAGAAACGGAAATTCAATACAAAGGCGCGGTACTAATTCAATTTGCAATAGTTCTGCAGCGACGCATGTAGCTCACTTTGTCCAGAATAACTTTCAAGCTTACAGTTCTACGAGAGCAAACCCTTTGTCCCAGATATATCGAATTAGCATTTTCAACGGTCCAAGGGGACTCCGGAATGTAGGTACGCACTCTTGGTAACACTGTTTGGTGTCAACATGAGATAAAATAAAATATTTGTACTTGAAATTCCCCAATGAATAATATCAATCGTCACACACAGAAGACTGCCCCCAGTGCAATACAAGACTTTTGTGACTCATTCAAGATTTTCGTGGACAACACAAAAAATTGTGTCGATGCTTTTGTTTAACAATTAGTTCCTGGATCAAATTAGCGAAAATTATTCAGACCCATTGACATAAAAGTCCAAAATAGAAATACTATATACATACATACAGCAGTGATGGCCTCGAGGTTTAGGCACGCGGTCGAGAATCTCGGCGGTCGCGGGTTCGAACCCCAGGCACACACCTATGACTTTTCGATGTTATGTGTGTATTCAAATTGAATTATCACTTGCTTTAACGGTGAAGGAAAACATCGTGATAAAACCTGCACACCTAAAAAAGTTCTTAGAAATTTCTTAGGTGTGTAGTCCGCCAACCCGCACTAGGCCAGCGTGGTGGACTATGGCCTAAAACCCTCTCAATGGTAGAGTAGACCCGTGCTCAGCAGTGGGCGTATATGGGTTAATGAAGAAGAAGAAGAAGGTAATATCTCACGCTAAAATTCTCTGTAGGGGTAGGCAGAGGTACATTTATGTACCCACATCCCATTGTATGAAATTGAACATATTATGTTTCACTCCACGTATAAGGTAATGTAGTTTTTGGAGCACATTTCCAGACTCCGTGCTACTGCTGAGAATTTCGTGATAAAAGTCGCAATAACACCTATAAATTTGGAAGACCACGAGACAGACATAACACCTCTCCCCTACATATACTCACATGTCCTACCATACAGCTTGCTAATTCTCCTCGCATTGTAATTCACGAGGTTATGTTGCACGCACAAAGGCCGTAGCAGATGTTCTGACAGCTTTGTGAATATCGCCTTGTGGCGAGTGCATAGTCATCGCACCGCATAATTAAGGGATTACACTTTGTTTATGCACCCTCATAGTGTTCAGGCCTCTATTTTGCTGAAGAGTCAAAGGGAATGTATGATATGAAAACCACAAGAGTCGTGTATCGTTGAACCTTGGCATTGCAGGTTCCAAGTCTTGTCGGCCAGAGAATGTGTGCTCTGATCATTAGAGCATCACCACTTTTAAGTTTTGATTTCATTTCAGTGCTGAAATAAGTATTTGCGAAAAAAATATTTGTTTTAAAATTTTGGTTATAATAATATGTAGAGCGATGAAATTTTTTGTGACTGTTGGCTATCCCAAACATCCAAATATTGATCTGCCGTCTCCATACTTTTTGTGTATTGTGAAGTACAAATAAATACATACATGAATAAATAAAATTTGAAACACAGATCTTTTCATGTACGTGGTAACATCTGAAGGCAGCCGAAGATCGAGCCCAATGCCAAAGGAAAGGACTATGTCCAGCAGAGGACGTGAAAGGGTGGTGCCGATGATGATGATGATGAAGTTGTTGATTATGTTGATGATGAGCATCTATTTGTTTCAGTTCAACGGCGTGTGGGGCCTGCCGGCCGTGGTGTGCGACTGCTACATCGCCATGGACGTCACCTGCTCCACTTCCAGCATCTTCAACCTCGTCGCCATCTCCGTCGATAGGTGAATATACTACTTATAATTGGTACGGCATCTGGTGATTAGACTAGAGAACGAAAATGCCAGCTTAATTGAGGTAGGTAGGTGAGGTAGGGACGTTTAATTGGTTTGTGGGTACTAAAAATACAAAACCAAAGCACAAAACCTTTGTGATTTGTTTGATAACTGAAGTTGCCAAAGACTCGAGTTACAAAATAGTCAATTTCAAAGTCAAGTCAAAGGTCAGATCTGAGCATTTTTATCATTGACTGTTCGAAGAGAAATGCAGTAACACTAGATTTGGATAACAAATTTCAGATGTTTTGTCTTTTATCCCAGTCCAATGTTATAAAAACTAGCCAACGATAGTACCTTGAGTCGCATTCGTACCAAATTTCGTCAACATCGTTTCAACTATAGAGATGTAAAAACAGAAACAAACAAAAGCGTATTTCAAAGCCAATAGGGTACTCAAAACACGAATAAATACTAAGAAAGGCTTTCAAACAACTACAAAATTTCACAAATAAAACCCGTTACAAATAGTGGCATTAGCCGTATCTCGAAGAGACATTCCCGGCTTCGTCACCATTTTAAAATTATCCCGGAGTTATTGTTGAGCATTCCTTGCGGACGGGTCACGTAGGGAGCAGAGAATTCAGAGCTTACCCCCATTTGTCTTCGCGTGATAGTTTTACTGCAGTGGATTATTTCGAATATAGAAATGCTTTTAAAAATATATGATTTTGAAGAATTTTGCTCTAAGATTGGCAAATTGAAGAGGTATAGTCTCATCTCTCTTACTTCGACTAAAGCACAGTTGATGTACAGTAAAGTCGGTTTTAGAAATACCCTTCTAACCATCTCGTTTGACGTACAGACGAGAATTTATGTGTGACGAATGTTGGTTAATATTTTTAAAGCAAATATGAGTACCATAATGAAGGACAAATAAATAATATTTTAGGTTTTATTAGAAAATTCAGCAGCGGCGCGGAATCTGAAAATTTTTGCAAACGTTTGACAAATAAAATTTAACGGTCCTAGAACGTGAGTCCATAAAATACAGCTGGCAAAAGGAGGATTTAGAACTGCATCTCTGTGTACCCAATTGGTTCAGGCGTGTGTTTATATCTCCTTAAATAAGACATATTATAAACTAATTCAAACAAAAAAGTGAACAAAAAAAAATAGCGAGTGCAGCTAGAAAAATCTGAAACTTTAGAACTGTTCTTGGCTTTCACGTGTATTTCCTATCAATTTGTCTCCGGGATATATTATCGTTCCACAATATCCTACAGCGATGTAATACAAAGATTCAGGAAAATATTAAAGGAAAACGTGTGGAGTGAATAAGTAGACAAGTTCCTTTTTATATTCAAGGACCAATTTATCTACTGAACTTTTCCAAAAAAATGCTTATTTTGGTTGCCTGGTAGAAATCGCTTTCAGCGATAAGGCCGCCTCTTGCTCCACTCTATCTTTAATTTTACGTCTTTTATTGTAACTTAATTTTTAAGTGGGTATTCATAAAGCGTTGTCTATCTATCTATCTTATTTTTATCTTTCTAATGAACTAGCTTTTGCTCGCGACTCCGTCCGCGTAGACTACAGGGTTGAGTTCAGAAGGAAAATAAGTTGTAGTCTATTTTACTTCTCAGAGTCCTATTTATGTCCATACCAAAAATCATACAATTCAGTCACATTGTTCAAACGTGAAACCGTAACGCGTCGATCGGCGCCTTGTGCATCATTATTGCGCGCTTGATCAATATTTTAAAACTGCAATATCTTCTAAGATATTCAGTGAAATCAAATGATGTTAAGGGCAATTTTATTTAAAATTAAATACTTGTAATGAATAACGTATTTATTTGGATAAGGATTAATATCATATTTATAAAAACACCTTCACAAATAAAACTTTATTTTAAAATAAATTTGTTTAGGATAAAAAACGTTACAGTGAGCCAACCTTAAAAAATAGACATATGCTGTCGCGGACTTTTTTTTAGAACTTTTAAAGAGGAACATTTCTCTCAAACATTATTTTAGCGAAACTTTAACCGTTTTCGCAGCGTACGCAGCGGAAGCTCACAAAAAGGAAAAAATCTCCCCGATTTTGAAACATTCTTTATTGCTGCTCCGCTCCTATTCGTCGTAGCGTGATGTTATATAGCCTATAGCCTTCCTCGATAAATGTGCTATCTAACAGTAAAAGAATTTTTCAGATCGGACCAGTAGTTCCTGAGATCCTAGCGTTCAAACAAACAAACAAACAAACAAACAAACAAACAAACTCTTCAGCTTTATAATATTAGTATAGACTAGCTTTTGCTCGCGACTCCGTCCGCGTAGACTACAGGGAAAATAAAGTGTAGTCTATTTTACTTCTCAGAGTCCTATTTATGTCCATACCAAAAATCATACAATTCGGTCAAATTGTTCAAACGTAAAACCGTAACGCGTCGATCGGCGCCTTGTGCATCATTACTGCGCGCTTGATCAATATTTTAAAACTGCAATATCTTCTAAGATACTCAGTGAAAACAAATGATGTAAAGGGCAATTTTATTTAAAATTAAATACTTGTAATGAATAACGTATTTATTTGGATAAGGATTAATATCATATTTATAAAAACACCTTCACAAATAAAACTTTATTTTAAAATAAATTTGGTTAGGATAAAAAACGTTATAGTGAGCCAACCTTAAAAAATAGACATATGCAGTCACGGACTTTTTTTAGAACTTTTAAAGAGGAACATTTCTCTCAAATATTATTTTAGCGTAACTTTAACCGTTTCGGCAGCGCACGCGGCGGAAGCTTTCAAAAGGAAAAAAATATCCCCGATTTTGAAACATTCTTTATTTCTGCTCCGCTCCTATTGATCGTAGCGTGATGTTATATAGCCTATAACCTTCCTCAATAAATGTGCTATCTAACAGTGAAAGAATTTTTCAAATCGGACCAGTAGTTCCTGAGATCCTAGCGTTCAAACAAACAAACAAACAAACAAACAAACAAACTTCAGCTTTATAATATTAGTATAGATAAGATCTTCTACTTTTGGTACATTGAAATACTCATGCATTTTAAAAACACCAAATTAACGCGTAAAATACTGACGATGTTTTCCTCCACAATCAAACTAAGCATTAAAATATTCCTAATTATCAAAAATCAGTATCCTTTCAAATTAACAACATCTATAGTGAAGTCTGATTTCAACCAAGCTATAGCTATCTATATCCTTTGCAAACATATCAAATTAGCCCCAAACAATGTTACTGCTCGTAGATTCGAAGCTAATGTGATACATACGTCCCTTCCGTCGAGGGATAACCGAGGGTTGCACCAACAATTTATCTCTATTGCGTGCCCTATCCCTTCAGTCATCAATCAACGTGCTATCGTGGCTGAGACACAATTTGGGCAATGACAGACAAGTGTAGTCATTTTCTTTAATTAAATTTGCTGACAATTTGCTTGGTGGTGTTATGAATTTTAATTTTATCGTATTATATAATAGTAATTGTAGGGAAAAATGATCGACATATTAAGGTACAAAGAGAAAATCTCCACGTATTGGAATGCATTGCGGTTAAATTATTCCGACATTGGTATGAAAATTAAGGATGGCTTTGGTTCACAATACACACCAACATTCAATGTAGGAGCCATTACTGACCATAATATGTGCGTTTTTTTTCCAACTATCATACGGCCCGTCTCGTTTCTCGTCCTAGAACAGGCGATATTTTGTGTAGTCATAAAAAAATTTACTTAAAAAAATCAATCTCTTAAAACTACAAGCTACTAAATACGCTATAAACTATAATATATAACTATAATACTATAAACTACGCTAAATCTTAGTACTACTCCTGTCTTTAATCTGTTAAAAATAATGACGCTTATTATATTCACAAATTTCTATCTCCGCAGGTACATAGCAGTAACCCAGCCCATAAAATACGCGAAGCACAAAAGCAACGCTCGTGTATGGACCATGATAGGCGTGGCCTGGTTGGTTTCGGGAGCTATCGGCTCTCCCATCGTCCTGGGCCTGAACAACACTCCAGACCGAAGCCCTAACCAGTGCCTCTTCAACAACACGGACTACGTCATCTACTCCTCATTGGGGTCCTTCTACATCCCCTGCATCATCATGATGTTCCTCTATTATAATATTTTTAAGGTAAGGATTTATATGGGGGGGAGAATGGAATATGAGGAAAGTACTTGAATGGGAGTAAATAGACTAGATATCAAATAGAATATGGCTTAAAATACAAAGACAGTTTACTACAAATCTAAAAGTGATCTGTCTTTGTCAATATTATTTCAATAATCACCCATCATAATAACAAAATTACTAAAAAATATATTCTTATTACAAATTGTCTTAGAAATAAAGTAAAATATAAAAAATATTCAGAAACAAGTATATCAACTTCCTGGTGTAACTTAACTTTTCGCCAGAAGTTCAAGCACGGGTGGATTATCCAAAAGATCTTCATTTTCTTTCCAACCCAAGGACACTAAATCTCATTTCTACCGCTATTCCCACAGGCAATTCGACAGAGAGCGAAGAAGCAGCGAGTGGCAAAGAAGACGACATCAGCATTAGGCTCCGCGGTATCCAGTGGCGCCGCCGCTGTAGTCATAGAGAACATGGCTCAAACACAACGACTCACTGAAGCCCTGCAAGAAGACAAGCCGACGAACACTGCTTCGGGAAGCAATGATGATGTGGACGATGATGATGATAAGTATGTGCATCAATTTACTAGTTATATTTTCCCAGAATAATACGCTATTCACTTTTTATTTATCAACAATATTATAGCGCTGATTATATTCTCTAGATCGTTACGTCACGAACGTGTAATTTGCAATGATGCATTGCTTATCTGTATCGGGGGAAAAGGCACGGGTCTCCTCAACAACTGAGAGGGTATAAGACTTTAGCTCACAACCCTGGCCTAATGTGAGTTGATAGCCTATAGGTACATCTAGGTAATTATGTGTGAACAACTTTTATGTGGTTCAACTTTTAAGTTAGTAATTATTCATTGAGTATACACCCAGCTATATATAGCTTTAAAAAGTCAAAATAGTTTAAGATTTATGATTTTTTGATATTAAAATCAACAAGTAATGAACCGCAAGCGAATTAATTCTCGACGCCATCCAGTAATGCCGATAATTTGTGAAATATTATTTATAATACTTTTACTATTTGAATATAATATCAGGGATTAATTAATTGACAAAGCATTCCATGAAACAGCAGAATTAATTAATACCCGATCAATAGTTATAATTACGAAACTATTTTACACCTGGATTAATTTAACCGAAGATTATTTAACCAATTACGAAAACTGAATTAATATGGCTAATAGATTTCTACTAAAAGCTCACCACAAAGGCACAATATAAGATTATTATTTAGAATATTTTATTTAAATAAAAATTTAAACTGAATTTAGTATAACATGACGCATGCATATCCTAGGGATGACAGAGGTGTATATGTCATCCATATGTATTCAATAAAGTGTATAAAAATTAACTTTTAATAAATTTAACAATAGTCGATTCATTGCCAATGACTAACTTTGTAAGTCTGTATTGCTGTTGACACCAAATCGGATACGAAGGTCCTAGTTAAAGTTATTATAGCGATATTTTACCTGGCTTCCGAAAGTTGGTACGTCATAACTCATTTTGTCCCTTTCTTTCAGCTTTGGAAGAACAGAGATGGGAGAATACGCTGAGGAATTGGCGAACACCAGGTCAGCCCGGTTCATGCTGGCTGCAGTGGTTGAGGAGACTGGATTGTAAGTGTTAGGGTTAGGCAGAGAGTATTCTATACCTACATTTCCCCTTCTCTTGTAATTATCGTGCTGCTAAGAATTTGGTTAAGAAAAATAATACTGTCCGACCCAGAAATTGACACTGGGAATCAAACGTGGCATTTCTAAATAGGAGTAGTATAATAGTTAAGTTGTAAAACGAAAGGACGCAGTTTGATCACCGCCCAGAGACAAATGTTTGTGTAAAACTTTTTGTTACGAGTCCGGGTATTTGTGAGCACAAAAATTCTCTTGTACGTCCTTTTGAATGCTGCCAAAAAATTCAAAAGTAAAGGGCGTAGGCGTCTATAATTAAAACCTATGTATAACAAACGTCTTTATGGACTAAACTATCACTTACTTGACTACACTAAAATTATTCGCTAAAATTAATAAACAGTTCTTAAATTATGAAATTCATCCAATAAAGTCAAACAATTATATCAATTTAGGCAGGTAAGATTCAGATATTCCGAACAGGTATTTATTTATATTCAGTCTAGACGATAACTAAGTCTAGTATTGCGCTAAAATTAATTTCGTGCCAATCTGTAATGTCTAAACTTACTGACGTATTAATTAGGGTGAAATCCGATGCTTTATCTTAGTTATAAAGTTTATTTCAAAGGATTTGTTAATGTAAATGATTATTCACTTGATGTACATAAGTGCACATTTATGGCTGTATAACCTTGATAAGATAGGTAGTGATGCATTTCGGTACTTTTCGCCAGGTATCAGTACTATATTATGAGTATGAGCCTATTGCAATTTTTTAAGCGGAATTCTTGATTCCGTGCAATAGTATAGCAGTAATAACTGAGGATTCCCTAATTGCTATAACACTGCCCGACCCAGGATTTTAACCTAGGACTTACTAGGTGCTAGCACCACACAATCCAAAAACTCATAGAAACATCATTAGCATGGTATTAATATGTTAGGTAACCGCGTTTAAATTGAATCGAACTAGCCTCGATTCAGTCCACGCAAGCTATGTCAGTAATAACTGCCGGTACTGTCACATAAACTCGGTATTCTGGCTTCACCACGATTCGATAGCGAGCCATGTAATTAATTTATCGAAGCCTCTCGTTAGCTAAATAAACAACTGAGAACTAACGATCCAGGTTCGCCTGACAAATATACCTGGTTGCTACGATACAACTGTTGAAAGACAGAGATAGATGTATTGCTGTCTCGCTTGTGTTTGTAGTTTTGAGGGGGGTTGGGAAGTTAGTTTTGATATGTTAGTGGAACATGGTATATAGGTCACCATAAAATTTGAAGAAGAAGTCAAGAGAGAAAAGAAATCACAATATTATAATGTGGAACTGTCACTGATTGGTCGGCGTTACAGTCTACTCAGTCTCTGTCTGCCCTTTTAGCGACATTAGTACGGGTCTATGCGTGAATGATTAAACACCTGATGAAGATATTTGGTGTTAAGGATATTTTAGTTATATTAAGACACCATCAAATTAACAAGCTGTTTGAGTTATGAAATGTATTATAATATGTACCATTTTATTCAGCTATACATTACTAAAAACTACAAAGATCTGTTATTTTTACATCTCCATATAAAAATATAAACGGTATTGAATCACGATAATTTTACATTTCACGAACACCTAAATAAAAATTTTGCGAATAGAACATCAAAGGAATGTATACGAACCACCACGATATCGTTCAGACAGCTCCATCAAATACTAAATGTAGCGTGAACGATTTCAGATCTTGAGTCGCTTTGTTCATGAAAAATATTTCAGTATGTTGTGAGGGAATTAGCTATTTTCGGCTACTGTTAGCGTGGCAGTGTTGTTTATAATGCTTATTTGTTAATATATCGTTGAAATTTAATGGATAAAAGAATAATAAAGAAATATACACCTAACCGACATATACGGTGTGCATTCTGACCGTGATCTGAAACGCAGGCCGGTAATAGCTACGGTGTTGATAAACCCATTGGCGTTACAAAAAACTGTCAAAAAACCCAAACTTTTGGCGTTTTGCACACGAACCACATAATTACGTAGATTTTATACCAATGGTCGTATTTCTTTTGTCGTTTTTTTTAACTGTAATCATCGTGGCTATAACGTGCCTTAGATTTCGATCACTCTCTGTATATGATCATTCCGTCTTCACACGAATAAAGTGTTCTAGACAAACACAAAAACATTAATATAGTACCTACATAACAACACTAAATGGTACCAACAATAATCCAACAGATTCACCATCACAATTTTTCTCAACAGAATAATGGCGAACCTGGCGTCACCAATACCGATGATGGATCCTAACACCAACAACGACTCGGGCTACGCGCCCTCCAACATCGATGGGGAAACGAAGGATCACAGCCCCCCTCCCTCCCCCACGCAGAAGGAAGAAAAGAAGAGCCAGGAAGAGAAGACTGAACCGCCCAAGAAGCCGGAGTTCAAGTGAGATACTAATTAATAGTGTTTCTTTTGCTATTGCTATCTATATGGGTATTCCTATTGCTATTGCTATTGTTATTACTATTAATGTAATCAGCAATTGTAATGTCACTACTAGAAACCTTAGACCCCCCCACTGGGGCTTAATATCAATTCTAGAAATGGACATTAGGCCAACCCTGGCCTAGGGTTGGTTGATTGTAAATGCTTAAGAAATTCTTTATGGAAAAATCTTAAGTAAGGTATTCAAAATATAATCGCTTCTAAACGGTTTTTGTACGCCATAATTCATGAAAATGATTCTCAATGTTAAATAAACAAACAAATTCAAAAGTCAAAAGCTTGTTCCTGATATTTCAACCCAAGACGTTCTAAGCATTGTTTCGACTTACCACATAGTTAAAAATAAGGACTATCCTACTTCGCTATAAGAAAAACTATGTAAGTGGTCACCAACTAAAGCATAACTTCAACTCTCCTATAACCTGATAAATTATAAAATTGGATCAATTAACCACGGCAGCTTAGATATTCGTTGTAAATACAAAATTCAGTATCTCATTGTTATGCAAACGTCAATTTATATCAAATATAAATGCAAATACAGGCCTCGGAATTAAATTCGGCTAGGATCATGAATTCCAGTAATTATTCGGCACTTTATACGTTTCCGACTAGTCCTGAATGGATTTCAACTGCCATTAAGTAATATTGGATTTGGATACGAGCGCGAAATATTGATTTACGGCTCGATTCATCGTTGCAATTGCGTTGGTTTCACACGAATGTTTGTTTAATTGAAGGTATATGGTCGTGGTTGCTGTTTTGCGGCGAGTGGCTAGAGATAATGACACGTTTGAAATTGATTTCTGGTTGTGTAAATAACTAAAACAGATAACAATCTGTAGTTAGCTTACTACAAAATAATTACTTTTTTTGTGTATTATTATTGAGATTTTCCATTTTATTTATTTCTAGAGAGCTATAACGATAAAACATACAACCTGTTACTTAGAAAAGCATCGGAAACCTAACATTTTTCTAGAATATTATTTTTGTAACAAAATTTGCTAATGTTGATACATCGATTTAGCCCTAAAAGTCTAACAAACTGACACTACCGATATTCATAATATAAACAGATCCCATACTATTCTGCAGGAAGAAACTGAGCCGGCTAGGAAGCAGCGCCATCATCACAACTCCTCGGAGGCGGTTCCGAAGCGCCGCCTCAGCAGCCAGGTTCACCATCTTCAGGGCCAACCGGGCAGGGAAACTGCGAGCCAAGTCCTTCGCCAAGAAGGAGAAGAAAGCTACACAGACTCTCGCCATTGTTCTTGGTAAGCTAATATTATCATCGTCGTCATCATATTCATATTCATCCCACTGCCGGGACGGGCCTACTCTACGGCGTATTAAGAATTATTACGTAAATGTTATGCTATCTTAAAAAAAAACAGACTTAAAAATACATAATGTAATATTGACTGTAGAAACGCTATGGCTTTTTATTAGTAGTCGACAAAATTAGGACGGATTATTTGCCTGTGGACAACACCTTGGATAAATAAATACATTGTAAGACTATTTTCTTAGAACCCCTCACTAGCTAAGAAACAAAATTTGTAAAGATCGTTCAAATAAAATTAAAAAAAAAATGTAAAATTGCGATTTAAAACCTACTTTAAAACTGAATTAAGTTCTGCTTAAAAAATTGCTTCGTATCAAAAAAATGGAAGAAAATGATATGCCAAATCAACCTAAAAAGAGACATAAAGAAATAAAATATAATAATTTACAAAAGCAACGTAAACAACTACTTAGCAAATTGCGTCATATATAAATTAAATTTGTCGCAAAAGAAAAGATCACAAAGGATTTCTTTTACAACCATATTTTCCTGGCTATTACGAAATTGAATGTACGGAGAGAAATAAAACCACGTAGAGATAAAACCCGAGAACACAGCACGAAGTATAATAAATAAGTACATTTTTAATAATACGAAATACACAGAATAACTTATGTATCTTGAATTAATTATTTCATTACTAGATTAAAGTATTGGGAATAAAAAGATTTAGTAGCGATGGCCTTGTGATGTAGGTATGCTATCGAGAATCTCTACGGTCGTGGGTTCAAACCCCAGACGCACCTATGACTTTACGAAGTTATGTGTGTATTCTCAATAATTTACCACGTATCCTAATGGTAAAGAAAAACATCGTAAGAAAGCACAAGCTCTTAGGAATTTCTTAGGTGAGTAGTCCGCCAACCCGCACTAGGCTAGAATGGTGGACTAAGGCCTATACCCTCTCACTTTTTAGTTAAAAAGGAAGCCCCTGCCTAGAGGTGGGACATATATAAATTCACGGAAGAAGAATGAAAAAATTTTGATAGATACTAGATTTTTGATAAATTAGTTCTCATCTTTCTGTATGCCTTTGTGTGATATTTTTTATTAGATAATACTCCCTGTTCCTTATGTTTTTCAGTGAGCTAAATAATAATCAAGACTAAATCTAACTTTAGTAATATAGACCTATCTAGTTAATATACGTCAAACACTAGACCTAGCAGTTACCCTCAGGAACACTTATAGGCCAATTGGAATTCATGAATGCCATTCCTTACATTTGCTTAATATGTATTTGCATGTACAATTGAGGAGTAGGTAACTCGGTTAGTAATAAAATTTGTCATACACACTATGATGTGTTATAGAAGCGATTGCTGTGGTACCTAGTTATAGAGAGAGAAGTTCGATTTTCAGATCTGAAAAAGGGGGTTTTGGGTTTTCCGCAATCAGAAATGACAAACGATAAATATGTTGTAACATTTTAAAAAATTAAAAAATGTAGGTCGTTATGCCCTGGACTTAAACCTACAACATAATTTTCAAAACAGCTTTGATGAAATGAATGGAGAACCTGTTAAAAAGAATTTAATACGTAGACTTTTTTAAAATAGTCATTTAAAAAATTTTACGTAAAAATACGTACGTTGATTTAGGCTCGTGTTTAATTACAGCAGAATACTTTTTTTATACGGCTCTTCTTTGTGTTCTTGCTCCGATGCCCTATTTAATTAGGTCGTCTAAAAATTGTACCTAGCAAAAATTGTGTAGTTATTTTAGTGTCATTGCTGTTTTAATGAAAAGAACTTACTATTTTAATATTGTAGAATTATCTTTCACCTTCTCTTACCTAATATTATAAAAGAAAATTTCAAATTAATTATATCCGGTTAATTAATCATAAAATGTTATATTATACCATTTATAATTTAAAATAAATACAATGACAATGACGTTGAGGCTTAGGTGGGCGGTCGAGAATCTCGGCGGTCGTGGCTTCGAGCCCCAGGCACACATTTCTGACTTTTCGAAGTTATGTGTGTATTGACAATGGATTATCACCAGCTGTAACGGCTAAGGAACACATCACGATGTAACCTGCACGACTAAAAGCTTTTAGGAATATCTTAGGTGTGTAGTCCGCCAACCTGCACTAAGCCACCCTCTCAATGGTAGAGGAGGTCCGTGTCCACCAATGGGACCTATATTGGCTGATGTTGATGACGATTCCAAAAATAACCTTACACCCTTGTTCCAGGCGTGTTCCTGTTCTGCTGGGCGCCGTTCTTCACGTGCTCAGTGCTGGACGCGCTGTGCTCCAAGCTAGGGCTGCCTTACTCCCCCGGAGTGACGGTGTTCATCCTCACCACGTGGCTGGGGTACATCAACTCGTTTCTCAACCCCGTCATCTACACTATCTTCAACCCTGAGTTCAGGAAGGCGTTCAGGAAAATACTCCATTGCGGCACCTAGCCCGCGGACTTTTATGTCGTTTACGAGTAAAAGACTTTTCACAAGACATTTCTGATGGAGAATAGGATGTGGATATTTCTCAAGAGACTTTTGATCTAGATTAAGCTGTGGATACTAGTGATGACGTGAATTTAAATATAGTGATAGATAACCCTAATATAGAATAGGATGTGGACATTAATGATTATGTGAATTGAAATAAAAATGAAAATCGTGGTGGTTTTGCTATTGTGACTGATGAATAACTTGATACAGTGATTTATGGCGATGATTGTGATGTTATAGAAGTGTAAAAGGATCTAGCAACTAAAGACTCTAAAGAAGGTCTAATGGATAAAAGTGATTCTGTAAAATACTGTCCTGTAAATCTCACGAATATTGTTTTAAGGTTTAAGTATGTAAATAAGTGCATCAATCTAAAAAAGGTAGAAAATAAAATAATTGTAAGCAAGTAACTACAAAAGACATCATTGCAAATTGTAAGATTACTTCTGTAAAATATATTTAAAAATAATGATTATTCGCAGATTAAATGTATAAACTTAAAAGTCCTTAATTGTAAATATTGCTCGTAACTTATTTTATATTTGTAAGCTATTTTTTTACTTTTAAGATTTTTATATTTTCTGGCTCTTCATTTTTGAAAAATAGAACAATAGTATATATATAATCCAATAGAATTCAACTTCGAAATACACGGCATTACGGTGAAAAATCATACAGGTCCGAACAAGAGCAAGTGCAAATTTATTAAAGTTGAACAACCAAAGATTTTTCACCAAAGGAATAGGGATTGTTGAATAATGTTTAACTATATTTATTGGAACATAATATAGGTCGTTGAAATTGCAAGAAATTATTAAACTGAACCCTCTGTCCATTTCATGCTGCCAATGATCCTAATTCTGAATGCTAAGACTCTAGGTATCAATACTGTTTCTCTAAAAGCCTAAGACTTTTTCCAGTTGTAAATACTGTGCAATTTGATATTTAGGTCACAACTCAAATGAGTTCCTAACCTCAAATTAATTTGTATTGATGTTAGGTAACTATTTTTTAATCCTTTTCAAATTTTAGGAAATAAGAATTTTTTCTGACTGAATATGTTAAACTAACTAAAAATAAACTAACTAATAATCTTGTAAATATGTAATATCTTCAGTACATTAAAGTCAATTTTTACCAAATTAATGCATGTAAATAATCGCTTTTTTTTTAATTATTATTGTCGAGTTACGCTTACAAGTTGTGTATAGTCTGTAGTGTCCATGAAATTCCATTAAAAATACAATATTTGTGTATTCTAGTCTTCCTTTGCCTTATGCTTAAAAATAGAGCTGAATACTTCCAATTTTAAAATTAGTAATTACACTTTTGACTTAAAAAAGAGCGGGAAACATTTCCTAGCTATAAAGTTCTAATTTCAAATATGACATCATACCTTATGTGTTGCCATGAAATAAATTACAAATCGATATATTTTTTGCTATCATTTTGTAATAACTAAACGCAACAAATTACCAAATCTAGAAACAACAATATTGTTATTTGGAAAATGTACGAGATTTGTGTACTTAGTTGTAAGTCCTAGCTACGAACTTTCCCTGTGGTTGTGAGCTATCTCTTTGCTGTTGAAGTTTAGGGCAATAAATGTTAAGCTAACTTAAGCAGATATTCGAAGACCGAGAAAAGTCTCTTGACATCAAATTTAGCATTGAAATTTGAAATTCTGTTTCCGTAAATGAAACTTCATAACCAGGCTAACCGAAAAAAGATATAGTAAATATTTTTTATTCTGGCAACAGACATTCATTAATCAATCATCCACACAAATTATCAACTCAATAATTAGACAAATTTTAGTATTTATAACAGTTTATCAAATTTTCTACTTAAAATGGAGAATAAGCATTTATTATACCTCGATAGTGTTAAATGTGAAACTCTCTAAATATTTTCCCAAAAATATAATAATAATGGTAAAAATTAACGGTGAAAAACATATTTCAAAATCAAGCTTTTATTATGCACGAAAAATTACAAAAATAAACTAAGAAAACATTCATAAAATTCGTAGTTTTTTAAACTTTACAAGTAACAATTTACAAAAGTGTTCGGTTTATCAGTACAAGTATGATACATAAACATATATTATCTATAACTAGTATATTAATATTCTTAAGTGATCTAAAAGCTCGTCGCGGCCGAAGTCTTTGCATTAACGAAATTGCGCGACAAGCTTTTAAATCACTTAAGAATATTAATATACTAGTTATAGATAATATATGTTTATGTATCATGCTTCTACTGATAAACCGAACACTTTTGTAAATTGTTACTTGTAAAGTTTAAAAAACTACGAATTTTATGAATGTTTTCTTAGTTTATTTTTGTAATTTTTCGTGCATAATAAAAGCTTGATTTTGAAATATGTTTTTCACCGTTAATTTATTTTTAACTTTTTTGTTGGAAATATTTCTAAGTCTATCCATTTCGTAGTCATACCGAAATTCAACTCAATCGGCCCATGGAAACTAGTGTTCCTATGGGCACCTTCCAACTTCTCATGACACCAGATCAACGATACCTTGTTATTATGTTGTCACTGAAAATACAAAGGCATACCAAATTTTAGCTTAATTGGTCCACAGGAATCGGAGTTCCTATGGGCTTCTTCCAACTCCTCATCAGATCAGCTTCATGATACCATATTTTTGTATTGTTACCGAAGTTACGAAGACACACCAAATTTCAGTTTAATTGGACCACAAGAATCGGAGTTCCTATGGACATCTTCCAACTCTTCGTCAGATCAGCTCTATGATACCTTGTTATTATATTGTCACCGAAATTACATAGGTATACCAAATTTCAGCTCAATCGGTTCAAAGGAATCGGAGTTCCTGTGGGCTTCTTCCAACTCCTCAATAGATTAGCTCTACGATACCTTTTTTTGTATTGTTACCGAAATTATCAGGAGATACAAAATTTCAGCTCAATTGGACCATAGGAATCGGAGTTCTTATGGGCATCCTCCAACTCCTCATCAGATCAGCTCCATGATACCATATTTTTGGATTCTTACCGAAGTTACGAAGAGATACAAAATTTCAGCTCAATTCGACCATAGGAATCGGAGTTCCTATAGCCAACCTCCAACTCCTCATCAGATCAGCTCCATAATATCATATTTTTGTATTGTTACCAAAGCTACGAAAACATACCAAATTTCAGCTCAATTGGACCACAGAAATCGAAGTTCCTATGGGCATCTTCCAACTCTTCGTCAGATCAGCACCATGATACCATATTTGTGTATTGTTGTCGAAGTTACAAAGACATAACAAATTTCAGCTCAATCGGTCCTCAAGAACCGATGTTTCTATGGTCATCTTCCAACCTCATCATCAGACCAGCTCCATGGTACCATATTATTGTATTGTCATCCAAGTTACGTAGGTATACCAAGTTTCAGCACAATCGGTCTATTGGAAGTGGTTCAAATCTTCATTGCAAGATTTGTAAACATACAAACATACATACATACAAAAGTGAAGTTAAATAAAAGCTTGTAAAAATGAAATTCAACATTGATGATGATGGACAACGATCGCCACTTTTTTATTGGTTGATGTTTTGTAGGTATTTTTGAGACTCTTTTTGCATAAACAATTTCTAGTCCTACGATAGTCATGAGAAGAGATATTATTAATATGTGTCTGCTACTGTGATTTCCTACTTGTGTACTTGTCCTGTATTTAATGCCAAATATAGATTACTTGTACATACACTGTTGTAAATATATATGTAAAAAATAGACGCGTAAATGAAATCGGTGTTGAAATAAATGGTTAATTAATGTGATGCAATTTGTTTAATTTTTCTTCTGTACTTCGACTGTGAAAATATTCTTACTTTTAGCAACGTCTTAATAAACGTAGGTTCCATCCCCGAACTGAGACAAATGTGTGATGCACAAATACTTGTTTCGGTACTGGGTGTTTGTGAGTCTAAAAAAGTCTCTCGTATTTTCTGAGACTCACGACACAAGACGTGTATCTTAGCGTGGGGTCAGAAATGTGTGTGTGACTGTTTTGAGTATATTATTTATAATTTCAAATGTACAACCCCAAATAATATACCTACATATAGAATATATATTATATTCGTCGCAAAACGCAAATCGCATTATTAGGAAAACGCCATTTTTTGTCGAGATTCTTTTCAACGGCAATGGGTTCGTAATCGCCATACCTATTACCCGCCCAAGTTTTTGATCACGGTCTGAATACACCCTGTTTATTTATCCTAGAACACGAACAATTTCAAGTGGAACACAAGTGAAGCGAAGTTATTCAATCAATCTGTGGGCGGACGTGTGTTCCATCCGAATTTATGTTCATTAGGTCATGAACTTGCACACATCCATATTAATTTCCATTATTAATTCCACTAGCATCTGTCTTTGTGTATGGCTATTGAAATTCTATAGCTGTTACTGTTCGCATTAGATTTTATTGAGATGATAATGATGTCTACGTAGAAATATGATAATATAATAAATAATTAAAAATCTTTATTCAAAAACTGACTATAATACACGAGAATTGAGAAGTTCTAAAAAGTATTTAATGATTGCATTATAAAGCCTCGCTATTCCATATCCAGAAGTAAAAACAGCTTAGTTCATAATAAATAGATTATAAATAAAATTTAATAAATCTTCAGAATCTCATGGGTAAGTAGCATAATTGAAGTTAATACATACACATATAAACACGCACGTATGTTTAATAAAATTCAAACCTTTATTCTTATTACAAATATTTATTTAAACAGTGCGTTGAACGAAACTCATAAACAACTCCAAATCCGTAACTCCTGCAAAATGCATTCGGAATTTCCGTTTGCCGAATAAAAAACATAGTTCTAAAATTACAAAGCTTACAGGCCAGTTACGTTAGACCTTTGGCGTGAGAGCTCGACCCGCTGATTGAACAAAAAGCGAAGGCTCCAATTTGAATGGGCGATGTTAATTTTTATTGAGCTCGTGGAGTGGAGCGGCGCTGATTGGGGCAATTTGCTCGCATGTATTGTATAACTGCACCCCGGACAACGGGTGCTGGGCGGGATTACAGGGAAAAGTGGGTTTTTATGCGGGGGCCAAAAGATGGGATTTTTGCAAGTATGCATTGTTTAAGTATTACATACACAGGTATATGAAAAAACTATTGGTTTCATTTTTTAGTAATTAATTTCATCACTGGACATTTATCATGGGAACGTAAAATCGCACGACAAACATATACGAAAAATATCATAATATTGAAAACAATATTCTATATACGAATGTAATTTTTTATTATGTTGTATTGTACACTTTAACGATTAAATCGAACATCGTATAACATACACCTTATCAACATTTAAGACAACATAAGAAGTCTTTCATTTAAAAGAAAATCTCGACTGCCTCGTGGTCTCGCGGTACAAGTATGTGCCGTACGATCTAGAGGTCCTGGGTTCGAATCCCGGGTCGGGCAAAGTGTTATTGGGTTTTTCCATTAAGAAATTCTCAGTAGCAGCACGGAGTCTGGAAAAGTGCCCGAGAAACGGCAATAGGCTCGCCCCCTATTACGTGGGACTGATACATACCTGGCGAAATGTGGGTGCAGAAATGCATCTATGCCTACCCCTTCGGGGAATATGGGTGTGAGGTATGTTGTTGTTGTTGTTAAAAGAAAAACTCGAGCGATAGACAAATATTTATTTACTACAACAAATATAACAAATCATGCGCCTTAACACGTAAAGAGACTTTTGACACGAACACATCAAACTTGAATATTTATTTCTTGTATTACTGCGAATTGCCGAACTTTCAACATTACTGTAAATATGACGTGATGTGTAAGTCCTTATAGCGATAACTTAGAATGTTTATGCTAAATTTGTTTTGTGAAATATTGTTATATAGATTCATATGCGTATTGGCCAACAAGATCATGAGCACGGCCAAAATTTTCTAACTGTTCAAAACTATGTATTCATGAGATAAACTACGTGTAGTTTGACGGTGAAAGAAAACGTTGTTAGGAAGGCTCCACTAAGGCGGCTTGGTGGACTTAGACCTAATCCTCATTCGTAGAAGAGGCCTGTGCCCACTAGGACGAATGTATATAGAGTAATCTAGATAATATATAAAAAAAAAAATATTTTTAAAAACACACTTCAATTACTTCCACTATTTTATTACTTTTTTATGAGAAAGGAGGCAAACGAACCAGTGAGCCGCCTGATATTAAATGATCAACACCCCCCATGAACACCCACAATACCGGAGGAATCATCAGTGCGTTGTCGGCCTTTAAAGCTCTTTTCTTGAAGGTCCCTAAAACGTATCCATTTGGAAATACTGCCGACGAAAGTTGATTCCACAAATATGATTCCCGGGAAACTAAAGAATTCCAAAGTAATGAACGCCCTAATTGCTCATACTTACCGAGAAAATAGAAGCTTCTAGTACCTTCCAAGAATTAGTCAAACGAATCAGTCTTGAAACTACCCTCAAATCTAATAGAATATCTATAGAGTAAGTTAGCTACAGTCAATAAATTATACAAGTATTTTCTAAGAATTAACTTAATTTAATGTTGATCAACTACCGAATTTCAGAGAAGGAATCTTTATTCTATGAATGAGTGCAAAGCGTAAATCTGTTAACTTATTTATATACTCTTCCATAAAATTTATTGTATCCACTTCCAACCTACTTTATTTTATTAAGTGTAGGGCAACAGTACTGCTAATTTACGCGCACATTACTAGTTTGCATAACGCTCCTGAGAATTTGGTTAAATATCACAATAAAACTTTCCGCGAATCGGAAATCGAATTCGGGAATTTAGCACACCTTTTGTCTCGAGATCATTGAGACACCTATTATCTATTTATTCAACCTTTTCTATCAAAAGCTACTATCCCTAGTAACAATTCCTGCTATCAAAATTTAAAATTAATAAAACTATATGGGTGTAACCCCCCAATCCGCTTTCCTAGTTCCGACCCTGTTAACATGTTTCAGACAAGCGTATTGAAGCCGCAAGTTGGAACCGGTATTCACATGTAGAAATCACTTGCCGCAGGAAGTTTTCGATTCAGGCTATCGGTGGAAATTCAAATTAAACGTTTTGATATCCCGACTGCAACCACTGCGGAGAAAGTATTTAACCCTTAAATGCATATTGTTGCCAAATGTCTACAAACCAGTTTTGTACGATTATCTTTGAATTATTAGATCAATATCATTTAATTTTTCACTTTCTGAACAAAACAAATATTGACAAAGACAAATACCTGTCATAGATAATTATAAAACCGCGGATATTAAAAAAAAATTCGTAACAACTTTTCACTTCAAGTAATTTCTTGTTTTCGATTTTATGTGTATTTTGTGACTCTTGTTTTGTCGGAATAAATAGACATATATAGAAACAAAAATATAATTTAGATAAAATAAAGGTAAGTTTTCAATATTTTGATACATTTTCAATTGAATGTGTTTATATTTTGATTTTTTACAAGAAAACGGTATGTTGCCGTTTGGCTACACCATGCGTTTGTACATTGTTTGGGAGTACATGTTACCTAGATTTATATGTTTGGTGAGGATGTATCATTCTTTGTTTTTAGTATGAACCGACCACGATTTAATAGTAAATGTTGGAAAAGTATCTGATTTCATTAGAAAATAGGATTTTTATAGCAGGATGAAAATGTTCATCTGATATAGATGGAAACAATCTCGTCTACATTTGTTTTTTTGCTGATATGCAGAAAATTTCAGAAAATTTAATTACTTGGCCAAACAAATATTTTGTGACTTAGTTACGATACAAAGAAACCGATTAGGTATGAATTCTAAACTACTAACACATAAATATTATAATAAAGATACTATTGCCAGAGCCTCTTACGAAGAGTAAAGTAGCTATGTATGAAGGTGTGGGTGTAGCTGTGACATGGTTGAAAGATAACAACCAAATCATCCTCGCGTCAATCTTGATAAATCGGTAAAGAGGTATGACAATGACCACAGAACGTTCAAAATTTCAACGTTCAAACGTTTCAACGAACGTTGTTCAAAAATAATCAACTAAAACGCTCATATAGGTAGAGTAGATCTCATGGACAGTTTTAGGGGAGATACCGGACTAGTTCAATACATCTTTCGTCCCGCAAGTGATACATTCCCCTGTTCTTCTATAATATGTTAGACATGGCCGTGATCATTTCTTGCGTTCTATAAGAAGGCGACTGGAAATATACGGATGAAACTTACGTCTTTGGCGGACTTCATATCTGAGCTGGCATATAAACGTTGTCAATAAAGAATGTTTAGAGACTGTAAGAAGAGTTAGACCGGTCTCTCAAATGATTGAGAATCAAGTAGAAATGGAAAGGATACGATCCTATGAAGCCAATTTCAAGTAAGGAAGTGCAGACGAATGGCGTAGGCTACTACGAAAAAAATGCGATTACAAGAATCATTGTAAGAATCTGAAAGAACTATAAGAATGGTGGGTGCAAAGGTTTCAGCAAAACGGAATTCATAATATATAAAATTATTCTTTTTCACACAAATACAGATACTGTCTAGGTATTACTTTTGCTTACTTAAGTAATACCTACACGCATATTGTTGCCAATTGGCAACATACCATTTTTTCATAAATAAATAATTATTATGGACATTTATTTTTATTTTTATATCACTTTCGGTACCCTTACTACTTCTATTACCTATGAGATTTTTTTTATTAAGAAAAAAAAATCATGCATTTAAGGGTTAAAATGTTACTCTTGAATAAATGAATGAATTAATGAAGAATGCGTGACTGATGACATGACGGCTGATAGTGATTTGCGGAAGGATAAAACATACTGAGCCCAAATAAAATTGGAAACAAGGCAAGATGATGATGATGATGACTCTTGAATAAATGAACATTTAAATAATGTGAATTATTCAAAATCTTATTAGTAATTTATTTAAATTTTATGTATATCCGTTTATTTCTTAGTACTTCTCTACGAGTCTTCAAGCCTATATGTCCTTATCTATATGACAAGGTTATGCCTTAGTCCGTTACACTGGACTAGTATGGTTGTCGGACTACGACAAAGTTAGAATTTTATCGACAACCATAGATTCCTCAAGATGCTATCACCGATATTATAATTAATTTTAAATCCCTACACATACAAATTCGAAAACTTATTTGCATATTAAAACTAACTCTTCATTAGCATGACGTGTTCATAACAAAGTTGGAATAACGTGGGTGTTCCATTACACCTGTACCAACTCTCGGGGCCAGACGGGACCAGACGTGGGTGTTAATTATTTTTTAGAATAATGCAAGCTTACTAAATGTACCTGCACAAAGTTTAAGCGTAAACCGCCCACCTATACTAAACCAATGTGAATCTGCCAGCGTGGTTGACTAAGGCCTTAGCCCTCCAAGCGGGAGGCTAAGAGTCCCGTGCCTAGCGATGGGATATATGTACCTAAAAATAAATCCCTTTTGAATATTCATCCTATGGTTGTCATGAAAAGATCATGTGCGATTAGGCCCCCATTTGCACCTTTCAATGATGATTTTTATGAGGCTTAAGTGTACAATCATATGCCTAATTAATAAATTATATGGGCTAAAAGGTAAACATCACATCTTAAACTTAAAGGACCAATATCCAATAACTAAAATTTTAAATTTATGTGAATATAATGTTGGGGAAATACCGCTATTTATAATATATCTTACACTGCAGTTATTAATACATTGTTTCTCATCTTACGTATTGACGTGACATAAGCATTTAATTATGTTTATTATCGTAAAGTCGTAACCGACATGAAATGCCTTGTCGTATCTTATGACAGGCTTAGGTTATAGTTTATGTCTTTTTAGCCGACTTCAAAAAAGAAGGAGGTTATCAATTCGTCTAATTTTTTTCTTATGTTTGTTACCGCAGAACTTTTTTCCTACTCATCTTGTTTATTTTTCTTCTTTACTTTATTTCGTGTATATTTGCCATAATTTGAATTATTTACAAATGCAATAATGCTGCCTCCGAGTTCAAACCCAGTCATACTCTGAATTTTCGAAGTTACGTGTGTATTCCCTATGAATTATCAAGTTGCCACATTTTTGTAAAAGTCTTAATATTACACGCAACTCCAATTACTAAAAAGCAAACTCAAACTTATGACAGTCTAATCGTAGTTTCGGCACGCACTGTATTCTTGTTTTTAATCTTAGTCAAGTATTGTGTGAGCATTGCCTACGTAAATAAAACTTAGTCTTGCCAAATTCCGCTCACATCCCGTTATTATACGACTTTTAGAACGCCTTTCGTGCAAACATTGCGAAGAAGAATGAAACTGCTGTATAAATATTGTCACAATGACTTTGTATGAACAAAGTAATATTTCGAAACTTTGTAACAGATGTACGTTTATTGCACATGTTTGTTTTAATATGTCTGTAATCTGAAATTATGCAAAATCTCTTATGCGAGAAACAATATAAGGTTTTTGTTTCCAATAAGAAAATACAAGATTAAAATAGTTACACATACTAGTGCTGCCATCTGTTTAACACTAGATATACTACGAAGTTAAACACCACAGCAAAAAATACGACACCGTACCGCTATTAACATCACCCATACAGCCCCAAATTGGTGTAGTATATTATTTACTCGATTGACATAATGATATAATGCAAAGAAGGAATATTAAACAATTGCGTTTTTGCAATCATGACCTTGAATGAGATCATCAACTACTAATGCCGCTATTCATTCAGAGATGGCGCTACATGACTTAAAAATAACAAGATGTGTCACACCCAAATATAGCTTATTGATGTATGATTACGTGTTATTGTGAAATAGAAACCTCTCCTCGCCCACAAACAGTAACTTTTCAATTCATCACTACAAATAAATAGAATTATTTGTGACTTTTCCTTCGCAATAATAATGCAACAAGAAAATGACGTTTGTTGTGTTTCAAGTTCTCTTCAATTGCGAACGACGCCTAGGCTGTCTCGTTCTCGCGGCACCAATTATGGTGCATAAGAACGGGACAGTGATATAGTCGCTTTCGCTTGAATTACAGCAGTATTCGTATCAGCTGACAACCAAAGCAAAACAGTCGGTGCGCGACCATCTTGTCAAAACTCTGAGTCGGTGACAACAAATAAATATTGTAAAATGTCCTAAATCGTTGTTAATGACATAACGTTCATATTGTATTTAATAAACTATCGTGTATTTTACATGTTGGTGTTGTTAACAGTTCGGTTATTATACATTTTGCTCAATATTTCGGGCTTGTGTTGCGTCAAGTGACGTCATGTGTATGAAACACGTATCGCGGCTGACGAGTTTGTAAGTATTTTCTTTTATTTCTGTGTTAATTTAGCATTATTAATGCTCATCATGGATGATTTACCTTGTGCCATCGGCGCATGTTTCATTCATGATTTGATTGGCAAGTTTGTGTCGCGTTAGCGATCGCCATACGCGAGCGCTTGCGAATGCCCTTGAAAATATTATGCAGCAAAAATCTGTATGTGGAGTTCGCGTATGGTGCTCGATTGTTGATGCAACAGCGGGACTTTCTGTTCCATCGGTGATGAGGGCCACGGAGGCCCAGCGCCGGCAGCCGACGCTGGCATGGCAACAGCCGCTAGGTGCGCGCACTTTACTAAAAATGGAACACTCTCGAGTGTAGAAAGTATTCTTTTGATCATCGAAAGTGTCTTTATATGAACACATCGAACACGGATGGAAGTATGCGATGCACACGATAAACAATACGGTTTTATCATAATCTGCGTTCGCCAGTGCACAGTGCAGCGAGCAGTGTACACGTTCTCAACAAATATGTAGGTAGCTAGCTGAATGTAATTAGTTGGTCGAGATGCTTGTTTTTATGTGTCGTTTTCGTGATGAATGTTGAATGATACGTCACGCTACATACAAATATTTTATATAAGTACTTGGTTTATATATGTTTGTTTACTTGTTACCAACAGCCAATTATCTTTCGCGCTCGGGGATATACACGTACGGTTCTATAGCATATTGCTAATTTATGTAAAATTTACATTTTTTATCACGACATCTAGTTTTTCCTGCTGGCAACATTGGGTAACAATAAAATGGATTGATACTATGTTTTACTGTTAGAAACAATATATTCTTGCAAAATAATTCTTGTTTCGTGATGATTGTGTATAATTTTCTGAAGGGCGATGTAGCCGATCTCGAATCGCTGAAGTTGGAGTATAATCTGCCAAGTTTTCTGTTAAAATTGGGACAAATTGGGACACACTGCGGTTTTAAAATGGCGTCCGTATTTTTTCTGTGAGTGGTGATTGATGTTTATCTATTACCCGTACATTTTAAAGGTCGCCTAAGTGACCTCGCTTTTCACTTTTTATTCACGTTTCCAATACAGCTATATTAACGCATTTGGTAATTATTTTTACATAACAATTGGCAACACCGATACTTCATGTTTATAAGCAGTTAGTTAATGATAAAACGGTGTTCATTATAAATAAACATAAATGTATAGTCCATTACATTACATGTACCTATAAGTAGTGATATTATAATGCGTGTGTATCTATTATTACACCATAGGAATTCCACAGGCCATTTCGTTGCCTTTTTTGTTTATTTTATAACGGTTTCGCCTTTAATAGGTCTTATTGTCGATATAATATTCATAATATCACAATGAATATGAGTTTTGGAGCGCGTCGCGTAGATTTCATGTGGTGAATGTAATAAAAGTCCAAACAATACCAAATCATCATCATTATTTTTAACGACTCCGATAACCGGCTGTTACTCGTATATTTGTTTAGTTTGAGCCAACTCTTCTGTGCGTTACTGTTATACATATATTATTCAGAGGGGAATAAAACGAGGAAAATTGCAATTCATTACAGTTACTATGAAACTGTTTACATTTCAATCAATTCTACTACAATAACGCCCTCTTTCGAGTACTTTTTAAATCCTTTTGTTGTTTTCGTCCAAAAGTCAGGGCAAGGATATTGCAATAGTTTTGTTATTATAACCAGTCGGAAAATTATTTTGGCTTATTTAAAAATGGGTTCGTAATTTTATACCATTGTGATAAACCTTTAGATTGTTCGTTGTTTTCTAAGTTTATGGTCTCACTATTAATCCACTTTTAGTACAAATTAAGAAATATTCCGGCATCTACTAGATAAACATTAGCTGTATTAAGATATTACTCAGAGTAATAACTCGTGAAGCTGTCTATCTAATTTAAGACATAAATTGGATCGGAAACATCCCAATATAGATCCAGATAAATATGGTACATTTAAGGTTTCTTTTAGCCGTGGTACAAAACCGACGTGGAAATATTTGCATCGGCTGTGTCCTTGACTTTATACCTCACAAGGCCACGCTTTGAGTCATACTGACCTAGTAACAGCATTAGGAACCGGCTAGTTAGACTCAAACTCCAGGCAGTTGATTAGAGCTTAGGTGTCAATGTCAAAGACATGTCCTTTATCATAATATTGTCTTATGACGGAATTTTAGATCGGACTTTTGGTGCCTATGAAATAATGAAGAATAAACGCACAGATATTTGCAAATTAAATGGCTTTTTACAATATATTTATAGTTTAATAATTTAAATTTCACTGTTTATTATTTATAGCTAGTATAAACAATTCAATTTTAGGGCCTTTTTTCTTAAATCGTCTCTGAAATTATAGGGTTCTGTATTTTATTTAAATACGTCTTACGCAGCGTTATAAATATACAGGGTGGCCAAAAAGTCGTGGATCAAACGAAACAGAGAGATGAAGGAGGTAATTTCCAACAAAAAATCTTTCTACAGCATGGCCATAACTTCATTGCACGAAAATTTATGCATACTTTTGTGTTTTTCAAGGAAAGTACCGAGTTTTTTTACAATTTAATCAATAAAAAAAACAAATTGATTAAAACAATAAAACAAAAGGTTTTGTATTATGACTCGATAATGTATCAACACAAAAAAAAAGTATTGCAGCTCGTGGTACCAAATTTAACGAGCAATTAATTTTTTCCCGTAAATTTTGAAGCAATACAAAAAATTACTTCTCACTTTAAGAGCATCCTGTGAAAAAAAAATGTATTACGGAAAAGTGACCCTGTATCAAAAAAACTTGCTGATTTAATGTTGTTTCAAATGAGGTACAACACTTTACTGAATGACCTTTACTTTTGGTTTTATGGTCGATTTTTCATATCAAGATGCAAATTCATTAAATTTGCCTTATTCAAAATAATTCATTATTCTATCATAAACGGCCAGTTTTTTGTACTTTGGAATGCTAGAACTGTTCTGTTCTTGTTACACTTAGGGTTTATGAAAAGGACAGAAACTCTTTCACACTAACCATTTAATCCATTGTCGAAAAAGTGTCTTAGTTCAGGTAACTAATCATTTTTAAGAAACAACAGGTTCATCACAACTCTGTGAAAATAAACTGGAGCCATCATGAAATAAAAAGAACAATTATGACTTAGAGGTTTAATGATTTTTTTTTTTACATTAAATGTTCAAAGTGCCTACCTCTAACCGTAATGCACAATCTGCACTGCCTAATAAAATTCGCACGTAATCGGCGGAATGTACCTGTGTTATTCATAATTCATAACCTAGCAAACTCGAGCTTCTGTCGTAGTTCTTGTTCGGTTGAACATTTAATGTAAAAAAATAATTCATTAAACCACTAAGTCATAATTGTTCTTTTTATTTCATAATGGCTCCAGTTTATTTACACAGAGTTGTGATGAACCTGTTGTTTCTTAAAAATGATTAGTTACATGAACTAAGACACTTTTTCGACAATGGATTAAATGGTTAGTGTGAAAGAGTTTCTGTCCTTTTCATAAACCCTAAGTGTAACAAGAACAGAACAGTTCTAGCATTCCAAAGTACAAAAAACTGGCCGTTTATGATAGAATAATGAATTATTTTGAATAAGGCAAATTTAATGAATTTGCATCTTGATATGAAAAATCGACCATAAAACCAAAAGTAAAGGTCATTTAGTAAAGTGTTGTACCTCATTTGAAACAACATTAAATCAGCAAGTTTTTTTAATACAGGGTCACTTATCCGTAATACATTTTTTTTTCACAGGATGCTCTTAAAGTGAGAAGTAATTTTTTGTATTGCTTCAAAATTTACGGGAAAAAATTAATTGCTCGTTAAATTTGGTACCACGAGCTGCAATACTTTTTTTTTTGTGTTGATACATTATCAAGTCATAATACAAAACCTTTTGTTTTATTGTTTTAATCAATTTGTTTTTTTTATTGATTAAATTGTAAAAAAACTCGGTACTTTCCTTGAAAAACACAAAAGTATGCATAAATTTTCGCGCAATGAAGTTATGGCCATGCTGTAGAAAGATTTTTTGTTGGAAATTACCTCCTTTATCTCTCTGTTTCGTTTGATCCACGACTTTTTGACCACCCTGTATAAAGTTAGAAGATCTCTATGTCTTATCTTTCTACGGCTAATCTATGAGCCTCATTCTCGTATAAGTTTAGGTCTAAATCCACCTTTTAATATAGGCTAAATGACTAATTAATGTTATGAATTTACTTCCGTGTAATAGTATTCTTGCTCTTCCGGTAACAAATGGAGCCAGGCTGCTATATAAATTAACTGAATACGGTTTTATTAGTCTGCTTTGAAATAGATTGTAACCTATTATATATTTTCAATATAACAAGTAGACTATATGACGATTTTTATACCGATAAGGATGACATGGTCATTTCGTGACCCAATCTTTATACAAGAAAGATGAAAAACTCACTTCCATCTTAAGAATCGGGCGACATAATCGCTTTTAGCGATAAAGCCATCTACCATTTGATTTTAAAAAAAGAACTTAAGATTCGAACCAGCTATAAAACTGATGAGGTCTCGGCAGATAGTACATCTCACCTACTAAGCGATCAATCAAGAGGTGATTTCTACCAAAACATGAAGCTGTTTCATATCTAAACGTGATGAGTCATTTCATTGTCTGCTTTGCATTAATCTTCGCAGATAACGGAAAATGTAATAATTGAATGTATGATAATCGGTCATACACCAAAGCTAGTTTAAGCCGCAACTTTGAGCATGGTTAGTTGTTTTGCTGTTGCAAATAGTACAATAAATAAAATATGAATGACAAATTCCAATTTAAATCCATTTAGTCACAGTGAGAACAAGGTTATTTTTATGAGGCATATTTTAATTTTATTCAGTATAAAAGAACTTTTTATATTGAAGCAGTGATGGCCTCGAGGTTTAGGCACGCGGTCGAGAATTTCGGCGGTCGCGGGTTCGAACCCCAGGCACACACCTCTGACTTTTCGAAGTTATGTGTGTAATTCACAAAGAATTATCACTTGCTTTAACAGTGAAGGAAAACACCGTGATAAAACCTGCACACCTAAAAGTTTTTAAGAATTTCTTAGGTGTGTAGTCCGCCAACCCGCACTAGGCCAGCGTGGTGGACTACGGCCTAAACCCTCTCAATGGTAGAGGAGACCCGTGCTCAGCAGTGGGCGTATAAAAAACATTATTTTTATCGCGTGTACAAGGGTTAGCCACCCCAACAAGTGCAAAGACCTAAGATATATTGTACATTTTATTCTTATCACACGATTATCAAATATATTAAGAAGTAAATTAACATTAGTTCAGCGAATCTTCGCCATCAGTCATCACCTATATGAGTCCCACTGTTAGGCAAGGATCGCATCTACCATTCAGAGGGTTTAAGCCTTAGTCCACAATGCCAGCCAAGTGCGGGTTGGCGGACTACATATCTTAGAAATTATTAAGAACTTTTAGGTGTGCAGGCTGCATCACGATTTTTACCTTCACCGTTAAAGCAAGTGATAATTCATTTAACTTCGAAAAGTCGAAGGTGAGTGCCTGGGGTTCGAACCCACGACCGCCGAAATTCTCGAGGCGATCAGTGCCTCGTCATAGTTCCCCCACACATGTATGTGTGCATGTGTGTGTGTGTGATTTTGTTGACAAATATCCTAATACTTGAGCGATCGTGTTTCAATGTGGTTTCCATTATCTGTTCAAATTTCCGTTCACATGCCTGGCGTAATCGGGTTTTGTGGGTATTGAATCATTGGCCGTCTCGCCTGTAATTAATCTGTCTTTTGGCTCTTATCAAACACATTTCGAGTTGAAATGACATCTGGTTTTGAAATACCATAAAGTATTATTTTAACGGGAGATGGAAGCCTTCCTATAAAATACGTAATCATTTATTGCAAATTAGTATATTAGTAGCAGTATTATATAGCAGTGATGGCCTCGAGGTTTGGGCGTGCGGTCGAGAATCTCGGCGGTCGCGTGTTCGAACCCCAGGCACACACCTCTGACTTTTCGAAGTTATGTGTGTATTCACATTGAATTATCACTTGCTTTAACGGTGAAGGAAAACATCGTGATGAAACCTGCACACCTAAGAGTTCTTAGGAATTTCTTAGGTGTGTAGTCCGCCAACCCGCACTAGGCCAGCGTGGCTCTCAATGGTAGAGGAGACCCGTGCTCAGCAGTGGGCGTATTTGGGTTGATGAAGAAGAAGTATATTAGTACTATGTGTCTTTGAAATTCCCTATATTAATCCCTAATAATTTACCCTCTCAGAGGTAGAGGACTTATATGAGCTGATAAATAAATATACATCGCTATGCTAAAAAAGAAGAAGAGAACAACCAACAATCCAACCAACTCAAGCTGATTACAAAATATTCCTTCGTCTAAGCGAAGTGTCTCACGAGAAAAACATCCCATTATCATAAAGGAAGCCGTACAGATTTGTTCCGGTGGGCGGTGTGTGTGGAGCGAAGTCGGGACGCGAACTTTGTCATACCTATTACGATAGCGATTATCGATTGTGACATACGATTTTTAAACGGGAAATTTTAAGTAACAATAGCCGGTTTGCTGATGGCGAATTGTTTTATGCCAGTATTCTTCGATTGTTAGAGATAGGATTATTAGTTTATTAAAAAGAACCAAGAGTCACATACAAAGTTCTGACCCCACACTAGGATACTAGTTCTGTGTCGTGGGTATTGGAAACTTTTAGAGACTTTTCAGTGTCACAACAAAACCCGAAACAAATATTTGAGAATATCACAAAAAATGTTTCGGAGCGGTGATCGAAGACGCGACCTCTCGTTTCCCAAGGTGGTATCTAGGCTCTAGCCATCTAGTATTTATTAAGGGTTTTATTTCCCCAGTATAATTGAAAGGTTGTCATTGTTTGTCAAGTATACACAAGTTACACGTAATAGGAGGCATTCCCGTTATCGTTTAGCGGAAATTTTAAATTATTTCCAATTGAGGAATCGTTCTTAAGATAACACAAACTTTAGACGCGAAATTGGAGGGGAGTCTTCTAAAACCAAGACTTAGAACTTTAGCACTGCCCTCGTTTGCTTTAACTAAGATGATGGTTCGCAAGACCCCTTCCAAAAGAAGGTATATGGAGTATTTTTCGTGTTTATATCGCAAATTTGAAGACAGTGGAAAGTTGCCAACCTTGCGGGCCACAAACCTGAATCCCTTGCGATGCCGGAACACATCAATATATCAACCGCGACGTTGTTTTGTGTACAGAAAGAGAGAGGGTATGGGAGTATTTTTGTACTAATGTAGTAGTTATGATGTTAATTGTTGGGACTAAGTACGTAGGTACGGAGAATTTGAATGGGAAAAATTATCAGTTATAGTAGAAATGCTTTTTTTTAGGTTTGAGTGGTTGTCAAACTTGGTAATATGTCGACATTGTTATAATAGAAGACTATTTCTACTACTATTACTTTAGTCTCCACGATTAAAATGTGCGAAGTATGATGACCGTACGGCTTGACAAAAGAGTTTTTTTTTTGCCTAATTCTTAAAAGCAATATACAGTCTGGCAATGTACTTTATTAATAGTTTAAGAAAAAAAAGAAAGAAGATTCCATTACATCATCGTATTAGTCATCAGTTTACATACTGCTGGACACAGGCCTCCTCTACAACTGAGAGGGTTTAGGTCTTAGTCCTAAGAAAATCCCATAGCATTGCATATTCTAAAGACCAAGTTTCAATTCATATTTGCTAACTCGTTGATAACACTTATCATACACCATCCAATCTGATTCCGTCAAATTGTACGTCGTCATGGTTGTTATGATTACAACTACTGAGATTCAATTGTTTACATTTCATAGTTGAAGGTGAGTGACTAACAGCCCTTGTATGGAATTGATCCAACATTTTTTATCGCAAATTTTGGTATGTGTGAACGTTACGTCACCTTTGTGACATAATAATTAAGACATATAACTTCATCCGTACGACTGTTGCTCGCATTTTTTATGTTAAACTTTAAACTAATCTTGTATAACTAAACCTGCACCATTAGACTTTTTCCGGTGCCTGAATTCTGAGTCTTAATATTTATCAATATCTATAATATTTTAGCTTTCTTACTTCAATAGTACGACTGGGTCTTTTGTCTAGATTGATTTATGAATCTTTCACTATGATCCTACGCTGGATTATAAACTAAAAATATATCTTGTATCTCATAAAATGTATCTTCTTTTTCTTTTTTTTTATTATTATTTCACACCAACCATACTACATCTCTCCACCACCCTAAGGTAGACTGGTAGAGAATGCCACCGGCATTAAGTCCGCCTATATACAGGTTTGTGTATGAAGTTTTTAAATAAATCACTACATAGTATAAAACTAAGTCGCTTTCTCTGTCCCTATGTTCCTTTGTATGCTTAAATCTTTGAAAGTACGCAACGGATTTTGTTGCGGTTTTTTTTTAATAGATAGAGTGATTGAAGAGGAAGGTTTATATGTATGATACCATCCATTAAATATCAGCATTGCACCCGTGCGAAGCCGGGGCGGGTCGCTAGTAAATAAATAAACCAAACTATTTCAGTTGCCATAGCAGTAGGTGCTCGGAAATATTGTAAAGCCAAAATACATATTTTTATTTCTACATTAACGAAATATTTGTGATGATAAAATCGTATTCCCGTCTGCGTTCCTACGTTTAGTTGACACTTTAAGTCTACATGACATAACAAGGTAAATTTATTAAGGCGAATCATTACTCACCGCTAAAATGAGCTAATATGTTTAATACATACGATCTCTGTCTCGTGGCTCGCGGCACAAATGCCTGACATATATGTATCTGTACATAGAGTATATACTGTACGATCTAGAATTCCCAGATCTCGATTCCTAGGTCAGGCGAGGCGTCATTGGAATTTTCCATTTTGAAATTGTCGGTAGTAGCATGGAGTCTGGAAATACCCCCGAAAGACGACTATAGGCTCACTCACTATTACGCAGAACCGAGATCTGGTGAAATTAGGATACAGACATGCTGGTTCTCTGCTTACCCTTTTGGGGTATACAGGCGTAAGTATATGTTTGTAATAGGTATGTATATTCAATATTTTACAAAAGTCATAGTTTCTAGACTGGATCCCGCGGTCTCTGGCTTAGCAGTCCAGTCTTCATTCAACTCTGTAACCAATAGGGCAGAATGAAAGCATTTAAAATGTGATATAAAAATATGCAGTTATGTACGTTATACTACAGTGCAATTGTTCCCCAGCGTTACAAAGGAAGTCGCGAGAAATGTAATTCACAAAAGAACCGAGTAATGCATTGTTCAGTTCTTTCTAAATTAAACAAACCGGATATCTTTTCTACGGGCTGTAAGGGGGGAGCACACTAACGCCACTAGGACTTGATATGCGATGTTTTGTAGTATCGAGACATCTTTGATGGTATCAATTACTGATAGCAAGGAGGAGAGCGGTTGAAAATCTCGTTGGTCGCGGGTTCAAACGCCAATCACACTGACTTTTGGAAAGTTATGTGTGTATTTACAATGATTTGTGACTTACTTTAAAAGATAAGTTAGGCTAGCATGGACTAAGGCCAAAACCCCCTCAATTGTAGAGGAAGCCCGTACCTAGCCGTGGAACGTGTATGGGTAAATGATGTTAAATTACTACTCATAAATAAATAAATAAATAAATACACCCAACAGTCACATACATAGTCCTGACCCCACATTAAGATACAAGTCTTGTGTCGTGGGTATCAGAAACTACGAGACTTTTCGCTCTCACAAACACCCAGACCCGAAACAAATATTTGTCGATCACATAAACATTTGTCTCGGACACAAACATTTCCCACAACTTTGGTAAGAAACTTTAGACTTCAAACTACACACCTACGATGCTTAGGATTTTTTTGTCTAGGTTTCTTCACGATGTTTTCTATCACCCTTAAAGTAAGTGATAAACCGCTATGCATACATAGAATAAGCCAATATGAGATAGTCAATCGTCAATATCACGAGCATATTTCACGATTAAATCCACTTTGATGTGCCTCAGGCTTTATACAGTTTCATTGTTACTGCAGGCGAGTCGAAATGTTCGTGAAAAGTAATTTGCAACTCGGGATTAATTGGATACTAGTTGTAAGCTTTAATGGTCGTAGGATCTTTGTAACCGTCCGTGGTATCTTACAAACAGTAATGATATCTAGGCTACGTACAAAGCGATAAATTTATTAAGAAGACTGCTTCCCGACAGTCGATAATCGAATTAGATTATGTCATACCTTATTTACTTAAAGTCTGAAAAGCTAGCTTCAAAAATACTACAGATTCAAATCCGCAGTGAGTCAAATGATGAAGGAATAATATCATTACATAATACCATGGGGTCGGAACTAGGTATTAACGTTGCGTGAATTTGTCACGAGTCAAGCAGTAATGGCCTCGAGATTTAGGCGCGCGGTCGAGAATCTCGACGGTCGCGGCTTCGAACCCCAGGCACACACCTCTGACTTTTCGAAGTTATGTGTGTATTCACATTGAATTATCACTTGCTTTAACGGTGAAGGAAAACATCGTGATGAAACCTGCACACCTAAGAGTTCTTAGGAATTTCTTAGGTGTGTAGTCCGCCAACCCGCACTAGGCCAGCGTGGTGGACTATGGCCTATACCCTCTCAATGGTAGAGGACACCCGTGCTCAACAGTGGGCGAATATGGGTTGATGGAAGAAGATGGAAGAATTTGTCATGTATTCTAATCGGACATACCTACATATTAGAAAATGCGAAGGTAAGTGTGTCTCTCTGCCAGCTGCGTTTTTACGCCGAAACCTCTTGACCTATTTGAATGATTTTTGGTATGGAGCTGAATAGGACCTTAAGAATATTTAGTAATAATAATAGAAAGCATATAAGGCACTATTTATTCCGGATAAATTTCCTTAATTGCATCATATAATGCTAGTAGGTGCGAGCTACGATAACTTCGCAATACAAGCTTCCGAAGTGACAAGGCCGTGTATGATCGACGGCTCTAAATAAAGAAGGATCCAAATCTGGCGTTGAATCGGGGCGCCGCGGTGCATAATCCCGCGAGAAGTTATGCTCTGTATTCTTGCGTAGTGTCATAGGGAACTAAAGAGATTCTTTTTAATACGTAAAATATACTGTCCCATAAAACAAATAGCTTAAATACTATTTCTAGATCTTTGATGGATAATATCCATAGATTAACCTGACAACGTAATTAAGAGACGCCATTTACTATTTATTTTTGGATTATACCCTCCCAGATCTAGAGGAGGTCCTTGCCCAACTTTTTAACGTATATAGGCTGATGAAGTCCTAATTATTCAATTAAGAGCCAAATACCAAAGATATTATTGTTTACACTTAATTGGGACGTGGTACATATCCGATCGATGTGCCAATTAGACTAATGATGAGTTGCCGCAAACGGAACGTGCCTTTGGGCCGAAATCTGGGTGTTTCCCCAAAATTTTCCAAGTGGCTTATACCACCGGGCTGCCAAGTCGAAGCTATCTGTGACAGCCCTGAGTTTCCAATTAGATGTGACACGATGATCTCAGATCGTCGGATGATTAATTCTAAATCGTTTGTTTTATTGTTATTTGTTATGATGCGATTCGTGTTGACCGTGATATACGTTAGATGGCAGTAGTATAAATATTAGTAAGAGCACGTGAATCATGAATGTGAACTAATGTAGGCATTAGGCAGGTCTAGGTATATCTTGGAAAGAATAGGCAATATTTTATGCGATTTTCCACGTTTACCCTTTTGGGGAATATTTCCAAACTTCGGGTTATTGCTGAGAATTATTTTAACACTTCCTTCTACCTAAAAATCGAACTGGACTTCTAAATCGCACGGCAATCTTTCGTCTAGCGAGATCATGATTCTGTTGATATAGATAAGGTAGGATTAGGGTTTAGTTCACCAAGCTATCTTCATTAACAATATTTAAATGCATTACAATACATAACTCTTAAACCTTACCTTATGGCCGACATTGTTCTCAATACATTTATTATGACCTATTTAGATACAAGATTGGTTGTCACACTCCCGAATGACTGAATTTTACTAAATTATTTCTTGGATCGACCAGATAGAATAATAAATAAATACACCCAACAGCAACAGACAAAGTTCTCACTCCTTAGTGGGGTTCAAATCCTGTGTCGAAGGTATCGGAAAGTACCAGAGACTTTTTCATAAACGCCCAGACCCGAGACAAATTTTTGGTGATCACACAAACATTTGTCTTGGTGCGGTGAGGCTGAAGCTTTGGCCTCTCGTTTGCAAGATAGTTTTATTGTCATGTATCAATAAGGGTCACCATATTTGTATATTCATTCAGAATTCAAAAAATGTATTATTTTTATCAACAGTACGTAAGTTCCACCCTTATCTTATCTACGTATGTGTCACTAGTCCCGATCATAATACGTCAACTTCTTCATTACTACTTTAGATGGTTTCATGATTGTTGCTCATTATTTCGTAATCTTTTATGTTTACTATCTATAGGACATTCCCAGTCAGATTTCTCTATACATGACAAATAGCAACTAGCGAAAATTGGGCGTAAGAACACTCTTCTCCCTGCCTTTCATATATGCGAGTATGTAGGTAAAATATTTCGACTGAATATTGGGCTAAACCCTCTTAATGATAGAGGAGGGCCTGTGTCCAGCAGTGAAATTTATATGGGTTGATGTAAATATTGAGCTAGTTAGAATGCAAATTTGTGATTGACTTCATAAAGGAATTGGGATTGTCAATAAATTCTCGCGCGGATATTTTGTTCCGCGTTGCTCGATTAAATTATTCGCAAGTGAAATATATTGCATGCATGGATCGCTTTACTGGCCTATATATGCATCTCGTTGAATGCAGTTAATGTAATAAATTATAATTGAATGCGATCAAAATAAAGCATACTTTATTGCTTTGTTATTACTTGCATGTTTATTCTTTAATTATTTTTTTATTTGCTCTTGTTTTTTATTATGATCATCAGCCCATATAGACCCGCTGCAGGCACGGGCTTTTTCTACAACAAAAAGGATAAGAGCTTAGTCCACTACTCTGCCCTAATGTGGGTTGTCAGACTAAACACTACTACTAAAAACATTTAACTTTTTGGTATTCTCACAATTTAATTTTAATTCATTGTAAATACACACAAAACTTGAAAAAATTAAAGGTGTGCGCCTAACGTGGTTTCGTTCTAGTTTTCAAAATATTTTATCTTAACATTTTCAACAAAATCCGATTTTTACTGAAAAAAGCCCGTTAAAAATTCTATTATTTAACATAACATGATTTGTAGCTGAGATGATTCAATCTGTCCTTTTTCAATACCAATTGAGTGCAGATTCGCACAATGAATGTGCTAAGGAAAGTGAGGAATAATGAATGAAATGGACCGGATGATCTTATTGGCGTACTGCATTGAACGAAGGAGATTTTATTTAACAGTAGTGCTTTTACACTACGGTGTATTCTATTTAGACATTTTTGATATTGAAAAGGCTATAATAATGAAATATGCGCTGTTGAGCAAAGGAGTTGTTAAACAGTTAATATGAAAGCTGAACGTTTTGTATGAAGGGTAAAGAAACCCATGCGTTTAGGCTTCGGGATTAATTCGTGATTCAGGCAGTGTCATTAGACTTGTAACATAAAGTCCAGTTTAGAAGCAGAGGTCTAAAAATTTTGCGTTAAAACGCGGTAAGATCATACCTATTGCGTGGAATTTAATGACATAGGCGGTCATTATAAAAAAAGTCCTGTCTATCCTCTCTGTGTGTTTTTATGTATGTGTAAGCTATGCGGTACGCTAGACAATGGCTTTCTACCAAAACAGCAACCGAACCTCGCGTTTCAACAGTAGACAGGAGTGAAAAAACCATACTATTCAAAAATACACTCATTATTTTTCCCACGTTTTTACGCCATGAAAGGGAACAAAAAACCATAAAAAAAAGTTTTTCCGATAACATTTTGGTCGTCTTTTGTCTCATAAACAGACACAATAATTTTACTTCTAACGTCTATCATCATGAAATGGCTGCAAATACTCATATACTCATTCCACGTATATACTATATCTAGCTGACTTCTAAGAGAATTAAATCATTATATTTCAAACTAGCGACCCGCCCCGGCTTCGCACGGGTGCAATGCAGATATTTAATGGATGTTATCATACATATAAACCTTCCTATTCAATCACTCTATCTATTAAAAAAAACCGCATCAAAATCCGTTGCGTAGTTTCAAAGATTTAAGCATACAAAGGGACATAGGGACAGAGAAAGCGACTTTGTTTTATACTATGTAGTGATATGTTAGTTGAAATGTAAATCTCAATCAAAATAGTATAAAAAAATTATTTACAGAAAAATTGTAGTTTTGTGTCTATATTGTTGATATATTTGATTACTATAAAAATAAATGTTAGTTTCTTCGTAACTATTTCCAAAAATAGTAGTCCTTATATTCCCGATTTCAGACTAAGAAAAGTGTGTAATGGGTTTTTGAAACTGCGTTAATATTTGCAGTTAAATGATTCAGCCAATACCCATTTGTAGTCCTATTAAAAGTTATATTTGTATTCACTTCCAAAGGGAATGGAACCTATTGACTTTTCACATTGGTCATACAATGATCTAACCTTTTTTAACTTTGGCCTACATTTAATAAAATTCAAAGTACATCAAACAATATATGCGTGATATTATTAGATTCAAAATCTTTTATAATCTGTACAACAATTGTATGTTTGGGGATTTCCCCCCATTCTATTTGCGCTATACCTAGAATATTATTAATGTAATGCTGATATGTATATAGGTATTTATATTTGTAATCATATTGATTGTATGTTTCCATTCATTAGAAGCGTTTAATTAAATTATTATAGCTATTTTTAGTACACAACTTCATTACTGATTGTAGCTTATTCTGATGTGCAAGTAATGATGGCCTCGAGGTTTACGCGCGCTTGAGTTCAAATCCCAAACACACATCTCTGAATTTTCGAAGTTATTTAGCAATTGAATTAGTTACTCGGGTCTCTTTATGCATTCAATAATTATTTAATATACACATATATTCATATTTTTTGATAAACAATAACACGTATTATTACAAGACAATGATGCCAGCTTGACATACAAGCCGATCGGGCCATTATGTGGATAAAAATAGTTGTCCGAGTGTGGGCAAGTGTTTTGTAAATATCGACGAATCGCCACAGATAAAGCGAGCGGGCTTGTGGCGAAACGTCACGCGCAAGCTTAGTGCACACTGCATACCGGAATCACGGTTTGTGGGGGGTGGTTGGGTTTCCGGTTATCGGGATATTGGTGGTAATCTTTTGTCTGATGTATGTCTTAAGCTTTTAAAGAATAGTTTTGTGCCCACTTTATCTAGTTTGGTACATTTTTACTGTTATATGTGTATTCAAAATTGCACGGTGTAGGAAAACTTCGTGAAGTACACATAAGTGTTCTCTACAAATTTCTTAAGTATAGGTATACCTAAGAAATTCGTAGAAGTCTACAAACACGCACTGGCCCAGCATAGTCCACTTATACTTGTGTGGGAGGCCATTACTCAGTATTGGACTCATCAATCAACATTCATAATTTAGTGGAAATTAAAATACTAATAATGGTTATTTAACCTGCTTTTTCATAATTACGATAGACAGCTGACTTTATAATCTGTGCGTGTTACTGACGGTTCGTTTATTTGTATTTCTCATCGAATAAACATTCTGCAATAAAAATATTCTTTTTTTAATCGATTTGCAGCATTGACAAATAGAACAGGAATCAAGTGTGATCTCCAAAAATACTCGGATTTACTTTGATAAATTTGATTATTATGTTCTTTTTGTATTAATTTTCAAAGTAGATTTATGTGAAATTAGTCTTCAAATTATCATGTAAAAGGTTAAGTGATGTAGTCGCTTCAATACAGAGTGTGAAAAGACAGCCAATACTTACAGCAATTTTAATTTATTGCCGGTTTTTTTACTTCAATATATTTGTACCATAACTTACCTGTCTTAGTTTTCGATCACGATCTTTGTATAATTATTGTTTCCTCATAACAAATGTACGCGTGGGAACTCCGACCTGCTCTTTGAACCACTAACCTAATAATTTTATGCCGCCAATGACACCGTAATTATTTGCTCGATACAACGCGGCTGTAATGTGGCCGTCGTGAATCATCGATCCGTCTTCATTCTGTAATAGCACTTCACAAGTTTACGTGACAATTTATATGCTGCTTTCATAGTAAACACACGTCTATAGACTACGGAAAGGAATGTAGTACAATGTTGAATTGAGATATTTAGGATTTTTATATTCCAAAATAAAATGGTAACTAATTGTTTGATATCATTTTCGGTAAAGAATATTTTTTATTAGACATTTTTGAGTCAAGAATTATTTAAGCAGAGTCAGAAAAAAGTTTAAGTAAGTTGCTAAAATTTTTTACATCTTTGAATTGTGACCGGTCATAGGACAAATTGGGCTCTTATTTACACGTAAAGGGATTTTTACCGGATGTAACTTAATCATAAGCCCATCTTACTTAAATCTTATGCATAAAATTTATTTATTGCATGTACAATTCTGTACAGATCACCATTTTTAACGAGAACAAGCTATTTTACATATATACAACCTCACGTCTGCATTCCCCAAAAGCAGAGGTGAATATCTGCACCCACATTTCTTCGGGTATCTGTTAGACTCCGTACTGCTACCGAGTGCAATAAGACTATAATATTATAGCGTTTTATATTTTTAAAATAAATTATTACTTGTTTATATATAAGATCACGGAAATTGCTTGACGACAGGACTTAAATGTCGAGCGACAAGAAAACTATTAAAACTCGTTTTGATAAGTTTATTGCAATCATTTTGAATTGACTTACATGTTGTTCTCTCACACTTGTTCAATTGAAGGGATAGATAGAGTTGTATTTCTATACATAATACCCACCAGTTATGGTCTAGTCTCCAGTCTCAATTAATATGGAATATAATGGTATTCTCGATCCAGGAATGAAAGACAACCTCTGGAAGTTAAGACTTATCGTCTCACTTCCCAACTTTAGTTAACTAGATGACTACTTAAACATGATTTTTCATGTTTTCTTTAGCGTAACATGTCAAATAATATTGTAGTCTGGAGCACGCCTTAAACATCAGTTAAATACAATGAAATTGAGATGATAGACACAACCAAATTGTAAGAAACTAAAATAGAACTTCAATGAATTACATAATATAAAATAAATACGACTACGAACATTTATATCGGCGTTTTACTAATACTTAAACCTATTAAAACTACATTAATCAAATTCCGATACATCTTCTTACACACACCAAATCTTACCTCGCAAAGATCGAAGTCAGGACCTTTAGATCGCACGGCACACACTTGTATTTCAAGTCAAATTTGTGTTTCAAGGTATGATGCTTCTTGATCGAAAGTATGAAATAGTAGTCATGTATTCACGTCGTCATGGTCACCATCATCAACTCGATTACATCCTACTGCTGGGGGCGGGCCTCTTACACAAATGAGAGGGTTTGGGCCTTATTCCACCACGCTGGTCTAAAGCGATTTAGCAGCATCTTAGTAATTTAAGGTGGGGCAGGTTTCCTCAAAACATTGTTTATCGATGACTTACGAGAACGACCTCTTTTCATTCATGAAATAATGACATTGTTTCACCCATTTTCAAACATATGTATGTAACTTCCACACAAGACGGAATACAGTAGTGTTCCACAAGTAGGCGTGTACACCATTCCTTAGATATAGTCCGGACGAATGAAGTAGTCACCCGCAAACAGAACAATACAATAATAAGCATTGTGCACGAACATGTCATTTTGCATTGTCCACGCAACACACGTTGGTTGTACGCCAGACCCACTATAATTACGGCTTTATAAACTACGTATGCAAATACTACAACCTAAATTGGACTTACCTACGTAACAATAAAGTCTAAATTGCATTGACATTGTCATTGTAACGATTTTGTGGGATTAAAATCTTTAGTGCTTCTGGCTTAAGGTTCAATTTGGTTTAATAAAGTAATTGAATCCCAATAGTTTATACTTCTTTCGACGTATCCGCCGTGGATTGCTAATTCGCGAATAATTGGTTTTATTTCTTTAAGTGTTTGCCATTATCTGGCTTTGTTCGCTAATTTCGCGCGAAAGCTATATGGAACGGGTCGAGTAATGAAGTTTTATTCGCAATGTGTTACCAAGTTTATATTAATTCGGATGATTGTGTGCAAAGACTCCACATCGAAGCTTCGCCAGGTAACAAGTTGATTATGTATGTTTCTGCTAATGAAGTAGTGATAGCCTCGAGGTTTACTTATGTGTGTATTTGCAATGAATTATCATTCACTTTAACGGTGAAGAAGATAAGGAGACCATCATGATGAAACCTGCACACCTAAAAGTTAAGAATTTCAAGGTAATCCAATAACCCGCACTAGGCCAGCTTGATATACTAAGCCCTAAAGCCTGTCAATTTTAGAGGAGGCCTATGCCAAAAAACCTACTTTCGTTTGGGAACATTTCTATGTTCCCTGTCTTAATTCGGATTTATTCGGGTCTTCTCCCACGCGCCAAATTTTGACAAATACGGTAAATAATGTGTATTAATAATAAAACTATGCGAATGAGCAGCTACTGTCGATAACGGTTCGCCATATCGTGGCCCATTCAACAAGCTTCCTGTACGATAACAAACGCTGCCACTGTTGAAAGGAAAGTATTGGAGTTTAACTGCTTTTTAAATCGGTTGGGTAACTATTGCTAATGATAATAGAAATTTCCTTAGGAATGGTGTGAGAAGAAATACAAAGAAATAGAACTTGGTACACTCGGGGAGTCCGGTAATCTCATAGGTCGTAGATTCTAATATTAGGCACACATCTTATATTCAGAATTAATTATATGAGAGTAGATATGAGTGTTTGACTCACAAACTCAACTCAACTCACAAAAACAAATATTTATAGAGCACAATTTTTTTTGTCTTTGTTCCAAGATATTACCTGCTATCTAGATTCTAGCCACCAACGCATACCTGGAATCTGGGCATTAAAGCTATAGTTAAAATATAAATTAACAAAAACTATTTGAAAACGAGCGAGGCTCCAGCTGAAGATAGTAAAAAATAAAATTGGGTTAAATGTATACTGTTTTCGTTTGGCTGCGGAAACAAATCGGGCAATAGTTTACAACTCTGACGCAATGCGACGACATCTAGCACATTAATAGTTTGTATTTCATCATCTATATTATTTGAGTAATCATAAACGGTGAAGGAAAACATTGTGAGGAAACCTGCACTCCTTAAACTTCTTAGGAATTTGTCAGGTGCTTTTTCAACCCGTTTGGATCACGGGTTGAGCTGTTTCTCAGTAGTACACGAAGTTTGAAACCGTGCTCCAAAATGGCAATACACTCGCCATGTATAATAATGACATAAACACTATAGTACTAGTATGAGTATCATTTGCCGTTTATTATAATCTATACAAAATTTCGCTATTAAGTAATAATTAACCGCTTCGTGGTCTCGCGGCTCAATAATATGCCGTGCGATCTAAAGGTCGTATTACGTGGAACTGATACATACCTGGCGACATATGTATGTGTTCAGAAATGCTCTTCTGCCTACCGCTTCGAGGAATATGGACGTAAAGCTATGTATGAATTCATTAGTATCGTGAGTTTGTGCGCCTTAGTCTTTGAACAGATTTGCAGAATTTTTATTCTGAAATAGATCCGAAACAGAAATGAATAGAATTTTTATAAAAGCGAATTCCTTGGAAATTTTGTGTCAGTATAAAGTGAAATATACACCAATCTACATATGGAACAAGCAGCCCGGTCCAGCTTTGTCCGGTGCTACCGGGTATAAAAATCAAATGTCACAAAAATCTTCTATAGCACGTCCGTGGCTATACCAAAATTGGTTTAGGGAATAAAGTTTTCAGTTCGACACTTTGTCGTACTATCGCGTTTAAATACTTACTGTGAACACTGCAGGGATTACTAATTTGAGCCTTTATTTAATATCACATTACACACTCCTACTGCTGGACAAAGGCCTCTGTAGCTGAAGTCATTTAGACCATAGTCCAACATCACTTATCACCACTATCATGACCTCAGATTTTCCTAAACTAGAATTTTATCTCTGTATCCTCATTTTTGAGCCAACCGCGCTCCTAAACCTCGAGACCACGTCTTAAGGCAGTTATGATATACACCTATAAAACCTTTCAAGAACTTTAAGTCTATATTATAGTCTGAGATACTTGATCCCCCTGGACATAAGCCAAGCTCTGTTACCAACTGAACCACAAGCTTTGTCATTATTAATGTACATATAGGGGTATCGATCCCGGGATCCCGGTCATTTTTCAGTCCCGAAATTTTCGGAATTAAATTCAATAAATCCCGGGATTTTCGGGATTGACATATTTATAATAAAAATCAATAAAAATGTGCTTTCTAAGATCATTAAACAAGAAATTACTCTTTATGAGGCTAGTTTTACACGAGGCTGTAATTTGGAGAAGACCTATAAAAAATTATTGACGATCCCTCCAACTTCCATCGAGCCTGAACGCGCTTTTTACACTTCTTCATATTTGTGCCACAAATTAAGAAGTATGCTTTCGGATGAAACGTTGGATGCTTTGTTATTTCCAAGATTTTATTTTCGTGGCTTAAATAAGTAATTTATAGTTCCTATATTTATATTTTATTTAAAATATATTGATCTCTTTTGCATAGTCTTTTTTTATAGTATAATGGCGTTTCTTTGTTTAGATAAAAGGGCTTAGTTTGTTTATTTTATCAGAAGAAATTATAATTTTGTTTTATTTTTTTATATTTAAGTAAAGATTTAAAATAAAAGATTGATTTTATTACTTTACTTTACTTTCTTTTTGTTACCACTTTTTATTACTAATACAATCCCGGGACTGTCCCGGGATCCCGGGATTATCTGTTGATAATCCCGAAATCCCGGGATCACAAAAATCGACCGGGATCGAATCCCCTATGTACATATTAATCCTCACGAATGCAATACGCGATATAGAAATAATTCCTCCGTTTGTTCCAAGTTTTTGGTTTGGTGCCAAGTGTATCCAATGTTATTAACCGGGTCTTACAAATATTGTACAACATTTTGGTGTTGGGTGCTTCTTGAATTATAAATGGACCTCTGGACTGTTGGTCATCGGGGAGATGGCTCTATTTGGCACTTGTTCGTTTGTTTACTTTGTTATTATGTTGTCTTTAAATAAAGTTATACAACCCTAGCGCCCTACTACAGGATACACCGCTTTTCAGAAATTAAGAAAATTTTCTGTGTTATTCAAAGCCAAAAAAAATATTCTAATCGGTATTGCTGGTTCTATATGGTAATATACATATTTATATTTATTTATAATTCTTATGATTTCAATTTCCGTCGCTTGTGCCTTCCTTCGACATTATATATATTGCCTTCCTAATTAATGAGCGTTGCAACACCTTTCAACCGTTCCTGCAGTATGTAGTCGAATGGGAGGTAACTTTGCCGGCGCAATATAATTTTTATTGTCCTTCAAATTGCAATAATTGCTTCTTTCTTTTCTATATCTGTATTAACCTTTTGACCGCCACGCATAAAAACACTCGCCGTGTCCCCCACGCCAAGCCCTCAAAACTGCAATAAATACCTAAAAAAATATAGGGATGGGAATCGCATGTCGATAACGTTTTATTTTCTAATAAAAATAAAGTGCATAAATCTACCAACATATTAGAAATGAAGTTTTTTTTAAGCCCACATCAAACTAGTAATTTTACATAGCAAATACTATGGCTTACAACGATGTTTCTTGAAGATAAATACATTAGTCAAAAATATTACACAGTAACATTACCCCAGCACTACTCAATAGATGTTGTCGGCTCTAGCCGACATTGGCGTAGTCGACACGGTGTTTTCATACATGCTCGCGGTTCATTATAGAGAGGGGACGCGCGCGGCACGGTTCACGATATTATGTATTAGCATCAAAAATTAAATAAAATATTAATCCGTCAAGGATTATTTTAGGAACTACATTAAATACAATTACTTATTTTACTTACAATATGTTTCGATGCGATGGTTGTATTGTAAGAAATACTTTAGTAAAAGCCGCTTTTGCAAAAAAAATATCATAAATCTTTTATTTTTGTTACTTCTTTGTTACTATTACAAAGAATACACGAGTGTAATATTAAATCATAAAAGTATATACCAATTGATGTCGTAAAAAAAAATAATTTAATTTGAAATACACTGTTTGTGGACGGATTGTTGTTGTTTGGGAAAGAAGATAACTATGACAAAAATATTTGTTTGCCAAATGGCGGTTAAAGTATGGGTTTAGAAGAGTCTCCGTCTTATATTATGTTAAATAAATCAATTTGGGACAAATACAAAATGTTTAATAATCTACATAGTCGCCGTCACCTTCGCCGAAACGTCAGGCGCCAGATAAATCCCCCGAAATGGGGATTGGCAATTGGTATTTCACAAAAGAACGACACGAACACAGGACAGCTTTATTTGAGTACTCGTACGCGGACAGCGACTAAGTGAGTCGTCTAATGCCGACCGTGGCGTAAAGGACAGTCATAAAAGACAATAAAATAAGAATGGGCACACTGTACTCTAGGACTATCGATTGTATAGGGGGTAGGTAAAGAATTTTAAATAATTCTTCAATTAATTAATCAATAATGAGTTGTTTATTTTATTATAAATATAATATGATATTTGTTTTATGAAATAATACAAAAATGTTATATTTACTTCGTACATTAGCGCACAGTTTGCTTATTATTTATAAAAAATTAGCACAACACTAGCGGTCGGCTCTTGCCGACAATGGCGCCTGGAGTCCATCCAATACGGACTTTTTTTTGGCATCTTTTCTCTCATGGATTTCTCACATATAATAAATATTTATAGGTAGGTTTAAGGTATATATGAATTATTATATCCTTGTTACTTCAATAAATAAGATATGATAGACAGAAACTCATTTATTGAACAAATTTATCGTTAAATAATAATGCTACTTTAATGTCGGCTATAGACGACCGTGGCGTAGAGTGCACGGCGTTGCATGTCGGCTATAGCCGACAATGGCGTTCAAAAGGTTAATATACTTTCATTCAATATATAGTCAATACCTACTATAAATTAATTAACGACGCGGTGACTACGCCTCGGTTCATCTGGCACGTGGGCGGGGTATACATCCCCCCCCCCCCGCCGCCTCCCCCGCTACCACACCCCCGCAAACTTCGCGCGAATACACTCGGCACACAGTCTAATGATTGTTAACATTATTGTCACATACATATTTGGATTGTAACAAGCATCTATCGAATCGATAACCGTGGGTTTAATTGGGTGGTTTTCAATGTTTATTATCTTACTTTGAAATATAAATTTGTAATATCTATGATAAAATGTATGCCTAAAACAAACTGCGATTTGTTAGATAGTGAAGCAGTTTATAAGATAGGAGTTGTGGGGCTACAATATGTCTCTCCCTCATTTCCATGGCACTTAAAATGTGTGTAACGTGGGTGCAGAAATACATTATTAATAGTATTATATATAAACTTAAAGGTGAAAATAAATTCTTTTTCCTTCAAAATTTGAAATACCAGGTAAAATCATCCAGTACCACCTTTAGTAATTAGTCTACTAGAGACATATTGTGACGTTTGAAAGGTCACGCGACCGCCTTACGTAAGCAATACGTTGCTAATTGACCAGTGAGGTAGCGAAATACGAGTGTAGAATAGTAATGCTAGTTATTTTTTCATTGAGGAGCTTCAATCTTTGTAAAGTAACCGACATAGCCCAACGGATTAGCTCGTTGAAGTGGCAATGGGCCGGCCACATGGCGCGGAGAACTGATGGCCGATGGGGCCAGAAAGTTCTCCAGTGGAGGCCACGTACGGGAAAGCGCAGCGTGGGACGTCCCCCGACAAGGTGGTCCGACGACCTTGTCAAGGTCGCGGGACGTCGCTGGCTGCAGGCGGCTTCCGACCGTTCCCGGTGGAAGTCATTAGGGGAGGCCTATGTCCAGCAGTGGACGAGTATTGGCTGTTGATGATGATGATGATGATGAATCTTTCTCAGTAATTACAGACTCGATTCAAAGGATTTGAATGTACTTCAAGAAAAACGAATCGAGAACTATTGTTTAATAACTAGCAGTATACCCTTTAAAAACTAGTATTATAGATGTTTTGTTTTCTCCTGTTATGTAGAGACTAAAAGGTCTATCACTATGTGTACTTGATCAGCATGGCATTTGTGATTAGGTACCGTATCTTCTCTCTCCTGTGCCAATAAAAAGAAAATTTGTCATCAGAGAACAAAATACAAAAATGGTTTGTGAATGTAATCCAGATAAATGTAATTTAAAATTTTATCCGCTTGTTTACTTTAATCATAAATCGCTCACGGCGCGGGGAGCATTCATATTTGCATATACCCAACCCGAAAAAACATTACGAAACGGAACAAATATTGGTCCGCGCGGGATTTAAACTGCAAACCTTCCAGTCTCTTAAGCTAACTGCAGCGTTGCTAGAATAATTCAATCGTAGAAATCATTTTTACCTAGTAAAACATTTACTTAAATAAGTTAGGGACACACATTATTTATATAATTTGGATGGCCTCGAGACTTAAGCGCGCGGTCGAGAATCTTGACGCAAAATTAAGAAAATCTAAACATATATACAATTACATACATACCTCACGCCTATATCCCCAGAAGGGGTAGGCAGAGATGCATTTCTGCACCCACATTTCGCCAGGTATGTATCAGTCCCACGTAATAGGGGGCGAGCCTATTGCCGTTTTTCGGGCACATTTCCAGACTCCGTGCTGCTACTGAGAATTTCCTAATGGAAAAACCCAATAACACTTTGCCCGACCCGGGAATCGAGCCCAGGACCTCTAGATCGCACGGCACATACTTGTACCGCGAGACCACGAGGCAGTCAATCAGTCAGAAATCTAAACACCAGAAAATAAATTCTTAAGAAGTTCTTAATGTAGAAGTTCTTAATGAATGTTTAGTCGGCTAACCCGCAGTAGGGCTACTTATAAAATAAGTAGCACTTAATATTATTAATACACCTGCAGAGTATTAACTCCGTATCGACTTTATATCGCAAGTCATTTCTACGTTTCGAAACTAAAAATGCCAGTCGTTACCAAATGATTCACTATTTATACGGCACAGTATCATTAATAACATAATTTATTCGATAGCAGAGTCCGTCACCTGTTATCATGCTTATTCATTCGATTGAAAACTTGTTAGGAAATCCACAGAAAGTTTTATTAGTTTATCTTTCGTGTAGATAGGGATTGTGTTGTCATATTCTGCACTTTGTATGAAAAAGAATTATGGTATTAAAACGTCGGATTTTTTGCTCTGCAACTCCTGGACGAGATGTTAATCTTGGTATAGGCCTGCATTTCAAATTGTCTAGGTATTCCAACTCTGTAGTAATTTTTGCTGAAACGATTTTTACTCATCGTAATTGTCGGATTTGTAACTGTAGCTTAACCTTGTGCGACGAGAAGAAAACTATTTCTATATATTTGTTTACAATCTCTGACTTAATAACATGTTATCATTAGAGAAGTAAAAATCTTGTTTTTTTTTTTTAAAGCAATATAATAAACTGTGGCGTTTTTTACGATCACTTTGGCGTTTCATTACAGTGTATAGAACTTCGAAATAAAGTCACCACTTTCCCTATCTTAGAAATAAAAGATAATTATCTTTTAGTTCTGTACAGTTGTTTTAATTATAATTAACCATGCACCGATAAGGACGATTATAATCTACAACCTAACGTTTCTAGAGAATAATATCGGAGTGTCCAATCAGCGACTTCATGCGACATCCGTGAAGTCTTGTAATGTAATTCGCTAATGCTCGTTCCCTGTGTTCAAGTCATGGGAATAGACCCTTGCAGTTTCTGAAGCACGTAACACAGGATATCCTTGTGCGGGATCAAATTAATACGTATGACGAATCGCCAATCTTCATACTATGTTATAACTTTTCCCAAGGGGCTGTACAAGTATACGTAAGTAGTTTTATTAAAAATATTTAAACCCCCAGTCCTCACGTCAGAAAAAATTTAGAAATATCTTTCCTTCCTCTCCCATAATTAAGCAAGCATTAGTACTACCAACTGATAAGCGATAGCTCTTGGTCCACTTTGCTGTCCAATTACGGGTAGGCGAACCACACATATGTAAGAAATTATTATTATCAATTTTATTATATAAGAAATTCCTTGAGGAAGCAATACAGAACTGAAGGTCGGGTTGCGTCACTATATTTTTGCAACACTTGTTATACAGTCACAAACCCCTAAAGAATACTAAACTAACTAGGTAACAATTAGGAAATTCTCAAGAGCTCGGAGTCTTGAAATATTCTTGGAAAACGGCAATAGGCTCGCCTAACATTACGTCTCACTGACAGATGTTTCTGGCTAAATGTAGGTGCAGAAATATGAATGAATGAGTGAGGTAGTGTATGTATAACATTATAACATTAAAAAGTATATGTTTCGTTACTCTCACATAAGAACTTGACGTCATAGCTTTGCTTTAATCCAATATACTAGCTCAAGTGTTATTATAAAAATAAAAGAAAAGAGTGTTTGACATCAAAGAGCGTCGCCCAACATCTCCAGAGGCACTCAATCAGTTGTCGAGTCAAAACCTAGATTCAAAAAGTTATATTTATATATTAAGCATGGTGAAGAGGTACTTCACTCTTAGAGGGTTGTGTATCTTTGAATGTCTTATTTATAAATGAATTATTACAAATGGAAAAATATTTGAATTACAAAAGCCTTGGTCATACATGCATACACAGACCATGTCTATTTTTTTTAAATGTGATAACGGACATAAGTTCGAAAGTCAGAGGAAATCTCGACCGCGCGCCCAAACCTTGAGGCCATCGCTACTTAACTCACGTGCAACTTTATTATCCGCGAAAAAAAATTTATCTCAGTAGTCAAAGTCAAAGTCAAATTTCCTTTATTCAAATAGACTTTCACAAGCACTTTTGAATCGTCAATATTTTATGCTATTTTTTAAAACTAGTAGTAGGAACAAAGAACCTTGAAATAATAAAATAATATGAATATAATATGCATCTACGTTCCCCCTTAGCGGAACTTTTCCGATGAATTAACCAGGGTCTGATTAAGTGATCGATACGAGGTGCGGGCGCGCGACCTTCTCGCCGCGCCGAAGATGGCCGCGACCTTGACCTTCGCGAGAGCGCACTTTTTGACAAGCGCTCACCGAACATAATGTCGCTTACAATGGTTTTAAAATATTTCGCCACGGTTGAAACTTATGTAAATTTTTGCATTATTTAGACAGCCCCGTGGCGCAGTTGGCTAGACACCAGCTTGCGAAACGAGAGGCCGCGGGTTCGATCCCCGCACCGAGACAAATATTTGTGTGATCCACAAATATAATTTGTTTCGGGTCTGGGTGTTTGTGAGACCGAAAAGTCTCTCGTAGTTTCTGATACCCACGACACAAGACTAGCATCTTAGTGTGGGGTCAGGACTATGTATGTGACTGTTGGGTGTATTTATTTATTTATATGAATTTTGATATACAATACGGTATGTCGCGACTTACGTCCCTCGGCTGTTATTGAAAACATTTTTTATACTTAAATTATTGTTATCTACATTTTCTATCTACCATTCTAATACAATCTAAAACAAGTTAGAATATAACAATATTATACACGCACAATGATTTTTTATGTGCAGATTACTCAAGGTTTAACGAATTACTGTGAGCATGCTAAATGTAAATCTATGGTAATAACGGAAATATGAGGCATATCATTGAAATGATTTCCCACGTTATGTAAAAACAATTTAATCAGCCAGATGTTCGTGACAATAGTTGTCCCAAAAGGCACTTAACCTAAATCAGTGGCGGCACTTCCATAGAAGCCGAATGCGCTATACGTTAATCATGTTATGTCTAGTTTATTCTTGTTTATTGAGTCGGAATATTGTCATTTATGTAGTGTGATCTAAAACTAAGACCGGCAATAGCCACAGTAATTACAACCACCGTGACATTAAAAAATCCCGACAAAAATACGTTTTCTCAACATCCACATTCAATTAATACCCAGTGTTTGTAATCGCCGTGGGTACATCCCGTATATCATTTTGTTTTTCGGAATGTTGTTCGGCAATCTGGGCTTTTGAGCTTCAATGGAAGTGCCGACCTAAATAAGTTGTCGCGGACGCGCAAGCCGCGAGTCGCCGGTCGAGCAGGCGACGCGCGGTCCCGGTGCGCGCCAGTTTTCACTTTCACGGGCCGTTGCCCCCCGACAGCCTCAGCACACTTCGGCTCTGTGGGTCAAGGCCGCGCCACGGGAACACGACAATAAATTTAATGAGACCTTTGGTCAGGGTTCGTGATACGTATTGCGAATTGATGTAAACACTCATACATTGGAATGTGTTGTCTTTATACACTCGCACAGATGCTGTTGCTGTTGTGTTTGTATGGAACGTTGTAGACGTGTTTTAATTTAATTTCTTGCTATTTATAGCGTAGTTTACTCGACTTTTTATCATTATTGTTACAAACAAGGATAATTAATAAAATGAGTGATCGATTGTAATAATAATGTCGGTTTTGTTTCTAAATATACGTACCTTCATAACATCATCACTATAGGCCGAGGTACATTTCTGCACTCTCGTTTCTTCAGTCCCACTTAATAGGGGGCGAAACTATTTAAATTTACCGGGCTCATTTCCGAACTACTACCGCCATGCTACTACTTAGATTTTTATATTTATTTATTCAAATTTCATACACTTTTTTAAGTGGAGTAAATGGGTAAGGCATTATCTTATAGTTTAACTGTAGAACTTTTTATCGAATTTAATAAAATTGCCCTATCTGGATATCTGAAAATGGGTTCCGTCTACTTCATATCGCAAATCATACCTACACACTTGGAACGAACAATTTTTTTTAATTTATTTCACTTGATACATTGTATTGAACGATCAGCACCGATGTGAGAGCCCGTTGTCACATTGTGATGAAGTTTATTTCTAAAAATAAAGGCTTTTATTGGGTCAATTAATTCCCGATTACGGCGAGCGAGAATCACACACGATTACTCTCCTGCTCTATTATTCGAATATGTAATCTATGTGAATTGACAGCTTTTATGTAAAAAGTATTTTAACAGAAATTATGGCAGATTTGAACATAAAGAAATTCTCCACCAAATCCCTTAAGTCAATCAAGTTTTAAATATTGATTACTTGCGTTAATATAAACATATTAATATGCGCTTTAATAACACATCGTAATAGGAGTATAATACATACATATTTTTTTAAATTTACATCTATAACAGTTATTAGTCTAGTCAACATGTTCAAAAACGTGTTAAATAGAAATAAAGCTCCTAAAAATATGAGCGATGGCTCATTCGATTCGGAATGACGTCTAGAAAAATGTTTTTGAAGGGTATATTAGCACATAAAAAATTGCAATTGTTATTAACAAAATAAAAAAAATAAAAAAGGTATTTAGTTTTTCGTTAATAACTTTAAAAATAATAATATTTAAGGAATTTTGAAAAAAGATCCTGAAAGAGGAGAAAATTTCCAATAAAAAAGAATTATTTCCCGGAACTTTATCTATATTATTTATATTATTTTTTTTATACTGAAAATAGAGCTCCGCGAGGGCGTTACGGCATAGGCGCCGCCTAAAAAGCCGGTATATCACCTAAAACAATTTATTTTTAATATTAAATGACAATTTAAAAATTTGAAAAAATTTTGGTGTAAAGTAGACACTTGAACGAAAAAAACCTCGGTGACAAAATTTTTTTTTGTCGATTTTTCAAAAAGTTACATCATTGTTAATTAACTAATTTTTTTCCAATCTCTGTTTTTATAAATTACGGCATAACATTTTTAATAATTGATCTAAAAATCTTTTCGCTTCGTGGAGCTCTTCATGTTTATGAACCTTATAAAGTTATGCAAAAAAAAATAATTTAAGTTAATTATTTTGTTAATTATAATTTTTTTAAATGAACTAAAAATGAAATTTCTAAAAAATGTTATTAAAAAAAAATTTTTTTGGTAATGTATTATTATTGCTGTTTTTGCATCTAATATAGGTATTAATTATCATCGGAAAATTTTTTTTAACGTCATTTGTTAAGAAATTATTTATAAACAAATAGACTATTTTGGGACTTAAAAAAAAAATCTTTATACCATATTATAGCATAGGTGGAATAATGATTTTTTAAAAAAAAAATTTTCTTAAATATTTTTTTTTTATATTTTATAATCGATTTTTTTATATTTCAATTGTTTAAATAATTAGTTCAGAAATTATATTATTCTTAAAAATAATCACTGACCCTTTTCAATAGAATAACAGAGAAATAATTTTTTTTTATAAATAAATTAATTGCTTATTAATTTAAAAATTTGTTATAAACAAATAATATTAACCGTTATATTTTTTTCGAAAACTTCAAATAATTACAAAAACAACCATATATAAAAAAGTTTAGAAAAAAAAATTTGTAATAAAATAAAAAAAAATACAAAAAAAATATTTTTCTTAACTTTTTTTATATATGATTGTTTTTGTAATTTTTTGGAGTTTTCGAAAAAAAATATAACGGTTAATATTATTTGTTTATAACAAATTTTTAAATTAATAAGCAATTAATTTATTTATAAAAAAAAATTATTTCTCTGTTATTCTATTGAAAAGGGTCAGTGATTATTTTTAAGAATAATATAATTTCTGAACTAATTATTTAAACAATTGAAATATAAAAAAATCGATTATAAAATATAAAAAAAAATATTTAAGAATTTTTTTTTTTTAAAAATCATTATTCCACCTATGCTATAATATGGTATAAAGATTTTTTTTTTAAGTCCCAAAATAGTCTATTTGTTTATAAATAATTTCTTAACAAATGACGTTAAAAAAATTTTTCCGATGATAATTAATACCTATGTTAGATGCAAAAACAGCAATAATAATACATTACCAAAAAAATTTTTTTTTAATAACATTTTTTAGAAATTTCATTTTTAGTTCATTTAAAAAAATTATAATTAACAAAATAATTAACTTAAATTATTTTTTTTTGCATAACTTTATAAGGTACATAAACATGAAGAGCTCCACGAAGCGAAAAGATTTTTAGATCAATTATTAAAAATGTTATGCCGTAATTTATAAAAACAGAGATTGGAAAAAAATTAGTTAATTAACAATGATGTAACTTTTTGAAAAATCGACAAAAAAAATTTTTGTCACCGAGGTTTTTTTCGTTCAAGTGTCTACTTTACACCAAATTTTTTTCAATTTTTTAAATTGTCATTTAATATTAAAAATAAATTGTTTTAGGTGATATACCGGCTTTTTAGGCGGCGCCTATGCCGTAACGCCCTCGCGGAGCTCTATTTTCAGTATAAAAAAATAATATAAATAATATAGATAGAGTTCCGGGAAATAATTCTTTTTTATTGGAAATTTTCTCCTCTTTCAGGATCTTATTTCAAAATTCCTTAAATATTATTATTTTTAAAGTTATTAACGAAAAACTAAATACCTTTTTTATTTTTTTTATTTTGTTAATAACAATTGCAATTTTTTATGTGCTAATATACCCTTCAAAAACATTTTTCTAGACGTCATTCCGAATCGAATGAGCCATCGCTCATATTTTTAGGAGCTTTATTTCTATTTAACACGTTTTTGAACATGTTGACTAGACTATATAACCGGTTTCCGTAAAGGAATGTAACGCGACCTCACTTTTGGAATTTGGACGCGGAAAGCATTCGGCTTTGAAAATCGGTATTCACGTGTCAGTGAAATGGAACGTTATTTCATAGTTCGAATTTTAGGGACGCGAATGTTTATGCAAAAGCGGTTTTTATGCTGTAAATTCTGTTTATCCGGCTCCGACAGCGCGTTAACAGGAATATTTAACGTTCATGCGTTAACAACCGGTTCTTGCATTTCAGTGATATTTACTAATATCTAATTTTGAATTTGGTACAACACGTTCTCTGTATTAGTGTTTGGTTTTTTTACGCGATTAGGGCATTGACCGTGTAAATTACAAGGACTTATTTGCTTGAATAAAAACAAACAGATGCTTTAGAACAAATATACAGATTTTATTAAACATTTATACTGACACACGACTGACTAACCGCAGTACACCTGACAGTGAGCACGGTACTTAATGTCCGGATAGAATATCAAATAGCAAGTTCTCTCACAACTCAACACAATTTTACCGACCTTCTTTAAATTGTTACATCCACCTTCATGGTTTAAGTTCTATTATGATTCTGAGCAATGAGTAAAAGTAATTCAAAACAAGTATACAGGGTGTATTTAGACCGTGATCGAAAACTGAGACAGGTAATAGCGATAGTGATAACAAACCCCTTGGCATAAAAGAAAATCCCGACAAAAAATAAAAATTTTGACGTTTTCCATACAACCATCGGTGTTAAAAGTATGTGGTTTATATGGAAAAGCTCAAAAATTTTATTTTTTGTCGGGATTTTCTTTAATGCCAGGGGGTTTGTAGTCACTATCGCTATTACCTGCTTCAGTTTTCGATCATGGTCTAAATACACCCTGTATATGATGTTATAAAATTGTCTTACTCTCTTTGCAACAACAAACACACGAACATTAATTTCTGCTATAAACATACTGCATGCCGCTTTACACTCAGCTTATCTTTTTTTTTTCACCAAAGAGGTTCGTATAGTTGTGAGTTTAATCTTTAATGCTCAGCGAAATTATGGGGCCAATAGAGACTCTAGAAAGTCAGTAGAAGAGAGACGCACTGAGGCAGTTGTATGGCCTCCGAAAATTCTATTTCAAAGGTTACAATGTATTTTTTCCTCAACTATTTCCCAAGCACACCGTTTAGATTAACTCGCGGCCAATCCGCCTCCAAATGGACACGAACACTCGTCCGCGCCTAATTAACACACATACCGAACCGTTATCGGTTTTTTAAAACCATTGCTTTGTGATGCGTTCACCTACATTTAAAGTACCGATTTTCAACAGATGTCCAGAAAACTATTTTATATAACTGAATTACATCAAGGTTTTGTAGAAATATAGTTAAATTATGTCATATTCATTTCTATTTGAATAACTAGTATTTAAACATGGGATTCATTTATTCTGCTTTCAATTAAAATTATAATTGCAGACTTAATTTAAATAAGGCTGAATACTGAAATCAGTGGAACTATAGACACGGTTATAGCCTATAGGTATTTTGAGAATTACACAATTTGTCAACCCAATTATATAGCCTTCATTTATAAAAATCATTTGTACAACTTTATGTCTAAAAATACTTATTATTATCAAAAATAAAAATTATATATCCTAGCTACATATTGGTAGATATCAGAATGAACTAATTTGTTTTAATTAAGAATTTATTATATCATTTTTCTTCCGCAATTCTGCCACAACTTCAGCAATGATCTGTGTGAACCTCTTAATATGTACTAATCACCGTAATAACTTAGCTTTTATCTTCGCATATTTTCATTCATGAGATTTTACCTATGTACATACTACATATATCTATTGTGTACAATGGAATAAAAATCCTCTCAAAAACCTTCTTCCTCTAGTTCAAATTACATTTTCCAAAACCAGTTTTCAGTATAGGAGTACAATGGACACACGAACATCGTTCTATTGTATAAAAATGGTGGCTATCACAGTCGTTTCTGTAATTCCTTATCGCGCTAATAATAAACAACGTGATAATGTGTGCGGTGTATTTGGTCGCACGTTTAAAATGTTTTTGTGAGTTTTTTATTGTCCATATATTAAAAAAGCAATGAGTATGAAAATCACAGGATGGACAATAAGAGGAAGGCTAAAGAAAAGAAAAGTGGAATGCATGAAAGAAGATATGAAACAAAAAGGGGTGAATGTTTGCAAGGATAAAATATATAGCGGCGACCATAAAGAAAAATTGGAAATAGGCAAGAGAAAGGCTATGAGTTTTTTATTGACCAGGGTAGCTCTTGTGTGTTCATATCCGCCTGGATAATCATGCATAAAGATTAAAATATGCCAGAGAGATAAAAGTAGACTGATTCTGAGAAAAAATACATCTAAGTTTGTACGTGAAATGTTGAGTTGCTAAGACCATTACTTGCATTTACTAACTAAAGTAAATCGTGGCAATAAATACGACTAATACATTTATTATTAAAATCATGTAATTATAAATTATATCATAAAGTTCACGGTTTCCATAAGCATTATTAAATACAAAAACAATAAATTTATTTCATTCAATTAAATTAATTATAATTACTATAAGCTAAATATACTTTTTAATCACGTATTGACGTCAATTCCTTTTATAATTATATTTACTTTCAATATGGCCGCAATGATTCCCGCCTTTCCACTTGAAAAATAAAGATTTATATTTTTGCATTTTAATGCAGTTTAAAAATATTATGTCAACTATAGAAATAAATGTCTTATTTAAAAAAAAACTTTTCAATTTAAATTAGGACGCAAAACTAGTAAAACTCTTGGTGTGGTTTAAGTATCTGTAGTTTCCTCAGTAGGCACTGTCTCTCGGACAAGTGGCTTGAAGTGACTTTCCTCGCATTTTGAAACGCACTGCCTTATTGATGCTGTACAAGCTTACTTATTTTGCCTATAAAAAAACCCTGACTGACCCACATTAATTCAGCAGTAAATTACAAAAACCGCCGTAGACTGAAACCTCCTTACTCGTTCTCATTCAAATGAAAAACGTATGCAGTTTTATTCCCATATTTTCTAGTTTACTCTGTTTAATTCACAAGTTTTCTAGTCACAGTTTATCTAAATAATAATTTTTAAAAGTCTGTATATTTATAAAAATCAGTACTATTTTAAGGTGTAATAAAATCAACCAAGGATACATAGTTCTGACACCACACTAAGAAACTAGTCTTGTGTCGTGGATATCAGAAACTACGAGAGACTTTGCGGTCTCACAAAGACCAACACTTGTTGTGCGGGGATCGAACACGCGGCCTCTCAATTGCAAACTGGTGTCTAGCCAACTGCTCCACGAGGCAATATAATATGAATGTATGAAATTTAAATGTATTGAGAACGTACACAACAATAACACATCTTTTAGACACCATGTAAATATCGATCGTCGACCCTTGTTATCGCCTGTTATCACGTGAAGAAAACATTTGCTGCACTTGGCAAAGAAAACTTGTTATCAGTGTAATAGATAAGGTGACACGACGAGCATCTCAAAATATATCGCCTAATAATCGGAGTAGTGAAAGAAACGCATTATTCTTGCATAAAATTAAAGGCTTTAAACACCATATTTACAAATTATCCGATGTTGAACACATCGGCATAAATTGTTGCCGTTTTAAAGGTCATATTATTTTGCCTCTCTCATAGAAAGCCTCATCCTTACTGGTAAAAAATTGAGACATTCTATTTTCTTAAGCCTTCTATTGAAGCAAATTTATCACCAGCAAGGTTGTTTACTAAAAAGATTGACGGCTAAATTATTGAGAAATATATAATGTCACCTTTCGAGGTCACTAAGGTTGCGAGGCATGATCCTCGCATGGAAAACATTTTTATGACTTTTATATAACCTAGCTTGAGGTTTTGAGTGTAACAGCCTACCTTACCTACTTAAACGTATTTTGGACTGCTCTCTTAATTAAACAGGGACGCTGGAGGAAACGGGTCAGAACAAATTTCATCATATATCCTAATACTGGGCACGGGCTTCCTTTACAACTGTGATTGAGATTTAATAAAGGAGGCATGGTTTCTTGTAAGTGTGCATACTGCATATCTATAAGTCTTTTTCTAATTAGGACTATACGTGGGTCGCGCTTAATGATGATGATACTATTTTTTAATAACATTATTCCAATTATCCTGGCGATTTAAGCAATCGATCGATCGAATCAATTACAATTCGTAGGGCATTTTTGTTGGCGTTTTTAAACATTTTTCAACCCGTAGGCTCTCGTGTAACTTTCATCCCCAGCTGATATTTTATATTTATTTCTTGATGTATATTTGTCTCTTTCTGTTTTTCAGATAGTGCACAATGCAAGAGCAGGACGGCGATATCGAGCCGGCGCATCATGCGCGTCGGCCCATGAACGCCTTCCTAATATTCTGCAAGCGACATAGAAGTGTCGTGCGCGACAAGTATCCTAACCTCGAAAATAGGTAAACTATTCACTAAAATCTATTAAAATCAGAGCCAAGAGATAGAAATAATGTTATATATTATATTCTTAATTAATCATATAAGCAAACTATTTTTAATACAGTCATGTTGCCCTGAATATGTAATTTATTGCCATTTTATTGCTTAATTACCGTCTTATTACCAAAGATTAAATTGGTTAGGAATTACCCGTAAAGAAAATTAAAACTCAGGTTAAAATCTACTCTTTGACATTACATTTTAGAACCAAAAATTATAGAGAATAAAAATCATATCTCTTTTCTTACTGAATCAGTATTACATGTTATCGATTAACTTAATTGAGATAAAATAATCGATTTAATCATGCGTGACTCACGATGCCTTTGTTTATTGCAGATCAATAACGAAGATTCTCGGCGAGTGGTGGGCTAACTTGGACAAAGAGGAGAAAGCTTGCTACACAGGTCTTGCTAAACAGGTATAATTCACAGTTATAGATAAAAAGTATTTTACCGGCGTGGCATTGTAGCAACTCGCAAGAAGCAATTACTTGTCGAAACGTTTATGCCGACTGCTAGACCTTGATTTAGGTGTAACCCAAAAATTAATATATGTATATTTTCATTTTCAGTACAAAGACGCCTTCTTCAGTGCTAACCCTGACTTCAAGTGGTATAAGTTGCCCGCGCCACCACTGCGCACGCTCTCCTCTCGGCCTAGAGACGCGACTGACAAAAACACAGAGTCCCCCGGACCAGAGCACCCAGAGAATGAACTCGAAAGAACTAACAATAACTCCACCAAAGTTGACTTCAACAAGAAGACTAAAGATGAACTTTTCGATAACGAATCGAAACAACTATCCATGTTTACACCTGGCAAACTGGCAGACGAAGCCCAAATGGGAGGCCTCAGCAGCCTCCTGGCAACAAAGACTGAAACACAAACATCAAACCCTTACTATTCACCGCCCAGCTATAAGTTCAATGCGATCTCATCCGCAAACGACTTCAGATCTCATAATTTATTAGAAATGTCCAAGAGCGGCGCCGTTGGAGAGGACTCCATTCGCGAGCTCCAAAACGCTCTCTCGGAGACGACCAGGGTGTTTGAAGAGGACTTTGACGGGAAGACCCGGATATACCGACACGGGATCCAGAACGAGTTCACCAACCAAGATGTGATAGACCAAATAGTTGATAAGAGATATTCTAAAGATGATGAATACGGTTACATGAGAAATGGATCCGACGACGAAAAGAACATGAGATCTGGAAGGTCGTGCAAGGGTAAGAGGTACCAAGAGTTCATGGCCGTCGGGGGACTGATAGTGAATAAGAGGCAGAAGAGGGAGTACGCTGACAGAATGCCAGACGACAGCTACAGCGCGACCTGTAGCTGGGACCCTGGTAGCTCGCGCAGCGAGGAGTCTATCGTTACCGACGAGTCCAAACATAACAGTTCTCTGAACGATATGTCACTCGAGCACGAGATAAAAACCGAGAATGTCGACGCTACCGAACAAGACAATAATCCAAACAAAACATTCAAGGCTGCCGACTTCGACTTAGATGCTAAAATTAGAGCCCTACCATCGCTGAGCTTAGAGAAGTTCCAGCAGAAGAAGCGCGAGAACAAACGGAAGAAGAAGACCATCAACATGAAACCGAAAGTGCACGAGCCGTCGCACATCATCAACTCGGTGCCGCGGCCGCCGGGCGACGAGCGGCGCGAGGCGGCCGAGAGCTGGCGGGACACCGTCATCGGCAGCCAGAAGCGGAAGCCCAGGAAGATCAGCATCACCAGGCTGGAGATCAACAGCATGGTGTCCAGCATGGACGTGAGCCAGGCGCACAAGATCAGCCCCGAGATCAAGATCGCGACGGAGGCGCCGCGCACGGTGCTGCAGTGCATGCACCCGGCCGAGGTGTGCAAGCAGCCGCCGCACGGCGTGGACCTGCTGGCGCTGGCCACGCTGGCCGAGGTGGCCGCCAACACCTCCAAGCTGGCCGACACGCCCGCGCTCGACATCGCCGCCGCCGACCAACACGCTTCCACGGTCTAACTACCGCGAGTCTAGCCTTAAAACATATTCCAAATATTATTTACTTCATAATCAGATATCATATTTATACATAGATACTTTTACATGGTACGCATAAAAATTAATATTGTACACTTTTAATTGTAGTTTTTATAACGTAGTTATAGAGTTATTTATATTGGTACAGAGAAAAAACTATATATATATATATATATATATGTATACTTAGATAGTATGTCGGGTAGGCTGCTACAATCTGCTTCATTAGATCTAGAGAGAAATAAAGGTGATATATAGCTTAATTTGAATCACACGAATAACATGGCATAATTTTTAGATGTTTAAAAGAGTATATAAATAACTACGAATATCCTGTTGTAATGTGACCATGGGTTGTTTTGATTTGTCATTTGTCGCCATGGCGCCGTGCTGTCCGGTGGGACATCGCATTGCGCACGGATACATCACATAAGGTAAACGAATGCCAAACATAGAGTCATATAATTTATTAAACCTCATTACTTTGTAAAGTTAGATTGTAACGAGTCGCCTTAAATGTTCTATATTTATAAAAATATAAAAAAAAATACTAAGACACCACGTGCATAGACTGCATTGCATTTTGTAAGGTGATTACACATTTATGTTCATAAGTGCGAGAGTGTGTGCAATTTTTATTTAATTAAAATAGTTTTTACGTGAGTTTCGCTTGTGTGGGTACTTTATGCAGTGCTCACTGTAATATAAACTGGCGCTAACACAGTCTTGTGTTATATGTTTTTGTTTCGTACATGATATCGATATGTATCAATAAACTTTGCTCTTATGTCGTTAAGTATTAACCCAACCACATTCAGTAATTATCATTGAATTGTCATACTGAATACAACTTATATTGGACTCATAACATCCCGAGCTCCATTCAGAAAGCTTCATTAATTTGCACGATAGCAAAGTTGATACGGAAATATAAAATATTTCTGATCTTATAAATGGGGCCATTATTGATAAAAATTATTCACTTAACAGACACAACCACGCAACCCTTCAGTAAACATAACATATGTATAAATATATATTTTGTATAATAAGTGATATAAATATCCCTGGCACTATATTCTTGGAGATCACAATTATTATCTGTGTCAAAGAACGCGATCGTTTCAAAACTATTTATTGGATAACCTCTTTTGTAAAATGCGAGTGTGACTCGTTTTGTGATAGAATGATTCATTGAGTGTTAACATTTATCATCTAACCCATTATCATTGTAGTAAACGATCATTTAAAAAAAAACTAAAAAAAAAGCTGATTAGATGTAATTTGTGTCCCCGCTAGGTACCTGAGATGGTTCGAACGACAAAATAATGTATACATGAATTTAAAAATTAAATGTTCGGATGTGGAAGAAGCGTTAAAAATTGTTTTTTATGTTACAAAGTAATCATGTATTCTTATAGTTTATCCTTTATCAGAACAGTGTTTCTCAAAGACTTCTTTGTTTTTTTTTTTATTAATTTATTTATGTGATGGATTTATTAGGTGATTTCTGTGATTTTATACTGTCCTATGATGTCGGGTGTTGAGTGGGCGCGTCGGAGGTCTAGTCTAGTGTAAGATTAAAAATGAAACGTTCAGTACTAAATTGTAAAAGTGCACTTATATTGTTTAAAGATACAAAAGATCACACAAGCCATATTGTGACATGCTCATCCAAAGACCAAATGTATTTAGTATATAGAATGCTAGGCTGTAGATATATATGTAATATTAGTGGTTTATATACACATATGTATTGTATAGATCTTTTTTATCAACGAGGTCAATATTGTGGCATTCCAACATGGAAAATTGTCGAGTTGAATTTTTAATTGTTGCATTTTTTGTTTTATTGATTTTTTTCTCTTTCTAAACGGATTATATTCAAGTAGCTTATAAATACACGTAATTGTTGGTTTTTGTGTAAAGTTTAATTGATTGTTACGTTTTCAAGATGCGGCAATTGTCGCTGTTCCTAAACTTTAATGATGAGCTTTACGGGGCTTTATGATAACGATGTTGACAAGCATATACCGATTGTCTTATGAGAAAAATCATATATTTTGCCTTGTCGTGGAGAAAGCCTTATTTTATATTTGAAAAATTAGTGTTAAGGCGAATTGTAAGGGGGCCACTAAGCGCAAATTGATACATTATAATCCGATAGTGTATTATCGGTTTAAAAAAAACATTAATAAACAATCGGAATGTTGATTGGAAATTAATAAAATTATACGTAGGGTCCGTGGAAATAATGGTGCTGGAAGATCTGTATTATTTTAAGAGTCTTGGTCCATTGTTCTAGTTAATCATTCGAGCAATGGACCATTAGTCAGCGTAGATAATGTAAAATTGTTACTTTAATGCCGTAATGTTTTATTTTGAAACAAAACATTCAAATTGAACAAACAGTGCAACATGTTGCGCACTCGCTGCGGGCATATTTCACTCGTTAGAGATGTAAAGCTATTAGTTTGAGAAACACTGGTCTAAGCTATATTTTTAAGTTAGGGCATAATAAGTCGGCACCCAAAGTGTTTACCTGTTTGGTTCCAAAGTATATTGTTGAATGTTTTGTTATATGCGAGCGAGTTTCAGTCTATATCCTTTATTGTAGTAATAAAATTTATTCATATTAACATACGTGTTCTTTTTATTTGTATTATCTCTAACTTACCTAGTATAATATTAGGAGTACAAATAAGTTTCCGCCGTTTTTAACACAAATTAAATATTTATTATAGAAGACTGCTTGCTGAGTGACTTCTAATGTTAGAGCAAGTTCTTTTTGTGTTTGAGATGAATCTTCCTCCAATTCTGCATCCTCGTAAATTTTTGGCCTTCCACTGCGATCTTTGTCTTCTACGTCGAAATCACCGTTTTTAAACTTTTGAAACCACTCTCGACACGTTCTCTCACTCAAAGCACCCTCAATATATGCTTCTACCAACAATTGATGCGCTTCAGCAGCAGATTCCTTTAAATTAAAGAAGTAAACTAATATTTCCCGCAAATGACGCTTACTTGGCTCAAATTTTGACATTTTTAACTTATAAAAACTATATTTTACCAATATAAAATCAATGATATTAATAGGTTATGTTGTTCTTGAATGTCCAAACTATTTTTTAAGCCGGTTATCATCTGCGAAAGCTAACCGAAACTACAATAAAATCTAGATAGATTTTATTGTAGTTTCGGTATTGTAGATACAATAAAACGGCGGAAACTTATTTGTACACCTAATAGAAAGATGAAAAAAAGTGTACACAAATAAAAACAGTGATGGCCTCGAGGTTGAGGCACAAACACGGTCGAGAATCTCGGTGATTGCGGGTTCAAACCCCAGGCTCTTCACACCTCTGACTTTTCGAAGTTGTGTTTATTTCAAATGAATTATCACTTGCTTTAACGGTGAAGATAAACATTGTGATAAAACTTTATACCTAAAAGTTCTTAGGAATTTCTTAGGTATGTAGTCCGCCAACCCGCACTAGGCCACCGCGGTGGACTAAGAATTAAACCCTCTCAATGGTAGAGACCGCCCGTGCCCAGCAGTGGGACGTATATGGGCTGATGATGAACATATAGTATGAATATGTAGTTACACAAATGAATAATATTCATCTTTGAAGGGGTACTAAAAATGTATTCTCACATTTGGGTCCCGTTTAGCCAGTAAGCCGAAAGTCTTTCGCACCGTGCTGCAGCTTGAAATCTCATACATCGGGACCCGGAAATCAAAGCGGGGACTTTTTAATAACTCGTCTCGATATTTATGCCGGGCAGGTTATTTACGAGAATCAGCACTTATAACTTTGCAGATTACAAGCTTTATAGGTAGGCAGTTTTTTTATTTCCCGCCAAAAAAATTCTTCGACTACATCATACACAATCACACCTGTTTCCTTAATGAGGTCAACAGGGCGTATTTGAATATTTCAACTGTCCCGTTAACTGTTACTGTCAACTTTGTTTTGACTTATGAGTCTCACGTAATAGGATTATCAAAATAATTAGAGTTATCAAAACCAAGAGTTTTTGGCTGTGACTAAAATAACACCCTTTAGACAAGTTTCGCTACTGATATGGCTTACCCATAGTAATCTGTAGTTAGCATTTTTATTTTCCCAAAATATTTCATCATCATCATCCATCAACAGATGGATCTATATTTTATCAGAGGATCATTTAAATTTGACAACTTCCAATTTACTAGCAAATAAATGATATTACTATGAGAGTTAGCTGTTATAAATGAAAAGCTATGCGTATTGCGTATCTAAATAAATATTTTCTTTATCTACAAAAAACTTGTTAAATATAACAACTTTGTTTTATAAAAAGGGAAGAAACTACATCGTTTATCTACGTATGTTACTATTTTTTTTATTGTAGACATACAAAGCGGCAGTAGAGGAATTTTACATTATATGAAAACGGTAAAACGTACCGGATAGTCGAATCGGTCTAGGGTTTTTAAAGTTTACAGGATTTTTGTTTTCATTTATCATTTACTAATAGCAATTTCAAATAGAATCTATTTTATTACTGACTATAGACAAGTGGCAAGTGACAACTCTAGTTTGTCTTTCTACTGTTCCCTGCGGTCCCCTCTCTAGTTCCAAACGTCAAATAAACAAATAACAATTTAAAATTGTACGGAAACGGTATTTCAATACATCAGCGAAAAAGCGATTCGCAACAAAACGAAAATTTTATGCTCACGTCGGCGGGCTGCAATATATATTGTTTCAAATCTGGATGAGGATACAATGATTGCCGCGTCTGAACCGTTGGTATGCAACAACAAAAAAGTTTTTCTTTAAATGTAAACATAATTTGGCTCTGCCGGCTAATAGATGTAGACTTAGTTTATTCAAAAAGCCTAAATATACATCTGATGGCTTGGTGTAACATTTTATAATAACAAACTTCATGTGCGATTCTAGGTATTCAAAATTATTAAAAAAAATATTCTAACCTCAACCTTCAAGAATAAAAGTTTATAAAATCCTTATTATTTATGTCATCATCAACAGCCCTTATTATTTATATAATAACCTATATTTATTTATGTGGATATTATAGAATTATTGTCTTCATATTTAAGAAGAAAATTGAAAAAACAAATTTACACTGTGCCTATAACATCTGTTGGTATTAATTAATTATTAATAATATCTATTGGTGTAGTAATTAGAACTTTAATAAATAATACATACATACATATCAGTGGCGTGCCTAGGGTGTCATACTAAGGCAAGCCCAAATGTTTATTTAGTAGCAGCATATTTTTTTTTGGTACGTAGGACTAATAAATACCTACCGGTTAGTACTCACATTCACGTTTATAGCGTTATTTTATAAATAAACAATTGTTAAGTTCGTTATTCGGAACTATGTAAGGCAAGTCGGGCTTTCGGGCTTCTATGGAAGTACCGCCACTGATACATATATAGATCTGACTGCATATTAAGATACAAATCTTATGTTGTGGGTTTCAGAAACTATGGGAGACTTCTTGGCTTATAAACACCCGGTCCCAAAACAAGTATTTGGGGATCTTACATTTCACAAGCTGGTGCTTAGTGTGCTGGCAATTTCTATTGTTTCATGTAAATAGTAAAAAACTTCCTAAACTAAAAACCATGTCATTACAATTTCAGGAGTTTATTCCGCACGGTAGAACCGTGCTAGAAAAGCATCCAGGTCAGATTTACGGCAGAGGTCACAATCCATCAGCATCAGAGAACTCTCTTCTCTATAAGTTAACCAACTTTGCTATCAAGGATGAGATATTGCATGAGGCAAGGGAAGCGGAGACACAAGAGTGGTGGTGTATTCGGGAAGTCTATTACAGGAATTATTATGGTAAATGTTGACAATAAACTAGTGTTTATACTAGTTCTAGTACTTAAAAGAACTTAGACCTCTTTTATAACGTTCAACTTAACTTTATGTGGCTTTTTGCTTATTCTGATTCTTACTCTTTGGGCAGCTTGTTTTGTAAGAAAACTATAAAAGTATGTTGACTTTTAAAATAAAGTGATCTTGAGATAGTGTACAATAGAAATTGCATAATCACAAACTTTTTATGATTAAATGCTGTTTAAATCTAGCATGAGAAAACTATCATGGTAAATTATTCTTCTTCTTCTTCATCAACCCATATTCGCCCACTGCTGAGCACGGGTCTCCTCTACCATTGAGAGGGTTTAGGCCATAGTCCACCACGCTGGCCTAGTGCGGGTTGGCGGACTACACACCTAAGAAATTCCTAAGAACTCTAGGTGTGCAGGTTTCATCACGATGTTTTCCTTCACCGTTAAAGCAAGTGAGTATTCAATGTGAATACACACATAACTTCGAAAAGTCAGAGGTGTGTGCCTGGGGTTCGAACCCGCGACCGTCGAGATTCTCGACCGCGCGCCCAAACCTCGAGGCCATCACTGCTAAATAACTGGTAAATTATTAAAATAATATAAAATTTGTGATATAGTATTGATAATGTTTTTAAATTATTAACAGATATGGAAGATGACCAACCTCAGCAAAAATACTCAAAATATGACAACTCTGAATCATTTCGCCCTCCTAGCCGTTTGAAGAATGACTTTAACATTTCGATCAAATCGGAACTCCTCTCCAGTATGAAAAAAATGGAAGGAGATGGTATTAACTCAGCTGGACCGTCTCAGGGAGGCAGTGCTAACAGTTCTAGTAATATGTCTAAAAAGTTCAACCTTTCATCTTCACGGAAAAGTCCTAAAAGGAAACCATTGAATCCAAAGACTGATAGCTCATATGAAGAAGAGTTGTATGTTAAAGGATGTACTGCTGTTTGGTCCAAAGGTGAGTTGTATAGACTTTCTTTGATATAGAATTTTGTCAATGAGGACTACATTGTTGATTCTTGATTAATCTACATGACCAATTATAAATAGGTAATATTTTTGTACATGTTATTATAGAATCTTTAAGAGAACTATCATGTCACTGGATAACATAACAAATGAGCTCATTTTATTATAATTATGGGAGGAAGTTGCAAATTACTTTTTACCCTCTGCATAACTGCAAAGTAGAAGTGAATGTCAAAGTACGATTTTGTGGATATTTACACGGAAAAATATTTTTGTATGAATCGCAAATAAATTATGTAAAGTAATTGTAGATCTAAATTTAATACAATTCCAATTTTTTATAATATATAACCAAACAAATCAATCTTATGATGAAACAGTTTTTGATGTAATATTGTGTAAACTAATAAATCAATTTGGTTTTTTGAAAACTGTTTACTAATGTAGCACCTTTTCAATTTCCAGGATTGATCTCAACACCTGCCACAAAACTAACAAGCTCTGAACAGCGAGAAACAATCAGCTGTTATACAATAGAAAATCCGATAAAACATGCAGCATTTTGCAATTTCCATGTTGATGTGAACAACACAATGCTCATTGACGCTCTCAACTCACAAATAGGCGATGTGAAGAAAAACATCAAGATTGAAGACACTACAGAGCATATTCCAACAGAGACATTGCCATCCATAGTATTAGTGGACAATAAATGTATGAGAGTATTTGCCAAAGACGGTCAAGAGTACATGACTAACATACCATTCCAAGTCAAGAAGATATGGCCTATGAAATATGGTTTGCTATTAGAGAAAGAACCAACATCTCAACTTCAGAACTCCATACATACATCATTCCTAAAGTTGAATGAGTCACATAATAGTTCTTTTTCTAAATCTAAAACAAATTTGTTTAACATGAGTGCCAAGTTACGGGCTGAGTCAGTGTCTGGATACGATCATGATGTTCCATTACCAACATGTTTCTCCTTAACTCATCCTTTAGATGAAGTCATTCCCGTGTTAATAAAGTCACCAGCTTTAGGTCTTCAGTATTACAACGATGGAGATGTGCAAATAATATTTGTAAGTGCAAATCCAAGTATAATTCTGTTATATGATTGGAAACTAGCAATACATTCACTATGGAAGATACGGAAAGCGACAAGAGATGAATGTCTAGCAATGTGTCCGAATATGAACTCCACAACAACCGTGTTTAGCCAGTCATATGACTACATAGGCAGTCCTATGCACAGTCATAGAAATACAACTAATTGGACTGGTTTGGGAAGTCCTTTTCACTCTAGAAGGGCTCCTAACACTCCAACAGCCTCCCGCTCTCGACTGAACAGTCCTATGGCCAATTTATTCCACCAGCAAGGAATGTCGCCTCATGCCTCAATTGGACAAGCATCTTGCACTTCAATGATGGCTAACACATTGCCACAGACCCCACCAACACTGCCTCTATACCCGGATATATGTTTGGACCACATATGGACGGACAGTCAGATGATAAGAAGAGATCCATTAGACTCTGCCAATGATACAAAAACTTTCCTACACACAGATCTAGTTGGCCATGATTACCTGTGCTTTATAGTGAAGGTGGCAGGAGTGAGTAAGTTGCAGATATTGAGGCTGCAGAAATCTCATTCACACGGTCATCAGACGAAAACTAATTTGATAGTTGGTGCAGTTTCGACGGTGTTGGCTAAAGATGCAGTTGTGTTGGACCACTTGAGGATGATAGCATTAATTGATGACTCTGGCAATATCATTCTGCAGTCCGGCAATTATGTGGTTGGGAAGGTGAGTGGTGGTATTTGTACTTATTATTAGCCAGTATAATCACATATGTTTATTCCGTATAAAGTTTCGTGTTAATATGGGATTTTCTTGCCGTTTCTCTTCACAGTTATTACTCGATTCTATGCGACAAAAGTTTATTGGTAATTTTTAATTGATGGTTAAAAAGAACTTTTCTTTAAATAAAGATAATTTTAACATTGTCTATTACTGCAGTACTAGTGTAATATATCGCTTGACAGTTGAGCAGTGTGTTAAAACGTCCAACCGCCCCCCGGCCCCTTTCCCTGCTGTTGTGTACACCTTGATAGTTAAAGAGTATGTTATGACATGACAAACCGCCCCCCCCCCCCCTTGTTGTACACTATTTGAATGAAATGTTAGTAGAACAGTGTGTTATGAGATGTACCCTCCTCCCCTCCCCTGCTATTGGGTACACCTTGATAGTTGAACAGGTTGTTATGACATGAGCAACCGCCCCCCCCCCCCTTGTTTTACACTATTTGAGTGAAATGTTAGTTGAACAGTATGTTACTAGACTCCCCCCCCATCCTCCCCCTATCCCCTGCTATTATCCACACCTTGGTACACAAACACCATGGTCCAGTATCCGGCTGTCGGTGCGCAGGTGCACGTGTGCGGCGTGCTGGCGCGGCTGCTGTCGTGCGTGGAGCGCGGCGGGCTGGGCTCGTTCCCGCGGCGCAGCAGCCTGCTGCCGTCGCGCACCGACGCCGCCTTCGACGACTCCGCGCTGCACCTGCTGTCGCCCGTGCCCGCGCACCCGCACCGGGAACGGGACGCAGGTAGGACAGTATAATACTCGCTGGTAGTGGTGGGCGAATATTACACATTTTTTCTAATGACACGGGCTTATCGTACGACTAAAAGAGTTTAGGCTTTCATCCACCATACTGATCTACACATCTTAACAACTGTTTAGATGTTTTTATAAGTGCAGGCTTCTTTTCGATGAATCTTTTAATTAGCTTTTTTCTATCGATATTGCATATGTATAATTTACCTCCATCCCCTCAGTTCCATCAGGTCTAACAGCCCTACTAGACGCGGCCGGGTCCCGCCTGACGCTGCAGTTCTCCTCGCGCCAGATGTACCGCATCTCTCTGCCGGCGCTGTCCCGCTGCACGCTGGTGTCGCGCTGCCACGCCGCACTCACCGCCATACTGCCCAGGGACGTCACTATGCAGGTACCACACTATGATAGTGTTGTATAGGATGATAGTGGAAAAAGAGTTTGAGTAGTCGATATGACAGACAATACTTAAGCATCGTTACAGGGGTGAGTATCGATATTTTTCCCTTCATTATCAGCTCACATATGTTCCACTGCTAGGCACGGGCCTCCTCGACAACTGAGAGGATTTAGACCTTAGTCCACTACACTGGACTAGTGCGAGTACGCGGACTACATATCTAGGAAATTCCTATGATTTTTTAGGTGTGTAGGTTTTTTCATCGTTAAATTATATTAAATTGGATTGTGAATAGCAATGTAGCTTCGAAAAGTCAGGAATGTGTGCCTGTGATAAGAACCTGCTACCGCCGGGATTATAGCTAATATTAGTAGTGAGGGCATCACTACTTTTCTATTGGATAAAATATCATTAGCAGTAAAAAAAGTAACAGTAATTTTTTTATTTTGTTCCAGGTGATAATAAAATGGTACGGAGTTCGCAACGCTCCCGGCACCCAAGACCTCAGCCCGGAGCAGGAATGGTCGATGTTCTCTAACCTACTGTTCTCTCTTATCGGGTACGATGTGGAAAGACTCCACAGCACCAACGACGACCAAGCAGAGACCGTCGAAGTAGTGAGCAAGAAGCAAAGAACATCTAGCGACGGAACCGTCGACGACTGGGAATACCTCCTCAACTCAAAACTCCACAAAACAATCGGCAATTCATTAGCATCGATACTGAATTTACCCCCAGTAAACATCGATAACAAACATCGATATGTAGACAATAATATCGATACTGATAAACCAGTACAGTTCAACACGAATGCGCTTCTATTCCCCTATATTCTACACGTGTTGTATTCTTTCCATTTAGTTTACGAAGACATCAAGCTGAACACGCTTTTATTCGATGATTTGAAACCTTTATCGATGTTTTTGTATCAAATATCGAAAGATTTGAAACTGGAAGGTTATGTTAATCACTACTGGTTGGACTTTCCGACGGAGTTTTGTCTGGACTATGAAGATTATGAGTCCCAAATGACTGATGGCATACTAGAGAAATTGTCAGAGCCAACTTTCTTCAGCAGGGATCCACCGAATATATTTAGTTATTTGAACTCAATGTTAAAAGAAGTTGATGTTGGATACTACCCTCATTTGGCTGAAGTTAATAATATGTCGAAAGAGCTTATAGAGGTAAGTTTTATTAAAGCTTTAGTAAATATTGTCTTAATAAGTTGTTTTGTTATAGTAAGAGGTAAAAACGACCTATAGCCTAAGTTGCTAGATAATAAAAACTATAGTAGGCTGGTATAATAGTGTCGATTCACCATCATCATCAGCCTATATATGTTCCACTGTTTAACATGGGTCTCCTCTAAAAGTGACAGAGTTTATGCCATCCTTCACCGTTAAAGTACGTGATAATTCATTGTGAGACAGTAGACACATAACTTTAAAAATTCAAAGTCTAGTATTTTAGTCCACGATCGCCGTCAATCACTCCGTAAGTTCATCATAATACATATACATGTACATTGCAGGTGCTGGTGACGGTGGGCTGCGGGCGCTGCGCGGGCGTGTGCGTGTGGTGCGGCCGCGACGGCGCCAGCGCCAGCAGCACGCCGCGCCCCGCCGCGCCCCCCGCGCACCCGCACGCGCACCCCGCGCACCCCGCGCACCCCGCCTCGCGCGCCGTGCTCATGCTCTGCCACAACGGTGATGTCTATTTACTGCCTAGTTGTTTATGCACTTCTGGCGAATGATTAGGGATTGCGGTTGTTTGTGATAAAAAAGTTGATTTTAAATCGATTACAGATTAAAGTCATCAGTTTTTAAAAAAACTTACTTTAAATTCATAATTTATTGGAAAAACTGAATTAGAAAACAATTAATATTACTACTAGATAAAAAAACTTTTCGTTTAATTTATAAATAAACTTATCGATATTTCTGATCAACACCGAATACTGATTAATCGATAACTTATAATGGTCCGCGTGCATGGTGTGAGTGATGATGACTAAAGCTGAACACAATCAATCATATCTTACAGTTTGGTGAATTTAATATTTAATAAGAAGTTCTCCTAATTAAATAATTAAAAAAAAAAAACTAAACACTATAGTGTTACGTTTAGTTAACTCTTTTTAATACATAAAAATTTCCTCTCACAGGTATGACTCCCCGGGACATAGACAATCTGCCCCCCGCGATAGGTCTGCTGTTGCTGACGATATTCAGCCGCTGCAAAGCCGAGCCGCCGGTCGACTGGCCGGTGGAAGCCTACAACTTGGTGATGAGGGAGGACCTGGCTTTACAGGCGGAGATAGCTGAACGGATCAAGACCACTTCTGATTACTTTGAATGTGAGTACTAAAACTATTGAAACTGGTAATGGCCTCGAGGATAAGCGCGGTCGAGAATACCGACGGTCGAGGGTTTAAACCCCAATCTGATGTCACTTTTCGAAGTAATTTGTAAATTCATTACGAATTTAGACGTACTTTAACGGTGAAGGAGAACGACTTAATGAAAGCTGCACACCTAAAATGATTTAAAATTTCTTAAATCCACCACTGCGCTACGCTAGAAAACCAGTAAAGAAAACTTTTTCGTCTGGGATTTTTTTTATCATCCATGTGTTTGTAATCACCGTAATTACTTGTCTTATTTTTCTATCGCAGTCTGTCAACACCCTGTAAACGTTTTAAAGTTTCGACATGTATGTTTCCTCAATATATTTTCCGCCTGTTATGATCAATTTTAACTTTCACCATTCACAGTTTTCTACATCTGCAAGTAAACCTTCATAATATTTGCAACATTTTTACAGCTCTAGCCCTGGATTCGATGGACAAGGAAACTCCATACACTCTAGTAGAGAACGCGAGAGAAGAACCATCACAAAGCAAGACCGAAGAAAACGACACCAACACAGGCATGGAGATCCTCAACACCAAGCTGTTGAGGCTATTGTATCCTAGGGATCACAGGTAGGAGTGTCCGCTATTTTTTTTCTTTTTTTTATGGACAAAGGAAGATAAGGGTACGTCCAGAGCGATCTGAATAGTTTGACAAGTTGTAAATAATTCACTTCCTCTTGGGACGACGTGATTCCCATGGCTGGATTATCTTAAAGTGACGCTTACTAACTGGAACGCGAAGATTGCGATAACGAATAGCCCCAGTTTAGGTAACTATTATGCCGTCCAGCCGCTTGTGATGTTTCTACGCCATCCGCTCCAACGATGATGGTGCCGAAGTGATGTTCTCGCCGACTGGCAGGGTCGCCATGTGATGTTGGGGCCGCTGGCAGGGTCGCCATGTGACCATGTCGCCATGTGTCGCCATCAGAAGATTCCAGGTTCGAGTCCTGTCACGGTCGCCATGTGATGTTGGGCTTGCCAACCTTCCGACAGGTAGGGTCGTCGAGTGGTAGACGTGTCAATAAAACACCGAACTACATCTGCAGGTATGGTTAAGGTAACCAATACCTAATACGAAGTGTCCCTTTATTCAAGTAACAATACTATATATACGTAAAGCTACGTGCTTCTCTTAATGCATCTATACTTAGATTACGTGATACAACTCTAATACGTGACTATCTTAACATTATCTATACTTAACACTACGTGATATTAGTCATGGTCACAGATCACACTACAAATAAATAATTGATGGTCACTGGAAATAAAATTAATTCTCGCCAGATTAGAAGAATCGAATGAAAACGTCGTGAGAAAAACTGCATACTAATTTTTTAGGAATTTCTTAGACGTGTAGTCTGCCAACCTGCGCTAGTCCAGCGTGACTAACGACTAAATCCTCTGTTGTAGAAAAGGATGATGCCCACCAGTGAAATTAAGGTTGATGATGATTAACATATTTTCAGAATGACGGAAGTGGTGAATCTACTGCAGTCATCGAAGCCGGTTGTGATCAACCTGACGCAGCGGCCCGAAGTGTCTGACCACGATTTTATAGAGGAGCAGGAGAAATATTTGTATGCAGTTGGAACTAGAACGATGGCGCTGCCTATAGCCAGGTAATTTACATGTTTTATATCGATATCGTATCGAAGCGAGGGTTATCGATCAAAGGCAAACTTAACAGGTATCAATGTTTAACGCGAAAAGTTGTACCAGTTTTGGTCATTAGGAAGCCCGTGCTCAGTATTGAAATGTGTATGGGCTGACGATGATGATTTTAGGATCTTTTTAAGTGTTTAACCCGCTAATCCACGCAAGGCCAATGGACTAACGCCTAAACAATCTCATTTCTGGAGGGTGCCCACGTTCCACAGTGAGACACTAGAGTTTTTTATCCGTTATTTTCTATTTACGACACCCTTCCAAACACTATGGTAAAATAAATTTAAAAAAAGACGACCTAAGTGATGTATTTTACACTTTATAAATTCGATAAATATTGTTTATATTGCATTTCATATGAGCTGTTCATGATAATGATGATGACGGTGGTGTGATTCCCAAGGGCACTTGACCTCTTAAATAAACCGTGATTTTATACATTCATCAAATACTATTTAATTTCACTTCATACGTGCCAATAAAATCGATCGTCTATCCTCAGAGGCATGGCGACGCTGCGTTGCGCGGCCCATGCATCGGCGGCGGCGTGGTGCCCGCGACTGCAGGCGTGGTCTCGCGGCGCGGCGGGCGGCGCGGGGGACGCGGGGAGCGCGGCGCCCGCCTGGCCCGCCTTCCACAACGGAGCCGCCGCGGGGCTCGCGCACAGGCACCTGCCCGCCGCCTGGCTGCTGTATAACCGACCGGCTGTTAGTACCGACTATTATATTCCTTCATGATAAGTATTGACTTATTGATGTATTGATTCCACTATCAAGTGCAACCCACTATAAGAAGGGAGCTTTTGTATAAAAATAAATAAAATTGAAATGTAAGTATGTCATATGAAAATAAACGCCATATGATGCATGTGGATAATGACGGGACTTTTACTGACAGGTAGCTGGGTAAAAAGAGTAATTTAGGCTACCTTTAGTATTTCCTGCGCATACTAAATAATTTAACATAACTTAAAAAAAACATAATGAAGTTAATTATATCAATTCTTTTCTCAGGCTACGGATGAACCGCAATAATTTATCAGCTTTTTTCTTTTTAGTGAATATACAAAAAAAAACGATTTGTGTGTGTAAATTTTAGCTCGCCATTTTGTTGCTTAGTATAAAATGACAGTATCGTTTAAAAATATTATGTACTATGACGAAAATATTAATCCCACAGGGCACAGCAGAAATGTCGACGGAGCACGCTGGGTTCCTGATGGCTCTAGGACTGAACGGACACCTGCGAGACATGCCCTTCATGAACATCTACGAATACCTCGTCAAGTGCCACGAGATGATCAGCGTGGGACTGCTGCTGGGACTAGCCGCTACTTACAGAGGTAATTATTTCTCATCTCTCATCATATACGTCCCACGGGCCTCCTTTACCATTGAGGGTTTTAGACCTTAGTCCACCACGCTGGCTTAGTGCGGGTTGGCGGACTACACACCTAAGTAATTTCTAGGTTTTTTTAGGTGTTCAGTAACCTGCACATGTTATGTAACCATCACGACGTTTTCCTTCACCTTTAAAGCATGAGATTTTTTAATGTGAATACATACATAATTTCCGAAAATTCAAGAGGTGTGTGCCTGGGGTTCGAATCCGCGACCGCCGAGATTCTCGACCGCGCGTCTAAACCTCGAGGCCATCACTGCTATCTCATTAACTGAGCATGATCCCCCCACCAGGCACGATGGACATGCAAGCGACGAAGATGATGAGCATCCACCTGGAGCCGCTGCTGCCGCCCACGTCCATCGAGCTGGACATCCAGCAGAACATCCTGGTGGCGGCGCTCATGGGCGTCGGCCTCATATACCAGGGCACCGCCCACCTGCACTACGCACAGGTGCTGCTCAACGAGATCGGTAAGGGAACGTACAGGGGACTTGTATTCAGTACTAAATCTAGGTTTGGAAAGGAGGGATTGGAAATGCAAGGATCGTGGTTCAGCCGGTTATAATTTGGAATGTAGATTCATATACGATCGAATCGAATTTGGAATCGTAATAGTTGAAAAATACGTTTCTAATACATACCTAAGATCGAAAAAGTAATAAAGAAATGAATAGTTTTCCCCTTGAGATAAAAAAAAGGCTGGGAGAGCAGTTGGATAAGGGAGGCTGAAGATAAAGCTCTACGTGGCCATAGGAGAGGACCACGTTCAACAGTGGACGTGAGAAAGGCCGATGATGATTGTAACTATGATGGCATTGATGTTATAATAAAGAAAACGATTATTAAGATGATGACGGTGGTGATGATGATGCTCATATATCCCTCTCATATCCCCCCCAGGCAAGCCGGCGGGCGCGGAGTCGGAGTCGTGGTGGTCCCGCGAGTCGTACGCGCTGTCGGCGGGGCTGGCGCTGGGCATGGTGGCGGCGCGCCGGGCGCACGCGCTGCCGCCGCGCATGCTGCGGGACCTCAGGACCTACATGTGCGGCGGGGACCAGCACCCGCGCACTGGTGGGTACTCGGTTGTACGGGTATCGGTGTAACCGATTGCTGGGATCGATTTTTGGTTGGGATTACATTGTTATTACATTATTCTCAGAGTGAAATAATTTCGCTTCGATTTTAAAATAAAAAGAGGTTATAGATAACGTATTACAAAACTGGCATGTTTTCTTGAATCTTGTTAATATGTAAGCTGTATGAAGCTTTTAAGACAAAAAGTGATTTTAGCAAACGTTTTTAAACCGGGCCTATTTTTTTTATTATAGAAATTAGAAAAAAAAACAATTTTAGACTAATCGAATTTAATTAATACAGGAATATACAGTCATTAACTGAATGGCATTAAAGAAACCCCTGAAAAAAAATAGAAATAACGTTTTTCGTACAACCATCAGTGTTATATTTGTGTGGTTTGTATGGAAAACGTCAATTATTTTAACCTTTTATGGTGATTTCCATTTGTAATCACAATAGACATTACTTGCCTCAGTTTCCGATCATGGTCTAAATACAATCTGTATACCGCTAATTTAATATAAGAATATTTTCCGTGAATCCAAGTTAGATTTCAATCGATTGAATGAATCAATGTACGTATGTCCGCAGGCGGCCCGGGCGGCCCGGGCGGCCCCGGCGGCGGGCTGGGCGCGGGCTGCGTGAACCTGGACGTGACGGCGCCGGGCGCCACGCTGGCGCTGGGGCTGGCCTTCCTGCGCAGCGGCAGCCGCGCCGCCGCCGCCTGGCTGGCCGTGCCCGCCACGCACTACCGCCTCGACTTCGTGCGCCCCGACCTGCTCATGCTCAGGGTTATTGCCAGAGGTGCGCACCTCCATGCTCCACATGCATATCCATTACCGTTAGGGGTTTTGCCATGATACTTTGTAGCCGTTTTGCTATAGTTATGTTTTTTTCATGCGGTATATTCCATATTTATTCATACTGATAAATGATAATAACCCTATATATTGAAGTAAAATTAATAACTAAATCACAATATCTCTCCCTTTCTATCTCATAAATCCAACTTGCCTGAAAGAAATTATAATAAAAATCTGTTTGCTTCACATCTTTATTTAAAAAAAGTAAATTAACATATAATGAGAAATTCCTGACATTACGATTATAAACTAGACAACACGCAATTAACCTGTAAAGCTTTTGACTTCTATAGAAATATCACCACTGATTTATAACGCTTACAATACACCAAACAAAAATAATATTTGGAATAGCAAACAAGAATAAAGCTACAGCTTTGTCATTAACGCTAGTTAAAGTCAACCTTCGTCTATTACAACCACATGAGACATGCCATTAGATAAATACACCCAACCATTTCTCCCTTCTTATTCATTCAAACACCAAAATTATTAACACACACTACTGTAAGTTTTGATACTCAAAGAATACTACGGTCCATCACTCAGTCGATTGTATCTAGCAAACTGTACCATTTCAGGTCTAGTCCTGTGGGACAGTATAGAAGCGAGTGAGGAGTGGATAGAGGAACAAGTGCCCGCCACGATAAAGCCTTACTGTTTCACCAAGCCTACTGAGGACAACATCGACTATGAAGCTATGAAGTAAGTTGACAAATATGTAGAACATGATCTAAAATGTTTCAAGCAGTGATGGCTTCGAGGTTTAAGCACGCGGTCGTGAATCTCGGTGGTCGTGTGTTTAAAGCTCAGGCATATATCTCTTGCTTTTTACAATAAATTATCACGTTCTTTTAATGGTGAAGGAAAAATCGTGAAATGAGGATGAAACGATGTATTTAGCCCGTCTATTCGCGATAGCCCAGCGTGGCTAAGGCCTAAATCCTCTTAATGGTGGAGGAAGCCCGCGCCAACAGTGAGATTTGTATGGGTTGGTGATATGAAACTACATATTTCACCATTAACTTGTAACGCTATTGGGGTTGTATGTCAGTATCGCCACTGGTTTTGATGAAGTTGTATTGAAAAGTATGTGCCGTGCGATCTTTAGGTCCCGGGGTCGATTCCTAGGTCGAGAAAAGTGTTTGGTTTTCCCATTAAGATATTCTTAGTAAATCTGTAAAGTAATCACGGAGTCTGGAAATGTGCCCGAAAAACGGCAATAGGCTCGCCCCCTATTACGTGGGACTGAAACATACCTGGTGAAATGTGGGTGCAGAAATGCACCTCTGCCTACCCATCTGGGAACACAGGCGTGGGTTGATGTATGCACTATGCACGTGTATGTCCGCAGCCAGGCGTACTGCAACATCGTGTCGGGCGCGTGCTTCGCGCTGGGGCTGCGGTTCGCGGGGTCGGGCGACGAGGACGCGCGCGACGCGTGCCTGCACTACGCGGGCCAGTTCGTGGCGCTGGCCGGCAAGCCGCTGGCGGAGCTGGCGGGCCGCTCCACGCTGGAGACCTGTCTGTGTGTGTGCCTCATCGCGGCCGCCATGGTACGGGATATATTTTCAGTTCATCGAAATCTTGGCTATACAAAGAGAGGAGAACATTTTATTTATTACGTGTACAAAAAAATTGCGTGTCTACATAAAAATGGGGAAAAAAATGGTTTTGAATAGTGGGTAATTTTTGTCTAGAAATATTTGTATAATGAGTATCATTGTAAGTACAATGCGGTTTTAATAGTAGCGACTATAGATAAATGGTTTGGGTTAGTCTAAAAATCGGAACGATTTCTTTGGTATTGAATATAGATAGACATAGATAATATTTTTATCGGCATATCGACCTTTTAGCCAATTAATAATTTATGTAGGTAATATTTTTATCGCAAATTTATAAGAATATAATTCCGAGCAAATACATAATGATAATATGAATGTTACGTTAATTGTGAGAACAAAAAGTATCTTGCAGTTTCTTGTCTTGTCATAACCACGACTCAAAACTTCTATCCTAGCGTTACGCCAGTACTATGTAACTGACTGGGTGTATTGATTAAAATTGTAATTTAATTTTATCGTTGTGCGTGTTCAGCCCTTAGAGGTGATGCCCAAAATCAAGCGGTTGGATGAGGAGAGCCGAAGATCGAGCCCAATGGCGTGGTATTGGAGAGGCCTGTGTCCAACAGTGGACGCATTGAAGGCTGATGATGATGATGACAGTGATGATGATGATGTTCTTGTTGATGATGATGACAGTGATGATGATTTTTTCGTGTGCTTAGGTGATGTCGGGCCGCGGCTGCGTGGCGGTGCTGCGCGTGTGCCGGCGCGTGCGGGCCCGCGTGGCCGCGCCCCCCGCGCCCCCCGCGCACGCGCCGCACGCGCACGCACTCACGCACGGCGGACAGGTAACGCACGCTAGGGATGTCGATTCGTGTATATATCGATACTTTTTGTCATCGATGAGGTTACATTATTTTTTAATATGAAATTTGAAGTTTAGAAATTTGCAATCGTGTTTAATAAAACTAGTTTTATTAGTGAATTAAATGTTTATCATACCGATTTTTCTTAATTTTTGTAATAATAATTTGAATGCTATAATGAATATTTATAATATTAACTGTATTTCTAATAATTTATTTCTATTTTTGTATGAAACAATTAATTCATAAGTTGTAAAAAAGTAATATCGAGTTTCTTGCCAATTTCATTTTCATTAATCTCACCATATAAACTATATACATTTCATACCGATGATTAAATGGAAAACGTATTTTTTCTACCGGGATTTTCGTAACCCCACTGGGTTTTTTAATATCTCGTTATTACCTGCTGTCTACATGCACCTTGTATATGAGTGAAAAAGAACAATACAAAACAACTTATTTGTTGCCAAAGTACCGCTATCTTTTTAAAAGTGATTAGAATATTGAAGCTCGTTACTAACGCAGTCCCGTGGGCGTGCAGATGGCGGTGCACTGCGCGGCGGGGCTGGTGTCGCTGGGCGGCGGGCGCGCGACCCTCAGCAGCGCGCCGCACGCCGTGGCCGCGCTGCTCGCCGCCTTCTTCCCCAAGTTCCCCACGCACAGCGAGGACAACAGGTGCACACACTCACACACTTCCACTTTGCACATACTTCACTTCAGTGTGACCTGGTGGACGCGTGGCGAGAATTCCAAAAGAATCATCAAAGAGACGAACGAAAATCTAAACCTATTTAGTTTCGGGGAGACCCGTGCCTAGCATATGATAGTGGGAAAGATGACACAAATTTTTAGGTAGATATTTGGGGCAAGCTAAAAACTTGCCATATAGCTGTTCTATTATATTCCAACACGGAACTACAGACCTGGCTGGTGAGCAGCTAGGCTAACCCCTGAATAAAAAAAATTAACCCAGATGTATTTATTTTTTATTCTTTTAACATTCAATGACAACATATCAAAATTGCATATTGCCTCAAGTATATTTTTGGAAAAAATACATTTTCTAAAATTTTGGTGTTGATTTAGCCCCCCAAATACTCATAGGAGAGATATATGAAAAGTTTTCTGCTTGCTCCAAATACCTACTTAAAAATTCGTGCCAGCTCCTAGAGTTTGAAGGTCTAGGTTATTTCATATCAACACCCTGGGCAACTCACATTGAGACCCGAACCGTATCCCATCAAGGCCAACTCAACATATCATATCTTAGCTTCAGCTATCTTTCATAAAAACCCTGGCAATCTCATTTTATAAGCAATAATATGATAGAAACAATATTTTTTGAATAAGAAAAGAATATTCGCTTACCCATTTCAATCGATCACTGAAGAACTCTATCGCATTCTCGACAAACATATCGAGATTTCTATCTTGCCATTTTATTTTTTCCCAAGAGCTTAATGTGATTTCTCAATTTAAAATAGGACCACTAATTCTTTTTATATGTTTTTCCAAACATTTCAGATATCATTTACAAGCGTTCCGCCATTTGTACGTGCTGGCTGTTGAAGAGAGGCTGATACTACCTCGAGACATAGACACGGGGAAACTGTGTTACGCACACATACAGGTAACTTACATACTATAACATAGTTTGTATGTAGTTCTCATGCTGCATATCACTACATAGTATAAAACAAAGTCGCTTTCTCTGTCCCTATGCCCCTTTGTATGCTTAAATCTTTGAAACTACGCAACGGATTTTGATGCGGTTTTTTTAATAGATAGAGTGATTGAAGAGGATGGTTTGTATGTATGATAACATCCAATAAATATCAGCATTGCACCCGTGCGAAGAAGGCGAGTCGCTAGTGTAAATAAATAAACAAATACACCCAACAGTCACATACATAGCACTGACCCCACACTAGGTTACAAGACCTATATCGTAGATATCAGACACTACGAGATACTTTTTCGGTCCCACAAACTCCCAAACCCGAAACAAATATTTATGGATTACACAAACATTTGTCTCGGTGCCGGGATCGAACCCGCGGCCTCATATTTCGCAATCTGGTGTCTAGTCAACTGCGCCACGGGGCTGTTATATTTACTGTCCGCCAACCCGCATCGGGCCAGCGTGGCGGACTAAGACCTAAACCCTCTCAATGATAGAGGAGGACCGTGCTTAGCAGAGGGACGTACCTTTTATATGGGTTGATGATAGATATTTATTAAAAAGCGCGAGTATGTAAAACCGCGTGTCTGTTTTCTGTGTGCCTGTACTGAAATGAAATACATTACTTAGATTCAGTCATTTCAAAATTTACTACCCTGTTCGGAAGGCAGTCATCACTAGAGAAGAACGGCTAAGAAGCTCTAGTGTTGCTCTTTTGAATCAAGAGATAACTTCCATTATCGATACAAAACTTATTTCCCGAATTAGAGCAATACATTGTTTATTTATTTTACTTTCTTATTATACACCACAATAAAAACAACATTGATATAAGTAATTCTACTTGACGTAGTGTCACAAATGGCGGCCTTATCGTTGTCAGCGATTTCTTCCAGGCAACCGTTAGATGTACTGGAGCGATCGGAGACATATATTGAGTGTCACAATTGATGTAAAATTTAAAATTACCTTAAGAGCGTATAAACACCGCGCGGCTCGCCGAGTTTAGGTAAATGCGACGAGTGTCGATGCAGCGACGAGCGCGCGCGCCGGTTCTTACTTATTACTCAAAATATCAAATAAAATGAAATGAAATCATAATTATTGAATATGTATAGTGTCAAATAGATCACTTAGATTAATTCCTTTTAAAGTTTAATTGATCACATGTTCGGAAAGCAGAGAAAATAGCAAAAATATTTACGACGCAAATTTCGATGGCGTAGCGCAGAGCGACACGTCCTCTCCTTGAAAGGCCTCGCGGCGGTGTGATTTGCACTGGACTGGGCCCGGCGTTTTATAGCACATTTTAAAATATTCATAAAAAAATAAAGAAATAAAATTTCTTTAAAACAAAAATTGTAAGTTTTCAAGTACACGTTCTTTTATAAGGGAAAGTTGTTATTTTGTTAAATTGAATATCGTACAGGGGTAAAAAAAATGCTATAGTAACAGTAATTTCCCAATATTTTGAATGCCTTAATTTTTTTTTTACTTGAATATGCAATCTAAATCTTAAAATGTTTTTAACTAACTATTTGCTTGGGGATATACACAATTCAACAAAATTTTTTTTTGATTAAATATATTATGAATTAATCCGAATTTTGAGCCTCGAAAATGACTCTAAAAGTGAATTTATGACAACCTTAGCTCAGTTATCTTGTTATTTATTAAAATTTACGCCTAAATCTTAAAATGTTCTTAACTAACTTTTTAGATGACAATATTCCCTATAATAATTGGTAATTGAGGTATTTGTACGATGGGTCTTTCATCAATTTTAAGTGCTTCGAAAAGTACTGTTTTTGCCGAAATATGTATAAACCCTCTTAATACCATATCAGAATGTTGTATTAATTACTGAGTATATAAGTAAGTGTTGACTCATCACCTGTCGTTCATAGGTGATCGATCTGGAAGGTGCAGTTCGTTCGATGAAGGCGCCGTGCATCATCCCCGAATTGGAGAGTCTGCGCGAGGTGAAGATCACGGACCCGCGCTACTGGCCCATCACCTTCCAGCGGGACCGCAACTGGGAACAACTCAAGTCAGTATCATCATCATCATCATCATCATCATCATCATTTGACTGAAACAGACTTTTCGTGTCTAGACAAATAATTCACGTGACTGTCGGTCCGAATGACAATACACAAATTTTTTAACGACATCAATAGATAACTTGCTAGTCATATCAATCATGTATAAGTTCAAAACGCAAATGAGATAGAAAACTTTTTAAAATATTGCAGATTCAATCATTTTATCCTTATATCATTTATTCGCTTTTAAATTATTTAAATAATCACTTGTAAAATGCTGTTTTTAACTTTCCATCAATTCTATACCAAAAGAAACCGTAGTTTGTACTATAAACAATTAATATAAAGAAATTATTACTTATCTTTTAGGTTTTTACACTTCTGAATTTTAATACAAAGGTTCGGTAATTATTATTAGATTATAGATATTAAATCTGTGTTGATTATTATGATCAAACAAAGTACGTGCGATATGATGTCGTGTGGAATGATCGTGTACGACAAATCCGCTTTTAACTGGTATTTTAATTACGTAAAAAAACAAATATAAATATTTGTTTCGCGTCTGGGTGTTCGTGAGACCGAGAAGTCTCTTGTAGTTTCTGATAACCACAACACAAGACTTGTATGACTATGCATATGACTATTGGATGTATTTATTTAATATTATGTATAATATGAGACTGGGGCATTCCACGCGAAGCGGACAAGCAAAAAAAGTCGATGTTTCCGATTTCAGTAATATTCGAGTATGTTATAGATATACATATCCTTTATACGTGTGTTGAATATTTTTGTAATATAATGACTGGTTACAGAGTTACGGGACTTTGAACTTGTGGCCGGCGTGTGGGCATGCAGTGCTTCAAAGCCCATTACCGAGTCATAAGATTATGGTTTAAAATAATTAAACTAGTGGATTTAATACTTCATTTAATGAGTGTTTAAACTGCATTTTTGTATATCAAAAAAAAATATTTTTTCATTAAAAAAATTGCAAGTTAACTTTTTAAAGCTGATTTTCACAAAGATTATCGTCTTCAATTTTTTTTATTTTTTTCCTGAAAAAAGCTTATACTGTGCAGAATATCCGTACTAAGTTGTATTACGGGCTCGAACTTAGTTTAGGAGCTAGACCAAAAATAGTGCCGCTGCGATGGCGTCCAGCGCCGCGTCTAACGCCCTCCCCTTGTTAGAATTTAATAAAACTTTTAATCAAAGGAATAAAATAACTTCTGATGGAACATTTTGCATATGATCAATAATACTAATACGTTAATATCTATCTATTAAATACTGTTTACTTTAAATCTACACAAATAATACGCTTTTTAAAATAAAACGAACTATTTTAATAGTTACATGTATTTACAATTTTAAATAATTTACTGTCAGTGGTACGATTTATCACAGTTTATTCAGTAGTAGGAATTAAGACATGATATTGTTTGAGCCTGGTATGGGGCACGCTGATTCAAACTTAAACTTATTCTATAAAAACAACTTATGTTTTTGAATGTTTTTTTTCGTGAATAGAAAATATGCGTTAGAAACATTCATTTTCTCGCCCATTCTTACACACGCTCGAATGTGGTAATTGCTTGGTTTTATTTCGACTGTAGACTAGTTTAGGTAGCCAGCCGCTTTGAGTTTCCCCCATCACATAACCCTTTTCCATAAGAAGTGGCATAAAAATCTAATTCTGCTTCTGTACCAAAATCTTGTTTAAAATACAACAGGTTTATGAAATTAAATCTATTTTTAAAGAACTAGGGTGCACCATCAATTATTTAAATATATCTTTCTTATGTAGTTCGAATGGCCTATTTTAAAGATGTTGATTAAAAATTCTGTGGATGGTATTATGGTAAACCTTGCTGTGTCATGTTTTAGGTCATCCGATATCATAATCCTTCTATGTTATAAATTTTACCTTTTTTGTGACAATATACAAGTGTCAGGAAGTGGCCGTTATTCCAGTGGAAATGCACTATGAGGCGATAACTAGTCTAAGGAATATTTTCTATTCACGAAAAGAAGACATTCAACAAAATAAGTTGTTTTTATAGAATAAGTTTGAATCAGCGGGCCCAAACCAGGCTAAAACAATATCATGCCTTCATTCCTACTACTGAATAAATTACGATAAAACGTACCACTGATAGTAAAATATTTAAAATTGTAAATACATGTAACTATTAAAATAGTTCGTTTTATTTTAAAAAGCGTATTATTTGTGTAGATTTAAAGTAAACAGTATTTAATAGATAGATATTAACGTATTAGTATTATTGATCATATGCAAAATGTTCCATCAGAAGTTATTTTATTCCTTTGATTAAAAGTTTTATTAAATTCTAACAAGGGGAGGGCGTTAGACGCGGCGCTGGACGCCATCGCAGCGGCACTATTTTTGGTCTAGCTCCTAAACTAAGTTCGAGCCCGTAATACAACTTAGTACGGATATTCTGCACAGTATAAGCTTTTTTCAGGAAAAAAATAAAAAAAATTGAAGACGATAATCTTTGTGAAAATCAGCTTTAAAAAGTTAACTTGCAATTTTTTTAATGAAAAAATATTTTTTTTTTATATACAAAAATGCAGTTTAAACACTCATTAAATGAAGTATTAAATCCACTAGTTTAATTATTTTAAACCATAATCTTATGACTCGGTATTGGGCTTTGAAGCACTACATGCCCACACGCCGGCCACAAGTTCAAAGTCCCGTAACTCTGTAACCAGTCATTATATTACAAAAATATTCAACACACGTATAAAGGATATGTATATCTATAACATACTCGAATATTACTGAAATCGGAAACATCGACTTTTTTTGCTTGTCCGCTTCGCGTGGAATGCCCCGACTATTAATTTTATTATATGTAAGTTGTCTTTATACTTGAATGTTATCTTTTGGAGTAAATAAGTATAAAATTTGATAAAACGTGCAACGAAAGAAATTGGTCACGTGAGTTTAATAATATCAGACTATCTGCATACATTTCACGTTATCGGATAATTAACCATATCGTAATTATAATGATAAAGTTTCTCTACCTATGACCTTGGTTAATACACAAATAATATTCTCAAATATAACAATGTAATATATGAATATTATTGAATTTAATTTTTACAAATAACATTTACTGTTATCCTTCTATCATCTGCCCATAGCTGGGCACAGGCCTCTACAGCTGGGAGGTATAAGGCAGTCAACTAATATAATGAAAACTATTATTATATTATTTAATCATACTACCAAAACAGTAGATTTTAAATCGACATAAGGACTCCTTCATATATCATCAATTTTCAAAATTACAGGGTGTTCCTAGAGTACACCTGGTGCATCGACGTGAAGCAGCGCGCCGGCTGCCTGTCGTACCTGGACGACCCCCAGGGGTTCCTCTCTATCCTGGCGCAGACCCTCACCCTGGACAAAGCGAACACCTGGTCGGTCTCCCCAGACAACATCGAACTCTTCACCAACGACGACAAAGTCAGGAACTTCGTGAGACATTACCTGGCTAAGGAGATCAGTACGAGCATATGTGCGGATTGCCTGGTGATCAGTAAGAAGAGGAAGGGGGTGAAGAGTGAGGCTGTGATCCAGAAGCAGTGCCAGTGCAGGAAGTATAGCAGGGAGGAGCAGGAGTACGTGCAGGGCCTCAGCATGGTGACGTACGAGTGTCTCGTCAAGGACATACTGTGCGCACTGCCCATATGGACCACTTTCTTGAAGGTCAGTTGAGTTAGCAGGGATCTTAGCAGTCTGTCTGTAGAGAAGTGTATAAGTGACGTCGTAATTAGTAAGATTGGAGGTTACTTTTGTACCAACCCGCACTAGGCCAGCGTGGTGGACTAAGGCCTAAACCCTCTCAACGTTAGAGGAGACCCGTGCCTAGCAGTGGGGCGTATGTGGGTTGTTAATGATGTGCTTATTTTAGGATTCTTTTCTAATAGTTACAGATAATTGAAATATCGAATGCAAAAAATAATACATTTATCAATATTCATAATGCACCATTTACTCATACATTACATTTTCCTTCGCCAGATAATAAAGATGATGAAATCTGAGCCGACGACGTACCACATATGGCAAGTGAAGCTGTTGCTCTCTCAGATAGAGAACCACAACAAGCAGGCACACAGCGAGATGAAGGTCGACGGGCAGGACCTCAACAACGAACCCTTAATATCCAGCGAATTCACCCTCGCCATCAAACAGAAGATATCCAACATACTCGATGGATGGGAGATAAAGTTAACCCCATATCTACGGAAATACCTAGGCCTGCCGAGCAGTCGCAAGTTCGACTCCTGCGACGACACTTTAAAGAAGATCCTGACAGCGTTTCTCGTGTTCCATGACCTTCCCAAGGGGGTGCTGAAGGATGTGATAGGGGACGACGTGTCGGGGCTGTTGGGGGGTGACAACAACCTGTCCGTGGAGGGGATCAGCAAGATGGAGGCGCTGCTGAGATGATCCGTGAGCCTGTCCCGCGGCATGCTGACGCGCTCGCGCTGCCGGCTGGGCTGCGTGCACGACTGGTGCTGAGGGACGCGCGGGGGGGGACTCAGCAGGAGGGGACAGGAACTCCTCGCCAACGCGTCTGGACGAACCCTCTATTACATACAGTTTCCCAAGTATTGCGGGTTATTAAAAATAAGGGCATGCAAAAAATACGTCTTCAGCGTGTTCGTTTTCACCGGCACAGGTACGCACAAACGATACCGATACTCCCGGAAACACCCATGGCCTGGTAACATCTGCGTCAAGTAATATTGACTCCATGCTCACGGTTCACCTAAATGTCTATTTATGGAATAACACGGTAGGTCCATCGGCCATTTTTCGAGTAATTCCACTGTTTTTGCCACCATTGCAAGCTGTTTTACCGTTCCTCATACGTGAGTTCTGCTTGGGTCAATTCGTCGGACGTTACTCCGTGCATAAAATTTAAACTGGCGTGCGTGTGCATATTATGTGTGTGAGTGGTGTGTGTGTATGTAGTAATAAAATACTGTATATAGTAAGTTAGGTTAGACAAGAATTAAAAAGTATTTTAAAGAGTATATCTCAATGATAAACGAATATGTAATTGAATACAAATTCATCAGTATTTATGCATAAATTGGGAATGGAATACATCAAAATGTTAAACAGTTAAGTTCTACGGCACTAGTACGTGTCGTGCGATCTAGAGGCCTCGGGTTCGATTCCTTGGTCGAGTAGTGTTATAAGGTGTTACTATTTAGCTATACTCAGTAGCAGAACAGAGCCTGAAAATGTGCTCGAAAAAAGCAATAGGCTTGCCTCGTGTGAAATGTGAGTGTACTGTAAATATGTTAACAATAAATAGAATATGTAGTGTTTTCATTTTTATGATAAAAATTTCTGTAGTTAAATTATTGACCCATATATAGCCGCAGGGTGCCTTGTGTCGAAATATTAAATATTATAATTATTTATGTGTGCTTTATACTTTTAGAGACTTCATGACTGATTTTATTTTGAGTTTATTATTTTGATTATAAAAAACTTAATTTTTGAATGAAATTATATAAAATTATTTATCTGTAGCTGTAGTGTTTTCTCCTTTTTATAAATGTGCAGTAGTGTAAGCAATGATGTAGTTTTCTACATAAATGTAATATATAAAAAATAATCGGTCATTTGTATCTTTGTAGTAGCACCCTTGCTCTATGAAAGAATATCTTTTAAAGGTTGCTTAATGCTTTAGAAGTTTAGACGACTATACAACTCCCATTAAATATCAATAATAAACTTTTTCCTGAACATATTTAAATCGTAATCGTTTGCAGTGTAGTACAATATTAATACTTCCCTAGTTTGTGATATATTACATATAAAAGCATCTATGTAAATATTGGCTGTTCATAAAAATATAGATCAACATGTATAAATGAGCCTGTACAAATAATAATGTGTACTGCTTTGTAACCTACTCTATAACTACTATTTTGATCGATTATTATATCGATACTGTAATATATAATCTATGATATTTGATTGCATATCTGGACTGCTGGTTATAGAACTATAGAATAGTAGATTTTTATATAATTTGCTAATCTTAAAAAGGTAAGCAATGTTCTCCGGGTCTATGTCAAATAGTAGAACTTTCTTATAATATTTTAAAGGACAAAATAACGTAGAGTGAATGATTAGGTTATTTGTGATAGCCTAAACATTCTCTTTTCTGATTAAATTTATCATATCGGTTATGATTAATAACATAATTGACGTGTTTCCCCATTACGTAAAATTCATTAACTGATGTCTTTCAAGAATTCAATAGTACTGAATGTTATCTATGGAATAATATAAATAATATATACAATTATAGTATTTGTGGTGCGATTACTTAAGACACCAGCTTAAACATGTTATATGATCTGCAAATATTTTTAGACCAAGTTTGAGGCTTGACTACTTAAGTAACTTTATACCTACTTGGCAGTATGTGTATTTATTAATAAATAAAAGGAGATATTTTGTCACAAGAGTCCCTTTTTTGTGTCAGAGAGCCTATTTTCGTATCCCAAATGCATCATTAAAAAATTGGTGACAGGATATTTGTATCTTTATCATTGTTCGTATCTTTGTGTTTTGTCTTTGTTTTTCGTTGAAAAATGTCTGAATTTTAGACTGAAAAACCCCAGTGAGGTTTAAATCTGTCATTATTATTTGTGATTTAAACTATTATTGGTTTAAAAAACACTCCGCCAAAGATATGTATTGGAATACGTTTTTAATAATACGCAGAATTTTCTTGTAAATAAATGTTATTGTAAATAATTTATTGTTTTATTTTATAATATTGGTATTATCTATATTAATATTATATGAGAAAGGAACACTGTCTGTTTTCTTTCACACCTAAATCTCTGGACCGATTTGAATGTTTTTTGGTATGAAAACAGAATGGACCTTGGAAAGGATATAGAGAACTTAATATGTTAAATTGCTCAAGGATGGAGCCGGGTTCAGTCCATATTATTAAAATTAACACATTTAAGAAGCAGTGATTGCCTCGAGGTTTAGGCGCACGGCGAGATTCTCGGCGGTCGCGGGTCCAAACCCCAGGCACACACCTCTGACTTTTCAAAGTTATGTGTGTATTCACATTGAATTATCACTTGCTTTAACGGTAAAGGAAATCATCGTGATGAAACCTGCACACCTTAAAGTTCTTAGGAATTTCTTAGGTGTGTAGTCCGCCAACCCGTACTAGGCCAGTGTGGCGGACTATGGCCTCTCAATGATAGAGGGGACCCGTGTCCAGCAGTGGGACGTATATGGGTTGATGACGATGACACATTTAATAACGTTGCTCAAAAAATAATCGCAGCCATTATAAATATATGCTAATATTTAAAAAGGAAAGGTTCGTAATCTTGCTATATGTGTTACCGAGGGATGATGCAAAGCTAATAGTTTTAGAAGCGCAAAAGAGAAATGTTATTAATATTAGGTACTTACGATGTACTTAATAGGTACTAAAAGTTTGATCACATAATGTTGTGATTGTTGCAGATTATTTCGTCATAGGAAGATAATAATTATCATAATTGATTATAATGTGTCGTTTCCACCTTAATTAACAAAAGTTTTTCTAAGTGGCTGACTGGTTAAGACTCAAATAGGATAGGAAATATAGGAAAAGGACTATTTATGTATCGATTTTATTAATAAGTCGCGACTTGTGATGGCTTCTAGTATTATGAGTAGGTATCCAGTCCAGTCATGACAAAAAGTCAGCGGTCATGTGTTTATTCCGTCAAGAGCCAAGCGTGGTAGACTTATACCTAAGCTCAGTTGTAGAGACCTGTATCCGCTAGAGTAACTTAGTAATAACTTATATTATAATTTATTAAAGTTTTGTATTTAAAACATTCAGATTAAAATTTCAATGAGTTTTATGTCCAAGATCCAATACACGCATAGATTTGGATGTTATAAGTAGGTGCGCAATTTACTGGTCATGACGCAAAGACGCCCACTGAATGACGTCCATGATTGAAATAAAATAACATGTCTCTTTATTTAACTAAATATTCGAACTACTGCTTCGAAGATTGAAATAGTAGGCAGAAGTTTAACTTGCTAAACGTGATTAATACGTGATTGGATCTGATAATGTTAACGGTTTTCGTGTTGCTGTTAAAAATTTGAAAAATATACACACGAATCTCCAAATAGTCAAGGGTGTATAGATTGAAATTCGAGAGTTTTGACATGTCTACTTATACGTGCTGATAAAGTTCATAACATCTAAAAAATGACACTTATCAAACCTCCATAAAAATATATAAAACAGTTTATTTATTTACATTTTAAAATACAATTGTCCTTTAGATCTGTGGTTACCAGACGATGCTCTGCAGCAGCCAGGTCCTGAAGGCGCCGACCCTGACGAACATGTCGGGCACGCCGCGCGCGCACGCCAGCCCCCACGACACGATGCCCACTTGCTGCCCGTTGTCGGTGCGCACTAGAGCGCTGCCGGAGTCACCCTGGGAAAAGCAAAAATAAGAAAATTTATACAATAGTATACCATATACTCAGCCTATCGCCGTACACTGCTAAACAAAGGCATCCCCAAGATAGCGCACCCAGAGTCACACCGTCATCATCAACAACCTTCAATTCGTCCACTGTGGGACATAGGCCTCTCCTATGGCACGCCACTGGGCTCGATCTTCGGCTCTCCTCATCCAACCGCTGCCAGCCACCTTGAGGATATCGTCACCCCACCTAGCCAGAGGCCGTTCTACAAACGTCACTTATTAGTAAATGCTAACTCTTAGAGTTGAATAAAGAATTAGGGCATTTAGAAATTACATCTAATTATAGATAAATCAATTGAAAATTGCTCTAATATTCAACACTTTGTTGAGGTGCAAAAGTGAGGATTATAAGAAAATACAAGTAAAACAGTGGCATGCTATAGGAGAGGCCTATTCCCAGCAGAAGACGTGACAAAGACTGGTGATGATCATGACAAAAAAACATATCCGGGCAAACATACCGACTATATTTTAATTATTTCAAAAATGTCGCATAGCAGAAAATGAACTAGTATTTTATGAGCGGGCATCGCGCCTATCATTACGAAATATACACAAATATAGGTACTTTCTTTATCAATTTAAAATATGACTGAATTGGCTATCAATTACGCTTTTGCGATAAAATGCTATCATAATAAACAACAATCGTATTTAAACACACTATCTCAGCTTTACATGCGGATCTCAAAAACAGAGATTGTATAAGGGTGACTCTCAAGTCACGTGCACAAAGTCTATTTAAAAAAATTATCTCTTGATCGGTCTCCATCTTATCTCCAAATTTTGCGGGTCTAATTACTGGCAGAAACATTGTCTAATTGTCTTTATAAATGAATTCTTATTTTCCGGATGTATCAAAGTAGCATGACGTCACATTGAAGCGAGTTGCAAAAATAACAAAGTAAGCTTAGTAAGCTTTAGGGCCCGATAGATGCCAATCTTAAATATTATTTTATTAATATTATTATTGCAAACCTACCAAAGTCGGAGATAACATGTTAAAAACTCCATATATCGAGGCCCAAGAACCGGACATATATGAGTTGGTAATAGCACCTACATGACGCTTAAAATTAAAAAAGATATTATATTTTTAACATTTACTTACATTGCAAGTGCCGTGGTTGACGGAGTGGAAGGTGCAGATCTCGATGTGAGGCTCCACTTCGGGAACGTTGCGGAAGTTGTGCAAGATGGCGCCTTCGCGCACTTCTACCACGCAACGGTCGCCGTCGATTATCACTTTGTCCAACTCCAGCAAAGTGGCAGAAAGAGCACCGTTGGTCTATAAATGAATTAGTACGTTTTAAAGTTTCATAACATATGAAAACTAAACTGTTTTTGAGAATTTTTTTTTATTTAAATACTCTGGTGGTGTTATAAAATACACTTTTTAAAGAAGCTGAATACATACCCTAATTCTGCCCCATCCAGCAACTTTCACGTTAACACCAGCTCCAGCCCAGTCGTAGCTGACAGTGATGGGTCTAACCAGGTTAGACATGACGATATTTGTTGTGGTGATGAGGATTCCAATGTCGTTTCTGACTGTGCTGACCACGTAGTTGGGGTGAGTGACATTCCTGCTAAGGGAATAGGTTTGACCACCAGAGTTCCATAGGTTAGTGCCGACAGTCACACGGAGAGAGCTGAAGAAGAAAATGAATGATAATTATAAAAAAAAAACTAAAGATAACTTCTTACAATAAGCAATACAAATGTATACCGCACTGATTTCATTTAACTAGACTGTTTTATGTAAATAATACTGAACAGTTAAGTACTAGCCTGGCCAAAGAACCCCAACTAAAAACAGCATTGATGCAATGAGCAGCAGTGAGGACAGTTCTCGGGCTGAGAATGGAACCGCCACAGAGGAAATTTCTGACCAAAGTGCCTTGGCTTAAAGCTACCATATGGGGATGGCTGCCCACTGCAGCTTGGGTGCCTCCAACAATTCGCGCGTTAGGATCCACATGCTCGAAGAACATGGACATGTCCGGTTCAACTTCGGGAGTCGGTATGGCTAAAATTGAAGGAAAGAAAATTTCAATAAACTAAAATCAATAATCTGTAAACAATTTTTGTTTCATAACACTATTTTGTCGAATTAAAGACAGACAAATATTTTCCATATGGGTGGTAGATTCTCTACATTCGTAATGTTCATTTCTTTGTTAAAAATCTTCAATAGCAATAGTACCTACCCACACCGAGAGTTACGGTAAGTACAGGAGGTATACGGAGATCCGTACTCAGCAGCGGGACGTCTAAAGGCTGATGATCATGATGAAATGTTTTTTACTGAGAAATTTAAAATGTCATCACCCTTACCAATACATCCTACCAAAACGGCAGCGAAGACAGCAGCTACTCTGAACGCCATTTTGGAGTAACCCGTAAAATTTTGAGATACATTCAGCGATTCGTTTATATATCGGGCTAGCTCCGTGATTCTTGATTATTTAGATATAGAAGAGTATATCTTGTGACTACATAAAACTTTGCGAGAGCGAACCGTATGACCACAATCAGGATTCCGTACCGTAACGTTCTCGTAATTGCAAACAATTTGTAGCATTTTAGATTTTGTTTTTGCTGCTGAAAGTATTCATAGTAACAATATTATGATTTCCAAAGGAGATTTATGAGACTGTGAGATTCTTGATATTATTCTATTTATATTATAATGAACTCATTAAATTTAAAGATTTGTTCAAATAGGCATACATAAAATAACAAAAAAAGGGCCCGCCTCCTAGGACGAGAAACAATAAATAAACAAGAAAATATGGGTGCAGAAATGTACATCTATCCACCTATTTGGGGAACACAGGTGTAAGTGGGTATGTAATAAATATGACAAATATTTTTAAATGAAGATAATGTAACACATTTTGTGGATCCCCCAAATATTTGTCTTTGAGGAATCATTCTAGGATGAACTCACAAACGCTAATTTTTAACTTCTTCTGTAACAAAATTGCAAAAAATCTAGAAAGTACTTTTGTGTGATAGAATTTATCCATATATGTGCAGCAGCAGTATAGCAGTGATGGCCTCGAGGTTTGGGCGCGCGGTCGAGAATTTCGACGGTCGCGGGTTCGAACCCCAGACACACACCTCTGACTTTTCGAAGTTATGTGTGTATTCACATTGAATTATCACTTACTTTAATGCTGAAGGAAAACATCGTGATGAAACCGGCACACCTAAGAGTTCTTAGGAATTTCTTAGGTGTGTAATCCGCACTAGGCCAGCGTGGTGGACTATGGCCTAAAACCCTCTCAATGGTAGAGGAGACCCGTGCTCAGCAGTGGGCGTATATGGGTTGATTAAGAAGAAAAGAATATATGTTTGTCATATTTTGATGTATCATGATTTATTAAGATGTAACTGTTTATGAATAGTCTATGAATAGCTTCTTCATTATAATTACCAGTTTTGTCAAAATATGGATTTAACAGCCATTTATTATTTTTTTATCTTTAGGGCTTAAATCATATTCTCGTAGGGTTTTTATAAGTTAAAGCTATTTCTATTTAGACAGATTTAATCATTTTAATGAAGCTTAAAGTGATTAAGTATTTAAGTAATCTTATGATCAATTGTTTGATAGTCTGGTTCTTATCATCAATGCACACGTGCTATTTTGAGATCTTTGATCAAGTGAGACATCCGTGTGATACGTGTGATTTTCGAGCAGTCTACGTCTAGGTATTGTTAGTAACAGTGAAGTGACATGGGTATTGGGTAATTATTAATAGCATTTTAGATTTGTGATTTTTTTTGTGCTTCTATAGTAGCATGATTGAATAATACGTATGGCTTTTTTTATTCACTTTTTATTTATATTCTTTAGAAATTAAGTTATTGTCTAACTATTGTGGTTGCTTTAGACATTTCCATTCCAAATAGTATTAAGTATGCCTCATATTATACGTCATGAAATAAGACTAATTGAACCTTGTTAGGAATTAAATTTCTTGTTTTATGAAAATAACACAATTTATTTTTCTCCATGTGCCTATATACCTTCTTCCTCTTCTTCATCAACCCATATACGCCCACTGCTGAGCACGGGTCTCCTCTACCATTGAGAGGGTTTATTAGGCCATAGTCCACCACGCTGGCCTAGTGCGGGTTGGCGGACTACACACCTAAGAAATTCCTAAGAACTCTAAGATGTGCAGGTTTCATCACGATGTTTTCCTTCACCGTTAAAGCAAGTGATAATTCAATGTGAATACACACATAACTTCGAAAAGTCAGAGGTGTATGCCTGGGGTTCGAACCCGCGACCGCCGATTTTCTCGACCGTGCGCCCAAACCTCGAGGCCATCACTACTTGCATATACCTACATTAGGGTGTCCCAGCTTAGTAGGGCGATTTTTTTTTCTCGAAATTAGATACGCATACCCTCTATATTTTTTCTAATTGACCCTAATAACTCAAATACGGAATATTATCGAAATTGGATAGCGGTAACCCGTGCCGACTTGATGGCAAAGTTTTAAGAAAAAAATTGTATGGTAATTGTAGAGCACATATAAAAACTTAATTTTTATTTTCAAAATTATATCCTATTTCACCGGTATTATATGTTTATTATTTAAACAAGAATATTTGTGATATTTTAATCTTAAAGTTTTCTTTTTACTGTTAGGATAAATCACAGGAAAAATTGCTTTAGTTTCCCTTTAAAGGTGACTTTTTCACGAAAATTTTGTATTAGTATAACTGCAATTTGCAGTATCACTAGCGACTTTTAGTGTCATTATTTATTTCTTAACTGCTTGAAAAGAAGTATAACTAGTCTGTGAAGTAAGCAACTCATTGAGAAAAGTGTCAAAATGTTTAAAACGATTGAAGAAGAGCAAGACTAGTTTTTGATCGAAATAAAGTCGTTTATGTCTTTCTAAAAAAGTAAATCACGCAGATATCTTTCCAGGGGATATGAATTGATGGATCCTCTTTAGTTAAGCTTTAAAATATTATCATTTTTGGTTCCTGGTCTCCATCATATTCCATCCATCATAGAGACAAGACAGCTACTTCATGAACCAAAGACCAAAAATGCTGAAAAATATTCTGTATAGTCATTTCTGAGTTAATTTTATTGACAGTTTCCCAGGGTTTCAAAGTATTAAGCAAACATAAGTCGTATTAAGGTGCCGTCACTGATAATATACAATGCATCCAAGCCTTAACATGGTATATAGCGATGCAAATCTAGATGTCTAATAGTGCGACTTTTTATTAGTAATTTACAATTAAAAAATAAGTTACGACATTTTTAATCAATTAATTGCTTCGGCCATCATGGTGTCTGGTACATAGAACTTGGAGATCGAATAGTCAATTTTCTTTCTGTATCACCACCAAAGAATATGATTATAGCTATAACTGTTAATTCTTGATAGCCAACCCTTAAATTTCCTTCATAATTCTGTCCAGTAAAACAATGTATATCTAATTATATAACTATATCTATTATCTAGATTTATTTTTATCAATTAAAGGGTATTGGCGTGTGCAATATACAAAAAGTAGTCCAAGCTTGTAACAAACTCTTGACGACACTGCACGAACACATCTTGCGATTTTTCCGCATTATTTGTTGATCTCTTAAGTGTCGGTATAAGGCAACTTATTTCTTAAAATTAGTTTATTAAAGCTTAAATAGGCATATAAGCCCTTTAACAAAAAATAATTAATCTCGAATAGTTAGATTTGCGATTTACAAAATTCAATTTTACTTCACGAATTTTATTAAACAGGACTGCCAATATTTGCTCTTCGCAGAGAAGTTTTAAGCCGTTATTTTAATGTTTTGCACGCCCCTATTAAAATTTGCCTTTGAAATCTTAATCTGACATATTGATTAAACAAAAAGAGGCGTTTACCAATACAATAAACAAGCAACCACGAAACTTCCATGCGAATATTGCGACGCGCCGAAGTTCACACAAAGTATGTAAGTACTGAAACACATGAATGCAAGTCGGCACGGGTTGCAGTGGTCCTAAGTTCATGAAATTTTATTTATGAGTGTTTTAACACCATTCGAAAATAATTAGAGGGTATGCGTTGACAAAAAAAGATTTTGATTTTTTTGGGACACCCTAACCTACATACATTAAAACAACAAAATGTTCATACAAAACCAATCAAGTCTAAATTTGGAAAGGATAGGCATTTTTGTACCCGCGATTCACCAATTTTTAAGCCGCATTTGGCCTGAGAAAAGGGCTACGACAGTTGTGTGCGGAGGCCCGTGCCCAGCAATGGGACCTATATGATGATGATGAGGAACCACTGATCAGATTATGTTTGAGATACCGCACTCAATTTATATAGATAGGTAATAGATTAGGACTATTGGATGGATTTTTGGTTACTTTTGGAAGTAAAACTAATGAGGCTGTCGGAAGGAGGAATACATTTTCATTAAAATATATTCGGGTTTGATAAAAAATACATAAATACAGTCATCAGAATCACTTTTATTCATTTATACAAATTGTAATGAGATCCCAAGTTACCAGACAATGCTCTGCAGGAGCCAGGTCCTGAAGGCGCTGACCCTGACGAACATGTCGGGAACTCCGCGGGCGCAGGGAAGACCCCACGATACAATACCCACTTGTTGACCATTGTCGCTACGTACTAAAGCGCTGCCAGAGTCGCCCTGAAAAATGCCATAAAATATACTATAGGGAAGGAAGTCCAAAAAAAGTTAATCATTATTTTGTTATCAAGCAGACGAGAGTTTTAAGGGGGGAGACTCATGTAAATGCCTCGAAATCGGTCATTTTTTAATATTTTTTTTAGCAGTGATGAAATAATTTGATTGATTAGAACTTTTAACACAACTTTATTTAATATTTTAAGATTACAAAAAAAAATATTTTTTTGTTTTTTAATTTAAAATGGCGGCTCAGCATGAGTTCTTACAGGCTGCCTCCGACGCGAGGTCCAAAACTGCTCCATTTGTCACTCATCAACCGTTGATCTGAAACACAAAAACAAAAGTTATTTTTTCTCAGGACATATAAACGGAAAGGATAAACCTATAAAATTCGATAGAAAACGATAAAATCCAATATAAAATCAGCCTTAAAAAAAAAGTTACGATTTAGGGCTATTTTTTTTATCCTTTTGACCCCAAAAAAATAAGTAATCAACCTGAAATACCTAAAGTTTTAGGTTTATCCTTCCGGTCGTGATGTAGAGAAAGGCCTCACCAAATTTCAAATAAATCGGTCAATAATTTTTTGAGCTACAACACGAGCAGTTTTTCAAAAAGTAGTTTCGAGATAATCGCGTTTAAAGTTTCAGTACAGGAAAATGAGCAGTTTTACTGAATTATTAATTACTTACCGACTAATTTGCAATTCCAGGTCCATATAACAGTCCTTCTGCCTCCTCAAAAAGCAGATTTTCATCTATTTGATGTTGTCTGCGAGCTGAACGAGCATCTTTGGTCTCTGAAAGGCTTTTACGATTCTGTCGGGTTATTCGCGCCTCGTCTGTACTATCCGCAAATATCTTAGCATAAGTGCCAATACTCAGATTCAGAAGGTTAAAAGGACCTGAATTTATTGTTTTATTACCACATGGACATGTGACAACAATTTTAAAACCAAGACCTCTGGAACTCACTGAATTTTATCTTCTGATTACAAACCGAGCACTTCACAATTTCAGACAAAGCTGTAAACACTGTAAAAAATTCAATTATCCTGTACCCGTGTAAAGGATTAGTTATGATATCTTCACTATCACGGGCATGCAGTTTTTTTCCACTGGCACTGTCATTATGGCTTATACTGGCTTCGAATTTTTCACCTTCTTTATTGGCGAATTGATTGCCCTGATACTTTCGTTTCCGGGAGTTATTCCGTGCAATATTCTCACGTGTACCTTTTTTATAATTCGGCATTTTTACTTTTCAAAATCGACTGAACACGAAGAATTCTCCAGCTAAACTAAATATATTTCTTGAGTAACGGTTATTCGTCTACTAATGTTACACGTGTGCAGGAACGTAAATATATATATATATATATTATATATATATATATTAAATATATATATAATACATCTACACAAAGGGATTTCCTGGGATTGAATGAAAGAAATATTTCCAGTTATTATAATAGAAAGGTCCTTTTCAAGCGCTCCGACTACCTGGCTCGTTACTTGACAATACTTACTCCGGCCCGCTCCATTGTATTAGCTATAACTTTGTAAATAATCGAGATTTTTTTTTTCCGGCTCGTCAGTACACGCTCAACATAGTATACTTTCAGAATATCGAAAAAAAAAAAAATCGATTTTTTGAAAATTTTACATGAGTCTCCCCCCTTAAACTAAGTAGTATCATCTGCTTCTTTTCCTTTGCTACAGTTTAGAGCAATAGGGCTTACAGACTCATAACGTAGTGAGGTCGCAGATTTGAACTCGCGCCGAAACTTAAAGGCCATCATTACTTTGATCATCATACTACAAAGTTAATCTAGCATTAAAAAAAACATAACCCTCTACCTATTCTACAAAATTTGTAGAGATTATAAACAAAATGTACTCACGTTGCAGGTGCCGTGGTTGGCGGAGTGGAAGGTGCAGATCTCGAGGTGAGGCTCGACGGTGGGGACGTCGCGGAAGTTGTGGACGATGGCGCCTTGAGCCACTTCTGTGATGCAACGGTTGCCGTCAATCGTCACTTTGTTCAGTTCCAGTAAGTTGGCAGAAAAGGCACCGTTGGTCTTAAAATAAAAATAGAAACTTTCTCAATTCCTGCACAGCTAAGAAATAATACATTTTGAAATTTTATTGAATCAGATATTTTAAAATAATTACTCAAGCTCATAGGATTATTTATATTTTAAGCAAGGTAAAATTGTAATAGCGCATATGATAGAGTTCAAATAGATCATCGAGTAGTAAGACTCATCGCTCGTCACTTGAAGTTTTCATGCGAGCTGAGATAGTTCAAGAAAGTCTTGGGGTAATAGGGAGAAGGGCCATGTCTTTAAAAATTACTTTACAACTTCATGGAAAAATAGAAATTTAAATTAATCTGAGCTATACATACCCTGATTCTGCCCCATCCAGCGACTCTCACGTTAACGCCGGCTCCGACCCAGTCGTAGCTGAGGACGATGGGCCTGACCAAGGCATTCACGACGATATTCGATGTGGTGATGAGGACGCCGATGTCATTCCTAATTGTGGCGACCACGTAGTTGGGGTGACTCACATTCCTTGCAAGAGAATAAGTTTGACCACCGGAGTTCCAGCGGTTAGTGCCAACAGTCACACGGAGGGAGCTAAAAGCAGAAAAAGTGTGTTATGCGGGATGCGTCCTCTAAGAATAATTTATAAATATGTGATTTCTGTATCATGGATTTATTTAAACTAGATAGTCAAATGTTTATAATAAAATACTAGCCTGGACAATGTACGACTGAAGACAGCATTGATGCAATGGGCAGCAGTGAGGACAGTTCTGGGGCTGAGGATTGAGGAGCCGCAGAGAAGATTCCTGATGAGAGTGCCTGTAGTCAGGACCGCCATGTGAGGATGGCTGCCTGCTGCAGCCTGAGTTCCTCCAACAATACGAGCGTTGGTGTTCACATGTTCGAAGAACATGGACATGTCCGGCTCGACATCAGGAGTTGGGATAGCTGTAATAATAAGATTAATTTTTAACGTCGATTTGGTAGAGAGCTACAACATTTAAGTATTGTGTTACCAGAAGCAGTTACAAAGGGTAAATCGTTATAAGAATTTACCAAATTTTGTAATATTGCAATACATCCGAATGTCGTTTGTAGCTAAATAATCTTCTTTGAGGGAGGCTTGTGTTCTGTAGCGGACATCTATTGGATGATTATCATATTTTTCAAGCGTATTACATCAATACCATTAATACGAGTTTACTGCAAGCAAAGCATCTGCTTAAAGCAACTGGTGAAATAAATTGTTCGGTGAGTGCAGGCGCGTTGAATTTTATAATTATTGCAATGGAATGAAGATAAAAGTATTACATCCATACTGACGTAATATTTATATGCCTAATAGTTTATATGAAATAAAAAACTTACCGATACATCCTACCAAAATGGCAGCGAAGACAGCAGCTACTTTGTATGCCATTTTGGAGAACTCCTGTGGAGGTTTGACGTAAGTTTTGTTTTTCGTTTATATATATGTCGCACGTCACATATTTTTGATTATTTATATAGATATAATCAATAATTTGAAAGTGAAAACCCACATACTACTGTATCAGGACGAGCATTTTAGATATGATCTGAAAGCAGTGCGAAGTGTTTTTTGGCATTCTTTCAACTTTGTCCTGGTTTAAACTAATGGTATTGATTTAAGAATGGGTAAATTTTTGACATGCCACCAGTCTTTTTAGGAAGACGAACCTGCAAGCAGATAATATTACCAGTTTATTCCATTAAAGGTCAAGGACGTTTTATATAATTGGTTTGGGATAATGGTGTTTGATTAAAATCGTCCTCAGCAGGGCACGGCCTCCTCAACCATCAACGGTGTTTAAACCTTAGTCTGCCACGTTGGGCTAGTGCGGGTTTGCGGAAATTTCTAAAAACGTATAGGTGTACCGATTTTTGCGTGACTGTCATTGTAATGATTCATTGTTTATAAACACCCAACTTCCAAAAGTCAGAGGTGTATCCCTCGACCGCGTGATTTAACTTCGAGACCATCACTGCCTTAATAAAATGTATATCTATATATATAAAAGAAAGTCGTGTTAGTTACACCACTTATAACTCAAGAACGGCAGAACAGATTTGGCTGAAAATTGGTAGGGAGGTAGCTTAGAGCCAGGAGACGGACATAGGATACTTTTTATCCCGTTCGATAGCGTTCCCGTGGGACTTTTCATCGTTTTCTTTATCCATACAAAAGTTTCGTTTTAATAATTAAGTCAATTTGAACTTTAATACAATACAATAAAGTTTAAATCGTAGTGGAGGAGTTCTATGTTATAAAAATGAATTGCTCGATGTGTTCCTAAGCGCAAATCTCGAGAACAGCTGAACCGATTTCGCTAATTCTTTTTTTATAATATTCCTTGAAGTACGAGGATTGTTCTTACGGAGAGATACATTTTAATAATTGCCTGAAAAGGTCTAAAAATAATACTTTTCTATATTCCCATACAAAAGGTTCGTAATGATACTTAAGTCATTTTGAACTTTAACACCATACAAAATTTCCTGTCATTTAATGTTTATCCCGTCGATGCAGTTAGAGGCCCCCTCAAATAAAAGAACGTATTAAAATAAGCATTTTGAATCGACAATATGTATCTATAACATTCGAATAATTGCGTATTTTAGATGTTAAAAATGCAGAATTCTCATGACAATGGATTGACATTTTTTGGCTGTCAAATATTAAGGCGTTCAGAAATTTATTTTGTGTAACAAATCTCCTTGGTAGTGCCTAATTTTTTATTTTTTATTATGCTTGAATATCTAAAATACTCTAAATCTCCTTCAACAAATCGTAATAAATGGTCAGGGGATGCCTTTTCCATTGATCTAGCCAGTCATGGAACAGGGCTATGAGTTCGCGACCTCGGCCCCCCGAGCTGTTGGAGTCTCCCACTATTTCCTTATCCGGGACTGTGGCATCCTTACCATCAGGCCAAATATCCTTACCTGCAGTATCCTGTACCCAAACACACGCTATCTCTACCCCTTTACCAAAAGAACGAAAGCCCCAAGGAGAGTTGGTGTCAGACAGGCGGGCGGCCGTAAAACATTTGCGAAAACATTTAAACAGTATGTATAATAAGAAAAGTGACAGGGCCTAGGCCGTCCCCCGTAGTCGACGCGCAGGAGCAGCACCCGGTTCCTATGAGAAATGGGCAAGGTTTGTTACACCAGCCCGGGCGGGGGCAACGTAAGACACTAGCCCGGAAAATGAGATTGAGGTATGCAAGTTGGAATGTAGGTACGACAAATGGTAGGTCAAGGGAGCTAGCATTTGTGCTGAAAAAGAAAAAAAAAATGGTCAACGAAGAAGACTTACGAAAGACGACTGCATGCAGCAAAGATGCGAATGTTGCGGTGGATGTGTGGTGTAACACGGAATGACAGAGTCAGAAATGAATACTTTAGGGTAAGTCTGAAAGTAGCTCCTGTGATAGAAAAGATGAAAGGAAACCGTCTGTCGTGGTATGGGCACATTAAGAGAAGGAATTAATCAAATGTAGGAAAAAAAAGTGATGAACATGAAAGTGGATGGATGGGCGAGCCGAGGAAGGCCAAAAAAGAGATGGATGGAGTGCGTGACTGAAAATATGAAAAAGAAAGGGGTGAATGAAAACATGATGGCTGACAGGGATGTGTGGAAAAAGAAGAGATACTGCGCCGACCCCAAGTAATTAATTGGGACCAGGGCAAGGGGATGATGATATACCTAAGTAATTAAAAATTAAATTCTGTTAATAAGTAACAAGACATTCATTGACTGGTAGGGCGATACGAAGTTTGCCGGGACAGCTAGTAGAATAATAAAAACACGTTGACGCTGAAAAAAGGCATTTCTAATACCCATAACTATAACCTGTACATACTGGTTTTCGACGAATTTGAAACCCTGTATTTGTTGATAAAAGCAAACTATTGATCAATACGTCATTGTTTATAAAATAAAAATATTAGATTATTTATTAAAACTGCTAATTTTAATCAAATCAATCGAAAAATGTTTAAATAACTCATATACAGAACCCTATTCTGAAAGACAAGATATTACCGAAATGTCTGATCAATATCTCAAGAAAACCTAGATGTTGAGATTAGAAGGTTACTTATTATGAAACGCATGACACGTTAATTGTTTAAAAAATCAGTGTAATTATCAATATTATACTCAGCCTATCGCCGTCCACTGCTGAACGTAGGCCTCCCCAAGTAAGCGCCGACCATCCCGGTCTTGAGCAGCCCTCATCCACCCGTTTCCCGTCACCTTTCTCAAGTCAAAATTGTAAAATTGTTAATCATGAAGCTTAGTAATTGTTTTGGACTGATTTTAAAAACTACGGAATGTACATTGTTGAATGAGGAGGGGTGAAGATTGAGACCAGTGGCGTGCCATAGGAGAGACCTATTTCCAGGAATGGTCGCGAGAGGGGCCGTTGATGTTGATGACGGTGATCGTTAACGCCATCACTATACGCGTCTCACTGTCGACCCGGGACTCTACGTATAAGCGGGTTTAGACTTAAGTTCATCACGCTGACCTAGTGAGGATTGTCGGACTACACGACTAAGAAATTCTTAATACTTTTAGGCGTGTAGGTTTGATGATGTTTAGCTTCATCAATAAAGTTGTGATAAACCATTGTGAATACTCTCATAACTCTAAAAAGTCAGTGGTACTGCCAGGGATTTGAACCCGCTATCGCCAAGATTGTCGACCGCGTGCCTAAACTTTGAAGCCATGACTAAGTAATGCATATCACGGCACCAAATCAATGGTAGAAGATATTATATCAGTGTTGAGGTTGATTAATTTTGATTATAACGAATAAATAGCCACGATAACAACTATACGACCGTCTCTACTGAATATCTATTTATTTATTCTACTGTGATTAGACAAATCTTTAATGATATTATATAAATTGAATGATACGATAAAGAAAGCTTCTATTTAAATAGAATGGGGAAAAAAGGGTTTTATAGTTCGCCAATCCCGAAGAAAATACAAAAAAAGGTGCCATAATTTACGCAGCCAATAAATGATCCCTTCCTTTTACTCAGTATTGCAGCGCTGATTTAATAAGACTTTCATCACATGATATATTAATAATGAAATTCTCAGTGACCACCCGGAGTCTTGAAATATACCTGAAGAACCGAAATAGGCTTGGCAAAATGACGTGATACAAAAAAATGACAAAGAGTACGTGTATCTTTGCCTACTTAGGGAATATGGGCGTAAGTGTGTATGAAAATAATAATGCAACTTGCAGTTGTTTGTAATAACCAGCGGCTCGAATTTAATCACATCCTTTGTCGATTAGGTTTTCATACGTAAGAATATCAGCAAAGATTGCACCAAATCCTATTCCAATTGAATTATTAAGACATGATTGTTTGTTATTACAGGCATAATTTTAAATCTGTGACGATTATCCTGTTTAAACGCACGCGCTTCCTGTTATACGCGTTTATGATCACGTATCACACGGATACGGGATCATATGCACTGTATTTGGCTGATAAATCCTATTTCTTCAAGTTTTTATTTAGTAAATTTAAATTGCCAAGTTGATAAAAACGTAAACCTTTTGCTTCTTCCAGCTTGGCATGGATTTCCTCCCTATTCCTGTAACTTAAACGAGTTTTTTTGGCTCTAGCCCTTCACACATCCGCCACTGTAACCACAGTAAGCACAGAAGTTAGCTAAGTACTGACGCCGTGTACTGTAGGTTAGCAAATCTAAGGGCACCTAATTTCCCATAATCCCGCAACGAAGTAGTATCAGAAAATAAATACTAAAGAGGAGCTGAGAAGAAACAGTAATCTATTATATTAAATGTCTATATATAAAAATATATGTCTCGAAATTAAGCGTAGTTCACAATAAATTTGCCAAAAATGCGACTTAATTACGTCACCAACGTTATCAATTGTTTGTTGATGCTTAAATTATTTTAAAACTTCCATCTGATATTAATATTGCTCCGTTATCAAACGATTCATGCTGATACCTACGGGTTTACTGAATGAAAATACTTCATCAGAAAAATATGAGAACAACAGAGAACTAAAAGTATCGAGATAGCCCTAAGGATTAGCAAGCTGAAGTGACAGAACAGAGTGAGAGAACAGATAACCGTTGGGGGATATGTGTAGTGAAGTCGAGACCACGGATCGGCAAGCATAGAGTAGGATGCCTTCTGGCTAGGTGGGGTGACGATATCCGCGAAGTAGCTGGCAGGAGTATACGTAACCAACATTCATATAATTATATAATCCCACCGAGAAAGAACCAACAAGACAATAAAAATGCTAATTGGGGTGAAATCTAATTTTCCCCAAAAATTCAAAACCTAATTCAATGTGTTTAAATTAAATATAATAGAGTTGTTGTTGCAACACCTCTACATTATAAAAGAATTGAAATATATTGAAGAGTTTGAGCACACATTATTTATGGCTGAGACCATTTCGTCTCGGAGGCCCAGTAGGCGGCTGCGGAGTATGGGCGGGCGCTTCTCGCCCATGCATCAAGGTTGCGCCACGTGGGTGGAGATGGCTTCAGAGGAGTTTTGATCGGTATGCTGGCAAAGCGATTTTGTTAGGGATCCAGCCCGCCATTGACATGACGCCATTGCCATTGACAGGAGCCGCGCGCCGAGCTGGAAGACCGTAGACCCTGACATACGCTTCCTAGAGGAGGGGGCTCCTCTAGGGCTGGCGGGAAGTAGAGCCATAATAAAAATAAAAAAAAAAACAAATAATCTGCTTTAAAACATACTAGTTGTACGAAGAAGCAAAAATGTTTCTTACTGTCGCAGCCATACGAGTATGATAATTTGGAAGGAAGTTTCACATATTACTTCAGTTTACTCAGCTCAAATTATGTTAGTCGAAATCTTCCTGTGGCGGGGAATTGGACCGGCTCCCCGCTAACATTGGCTTCCGTTGTAGCTACGGAGTCCGTAGTACGGACCTCCCAGAATGATAATTAATACTTCAATACATCTACTAGTAATACTATAGTGATTGGCAGTGACGGCCTCGAGGTTTAGGCGCGCGGTCGAGAATCTCGGCGGTCGCGGGTTCAAACCCCAGGCACACGCCTCTGACTTTTCGAAAGTTATGTGTGTATTCAAATTGAATTATCACTTGCTTTAACGGTGAAGGAAAACATCGTGATAAAACCTGCACACCTAAAAGTTCTTAAGAATTTCTTAGGTGTGTAGTCCGCCAACCCGCACTAGGCCAGCGTGGTGGACTATGGCCTAAACCCTCTCAATGGTAGAGGAGACCCGTGCTCAGCTGTGGGGGTATATGGGTTGATGAAGAAGAAGAAGAAGAAGAAGAATACTATAGTGTTGTAACTTGTAACCCAAAATACATCGAATTTTACATAACACTATAATCAAACGTAAAATTAAATTCCTCACAAGTCATTAAAATCGTCATTGGAATAATGCAAAAAATGAATAAATTATGACGTTTTAAGACATTACCCATGACTTACCGGATGTCTAACCTCCCATCCCAATATTGTGTTATCTTTAGTCCCCTATTATTATAATTATTTTTAATTGTAAAAAGGTAATGTCTTTAATTTCATTCCAAAAACACATAAAATAGTTATTATATTTGTATCTTTTACAGGAAGTGACAAATTAGTTTTTCGTTGAATCTGAAAAATCGTCTTTTTTGAGTTACAACACTATTGTATTACTAGTGCGATATGTGAATATTTAAAGCAGACAGTACTTTCATATTATCTTACCTGTTACTTGCTCCCTGAGCTAACGCGCCGCGAACAATAATGTCTAAAACTTTTTGCTTTAAATTAACTTTAGCGTACTCTGCTTATGCATTCGATGACTCCACGATATACAGTTCCTAAGTTTTAAAATATTCCGATGAAATAACATTTTTTTCTTCATTATTGACAAACCACTATGATTTTGCAAAAATTCACATGTCGCGCTGAATCAGGTGTGGGCTTTAATAAGTAACATTCTTGAAAACTTTGATAACATTTGGGTTTTTTGGAGATATTTATCTCAGCTTTTGTAGATGCTCAATATTTTAGCTCATACGTAGGATTATTTCGATTTTAGAGTTCCGTATGTGATTATTTGTTGAGTTCAAATCAAAACAAAAGTTTTAATATGAATCGTTTATATTACTAAAAAGTTGTAAATACGATTCATGCATTGTTTTGAGCGACAAAACACCAGTCAAATACTATTGCATATAAAAAATATTTGTCATAGGCGGTTATAAAAATTAAAAAAAAGAATTTTCTAAGGCTACTACTAAAATTCAGGCCACGTCGGTCAATATCACCGTAAATTATAACTAAAATTTACTTTTGGTCAAAAAGTTATATATTTAAACATAAAATCTATGTATTAAACCTAAACAAATGTTTGGCTAAATTTGAATGAATTTGCGATTTTCTTGTTTGCCTAAAGAGAAATGTCGTTGTCAGTCTGCACTGACCGCGTTGGCATAGAACGTGTTAAAGAGGTACTTCCAGTTTTATCTAAAAAAGTCACCTAAACAAATTTACCGCTCTCCTTCACGTGCCGTTGCACGCTATAGCACCCCCACTTACGGCGGACCTGAACAAAACGTTAGGTCTTAGTCCATCGCATTGGCATATTGCAAGATGAGTGATTATCATTTTCTTCTTAAAATCTGACAGTTTGCAAAAGACACAGCTGAAATAATGTTACGAAGATCCTTACGGCGCCTAAAATGCTACCTACGGAATTTCACTCAGATACAGAAGCATACGGGCTATTAATTATAAAGTATTAATGATATCTATGTAAATAATCTAACGCATAATATGTACAATATATAAACAAACGAAAATCAATACCCTCATTAAACTTCCGCTGGGTTTCTCCAAAATGGCATACAAAGTAGCTGCTGTCTTCGCTGCCATTTTGGTAGGATGTGTTGGTAAGATTTTTAATATATAGTAAAACAATATATAGCCCAATGGCTATAGTCTGCTTATATAACAGGCTGAATATCTAATTATAAAGTTTTGCTTAAATTTAGTGCCTTAACTAGTGATTTTGCGTCCATCTCAAATTTTTAAATACGAGAATTTACTTGTTATATGTAAAAACGAGATTCATGATCATCATTATCATCCAACAGGCCTTCCTTAGGTGCCCCATACACCTACAATAATATTGCACAATATATCTGATTGTACAATATTATTGAACGTGTAGGGATAATATTGAAACATTGCGCAGTGATTGAACTAAAGATTGAGGGAGCTTAATTTTTATTGTGCAATATTTTTTTATTACGTTGTGTAGGCTTAATATTGCGCAATATTTTTCTTTATTTTTTCTTTTCAACAAAATCACCAGCGTGGCTGCCGCCAAAACTTCGTCGTCAGACATGTTGTTCCCACAAAAATATTGATCAGAGTGGTTTGTCAATTTTATTGACAGAATTTATTGAACGTTTGGAATCAAAAGGGGTGTTCTATATTATTGCACAATAAAAAGATTGTGCAATATTATTTTAGGTGTATGGGGCGCCTTAAAGCCAACAAAAATAACTAACAATCATCAGATGTTAAAAATTAGCTGAATATTGTTGGCTTAAACTGATTTGATAACAATTGGTCTTTTATATTTACTGCTTGATATCCCTACTGGTGTAAACCTAATTCGTAGAATTCTACCAAATGTTAATTGCCAAGTTTTTATTCCAGCCATCCCAACTCCTGATGTTAACCCGGACATGTCCATGTTCTTCCAAAATGTGGACACTAGCGCTCGTATTGTTGGAGGCAACCAGGCTGCAGTGGGCAGCCATCCTCACATGGCGGTTCTGACTACGGGCACCCTGATCAGAAACCTTCTCTGCGGCTCCTCAATCCTCAGCCCGAGAACTGTCCTCACCGCTGCCCATTGCATCAATGCTGTGTTCAGTCGTACTCTATCCAGGCTAGTGTTTTATTAAATATTATTTATAAATTTCTATGACAATGATTTTTATAATTGCTCTTGGAGATTTCTCTTTACATGAAAAATACGTGTTCCTTCAGCTCCCTACGCCTGACTGTCGGCACTAACCGCTGGAACTCCGGTGGTCAAACCTACTCTCTCTCAAGAAACGTCACTCACCCCAACTACGTGGTCCCCACACTTAGGAACGACATCGGCGTCCTAATCACCACGACGGACATTGTCATGTCTTCTCTCGTCAGCCCTATTACCCTCAGCTACGACTGGGTTGGAGCCGGTGTCAGCGTGAGAGTCGCCGGATGGGGCAGAATCAGGGTATGTATAGATCTAGTTATTTTTTTAGAAACTTTAGAAAATAGCCGTGATGGCCTTGAGGTTGGACGCGCGGTCGAGTTAATGTTTGGCTGTCGACGTTAATATGCCTTGTATTTTAAATATTAGGGACATCTTTAATCCAAGAATGAAAAAAGGCCCCAAATTTGTTTCGAGAACTAAAGAATCAGAAGTCAGTAATGGAAAAGCCATAACAAATTCTCTATATTTTTAGCAAAACGGTGCCTTTTCGCCCACTCTACTGGAAATCAACAAAGAGACCATCGACGGCGACCGTTGCGTGGTAGAAGTGCGCGAAGGCGCCATCGTGCACAACTTCCGCAACGTTCCCGAAGTGGAGCCTCACATCGAGATCTGCACCTTCCACTCCGTAAACCACGGCACTTGCAATGTGAGTACATATACATATATACCGCAATAAAATCTTTTGTATATAGATCTACTTTAATATCTAGTCAAAACAAATCAAAATAAGTAAAGTTATTCATGATATTTAATACGTATTTGCATCACCTTTTCAAGTTAAAGAAAAGGCTGATCGATGTTCCGTTAGATCTAAATTAATTTTTTATAGCTTCATTGAACAGTGAAAAAAAATTTAAAATCATGGACATTAATCAGCTATTAATGGAGTTAATTTCAGTTATGACAATATTTTAATTACCGCCTTCTATAGTTAAAAATTTTAGTTTAAGTTATACTGATTTATAAACTTTTTTATTTTCAACTTTTCCAGGGTGACTCCGGCAGCGCTCTAGTGCGCACTGACAACGGGCAGCAAGTAGGCATCGTGTCGTGGGGGCTGGCGTGCGCGCGCGGCGTGCCCGACATGTTCGTCAGGGTCAGCGCCTTCCGGACCTGGCTGCTGCAGAGCATCGTCTGGTAACCACAGATCTAAAGGACAATTATGCTGACAATGTGTACATATACGAATAAATGCTGTTGTTTAATCTCCGTTTTCCTATTTCATTTAATTATAATATATGGTCTTAATATCCACGTTAACACAAATATCTACTACTTATTATTCTAAGTACAACTAATTATAGTAAATTATGACGCCTGTACAGTTTTGCCTGTCTTCTCTGTTTCTGTGTTTAGTAGATTTTCTCGTGCTGCTCAATTTCTATTAAAAAGAAGGCATTTTACTAAGAAGAGTTTATATCCAGTAATTAATGAAGGTCAGATTACGACGCATATGAAATCAGCAGATTATCTCTTCGATTGTATGTTTTTTTAGTTTGACTAAGTTCTATATAAACAAGTAGGTAAGTCTTGTGGTAACGAGGACACTTGTAGAAACTTCTCCTCTGCACACCGTAGTCGCCCTCTTTATTGCAAATGGGAAGAGGGTTGAGTTTCTGATGTAGAGAAATTAACGTTACACATCTGATCTGCGAGGACTTGATTTTGCCGGATTGGAAGGCTAATTATCCTGGCATATGCATTTCGCTCTTCGCTCCCAGAACTGGCGGGAAGTAGAACCATAAAATTAGCCCACGATAAAAAAAGAAGAAGACACAGTTGTTTCGGATAACTATATCGACTAAGGCAGGGCTTCCCAAATTGTGCGTTGCGACGCCCTGGGGCGTCGCGGCAACAGCCGAGGGGAGTCGCGAGGCGATCGGCAAACATTTGCTGTCCGTATTTTTCTGATAACCTCATATTACGCTAACTAATGCTGATTTATTTCCAGTAAAGTAGGTAGTTTTGATGATGGGGGGAGGGGGGCGTCGCAAGAAAAATAATTATCAATAGGGCGTCATAGTGTAAATAAGTTTGGGAACCCCTGGACTAAGGATTGATTGATATCATGGTGTATGTAATGACTGATCGCTAACTGCGTAAATAAATAACCTTGATGAAAAAAATGGGTGCATCCTGGATTTTTTGTAGTTCTCAGACTACTGCTGAGCTTCCGAAATCGTAGTTTTCTTCTCATCTAATGTATAAAATAACCCATTATTGAATGATAACTGTTTTGTAATTGTTTCATTTGAACAATAAAATAATATTATATTAAATTAGAGTTATATTCAGTCACGTCGATAGCCTTGTTCAGAACAATATGTAAATTTGATTATTGTACTGAAAGCGTGTGTTATCAATCGATCACCTATATTTTGGGAAAATCCAATTTCAACTGAAATAAGCTTTAGATTAAAACAATCGGTAAATCAATTTGATTTAAATTAATAATACAGCGTCACTAAGGAATATATATTGCATATATAAAAGGAGAGTTTTAACCCATTCAGCTCGTTTTGCTTGATTTATTCAAAATTGGTTCCAAAATGAACACTGAATGCACCTCTCTCGATACATGCTGTGGCTTCTAAGAGTTTCAGCACACATAAATGTCCGTAGGTTTCCTTTTATATCCGAGCCGTTTTTTTTTTAATTGCTTTAGCATCTTAATGGTTCAAGGGTTTTAAAAATTTAGAAAAAGGCTTTAAGACAGTAGGCCTCCATAAAAATTCCGAGCTTTGGCGTAACTCTACCATGTAAAAATTCTTATTGTGTCCGAGATTTCCTAAATAGAGGCAAGATGAAGTGATAATTTCGTACCTGATAGTAACCACGAAGCAAATTTCTTGTATTTGAAACACTCATACTAACTTACTGTTAATACAGCTAATAGATTTTTATTTGATAAATCTTCGTAGCGACAAATACCCAGGAAAAGAACTTTTGTGGCCGATTTTGGTTATGAAAAATAGTACTTTTGTTTGCGCAGTAAATATACCGTGTGTTCAGACTGTAATCGGAAACTGAGGTAATACAATCCGCATACATTTTATAACGATGTTTGTATGGGAAACGTCAAAAAAAAAATATTTTTGGTCGGGATTTTCTTTAACGCCAATGATTTGTGATTACCGTACCTATTACCGGCCTTAGTTTTATACAGGATTATTGTGTAAAAAATGTAATTTATTATAAAATTAAAGATGAAAAAATCTTTGGAGTAACGTAGTGAACCTTACGATTTATAAAAGGTGTAGTCATTGTGGTGAAACCGTCGAAAAATCCCATTAATCCGATTTAAGTTAATTATACAGTTTGATGGCACGCTGTAGATTACCTATCAATTCTATCTAACGAGTCAGATATGGAAATTGTATAGTATATAAGTGAGTCACTAGACTCCTTAGCAGTTTATTCGGAAATCCAAACGAAATGGCGTTGAAATTTGTGCTTCTTTGTGTCCTCATTGCGGGTTACAATGGTGAGAATAATTTGAGTCAGTGAATTTTCCTAGCCATGGATCTTAAGTGATATTTAAAACTTTGTTGGAAACTTAATGTTCTTTCTTACGAAACATCATCATTCTCTTGCCCTTTTCCCAATTTCTATTTCATCATCATCATGCGCCATTCAGTCACCCTTTTTCTTTCATATCTTCTCACACGCTTCACCCATCTTTTCTTACTAATTACGTTCTTACCAAACCTGGTCATACAATTTTATCTTTTGATTCCAGCCCTCCCAACTCCTGATGTCGAGCCGGACATGTCCATGTTCTTCGAGCACGTGGACACCAACGCTCGTATCGTTGGAGGCACCCAGGCTGCAGCGGGCAGCCACCCCCACATGGGAGCTTTGAGCCAAGGCGCTCTTGTCAGAAACTTCCTCTGCGGCTGCTCCATCATCAGCCCGAGAACTGTCCTCACTGCTGCCCATTGCATTAATGCTGCGTTCAGTGGTTCTTTGTCCAGGCTAGTACTTTATTAATGTATTGCTACTATCAGTGGCGTGCCTAGGGTGTCAAACTAAGGCAAGCCCAAATGTTTATTTAGTAGCAGCATATTTTTTTTGGTACGTAGGACTAATAAATACCTACCGGTTAGTACTCACATTCACGTTTATAGCGTTATTTTATAAATAAACAATCGTAAAGTTCGTTATTCGGAACTATGTAAGGCAAGTCGGGCTTTGGGGCTTCTATGGAAGTACCGCCACTGGCTACTATACCGTCTTATGGTCAAGTATGTGGCAAACGATATGGAGTCGAACAAAGTGTTAAATTATGTTTTTACATCAGGAAAATGCCAGTAGCACCATGGAGTCCTGGAATGTGCTAGAAAATGATTAAAAGCTTGTCCGATATGACGCGGGACTTATACATAGGTGGTAAAATATGAGTGCAGAAATTACTTCTAGCTACCCCTTCGGGGAATACATTTTCAAAATAATAATCAGTACAGTTTATATGTATATAGCTGTATGGAATAAATTTAACAAGAATTGGTGGTCTACATTAACATATAAAATTTAAGAGGTTTCTTCCTAAATAAAGGGCATATTTCTTCTTCCTCAGCTCTCTCCGTGTGACTGTCGGCACTAACCGCTGGAACTCCGGTGGTCAAACCTACGCCTTCGCAAGGAACGTCACTCACCCCAACTATGTGGTCGCCACAATAAGGAACGACATCGGAGTCCTTATCACCACGACCAACATCGTCATGTCTGCCCTGGTCAGGCCCATCACCCTCAGCTACGACTGGGTCGGAGCCGGTGTTAATGTCAGAGTCGCTGGATGGGGCAGAATCAGGGTATGTAAATTGTACTGATCTATTTAAGCAATTGAATGTAAAGATATTATACTACAGAGCGTATATACTCTCATCTATCCCTTCTTTATTTCCATCCTATAGTTCCCTTTAAAAGATCGCCTTGAGAGATAAGACCGTCAATTATATTATTCTAGATTTCCCACCACGTTATTGTATTGTTAGTTTTCTCTGTGCACAAATAGCGTATCAATAAATAAACTTTTCCATAAAAGCCATAACAAATTTTGTTTATTTTTAGCAAAACGGTGCTCTTTCTGCCACCTTATTGGAGCTGAACAAAGTGACGATCGACGGCAACCGTTGCATCACCGAAGTGGCTCAAGGCGCCATTATCCACAACTTCCGCGACGTCCCCACCGTGGAGCCTCACATCGAGATCTGTACCTTCCACTCCGCCAACCACGGCACTTGCAACGTGAGTAATAAAAATAAAAAATACTTCAAATCTATACTATTGACATGACTTACACAGTATTCGCGTTAGGTAAATCGTATGTAATCTTGGTGACTTTACGTGACGTATTACTTAAACCTGCTGTAGACCAGCGTGGTGGAATAAGGTCTAAACCCATTGTCATTGGTAGATGACGCCTGTGCTCAGCAGTAAGACATATATGGACTGATGATTATAGTCAACATTTCGTAATAGTTCGCGATTTATAGAAGTACTATTGACCGATACACGTTTTACCACGTGGCCAATACACAAAATTACATACCTCTTTGCTCTATTTTACTTTAATCATCCCTTCAGAATTAAGTTGTTTTCCGCCTCAAACATCTATTGTAAAATCTATGTGTTACTTTCAGGGTGACTCTGGCAGTGCTCTAGCGCGCACCGACAACGGCCAACAAGTGGGTATTGTTTCTTGGGGCCTGCCCTGCGCCCGCGGAGTTCCCGACATGTTCGTCAGGGTCAGCGCTTTCAGAAGCTGGCTTCAGAACAGCATCGTCTGGTAACTCTGGTAACTGGAATCTCACAACGGACGCCTTCGAGTACAACAATAATAAATGTTCTTTTTTAAATGGAATTTATTGTACAATTATTTATAAAGAATATCTAGTAATTAGTGTCCACATAGGGTTACAAACTTTTTAAAGAGAATCAAGCAGAACTATAATTGATTGAGCGAAAATTACATATATTGATGATATTAACATTTTGATTATATAACTAGCGTAGCTGATGGTTTATATGTCTATTTACATTAAACACCAATCATAATGTTTTAAATATAAAAACAAATAACATAAAAAAAACTTACTCAACCATTTCACCAAGGAAAAGCCTGCACAGCTGAAAACTTCTTAGTACTTTCTTGGGTATTCCGAAACTCCACAATAGGCCAACGTGACTAACAGAAGGCCAAACCCTCTCAGCAGTAGTTGAGACCTATTCCAGCAATGGGTCTTATATATTGATGATGAATAAGCATTAACCTATTCGATTATCTGAACTTCACTTTTGCTCCCATTTCTGTAGGTACCACTGTGTGTGCTGAGGTATTCCGTACACCATTACGATATATCTTATGATCTAGATGGAATATGAAATATGTAAAATATTGTGGCATTTTTACGAGTATTTGTTGTAAGTTAAATGAGAGTAATATTTTCTTGCTTCTGTTGAATATTAATACTTGAGGTAAATTGAGAAAGCTTTAAATAAATTTATTAATGAGAGGCTTCAGTTTATGAATGTATGGATAAAATATAAATTTATATTTTACGTCTGTATACTCGAAGGAGTAGACAGAGAAGTAATTTATATGAAGCCATGACCCAATTGTTTGCTTTTCGGAGTTTTTGACTAGCCAATTGCCGTTGGAAAAAATTCTAATCTCATCGCTACTTGAGTTGAGTAAAAACACATGATCTAAAAACCAACTGAGACTTTGCTGAACCCGAAATTCAACAGGGTCCCCAAATCGCAAGCCATTTCACATTTAAGCCTTGATACAACGTAGTCACGACATTCGAATCCCATCAAATCATGATTACTATTTATTTGCAACTATATTTAGATAATTAAAGGATAGATAATTCTGCTATACGATAACAATATTATGACAGCCATATTATCACAATCACACGATATCTCAAGTTTCTCACAGAAATCGTTAATTATAGAGATGCTATTATCTTATAGTCGTAAGAGGCGACTTGTTTGGAAAGTTTTTTGGAAAAGTAAACTAAAAACTAACGTAGACCACAAACTATTACTTACCTGATATAAAGATTTAAATACATAAACACACATAAAAATAGAGAAATACAGAGGTTTTCTCACGATGACTTTCATCAGTTCCATTATAAATACACACATGACTTCTAAAAGTCAGAGGTGTATGCAAGGGGTTTGAAAGAGCGACCGTCAAGATTTTCGACCAGGTTTAAACCTTAAGGCCGTCACTACTTCAGGTGTGAGTGTATCTTTTTTTTCCTATGATTTTAAAATATCGTATTGGTTATGACCAAGTAATAAGCCTTCGTAATCCATGTACCATCCGTCAGGGTTATGAAAAAAATCATTAATCATATTTGAATGGGTTTTTGGATTGATTCCACATCATTATTGATTACCTGTCGATAGTATCGAGACAGATATGACAGTTGGACGGTATATAAGTGAATCACAGAAGTTGCAGCCATCGTGCTCGGGAGTGAAGACGAAATGGCGTTAAAGTTTGCAGTACTTCTGTTCGTCCTCATTGCAGGTTGCAATGGTAAGGAGTTTTTGTATTTATTTCATCATCATTATCTATCCAAGGCTTCCTCTACAACTGAAAGGGTGGGTTTATTAACTATATAGAACATAGATTAATGAAATTTAAACCAGAGTAAAAAGTAAAATATAGAAAGGAATAGGGGGTCTTCGTTCGCAAGGAAATGTCTTACAGACACCATCGGATGGCTGTAAGAAGACGTGAAAGAAATGCCAATTAAAGGTTTATGTACCTGATTATTTTGAAATTACTTTAATGTTAGATCAATTAAATATTCATCGCAGAATAACGTTAACTTTTATCGATTTGTTTCCAATACAAAGGATTTCCTTTTTCGAAAAATCCGATCTATATCTACTGCATCTATCCCCACAGGGGTTTTATTTATTAGTTAACTAGCTGACCCAACTTTGTACCGCCTAACAGTAAATAAATGTCGTGTAACAATTTTCAGTCGGTTATTGAAAAATTATCTAGACACGCGGTAGCGTGTAATACTTGTTCATAATTTTATTGTTTTCCTTTAAATACATATTTGGATTTTGCATAGAACTTGGCACTCAATTAGATCTCCATTCTTTTTGCGGCGAAGCCCACAGCCGAGAATAATTTTTGTATTGAACTTGGCTCTCCTTTTTTACATTTATGTTTTTGGTGGGATAAAAATAAAGTGCATCAATAGCGTGTGAGCTAAAAATTATGAAATTAAACTATTATGCATATTGTGCAGCATGGGATCCACTGGACTTCAATTCTCTTCATTGAAGCGAATAATTTTCTGATACGTGAACATACAACGTAAAACTGACCGTGAGAAAAATATGAATTGTCAAGTTGAAATCACAAAGAGGTAAAAATAAGCAACAAGTTTTATGCCGTTTGTTGTGATTGGTTAATCTTTAAAGCGAAGCTAAGACGAATCGGGAACTAAATTCCTGTAAACTCATAGGGTGATCATCGAAAGTGCTAAAATGAGCATCCACTCTTCTTTAAGTTTTCTTATAAGTATCGACGTGTCGATCTCATAAGTTGTTTTAATCAAGAAGCGCATAACGTTGCGTTCGGGTGCTTTAGATTTCGAAGCATAATATCGATCAAGCTGAATCCAATTTTAAATTTTAAATGCCAGACGCAACTAAACAGTTTAAATTCTGTTGTAATTATTTTTCTTTATTCCTCGCAATTTTTCCATATTTTAACATTTATATAGCATAAAATATGAATGTCGCTTTTACGAGGAAACACGCTGCTTAGTGGCGATTATGTCAAAACCTATAGTTTGTTTGTAAACTTCACTTAATAACTTAGAAGACTTTTCTGTATTCTTAATACATAAGTATTAAGTGGATGACCACTAGAACATTTAATACAAAAATACAAAACGCCTGTCACCATTTTCGTAGCAATATGTTTCGTGAATGTGTTAATATCCTTTGCTCCCCGCTTTTTTTAGGCACGATTTTTTTCAAAACTAGACTATGTTACTTGGGATCTTTCCATCTATAACCAAAGCAAAGAAACAGAAATACTTCAAATAATATTTGCTTTTATTCGTTAAATAAATTTATTAAAAATCTTTTATGTTTCAAATAAAATAGTTTGACTAATCGCACTAGCTAGCAATAACAATTTTGTTTAGTATTACATGTGAGCAGGGCTGGGCAAAATACATGCTTTACTTTAATTGAAATACAAAATACAAAATACTTTATCACAAGTAATTAAAATATGAAATACAAAATACTTTTAAGTAAGGTATTTGGAATATAAAATACGAAATACAGTATTTTAGCTATTTGTAATTAAAATGCCAAATACAAATTACAAAATACTTAATAAGTAATCTGCATGGTCTGGAAAGATGAGAAAAAGATTCATCATCATCATCATCATCAGCTTATCGAAGTCCACTGCTGGACATAGGTCTCTTCCAATGACTTCCACCGGGATCGGTTGGAAGCCGCCTGCAGCTATGGACGTCCCGCGACCTTGACAAGGTCGTCCGACCACCTTTACCATGGCCGCTACCGTACCAGGAAGAGTGGGGCTGCCGGGGACTGGAGGCCTGGTGCTAGTTTCACTCATTGAGAGGATTATGCCGTTTCTCGCCACTTACCACTATTGCACTCATGGTGGTTAATTGTATTTTAATATTAATGTATTTTAAAGCCTCAAGTATTTAAAATACTAATTACAAAATACCTCGGCGTCAGGTATTTGAAATACGAATTACAAATTACATTTTAAGGAAGTAATTGAAATACAAATACAAAATACGTATTTGTATTTCAATTACGTATTTTAATTACAAGTAATTAAAATACTGCCCAACCCTGCATGTGAGGTACATTTTATTTCATGCCATCGCCAAGTCAATCTATTTTAGACTTAGCCTTTTAGACTCGCTAAGCTTATAGCAAAAAAATTCTGGGTGTAATTTCTGTGCGTACTGTCGATCCTAGTATAAGAACGAACAGAAGTTTTAGTGGTGAAAAAAAATCTCGATTGGAAGAAAGATTGATTCGAATGACGCTAGACGACTGTTTTTTTTTTCCTGTAGGAGTATAGATGTGAATAGTGGCTTATTATCGTTTTTGGAAACATTACCACATTGAGTGTTGACACTGAATAATCCCCAATAGAAAAAAAAACAAGACTTTCCGACCCGGGAATCGAACTGGGGACTCCGAGGTAGCACGGCACATATTTGACGCTGTTTTTGGTATCGCTAGAAATTCAATGTTTATAAACGCAATAATTTATATTTATGTGTAAAAATTAATTTCTTGTAATTTGAAATACATTGATAAGGATTAATAGATATCTGTTTTCGATACACAGGCTGTGTTGTTTATAAAATCCTTTTTTAGTATTTACACCATACATTGGAGTTATTAACTTCTTTTATTTATTTATATATTATGCTTTATTGTACACCATAATGATAGAAACAACATTTTTATAGGTCAAAACTTAGTAATGTAGTGCCACAAATGGCGGCCTTATCGAAATAGGCGATTTCTTCCAGGCAACCGTTAAATGGACTGGAGAGATCAGCGACAGAGTGGGTAGTCATATCTTTAGTGAATTTAAAAATGTGAAATATTGAAATATAAAAAAATAAAACAAATATTTCTTTATTTGTCATCAAAGTTTAATAAATTATTCTTAATATATTATAGTAAGATTACACTTTATATCTGTTACCTGGTGTGCCATGCGGTCTTGCGTTCAATACCCAGATCGGGCAAAGCATTGTTGGGCCTATATTCTCAATAATAGCAATAGGAGACTATTAGTGGAAGCGATATCATATAATCAACAGTCACATAAATAGTTCTCACTCCACACTAGGACACAACTTCTGTGTCCTTCGTATCGGAAACTACGAGAGATTTCGGTCTCACAAACACCCAGACCCGAAACCGAACCTGCAGCCTCTCGTTTCGCAAGCTAGTATTGAATCAACTACTTCAAATTTATATGAATATTGGGCGTGTTTATTTTTTATGTATAAAATAAATTATAACTAATTTAACAACTTACTGAGCCGAAACTGAATCTAGCAGGCATGAAATTTTACTCAAAAGATTTCAGTAAATTCTTCTTCTTCTTCTTCTTCATCAACCCATATACGCCCACTGCTGGGCATGGGTCTCCTCTACCATTGAGAGGGTTTAGGCCATAGTCCACCACTCTGGCCTAGTGCGGGTTGGCGGACTACACACCTAAGAAATTCCTAAGAACTTTTAGGTGTGCAGGTTTTATCACGATGTTTTCCTTCACCGTTAAAGCAAGTGATAGTTCAATTTGAATACACATATAACTTTCGAAAAGTCAGAGGTGTGTGCCTGGGGTTCGAACCCGCGACCGCCGAGATTCTTGACCGCGCGCCTAAACCTCGAGGCCATCACTGCTTACAGTAAATTCGCCTGTAACGTGATGTGACAGAGTTCCAAATGTTGTGTGAATCAACAGAGTTAACGCGAGTGAAACCGCAACCGCCATCCCAATGCCAATCCACACCAGGCCAGCGTGGTGGACTAAGGCCTACACCCTAGTAGAACGTATAAGGACTGATGACGCAAACACAGAAAGCAGTTCTTCTTCTTCATCAACCCATATTCGCCCACTGCTGAGCACGGGTCTCCTCTACCATTGAGAGGGTTTAGGCCATAGTCCACCACGCTAGCCTAGTGCGGGTTGGCGTACTACACACCTAAGAAATTTCTAAGAACTCTTAGGTGTGCAGGTTTCATCACGATGTTTTCCTTCACCGTTAAAGCAAGTGATAATTCAATGTGAATACACACATAACTTCGAAAAGTCAGAGGTGTGTGCCTGGGGTTCGAACCCGCGACCGCCGAGATTCTCGACCGCGCGCCCAAACCTCGAGGCCATCACTTAAGCAGTTAGTTGTAGAATATTTGTAACAACCTGTAGACGTTTGTTTTACGTCAACCACCCTGACCCGAAACAAAAGATGATAGATTATTAAAACAATTATCTGATAATTAGTTCATCGATCAATTGCTTATGTATCATATCTAGTTACCAAAATGGATCTAGTTACATTAAAAATACTAGTAAACGCATTTTTGCCATCAGCCCATATACGTTCCCCTGCTAGGCACGGCCCTGTGAGGGCTTTACGCTGGCCTAGTGCTGGTTTAGGGCGGTTTACATATATAAATACCTAAGAACCACAGTGTACAGGTTTCCTCCCTTTCTTTTCCTTCACTATTAAAGTACGAGATAATTAATTGTGAATTCACACATAACTTAGAAAAGTTAACGGTGTGTATTTCAGCCCACCGACATCGATTTTATTAACCGTGTATCTTAACCTCGACGCCATCACGATTTTTCCCCTTGGATGAAAAGCAGCAGCTAGTCAAGTTACTTCTCTCTCCTGCATTCTAATGCACTTACTCGTACCATTAGGAGCAATTGACCATCATAGCCCGAAGGTCATAGAACCAATATCCACCAGGTCGAATAATAATGAAAGACGAAAATCCCCGTCAACACACGCCAGCTTGCGAACCTCTAATGGCTGCACTTAATAATATCAATCAGATAGGAAGGTTACACCGATAGTTCTTTTCAAAATAAAATTGATGATAAAAAACATCAACTAGCAATGAAACGAAGCTCTAAGATATGATAAATTTTACTAAGTACCTCCACCGAGTGATAAAAAGTTATAATCTTTAAATCAATGCCCAACATCTGCTCGTCATGATAAATAGAGATTATAAGGTATTATCGTGGAATTTATGTTGATTATTATTACAAATCAATTAATAGTTAGAGGTCTGTAGCATCTGTCACCTGAAATAAATACTTCGGTCGTATAAAGACATATGAAATATTATAAGAATATATATTTGCCTAGACTGCAGAATATGACTCAGTAGAAATTATGCATATTTATCATGTGCTCCATATTACGTGGGATAAAATATGGTTGCAGGCATGCACATCCCCCTTCGGCCTTTTCAGCTTTCAGCCTTCCCTTCAAAAACATACCTTCGGTTTTCGATCAGAGATCGAGCATATTATTAAAAAACAATTGTTCTTTGCTTTATAACTTAATTACCTCACAATTTGCATTCACCACGAATTTAGCATCATTTAATTTTGCAACTATGCAATGATAACCATTTCACTGTCTTCATGGTGAAGCTAGTTAGAGATTATCAATAGAAATTCTTTACATGGTTATAAATTTTTATTTAATTGCTATTTTGAAAATGTATTGTGGAATGATGTCCAAATTAAAAGCTGTATCTTAGTATTTACATTCTATTTTCCATTTAATCACAGCATATCCAGCTCTTCAAGAAGAGCAGGATATGTCCATCTTCTTCGAGCACGTGGACCCCGACGCACGCATCGTAGGAAGCTCTCAGGCCCCTCATGGTTCTCACCCACACATGGGCGCTCTGACGAATGGAAACAACGCCAGGATCTTCATATGCGGCTGCTCCATCATCAGCAGCAGAACAATGCTTACCGCTGCCCACTGTATTACCGCTGTGGCCAGCGGAAATTCACTTAGCAGGTAAATAAAACTCAAAATTTTTATAGGAGACCCGTACTGCGTCATGCCTACATAAATGTTATTTCGATCATAAATAAAATCCCGAAAATGTTATGAAGTCATTTCGTAATTAACATTAAAGACATTTGAGTATAATTCGGTATTGCAATTCAACAATTACCACTGTAGGATAAACGAATTAATGAAATAAGTGACTGTTAAATTATTATAAATTTTCCTTCTTTAATGTATAACTCAAGGAGAGTTTTCATGACCCGCTAGCTCCCTCCGTGTGACCGTGGGCTCCAACAACTGGAACTCTGGTGGTTGGATGTACGCCTTCCAGAGATTCGCTAATCACCCCAACTATAATGCCAACACTATCAAGAATGACCTGGGAGTGCTCATCACTTCGAGCAATGTGGTGATGAACAATTTAGTCAGGACGATCGCTCTCAACTACGACTGGATCGGTGATAGAGTAAACACGAGAGTTGCTGGTTGGGGTAGAATCTGGGTAAGTATATATAAGAACAATAATTGTCGTTATAAAATCGTACTTTTTAAGTTAATTTGATTTATTGTTTCCATATTAATCCTCTCAATTGTAGAGTAGGGCCGTTTTCAGTAGTGGGACTTATAAGGGCTAATGATATGATGATGATAAAAAGCAGTGATGGCCTCGAGGTTTGGGCACGCGGTCGAGAATCTCGCCGGTCGCGGGTTCGAACCCAGGCACACACCTCTGACTTTTCGAAGTTATGTGTGTATTCACATTGAATTATCACTTGCTTTGACGGTGAAGGAAAACATCGTGATGAAACCTGTACACCTAAGAGTTCTTAGAAATTTCTTAGGTGTGTAGTCCGCCAACCCGCACTAGGCCAGCGTGGTGGACTACGGCCTAAAACCCTCTCAATGGAGAGGAGACCCGTGCTCAGCAGTGGGCGTATATGGGTTGATGAAGAAGAAAGAAGAAGAAGATGATACTAAATATCCATAATAAATTGTCTGTCGTTGTGTGGGCATGTTGTGAGAAGGGATGTATCATACATAAGGAAAGAGGTGATGAATATGAAAGTTGAAAGATAGGCGAGCTGAGGAAGGCTGAAGACGGATGGAGTACGTGATTAAAATTATGAAAGCATAAGGGGGGAATGAAGACATGACGGTTGATAAGGATATTAAAAGGATAAAACAAGCTTCGCTACCTCCAAATGAAATAGGGAACAGGGCAAGGAAATCATGTGGATATCATCCAGTAATATGCAGATCATTACTTTAGGTATACATTACTTTTGGACCCTAAGTTATTGTCATTTTTTTGTGTATTATTCAGGCCAACGGACCTATATCCGCAAGCTTGCTGCAACTGAATGTAGCTACTATTGATGGAAACCGGTGCGTTCGCGACGTCGCCTCAGTCGCCGCCAGCCTCAACAGGAGAGTTCCTCACGTCGACCCCGGAATTGAACTTTGTACCTTCCACTCCCGCAACCACGGCACTTGCAATGTGAGTAACATTAATAAACATATATTAAAATAACAAAGCAGTGATGGCCTCGAGGTTTGGGCACGCGGTAAGCAGTGATGGCCTCGAGGTTTGGGCACACGGTCGAAAATCTCGCCGGTCGCGGGTTCGAACCCCAGGCACACACCTCTGACTTTTCGAAGTTATGTGTGTATTCACATTGAATTATCACTTGCTTTAACGGTGAAGGAAAACATCGTGATGAAACCTGCACACCTAAGAGTTCTTAGGAATTTCTTAGGTGTGTAGTCCGCCAACCCGCACTAGGCCAGCGTGGTGGACTATGGCCTAAAACCCTCTCAATGGTAGAGGAGACCCGTGCTCAGCAGTGGGCGTATATGGGTTGATGAAGAAGAAGAAGAAAATAACAAAAATTGGACGTATATCAGTCTGAACTTGATCAACATGGTTGACTTATTACTAACTTTCTTTTCCAAAAAGGATCAGTCTGCATCAGAAAAATAATGAATTGTATATCATATATCGTTGTGGGATTAAAAATCTCAGTAGAAATATCACAGGAACTTACCAGTTACCCTTTCCTAAATGCAGATCCCTTGCACCTCCACGAAGTATATTGATATTTGCCTTTACCAGCAACAAATGGCATTCTTCTTTACTAATTTCCATGTTTTTTCTCAGGGTGACTCCGGCAGTCCGCTAGTGCGCACGGACCGCGGCCAGCAAGTAGGCATCGTGTCGTGGGGGCTGCCGTGCGCGCTCGGGGCGCCAGACATGTTCGTCAGGGTCAGCGCCTTCAGGAACTGGATCCAGTCTAACATCGTTTGGTGAACAAAGACTTAACAATACCATAAGTGTTCTGAAATAAATTGTTTGTACGATAAATTTGGTGTATTATTATTTTATTATCGTTTGCTTCTTAAGTGGATATTTCTGAAAGTAGGAACCCAATTTTTCATATATTATTGATAACCTTCTGAAGCTGGTCATTACCTACGAAACTACATAGCGCCATGAATCTTTTAAAAACTTTTGAATTAATGCCATTCAGCGCCTTTTTTTTCACAAAAAAGATCAAACGTGGATTGTACAGCAGCAGCTTATCTTGGATTGAAAGGAGCAAGAATTGTGCCACTGGATCATCTGTCTCATAAGACACAAATAAATAGGTACAATTTCTCAATTCAAATACAAATAAATAGGCCAGAGGCCTCAAAATCTGAAACTCCTGCTGCCTAATTATCCGTCTTTAGTACTCAAGAGCTACAAATTAACCTTCTCGGGAATATACAGTGCCCACATGAGGCCAGTGGCGAGAGATTACTATCTCAACAGATTTGCTAATTCGAATATTTACCGCACCAAGGGATTTCGTTGGTGTACAGCCGTAGCTTGATTTTAGGAGTTATTTAATTATTTATTCACTTCTTCTTCTTCTACATCAACCCATATACGCCCACTGCTGAGCACGGGTCTCCTCCACCATTGAGAGGGTTTAGGCCATAGTCTACCACGCTGGCCTAGTGCGGGTTGGCGGACTACACACCTAAGAAATTCCTAAGAACTTATAGGTGTGCAGGTTTCATCACGATGTTTTCCTTCACCGTTAAAGCAAGTGATCATTCAATTTGAATACACACATAACTTCGAAAAGTCAGAGGTGTGTGCCTGGGGTTCGAACCTGCGACCGCCGAGATTCTCGACCGCTCGCCTAAACTTCGAGGCCATCACTGCTTCCTATTCACACTTTATACAAATTATTGAAGTGAACTTGATGCCTAAAGCATTCTTTTATAGACGAATCTAAGGTGATACAGATGAAGAGGCTTGGGAAACAATTCACAATAAACCATTGAATCATTTATTTCTTTTAAAAAATAATCTTTTGGATTTCTTCTTCTTCTTCATCAACTCATATACGCCCACTGCTGAGCACGGGTCTACTCTACCATTGAAAGGGTTTAGGCCATAGTCTACCACGCTGGCCTAGTGCGAGTTGGCGGACTACACACCTAAGAAATTTCTAAGAACTCTTAGGTGTGTAGGTTTCATCACGATGTTTTTCCTTTACCGTTAAAGCAAGTGATATTTAATGTGAATACACACATAACTTCGAAAAGTCAGAGGTGTGTGCCTGGGTTTCGAACCCGCGACCGCCGAGATTCTTGACCGCGCGCCCAAACCTCGAGGCCATCACTGCCATTTGGATTTAGAAATGCATTAATATTTCATATAATTGGTCATATTTCACATTTTTCGAAGTTATGTGTGTATTCACATTGAATTACTTGCTTTAACGGTGAAGGAAAACATCGTGATGAAACCTGCACACCTAAAAGTTCTTAGGAATTTCTTAGGTGTGTAGTCCGCCAACCCGCACTAGGCCAGCGTGGTGGACTATGGCCTAAACCCTCTCAATGGTAGAGGAGATCCGTGCTCAGCAGTGGGCGTATATGGGGTGATGAAGAAGAAGAAGATGCATTTAATTTGTACAATTATATTACTTCGTTATTTCGGAGTGACGTTGCCGGTATAACGGTAAAACAAGATCCTTCTAAGTAAGTCCATTTTATTAATTACATGAAGAACGAGGGTAGTGGAAACTTTGTATCGTATTTAAATATTCTGATTACTTCGACATATCAAATGACGCTTTTAACGAATAGAGAACACCTCTAATCTGCATAAATTAATGCGTTGATAAATTATTATTGATTGCAAATTATCAGTACATTGAGTATAAATATGAGGATGACCTATATGGATGTACAAAGTTTTACCAGGTGTCTCTCATTATGTACATTAAAGAGGGGGTTCTTTTGTTGGCGCTCATCGCCGGGTGCTGGGGTAAGTCGTAAAGTTCCTTTTAAAATAATTATTGTTACATGGTTAACAGTAGCCAATAATAGTTAATGAAAAGTGTGTTTTGGGCTTTGTCTGTAAAAATGAGGATACTTTGTGTCTATCAACTCGCAAGCTTATTTTTCCCAAGGAGGGTTGGCGTCAGGCAGGCGGCCGGCCGTAAATATCTGCCAAAACTTTTATGCAGCATGTTTTGTCCTTCCACACAGGAAGGAAGGACAAAACATGCTGCGCCGACCCCAAACAAGAATTGGGATCAGGGCAGGAGAATGATGAATGATGATGAACTCGCAAGCTTATTTTTTTATTTACTTAAAATCTTCATAAACAAAACTGTATACAGGCGGGCTTAATACTTGTGGCATTCTTTAACAGACTACCTAGAGACAGTAAAGAGATGCAAGTTTAGTGGATTATACGGTCTATTAGTCGTTCGTTTCAAAGGAGATATTGTATCCAGGGATTTAATTTGCAAGCACTGGTTTTAAGCCGCTTCATTTTGCTTCTTATCAACTAAATTATTTTTTTTTCTGAATAAATTACACTAATAAGATACCATCGATGGCCTCGAGGTTTAGGCACGCGGTCGAGAATCTCGGCAGTCGCGGGTTCGAACCCCAGGCACACACCTCTGACTTTTCGAAGTTATGTGTGTATTCAAATTGATTTATCACTTTCTTTAACGGTGAAGGAAAACATCGTGATGAAACCTTTCTAAGGAATTTCTTAGGTGTGTAGTCCGCCAACCCGCACTAGGCCAGCGTGGTGGACTATGGCCTAAAACTCTCTCAATGGTAGAGGAGACCCGTGCTCAGCAGTGGGCGTATATGGGTTGATGAAGAAGAGAAGAAAAATAAGATACCTGACATGCATGCCTATCTAATGACTTATTAATTATTATACTTTCTTATTTACTTTACCACAATGTTTAATATTATTTTTATAGCACCACCATATACTGCCTTATCGACTAACACAAAGCTGTGTAAATTCACAGAACAACTTAATAATATTAACAGTTAAATAGGAGGAAGGATAACTTGCCACGCCAATAATGTTTAATGAATATAAATAACAGCTTTTTAAGGAATTACTTCTTACTAATACCTTCATTAGGAAAGGTTATTTTCTAAGACAAAAACTATTCAGATGTCAATGTTTTAGCAACGCCATTAATAAAAGTATAATAAATAATCAGACCATAATAGATTTAAACTAAGTATCTACCCTACCTACCTTCCCGATTGAAGGAGTTAGGCTAAAAACTAAATTTTACTACCGGCCTAGATTTTTTAACAAATACTCAACAATTCCAGTCTCCTTTTCGCTTTAATTTATTTTTTATCCACAGCCTACCCAGCTCCTGAATCTGAGGAGGACATGTCCATCTTCTTCGAGCACGTGGACCCCACTGCCCGTATTGTTGGCGGCACCCAGGCATCTGCTGGCAGCCACCCACACATGGCTGCCTTGACCAATGGCGCCATGGTCAGGAACTTCGTTTGTGGCGGCTCCATCATCTCCAGAAGGACTATCCTCACTGCTGCCCATTGCATAGTCGCTGTGGTCAGCGGTGGGTCGCTTAGCAGGTAGTTTGTTTGTGCTGTGTATTAGTCAGGTTTTCTTATTTCGTAAAGGAGGTCACTCATATGTTAAGTGCATAACATATTATGTAGAGTAAAAGTAAAAAAGCATGCACTTCTGTTTTCACTCTATAACCAGGGACGTAACAGTAACGTCTTTGCCCTTCATTTTAAGAATAGATTGATCTCTTGAAGTGCGTAATATATGGTGTCAGGATATTCTCATTTATATAGGACATTGCTTTTCAGAAATAAAGATATTATAACATACTATTTCTTTCTGTTAGTGATTTTCATTCCGTTTAATCAGTTAGCGGCTATTTGCATTTTACCGTAATATTTGTCTCATACTTCATTACATCAATATGTGGATATGATACTATTTTATTTTCTTTTCTGAGACTCACATCAAGCAAACTTTATTGCTGTATTTGTAGCATTACTACAGGACCTTAAAACCTAATACACCCTTCAATCTATGTTCAGCTCCCTCCGTGTGACCGTGGGCACCAACAACTGGAACTCCGGCGGCCAGATGTACGCGTTCCAGCGGTTCGTCAACCACGCCAGCTACAACGCCAACACCATCAAGAACGACATCGGAGTGCTCATCACCTCTAGCAATATAGTCTTGACTAACACGGTCAGAGTTATCGCCCTCAACTATGACTGGATCGGTGATAGAGTCAACACTAGAGTCGCTGGATGGGGAAGAATCAGGGTAAGTTTCTATTAGTAGAATATTGTAATATTAAAAACTTGTAATTCTCCTAAATTGAGGTCAGGGTTTGTCTACAAGATCAAATCAAAAATGAGGAGATCCGTAGAAATACTAAAGTAGACGACAAAGCCCAGTGGATTTAGTAAGTTGAAGTGGCAATTACCCAGGTAAATGGCGCGGAGAACTAATAGCCGATAGCGATAAAAGTTCTCGAATGGAGAGCACATAACAGAAAGCGCAGGGTAGGACGTCCAGCCATAAGGTGGTCGGAAGATCTAGTAAATATTGTGGGACGTCGTTGGCTGCGGGTTGTTTCCAACAGGTCCCTGTGGAAGTTATAAGAGTAGGCCTATGTTCAGTACTAGACCTCTTGTGGTTGATGGATGAATGGTGGATGGATGATTAACAGTTCTTTGTGTATTATCCAGGCCAACGGACCTATATCAGCAAGCTTGCTGCAACTAAATGTAGCTACCATTGATGGAAACCGGTGCGTCCGCGATGTTGCCTCAGTCGCCGCCAGCCTCAACATGAGAGTTCCTCACGTCGACCCTGGCATTGAACTTTGCACCTTCCACTCCCGCAACCACGGCACTTGCAATGTGAGTATCGTAGTCATGCAACTGACAATTAGATGTACACTAATTTTCACTTAGATCTTTAGGATGCAGGTTAGTAATCTTGAAGAATGCTGTTGGAATGTTAATCATCTGTGTGGGAAAAATTTAGTAATTCGAAATATTTTGAGGAATTCTAAAATTCAAATTTGGAAAGTTTATGTCGTTTACCAATCTTCAATAGATAAACGAATATGTACATCAAAATTGTGGAGAAGACTCAATGCTAGATTATGATACATATTGAAACCTTTGTAGATGTACCTCTGTAGTTGACGATAGTAGATCTCTGTTTAACCTCTGTAGCAAATCATGCATTTGTACTTTTCCAATTCTTATAAAAATATGCTGTGTAATTGATTAATCAAAACTGATACAGTATTCGATAAAGAACATAAAGGATCCGGTTCTTTTATATTATTTAGCCTTTTGTATTGATAACTTCTCATGTTTTATAAGTTCATCTATCTCCCCAGGGTGACTCCGGCAGCGCCCTGGTGCGCACGGACCGCGGCCAGCAAGTGGGCATCGTGTCGTGGGGGCTGCCGTGCGCGCTCGGGGCGCCAGACATGTTCGTCAGGGTCAGCGCCTTCAGGAACTGGATACAGAACAACGCCGCATGGTGATGCAAACCTTGAAAATACCGCAAGCACGTTTAATAAATGGTTTTGTTTGTAAAGTATGGTGTATCATTTAACGTCAGCCTTTATTGGTCCTACTGTTAGGCACAATTAATTGCATTTTACCTTTGTCTACCTCTTCAAGGAATAAAGGCGAAAATCTTAAATACCACTGTAGAAATATTACATTGGTTGACATTGACACAGTGGTCTTTACAGTATCGTATAATTTATATTTTTATTGTGAACTCCTCATATCAGTGTCTAAATATTATTAACTCCACCGTTTTACATAAACATGCTTTTCATTGTGACAATAATAATCAGAATCACGATAGATCAGATATACGTTTGAAAGACAACAACAAAGATGGCGCTACTGATGCCTAGAGAAATCTCTAATCTCATTGAATTGTTGATAAAGTTTCATTGATTGTGATTTATCAGTACAATTAGTAATATAAATACGGGAGTGAAGTTCATAGAAGTCCAAAGTTTTGCCAGGCATCGGTCACAATGTCCATCAAGGAGGGAGTTCTTCTGTTGGCGCTCGTCGCCGGGTGCTTGGGTAAGTCTTGCAGATTTTGTAAATTGTTGCTAGACAGTTGAAGATATAGATATTTCTTCGTATAGTTTGCGCCCCTATAATAGAATTTACATTAATTGATTAATTAAGGGAAGTTAGGAGGCTTCCTATCATCTGCCTTTATGCGTCGCACTTCTGGACAAGGGCCTTAACTATAATTGGAAGGGTTTAGATCTTAGTCCACCACGCTTACCTACTATGGGTTTCCGAACTACACCTTAGATTGTAATATATTAATGTGGTTCAATTAAAAAAAAAAAACAATTTAAAAAACAGGAATTCCAGTCAACTTTGTAAACATACTAATATTCCATAAAGATATTTCATAGTAACGCCAGAACCATCGATCCGTACAAGGTCGGTGTTATTAACTTACTCTACTTTTGTCACCAGCCTACCCAGCTCTGGAGAATGAGCAGGACATGTCCATCTTCTTCGAGCACGTGGACCCCAATGCCCGTATCGTTGGAGGCACCGAGGCCGCTGCTGGTAGCCACCCTCACATGGGTGCTTTGAGCAACGGCGCTTTGGTCAGGAACTTCCTTTGTGGTAGCTCCATCATCTCTCCAAGGACCTTGCTTACTGCGGCTCACTGCATCGCTGCTGTTGTCAGCGGCAGCTCCCTCAGCAGGTAAACTCGTTGTTTATCATCGTCAGCCCATATGTACGTCCAACTGGGCACGGGCCTCCTCTAGAACTGAGAGGGTTTAGGCCCGAGTCTATCACACTAGCCTAGTGCAAGTTGGTGGACTGCACACCTAGGAAATTTCTAAGAACTTTTAGGAGTGTAACTTTACTTTCGAAGATTTTCTTCAACGAGAAAGCAAATTTTGAAAGAACACATAACTTTGTAAAGTCAAAGACGTGTACATGGGGTTAGACTTCAAAACTCGTTGTAACCAAAGTGAACTATAATACAGAAAAAGAGTGCAGGAGAGAATGTTGTTTGAAATATTCTGCTTATCAACTTAATTTTCAATCTTTTCAATTCATTTAATGCCAATTTTTAAATATATTTAAAAAGAGTAATGATTTACATAATCGACATGTGAGCCTTGAATACAAATTTTTCTCTTTCCAAAATTTTGGGAAATGAGAGCAACAACATCCACATAGTTTTTGCCGTACCAAATATCATATACTTTCCATCAGCTCCCTCCGTGTGACCGTGGGCACTAACCGCTGGAACTCCGGCGGCCAGATGTACGCGTTCCAGCGGTTCGTCAACCACGCCAGCTACAACGCCAACACCATTAAGAACGACATCGGAGTTCTCATCACCTCCGCCAATATCGTGACCAGCAACTTGGTTAGAATTATCCCTGTGAGCTACGACTGGGTTGGCGCAGGAGTCAGCGTCAGAGTCGCTGGTTGGGGCAGAATCAGGGTAAGTGGTCGTGGAGATTCTTTTTATTATGTAATTTTGGCCTCAAATAATCTTTGAGCTGAAAGAAATTTAATTAGTGAAAACTGAAAATAGAAACTATATCAACCGCTATGATATACCTACATATGTAAAAAAATATGAAAAATAGAATACTTTATAAATCATACTAGCCCTCTGGCGAAAATTAGATTTACGTAATTTTTGAACTTTCAAAATAAATTTTCAAAACTACTACTACTAGTAGTAGAACTAGTGATAGGGTAACTAATGCATTTAATTTCAGGCTAACGGTGCCCTGTCTGCCAACTTGCTGGAATTGAATTTGTCCACAATCGACGGAAACCGCTGCGTCGTCGACCTCGCCACAGCCGCCGCCAATCTCAACTTCAGAGCTCCCCATGTGGACCCCAACATCGAACTGTGTACCTTCCATTCCGTCGGCCGTGGAACTTGCAACGTAAGTTGTGGCATTATTTCCAGACTTGAATTATTACCATAATGTAAATCGTTTACATGGGAAAGCTATTACTTACAGTAAGATAATTATAGGAGGTAGATAAGGTGACCACAGATATCATGATAGTGTGAAATGACCTTTTATTTAATGTAATCTGTTCCACTGAGGCCAATAACCACAGCAAAACAATTTGCGTCACAATAATGTCAAAGGAGATTGAAACTGCAGTTACGGTTTCTGAGGGTATAGTCTAAATGAAATGATTGAGTATTAGGAATTGATATCGATTCGATTTTTTTATCAAAATCCGAGAAAGCTGAGACTTTATCTTAATCAAAAGTTAATTACCATCTAGTTTATACCAAACATTAGGTTCCATTTAAATCCAATCATTTAAATAGTATTAAAACATCTAATTACTTACAGTGTGCAACCATTTAACATCTAATGCTATGATAATTTTATTTGATGAGATTTTAAATAATATCTTAATTATACAATCTTTATTAATCGTTTCACGTACGTTAAAGTCGCTGGAAGCTGTTGGATGCTGTCTTCCAACAGGATACTTGGGAAGTCTTTGGGAAGGGCCATGGTCCAGTGGTCATCTCTCGGCTTATGATGATGATGATGATATGAATCTGTTTCTCCTCAGGGTGACTCCGGCAGTGCCCTGGTACGCACAGACCGCGGCCAGCAAGTGGGCATCGTGTCGTGGGGGCTGCCGTGCGCGCTCGGGGCGCCAGACATGTTCGTCAGGGTCAGCTCCTTCAGGAACTGGATTGAGGCCAATACCGCCTGGTAAATGGGATGATGTATCTCGGAGTATTATTAATAAATTATTGCTACTCAATTTGGATTTTTATTCAGTCTACTTTCTGCTCAATAGTGTGTTGTTATTAGATTTTATGGGCTGAATGTTATTATATTGCGATGAATCTTTCCGTCAGAGCGTCAGCTAAAATAAATGAGCTTAATGCCTTTCTGAGCTTGCCATAAAGCACCAGACGTTGAGGAAAGGAGTAGTAGAAACTAGTAGTAAATGTACGTCAATAGTACCTCTTGTACGAGTACAGGTGCGGTCATAAAACTGCGAAGCCTTTATGTCCTCTTTCCGTTCAAAAAATAAAAACCTTAAACAAAAAGTTTTTAGTTTTTATCCTGGACTATTTACATATGGTTAAACTGCACACAATTATGAAAATAATAGTCTTACCATTCATAAAAATAGAATGCTAAAATAAAATAATGTGATCCGCAACAGACTTGAATACATGATTCTTTTTTCTTTGTGTGTTTTCACAACAAATACATGACTACTTTAACGGTGACAAAAGCAAGTGCTCAAAACTCGTACGTTCGTAGTCCGCTACCCCGCACTAGAACAGTGTGAGGGACTAGACCTTCTCAGTTGTATAACAAACCCTTGCCCATTTGTGGCTTGATAAAGGCTGATTGATTGAGTAAAGTAAAATATAATTTTTACGTCTTTATCAGATATTGAAATCTTACATTTCTGAAAAATGATTACAGCAGCAGTCATATGAGATGATGAGTCAGCAAATTAGTCATTCAGAGGATGGGGTTATTGCCTTTTCAGCAATTACAATAAACGTTAAAATGTCCCAATTCTTGGCTTCACCGTTATATCTGTTTGATGTGTGATCCTAGATGACGTTATGATTTTGCGGTAAGGAAAGTGTTATTCGATTTTTGGAAACTAGTCAGGTATAACGTGAAAATGTCAAATCTGGCGTAGTAAATAACCTCGAGGTTTAGACGTACTGTCGAGAATTTTGGCGGGCGCGGGTTTTTACACTGTGACTTTGATTGAAAATATAGTGTGGGAACCTGCACCCCTAAAAGTTCTTAGGAATTTCTTAGATGTGTAGTCTGTCAACCCGCACTAGACCAGTGTGATGGACTAAGGTCTAAACCCTCTCGAGGAAGCTTATAATGATGATGATGATGATGGTGATGATGATAATGATGATGATGATGATGATGATGATGATTATGGATCGTCAAAGATTACTTAATGTTAAAAGGGCGCATTAGAAATTAACACTGATGCAGACACGTGACTAACTGATTTCGATCGGCGTCACTGCAATTATCATAATTAGTTGATAGTACTATAAACCTTTGTTAATATCTCAATGTTTTTGGATAATGTGATTCGTATTCAGATATGAATATTATTCATTAATACTCAGGCTTTGACATCTGGTAATGGCTACCAGATGTTTTTAAAAGCCTGTTAGACGCTATCTAATAAAAAAGAAAACGCCTATGGTTTTATTATTGTAAGGGGGGAATGGGATAAGATCAAAATTATTCGCTATGATATAGACTGTAGAACACACTTTGGCTTAAATTAATAAATCCTACATTTAAATTTGAACTTCGATAAACAAAATAAAAAACGGTCAAGTGTGCCTCAGGCCACGCATAGAATAAGTTTCCCTATTTACCCATGATAATTTATATAAACCCATAGATAAAAATAACACGTACAAAGATAAAAAATACAAAGATTTCGAAATAATTGCATTTTACAAGTTAACCCTTCATAACTCCTGATCTAACACATTTAGCTAAGCCTTTATTGTTTTCCTTCAAAGTTCCTCAAATCGAATGATAAATGACAGACAATTTTTTTAGCAGCAAGACTAGGTAAAGGGTTATATCTTAACACGAAAAAATATGCTTAAGAGTTGTCGTAAAGAGATACATCTTCATCAAAAGAAATAGGCTTTACAAACTGCTAGCTGTCCCGCGCGCTCGTACTGCCTTATAGAGAGAGGCACCTCTGACGCGGGCACTCCGCACTCTCAATAGGGTCTCGGAAGCGGTAGACCTATTTCATTGCACTCTAAGTGAGTTCACAAAGATGGACAGTTCCTTATGAAAATTAATTTTAAATTACTTTTAAGGTTTCACATATCTGTATTAGGACGTTAGTTCTGTAAGGATTGTGTAGATAAGAAAGAGAGAAAGAACGAAACAAATAAATATTTTTAGTTTCTCACAATTTCTATTATTATTTTTAAATTTATTATTATTAATAGATTACGTTGTATACAAAACAGTTACGTGTAGTCGGATAATAATTATAATTAGTGATAAAATGTTCTTTCACAATGCTACAGATAACAATCTGTTATAAATTTGAGATCGCATTTAGGGTACCGTGGCGAAACGAATGAGAAAAAAATCATATATTTTTTTGTAGTTTCAGTTTAAATAGATATGCAAATGTCGCTTTGAGGCCATCTACTTTTGTGTATTAGGTTACTACAGACCAGCATTATTTTAAACCAGGTACCTAGATTATTCCATCAGATGCCTCCTGGTCTCGCGGAACAACTTTGTGCTGTACTGTCTAGAGGTTTAAGGTTCGATTTCCGGGTTAGGCAAAATTTTATTGGGTCTATAAGAACAAAGATTGAAACTGTACCTAAAAACGGCAATAGGCTCATTTTAAGGTACCCTTGTTGTGTGAAACAAAAGAACAATTGGGTATAGAAATTATAATGGCGTATAAATGATACGCCTGCCACTTCTAGGTTCTGTGGCCATATATTTATGTAATAAGTGAGTAAAAATCGAAGCATTTACTATCGGGTACGGAACTCATGATGCAAAAGCGTCTTTTAACATTAATGTTATCTGTAGACATGATTGATATAAATACGAAGTAAATCATTTCAAAAAGACTTCAGGAGTAAAACAATATGTATCTGAAACAGGGAATATTACTTCTAGCCCTTATCGCCGGGAGTTGGGGTGAGTTATTTCTATTCCTTCATCTTCTTCATCAACCCATATACGCCCACTACTGAACACGGGTCTCCTCTACCATTGAGAGGGTTTAAGGCCATAGTCCGCCACGCTGGCCTAGTGCGGGTTGGCGGACTACATACCTAAGCAATTCCCAAGAACTTTTAGGCGTGCAGGTTTCATCACGATGTTTTCCTTCACCGTTAAAGCAAGTGATAATTCAATGTGGATACACACATAACTTCGAAAAGTCAGAGGTGTGTGCCTGGAGTTCGAACCCGCGACCGCCGAGATTCTCGATCGCGCGCCCAAACCTCGAGGCCATCACTGCTTATTTCTATTATAAGTAAATAAAATTTACTGTCACTGCAATACGCTTTTTTTTCACAAGAGGAAAGCGCCTTAAGCGCCCCTGTTCTACCACCTCGGGGGAGGCCGTGAGGGGTATGTCGGGGACACTACACTAGGTTAGCGTCGTGGACTAAGGCCTAAACACTCTCATTTGTAGAGGAGTGGCACGTATGAGCTCATGATGATGATGATTACAGACTTTCTAATAAGTAGGCAAATGCAGGGTACTATGTAATTCTGCAGTCATTTTTCTCTGCGTTGAGTGCGTAAGTAAGTCTGCAAGTATTTTCTAAGTCGATTTTTTGGCACTTTTTGAACATTATTTCAACCAAAATGTTTCATTCAGCAGTATAAAGTCGTTTTCTTAGTCCAGACTGAAGTAAGTATAAAAAAACTCTTCCCTGTTCTCGATATAATAGACAAAATAAAACAAATAATGACAATAAATCCATCTTTATAAACCATTGTCAAAATCTAAATAAATAAATAAATTGTTCACTTCGTCGGTAAATGCCAAACTAAATAATTGATTTTCAATATAATTTAAAAGAAACACCGCCGAAAAATGATAATAAATTCCTTTCACTAATAGTAGGTAAATACAGAATAATTTAGAACAGTTTATTCAAGTCCCCAGTTCTTTCACAGTTTTAATCACAGAACTGTTAAATAACCCCGAAAGGAAGTAGATAGCATTTTGTATCGGGAAGAGTGTCGCCGCTTCTCTATCATCAGTTAATTCTGTGACATCTGATCGAAAATTTTTAAACTGAAATTAATAAATATTTTTTTTAAATCTTCATATTACACGCAACCTGAATTACTAAGAAGCTATGTCTGTTTCTAACATATGCTAGTCTAATCGTAGGTTCGGCACGCTTGGCACGCTGACATTTCTTTTCTATTCTTTAATAAGTCATTAATGTTCTGTGTTTTTAATAAAATAAAAATGCTAGTGCGACGATATTTTCACTGGTTATTAAGATTATTCAAAATTACATTTCCCATTGACAACTCAAAGCTTATCTTCATCTATTATTACCTAAAGTCCGGTATCTCAGTCGTAATGTAACTCCTATAGCTATGCCTCATCTACGCTATTTATTGGTTCGATGGTAGAGAAAAGTGTTTTTGTTTTTTTTTGCCTTACTTTCCAATCACGGTGTGAATACACTTGTACATGTAATAACAATCAATTTGTCGTTGTTGTTCATCAACATTGAAACATGTTTCATGTAAATCCAACGTCACACACTGCGCAGGACATAAAAATTAAGATATCTGTAATCAAATTGATTGATAGACTAATTATGCTCCTCACTACTTGTTTAATGCGATTTTATAACACAGATTACGTTTATTTACTAAATTTACAAGTCATTATCCTGCTAGTAATAAAACTCATTGCCTCATAAGCTGATAAATATTAATTTAATATCAAATCCCATAGATATATACTCACCCGCGCTGTATCCCTAGAAGGTAAAACAGAATGTTAATTGCAATTTTAATAAGAATAGTATTCATCATCAGACCTTATAGGTCCCACTGTTGGGCACGGGCCTCCTCTGCCATTAAGAGGGTTTTAGCCTTAGTCCACCACGCTGGCCTAGAACGGATTGTCGGACTGCACAACTAAGAAATTGAAAAAAAAAATATTCCTTATTGTAATAGTGAAGAAAGTACCAAATCAATTCAGCTATAGATGCTCTCGATCCTCAATTGAGCTTAAAAGTAGTATCTTGCTCACAACATTTGCCTAAAATAACATTTGTCCTCCCCAGCTCTCCCAACGCCTGAAGACGATCAGGATGTGTCAGCTTTCTTCAACCAGTTGGACTCGAGCGCTCGCATCGTGGGAGGAACCCAGGCGGCGATCGGCAGCCACCCTCACATGGTAGCCATGAGCTCTGGACTCCTCATCAGAAGCTTCACGTGTGGTGGCTCTATCATCAGCAGTAGGACTGTCCTCACTGCCGCTCATTGCATCGATGCTGTGTTCAGCTTTGGATCCCTCAGCAAGTTTGTATTTATTATGACCGTTGTTTAATGATCAATTGGTTGTCCATTCGTGTCAAATTGTGGTCCACTAAGGCCTCAGTTGTAGGGGAGGCCCGTCCCAAGCAGTGAAACGTGTAAGAGCTGATGATGACGATGATGATTGATGTCCATACCTTTTGAGTTTCATCCAATCTAACCTTTTTTAAATATCATATACCCAGTCCCGTTTATAATTTTCAGTCTACCTCTGCGGTCAAGTTGGATTCGAAATTCCCATCCATAAGTTCATATTGTTAAGTATTTCTATTTTCTCTATTTTACTATTATCTAAATTCTCCTATGACTTTTTGCCTTAACTATTAACAAAATAAGAATTTTCGTAAAAAGGTAAATTTGGAGACCAAACCTATTCGTTTAGAATCGTTTTTTAAAACTTAATAAAATTATGAAAATTACATTTTCCGCACCTCAAACCTTGCAAATACTTGCTATACTCACGAATCTCATTTATCACACATATCATTTTGTACTTATTTCCTAATCCCACTCTTTCCAGCTCTCTACGCTTAACAGTGGGCACAAACTTCTGGAACCAAGGCGGCACCTCCTTCAACGTGGCTCGCAACGTCACCCACCAGAATTACGTCTCCCAAACCATCAAGAACGACATTGGCTTGCTCATCACTACTGCCAACATCATGACTTCCACCCTCGTCAGACCCATCACCTTGAGTTTCGCCTACGTGCCTGGTGGCGTGGTTGCCAGAGCTGCTGGTTGGGGTAGGATCAGGGTAAGATTTGATTAGCGATAATTTCATTTGTGGAGTTCTAGAAATGTATATAATTTAGAGATTTCTAGTTCGATACAAAATTTATGTTCTTTGATGTAACGGTTTTGAAAAGTATCCTAAAACATTTGAATTCTAGTGCATAGTTAGACAATAAAACATACGGTGCATATATTTTTTCATATATATTTATCAACTTATTCATTTTTCTCTACATCACCTTAAAGTTGACTGGTAGATAATTCTTAAGGTATCAGTATATACATGCATGTAAAGCATATAATAAAAATATTTACTACAGCCAGTATTCTTTATATTATTCCATTTTTAAAAGCAGACTAGAGGCAAGGAACATTCGGCCCTTGTTATTCTATTCATCAAGTAATCACTTTATTAATAAACCTTGGTATTTCAGACTAACGGTGCCCTCTCAGCTTCTCTCCTGGAGGTGACGGTGCCTACCATTGACGGCGACGCTTGCGTAGCGGACGCTGAGCAGGCAGCCATAACGCTGAACATGAGGGCACCTCCAGTAGAGCCACACATCGAACTCTGCACCTTCCACGGCCCTAACGTTGGCATGTGCAATGTGAGTATCAATAAACTTTGACCTAACTAATTACCATTTTTTTGGGTTAGGCTCATTTGCTTATACTTAAGCAGTAGATAATCGATTCATCACTTTCTTTTTTTTTCAATCGCGCTGACCTTCATACACATATTTATTTTTTGTTCAATCTATAAAACATTATAATCCCGCCTTAGAACGGTAATGTGATAGACCCTGGGTTCAAGTTCCTGTTCCAACGACCAATTATTGCATTATAAATTAAGAATTTGCCACGAAAACGAAAATTTAACTGGCAAAATTGGGTCTTGAAGTATTCCTATCTCTGATCATGCAGGTCTGAGACTGGAGAGTGTGTATGTATGTATGTTATAGTAAATGTCTCTTTGAACTTCCAGGGTGACTCCGGCAGCGCCCTAGTCCGCATTGACAATGGCCTGCAGATCGGCGTGGTGTCCTGGGGCTTCCCATGCGCCCGTGGAGGTCCTGACATGTTCGTCAGGCTGAGTGCTTACCAGGACTGGGTACAACGCAACGTCGAGTAACTTGAATATTATAGAGAATCCGAATCTTGGCAACTGATGTTGGAAATTATATGTGTTTGAATTTACGTTGGGTTTTTTCTGTTATATCGATAAGGTAATAGGGAAATGATGGTATATGTAAATGATGAATTTATAACATTTTTGATGGGCAGCAAATCTAATAAATTTGATCCTTTTGATTTTTCTTCTTACATATCTGTTAATTATTAAGTTTCGCGTGTCTTTGCGCGGTGTGCAGCTTGAATTATCTACAAAATTCGGATTTGTTACAGTATTATGAATTATCATTGTTACTATCAAAATTTCTAAGCTGTATGCTGTTACTACATTATACTGATGGAAAAACCGAATAAAACTTCATTCGATGCAGAATCTATAAATACTACATATCTACTTATGCGACGAGACAAATGAGGAACATCAAATAAACAAAAAAGTCTCATTAAAAATAAAGCAGATTCATTTATTCATTTCACAAGTACTTAAGTTACTATTTACATGACATTTGGCACAAATTTGTTACAAAAGTTTGTTCAAAACGAATTTCAAATAATCCTTGAAGCCGCTGATTCGCACGAACATGTCAGGAGCGCCGATTGCGCACGGGAAACCCCAGGACACCAAGCCGATTTGATCACCGTGCTTCAGGCTCACCATAGCACTGCCTGAATCACCCTGAAAATATTTATTATTTACTAACGGTTCATCGCAGTGTCAGTAATGTAATATCTAACAAATTTGTGCAAGAGTTGGGTTGATTAGTAGGTTCAATTGATGCCAAACTTAATCTGCAGGTTATCTAAAAGTTGCTTCAAAAAATATTGAAATCAGGACTGATATCGAACGAAGTTTATGAAGGGTAATAAATTAAGAAATAGATCAAATATTGGTTCAATATCCTGTAGCATCAAATATTAAACCATCTTGTTGCGGATCAGTGGATTTTAAAAAAGTGCAGGCGAATGAAATTGTGGGGATAGAATAGAACTATACGTGATATGACAGTGTAGTTTGAATCATTACACTTACATTGCACATTCCGTGTCTGGGTGAGTGGAAACTGCAAATCTCAATGGCAGGGTTCATTTCTGGGGCCCAAGGCATGTCCAATGACGCATTCTTAACGCCTAGCACACAACTCTGAGCATCTATCGTGTTTACGTACAACAGCTGGAGGTCGTCTGGTGTAGGGGCTAAATGCTGAGAAAATTTTAGCTATTAGATTCGTCCAGAAATGATTAGAGATTTTCGGAGAACTACAGTTCTTTTGATTCAGTCTGATAGGTAATATACCATTGCTAAAGTCCAACTTATCAATGGAATCACTTTTCTATGGCCATTTAACTAAATATCATTTAACGAAGTTTTTGTAATAAGTATAATCATGAATCTCTATTCTACAATACTATCTGGTTTTAGTGTTTCACTTTGTATTCCCCATATCCAAAGAAATTATGTGGAATTTATTTGAACCTTATTAACAGACGGAAATATATACAGGATGTATTCAGACCGTTATCGCAAACTAAGGTAGGTAATAGCCAAGGTGATTACAAAACTCCTGGTGTTAAAGAAAATCCCGACAAAAGATAAAAATTTTGTCGTTTTCCATACAACCATCGGTAATAAATGTATGCGGTTTGTATGGAAAACGTCAAAATTTTTAGTTTGTGTCGAGATTTTCTTTAATGCCAGGGGGTTTGTAATGATCTTATATGTCACTTGCCTTCGTTTTAGATCGCGGTCTGAATACACCCTGTATTAGCTGGTAAATGATTTTAGTGACATTATCTTCCTTCCACTGTCATACTTATTCTAATTTCTACATTTTAAATCAATTGTTACCTACCACAACATTCTCATCCCATCTTGGCCCAGTGACGCCCCAGCCCGTGACGTATGTCTCATGGCCGCCACCAATCCAGTTGTAGTTAAGGGCTATAATAGCCACATTTTCATTAAGGTTTAATTCTTCAGACAGTATGAGCACGCCAATATCGTATTTAATATTCTCTGCGTCGTATTTGGGGTGGATGTTCCATGATGAGAACTCAACTTTAGTCCCTCCAGCTGCCCATTGGTTTGAGCCGACTCGACCGTGGAAGTTTCTGGAAAGAATTTTACATTTAGGTCCAGCTTGATTTTGAAATTAAGTGAGAAATAGCCGATATTACTTTAACGGCATTGAGATAACCATCAGGCGCTAGAGACCACTGTCGTTCCAATACCCACATAATCTCTAACTTTTTCTCTAAATTATTTGGACTAAGGCCTTTAAATTGTAAAAACCTATGCTCAGGAGCATCCTGTGATTAAATTCCTCTGTCAGGAACAGCCTAACACAATACATGATTAAGAAATTGTCTTGAAAAGCGCCTGATGAAATAAAATGGCAAACTCGCAAAAACAAATGTAAAGATACTATCTAACCACATTAAAAAAACAGGCGTAAAGACATATGATCAGAGTTCCATACTCATTTAAAATTAACAAAGCCTTAGTTCCGAAGCTCTCAGAGCAAATTTGGATCTGTGATGTGTAATCGCTGAAGCCGGATATTGCGTAACCACGTGAGCGCACACGGAGCCGTGCATCCGGTTCCTACGGTTCGTTGATTAGTTCTAGTGTGCTATATCTACTATACTATTATCAGGGCTTTATCATGCTTCATTCCACTAGAATAGAAGCTTGGAAAACTAATTAATTTCAAGAATCTAAAAACCAAGTCTTAGGGTTAAAATCAATATGTCTTTAATAAGAAAGACACCAATTTTTAGTGCTATAGTAACCTTTACCAGTGTATCTTACATTTAGGACAAAACATATTAAGAAGAGTAATAAATTCTGAATGTTAAAATCTCATTCATCTTTATTCCTTCCATATGTTTGTATAAGAAAGGTGGTATGGGCGTATATCCACAATTGTTGTAGAACCTTGCTTATCGAAACAATTATCTATAATAGCACTGTAATAGCTAGTTGGACTTTGTCTGAGCTTACAGCTTAACTCCAGCAGTAACATGCATAAATCTGACCCTACACTAAGATCGAAATCTACTATTGTGACTATCGAACCCACGCAAAACTTTTCGGCCTCACAAACACCCTAACCCCAAACATATTTTTGGAATACCCACCAACTATTTTCCACCTAGTGTCTAACTGAAAAAAATATTTTACTTACGGCGCAAAATTTCCATCTCCGACATAAAAGTCGATACAGTGGGCTGCACTTAGTACGTGTTTCTTGGAGATGATGGACCCCCCACATCCGACGATGATGAAATATCTCCCAGCTACAAGCGCTACCATATGGGGGGCATAACCCTTTGGTGCGTCCACGCCGCCTATGATGCGCTGGGTAAAGTATTGGGACAAGTCTTCTGATGGTCTTTCAACAGGAACCCCTGGAAAAATAGTTATATTTTGTAATGATCTGACAGGACACCCCATAACTGTTGCAGCTGACGCAAAATGGCTAAACCCTAGATCCTCTTAAGTGTAGAAAGGCCCTTGCCCAGCAGTAGGACGTATGTACATATATGGGCTATTGAAAATATTATACCACTGACGACAATGTATTGAATTAAATGTTTTTGACTAACTTTGAAAGAATTTCATTTTTCGAAAAATTCTTTAATTAAAAATAAGAAAGAAACCATATAACTTACCATTGGATCCCAAAATGAGACATGTAAAGGCAATTAAGGCTCTGTAAAACATAATAAAGTTTGACTAATAACTTAGTACTGAAGTGAAAGCGTTTAAAGTCAATATTTATATACTAGAACCGCAACAAACTTAGATAAAATTATAAAAACAACACAAATTGCGACCTTGTTCATGAATACAAATTAACCTCGGTGACATTATGTCTACTAACCTAAAAACAATTGAAACTCGGAAATTAATAAGTTCGATGATCCGTATTTTTTGTTGACGACTGCTTTATTTATTAATTAATATAGATTTCGATTTTAGATTGATATCAAATATCAAGACTAGACATTTTTGCGGAGTTATTAATAATTTGAAAGGCAAGAAACTGCACACGTAAAACTTTTAGGAATTTCTTAGGTGAGTAGTCCACAGATTCGCACTAGGCTAGCGTGGTGGACTCATACCTATCCGCTCTCAGTAAAAGAGGTTAACGATATCCAGTGGTGGCTTCTACATAAACTTATGATGATATTATTGATTGAGATATGCTGTCACAATTTTTCTGGTCTTTTACAGTAAAATAGTGTGACGACATTCTTGTGGTGATTTCACTTTTTACAAGCTTTTATTTAACTTCACTTTTGTATGTATGTATGTATGTTTGTATGTTTACAAATCTTGCAATGAAGATTTGAACCACTTCCAATAGACCGATTGTGCTGAAACTTGGTATAGCTACGTAACTTGGATGACAATACAATAATATGGTACCATGGAGCTGGTCTCATGATGAGGTTGGAAGATGACCATAGAAACATCGGTTCTTGTGGACGGATTGAGCTGAAATTTGGTATGTCTTTGTAACTTCGACAACAATATACAAATATGGTATCATGGTGCTGATCTGACGAAGAGTTGGAAGATGCCCATAGGAACTTCGATTTCTGTGGTCCAATTGAACTGAAATTTGGTATGTCTTCGTAGCTTCGGTAACAATACAAAAATATATTACTATGGAGCTGATCTGATGAGGAGTTGGAGGATGTCTATAGGAACTCCGATTCCTATGGTCGAATTGAGCTGAAATTTTGTATCTCTTCGTAACTTCGGTAACAATACAAAGATATGGTATCATGGAGCTGATCTGATGAGGAGTTGGAGGATGCCCATAAGAACTCCGATTCCTATGGTCCAATTGAGCTGAAATTTTGTATCTCTTCATAATTTCGGTAACAATACAAAAAATGGTATCGTAGAGCTAATCTATTGAGGAGTTGGAAGAAGCCCACAGGAACTCCGATTCCTTTGGACCGATTGAGCTGAAATTTGGTATACCTATGTAATTTCGGTGACAATATAATAACAAGGTATCATAGAGCTGATCTGACGAAGAGTTGGAAGATGTCCATAGGAACTCCGATTCTTGTGGTCCAATTGAACTGAAATTTGGTGTGTCTTCGTAAATTCGGTAACAATACAAAAATATGGTATCATGAAGCTGATCTGATGAGGAGTTGGAAGAAGCCCATAGGAACTCCGATTCCTGTGGACCAATTAAGCTAAAATTTGGTATGCCTTTGTATTTTCAGTGACAACAAAATAACATGGTATCGTTGATCTGTTGTCATGACAAGTTGGAAGGTGCCCATAGGAACACTAGTTTCCATGGACCGATTGAGTTGAATTTCGGTATGACTACGAAATGGATAGACTTAGAAATATTTCCAACTAAAAAGTTAAAAATAAATTAACGGTGAAAAACATATTTCAAAATCAAGCTTTTATTATGCACGAAAAATTAAAAAAATAAACTAAGAAAACATTCATAAAATTCGTAGTTTTTTAAACTTTACAAGTAACAATTTACAAAAGTGTTCGGTTTATCAGTAGAAGTATGATACATAAACATATATTATCTATAACTAGTATATTAATATTCTTAAGTGATTTATAAGCTTGTCGCGCAATTTTGTTAATGCAAAGACCTCGGCCGCGACGAGCTTTTAGATCACTTAAGAATATTAATATACTAGTTATAGATAATATATGTTTACGTATCATACTTCTACTGATAAACTGAACACTTTTGTAAATTGTTACTTGTAAAGTTTAAAAAACTACGAATTTTATGAATGTTTTCTTAGTTTATTTTTTTAATTTTTCGTGCATAATAAAAGCTTGATTTTGAAATATGTTTTTCACCGTTAATTTATTGACAGGAAAGCTATAAAGCTAACCCTTCGGACTAAACTGACTGAACTGGAGTCGCTGAGAAGGATATGTCGGACCTCATTCCCGTGAATTATTAATTGTGGTCGCGCTTACTTTACCGTTCCATTACAAAGAAATATGTTTTTTTTTTATTTCATAGGTATACGGTTATATCTATTAAAATATCAAAAAAGAAAACAAAATTTACTCCAAGGTCGAATTTGTTTTGTTTACAATTAGTAGTACTACAGATATTATTTTTATCTTTTAGCACGTTGCATTTTTTGTTTGTAAATGCGGATTACTCATACTGATTATAAGATGAATTTTATTTTCGAAAAATCAAAATAAATGATGATAAGAGTGATCAGTGATAACCTTATTTAGAACGTATAATGACTGATTAAATTAACGATTTTTTGGAAAAAAATATAGGGAGCGTGAGAGAAGATATGCCGGATGATTGCAATGTTTGGAACAGGGCAAGGAAATGATTGTAACTGTGGGCCCCGGCAATTTTTAATTTCGTGCTTATCCTCAGGAATTTTGCCGGGATAAAAAGTAGCCTATTTGTTTCCCAAAGCCTTGACTATTTCTATACCTGAATCCGGTTAGCGATTTAGGATCGAAAGCGTTAGAGTCAGCTTTCTGCCATTTATAGTTACTATCGTATTTTTAATATGAGAATGGATTTATTTCGGGATCAACGTGAGACTACATTCACTATTTTAAAAGTATATACGTTCTTTATCCGAAAAGCCTTTTATTTTTCTATTATATTTAATTCTGTAATTTTGGTATGTCCTGCTTTAGTTAACGAATCCCCTAATAAAAGTAGGTAATTGAAAAAGGCTGTATTCGACTTTTCTAATGTATGTTATCTGGTCAGTGTATGAATATAATCAGAGGCGTAAATTGATTATCTTTATACAGACAACCTTGAACTATTTAATAACATCGAAAATTCAAGTTAGATATCGCTTTTTGTTTTCAAATTGTATAAATACTTGTTTAGTAAATTATTTTGTTAGTAATAGTCTAGCAGTGCTATTAGAATCATCAAAATGTTCAAAATAGTTTTCATTATTGCAGGGTGTATTCTTATCTCTAATGGTAAATCTTTTTTTATATACTTATCATCGTCATTAGTCCATGTATGTACGTCCCACTTCTGGACCCCGGACCTCTTTCACAACTGAGAGGATTTAGGTCTTAGTCCACCAGGCTGGCCTTGTGCGGGTTGGGCCCGTAACGACTTTCAGTTCGCTTGTTTTTGCTGGCCTATGAATTTTAAGTGTTTTGCAGGAGGAGGAAGTTGCTAAATTTTGTAAAGAGCTTATATAAAGTTACTATAGAGGCTGAAACAAAAATCCTTAAATCGGCAATTTTAATTATATTGTGTTAATGTATCTCGATTTTGAGGGTACTTGAAGTATTTCAAAGGGTTAATATTGAGGGTATCAAAGTATTCTTCTACACCAGTGTCGTGGACAAGGTCAAAGCCCTTCCAATGCCAAGGCAATTATGTCCAGTATTGTGAATCATCGTCATAATCATCATCAATCCAGACACGCCTCACTGCTGGGCTCGGGTCTCCTCTACAAATGAGAGGGTAAAGGCCTAAGTCCAACACGCTCTCCTAGTGCGGACTACACACCTAAGAAATTCCTAGGAACTTTAAGGTGTGCAAGTCATTAGGATGTTTTCCTTCATCGTCAAAGTACGTGATAATTCTTTAATGCATGTATCTTTACAGGGTTCCCGTTAGAGGACCCAAACACAGACCTGAGTGATTACTTCTCTCGCATCGTTGGAGGGGAGGTGGCTCCCGAGAACTACGCTCCGTATGCCGTGGCGCTGCTGGCTGGGGAGCATGTGGTCACGCTGACCTGTGGAGGATCCCTGATGACGCCCAGCTTGGTGCTCACTGCAGCCCATTGCATCGAGATATTTGTCATCTGGGGAAGCTTGCTGCCGTAAGTATTTTAGTACGCGGTTATCTTCTGCAACCCTTATACGAACCTCCTCTAACAGTTACAAGTAAAACGTACATATGTAGTACGAGTTAGCGGGCTACATATCTAAGAAATTCCGTAGAACGTTTTTTTGGTAACTTTTAGTTAAATAACATAATACATAGTTACGTATATCTTCTGCTATGACGCTAAAAAAGCTAGCTGATTTGTACAAAATTTACTTAACGTGTAACTAAACTGATAAATTAAGTTCAAACCTTTCAGTCACTAACCGTCACTTGTAAAATCTAATTTATTTAAGGGTACATTTTAAATAAATAAATAATAAATAAATACACCCAACAGTCACATACATAGTCCTGACCCCACACTAAGATACGAGTCTTGTGTCGTGGGTATCAGAAACTCCGAGAGACTTTTTCGGTCCCACAAACACCCAGACCCGGAACAAATATTTGTGGATCATACAAACATTTGTCTCGGTGCGGGAATCGAACCCGCGGCCGCGTTTCGCAAGCTGGTGTCTAGCCAACTGCGCCACGGGGCTGTCACATAGAACAAAGAAAGGCAAAATGACTAGATTACAATGACTTGGTACTGTCCAGATACCTATTGCCACTCCACAAAACTTCAAGAAACACTAATTAATTAAGTTTCTCTAAATATTGAGGCAGTAAATATTTTTCCAGATCTTTCCACGCAATAGTTGGCTCCAATGATTGGAACAGGGGTGGCACAGTAGCAAATTTCTCTGGGTTCGACATCCACCCCGACTACGATCATCGGCATGTTAAATATGATGTTGGATTCCTCATGCTGAAGGACAAAGTGGCACTAAGCGAGGCGGTAGCGACTATTGCTTTTAACCATGAATGGATTGGAGATATGGAGGACTGCTTTGTTGCTGGATGGGGGCGACTAGAAGTAAGGAGGTTTTAGTAACGACAAAATAATTCGATTTCTTGAATTTAATATAAAGTACGGGTGTGAATCTAGACTTTTAATTAATAATGATGCTAAAATATCTTGGTATCTTCCTCTATTTCTAAAAGACTAAGAAGAATTTCATTTCCATGAGGGATTATCACAAAGGCTTATAGAGATACAAGCTTTATTCAAACTTTTTATGAAGGATTCTTTTATTATCTCTTACAACCATTAGTATAATCGGACTCACCAAGTAATAAAATGCCATATGTTTAACAAAGACCGCGTTTACAGGATTGGGGCATGATCCCGTACAAACTTCAGCTGCTGCGAGTAAAAACCATCAGTTCAGAAACTTGTGCCGAGGGAATCAGGAAAGGAGAAATGCATTGGAGTGTTAGCCTAAAATTTCAGCCTGAGATCGAGATCTGCACCTTCCATTCTGCAGGCCATGGCATGTGTAATGTAAGTAAATCTGATAATAATACAAAATAACAATAATCTCCAATAACCGTCATTGTTCCGATAGTCGTTACTGCCAATGGGCTGATACCAAAGAGCCTCGACCAACATCTTCGGCGGCTCTCAATCGGTTGTTGGGTTAAAACCCATAAACAAAAAGCAGTGTTATTGGACACGGCACGTATCGTGAGACGGTTTCTAACTCTTGGACCCTAACCACCGGTGGCTTGGGTCGTAGACCCCGCCATCTGCGGGTTTAATTTTTATATTTTTAAATGTATTTTGTTTTTTAAAAAATCTCCAATGACTGACCATACACTGAGCACTCTAACGAAAATGCCAGAATGTAGAAACATAAAATATAGAAATAGCCCCGATTATTTATTCTATGGCAGAAGTGATTACTACTACTAATTCAAGTTTACTACGCTCTACAGTCGGTTTTTCGTGGAGAAATTTTAAAAGGAGTAATTTAAGATTTGGATAAATGCACTCATCAGTCATATACATAGTCCTGACCCCACACTAAGATACAAGTTCTTCAGGTTTCAGAAACTACAACAGCCTTTTTTAACGCACAAGCACCCAGGACCCGGAACAAATATTAATATATAAATCACGCAAACATTTGTATCATTGCGGGGATCGAACTAGCTGTTTTCAAGTCAACTCCGCCACATAGCACATTTTTTTTTCAAATGCAAAATGATAAGCTAATGTTTCCGCATGTTTTTTGTTTCAGGGTGACTCCGGCAGCGCGCTGGTTCATATTGCAAGTAGGAGGCAAATTGGTATCACCTCATGGGGTTTCCCATGTGCTATAGGATTTCCTGATGTCTTCGTGAGAATTAGCGGTGTCAGAAATTATACAGAAACTTTCATTAAGAACTATCAATAAATAAGTGTTATTTAAAAACTTTTTCTTTATTATGTGAACCAAAAACAATAATACACATACTATTTGTTCCTTTAAGTCGCTTCCATCATAGTTCACGTTATATAAAATATTGACCATATGTCTCGGTGATGGCAGGTCAACTTTTGACTTTTCATTATATTTTACAAAGAATAATTTTCTCAATGGTGAAGGAAAACGTTGCGTGGAAGCCTGGAGACCTAATATTTTTTAGGAATTTCTCAGATAGACATAATAACGTTAACATAAGTGGTGGAAAAAAGTCTAATCTCTCAGTAGTAGAGGTTACGTGCCTTTATAATATTAGGATTTTTATAAAGCTCGATAAAGTTGATTTGTACATAAATTTATTTTTCGTCATTACCTTATTTTTAAGGTTTTATACAGACGAGTTGACAACCTCCTCCTTTTTAGAAGTCGGTTAACAACCACATACCCTTAGACCAGGGGTTCCCAAACTTATTTACACTATGACGCCCTACAGAATTATTGTTTTTCTTGCGACGCCCCCCCCCTTCATCAAAACTACCTACTTCACTGGAATTAAAAACAGCAGTAGTTAGCGTAATATGAGGTTATCAGAAAAATACGGACAGCGAATGTTTGCCGATCGCCTCCCGACGCCCCTCGGATGTTGCCGCGACGCCCCAGGGCGTCGCGACGCACAGTTTGGGAAGCCCTGCCTTAGACAATATAAACTTACAAACATCTTTATTTTTAAATAAATTAGTTAGGAGGCAAAAAATGGTTATCCAGGAAAAAGAATCAAATAAAAAGTAAGTTTATTTCCATCGCTTTACTCAGTAGTTTACAATAACATATTACAATATAAATACATCAGTCGTTATTATTCTTTTTGCGTTAGTAAAGGCAAAAACACATTGAATTATCACTTGCTTTAACGGTGAAGGAAAACATCGTGATGAAACCTGCACACCTTAAAAGTTCTTAGGAATTTCTTAGGTGTGTAGTCCGCCAACCCGCACTAGGCCAGCATGGTGGACTATGGCCTAAACCCTCTCAACGGTAGAGAAGACCTGTGCCCAGCAGCGGGACGCATATGGGTTGATGATAATAAAGGCAAACAAGAATTGGATTCATTTGACAATTTGTTTCTTCACTAATCCATAAGACTCATGGGTATTTTAAAGGTAAAAGTAAGGCTTTCCGGAGAACTAATCTTTAGAAACGTTTAAGGTAGCCGATTCCAAAAAATGATACTTGATTAAATTACCTTCATTTTCAAAGAGAAGAGCTTGCATGCTGTCATAAGAGTTAGATGTGCAATACTGCTACTACATTTTTGGCAAATCCCTCGCATGCGTAGGAAAAAGACCAGCAGTAAGCATAATATATACACGACAGAGGCAATCGAAAACAAATCATTAAATATTTGGGCTATTGTTAATGCAAACTCGACAATTTTAACACTTTGTTACACCACTGCTCAACTGCACTTCGGTTTCGTGAGCTTATGTTATGTTAGTAGAAGTACATAATAAATATATGCGCAAACGTATCTATTATAAGTCTTAAATCCCACCTAATAAGGAACGAGCTTACTGCCGCTTTTCGAACAAATTTTCAGTCTTCGTGCCTAAATCTGTATAACTCTTGCTCGACCTAGGAATCCTATTCGGAATCTTTGACATTACATTCGTGCTTCGAGGCTACTAGGTAGTCATACATAAATTGTTTTTTATTAATATAATGTACACAAAATGAATTGATGCTTTAACATATGTGCATGCAGGAATAACACAAATTTGAAGCAAATAAATACACCGAACAGTCACTTACTTGGTTCTGATTCCACACTAGGATACAAGTCTTGTGTCGTGGGTATCAGAAACATCCAGCCTAGAAACAAATATTTGTGGATCACGCAAAGGATTGTGCGGGGATCGGACCCGCAGCCTTTGATTTCGCAAACTAGTGCCTAACCAACTGCTCCACGAAGCACAGTCAGCAAATAATATGGTAGTCGAGTATTTAATAGTAGGTGAATGGTGATTATTTTCAATGTAACGATTTCATGAAGTAAATCCTAATAATGCGTTCAATCTGACTGATCCTTTTTTATACATTTGGTATTTTAACGATAAATACGTAACTATTATATTGTGTTTTTTCAACAGAAAATATTTTGCTATTTTTTGTATGAGTTGACTTTTGGTTAAGTTGTTAAGTACATAGGTACTTGAAGTCAACTTTAAGTAAAACATGAATAAGTCTGGCCTCTTTTCTAAAATGTTCATTTAGAGGTTTATAATTAGAAAATAATTCGTGAAGTTGAAGAATGGACAAGCCAGGGAAGGCCAAAGAAAAGGTGGATGAAGTACGTGAAAGAAGATATGAATGAAAAAGGGGTGACCGGAGACATCAGGTTGATAGGGATGTGCGGCAGGACAAAAGGAGAAAAGGACAAGAGAACGATGAATAAGAAACTAATTCATTATCTTAAATCACATAATTTATTTATGTACATTCGAATATATAAAACATTTCTCTAATTTTCAACGACAATTAACTTTGTAGTTTATCGTATCCGAGTATTTTCTGCAGGAACGCCTTCATGCCGAAGAGCCTGGTGTGCACGTCGGGCGCGCCGACCGCGCACGGGAACCCCCACGACACGAGCCCCAGCTGGCGGCGGTCCTTCAGAGACACCAGCGCGCTGCCGGAGTCGCCCTGCAACACACATGCGGTCACACCTCATGCCTCCACACCACTTACACCACGCGAGCCGCCGCGGGGCTACTCACGTTGCACATGCCGTGCCCCACAGAGTGGAACGTGCAGATCTCGGCGTGAGGGTCCACGGGCGGAGTGCTCCAGCCTTGGCCAGCCTCCTTCACGCCGATGGCGCAGTCCTGTGGGCTGATCGTCGTCACGTTCAGGAGTTGCAGGGCGCGCGGAATGTTGCCCCACGCCTGGAACAAACACAATTAGTTATAATTATTGCTCGCTTGGCCGTTCATACTAGCGCTAGTGGTATGTTGTATTGTTACCGAAGTGAGTCCCCATCCGGTGACGAAGCTGCTCTCCCCGGCGCCGACCCAGCCGTAGTTGAGTGCGATGGGCGCGACTCTCTTGCTAAACTTGAGTGGCGCGGCCAGCACGAGCACTCCCACGTCGTACTTGATGGTGAACGGGTCCCACTGGGGATGGTTGTGGTGCTCCTTGAACCGCACCACCTCGCCGCCGGAGTACCAGATGTTGGAGCCGACGCGCCCGTGGAACGTCCTGCGGTAGGAAGCCATCGTATTAGTATTTGTTATTTAGTCGGTCCCACTTGCTAGGAAGTATTAGTAGTTGTGCGGTGAACTGACTCCATGAGCGCGCCGTCCCACCACACGAAGGGGTCGATGCAGTGCGCGGCGGTGAGCACGTGCTGCCGCGACACCACGGAGCCGCCGCACATGAGCGAGGGGTACGCCTCCCGCCCGAACACCAGCGCCACCTGGTACGGCGCGTGCTGCTCCGGCGCCTCCACGCCGCCCACGATGCGGGACGTGCTGAAGAACGCGGAGAAGTCTTCCGTCGGTGACTCCAGTGGGATGCCTGGTGATTAATACATTTTGATAATGAACTGATAATTGAATGTTCTCTTGACCATTGAAATGACGTCAGCATCTTGCATTCTCTTTGTATGGTTATTTTGTAAATATTAGAGATCCGTTAAATCTTTCATTCTTTATTTGTGGTAATTCCAAAAATAATTGAAGGTATATCTCAATGGCAAGATAAGGGTTACGAATCTTAGACTGTACCTTGAAGCCTGAAGGTTAAAAATGTAAGATAAGGTAAAATTTATAGTTTATTTTTGAAAAAACAACTTACCATTAGCCCCCATAAAAGCCGCTAATAAACTGAATAATTTGAATGAATTCATTTTTATTCCTGGTTGTTCCACTCACGTTTGGCTCAGTGCAATGTATGATTTGTATATCAAATGGTTTGCTTTTATATTATTCATGTTTTGATATTAATCTATACAGAAATAGATAATTGCAAAATAAATGCATCCCTCTTGACTTTGATTACGCGCAGTCAAATAGATAAAGGAAAATTAAGCGTCACAGACAGAATATAATTTTTTTTGTGTCTCTATTGTTTGGTTTTGAGTTTTCGTTTTGTTTTTTATGGATTAGCTGAAGTCATAAGAATGATTTCCTCTCCAATTAAGAATAATAATTAGAGTTGCAATAGATTAACTTGTTCCTGAATAACGGTTAATAGATATTACAGCAGTGAATATTGAAGCAGTGATGGCCTCGAGGTTTGGGCACGCGGTCGAGAATCTCGCCGGTCGCGGGTTCGAACCCCAGGCACACACCTCTGACTTTTCGAAGTTATGTGTGTATTCACATTGAATTATCACTTGCTTTAACGGTGAAGGAAAACATCGTGATGAAACCTGCACACCTAAGAGTTCTTAGAAATTTCTTAGGTATGTAGTCCGCCAACCCGCACTAGGCCAGCGTGGTGGACTATGGCCTAAAACCCTCTCAATGGTAGAGGAGACCCGTGCTCAGCAGTGGGCGTATATGGGTTGATGAGGAAGATATTACAGGGTTATAACGACATATTACCAGTTTTGAGCGATGTATGTACGATGGCGGCCAATATAAAATATCCAACCATCATCATTCTCCTGCCCTGCTCCCAATTCTTATTTGGGGTCGGCGCAGCATGTTTTGTCCTTCCACACAGGAAGGAAGGAGAAATCATGCTGCATAAGAGTTTTGGCAGATTTTCTACGGCCGGCCGCCTGCCTGACGCCAACCATATGTAACTTAAACCTTCACCAATTTCATTGAAATGAAATGACATGATCGTTAATATATCATGTAGGATATAATAAAGCACTTATGATACGTCCATACTTGGAGAAACAAAGTCTTAAAAAAAATCAAAGTTAATTGAATGTTCATTAAGTTCCATACCTATTATTATTAAGTTATTTTATTTTATTTTCACAAAAAGTATTTTTTTACATTTAATTATAAGAGGTATAAAAGTTATACAAAACGTCACTATTCGCCCCGCCTGAAAAAACCCGGCGAAAGAAAATCAAATTTGTCCTAAAGTATAAGGCATTTCTATAAAACATTTGTTCTTTGCAAGCAAACGACGGCGTAGCTTACATTCAAGTCAATAATCAAAAATATCGTTGGGTACATTAACAAGAAAGTGAAATAAAAAAAATGAAGGGCCACGACCTACGATTCTGGAATGTCTATCGCACCGCTTCTAAATTCACAAATGTTGTAATGCATCTATGTTGGATAGGCAATAGTAAAAATCTAGTACGCCCCAGAAAATTTTGCTTTTAAGGGTAACATTAGTACTTACGGTTAACAAATCACTCATCCGCACTGCAGATCCTGGATTAGCGAGCAGAAAACAGGAAGGATGAAAAGACTATCTTAAGACACGTTTTCTTGTGTTATTCTATAGTTACCAATGTCCTAAAAAGCCTTTGTATTCAAAAGCAATAATCTTATAATGTTTTTTACCTGAAAAACATCTCAAGGTCGCAGACAGCAAACGAACTTTAAGCCAAAATAAAATCTACGAACGATTAACAAATTTCTTATTATCTATACGTCAAATCCAAAGTCAAAATTCGCTAACTAACTTCGCAATTATCAATTAACATGCAGATAAGAAGCAAATTTTATTGTATATAAAAGCAGATCTTTAAATTAGGAAATCATATCCAATTCTAATTTCACTTTAGCTTTACAATCCTACACCAATAAAAAATTTAAAAAATGAATTCCTTCACGTTGTTCAGTACATTGGCGCTTTGTGCGGTGATAAAAGGTAACGTAAAATTTTGAAAACGAGTACTTATTACTTATGTTGTAGACATGATTTAAAAGTTTGCGCTGATTATAACCAGGCTCTTGACATCGCCTCTAAAATGATTTTTTTGTATGGATAATTATTGTCGTGTTTTGTTCTAAAACAATTACAATCAAAACCGGGCACTAACAGTTATGACGTAGTAAACCCATGAAATGTATAAACATATATGAAGTGTGAAAATTTTTATTAATCACTAGGTATACCACTGGAGTCACCGACAGAAGACTTCTCGGTGTTCTTCGGCCCGTCCCGCATCGTGGGCGGCGTGGAGGCGCCGGAGCGCCCTTGCGGCCTTGGGGGTTGAGGCGGGGTACAGGGAGACCCGGTGGGAACGGTTTCCGTCGGCCGCCTGCCGGTCAGTAGGGGACCTGAACCCGAGGATCCGCTGACTTTTAACTCCCGCCTCGGGAAGCTGTCCCGCCAACCGGCGAAAATCCCGTCGTGCAGTCGTCGTGCCAGAGTGGGAGACTGGGGTGGATCCCGGCGACTGTACGTGGGGGGGCACCGGGGGCCCTTCCGTGCCTCGCGGAGGCCACTCATTCGGCCGTGTGCTGCCTCACATTGGATTTCACTTTATATTCTTCCACCATCGTTAAGGATTTGCCATAGACCCACCGCACCCATCCTCACCTCCCTCCCACCAATCTCTTTGAAATGACCCGAGAAAATAGAAGTAGCAGGCAAACTACGGCGGATAAACTATCCACAATTTCAGTGGACTTCTGCAATGTCAGGGGTCTACACAGCAACCTCGACGCCGTCCATCACCACCTCGAGACGGCGCGGCCTGCCCTGCTCTTTTTAACGGAGACACAAATATCTACCCCTGACGATGTATCGTACCTTAACTACCCCGGCTACGTATTGGAACATACATTCGTACGTAAAGCCGGGGTGTGCGTCTTCGTCAGGGGTGATATATGTTGTCGCCGCCTTCGGGGCCTCGAGCATCGGGACCTGTCAATATTATGGCTTCGCGTAGACTACGGGGGTCGAACCCGTGTATACGCGTGCCTTTACAGGTCCCATGCCAGTGATTCGGGGTCTTCTCTGTTGTTTGAGAACGTCCAAGTGGGGACTAGCTGCATACTCGAGCAGTGCCCGTCCGCGGAGGTGGTGGTCCTGGGTGACTTCAACGCCCACCACAAAGAGTGGTTGGGGTCCAGGATCACTGATCTCCCGGGCCGGTCTGCCTACGAGTTGGCCCTGGCATATGGCTTCTCACAGCTGGTAACACAGCCTACCCGTGTTCCGGATGTCGAGAGCCATGAGCCCTCTCTGTTGGATCTTCTGCTGACTACTCATCCTGACGGATACAGGGTGGTGATCGAAGCCCCTCTAGGGTCATCTGATCACTGCCTTGTTCGTTCATGGGCCCCTGTTGTGAGTCCCAGTCGTCCTTCAGCTACTGGGACTCGCAGAGTCTGGCGTTATAGGTCAGCAGATTGGGATGGACTGCGCGAGTTCTACGCATCCTTCCCATGGAAGCGGCTCTGCTTCTCCTCCGACGATCCTGACGTCTGTGCGGACTGCGTAAGGGACACAATAATCCTGGGGATGGATTCTTTCATCCCCAGTTCCAAAATACCCGTGGGGCGCCGCAGCCGACCTTGGTACAACCACGCTTGTGCCGATGCTGCGCGCCTCAAGCAGTCCGCATTTAAGGCTTGGCAGGAAGCCCGAAAACGTCGGGATCCTAAAACAAAGGAGGAGAAGCGAAAATTCAATGCCGCTTCTAGATCTAGCAAGAGGGCTATCGCTAGGGCCAAGGCGGAACACGTTCGACGAATTGGCGAGCGACTCGAAAGTTATCCCTCTGGAAGTCGAGCTTTCTGGTCGCTCGCCAAGGCTGTCGAAGGTAATTTTTGCCAGCCTAGTCTCCCGCCACTGCGTAAGGATGATGACAGTCTGGCCCATAGTGCAAAGGAGAAGGCCGATCTCCTGGCCCAATCCTTTGCCTCGAACTCGACACTGGATGACAGGGGAGCCATTCCACCTGTTATTCCCAGGTGTGAGAGTATCCTGTCTGACATCAGATTTAATCATCGTGTTGTCAGACGGGAGCTCAGGCTTCTCGACATCCGAAAGTCGAGTGGGCCGGATTGTATCCCCGCGGTGGTTCTTAAGACGTGCGCCCCTGAGTTGACCCCCGTGCTCACGCGCCTGTACCGTCTTTCCTACAAAACCAACAGGGTCCCAGCTTCTTGGAAGGTCGCACGTGTCCACCCAATCCCTAAAAAGGGTGACCGGTCTGACCCTTCCAACTATAGGCCGATAGCGGTCACATCCCTTCTCTCCAAGGTCATGGAGCGAGTTATTAATACTCAGGTCCTGAGGTACCTTGAGGATCGCCAGTTGATTAACGACCGTCAATATGGCTTTCGACACGGTCGGTCAGCTGGCGATCTTCTTGTGTACCTCACGCACCGCTGGGCGGAGGCCTTGGAGAGTGGGGGTGAGGCTATTGCCGTCGGCCTAGACATTGCGAAGGCGTTCGACCGAGTGTGGCACGGCGCCCTTCTGGCGAAGCTTCCAGCATACGGGATCCCCGAGGGACTCTGCAAGTGGATCGCCAGCTTTTTGGATGGTCGGAGCATCCAGGTCGTCGTTGACGGCTGTTGCTCCGAGACCATGACCATTAATGCTGGCGTTCCTCAAGGTTCGGTGCTATCGCCGACACTCTTCATCCTGCATATCAATGACATGCTGTCTATCGATAGCATGCATTGCTATGCAGATGATAGTACGAGTGACGCGCGATACATCGGCCAACAGAATGTCCCTCGGACTACCGTTGGGGAAAGGCGGTCACAACTTGTGTCTGAAGTCGAGAGCTCTCTGGGGCGGGCTCTCGAATGGGGTGAAAAGAATCTGGTTCAATTCAACCCCACGAAGACACAAGTTTGCGCGTTCACTGCGAAGAAGGATCCATTCGTCATAGCGCCACAGTTCCAAGGAGTATCTCTCCAGATCTCCGAGAGTATTGGGATCCTCGGCGTTGAGATTTCCAGCTTAGTCCAATTTAGGAGTCATTTGGAGGACAAAGCCAAATTGGCGAGTAAAAAGTTGGGTATCCTGAACAGAGCCAAGCGGTACTTCACGTCGGGTCACAGATTGTTGCTCTACAAGGCGCAAATCCGGCCCCACGTGGAGTACTGCTCGCATCTCTGGGCAGGTGCCCCAAAATACCAGCTCGACCCACTTGACTCCTTACAGCGACGGGCTGTTCGCATCGTCGATGATCCCGATCTCACGGAGAAACTACAGCCGTTAGGACTGCGAAGAGACTTTGGGTCTCTTTGTGTGTTCTACCGGTTGTTCCATGGGGAGTGCTCCGAGGAACTGTTCGGGTTGGTACCGGCATCGCCGTTCTACCATCGCACCACCCGTCACCGCAGTAGAGTTCATCCATTTCACCTGGAGACGTACCGTACGCGTACGGTGCGTTTCCAGAGGTCTTTTTTACCACGTACGTGCAAGCTCTGGAATGAACTCCCTGCCTCGGTGTTCCCCGAGCGCTATGACATGGCCTTCTTCAAACGAGGCTTAAAAAGAGTACTTTCCTCACGGTAGGCAGCGGCGTGGCTGTGCCCCTGGCATTGCCAAGTCCATGGGCGACGGTGACCGCTTACCATCAGGCGGGCCGTCAGCTCGTCTGCCTGCTAGGGCAATTAAAAAAAAAAAAAAAAAAAAAAGAGCAGCACGCGCCGTACCAGGTGGCGCTGGTGTTCGGGCGGGAGGCGTACCCCTCGCTCATGTGCGGCGGCTCCGTGGTGTCGCGGCAGCACGTGCTCACCGCCGCGCACTGCATCGACCCCTTCGTGTGGTGGGACGGCGCGCTCATGGAGTCAGTTCACCGCACGACTACTAATGTTTCCTAGCAAGTAGGACCGACTAAATAACAAATACTAATACGATGGCTTCCTACCGCAGGACGTTCCACGGGCGTGTCGGCTCCAACATCTGGTACTCCGGCGGCGAGGTGGTGCGGTTCAAGGAGCACCACAACCATCCCCAGTGGGACCCGTTCACCATCAAGTACGACGTGGGAGTGCTCGTGCTGGCCGCGCCACTCAAGTTCAGCAAGAGAGTCGCGCCCATCGCACTCAACTACGGCTGGGTCGGCGCCGGGGAGAGCAGCTTCGTCACCGGATGGGGACTCACTTCGGTAACATTACAGCATGCCAGTACAGCCAGTATGAACGGCCAATCAAGCAATGAGTACAACTAATTGTGTTTGTTCCAGGCGTGGGGCAACATTCCGCGCGCCCTGCAACTCCTGAACGTGACGACGATCAGCCCACAGGACTGCGCCATCGGCGTGAAAGAGGCTGGCCAAGGCTGGAGCACTCCGCCCGTCGACCCTCACGCCGAGATCTGCACGTTCCACTCTGTGGGGCACGGCATGTGCAATGTGAGTAGCCCCGCGGCGGCTCGCGTGGTGTAAGTGGTGTGGAGGCATGAGGTGTGACCGCATGTGTGTTGCAGGGCGACTCCGGCAGCGCGCTGGTGTCTCTGAAGGACCGCCGCCAGCTGGGGCTCGTGTCGTGGGGATTCCCGTGCGCGGTCGGCGCGCCCGACGTGCACACCAGGCTCTTCGGCATGAAGGCGTTCCTGCAGACAATACTCGGAGACGAAGAATAACGACTTTAGCTTTAGGTTTATAGTATTGTTAAACGTTCTAGTCTTAGCAATTTTTTTGAGAAACATTGTTAAATAAATTAATTATTGTTAAGTAGAAGAAAATTTTTTTGTTTAATTTCTTCCTCAGCTTAAATGAAAACCAGTTAGCAACGCTTCGTTATTTTAAAATTTTCAATAAATAACTTATATCGCGATAACTTGTTAATATCTTGAAAACTACAAAAATAAATACATTCAAATACTCTTACTATCAAGTGTTTTAACCCTTAATTCGACGGAGCTTTTTGTAGCAAAAAAACCGTGTTTTTTTAGCAAAGTTATATTTTTGGATATGAAATAAGTACAGGAAAAATGCAAAAAAAAAATTGTGCTGTACAGTTTTTGCTAAAACACATGTCCGTCACAGCGGACATTGTCAAGTACGTAACGAATTACTTGCGAAACAACATGTCCGCTGGGGCGGACTCCACCAAATTACTAACAGAAATTATAAATAAAACAAATACACATCAAAAACAAAAATAAATGTAATTCTAATCAAATATAACTATAAACATAATAATTATATAGTTCTTGTTACAGAACGTAGTCCTACGTCACTTTTTATGCAAAAAACAGTAGTCTTTTTACTGCACTCCATGCAATGGCCTTCTTTCGTCGATAAAAAATGACCAATATTGTCATAACGCACACCATCTACTGGTCTGGGCTTACAAGGCTTCCTTATCGTAGTTTTTTCGTGGTTAGTGCGCTTAGCTGACATGTTAATTTTGATCAAAACAGAAAATATCTCGTTCCGGAAATCTTTCAATTTAAGCTTTGCTTCAGATTTTGAATAGCTACTTCGCCCTTTTTTTCAGAATTTTTTCACTGGTAAGCACAGTCTCTGCTCTTCTCAATCTGTTATTACGTATAGTACCTAGTGCAAAAATACCATAATTTTGGCGCAGTGTATAAAGCACTTCTGGCGACGTAAAAAAATTGTCGAAGAAAATCATAGCGGGCCTCCTTGTTATACTTTGGCCTAAAGCTAATAAAATTTGAGCACCAAAACTGTAGAAATATTCGAGGGATTCAATTTCTTGTATGTCATGATCTTCACTCTGTGATGAAATGGCCACTTCTTCCATTTGTATGTCAGACTAAACTTCTTTTTTGGTTTCTTGGCCTTTTTGGCTACTACAACAAGAACTTTAGATTTTGTGTTTCTTTTAACTGTAACTGCTACTGATGGAGGAGTTGGTAAAGATGGTAGAAATGACATTGACGGGAGATTGCTGTAGACTGGTTCTTGCGATGAAATAGGGATAACTTCTTGCAAAAATTGGAGTAAAAGAAGCAGGTAAGGCTTCAAAAACTCTTTCACGTTCAAATTCATCACTGTCTTATGTATTAAGCCGTTCCAAAGAACAAGCTATTGAAGATATAGGAGATGAAAAATAAGAATCTTGTGAAGGTGGAACATGCAGTTCTTCATCAGAATCTGATTTATTACTGGCTCCAGATGGGCCATGATGTTTTGGTACCAGAGCTAATATTTTGTTAGTGTGCCCATGCAAATGCTTCTTTAAAAACGCAAAACAAAAAAAGTAAGCATACACATACCCACACCAAGCATTTATAGAAGAATACATTCAACTACATGCGATATTGAGCAAAAAAAATAAATGTAACAAAAAAGTATTAATCATAGCGTATTTGGCAATGTTCGTCACACCGGACAACTAGTCAAATAGGTACTTCACGTAGTAACCGGCAGTGTCCGGTGTGACGGACAAGAGATTTAGAGCCAGATAAAATGGTGAAAATGAATGTAGAAGCTCGTGATAATCTTATTTTCCAGATTTATATATTACCAGAAATATAAATTAATACAGAAATCGTCTAAAAGTTAGTAAAAAACATTAAAAATTAAACAAAATACCTTGGGCAAAACAGATGACTGCGGCCTCAACGTCATTTTCGACAAAAAATGACATTTTGAGTAATTCCATTATTCAAATTATATTTTTTATTAAATCTTTTATATGTTACCTACGCACTAAAATCAAAATCTCATGTATTTTTCTCTTAACTAGTTCAGTAGATTTTTTTAAATTACTTGTTCGTCACAGCGGACACTGTCGAATTAAGGGTTAAGAACCAAAACCCAATAAAAACTTTCAAAAGCAATGCCTTAGTATCCAAGCTTACAAACTACAATCTAATTAAATTGCTGTAATAACGTTCATATATTTTTAATAAATGAGTTAAACTTGATAAATAGGTAACATAAAATTGATAAACAAAAGTTAATGCATAGGAATTAAAAACTAAAAATTTTAAGAATTTAGTTGAATTCAACAATAGATGACGCTATAAACAAAAATAAATAAAATTTTGTATTTGCAATGACTTCAAAATTAAATATTTTAATATTTAAATAAAAATTTGTAAAATTTATATTAATAAAATTATTATATCTAGTGTCGTATGTCATAAATATATTTTATTCGTATTAACTGTTACGCTAAGATCTACAAAGAGTGTATCGGAACGTATTTAAAAATATTATGTCAAAGTCTATCAATCGAAAATAAACCTTAGTAGTCAAGATATAAAGTTTCTTTTTTTCTTGTTTGATACAAATTTCGGTAATTTTAAAATTAAAAATATGGCTCGATATTATTTTCATTTGTAACACGGCAAATAAAGAAAAGCTAATAATGTATAAGTTTATATGAAGTGCAACTTAAGATTTTTCTTGTAGGCTTATTTAATTTTTAACTTACTTTACTCAATTTTGGCACAAAATATGAAGGTACTAGAGGGTAGTTGTAAAACTATGGCACATAAGCTGGCTTATTACCTACACAACGGCCTTTCTGCTACCGACATCAGCACCGCACGTGGTAAGTCGCCTTCAATAATTTTTAATCTTAGAAATAAACCAAATTAATTCTTAATTTACCTTCATTAATGCAAATATATGGCAGATAGTTACCGTCATGTATATTCACGGTGTTTATAGGTTCGCGACAAAATGGATCGGGAGTACGAAAATCCCGACCACGAGAACCATTATCCAGTGCTACTGTTGCCTAAAAGGTGCACCCCCTTGGAAACAAACTGTGAGGTGACTGATAATGTTTACATAGACATAAATATCACTTCTCCAGACACTGAAGGTAACGAAACTTGCATATACTCAGGCTTTTGCAATGTCAAACTTGTGGACAGTTACAATGTCAACTTGGAAACGGATGATGATATTGAAGAGGATTCCCCAGCTAATGTAAAGGAGATCCAGGCATATCCAGCGTACAACCAGTCACAGGTTTGGATAGATCCAGTAAGAAGTCCATATGTATACAACCACTATGATGGCAAAATACAGGAATGCTATTCTATATGCCAAGAACGTGCCGGACATATAACTGTGGAACAACACAATACATATATAACTCAAAATGTTTACAACTGCAATGAGAATGTTCAGGTCTCTCCGGATTTTGAGCATAAGAAATTTAGGAAACATGACAATCCGGAGAGGCAGAGCTCTGATCCAAATTTCAATTTATATGAGGAAGATGAGTTTGAATGTGGAGTATTTCTCTCCCAGTTGTCCGAAGAGATTATGAATGAAAAAGAGAACCGTGCAAGAGAGGAAAGGAAATTCATAGGCCTTCAAAGTGAGAACAATGCTTTAAAACAGCTAATGTCTAGTGACATTCAGTCGGTGACTAAACAACGTAAAACTATATTGTTCCTAGGCCATGATTCCCAATCAGGTCAGACTATACAAAACATATCTATGAATGACCCGTCCCTGGAATGTGTTGGAAATGGAGAAATTGACCATGAAGTCATAATTGGTGAGTGACCTTATTTATTTTATTTATTGTGGACACTATTGGATGTAGCGGAGACCCTCTCTAAGACTTGTAGGATTGTGGTTTAAGTCCAGGAAGATGTTTTCCTGATTACCATTATTGCTTGAGGTATATTTGTAACTTGCCTTTTTTTAAAAATGAGTCTAACTGTTTTACATTTAGAACATTTTAGACATAAGGCTTAAGTAAGTAATGACATAATAATATGGCCATAGTTACTGGAGTGTTAGTAGTATTTAAATTTAAGTTACATATTTTTTATAATGCTTTATTCATGGGTATGCTTTACTTTAGGAATGTTATCTTTTGACATTATATGCAATTTTTAATAAGAATTTAGTATTTTTTTTTTATATTTTAATTTTCCAAAAACACTCTGATTTGAATTTTCATAAAATGTAATTAATAATAGAAATCAATTTTCCTTCCCACAGACGACTCATCAACATCTTCAACCAATCCACACCAGAAGAAGTACCAATGTGACAAATGCAAGCAAATATTTGATCAAATATCCACATTCAAACAACACATGGTAAGCACTCACAAACATGTATTTGACCTGCAATCTCGACCACTGGGCGATGTCAAGTACATGTGTACCGAATGTGGGAAAAACCTCAAGAACCGAGAGAAATTTGAGCAGCACTGCATGGGTCATGGGGACCCAGAACTAGAATGTAACAAGTGCCACAAAGTGTTCGCTTCAAAGTTCACCTTGCGCACGCACCGTAAGATCCACAATCGAAAATACCCTTGCAGTTATTGCACAAGGACTTACGCCACCTCTGAAGAGCTGAAGGTTCACATGACAAAAATACATTTTGCTTTCATGTGCAACAATTGTCCGTATACAACATGCAAATATTCTGATTTGGTGAACCATTGGTCCACTCACAAAGATTTTAAAATTAAGGAGTCTAGTGATACTGAATTTGCGGAGTCATTGATTGAGGATCTCAGTGAGTCTGACATCATAACTTCTTCGCCTGTGGAACCGGCCCCGATCATAGACAATCAGATGTCAAAGGAAGATCAGGCTGAGGAAGCTGACTCTGTGATCGCAAAGGTTATGGCGAACAAGATGTTTTTGCTGCACGCCAAGAAAGCGAGAAGACATCGCAAATACAATAAGGTGAGCATAAACATCATTTTTTATTTATCTTTAAAAAGACTTTTTAAATGTTTGTTTGGACAGCCCCGTGGCGCAGTTGGCCAGACACCAGCTTGCGAAACGAGCGGCCGCGGGTTCGATCCCCGCACCGAGACAAATGTTTGTGTGATCCACAAATATTTGTTTCGGGTCTGGGTGTTTGTAAGACCGAAAAGTCTCTCGTAGTTTCTGATACCCACGACACAAGACTCGTATCTTAGTGTGGGGTCAGGACTATGTATGTGACTCTTGGGTGTATTTATTTATTTAATTTTAATAACACAATGGTGAGTTAATAATTGCTAATATGTTGCACAAAATCTAACTTTTTTATCTTTTAACTAGTTGCTAGTTGGTTAGTAACGCTAAGCACCGGCTTCAATTCCGTACCGAGACAAACTACTTTTAGAGAAATATTAGACTTTTCTTTTTTATTAAGTACCAACATTATGATGTAAATTGTAGGTAATTAGCAAAATTACGTTTATTATAACGGACTTAGTAAAAGTTCAAAGGTAAAATGAGATTGCAAAGTAATTAGAATTATGTTTCATTGTGTTTGCTAAGTGAATTTCGCGAACAGAAAAATACTCTCTGTTTTTTTTTGTGTCTGAGTAGCTAACTGCCATTTTACCTTATGAGGGCCGCGATTAAGACTTCAGACCTTTCGAAGTTATGATGTATATTTTTAATTGAATCGACGTGAGTAAATCTGTCTACCTAAAGTCTCATGAACAAGTAAAATCACCTTTTAGAATAAGGTCTTACCTTGACTACTGGATATGGTTTTATGATAATTCCAATTTCCAGGTTTGTGAAGTGTGCCTGAAAACCTTCGACAGGATCGGAGACTTGAAGAGACATTTAATAGAGCACGTTATAAGAAGTACACTAGCAAAAACTCCTGTAGGCAAAGACGGCACACTGAGCATTCAATGCGAAGTCTGTCAGACAGAAGTATTCACCAGAATCGACAGATACAAAGCGCACCTTCGGGAACATGCTAAACTCACCCTATACAAATGCACCTTCTGCGACAAATCGTTCAGCGATTCCAGCAATTTCTCCAAGCACAAGAAAATCCATGGCACTACGTACTTCCAATGCGATTTGTGCCAAAGGAAATTCAATTCTAAGAAGATGATCACACAGCACATGGAGTATCATAACAAGAATTCCCCAGTGAAATGTAAATACTGCAGCAAAGTATTTCATTTTGAGTCGATGCTTAACAAACATGTGAAATGCACACATGCTAAGGAGATTTATACTAAGTTTAAGTGCAGATTTTGCCGCAACTACTTCAAAACTTTGAAGGAGAAATGGGACCACGAATGGACCATACATAATGTGAGGAAGATGGTCGTTGACTGCCTAATCTGTGGCATGAAGTTTCGGAAGTATTCGGAGCTGAAACGACATTGCTTTGATGAGCACGATATGGAAATCCCACCGGCAAAAAAGTTGATAAAACGAATCGAAGACTGATTTAAGGCTGGTCCTTTAAGATTATGTGATTAAGACTGAAAGATTGTAATCAAGTAGCTTTGAGGTTCTTTTTTATAAAGGTCATATTTTTGTTGAAATTCATGACTATGTATTAAGTTCATATTTATTTTTAAGTTATCGTATTAGTTATCATGATTTTTTAAAGACTTTTATTTATTAAGGTACATTAGTTTCATTACTTTGAAAGAGAAGGTGTTTTTTGTAACTTATCTATATTTTTTAAGGTTTTGGTAGTTTAGTTATTCCTTTCAAAATAATCACTATCTGTTTTGTTTAAAAAAATGCATTAGGTTGATGAACTGATTTACGATTAATGCATTTCAAAAACATAACTTTATCACTAAAATAATACAAAGTGATACGAATCACCTATTTAGGTACATCAATTTGATCTCAAGTTAAGTTTTTGTTTTTCTTTATTTTGTTGTTAAATATATTGTTATTGATGTTTTAATAAACGTTTGGTTTTAATAAGAGTTTTATTCTCCTCAAAACTTTCATTTTGTAACGATGTATGAATCAGGTGATCATGTTTTGAGCAAACATTGTTTTAAGTAATGCTTACACCTATGTCGACATATCAGAGGATGGCTGGAAGAAGTGAGGAGATGGATATTAGACCGGTCAATGCGCTGATGAGGTGTGTAGTATGTAGTGACTACAATACTACATTTTAGTGTGTAGTGCGCGGGTGTGTACGTGTTGGCGCATGACCTTGGGCGGCGGCGGGCGCGCGCTCGCCACTGGCAGTGCGGCCACTCGGCACCGGCGAGCCGCGCATGCGCCGCGCTCCACCCGCCGCCGCGCCGCCGCGCCGACACACATCGGATTTCCACATTTCCCACAGTCCGCGACACCACGTCGCGGCGACAATATCATACTTCTTCTCGTGCCGTTCGTGTGGTAATAATCGCGAGCTCGTCACAAAAAACTGCTGAAATTGAATTAATATCTCGCCGTACTGTTGTATTTGAGTGTTGTGTTGTGTTTTGAACGAGATACGTTATCTTGGAAAGGTGAGTGCTTGTGATTGCACGTTTGTATTGAATGCGTTGTTAGAGCCCCCCGCCCCGCCGACAGATTTGTTTGTCCGTTTGTTCCGTGCCATTTGATTTCTTTATTGATGTCTAGTAATGGAACTATTTTACGATCGTTAATGGTACATGTGTTATTCTACTCGAATGTATCCATTAGAACCGATTTCTTTGTTTAAACACGTCTGTACGTTCAGTTTTTGATCGAGATGAAACGTTTTGAAGTGCTGCTGAATCGTGTTTATATGATGCTAATGAGATAAATAAATAATTCCACTGTAATTCCACCAGTAGCTTGAATACTGAACCGTCAATGCCGGCCCGGCGATTTAATGTTATTTACTACGTTCAAAATGTTTTATTTATTTTTTCCTTTATATTCTTGATTGTAATGTCATTTTAAGTTAACTGTATAATAAAAATGTGTAATTAAAACTATAACTTATTTACCAAATCTATTCTTAGTCATACCTATTGTCTTATCTTGCAAAAATAATAAGTAGGTTGGTAACTTAATCCACCGGAGAGATCATTTATGTCAACAATATAGGTCGAAGAGCCACTAATAGACACCAATAAAGTAACAAACAGATTCAGTGTTATTCAGGAAATATGACCATCAATGGTGACGTTACTTCAATATTATTCTAACCGAGATTATTGTTTCGATTTTGTATATTTAATTCATTTTACGATTTATAAAATAAATATTTATTTATTTATTTTATTTATTTAAAATCAGTAATACATTTTCAGTTGTACATATTATTGAATTATTCATTTGTATTGAGGATATTATTAGGATAATAATACCAATTAAATTTGTCAAATTATACCTAAATATAATTAACCGAATGTAATCTACATACCTGAGATCCTCTTCAGTATTTACATCAAATATCTTGCAATTGTCAGAACTGTAATTAATTTATTATCGAAAATAAGATTTCAAAGACATTTCCCCACAAAACTCTCATAATATATTCTTTGCTCAAGATTATCTTTACATGTCTTTCAATGGAAAGTTGTACAAGACATTTCATGAAAATATGTAATGTATATTGTAAAGTAATTCAAATCTCTATGGTTGGGGAAAGGAAGAACCGTAAGGACGCAAATTTGATTCCTGCTACGAGACGTCTTCCTTTTACGTTTAAGTTTTAAGATATTTTCTATTCCCATTGCACAAGACTGCATGATCGGCACTAGAGTCTAATGGTTGTATTTTTTAGAGTCTGGCCTGCTAAAAGAACTTAGGAACTATTCAATTACCTTTCTATCAATACTATTTTTAATTGATCGAAAAAAATGCAAATCTCTAAACGTTGTAAATATCCAACAATGATGTTTAAAGAGGGACGAGATCAAGTAGGATCGATTACATTTAAAGCACCATAGTTTAGGGGCATTAATATATAATCTAAGGCTTAAATCCTCTCAGTTAAGGCTTAACCCTCAGGCTAACCCAGAAGTACGACGCTTATGGGCTTATGATGGTGAATATTACATAACTTCGGAGATTGATTTTCAAACATCCATAATACAACGAGGTTTACAAATTACAATAAAGAATTTTTGAAATTAATCAAAAACCTACTACCAGAATATTTAGTTCTTTATAGATACGTGAACGCTTAAAACTTTGTATTAATTTACACTTCATACAAAGTTTGTTTAGGTGGACTTAATGCCTAAGGAATTCTCTAGCAGTCGAACCTAGGGTGATGCAGAAATGAGATGTTGCAGTTGTGTAAAATGTCATAATACTATTAACACACATAATACACATACATACAAACAGATAAGATCCATATAATACAAAAACAAACAGGAAAATTATTGTTAGAAAGATTTTTGATTTTAGCAGTTCACGAACTTTGTGCTTAAATGTCCAACGGTTTGAGCCCCTAATATCCAAAGGGAGCGTACCAACTTATTACTTCATTCTTGATACAATATTCTAGTGTTATACATTTAATTCGCCGCGCATCGGGATCTGCGAACCGCGGCATTAAGAGCGTTACGAAACTGGAATCTATATTTATGTACTCTGTTTATCGCCCACTGATAGCTACTGGTATACTCGCAGACATAACCGCTCCCCCATAACTGTATTGTATTTATAGTTGGCATGTGAAGGGGCTCATAAATCAACTGGAAATGTTGAATGATTCTCGATGGGATGGGACTTCTGGATAATGCATAACTTCAACGCACGAGGCAAAGTTAGTACCAGAAACTATGGGAGATATTTTTGGTATCATTAATAAGGCATACTCGGCTTGCAGTATTTATTTGCAGCATAGACTTCTTCACTTCTTCACTTCATCAACCCATATACGCCCACTGCTGAGCACGGGTCTCCTCTACCATTGAGAGGGTTTAGGCCATAGTCTACCACGCTGGCCTAGTGCGGGTTGGCGGACTACACACCTAAGAAATTCCTAAGAACTTTTAGGTGTGCAGGTTTCATCACGATGTTTTCCTTCACCGTTAAAGCAAGTGATAATTCAATTTGAATACACACATAACTTCGAAAAGTCAGAGGTGTGTGCCTGGGGTTCGAACCCGCGACCGCCGAGATTCTCGACCGCGCGCCTAAACCTCAAGGCCATCACTGCTTACATAATGCATAGACTTAAATAGTCAGAATATCTGAAAAAGACTTCTATACCTTACTAGTCACATTTTTTTTTTCTATAACAGCCTTTTTACGTCCTAATGCTGGGCAGTGGCACAACTAAAAGGGACCTGGTACTTCAGTTAAAGAAGCAATTAAAACTGTTTTTAACTTGATTAAAGTTAAAATCAATCCGATTTCAAATATCTAACGAGGATACATTCATCATGAGTGTAATGCGTGCTTTAACTAGCAACAGAAGGTGCATTTTTGGATATACCCAAGGCTTAATTAATATGTTTTAGGAAATCAAAACAGCCTATATTCTCCTTCCATTACTCAAGAACTTACTTACAAAGTCCATATTACGTAAATGATTAAAAATAAAACTACATATTGATAAGTAATAAATTATTGCTTAACTAGTCTAAGCAATGCAACATTACCAATTAAAATTAATGAGTATCTGAGGTCGATTCATGTTCATTTTCTTAATTTTAATTTCAGCAATAGTACAAATAAAAAAAGGAGTTTATTTAGTTGCATACCTCTAAAAGAGAAGAAAAAAGGAAGTGAATTTTAAAAGCGATTGGATTTTACAATTATTGCTAGTGTTGGAAATATACTGCAGTTTACAATAAGACTAAGAAATCGAATGCTACCACTGAGAATTTTCTAACGCATAAACTCAATAATACTCTCCTTTCATTCGCAGCCTATCCACCATCCAATACTGAACGTAGGCCTCCCCAAGAAAGTGCTCTCATCCTTCCGCTACCCCCCACCTTTCTCAAATCGTCGTAGGTACCTGAAATATGTCCCATATGGCTGCCTAAGTAAAGAATACTTCCAAGTGATTCAAAAGTAGTATCTGTAGACCGCACGCAGCAATTTTTGCCGTAGGATTAATTAGGAAGTTGATTTGTAATGGTATTACGTACATAGTACTACTACCACATTCTGGATCTACCTCAAATTAGCGCTGGTATTTCTCTAGAAGCCCAAAAGCGTTACACGTTAATTGTGTAAAGTCTAGTTTATAGTTCTTTATTGTGGGATCAGGACATTCTCATTTATGTAGAATTAGCTGAATATAGCTGTTGCTAAATAATAATAATAATACACCCAACAGTCACATACATAGTCCTGACCCCACACTAAGATACAAGTCTTGTGTCGTGGGTATCAGAAACTACGAGAGACTTTTCGGTCTCACAAACACCCAGACCCGAAACAAATATTTGTGGATCACACAAACATTTGTCTCGGTGCGGGGATCGAACCCGCGGCCGCTCGTTTCGCAAGCTGGTGTCTAGCCAACTGCGCCACGGGGCTGTCAAAATGGAAATTTGTAGGTTAAAGTGGACATTTAGGGTTCTATGGAACTACTGCCACTGCTTCAAAGAATGTTATTTCGTACGCGCAAGTACATGGGTCAATCAACTTTTATCTGTCCTATCAGTACTATGTAAATTTGTCCCTCAGTAGGTTAGTAAAATGAAACATTAATTTTTCCAAAAAAATTATATATGGCAATCCATTACAATGAAACATAATTATTTATTACAATGTCTACTATGATGCTAGTAAATAGATTTTGTTTGCTTTAAAACCTTAACGACCTTTTTGCATGTTTATTTTAGTCCCTAATATATTTTATATTTCTGACTTCCACCGGACAACGGTAAAGAAGTTCCAAAATCCAAACATTTATGGCATGACTACTACTTGGAACTCAAGTCGATTTATTTCGTGACAACATTCATCCAGCCCCGATTTTGATTTCATCTTTTCCGCAGCGCCAGTCGACCGAGTGTATTTTGAAAAAGAGCGTGGCTTTATTGGGTGTCCACTGGACAACCAGCACAAAAACTTTTGTATTTTATATATTGTAGTAAATTAAAGTGGAATATATTCAATTTAACGTATATTTTTTACTGTGCGTAAGACCTAATTCAAAATATTATTATTTATTACCAGGGAGCGGAAAGACTAATAAATATCACCACCAGTCCCTTGGACATCCAAGATCGTTGTCTGAATTATTCAATATTTTCTCTTCTAATACTGATAATTATTTTCAAATAGTTGTTTTTTTGTTACATAAAAGAAGAAATACAGGCGATTTTCATCATAGAATCCCCTTTGGACACCCGAGTATTTCCTATGGACAAACGTCTATGTCCACTGGACAACCACTTTTTTCTTATCTCCTAAAGACACATTATCGTCATTTTTACTTTAAAAGAACAGTAAGGTTTTTCAAATATGATTCTAATATTTAAAAGTAAATTAACAATTTGACTGAATTTTTAAATGTCCAAGGGACTATCTTAACTACAGTCATGTGAATTTTTGAGTAAAATTTACCATAAATTGTTCTGCTCTATTTGAATTCCTTAAATATAAATAATTATCAACAACAAATACGTATAAAATATACAAATTTAAGAAAAAAAAATTGATATATAAAATCTATCATTGATGGTACATTTAAAAGTTGATTGACCCACATACGATTTATTTGTTCAAAGTTTATTATGAAGCGTGCCGTTGTAACTTTTTATCAGTCGTGAGCAAATCCTGTTTGATGTTCCGGCGCAAGGATTATGTATATAAACTGTTAATGTTTGCAGACCTAAGCATCCTATATAGTAGCTAAACTAGTTTATACTGAAAGTATTCGTTATAGATACGTTGGATTTAGATGGGGGTCGCTAGTGAACAAGCCTTATTATTTAATTTAAAACTAACCAATTAATCTTCAGAATAGTAAAGTTATACTAATGTCAGTTTCTGTGTTCATGTTGGTTTTTAACGGAGGTTTAGGAGTAGGACGTTTAATCAAAATAACGATTATTATTATTTTATACTAAGAAATAAGAACACCTTTACATTTATTGTTGGTAAGAGATTTTTTTGCGTTTTCTTCTCCACGGCAAAGTGTGACGATTCAAAAATACTTATAAATAAATATTTAATTAAAGATAACTTAACTTTTACTGTATAGAGAATAAACCACATTTTCTAATCGAATGTATACTACAGTATAATTTACAAAATGTCTTGGTTTATAATTAGAATTTTGCATCGTGTGGCGAAAGAAACAGGTTTTGTTCTAAGCCAGACCGCAGTGAGACATAATACGGCGACTTGTATTGTTACGTTGCCTCTCATTGACCTAAAGTTTATATACATACACATGCATGTATTGTTAAGCCTGAATCTCCGAATATGTAAGTGTGGAATGTTTTTTTTCCCCTTTATTTCACTAGTTTTCTTTCAAATGTTACCAAACAGATGGGGTAACTATAACCGTGTTTGACCAATTCCGATACCCTAATCATCATCATTATAAACCCATGTACGTCCCACTGCTAGGCACGGACCTCTACTATAACGGAGAGGATTTAGGTTATAGTCCACCACACTGCCTAATGCCTGTCTTATAGATGTTTGTAATACCGAAAAGTCCCGCGTCCCGCCGATACCCACGACATAGGAGTAGTACCCTAGTATGGAGTCAGAACTTTGTGTATGGATGTTGGATGTATTTAATTACCCCAATACATGGGTGTATCAACGCTGTTAGTAATAATAATGCTTGGCACAAAAGTGAAACAAACTTACCTCTGTCAGCTCATTGGCGTATTCGCAACACCAAACTCGATTTCGAGGCCTTCGTTAGTCAACGCAGCGGTTCCCGCGACACAATTTAATCTCGCAAAAATGAACTCATTTCCAGCTTCCAACATCCCCTTGATGCCAAATTAACTTCGTAATGTAGTTTGCATTTGTACTCGTGTTTTGTTAACTCGGACGGAACTTTGGGTCTTTTTATGTATGAGTAAAGAGCGATGGTTCAGTTAGGAATGGACATGAATTCAATAAGTAGGTGAAAGGTACGGTCGAGTTTTTACGTGGGTAACTTTTGTTACTTAAACTTATCGTCAACTAAATTCTAAAGAAGAAGACATATTTGTTTCTTCGTATTATATCAATTTCTTTCTACTGGTGATAACTCTGTGCTGTTGGTGTATTCAGTTGATAGGTTTTATGTATACCAGAAAATTTTGATACCGATACAACACGTTTTAAAGCGGCAATATTTTAGTTTGAAATAACTTAAAATTGATGATTCGAAAGAACCTGTAAAACTCTATTTGAATAAAGAATATTTTGATTTTGACTTCTCATATCGCACGCTTAAAAATATAGTGACCTAATTCAAAATTTTGTATTTACACCTTCATTCACTTTGTGATTAAATATAGTCGGATTAAATAATAAAATTGTAATGGATGTAATGTAATTTAGTACACATATTTTTTAAACATAATGATTTTTTTATATTTTCTACAAAATGTATTTGACGAAGTAAAATATTTTTCCCCATTTACTTACCTTAGACTCGGCTTTTTGAATTAGGTCACTATATTATTAAGCGTGCGATATTTTCATTAACATAATAATAAACGTGTTCTTTCAAAAAGTGTGTTGTGTCGTTAAGAATATGTCTGATGCTTCCTAAAAACTGGAAAACAGACTATCGTCACAAAAAATAGGATCAGAGTCATATTAACAAAGCTCTTAACTTTTTATTTCTTTATTAAAACTTAATTGTACACACGGAAAAAATGAGCAAAATTAAAACATAGGGGAAAATAATACAAACAGCGATCTTATCATTCATTGCGATCTTTTATAGTCAATCATAATATAGAAATAAATAAAGCATAAACGAGGGATTGAAAATGACCACTCACACCTTAACTACTTTCCTTCAAGAATAATCCAAGAATAGTGATACTATCGCACATTATATTTAATAAGCCCCTGACCCATGTCGCAGGGGTTGTGTTCAATCCAAATGCGTGTTGACCCAAGAAATCAATTTAATGTGCCGTGAGGACCAAGAGGGCGCCTGTATTTATAGCCGGGGGTGCTGGTCTCATGATGACGCAGGTCTTACTCGGTGTAAACAGACCGTGATCGATAAAGACAGGTAGGTGGCAGGTAATTGTTGAGAAAAAGAACGGTAAAGATATAAGAACTGTAAGTAAATACTGGTAAAATTTGATCCGATAAACTATTTGGAAAAGATGAGATTTAACTGAATAATTATTACCTATCATGATCAAAAACTAAGACGGGTCATAGTTAATTGTTGAGTATAATAAGAACTATGCTAGTGAAAGTATTTGATTAAATTTGATCCAGCGAACGATCAATAATCTATTTTGATGAACTTTAAGTTTTAACTCAGTGTTTCCCAAAGTGGGCGATAACGCCCCCTTGTGGGCGCTGGAGGTCTCAAGGGGGGCGGTAAGAGACCCAGAAAGAAAATGGGGGCGTTGTGTAGAGCCTAGAGGCCTGGGGGGTGATTTGTAATTTTCTTTAGCTAGGAGCGACAAAAATCGGTATATACGCGCCCAAAATCGGTATTAGATCATGACCATACTATTCAGTTCTTGTTTTTTTTTTTTAGAAGAATCTTGGGTAATAGTGGTGATAAGTGGCCACTACTGTCCAGAGTGGCACTTGTTTTTTTTTTTTTAGGATGACGGTTAAATAAATAATTTATTTTATTTTCATTTGTGGTTTCGCGCGTTTTAATGGGGGCGCCAAAAAATTTTTTATTCTCAAAGTGGGCAGTACACAAAATAAGTTTGGGTACCACTGTTTTAACTGAATAAGTACCTACCGTGATCGAATACTAAGACATGTAATAGGTAACAGGCATTTTGTGAGAATAAAGTGAGGTACATTTATTAGTAAAAGTATTAAAGATGAACTTCAACTGAATAAGTAGGTATATATTTACTAGATCTGATGTACCTGCTTTTAATTTATGGACGGGCAGTTATGGCACTTTAACGTCGAAATAATATCAATAAGATAGACCATTGGTACGTTTAGAGGCGTTTTTATGAACGTCGCAATAATTTTTAAATTTAAGTGGTTGCACACTTCCTCTCGCATCCAACAGCAGTGGTGATACTTTTATAGAAGCCTATAAGCTGTCTGTATATCCTCATTTATTTGTTAAATAAAGTTTAAGGCTTAATGATTAAAATTATTGGAAACATTTTATTTGGCACGGTATAGATAATAAATTTGTTTTAGAATTTTGAAATATTTTACAGGATTAAAAAAACCGCGATAAAATATATTGAAATATGTGTACAAGTGGCGGAAAATACACTGGTTTATATTTTTTATTCTTATTAATGTATGTTTCTTATTTGTGTTCCGAATAAAGTCTATATAACATTATACGATAAAAGGTATGAATCGACCATTTTTTCCTCTTAAATGCTATGTTGGGTCAACACCGTGCTTTAATGGAGTAACAAATTAATAATATCAAAAATTTACGTTGCCAGTAACCAGGGTTGGGCAGTATTTTAATTACTTGTAATTAAAATACGTAATTGAAATACAAATACGTATTTTGTATTTGTATTTTAATTACTTCCTTAAAATGTAATTTGTAATTCGTATTTCAAATACCTGACGCCGAGGTATTTTGTAATTAGTATTTTAAATACTTGAGGCTTTAAAATACATTAATATTAAAATACAATTAACCACCATGAGTGCAATAGTGGTAAGTGGCGAGAAACGGCATAATCCTCTCAATGAGTGAAACTAGGACCAGGCCTCCAGTCCCCGGCAGCCCCACTATTCCTGGTTACGGTAGCGGCCATGGTAAAGGTGGTCGGACGACCTTGTCAAGGTCGCGGCACGTCGATAGCTGCAGGCGGCTTCCGACCGATCCCGGTGGAAGTAATTGGGAGAGACCTATGTCCAGCAGTGGACTTCGATAAGCTGATGATGATGATGATGATGAATCTTTTTCTCCTCATCTTTCCAAACAATGCAGATTACTTATTAAGTATTTTGTAATTTGTATTTGGTATTTTAATTACAAATAGCTAAAATACTGTATTTTGTATTTTATATTTCAAATACCTTACTTAAAAGTATTTTGTATTTCGTATTTTAATTACTTGTGATAAAGTATTTTGTATTTTGTATTTCAATTAAAGTAAAGCATGTATTTTGCCCAGCCCTGCCAGTAACATTGAACAATTCATTGAAAACCCAATAGGAAGTTGGGAATTCTCGCTTGGTTTATATAGTAAATAACTACGAAACAATCATTGTTTGTAAATGAAGCCTTAAAAAACTTCAGGCCAGTTGTTGGTGAACTTTTTCCGAGATCACGTTTATTCAGCAACTTCTCAACTCAATTAGTAATTCGCAGACCATTGCAAGTTAAACACCAATTTCTGAATACACCTGCGACCCGCGACCTTCCGTGTAACCGCAATATATGAAGATAAACAAGGCTTACAACGCTTACATAATAAACTTTTGGATTAAATTTTGCTCGTTGAAACGACACTGCATAAAAACTTTTCTTTTTTATTCGGTAAATGTATTGTCAGAGGCTGAGTCATGTCGCGACAGTCTTGTAAATTAGGTGCGAAGTTAAAATCTCGGTAGTCGGAGGGACAAAGCCCCAAACTCAAATCTGATTGATTTTGTATTTAAGATTGCATTCGCAATTAATAATAAATCTAATGCCATGACAGCGGAGAAAATATTATTAAGTAACCTGTACTTCTATAAGTAATCGGTTGATGTAGTCTACAACCCTCACACTTTCTAGGTATATAACTTAGTAAAAGAACAGTCAACGAAACGAAAAAAAGTGCCTAAGTTTAGAGTAGTGTCTACGACTCAAACTAAGAATCAATTTCTAAAATTTCAAACATCAGAGCGCAACATCGCGGAAAAATAAACATTCGCGGATTTCCTACTTTGCTATTATTATTACATTCCAACATGTTTGCAGAAACATGATGGCGATTCCATTCACATTTCCCGCCCACGGCGCGTCCGCCATGACAGTTCCCGCTCATTTCAAGCCGCCTGTCAGTCCGTTCCCGCCGTATTGTCATGTCTCAAGTGCGCACTCGGCACCACTGATATCATTTTTATAACAATAAGACCCGGATCTTACGTATGTGCACAGTTATTTGAATACGTGCTGACGGTTTTATCTTTTGGTCTTGTGATTTATTTCGTCGTGACTTTTTCTATGATCAAAATGTAGGCTATGGAACTAATGTCATTCAGCTTTCAGATTGTTTTATGTGAAGTTTCGTGACGTTATTTTGGCAAAAAATAGTTTATGGCTACGATAAAAATATGTAATAGGAAATTAATTTATATAAAATTAAACTACAATTCGCCAAATATAATTTGCTATTTACTTTTATTTAATAAAACAATTTGAATTGGAAGCGTTGCCTAGTTTCTTGAAAGTGTTCGGATAGATGAAGATGGTTAGGTATTAAAAATTTACGAGTAAAGATTGTATTGAGGACAACTGGCCCTCAATAAAACCTTAATGCGTATTGAATCTGCAATGACTCGATGGTAAACAGCATTTGTAATGTTGCCTACAAATTGACGGTAAGTGTGAATAATCATCACATTCATTATCTGCGTATAAATGTTATGAATCATGTCTGTATTGCTGTAGGTGGGGTAAGATAATTTTGAGTAATCTCAGATAAAACTGTGTATGCTTATTGATTAAACAGAATATACGGACGTATTAAAGGTATAACGTTTTAATTATTCCTTATGTATACTCATTGTAAAAGTTTGCTTGAATGCGCAAATATCCGGAACTTTTAGTCCGATTTGAAAAATTCTTTTAATTTTATTTAGCCTATTTATCGCGTAGGGCTTTATTATTATTAGGATAGAAGAAGTAAAGAAAATCTATCAAAAATTTTAATAAGAATATTCCTTTTAAATATTAATGCTTCTCATAAAAAAACTGCGGGAAATATGAATTAAAAGAAACTAGGAGCATGCAGTTCTTATAGCTTTCAAGTTAATAAAACACAAGTTCGAATCTGAAATTAAAGTTTTCCTTGATCTGGAACTCCTTATATCAACAATGTTGTCAACTTTCTTTCAAGTTGGCATGGTTTCCATTTAAGTTATAAATTATAGACTAACTTTATCAAGGACGGTAGACATAATAACTTTGTCCGACTAGTCTTTACGGAATCTTATGAATTGGCAATTATTTCTACCTTCCTTAGGAATAAGTTTAAAACTTAAGGTTAAACTTGTAGTATTATTTCCAATAACGCAGCCATATTTAAAAAAGATAAAATAAAAAACAGAAAGTCATATTTATGCCGCCACAAAAACCTTCGCGCAGAATTCGTTTCCATTAAAATCCAGGCCACAGCAGAAACCGCAGCGAATTTTTGCTCCAATTTTATTGTAGAGACCGGGTAAAATCACATTGTCAAATACCGCACCCGGCCACTATCCGGGTAAAATGAATGGCGAAATATTCCCCAATTGCATCCTACTCCCGGGTGGGTTTCGCCGCTGTACATTTAACATTTTCTTTTGTTGCTTACTATACCGTGTAATGGGTTTTTGTGAAAGGTTTCATATTGAAATTAAATTGAACAACGGATATTGTTCCTGTGGTTTAAACTTTGATTTATGTTGCTGTGTATAGTCTGATGAGTTTTTGAGTTTTTGCAAAAAGGAGATGTTGAAATTGAGATCTTCTGAATTTTTAAAGTTTACAGAGGACAAATTAGCAGTTTGCATTTTATGTATTATGACTTTAAAAGTAATATTATCCTGTTCACAGATTCTAAGATGGTGGGTAGGTACAAAAGTCCAGTCAATCTCTCGGGACGTTAACTTGTTTAGAAGTTGGTGTAACATCTCTGTTTTCCTAGTAACTATGGTGTTTATGAATCATTCGAGATTATTAAGAATGAAGGGCTTAGTAAATTCGCTATACTAAAGTTTTATTGAAATGCTTTGACCCTGTTTTAAAAGATATCTTTGCATTAATTTCAGCTCATAACTTCCTATGTTATCCGTTCGATTCAAGACAACTTGATTTGTATGTGCTACCAGGAGACTAGAACTATTCCAACTGAAATTATTACCCCTATTTGTTTCAAATCTCATGTACAAAGATTGATCTTGTGATTTGTCACACCTGTGATGATGAACTGGTTATACTCCTTAGGTATTAAAAAAATGCGAATATCCTTTAAGAAATTTAGCCTCTGGTTATACACCTAACTCAGCAGTAAATACTACAAAGGCTTTCTGTTAAGACAATGGTACTACGATCAGAAAAGCGTGGTTCTACCACAAATTACAAACAAATTTACACTCTATGAAATTTCATCCTCATTCTGTTCGATAATTTCAACGTCTCCTGTATCAAATTACGTTTCTTCACTAACTTCGAAATAGGCCATAACGTTTTCAGCGAAATAGTCGAGTTTAAAAAGGGAATTATGTTGGTGAAGCGAACAAACTTCGCTAAGAGGATTCCAATTTCAGGGAATCTTTCCAATTGATCGTGGCAAGTTTGCGACGCCGCTGCGGTTTATTTCTGTGTCGGCTCTTTTTAGTTTTATTTACTGTTCTGGTTTAAACGTTTTCTTTTATAGGTTTGCCTTTATTAGTACGATACTTTGGTTACTCTGCATACATTTCACAAATGAGTCTTAAAAAAAATAGTAATTGATTAGTTTTAATATGGTATATGCTTAAAAATATATTTTTTATAAGCAAATAATGTAATGCTATGAAAACTTAGATTTTTAATATGTGGAAGCTGCGTCTCCCTACGATATTAATGCTTGAAAATAAGAAATGCAAAAATCACTTTATATTTGAGCTTTAAGTAATAAGTAATAACCAAAAGATTAAACATACAAATGATATTACATGATGTTATACGAAAAACTTTCCTCATGGAGCAAATTCGCATGTGCAAAGCGATAGATTGGCCTTTGTTTATTTATATTACGCTGTACAAAGTCGCTGAGAACACGGCAAGATGTATAAAATTGGAGAAAAGTAAATAAATGTTCAACAAAATAAACTCTGCGTAAACAGCGGAATGTTCGCAGTTCCTATGGGAGGGGAGATTGACTTCCGCCGAGCCAAGGTTGGATACCTGAGTTTATGATTCATATTTTGATAGCCGTTGAGGAGAATTGTCAGAGTAAGTTGTAAAACTAGAGACCGCTGGTTCAATTCATTAGAAATTTTGTGCGTAAATCTAATATTTGGAAAGAGACCACGTCTGGTTCTTATGTTGCGTGCGATCTAAAGGTTCTGATTCTGAGTTCCCGAGTCGGGAAAAGTCTTATTGGGTTTTTCGACTAAGACTAAGTAAGATATTGTAACTAGCAGCACAGAGTCTGAATTGGTTGTGAAAAATGTCGTAAGACTAAGCTATTACGTCGGAAGAAAACATAATTGGCGAAATTTAGGTACCTGTACCTCTGCCTACTTTTTTTTTTTTTTTTTTTTTGTTATCGAGGGGAAAGCTGATTATGGCTCTACTTCCCGCCAGCCCGGGGGCAGTGGGGGGCGGGAAGCGTATGTCGGGGTCACCGGTCTTCCAGCCCGGCGCGCGGCGACGTCAGGTCCGCGCAGGTGTTAGTGCCGGGCTGGGTCCCTAACAAAACAAAAATCCCTAAACCGGCATACCGACCAAAACCCCCCGGTGGCCATCACCGCGCCGAGTGGGGCGACCACGGTACGTGGGCGAGAAGCGCCCACCGTCAACCGCAGCCGCCTGGTGCGCCTCCGGGACGTTAACGTCCCGGCCTTCACGAATTTGACGGGGGCGCAGTTGCACCCCCACTATCTTGATTTGGGCGCCCTGGTTGCGAGTGGGCGCCCGCGACGTGCACGGGCCACAGTGCCGCCGCCCCGCTCGGGGTCACTTTCAGTGAGGACGCGCCGCCCCCCCAGCGCGCCCAGCAACCCCAAGGGCCCCTTTGAGTCGCCTTTTACGACAGGCAGGGGATACCGTGGTGAGATTCTAACGCCCCCTTGCCACAGGGCAGGTACCTCTGCCTACTGACTGCTCGCTACCCTAGGTACATCTCCACGAACGTATTTGTAATCAAAATAGTAATTTAATTATATGTAAATAGGCAAGAATTAGAGAATTATCATCAGTACCGTTGGCCAATGAATGCCGTATTTCAAACAATACAAGCAACGGTTTTAAAATATGAGCTAGTTGACGTTTTTATTAAAGCGTAAAAAATGTGCGAACGCTGGTCTGCGCCCGTTCTGATAGGCGAGCTTTGATCCAAAATTTATGGACTATGGTATATTATTTATGGGTTTTTCATATAAATGTAATGGGAATTCTCCGGAAGACCACACACAACAACGCCTGCCTCTCTGAAGGTGTGGGCAGAAATGTATTCTCACGCCCACATTCCACTAGATATTTTGCTGCACTACTAATAAGTTTCTTATGGAGATGCACCAATAACACTTTGACTGGTTGTATAATCTATCCCATGGCTTTTTACTATTTCACGAGACCAACGAGGCTGTATGCAAAATTAAAATGATGCTGTCGCGCTACTTAACTCAATGCTCACTCACCACACAGATCCGGATATCTTCTTTGATTCACCCAGGCAGATATACATTAAATTTAATTTATTTTTAAATAGTTGTTAATTACAGTTTTGTTATTTAATTTAATTTTTAATTATTTGTTGTATTGTTATGTGTTTTTTTTATATATTTTATTAATAGAATTGTAAGTTCGTGTTATTTTTACAATGTAAGTGTTTTGGTTAAGACTGTTAGCTTACATTAAGAAATAAATAAATAAATAAATAAATAAATAAATAAATGAATTTTGCGGTTTGTTCTTGGCCTAATCTTTCAAATATAATGTGAGAAAAAAGAACCGTGATCGAAAACTAAGGCACGTAATATTTAGGGAGATTACAAACACAATAACGGTGAAATAAATTCCAAAAAAGAATTAAAGATTTCCTTACTTCTATAACTGCTATTGAATGTCATATACATTGGGATAAGGAAAACGGCATATTTTTTGGTATAAAATAAAATATGCGATGCAACCGAAACAGTTTGTAAAAATACAAAAGGAATGTCTCTGATATGGATAGGTACATATAACTTCTCTCTACACTATTCAACTCAATTTCCTCTTCATTAATATATATACATATTTAAGTACCGAACATCATTAGGAAGTACCTATTTGATAGTCACTATTGCAATAATTACCTTTTTAAAATGCAACGTTGAAGAAAATGACACTAAAATTCTCTTTCATTAATTATTTACTTTTTATGTATTTACAAGTACATCCTCGATTGACCCTTACAAGTTAGACTCCCAACGCTAATAATAATATTTTGATGTGATATTTCCTGATGTGGAATGAACATGCCGTGACGGGAAACGGTATGACAGAATTTTTTGTCTATTACTCTTTCGCTGTGTGTAATTTATTTATTTTACCGTAGGTACTTTCCTTACCGGCGATAGCCGCACTTTGTGAGTAAACTGACTCTTAAACCATGATGGCATATGATGTTACACCCATCATCTTCATCAACATCTTGCCCTGTTTCTTTTCTACTAACATACCTCAATATTTCCATGTCCTTACGATGACCAGCTTCTTAAAATGAATCTCTTCTGAAGCATCTAATTCTGTATCCTCTTCTAAGGTCAATCACTATTTTTCGTCGAAGAAAACCGGCAATTCATTGGAGGTTAAAACAGCTGTAGCATTGGTACGTAAGTGTTTAGGTTAACCGGAGTATTGTAAACAGAGCTGCCACCCCTCCCCCCTAATCCCTTCTTCACCCCCGCCGGCCTACAGTGCCGACTGATTCATACCGGATTATAATTACCTCGTTACGGCAAATTATTAAGCGCCGGGCGAGTTGCAAAGCGTCCGGATGTCAGCGAAATTGTTCGCGGGTCTTTAATTCTGTAAGCTTGTTTCGGAAGAGGGTTGAAGAGAATTAAGAGAAGGACAGATTTAAGTGTTATCAGAATGACTCTTATTACGTTAAGGCAATAATTTCTAAAATAGTCTCTCAAGATATATACCCTTCATTTCAACAACTTTATATTCTTGAGTAAAGCAAGATAAGAATGACGAATATGTCTACTTTCTCTACTCCAATACTGTAAGATCAAGATAAAAACCCTAAATTTATCAAAAATCTATTAAGTTGAAGCTAATACATGTTATAAACGTCAAGTCCCCGTAATACGGGTAAGGCTGTGGAATAACATTTCTATATTAATGCCAACTGGGAGATCCTCCACTTACCCGCCCTGTATTGGATCGGGGCGTGATAAATGGAAATGTATACTCGTTTGCCACCCCGGTTTAGATATTTTGCCGTTTTTGTGCGAAATCACGAACTTCAAGACCGCTCTTAATACATGCACACACGTGCGTTTCGCTGATAAAGTTTGTTTCCCTTGTAATATATACGGTGTCACATTTATTTGCATAGCCGTGGGAATTTGCCGCGATATGTATTTCGGAGCGTATTTTATTGAACTAAACGATATTTCTTTATCAAATTTGTGGATTTAAACAATATTTTTAAGAAAAAATAAACAGGTTTAGCATTTTTATATTTTATCGATATCAAAAGGTATTTATAAAATACAGTTAAAGAATGAGTTTATTTTGTTAGACACTAAATCTTCAAATTTCACAGATGCTCATAAGCAGTATTTCTTCTTCATCATTTTATATACCTATAATAAATACCCCATTCAGATCGCAATGAAACACACAGTTTAAGCCCCTCTAACTGTTTTGGTTCGTTCGTGTACTTTTAATAATTATATTTATTTCTGCATTTTAATAAGGTTTTTTTGGCCATTTATCAATCTTTTTAAAATTATCTAAGTCAAGATCCAGCTCGTTTTCTAACTCATAAATCTTAGTAATCTCGAGCGAGGATCCACAACTGCGGCAGTGGTCGACCGACATAAATTGTTGTCAATTGCACTGTGATCGATCGACCACTTGCTGAACGGAACGGATGCATGGCTTGCCGACAGTGATAGACAACCTCCTTGATTGATTTTCCATTGTTGGACATGCTATTTCGTTCTGTAAGGTATTTGCTTTATGATTTAATTAAGATATTTGCTATAAACTTGATAGAAATTCTAAGACCGGAATCTTGCGGAAGATGTTCAGCGGATGATCGTAAATTCTTATAGGAAGATAAGAAATGCTAGTGTGTGGCAGTTGCTAAAATAATCTTTCTTTATAAATCCTTTCTTCCTTTAGCTACAGAGGTTTATTACTAGTATGAACAAAAAAACGAAATGTATTATATAATGTTGCATTAAAAAGAAAACTAAATCGTATCGCTGTGCAGAAAAAGCGTCTTGTAAACGTCTTAAAAATTTTCCTAAAATCGTAAAACATCTCATCCTATATACCTATTACTAAAGCTATCAAAGACGCTATCCTCACAACCTCGCCCTAACTTCATTGAAGTAATGCAAGTTTCCCGTCGCGGCGGAAAATGACCCAATTGCGACCAATTCAATCATAGAAGCGTCGCGTGCGCCTGGCCATTTCGCCGGATGGTCGATATTAATCATTTGTCCGCGACACGTCTGCGTGCGGATCGCGCTACGACCTTGCCGCGGTCGATTATTGCCGTTTATTTTGCATTGTGTCCAAATTGATTTTGCATGTAGTTTATTGATATAACGTCGATAGAGTGCGCGTATAGACTTGGGTTAGTGTTAGAATTATTTTATTATATTGGTAACGCCGCTTCTTAGATTTGCCTGGTTACTACTAAGCTGACCTCTTTGAGCATTTTTTTCGATTCTGTATTTTATATTTAAATAAAATTTACCTTACAAAGGTCACAGCGTGATGTTAGGTAAATAATAAAATAACAAAAAAAAGTTATTCACTATCACGTGAAGTTTGATTCTGTAACTTTTTTTATACGAGTAGATACATAAATTGTCTGACGGCTGTATTCCTTGAAGAGAAAAGATATTTAATGGCTAGTCATTAAAAATCAGCTCATTTTTTTTTCTTACAGAAATAACTCTTGAGTATTACGCATACTAAAGGACCAGATTTGTCCCTTCACTTATACCAGAGTACATCGCATCGCATCGCATCACACCTCAATCAATGAAGCTATAACATAATGGTACCTGTATACAATGTGCCAAGCCAATTGGTCTCGGCCACGGATGTCAGTATCCGACACATCATTGTACTAATGGTCTTACCACCCATGTTTTTATTCGTCACGCTTGTTTGTTTGTATTAGCATATCAGGCAGCGTGATCATAATCAGTTCGAATAGATTTTTACCCATTTACCGTCAACACAATTTTGGTCTCAAAATTAAACTCATAATCTCACCAAATTCCTCCTCTACACTAGTAAATTTCTAATTTCCTAGATGTATAGTCCACTAACCCGCGCTAGGCCAGCGTGTTCGACTATTGTCTACATCCTCCCAACTTGTTTTATTTGATTTTGTTTTATATTTAATTTAAATTTTTGTTGTAACTACTTATTTTTTTTTATGTGTATCTTCAAATTTTGTTGTAATTACTTTATTTTAGTTGTAATTCACATTTATAGTAGCGTTCTGTGCAGAGCTTAATAACTGCAACACAGTTTTCGAACTATCGCAGTTATTATGGTACATGTTTTGTATGTAAAATCTTAAATGTGAAATAAAAAAAAAAAACTAAAAAAAAAGTTGTACAGGAGGCCCGTGCCCAGTAGAGCGAAGTTTATGGAGTATCATTATGTAGTACCACCACACAAATAGTGTGCCAGAAAAAAGACTAACCTGCTGTCCCGTGAATCTAAAAGAACAAAGTAGGTACTCGAAACGTGAATGCAGAAAAGTATCTGCACTTATTTGTAACTTCGTCTACCTATTACAGGATAGAGTCGTGAATATATGTATGTAATGTATGCTATGTAATCGATATCTGTATTAGGTAATTAATTGAACACAGAGTTATTGCGTATTATGTAACGGATCTTATGCAATAACCAGATTGGATCGGCAGAAACACTAGATGCAATATCTTGATTAAATTGCTTTATAGATTCGCTTCGACAGTTCGAAATGAGGACGGCTTCATAATGGAATTATCGCGCGACATGAAATAGTGATAGAAGTACTGTTTTATGGTTTAAAACTGTTTTATATTGTCATTCTTTACATGTATTTGTTAAATTAATAAATACACCGTACAGTCACATACTTAGTTCTAATCTCACACTATAATACAAGTGCTGTGTCGCGGGTATCTGAAACAACGAGAGACTTTTCGGTCTCACAAACACCTAGACCCAAAACAAATATTTGTGGATCACACAAACATTTGTTTCGGTGCGGGGATCGAACCCGCGTTCTCGTTTCGTGAGCTGGTTTCTATCCTGCGCCATGGGGCTGTCAATGTCATTCTCAGTTCAAATGAATCGCGTGACAAATTATTAAAATGTAGAACGAATCGCGACCTCCGGTGTAACAATGCAATAGACATGTGGGAAATGACGGTTATTGAAAAACATTATACAATGGTATTTTATATACTAACATACTATTGTGTACAAGCAGACAAGTGTTGGAGTGGAGACCGGGCTTAGGCAGATGTAGTTGATCTGATGAAAGAGCTGCTAACCGGGATGGTTAGCGCCCCCTTGGGTAGGCCTACGTTCAGCAGTACGATGAAAGGCTGAGTATTTAGGGCAGGAAGTCTAGATATAATGACCAAATGAATGAATGAATGATAAAATGAATTCTTGCTTCTCCAAAAAGAATAGAAGAGATGTATTTCTACGCCTACATTTCGTCAGCCTTTTTTTGCCCTTGGGGCAAGCCTTATATTGTTTTAGGGCACATTTTCCAAAGCTGTTCTCTTGCTATGAATTACCTAATAACACTTTGCCTTATCCAAAAATCGAGGACCAACAAACAAGGACTAATACGCTACGAAACTCACAAAAACCTCATTTATACACAGTACCTACAAACAGAGGTATTGTGAGCCACAGTTCAGATGGGAGAAAAGAAATAAAACCAAACAAAAGAACTCGTAAAGTAGAAACACTTCAACAAAACCTTGCTCCGGGAAAATGCGAGCTAGATTGAAATTGCACAGCCTCATTTTATACCAACGCGAGTTCGTATTTTGCGATTAAACATACTAGAAATATATGTTATAGAGTACATAATACTGTGTCAGATGCATAAGAAATAAACGAAACATTGAATAATGAATATATCAAGAATACCAATCGTAATAAACAAGAAATGGATACATATATATCGGCGCAGATCCATTACACAGCCAGCTACGTCATTGTTCAATTATTTATCGGCGCATACCCATCATACAGCGAGCTACGTCAACGTTCAAGTACTCTTGTTTTACGAAATAAAGGATCACTCACATCGGACGATCACTACAGCGAGTTACGTCATCGTCCAAATATTTATCGGCGCAGGCGCAGACCCCCCATAATTCAACGAGCTACGTCATCGTTCAAGTAGTCTTCGTTCAAATATTTATCGGCGCAGACCCTCCGTAATACAACGAGCTACTTTATCGTTCAAGTTTTAACGAAAACGAGTAACTCATAAATCACAGCAAATACAACGAGCTATTTCATCGTTCAAGTATTATTGTTTTAATGAAAACAAGTAACTCATAAATCACAGCAAATACAACGAGCTACTTCATCGTTCAAGTAGTATTGTTTTAACGAAAACAAGTAACTCATAAATCACAGCAAGCGTTCGCCCCACTACGCGTCTACAGCGACTATAAGAAGCCGCCCGCTGCCGCTGATCATTCATTCATTCATCGGCCTGTGCGCAGAAAGTGAACATTCGATTTGTTAGAATAAAGAAGTTTTCATTGAAGTCGATTTCTGAAATTACTCCTCAAATGGAATCCTGTAATAATGACGGTGTCCCTGCAATGCCTAATAATACAGGCCACTCCGCGCTTACATCAGAAGTGGGATATCAAGAATCCTCCTCATCAGCTCGTTTGCCAACTGGTCAACAGGAAGCAACTAATATCCAGCAGCAGGAACCTATGCTGGCTAATAATACACCCTTGGAAACAGGGTCACAACCCATTTAACAAATGAACCCTCACTACGCAATGCAAACGGGAGAGATACCACCCCAATTCCTCATGCAAATGATGGAAACAATGCAGAAAATGTCGGAACAATTAAGTGCTTCACATGCTGAAGCAAAGAAAAGCATCAAGGATGTCTATTTGCCATCATTTGACCCGGATACTCACGTTGGTGTAAGAGAATGGTGTCAGCATATAGATCAAGCAATTACAGCGTACAAACTTGATGATTTTGACGTACGCATGAAAGCTTGCAGCCTCTTAAAAAGAAGAGCAAAAATGTGGATTGATGATTGGATGGTGACTACTACAACATGGGTAGAGTTGCGAGAAAATCTTATCACCACGTTTGAGCCCGAAAATAGATACTCCCGGGACATTATCACGTTCAGGGAACATGTCTATGACTCAACAAAGGATATTGCAGAGTTTCTATCTCGTGCTTGGATTTTGTGGCGTAGGATAACCAAAGATAAACTGGGTAATGAACACGCTGTGGAGGCGGTTATCGGATGTGTAAACGACACGCAACTACGTGTAGAACTCTTGAATGCCAAGGCAACCACTGTCCCTGAACTCATCTCGATTGCAACATCAGCGTGGAGTTGGAATTTTATGTATTGCCTGACTATGAGATGTCAACAGACATCCTGGTGGGTATGAACCTGATCCATGACACCAATTTAAGTGTGATAATTACAGCCAAAGGGACGAAGCTTATCCACAAAACAACTATCAATCATGTGAGGATGAATTCGCCTCTATTCAATAACTTAGACTGCGACCTAACCAATGAAGATGAAATTATGCAGCTTCGTCAACTGCTGAATAAATACGAACATCTGTTTATTCGAGGATACCCTAAGACTCGAGTCAACACAGGAGAACTTGAAATCAGATTGAAAAATCCTGATAAATTTGTTGAAAGAAGGCCATATCGCCTCAGTCCAATCGAACGAAAGAAAGTACGAACCATAATCCAGGATCTTTTGGAACATAACATAGTCCGTGAGAGCAAATCTCCCTATTCAAGCCCTATCATCCATGTCAAAAAAAAAAAATGGTGACGATCGGCTTTGTGTGGACTTTCGGGAATTAAAATCAAACACACTACGTGACCACTATCCATTGCCTTTGATTACCGATCAGATTGATGGGTTGGCAAGTGGTAAGTTCTTCACAAACCTTGACATGGCGGACGGATTCCACCAGATTACTATCAGTGAAACTTCTATTGAGAAGACCGCCTTGACGATGTTTTGAGTAAAAGCACAGAATTCACTGAGGGAATCTCACATCTGGAGCAAATTCTCATGGCACTTCAAGACTCAGGATTTTCTATCAACGCAGACAAATGCAGTTTCTTCAAAAGGTCCATTGAATATCTCGGAAATGTAATTTCTGATGGTCAGGTACGACCGAGCCCGCATAAAGTAGAGACCCTTGTAAAAGCTCCAGTACCCAAAACTGTCAAGCAAGTAAGGCAGTTCAATGGCCTGGCGGGATACTTCAGGAAATATATCCCTGACTTCTCTCGTGTAATGGTTCCTTTGTACGAATTAACAAAGCAAGGAGCAAAATGGATTTGGACAGACAAACACGAAAATGCTCGTAACGCTATCATTGAATATCTAACGTCTGCCCCAGTGCTTACATTATTCCAAGAAGACGCACCCACTCAACTATATACGGATGCAATCAGCCTTGGATTTGGTGCAGTACTGGTACAGGTGATTGATGGACGTCAACGTGCTGTTGCCTTTATGAGCATGAGGACCACAGACACTGAAAGCCGCTACCACGCATACGAATTGGAAACATTGGCAGTAGTACGTGCTATTAAACACTTTCGTCTGCTGATTTTTTCAGCAAAAATCCAATAGAGTCTTCAGTCAATGTGATGACGAAAGACCTAAATTGGCTCAAAATCGAACAACGGCGTGATGATGAACTACGACTAATAATGGATAGCATCAGCACCAACAACCCAGTTGAAGGTTATGTATTGGAGGACTATGTCTTAAAGAAAAATACCAATGATCCCACCTTTTGTCAACAGCTTAGCACAGTTGTTCCAAAGCCCTTTCAGTGGAGCATTATAAATTCTTTTCACACTGCACTTAAACACCCTGACCTATCCTAGTCAAGTCTCTTGGCACCGAACTGGATGGCCCTGAGCACGACATCCACCCTGACCTATCCTAGTCAAGTCTCTCGGCACCGAACTGGATGGCCCTGAGCACGACATCCACCCTGACTTATCCTAGTCAAGTCTCTTGGCACCGAACTGGATGGCCCTGAGCACGACATCCACCCTAACCTGTCCTAGTCAAGTCTCTCGGCACCGAACTGGATGGCCCTGAGCACGACATCCACCCTGACCTGTCCTAGTCACGTCTCTCGGCACTGAACTGGATGGCCCTGAGCACGACATCCACCCTAACCTATCCTAGTCAAGTCTCTGCGGCAAACAGGACTACCCAGGGCACAGCATTATCCTTATCCTTTATCTACAAGAGATCCTACGAGATAATCTACGTGAGAACCTACGATAACTTTAGTAACCGCATTAGCTTACTAACTTGCCTATCATTGATATGGCTAACTGTGCTGACAATAAAACAACGCATGTCGCTTACACATGCACTACTCATAAAATAATTCTCTTTACTTTTGCAGAACAAGGTGAAACGACGAGAAATCTACGAGAGAACCTTCGAGAAAGTTACGTGAGATGGTACTCACGTAGGTTTCACCTTAGCCTACCAAGATTATTAATCTAAAACATTAGTTTTTAGAACATCAGGAGAACACCGAGAAATCTTCGAGAACCTATGACAAACGGACTCGGCACAAATCTAAGGAAATCTTCAAGGAATCTAGGAGGCTGGTGCAGAGCGCGCACCGCCTATCAGAATGGCCGTATCGGCGCAGATCCATTACACAGCCAGCTACGTCATTGTTCAATTATTTATCGGCGCATACCCATCATACAGCGAGCTACGTCAACGTTCAAGTACTCTTGTTTTACGAAATAAAGGATCACTCACATCGGACGATCACTACAGCGAGTTACGTCATCGTCCAAATATTTATCGGCGCAGGCGCAGACCCCCCATAATTCAACGAGCTACGTCATCGTTCAAGTAGTCTTCGTTCAAATATTTATCGGCGCAGACCCTCCGTAATACAACGAGCTACTTTATCGTTCAAGTTTTAACGAAAACGAGTAACTCATAAATCACAGCAAATACAACGAGCTATTTCATCGTTCAAGTATTATTGTTTTAATGAAAACAAGTAACTCATAAATCACAGCAAATACAACGAGCTACTTCATCGTTCAAGTAGTATTGTTTTAACGAAAACAAGTAACTCATAAATCACAGCAAGCGTTCGCCCCACTACGCGTCTACAGCGACTATAAGAAGCCGCCCGCTGCCGCTGATCATTCATTCATTCATCGGCCTGTGCGCAGAAAGTGAACATTCGATTTGTTAGAATAAAGAAGTTTTCATTGAAGTCGATTTCTGAAATTACTCCTCAAATGGAATCCTGTAATAATGACGGTGTCCCTGCAATGCCTAATAATACAGGCCACTCCGCGCTTACATATATATAAGGGGTGTATTCTTCTTCTTCAATGACTTATGAATGATGTTCTGAATAAACTAATCCATACAAGTTATTAAAAATAATACGAAAATTATCACGCACATAAGCGGTGAAAGAAAACATCTTGAGGAAACCTGCACACCTAAGTGTTAGGAATATTATATTGTAGTCCGCCAACACGGACTAGGCCAGCGTTGTGTTCTGGGGATAGATCCTCTCAGTTGTACAGGAGGACTAAGCCAATAAAGTATTGTATGTTTTAATTTGATTTAAAATTCCACCACAATTTTTAAGCACTTTTATTTAATATCAGTTAAGAAAAAAGACTAGACAAAAAAAATTGTTTTGAAATACACAAGCAATTATGACATTATTTCTGCGAAGCTGAAGCTTTAATAGGTAGAAGATTAATGGCTGCTTTCGTGCGGGGGTGTAGACGTCAAGCAACCTATTACAATACGAATATGAACATACTGGGTAATTCTTGAACATTCTGTTCTTTTTTTAAGCGTTTTGAAGGCTCGAGTTTTGAACCTACCAAATTAAAGGTAAATGGCAAAAAAAATCTGAAATCCACAGATTTCGTAGAAAATATTTGGCTAGGTTTATCAAATTTCTACCTTTTAAAAGTCTTTAAAATCAAAACTACAATTTTGAATTAAGTCACTTTATTTTTAAATGCGTGAATATTTACAATGGCAAATAACGAGAAACGTCTCGTTTAAAGCCATTTTGATCAAAGAATTCAAACCCACTAATCGTTTGTAATACTGTATAACCTATAAAAACAGATTCAAATAGTGTCTCATTCCTAACAAGATTACACAACTTGCTATAATTCAATAATAGTAAACGAAGATCAGTAGACATATCTAATTATGACGCGGCCTCGCTTGCGTGACCCGGTCTATAATCAAATTAGCTTACAACTACGATGGCTTCCCTAAATGCCCTTGTGGAAATGGTAAAAAAATGACGTAATTCAGAAGCAATTACCTCAGAATCTCTGTCGTGGCCTAGTATTAAATAAGACCTGAAAGCGAGAGGACGTTTAGAATTGTAGGTAAGTTTTGTTTGCCCTTTATCATCGTCAGCCCATGTACGTCGCACCGGGCACGAGCCTCCTCTGCAACTAAGAGCGTTGAGCCATTAGCCCACCACGCTGGCCTTGTGCGGGTTGACGGACTACACAGCTAAGAAATTCCTAAGAACTTTTGGGTGTGCAGTTTTACTCATGATTTTTTCATTAAACAAAATTCACCGTTAAAGTAAGGCCTTAGTCCTCCTTAATAGACTATAGGTCATCACTCGCCTGGAAGTTTTCATCAGCGTTCCTAAAAAAAGGTACATTTTGAAGATTAAAAATAAATTTCGACCTCCGTTGCAAGTAGCCTTTGAAAGTCCGCGGGTTTCACCATACCGTAATAAATTCTGATATAGACAACAGAAGATTTGTATAATCAAGTGGGGTCAGAATTATTTGTGTTTTGGGTATATTTGTTATTATTTATTTATGTATCAGCATACGTATCTGATTAAATGAAAGTCAAGGAACGTGACTGTCAATACATAATTTATTAGGCATATAATGTATATTTATTGGGTCTTTGTTTTTCAAGCCTGGTCATAGATATTGTCGCCGAGTAGCGACTATCTTCATCAACCCATATACGCCCACTGCTGAGCACGGGTCTCCTCTACCATTGAGAGGGCCATAGTCCACCACGCTGGCCTAGTGCGGGTTGGCGGACTACACACCTAAGAAATTCCTAATAACTTTTAGGTGTGCAGGTTTCATCACGATGTTTTCCTTCACCGTTATGGCAAGTGATAATTCAATTTGAATACACACATAACTTCGAAAAGTCAGAGGTGTGTGCCTGGGGTTCGAACCCGCGACCACCGAGATTCTCGACCGCGCGTCTAAACTTCGAGGCCATCACTGCTTACCTCGAGGCCATCACTGCTTGCGACTATGATCACTAGAATAAATATCGTGTGGCGTTGAAGGACAATGTGCTTGTGCATTAGTAAATGAATTACTTGCAATCGATTTACTGGTAACATATTATTACAAAGCAAATTAATTTCTGCATTGACATTGAGGCGTTGAATGCGGCATATTGAAGTTCTAAGTGGAAAATATAAGATTTTTAACAGTCAATTATTATTTAGAAGATTTCTATCATGATTATAAATTTCGTTGAGAGAAATGTGGCATACTTATATCAACTTTTCTTGAAAAAGTCAGTAAGAATAAATTCTTGTATCAGACCAAAACGGTTAAGTGATTACTGAGAGACAAAATTAATTATTAGTTCCAGAGAAATCTTTGCTATAGAGACGTTTTTTCCGAACGTTTTTCACGTATTTTTCAAGTACAATGTTTGCTCATCAGCAGCCTTTAGTAGCACTCATAAAATATTTCTTCGTTGTGAAATCGTTATCACTGTTTAAAATTAGGCCCTTCATGATAAGCCTTCTATAGTTAAACACCTTAAAATTTTCTGAAATGTTAATGTATGTAAAAAAATATGTTACAAATTCAGCTTTTGACGAGGAACCAAATTTTGTATTAAAATTAGATGCGAGTGATACAAGGCACAGTTATTATAGGGTTCATGTCAACGTACAGTTATGTCCTCAAACAAGGACAACAAACGTATATTCCTGAAACAAATTATCCTCACCCACACATAGAAACACGATACACAGGCTCCAATCAACAATATTTGAACATTGCAGTCGCTTGATTTATCTCACCGCGACCTTGTCAAGTGTAATGACATGTTAAAATAAACTTGAATGGTTTCTGTATTGTAATTGTCTCACGTGGCGGGCGGCGTGCTCGCGGCCGCGTGACGAGCCTCTCAGAGACAACACGTGGGTAGGCATTAACTCCGCGTCATTTATACGTAATCATTGTTGATAAGTGATAAGTGGTCTATATTTTCTTTACAGCCGGCAACTGATAAAGTTCATCTAATGACTAATATTGTAAGTTTTCAAGGGCGATGTTGATCTTTTAACATCAGGTGGTTTACCTCCTTTCCCATGGAAAAATGGGATTTAAAAAGCGGAAAAATAGACTATACTTTTGCCTATAGTTTCTACATTTGTACGTAAATCTGTTTTTGAAAGAGATAGGCGTGAGCTCGTCAAAAAACTTCTACCAATTTTGTATATGAGAAGGGACAGCATAGAACAGTGTCGCGTTCCAGAAAATTTCAGTAAATATAAAGTTACTGAATGGACTGGGATCTTAACCGTTTTTTGCCAGTCTACATTCAATTTAAACAGTTCATCGCATATCATTACATTTACAAAACCTAACAATAGACCGAATAATAATAAAATAAAACAACATTTCATACAAAGAACTCCATAGATATTATTTGGGATTTTCAATATCCCCAAGTTGAAGCCTTGATACAAAATTACATTGAGTCTGAGAAGTCCATTAGCTCATGTACATAGGAAGGGATCTCGAAGTAAGTGGCAAGTGCGAAACTTGAGGCTAATGTGCGCCGACCGCAGAGTGCTAATGGAACCCGGGCTGAGCTCGGACGAGTTCAGATCAAACATCTATGGATTTATTAACGGTTTGTAAATTATTTATTACGTAATATTGTATGATGATTTATTTAAATAAATAAATACTTGGTGTATTTACAGTCCCATAAGTAGATACTACCAAATCGTACTTAACATCAGAATAATCTTTTTTAATATACTATTTCGCAAGTTCTTCTAAATCTCACTTACTTATTCAGCCTAGCGCTGAACGTAGGCCACAAGAAAGCTTGTCTTTTAAATCGACAATTTTAAACTATTGTCGGATAAGAATGGTACATAATTCTGGTCTGGTCTTCTGGTCTCTGAGTCGTGTATAGTATTAGATACTATGAGAAACTATACGGTCACACAAATACCTTTGCCTAAAACAAATATCTGTGGATTACACAAGCATTTGTCTCAGTGCGGGCAACTCAAGGCATTTCGTTTTAAAAGCTAGTTTCTAGCACCAGATGCTGCCATTATGAAGGATGATTTTCTTAAGTAGCTTGAAATACAAATAACTCACGCTGGTATCTACAACGGGCTAGAAATGAATTTCTGCGTTAACGTTTCGCCAATTATGTTTTTATGCCCCAACATATATAGACTTTTCTATTTATACCGAATGCTGCTAAGAATATCCAAATGATAAATTGCAATACCACTTTGCCCGACCAAGCAATCGAACCTGGGCCTCTACAATCTACACCGCCAGGCATGTACTCGTTCCTCATACACAACGCACTCAGCGAAAATATCACTAAACAACTGAAATTATTTAAAACAAAAACTATACAGCGTACTCTAGAACCCGCGTTGTTTACACTGAAAATGCATTCTAGGAGACTTTTTCAATTTACCAGCTGTCCCTAGGCGACCCAGTTTCCGATGCATTATATTCTTGCGCTCCGGATAACTGGGGACGGAATTTGTGAACAAACACGCTATGTGGGGTGTGAAATTTGGTTGTAACGGATAACTGATGTGAAACAATAGTGGTTCTGAAACTTAGATAGATCTCCCTCTTGTTCTACTGTTTTCTTTATAGATCTGTCGTCCTACTATTCCATTTTCTTTTTAAATTTTGTTGCCAGTAAAGGGGTTTTGTGAACAGAAAAATAGAGCCCTTGTTTTCGATTAATAAGACCATTGTCATGTAGTGTAACATGTTGAGGATGACATGACAATCAGTTTATATACTTCCCACTGACCAACTTTTAGTTGTCCATGTTTCCTAACGATGTTTACCGTCACAGTTAAAGTACTAGATGATTCAAATAATCATGTAACTTCAAAAAGTCAGATGTTGGTGCCTGGGACTTAAACCTGTGACCGACAAGATTCTCGATTACGCGGCTTAATCTGGACTCATCACTTTTATCGATATGGGCATTATAAGACATATATTTTTGTTTCGGTCTTGGGTTTGGGAATTGTTTAGATTAAAAAGTCACATAGGTTCTATTATTGTATTCCAACGTTTTATCTCAATGTGAAATCACAATTGTGTGTTATTACAACAAATTCATTAATCGTTGACAGAACATAGTCATAAATCCATGACAATATGTTTATATTACCATTTGCATCAACACGTGTATTTCATTTCAGAACGTTTCTACTACAATTTGCATAAGGAGTGCGTTGTTGCTTCGGTCTTCATCTTCTTCTTCATCCACCCATATACGCCCACTGCTGAGCACGGGTCTCCTCTACCATTGAGAGGGTTTAGGCCATAGTCCACCACGCTGGCCTAGTGCGGGTTGGTAGACTCCACAGCTAAGAAATTCCTAAGACCTCTTAGGTGTGCAGGTTTCATCACGATGTTTTCCTTCACCGTTAAAGCAAGTGATAATTCAATGTGAATACACACATAACTTTGAAAAGTCAGAGGTGTGTGCCTGGGGTTCGAACCCGCGACCGCCGAGATTCTCGACCGCGCGCCCAAACCTCGAGGCCATCACTGCTTGCTGTTGCTTCGATATTTCCTAATAATACTATCATATTTTATTAGTAGTCATGGATCTTGAATTTGTTGGAGTGTATAATGATATATTGTGGTCTGTTGAGACACTTCAAGGACGGGTTTAAATTCAAGGCAATTCGATTTAGACATTTAGTAGAAGGCGGCTTCCGACCGATCCGGAAGTCGTTAGGGGAGGCCTATGTCCAGCAGTGGACTAAAATTGGCTGATGATGATGATGATGATGATTTAGTAGTTATGCGCGTATCTTAAACTTCGAGAAAAAACCTGTACATTTGCTGAGTTGTGGGTCTGAAGGCACTTCGTCGTGTCATGTAAAGGTTCTAGTATCAATTTCCGAGTAATATTTTTGACCAGTTCTCATCATTATCGTCATAATCATCATCATCATCATCAGCCCATTTTCGTCCTACTGCTGAGCTCGGGCCTCCTCTACCATTGAGAGGATTCAATGCTTGGTCCACCACGATAGCCTAGTATGGGAAGACCAGTGGCTCTGACCATTAAGATGTAGAATATTCCCAAAAATAGCAATAGAATACCTCGACTAACTCTAAAATCTTGCAAACCTTCTAACTTACTGACGCAAACAGTTTAGTAAGGCAACGTAATCTCAGGACATAACTGTAGTTACTGTATAAGGATAAATACTCGCCTAACAGAGGTCAGTAACCGATATAGATGGGCATTTGCCCGGAAAAAACTCAAACGTGGGAAAAAACCTCAAATACCCGAAAAATATGCGGGAATGGGAAAATATTCGGGTTTTTTCATATTTAGCATATGTAACATTTAGGTAAAATGTAGAGATATGTATATATCAAATAGTACGTCCTATTACTACTAGTTAGAGCTAATCTAACTTTGTTTATTTTCATAATTCATTAAATCCATACTAATATTATAAATGCGAAAGTAACTCTGTCTATCTGTTACGCTTTCACGTAAAAACTACTGAATGAATTTTAATGATTTTTTACAATAATATAGTTTATACATCAGAATGAAACATATGATACTTTTTATCCCGGAAAATGTAGTATTCCCGTGAGAATGGGTATTTCTGGATCTAACAAAACGATTTGAATGAAATTTGGTATAGAGAGAGGTAGAGCTCACAAAATTAACATGGGATAGTTTTTATCCCGGAAAATGAAGTATTCTCGTGAGAATGGGTATTTCTGCATCTATTGAGAGAAAAGGATTTTTGGTTTGGAGATAAAGAATAAGAAGGAAGTAATATAGAATTCTTTCTATCCCAGAAAATGTATTCCCGTGAGAATGGGTATTTCTGGATCTACCAAACAGATTTGACTGATTTCTGGTATGTGCATAAAAAGGACTCTGAGAAGTAAAAAAGACTATAACTTATTTTATATCTGGACTCAACCCTGTAGTCTACGCGGACGAAGTCGCGGGCAACAGCTATACGTTATATATGCTAAAAACTTGTCTTGTTGTTTGTCTGTGTGTGTTCATCCGCTCTTAGTGACAAGCAACCCGAAACTACGTACGAGGGTTGAGGGCGGTGAAGCAAGTAGTTGCAGCGGCGTACGCGTTGGTGATCTATTTAACTCAGACGTTGTTTTGACTTCGTACTGCGAACTCGTGTTAATTTGTAGGTTTAATTGACGACATGGATTTTGTTTTGTGGACTTTGATTGCCTAGTGAGATTAAATACGTGGTTTACTTTGGGTTGACGACTACTGCGACTCTTACGGACTTCGATACCTACTTCTTATTGCGAGCCGTTATCAACACCCAGGCAATTAAGTCCGTTGGGTAGCCCTATAAATGACGATGATTGATTCCATACTGCGACAATTGCAGCAGCTCCGTGGGCATCAATGATGACGTAGAAGACTGATTGGTTTTTATTTTTATATTATAAAGTTGATTTGATCTCTTTGTTAGTATATAAGATTAGTGATTCCTATTATAAGACTTCACCAAATACTCAAAATATAAATATGTTACGTTTTTATCGTTAATTTTGCATGTGTTATTAAAAATAATGATAAAAGTATATTTCTAACATGTAATTCTTATTATTTCTATTTTACTATCTAAGCAAAGAATAATTATAATAAACACTAATTAAAATTAAGGCAACTCATTATATTTCTTTTTAAATAAAATCGTTCGAATTCGGGTCAGTATGACCAGGCGTCATCGTCCTAGTAACTTTTTTCACGTCATTTGCACCGGGTTAATGACCATGATTACTGCGACAGTGACAAAAAAAATTCAATTGTAAAAAAACATTTTAGTAATTGTTGTCAAGAAATTATTCATCATCATCATCACCCAATCTCAGTCCACTGCTGGACATAGGCCTCCCCCAATGACCTCCACCGGGATCGGTCGAAGGCCGCCTGCAGCCAGCGACGTCCTGCGACTTTTACGAGGTCGTCTGACCATCTGGTCGGAGGGCACGGCACGGAGGTCTCACGCTGCGCTTTCCAGCACGTGGCCTCCACTAGAGAACTTTCTGGCCCCATCGGTCATCAGTTCTCCGCGCTATGTGGCCGACCCATTGCCACTTCAACGAGCTAATCCGTTGGGCTATGTCGGTTACTTTAGTTCTCCTACGGATCTCCTCATTCCCTATATAAGATATTTTCTAAGTTATAAGATATGTCTATAAGTTGTTTTCGAGGGTCATCACAAACCGTCTCGAACGCAGGTTTGATGACTTCCAGCCTCCCGAACCAGCCGGTTTCCGAAAAGGCTTTAGCACCATAGACCACATCCATACGCTTCTGCAAGTTATACAGAAAACCAAGTAGTATAACTTGCCGCTTTGTTTAGCGTTGTGGACAATGAAAAAGCCTTTGATTCGATCGAGACGTGGGCGGTGCTAGAGTCTCTCCAGCGGTGCCACATTGAATGTCGGTACATCGAGGTTTTGAAAAGTATATACAGCAACGCCACTAGATCGGTCCGAGTATAAGATCAGAGCACGAAGGCTATGCCACTACAGAGAGGCGTGAGACAAGGAGATGTCAATCTCCGAAACTGTTCACTGCCGCGCTGGAAAACGCCTTCAACCTCTTGGAGTGGAAAGGATTCGGCATCAACATCAACGGCGAGTGTGTCACACACCTTCGGTTTGCCGACGACATTGTTCGGTTTGACTAAAATCATGTCGAATGTCCAAGTTGTGCCCACCCCAATTCCAGTTGGAGGCTCGACTCCCGAAGTTTTTGACGAATATGTCTATTTGGGACAAGTGGTCCGGTTAGGCAGGTCCAACTTCGAGAGAGAGGTCAATCGTCGAATCCAACTCGGCTGGGCAGCGTTCGGGGAGTTGCGCGCCGTCTTCTCGTCCGAAATACCTCAGTGCCTGAAGACGAAAGTCTTTAATAGTAGTGTATTACCAGTGATGATTTACGGCACTGAGACGTGGCCTCTCACTAAAGGCGTTAATGGACGGCTCAGAGTCACTCAACGAGCTATGGAGAGGGCTATGCTCGGGGTTTCCCTACGTGACCGAATCAGAAATGAGGAGATCCGTAGGAGAACTAAAGTAACCGACATAGCCCAACGGAAGAAATGATTATCGTAAGTGTAAAACCTAAATGCTTATCGTACATGTAATAATGATTATCGTAAGTGTAATCTATACTAATATTATAAAGCTGAAGAGTTTGTTTGTTTGTTTGTTTGTTTGTTTGTTTGTTTGTTTGTTTGTTTGAACGCTAGGATCTTAGGAACTACTGGTCCGAATTGAAAAATTCTTTCACTGTTAGATAGCACATTTATCGAGGAAGGCTATAGGCTATATAACATCACGCTACGACGAATAGGAGCGGAGCAGCAATAAAGAATGTTTCAAAATCGGGGACGTTTTTCCTTTTTGTGAGCTTCGGCTGCGTGCGCTGCGGAAACGGTTAAAGTTTCGCTAAAATAATGTATGAGAGAAATGTTACTCTTTAAAAGTTCTAAAAAAAATTCCGCGACGGCATATGTCTATTTTTTAAGGTTGGCTCACTATAACGTTTTTTATCCTAACCAAATTTATTTTTAAATAAAGTTTTATTTGTGAAGGTGTTTTTATAAATATGATATTAATCCTTATCCAAATAAATACGTTATTCATTACAAGTATTTAATTTTAAATAAAATTGCCCTTTACATCTTTTGATTTCACCGAGTATCTTAGAAGATATTGCAGTTTTAAAATATTGATCAAGTGCGCAATAATGATGCACAAGGCGCCGATCGACGCGTTACGGTTTCACGTTTGAACAATTAGACTGAATTGTATGATTTTTGGTATGGACATAAATAGTACTCAGAGAAGTAAAATGACTACAACTTATTTTCCTTCTGAACTCAACCCTGTAGTCTACGCGGACGGAGTCGCGAGCAAAAGCTAGTAAATTATAATTATTGTATGTGTAATAAATGATTATAGTAAGTAAGTATCTCTCGTTCAATTTTTTTCAAAGATTTTTAAAATTTAAATAGTCATTCCTTCTGCAATTCAGCAACATTCCATCACAATGCACAGAAAAAATCTTATTATAAAACAAGAAGACGTCTTTTTCTTTTAGTTCCTGGATCAGGCTACACATTTGGAAGTTTCAAACAGCAGGCAACAGCTAGTACCTTATATACGCTGGTGCAAAGTATGTGCGCATTGCAAAATACCTATTTTTCGCTGCATTTGTTCTATAAAGCAAAAAAAAACGTTATTTTTTTTTTAAATCGCGATAATCACGTTAAGGGGGTAGATGCACTCAGAAGCGTAAAAAAAGGCCTATTTAAAAAAATTTTTTTTTTACAGTAATTAAGTTTATTTTACAAAATAAATTATACAGAGTTTTTATACAATGCTTTAACTTAACATTTATGAAAAAAAAAAAAAAAAATACATATTATTTATTAAAATATCGCCATATCGGTTGGATCCTCTCCCGCGAGTAGTACTTCGCGGTGACCATCACAACAGCCTTCTGGATCATCTGAATTCGAAAAACCAAGGTGAAACCTTTAGTTTAATAATAAATCCAGTCTTTAATCGAAGCTTTTTTTTTTTTTTTGAAAATTTACAAAATGGTGGCATTCGAAACTTTGGACTCTGATTTTCGATAAAATGTTAAAAGTTAATTGTTTAAAAAATATAGTAATTGTTAACAAAAATCAATATCCTTCGATTAAAGACTGGATTTATTATTAAACTAAAGGTTTCACCTTGGTTTTTCGAATTCAGATGATCCAGAAGGCTGTTGTGATGGTCACCGCGAAGTACTACTCGCGGGAGAGGATCCAACCGATATGGCGATATTTTAATAAATAATATGTATTTTTTTTTTTTTTTTTCATAAATGTTAAGTTAAAGCATTGTATAAAAACTCTGTATAATTTATTTTGTAAAATAAACTTAATTACTGTAAAAAAAAAATTTTTTTAAATAGGCCTTTTTTTACGCTTCTGAGTGCATCTACCCCCTTAAGTGATGAAAAAACCGGTCGATTGGTTTTTTTCCACATAAAAACCCGATATTTGCCCAAATGGAATTTTTTCAGGGAATTCCCGATTCGGTTTTTTCCCACCGCCCATCTATAGTAACCGACCAGCAACTGACCCAAAAATTTCCTCAGACCTCGCTAATTTCGTCGCAGACTAGACCCTAAGATAAGTCATGAAGATTAAGTGAAGCGATTTTTTTCCTCCCGTCAGTTAAGCGGGTGCGTTCACCCCGTTAAGTTAGGTTCATTACGATTTGAAGGGTGAAGATGGAGGCGGATTTTGATGAATTTTGGTACAGATGACCAAGACTCTAGAAACAGCGTACGAGTTATTTTTTCTTTCTGAAAAATTCTAGGCTGCGATCGATATCCATAGGTTTTCTCTTTCCATAAATGTTATTCCTTTTTTTTATTTCAGAATTTAATGACTAGATGTTACTTATTACTTCAATGTAAGTAAGTAGATTAATTATACAAAAAAACTATGGCAAGTCATATGATTACAAACACATTGTCCTTAAAATAAATCCCAAAAAAGCGTGTTCCCAATCACCACATACATTTAATGCTTATTGTTGTTAGGAAATCGTATTTTTAAGGTAATTGAGAGAATTTTGGCTTTAGTCCACTACGCTGTCCCCAGTACAGTTTGACATACTACACACCTTTTAAATTCCTAGGAACTTACGTACACAATGTATCCTCACGAACTTCTTCCCTATTAAAGTTTGATAATAATCATTACAAGCACACACATAACAAAAACACGTGAACTACCAGCTTCGACAATTGCGTTCCACTAGCGGCGCGGGGTCGACGTGTGACCCCAGGGTCGGGGTCCCGAGATAAGGCCGCTAACGAGAAAGCGGGCCTGCCGACAGCTAATTGCCAGCGTTTAGTAACTGGGATGGAAACGTGAGATTGTTCGGCAATTCTGTTAAAGCTTTCGGCCTTCAACTGCTAACCTGTTGGTTAGATTCAAAATCCGAGGTTATATGTTAGTTATAAAAATTGTGTGTAATTAGTTATTACACGTCAATTTAAGTGTTATTAGGTTTTGAAATGAATTAATGCTTAGTAGCAGCACGGAGTCTGGAAATGAGATAGAAAAATGGCAATAGCTTTTCTGAATATTATTCTGAAATTCTGATATTGTCAAAAATAAATGACCTTAGAGCTGTAGTATTTCAAAAGGCTGTGAAAATGAATCTTGGACCGTTTGTTAAAGCGCATGAAGTAGACGGTCTAATAAAATAATGTTTGAGGGCCTTTCGTTCTGATAGCATGTGGGTTTTAAAGCGATATTTTAATTAGCAAATGAACTGCGCTGAATAACGTTTGATATGTTATCATGAATATCGAAATGTGAATAACATTTACTAAAGTCTTTGACCTGAAAATATCTGGAACTAAAAAGGTTTTTACATGCAACAATGCAATTATTTATAAAATATTTATCTTAATTAATCCTACATTCTTTCTCGCTTTAATTGGTATACACTCATTGTCAGGATTAGTGTTATTAATAATTAGCTCTTATTATAGCTGGGCATGAGCCTCATCCACAACTGAGAAGGTTTAGCCCTTAGTCCAGCACGCTGGCTTAGTACAGATTGGCGGACAATCGTGTTATAGCACAAATGGAAGCGTCACAAATTGCCCTCTAAATTGAAAACCGCGACCACAAGCCGTCAAACGCATACCCACGTTTCAATTTAATCTTGATAAGCAATATTAATCAAACGTGCCGCAATTAATCCACATGAACAGGAGCAAGTAAATATTAAATACTTCTATAGCAATGTCGCAATGTACATCTTTAATGGCGTCTCGTTATTTTTATTGCCGTCAATAAAAATTGCCGCGAAGGTCGCTAGACGATGCACGTTTCTATTATGTGTCCGGTTATCTTTATCTACGGGTTAATCCCATCGTTTATATTTAGAAATAAGTCTGAGAGGTCTGGGGTTTCATAATAATGCCCTTGTATTTATGTCATCGTCATCATCATCCCTAAGTCCCAAAGCCGATATTTGTGACATATCCTTATTTTAATGGTAATATTAATTCATATTCACATTTAGGTATATCCTTTTTTTGTTAAAATTATCCTTGCATTTTACGCTAAAAAACACGTCATGTTTTTCAGCTATTTTTGCTTTTATGTCAGATTAAGTAATAAGAATATCCAAAATAATTTTTTTATAATCAACGCCATCTGTTGTCGCCAGGGTGAATCCAAGAATGGGCAGCTGCTGAACAGCGTGCAGTGAGTGTGGCGCGACAGTACTCATCTCACAATGACTAAAAAGTTCGAGTTCAACTGGCAGATCCCTGTGCCGGAACCTCTGCTGCAGGTAATATATTCTTAAGGATGGAATGAGATCGAGAGGTCCTAGATTCCCAGGTCAAATGTTATCAGGGTTTTTATTGGAAGAGTCTCAGTAGTTGCATGAAAACTGCTAAAGTGTCCAGAAAAGACAGCAGAGCCTAAATTAAAACTTGGCGAGTGTGGTAGACTAAGGCCAAGTCCCTTTTAAAGGTGGCCTTTTCTCACTAGTTAGACGTATATTGATCATGTAAAACAATTTGGAAAAAATGATGTTAACTTTTGGCTGCAACGTTGTCTAGCTCTTTAGGATACAGGATTTAAATTTTAAAGACTTTAAAATAATACAGATGATAAAATCCGTCCCTTTTTATTCGAAACTCTATTCCCTCTCCCTAGTACCATCAGGTAAAGTATCGCTTTGGCAGTACAAAAAATCCTTTCGACAGAACGATCCTCGATTGTCGGTATTGTGTTTCTGCAAATACGATCGTGCACGGTTCACAGAACTTTCGGATCGAACGGGCATCCAGCGTGATGTACGAATCCATCGCACGGTGGATACAATGGAGGTTTTAAATTTCAATTCAACGTTTTACAATTCCATTTTATTTCATCTCCCCAATCTAGGAGATTGTCGTTGGTTAACAGTTTAGATGGATATTCAAATGCGAGTGTATTGTAAACTAACTGATTGGAAAATAGCAATACAAGGATTTCTTGCCCATTCTTATCTAGAAATGAATGAAATGAAACGAATCTAAGTGATTCGATAAATACCATTTAACTTCATTTCAATTAGAAATTCGTAACTAAAATCAAGATTTAATTTGACAAATAGCTTCTCTGCTAAATTCTTTTAATTGATCAATAAAGTATTCTTTACAATTTCCCTTCTTTACAATTTATTCTTCACAATTGAGTGAGTTATAATAAAAGTATCTGGTTACACTCTTGAAGACGATTTAAACGTGTATAATACAAAGTTGAGACAATAAATTTATAAGATCTGCAAAGTTTTTACCGCCCTTGGGTTTTATTGGATTTTTAATAATAAAATCAGATTGAGCTGACAGAGATGTAAATTTCACGTTGAAATGTGCAGTTAAGCAATATCTAGCTCAAGCTAATCAATTTAAGAAGAAGGAGAAGACAGTTGTGTATCAGGAATAATATTAGTCTAACTTTGATATTTTTTTACCGATGAAGATTAGATCAATCAAAAATGTTTATTTGTCCCTAAAAGATAACCTATGACCTGAAATAGACTTAGCATATGGATACTAAAGATCAGATCAGTCAATAATCCCAATTATCAATTAATAAGTTAAGTAAGTAATTACCCACCTAAAGACAAAGTTAACCGCAACTAATCTTTGACAATAAAACGTTGGTTATAATGAACACGGATGTTAAATCAAGACGTATCGAGATTCCATTAACGTGTTTGTTTAGCTGCGTAGTGGGCCGGTGGCGCGCGGAGTGAACACGTCGTGAACTTGTAAATCAGATGCGATTGACGCTGTGTACAGAGCGTACCCGCCCACGCACTTGTAGTACTGATGGGCGCCATACACGGTACGATTCGTCTGTACGATCCGTCGCATCAAACCGGTCGCAACAACGAATCGATGGTGTGTGTCGTGATTGTTAACGATTTACTTAATCGAAGACGATGTCGTAAATCGAAACAAAAACCCATGCAATCATGAGCTTCAAACAAGTAAATAATAAATCGTTACGATCAGTCGTTTCGTGTATGGGCGACATTTTTGATGCGATCAATCGTCTCGATTTTCATCAGATCGATCGTACAGACGAATCGTATCTTGTATGAGGCCCTTTACAGCGGGGTGACGGAATATTCGCACTTTACTTCTATGTGTATTAAAAAAGAAATTGTAATACTCCCTAGTCTGGCAACTCAGTTCTACCGTAAAAGATTGTCAGATCCATGTGATACCAAGTCGATGATTTATTTAGTCCACTTGTAACGGACCTTCTGTCTTAAGTTATTACGCACTTAGCTTAATAAAAATAGAAAATATTAAATTTTGAAATAAAATAGATTCACTTGGCAATCGCACTTAAAAGGAGGTACATATTGGCCATAAAAAGAACTATTTCAGATTCCTAAATAGAGATAAGGGCAATCCTTTCCTACAAAACTATGACCTTAGCTCAGTTTTCCTCACATAAAAAAAAGTTTTAAGTAATCTCGTTATGCCCAAGAAGCAAATTTCTTGAAGGTTCAGCTTTATCGTCTCCCATTTACAGGAAAGGAAAATAATTAGGTCAACTCAGATAGCCCAATAGCAGTTTCAACTTTGTAAGAATCTCCTCATCGGAAATCAATTGTTCACCGGGGGGCTTTCACGGCCTTTGCCGAAGGCGGATTAAGAACTCTTTGGAAGTTGACAGTAGTACGGATTTCTGTTTTAATTACCGGCACTGATGATCTCGCTTCTTTGAATTTTTTAATCGCCCAATCAAAAGATTTATTCAAATGAGGAGTGTGAGTAATGCAGATTTCATTATTTCGGCATGATTTTCATATTTCGGCAGGCGTGTTTTCATGACCTACGTAATAAGGACTGAGCGTAATGCTATTTCTAGGGTATATTTTTAAACTTTGTGCTACTATTTACACTAAGCAAGAAATTGAATCCAGGACCTCTCGATCGCAGTATAATTATACTTTTTATAATCTTACTGTTTTTGTGTGTTACCCAATTTGATATAGATTTTAGTCCTTCAAGATGGAACACATTTATTGACGAAGAAAAATACTAACAGCCCCGTGACGCAGTTACCCAGATACCTTACGCATAGTCAGTCCGCGGGTTCGATCCCATAATCCACAAATATTTGTTTCGGGTCTGGGTATTTGTGTTTCTGCGTAGACTCTCATTTCTGATACCAACAGATATCAGAATCAATTAGTATCGGGTCAGAACTACGTATGTGGCTGTTTGGAGTATTTATTATCTTGGTCAATAAGTGTTAGTTGTAATATTGTTAGTCAGGCCGTATCTACAGGGGACCCCTCTCACCTCGCTAATCGGCAACAGTACACGCGAACGCAACTGATAACAGTTATCAACTGCCCCACAAAAATATCACACTGATTCTTGATAACCTATATTTAGCGTAAATTGTTTTGTTTTTGTATGATTGCAAATATATTGATATTTATTTTGATTAATTAAATAGTAAGATTTTATCAAAAATTAAACAAATATAAACACAACTTTATTATAAAGAGTTAGCTTTTAATTCCAAAAACTTATATACCACTTTGATTAAAAAAAGGATCATACATTCACTTGTAGGCAGAGGTGCACTTCTGCACCCAAATTTCGTCAATTTTAATGTAAGGCACATGTTAGCAGAGTCGAGATTATTACCAACTTTCGGACGCATATCCTAAAATACTACTTTAAAAAAATCTTAATAAAAAAAAACAAAGATTTCGCCCAAAAAAATTACCTAAATTAAGGAAGACAATTGTTTCCAAGAGTGTGATGGATAAGGCATATGCGAAGGCCGCCTTTAATTAATAGCTCAATAAACTCGGTAGGTATTACTAGATGTTATGGAGTAACTTGGCAATATTACTACGTAATTCCCGCCAATGGAGATGAATAGTATTGTTCTAGCTGGGTTTGGCCGCATAAACCTCCCCGCCTAATTGCCTTGATATTATGCTTTAAGCCACGCTATTCTCACCCTTATTGCTTAATATAGTTTTGTAATTAACTTTTTTTAATGCTAAAATAACTGACTGTTTTTATGATTCGGAAATTCTTTTTCAAACAATTTAATCCATGTGAATTTGATAAAAAAATTAAAAAAAACATACACAGTTCTGACCCCAAATTTAGATCCAATTTTTTGTCGTATCAAGAAATGCGAGAGACTTTCAGGTCTCACAAACACAAAGAACCGAAACAAAAAATTGAAGCAGGATCGAACCCGCAACTTCTTAACACTTATCCAGTATTCTTTCAGCTGCATACAGGCATTTTGAGTCCTACGTAATAGAGAATGAAGCTATTACCATTTTCGAACACATTTCAGAGTCATACGGTTCCATGGATTTGATCGTTCGTATTATCGTTGGCAGATCTTGGATGCAACTCGCCCAGGATAGAGAGAAATGGCATGCCAGAAGAGAGGCCTATGCCCAACAGTGGGATGAGGAAGGGCTGTAGATAATGATGACGACGGTTCTGTGCTTACTTTTTTTTCATCGGGAAAATCCTCTTGGAAACCATTTCCAGAAGGTAAACGGGGTATGTCGGCCTCTTACCGCTTAAAAATGGTAGTCTTCCTCAGCTCAGGAAACATTTCGTGAAGTCAGTAGCATCACGGTACCAACGATTGCGCCAGTCTTCATGATACAAAATCGCCGACAGACAAGTCACATAAATTGGTCACAATGTATTAGTGAACAATGTTCCACGTGGCTTGTATCCAGTATTGGCCAAACGCCACCGGCCATCGTCCAACGTGCAATATAAATTAACAGACAGCTGACTGTTCTTTACACATTGGCATGCACTGAACCGGTAATATACGGAAAATTAGCTTTTTAAGGTGAATAAAAACTCTTTTTAAGGTGCATTAAAACTCTTTTTTGGCTACCTACATCGCTATAAATGGGTAGCCCTTTTTTCGAGAGACGACGACGAGAGGAATCTTTAGTTGCTTCCTTGGGTGTACGGGATAGTTTTTAAGCAGCGTCCTGATAAACCTAGTTAAAAGCAGCATTTTTGCTAGCAGAAAAAATGAAACTTAAAGTACTTAATCTTAAATGGGCTCCTGTTTATTACTTGTCCCGTAAGATGCCCTCCGAGAGGTTTTAGTCGGTATGCCGGCGTAGGGTTATGGTTACGGTCCCAACTCAGCCAAGCGAACAAGAGTTCCAGGCGTTGAGGTGGAAGGCCGATGACCCCCACATACTCTTTTCGGCGTTTCCAGAGATACCGAACAGGAAACTTAAAGAGCATTCCTCTTGTAAAAAAAATACTAGTCCTAATTTTTTCGAAACATATGGAAATATTGTCTTGGCAACGTATAAATTGTTCATTTTTGTTCCAGGGAGCTGTCTTCGACAGATGGACGGAAGAGAAGGACAACACCGAATTGGAACAGAACTGCACTTTCAAGGTTGATGAGTATGGATTCTTCATATACTGGAAGAGCGAGGGGAAGGTAAGTACATCCATTACAAACACCTCCAAAGAATTTTATTACTTTTATCGATGTACCTACTTTTTCGCTTAATTTAAAATGGTAAAAGGAAAGATTGTGAGAAAACCTGCACACCTGAAAGTTATTAGATTTTTTTTTTGGTGCGTGGTCCGCTACCCCGCGATATGTTTTCTTTCGTCGTTAATGTGATAAACCCTTAAAAATCAGCATATTGAAAGATCCATTTAAACATGGCGACGAATAGAAAAATCTAAGTGGTAGAGATTTTTATCGATTATTAAACTGTTTGTCGTATTGTCCATAATCATTTATGCCTACCCGCCTGCTACCGCTGGGCACGGTCTTCCTCTACCATTGAGAGGGTTACCATATCTATAAACAAAATTTTCCGTCACGTGTTATCCAACGCGAAATAAAGCAAAAACTTACTAATCCTTACGTTTCTCAGTAATGTCTAGTGTTAAAAAATGAATGATATTCCACACCCAGTCTGGCAATAAAGGTGGCAGGCGGCAGCTAAAGCACCAGGTGTGCCGTTCTGAAACACTATTAACACTGGCTATACCACCTTTTTAGGGTTACGTACAAGAGGAGTGTCAACGCGTCCTCATTTATAAACTGCTATTCCCTATTTGAACTCAAAGTGCATTATGTAAATCTTTCTTCTTCTTCATCAACCCATATACGCCCACTGCTGAGCACGGGTCTCCTCTACCATTGAGAGGGTTTAGACCATAGTCCACCACGCTGGCCTAGTGCGGGTTGGCGGACTACACACCTAAGAAACTCCTAAGAACTTTTAGGTGTGCAGGTTTCATCACGATGTTTTCCTTCACCGTTAAAGCAAGTGATAATTCAATTTGAATACACACATAACTTCGAAAAGTCAGAGGTGTGTGCCTGGGGTTCGAACCCGCGACCGTCGAGATTCTCGACCGCACGCCTAAACCTCGAGGCCGTCACTGCTCACTGTAAATCTTTACAAATAGGCTTTGGCATTTAGCGTGTGTATTTATTAATATTCATTTAAAAGAGCTATATATGTGAAAGCCTCGTTTTAGATTCCCAAGTTGAACAAAGTGTAACTGGGTTTTATTATGAGGAAATTCTCTGCAGCACTACGAACTGCACCTCTGCCTACACCTTCAATGAACTCAAGCGTGAGATTATTTAATATAGAGTCGAAATAAAACCACATACGTTACGGAACCCTTAATTTCAGGATCAGTCTCACCCTTACCCAGTTTTCATACATCACTATAAGCTCGTACGCGAAAGTAATTTAGCCTAATGTTTCATGCACAACTCAGATTTAGGCGATTGCCGGCCTTTTGAGTAACAGGGAATTGGTTAATATTGAACTGAGTTTTACACCTTAGTGGGTTTATAACAGTTTGTTGAAAATGTGGTCCCAAGTTTGAGCCTGAGGTATACTTTATTGAAATAATACAAATGTTTTGTCAATACAGCAATAAGCAGAGCTGTACCTTTATATCAATATTTTATTTCATGAATTTTATGCATTAAGTACAATAAGTATCCAAAAATTAAAATTATCATACATAAAAAATATAGATGTAAGTAGGTACGTATACACACAAAATCTAAATTACAAAGAAAAATAAAATTTCACCTTTAAACACGTCTGCCAAAACCAGGTCAAACCCTTCGCCATTAAATATAACAAGCCACAGAATGTTACTAAAACATATTCCGAATTTAATAAAGAAATATCTCGTGGAAGCTTCATATACATCGCAATGGAAAATTCGACATCGCTTAACTCGTAAAATAACTGGGTCTCTACGCTTCGTATATTCTTCACTAGCGACCCGCCCCGGCTTCGCACGGGTGCAATGCTGATATTTAATGAATGTTATCATACATATAAACCTTCCTCTTCAATCACTCTATCTATCAAAAAAACCGCATCAAAATCCGTCGCGTAGTTTCAAAGATTTAAGCATACAAAGGGACATAGGGACAGAGAAAGCGACTTTGTTTTATACTATGTAGTGATAACGTGAAGGAAAATGTTCCCTTACAGTGTACTCGTAGATCGAACGGCTTTGAAAAATAAGTCTTTTTGTTTGTATGACTGACAGAATTCGAATATTTGTGCTTTATGCAGAGTAGTCTTGTTTTACAATATGACCGAGAAATAAGTAATTGGTCTTTGTAAATTCTAGAACGTAGATGTCAATCTGGCCAAAGGTATCCCAATTCCCACATATGAGTGTTGCAGTAACTAGTGATATCTAAAGTCTAACCTTCAGTTTTCTTGCCATATACATTTGACATGTCAATTCTTTCACAAAATATTTTTTTGTTGATAATTTGTTAATAGGTACATTTGAAAATATTTTCATTCTATTATAGTAGGTACCCTAAGATTGTCTAAAAGTGATCAAGATAGCTATAGCGTCGTTTGTCGTAGCTTTTTTTCTTTATATCTATTTTTATCTAAGTTTTGGTGTTCAATGAAGTATATTAAGTAAATGAAAATAAATGACATTTCTGCGTATACCTGAACGCCTACTGAATGTTATAGTTGAACACTCGAAGACAGGTCTAATATTAACTCCGAAACCAGAATAACGTATCCATTGATAACATATTCCACCCTCATATAGTTCCGCCGCTTTGGAAAGTCCTTGCATTGCATATTTTAAGCCGGCCTACATCCGAATGTGGGCTATTAATAGTCCATATGTAAGCGAGGATTAAAGCATGTATACCGCTTTCTTTCTAGAGGAATAAACAGAGGTGTTTTTTTAACATTGGAGATGAAAGTATTTCGGTATATTGTACCTGTTTTCTCCTTTCAAAGATTCCTATCAGCCCTAATATTTTCTTTCATTTCTTTTCCAACGCACTCCATCCATCTCATTTTAATCTTTCCTTTGTTTCTCTATCCTTTTACTTTTATACTAAGTTCTTTTTTATTTACATACGCTTAGTCTCCTCTCATTACTTGTCCATGCCACGACACTGATTCCTTTCAGCTTATCTATCACAGGAGCCACATTCAAACTACTTCTCTTTTATTCTTTCCTCACTCTGTCAATCCGAGTTAATACTTCCCCAGATATCAAAATACCTCGACACTGGAATATAGCTACAAATAATAACTCGCTGCAGTATCAGGCGGGGCGAAACGGAAACTTTATCACAACACGATTACACTTTTGACGTTTGATAAATGACAGCAATTCGCGATCCGTTGCCGAGTTCGAGCGGGATTATGATGTCATTTCGCATGTCACCCAGTGATTCATGATTGAATATTTTCGATATAAGATTGATTGAAAATATGCTCGACATTCTACTGTCACTTGTCTGTGAGCTACGTGACTAAAACACCTTACGGTTGGAAGCGGCCCATTAAATCAATATCGGTCCATTTACATATCTTATACATGTGAAGAAAAGTACAATAGATATATTCTCTTGACTAGTTAAAATTGAGACTTTAGAAGAAATCCTGGCGATAAATACAGGTGGTCTTAAAAATATAAATGCTAAAAATTTATAGGAGTCACGCAAGCGAGACGTCAACAGACAGCTGCAGCGAAGATAAAACGCCTTTTGTGTGATAAAATTAAAAACTAATTTATGACCTGAAAGTCCTGATATAAAATTTATATCAGAAACTATGAAAGACTTTTCGGTCTCACAAACACAAAGACCCGAAACGAATATTTGTCTCGGTGCGGGGATCGAACCCGCGGCCTCTCGTTACGCAAGCTGCCAAGCTTTAGCCAACTGTGCCACGGGGCTGTCTTAACCTATAGTTATAGGAAGACGTCCAAATCCTTATTTTTTGTCAGGATTTTCTTTAATGCAATACCTGCCTTAGTTTTTGATTACGGTTTTAATACACCCTGAAAATCAGTATAATAAATCGGATCATTTAAAACGAGCGTGTAATCGTTTCCAAACGGGTGCCTGTAGGTTTACCACGCTAATGAAAATCTCAGGTGCGGCCCGTAAAATGCTTAAAAAATGCTAAATAGGTGATTACGCTAGCCGAATGCTGGGACACGCGCCGACGTTGCTGAGCCGAATATTATCCGTTCGATTCAGCCGACGCCTCACTTGTAACGCGATCTCATGATAGGGAATTTCGGTGGCTGATTTGCTGAGAATTGGGTTTTATAATTTTCGTTTAAGAAGGAACTGGGTGGTTTTGATGTTGTTTTGGTAGAGGTGAATTAAAAACTTCAGTATATGTACTGCATGTGATGGCCTCGAGGTTTGGGCGCGCGGTCGAGAATCTCGACGGTCGCGGGTTCGAACCCCAGGCACACACCTCTGACTTTTCGAAGTTATGTGTGTATTCACATTGAATTATCACTTGCTTTAACGGTGAAGGAAAACATCGTGATAAAACCTGCACACCTAAGAGTTCTTAGGAATTTCTTAGGTGTGTAGTCCGCCAACCCGCACTAGGCCAGCGTGGTGGACTATGGCCTAAACCCTCTCAATGGTAGAGGAGACCCGTGCTCAGCAGTGGGCGAATATGGGTTGATGAAGAAGATGAAGATGTACTGCAAAATGAATTTAGTTATATTGCTAGTAGTGGAGCGCCGTAAGGTTTATACCTCGGAATCCAGGGCCAGTCTATGAATCTTAATATAAACCTTGAAAATATGTTTTTAATAGCATATAGAAAAATGTTAAAAAAAAAATTTTTCGCGCTCTCAATTTTTTTTTATTATTATAAACATTTATTAATTTTTTGGAGTTTTAATTGATTTATATTAGTCGAAAGTCATATTTTAAAAAATAACAACTATTACAAACTTGAAAACTTGATCTTGGGTCTTTAGGGACTGCAGGTATACCGATGAATATAAATAAATACACTACTGGAAAAAGTAAAGGATCAAAAAATAAATCCAAATTTTTGGGCCGTAACTTCGAGAAAAATGGTCGTACAGGAAATTTAAAAAAAGAAAATTGTAGCTCCAAGTCTCTAGTTTTTGGATTAACACATTAAAATTTTGTAGCATCAGTGGTTTTTGAGTGATCTTAGGAAAAGCAGCAACAAAACAATTTCAAAATGTTTAATGCTTCTTTTTTTTACATACGGGCGTGGAGAAAAATGTTCTTGCTTAACCCTTATAAAGATCGGATACTTTGTTTATTTAGCTTTAATTTCTATCTTTTAACACCTCGATATGTTTAGTTCTCGCCGAGATATCAGTCTACAAATGGAAAAGGATCCTTTTGTCTTTAATTATCGATATCTCAGCAACAAATAATTGTATACCAAGTTTAAGGTGCGTTTCAAGAATTTGAATAAATATCCTTTAACCACCAGCTATTACTTTTTCGAAAAAACAAGAATTCTTCTTGTTACATGTATTTGAAAATGCATCAAAAATTTGCTTTAGATGGTGTTTTGGAAAATCGAGCGCTGGATCGAAAATATTGTGAAAACCAATAATATTAAGTGTGCGTTTTACAGTTCAATATGTCCACAAAAATCCTACAAAGTGCCAAATTAATCCATCCAGCCATTTTTTTGTTACACTCGATAGAATTTTTGAAAAAATAAGGGATCACGTTTTTGCTCTGCAAAGCTCATAATTTAAGAAATGAGAAATAGTCTTTTTAAGAGCTTTTTTCACATTTTGTTGTATAGATTTGTTGTTTTGGGGCAACTTGAGGAAATTCAAGTCACCAACGCCAATATTGCCCTTTGTTGCTATTTCGTGTGATTAAGGAATTTTCGAGCAACAATGTTCGCATTGACGAAATATTGAATTAATTGGGCGTTTGTACTAAAACTTAAAAGAGTATTTTTGCAAGTTCAAACATGGCTTGGAATGCGAAATATTGACACCGCAAACAATGACGCAACGACCAGCTCCAGAATCTTTATTAAAAATTATTTTTTGCTCATGCAAAACAGGATGTGGAGCATCTTGTGGGTGCAGGAAAAGTGGATTAAACTGCACTGCAGCTTGCTTAGAATGCAATGGTGAAAGCTGTGAAATGTACACGATGTAACAATGTGAATAGTTAATGATAATTTTTTTTTGTAACTTATTTTTTACGATAATCTAATAAATTACATTGAAGTTACTCTGCACATATAATTTATTACAAATAAAATTAAATTTTTCACTATAAAAAAATTTTCTCCCTTCCGTCTCTCATTTTTCAGTAAATTGTTGTTAAAAATTGTTGTAAATCGAGATCGGTCAATTTTTTGTTTTTAACTTTTTTATTTGAGGTCTTAATAATGCAGTCTCATACTTGATATACAGATTCATTGACTGGCCCTGGGTTCCGAGGTTTGACCATTTTTATGCCTTACGGCACTCTACTATAGTACGTAATAAAGAGTGATGACATGAACTTGCACTAGTACCAACTTATTACAAATATGCATATTTCTGCACCCAAATTTCGCTAAGAATGTATAAATCTAATGCAATAACTTTAAAAAAAATCCTAATGGAAAACCCACCAAAAAATTGCCCGACCCGGGTATCGAAATTAGAACTCCTAGATTGCTAGGTGCTTGTGCTGCGAGATCAGGAGACAGTCTAGTAAGTGCCACAAGCTACGATCCTGACACACTTCTTTTACATCTTCAACGTGTAATAGATACCGTCACATACCTCGATTACATAATAGGTTCTCCTAACTCCGTCTTCACCAGTAGGATCATGATAATATTATCAAAGAAAACGTACTAACACTGCCAAGAGTTATAAACGCAATTAAATCTCACACTGCTGCGAACGAAGTTAACCATTGAATTAATCTGGTTACGCATAACTCGATTCCCGTAACTAAATTACTTCAGCTCATAACTCGCTTAAGTACACTCAATTTGTATAATTTCACAAGCTTTTGTCGGCTGCGGGGCGTGGAGAGGGCTTCGGAAAGCTCGGGCGCGGAAGCTCCGGAGCTTATTGTCGTTTGAAAGCTTTGTCGCCTATCTTTTTTGATGTTAGGTGTGCGCGGCAATGGCCTAATACTTCGTTTGTGGGTAATTTCGGACGCGTTTTGGGGTAATTTACCTTTTCGGGGTATTTTACCCTAAATGTGCTTTGATGTATAAGGCGTTACTTAATGGTTATGGATGCAATTTTGCTACTTATAACATAGGTCAATTGGATTACAAAGATATCGCACTAGTATTACAATAGTGTTGTAACTCAAAAAAGACGATTTTTCAGAATCAACGAAAAACTAATTTGTCACTTTCTGTAATAGGTACGAATATAATGAATGTTTTATGTGTTTTTGGAATGAAATTGAAGGCATTACCTTTTTAATTTTTTTAAAAAATAATAATAATAGGGAAATTATTAACGAATTTTGAGTTAAGACAGTATTTTTCCAAGCACAATGTTCAAAATAAAATATTATTTTTAATTACGTCATTATTGTTGAAATATTTTGTGTTACGACAGTTTGAATAAGTCATTTTCTTTACGTTTTAAACTCACTTTTTGGCATTACAACAATAAATCGAAAACGAATTCCGAGTAAATGGTAGTAAAATATACCATTTAATACGATCTCTTTATTTTTTTGGTTAGGATATTATTAAATAAAACCAGATTATTCTTTTTAGCTGTGATAATTGAAATATAGTGTACTAAAACTAATGCTTGTCTACCTATACCTACTTAAAAACAAGTTGAAACATTTTGTAAAATAACATAAACCTTTCAAGACAAAAACAGTCTTACCTAATCTTGATAAACTACACTATTTATAATTAAAATTTTGTTTTTAATCAATTTTTAGCAAACAAAATCTTGTCTTGATGTCTCGTTTATTTTTACACAACAATTTAACCTGCATTTTCCAGGTCTCGCAATATGTATCCTCTCCATCTCTTCCTGCCCCAGGTATTATTGTTTTGCTATTCCGATGAAATATTTGATTCAGTAGTCAGCCCACTGGTTCCAGCAACAGGACTCACATTATTCACAACTCTATCATCCATGCCGCTTGAAGAAGTGCTTCCAGAAAAAGAGCTACCTGGACATTTTGTTGTTTGACCTCTTAGCAATCTACCCTAGATTCCTTTCTTGGTGAATTAGGAACGAAATGTGGATCATGATGGGAATCAACATCGTCGCTCTGGTCTTAGTGGATGGGTGAAATGTCATATTTCTTTTGATTACAATCATACTCGGGGAACTGTTTACGTCGATTTGTTGAAGTACTGAATGAACTGTAGATGATGACGGTGTCGAAAGTGTCGATTGCACTTTCGTAGTATCAATGTCTTCTACCTGGATAGCAGTTTGATCGTTTTTATTCACCTGTGACAATAATGACGGTGATGAATTCACACCAAGTTCGTCATTTGCCTTCTACTGGTGGCCCTCGATGGATAGGTACTAAACCTGCAAATTAAATAAATATTTATTTTGTTAAACACATTCCTACCCACCTCCCAACCTGATGCTTGTCACAAAGAGTGAAGTAACTCTAATTTTTTAAATAAAAAAGTTTATAAGCTTTATTTGCATTAAACTCCTACACATTCGATCGAATTGTAAGTAATACTGTAACTTAAAGTAAATATTATTATTAATAAATATATAGACCATGCAAAAAATCGATTTAAAGTTATAATTCAACAAAACTGTCTTCTTCTCTTCTTCATCTTCATCAACCCATATTCGCCCACTGCTGAGCACGGGTCTCCTCTACCACTGAGAGGGTTTAGGCCATAGTCCGCCACGCTGGCCTAGTGCGGGTTGGCGGACTACACACCTAAGAAATTCCTAAGAACTCTTAGGTGTGCAGGTTTCATCACGATGTTTTCCTTCACCGTTAAAGCAAGTGATAATTCAATGTGAATACACACATAACTTCGAAAAGTCAGAGGTGTGTGCCTGGGGTTCGAACCCGCGACCGTCGAGATTCTCGACCGCGCGCCCAAACCTCGAGGCCATCACTGCTCGCTGCAACAAAACTGTATTATGTCAAAAATTACTAACTTAGTCAATTATAGTGTCTTAAGTAGAAATATTATTTTTATTAAAGCTTGTGTAAATCAGTAATAGTGTATTAACTAAAAATAAGAACAAAACCATGTCAAGTGTAAATCAACAATACTGTATTAATTCAAAATAAAACTATGAATTTTACATACCTGATCCAGTAATAACGTTGGAACTCGAAATAATGCAACAAGCGGCATGCACTTTTTCGATCACTGTTGGTCGCAACTATAGAGGGCGGTGGGAAAAAACCGAATCGGAAATTCCCTGGGAAATTTCCATTTGGGAAAAAATCGGGTATTTATGCGGGAAAAAACCAATCGACGGGTATTTTCATCACTTAACGTGATTATCGCGATTTTTTAAAAAAATAACGTTTTTTTTGCTTTATAGAACAAATGCAGCGAAAAATAGGTACTTTGCAATGCGCACATACTTTGCACCAGCGTATATAAGGTACTAGCTGTTGCCTGCTGTTCGAAACGTCCAAATGTGTAGCCTGATCCAGGAACTAAAAGAAAAAGACGTCTTCTTGTTTTATAATAAGATTTTTTCTGTGCATTGTGATGGAATGTTGCTGAATTGCAGAAGGAACTACTATTTAAATTTTAAAAATCTTTGAAAAAAAAAGAACGAGAGAGTAGTAGTAATCATTTATTACACATACAATAATCATTTATTACACTTACGATAATCATTATTACACGTACGATAATTATCATTTAGGTATAACACTTACGATAATCATTTCTTCCGTTGGGCTATGTCGGTTACTTTAGTTATCCTACGGATCTCCTCATTTCTGATCGATCACGTAGGGAAACCCCGAGCATAGCCCTCTCCATAGCACGTTGAGTGACTCTGAGCCATCCCATGACGCCTTTAGTGAGAGGCCACGTCTCAGTGCCGTATGTCATCACTGGTAACACACAACTATTGAAGACTTTCGTCTTCAGGCACTGAGGTATTTCGGACGAGAAGTCGTCTCCTAGCTTTCCGAACGCTGCCCAACCGAGTTGGATTTGACGATTGACCTATCTCTCGAAGTTGAACCTGCCTAACCGGACCACTTATTCCAAATAGACATATTCGTCTACAACTTCGAGAGTCGAGCCCCCAACTGCGATTGGGGTGGGCACAACATGGACATTCGACATGATATTCGTCTTGTTCATGTTCATTTTAAGACCCACCTGTTGGGAGACTCGATTGAGGTCTTCGAGCATAGTGCTAAGGTCCTCCAGCGATTCTGCCATGACTACAATATCGTCGGCAAACCGAAGGTGTGTGATATACTCGCCGTTGATGTTGATGCCGAATCCTTTCCACTCCAAGAGCTTGAAGGCGTTTTCCAGCGCGGCAGTGAACAGTTTCGGAGATATAACATCTCCCTGTCTCACGCCTCTCTGTAGTGGAATAGCCTTCGTGCTCTGATCTTGTACTCGGACCGACATGGTGGCGTTGCTGTATATACTTTTCAACACCTCGATGTACCGACAGTCAATGTGACACCGCTGGAGAGACTCTAGCACCGCCCACGTCTCGATCGAATCAAAGGCTTTCTCATAGTTCACAAACGCTAAACAAAGTGGCAAGTTGTATTCCTCGGTTTTCTGTATAACTTGCCGAAGCGTATGGATGTGGTCTATGGTGCTAAAGCCTTTTCGGAAGCCAGCTTGTTCGGGAGGCTGTAAGTCATGAAACCTGCGTTCGAGACGGTTTGTGATGACCCTTGAAAACAACTTATAGACATATCTTATAACTTAGAAAATATCTCATATAGGGAATGAGGAGATCCGTAGGAGAACTAAAGTAACCGATATAGCCCAATGGATTAGCTCGTTGAAGTGGCAATAGGTCGGCCACATAACGCGGAGAACTGATGACCGATGGGGCTAGAAAGTTCTCCAGTGGAGGCCACGTACTGAAATACGCAGCCTGAGACGCCCTCCAACCAGATGGTCAGACGACCTCGTAAAGGTCGCAGGACGTCGCTGGCTGCAGGCGGCCTTCGACCGATCCGGGTGGAGGTCATTGGAGAGGCTTATGTCCAGCAGTGGACTGAGATTGGCTGATGATGATGATGATGATAAATCATTTCTTGACAAAAGTTACTAAAATGTTTTTTTACAAATGAAATTTTTTTGTCACTGTCGCAGTAGTCATGATGATTAATCCGGTGCAAATGACGTGAAAAAAGTTAATAGGACGATGACCCCTGGTCATATTGACCCGAATTTGAATGTTTTTTTTTTTTTAAATAAATATAATGAGTTACCCCAATTTTAAATAGTGTTTATTATAATTATTCTTTGCTTAGATGGTAAAATAAAAATATTAAGAATTACATGTTAGAAATATACTTTTATAATTATTTTTAATAACACATGAAAAAATCAACGATAAAAACGTAACATATTTATATTTTGAGTTTTGATCTTATAATAGGAATCACTAATCTTATATACTAACAAAGAGATCAAATCAACTTTATACTATAAAAATAAAAACCAATCAGTCTTCTACGTCATCATTGATGCCCACGGAGCTGCTGCAATTGTTGCAGTATGGAATCAATCATCGTCACTTATAGGGCTACCCAATGGACTTAACAATTGCCTGGGTGTTGATAACGGCTCGTAATAAGAAGAAGGTATCGAAGTCCGTAAGAGTCGCAATAGTCGTCAACCCAAAGTAAACCACGTATTTAATCTCACTAGGCAATCAAAGTCCACAAAACAAAATCCATGTCGTCAATTAAACCTACAAATTAACACGAGTTCGCAGTACGAAGTCAAAACAACGTTTGAGTTAAATAGATCACCAACGCGTACGCCGCTGCAACTACTTGCTTCACCGCCCCCCACCCTCGTACGTAGTTTCGGGTTACTTGTCACTAAGAGCGGATGAACACACACAGACAAACAACAAGACAAGTTTTTAGCATATATAACGTAAAGCTGTTGCCTACGACTTCGTCCGCGTAGACTACAGGGTTGAGTCCAGATATAAAATAAGTTATAATCTTTTTTACTTTTCAGAGTCATGTTTATGCACATACCAGAAATCATTCAAATCGGTTTGGTAGATCCAGAAATACCCATTCTCACGGGAATACATTTTCTGGGATAGAAAGTATTCTATATTACTTCCTTGGTTCCTATTTATCTCCAAACCATAAATCCTTTTGTCCCAGTAGACGCAGAAATACCCATTCTCACGAGAATACTTCATTTTCCGGGATAAAAACTATCCCATGTTAATTTTGTGAGCTCTACCTCTCTTTATACCAAATTTCATTCAAGTCGCTTGGGTAGATCCAGAAATAACCATTCCCACGGGAATACTACATTTTCCGGGATAAAAAGTATCATTTGTTTCATTCTGATGTATAAACTATATTATTGTAAAGTTTCAATTAAATTCATTTAGTAGTTTTTACGTCAAAGCGTAACAGATAGACAGAGTTATAACATACCTCACGCCTATATTCCCCGAAGGGGTAGGCAGAGATGCATTTCTGCACCCACATTTCGCCAAGTATGTATCAGTCCCACGTAATAGGGGGCGAGCCTATTTCCAGATAGACAGAGTTACTTTCGCATTTATAATATTAATATGGATTTATTGAATTATGAATATAAACAAAGTTAGATTAGCTCTAACTAGTAGTAATAGGACGTACTATTTGATATATACATATCTCTACACATTACTTAAATGTTACAAATGCTAAATATGAAAAAACCCGAATATTTTTCCATTCCCGCATATTTTTCGGGTATTTTCCCATTTTTTCCCACGTCGGGGTTTTTTCCGGGCAAATGCCCATCTATAGTCGCAACTAAAGATGACACAATATTGGGATGGAGGGTTAGACTACCGGTCAGTCATGGATAATGTCTTAACACGTCATAACTTATTCATTTTCTGCATTATTCCAATGACAGTTTTAATGACTTGTGAGGAAATTAATTTTACGTTTAATTATAGTGTTATGTCAATTTCGATGTATTTTGAGTTACAACACTATTGTAATACTAGTGCGATATGTTTAAATTCTTTAGTCCGTACATATGAGCAATCCTAATAAAAATTATACTACGAATTACGATGCACTGACATCACACATATGCAAATGGCTTTTTTATTGCATTTACATATGTGATTCCAAACGCTGACTAAACCTTACATTTTGTAGGACAAATACTTTTTACAAGCTTTTATTTAACTTCACTTTTGTATGTATGTTTGTATGTTTACAAATCTTGCAATGAAGATTTGAACCACTTCCAATAGACCGATTGTGCTGAAACTTGGTATACCTACGTAACTTGGATGACAATACAATAATATGGTACCATGGAGCTGGTCTGATGATGAGGTTGGAAGATGACCATAGAAACATCGGTTCTTGTGGACCGATTGAGCTGAAATTTGGTATGTCTTTGTAACTTCGACAACAATACACAAATATGGTATCATGGTGCTGATCTGATGAAGATTTGGAAGATGCCCATAGGAACTTCGATTTCTGTGGTCCAATTGAGCTGAAATTTGGTATGTCTTCGTAGCTTCGGTAACAATACAAAAATATGATATTATGGAGCTGATCTATTGAGGAGTTGGAAGAAGCCCACAGGAACTTCGATTCCTTTGGACCGATTGAGCTGAAATTTGGTATACCTATGTAATTTCGGTGACAAGGTATCATAGAGCTGATCTGACGAAGAGTTGGAAGATGCCCATAGGAACTCCGATTCTTGTGGTCCAATTGAACTGAAATTTGGTATGTCTTCGTAACTTCGGTAATAATACAAAAATATGGTATCATGAAGCTGATCTGATGAGGAGTTGGAAGAAGCCCATAGGAACTCCGATTCTTGTGGACCAAGTAAGCTAAAATTTGGTATGCCTTTGTATTTTTAGTGACAACATAATAACAAGGTATCGTTGATCTGGTGTCATGAGAAGTTGGAAGGTGCCCATAGGAACACTAGTTTTCATGGACCGATTGAGTTGAATTTCGGTATGACTACGAAATGGATAGACTTAGAAATATTTCCAACTAAAAAGTTAAAAATAAATTAACGGTAAAAAACACATTTTAAAATCAAGCTTTTATTATGCACGAAAAATTAAAAAAATAAACTAAGAAAACATTCATAAAATTCGTATTTTTTTAAACGTTACAAGTAACAATTTACAAAAGTGTTCGGTTTATCAGTAGAAGTATGATACATAAACATATATTATCTATAACTAGTATATTAATATTCTTAAGTAATTTAAAAGCTTGTCGCGCAATTTCGTTAATGCAAAGACCTCGGCCGCGACGAGCTTTTAGATCACTTAAGAACATTAATATACTAGTTATAGATAATATATGTTTATGTATCATACTTCTACTGATAAACCGAACACTTTTGTAAATTGTTACTTGTAACGTTTAAAAAAATACGAATTTTATGAATGTTTTCTTAGTTTATTTTTTTAATTTTTCGTGCATAATAAAAGCTTGATTTTAAAATGTGTTTTTTACCGTTAATTTATTCTACTAATTTAGCTTGAGATTTAACAAAAAACACATAGGAATAAATTTTTGAAAGTCATTAAATCGAGATATCTCAGCCAACCCCCTTAGCTACTACAATCGAAAGTTATTGTAAGAAAAAAGTTGGGCGTCTCATCAAAATCACGAAAAATTAGCTTGATAGTAATTAATTAGTTAAAAGGTTCCAGGGATCCTGTACTAAGTATATGATTAAATCCATCAATGAAATGACCTCAAATAATATTTATTGAATTTACAAAATATCAAATATGTAACTTAGCTTCAGTCATTCCAAAATCTATTCTATGAAACCTCTACCCTCTTCTGTACCGTAACCAGTACGCCACAGATTGCCAAATTACTTAAACAATGTCCACAGAGGTTCCTGAGCCAGCATCCATTTCGACGCATAATGACTTTCAGTTCACGTAACCTAAATACGAGTCGGCCATTGTATGACCGGTACTCGAAACTTGAAACCCTTTTCAAACAGTAGGGCTGGTTGTTTTGCTGGTTTATAAAGTAATTTAGGTTGAAAATGATTATCGGCTTAGTAGGTCACTGAAAGTAAATTACCTTAATCCTGTATCTGATCTGAAGAGATTGGCAAAGGTGGAGAAATGCATTTATATTACACGAGGAGTGTATTAGTCCCATGTTATAGCGTGCGATCATATTGCCGTTTTTCGGAAACATTTCGAGACTCCATGGCTCTAGTGAAAAATTTCCTATTATAAAATCCAATACCACTTTGCTGCTGGGTACCTGGAACCTTTATCTCACACGGTACATATTTTACCGGGGATCACGAGGCAGGCAAAAGTAAGTCAAGTGCTCAACTCTGTCAAGCTGGGGTTTCTGATTTATATGGAAGTACCGCCACTGCTTTAGGTATGTAAATTAAACTTTTCACGAGATCAACCGTGATACATGATTGTTAACCATGCTCTTAACTCTTAAGGGGTAATTTTAACAGAGACTAAACTCGTATTTAATTTTTTTGTAAAATCACCAGTGGCATCCCTACGACGCAGTGCTAGACTCTTCGCGACCTTGCATACTTAAACACCTCACAAGAACTCGCCACTCTTTATCTCAAATACTTCGGAGGCCTCAAAACTGAAACCTAAAGATTACTCTGAATCTTTCGAAAGCGGAAAGCGCTGCGTTCGACGTCCACTCAGAAGGTGGTCGGACGACCTGCTAAAGGTCGCGGGACGTCGTTGGATGCTGGCGGCTTCCAACAGGTCCCTGTGGAAGTCATTGGGAGAGGCCTATGTCCAGCAGTGGACCTCTTTTAGCTGACAACGAATAAGTCTTTTCTTTTACTGGTATAAATGTATTACTAAGTTTTTTTAGGAATAATTCCGTTCTTCTTAAGTTTCAGTATTATTGGACGAATAACTTATGTTCCATAAATCTTCGGTACAAATGGAAATGGGAACACTAAAAATACCAAGATATTTTCTACTTTATTTTTCTTCCAACATTTCTTGTTACTAGCAAAAAATTGGTTTCTTTTATTGTATTATTACGCAAATCAGCGAGTAACTCATCTCTTGGTCATTTTCAATGAAATCTTATAAATCTAATAAAACCAGATAAATATAAGCTACATTTTCCATTCTATTTGCCTCTTTATCGAACCATCTCACACTTCCCATGCTGTCCAAGCCATAAAAGCATTTAAACCTTAAAATATGTCTGAACCAGTGGCGGCTGGTGGGTTATCGAACTGGTGGTGCACTTTACTAAAATATTAAAATTAGAAAATGCAACAAAACAACAATTGACATAAAATTAATATAATCAATGTTTATACTCATTTTCACTAATACCACACACAGTACAGAATAAAAATTCTATTATAGAATCGAAACAAAAACTAAAAACAATTACAGAAATAGTTATAAACAACAATTAACGCGTGCAGTGAAACTATACCGATAACGAGATGTCAATAATGGCTGCCATCGCCTCGCGCGCATGCCGGCGGGCCCAATTCGTCATACATCGGGTGCTCTCGGTAATCTTCGGTTCGCTCGTGCGGCGCTCGAGAACCGACTCATTACTCGATACATTTCTATGAACTATCTTTTGTTTCACGCGTCAGGCGTATTCATTCGTATCTCATACAAAATGTATTAGCAGTCCTCGTGCGCTCGCCGAAGCGCACGAGAATTTGTCTTTACAGGAAAATAAGTCTTATTAGTTTAGTAAAGCGTTCAAACTTTTTTAACATAATTGAAAATTTAATTTTATATACGTTTTTGTATGTTTAAAAAATAAATATTAAAATGGTAATTTAAAAATAAAGATGAAGTAATATTTTGTAATTTTCAAATCTTTTGAATTGGTGGTTCAGCGCACGAGTGCACTTAAGGTACAGCCGCCACTGGTCTGAACATAGCCACAAGCCAACAAAAGACGCCCCATAAAGAACGCTTTCACCAAGCATTTCTACGCCGTTTGAATCTCAGCCGTCTGTCACTGTCCGTGACAGTCTATCTACATCTGAGCTAGATCTGCAGGGAACTAGGTCGGCCATTCAGCCTCTCGACGTCTATTGAATGTATTGACAGTCGTGTAAGGGATGTGTCGGAACGAGAGATGAATAACGCACTCTTTTGTTTATTATTGATTCGTAATATCCTTTAAACAGAAGTGGTAAGCCTTGGTTAGATGGTGTAACTTCCTAGGCCCGAACTAAAGTGAGAGTAAATATAAAATTTTTTGATGAGAGTGAGTTAACTCAAAAGGTTAATGGTCAAGAGGTCATGGGATTTTTGATCAGAAATTCTTAAAACTTCGGGTAGCGGTAGATTTAAAACCCATATGCAGAATCTCAAAATATGTAAAATAACTTTTTGATTGTTTTTTTTAAAGCGATTGGTATATTGTCATAATGCCTTTTAATTTATTTACAAGGCACCTAAAGAACATATTTATTTTTAAATTAATAATAAAAGGTTTATGACCAATTTTTTGTAAATCCGAAATGTTTCGGAAATTACTTATGCCTGTTGTTCTCTAAATGTTAATAAAAGCAAAAAATAAAATTCTATAAAAACCTTTTTGGTAGGTATGGAGATAAAACAAAAAAGACAGTATCTCATTATTACCATAATTACAAAAGACTTTAAGTTAATTCGTCCGATAATTGTTTTACATTTTTCTCTTCTAAGTTACTCGTCTTTTGAAATGGCGTTTAACAATTCCCTCATTGCATTACTCCGCTCCGCTAATTGTTAATACATAATTTATTACCTACTGATTCTTTATTACATATACTTAAAATGAAAAATACGAAGTTTTAAAATATTTTCGTAACTTAAAAGCATCAAAAATCTATTAAATTAAAGTTACAAGAATTAGGTTAATTCATCACGATATTTTAATTTCATTATCCAGCACAAAAAGCATGCTTGTTTGAATCTTTTTGTATATATTTAATACATAACAGTTTTAAGATGTAGGCAACAATTTATAATTAAGAGATATCTTCATCAACCCATATACGCTCACTGCTGAGCACGGGTCTCCTCTACCATTGAGAGGGTTTAGGCCATAGTCCACCACGCTGGCCTAGTGCGGGTTGGCGGACTACACACCTAAGAAATTCCTAGGAACTTTTAGGTGTGCAGGTTTTATCACGATGTTTTCCTTCACCGTTAAAGCAAGTGATAATTCAATTCGAATACACACATAACTTTCGAAAAGTCAGTGGTGTGTGCCTGGGGTTTGAACCCGCGACCGCCGAGATTCTCGACCGCGCCCCTAAACCTCGAGGCCATCACTGCTTAAGAGATATATGAAACATATATCAAATAACATACGCATAATAAATAACCCTGAAAAGAGATATGGTCACGAAAATTAAACAAAATAAACGACTCAAAGAAAATACACACTAAAATTTATCTTCTAAATAATCTCATTACTAAAATAGGTCAGCTGTACTGAAGATATGGCTGTTAATCGAGTTATTGTCACAATTGTTAATTGAGAGTCGTCGATAACTGTGCTCACCCTACAAAGTTTCTGGGGCGGTATAACGAGCAATAGTGCTATTACCACGGGAATTATGCCTCTTCAGCAACTTGTAGCGAGTGACCCGAATCATATTGTACTGGGAACTATCGGTAGTAGATATAGAAGATATCGGAAGTAGATGTAGATATAGAAATTACATACTGATGTTTCACGAGACTTATATAAAAATGTGTAGTGGCAGTGATGGCGTCGAGGTTTGGGCGCGCGGTCGAGAATCTCGGCAGTCGCGGGTTCGAACCCCAGGCACACACCTCTGACTTTTCGAAGTTATGTGTGTATTCACATTGAATTATCACTTACTTTAACGGTGAAGGAAAACATCGTGATGAAACCTGCACACCTAAAAGTTCTTAGGAATTTCTTAGGTGTGTAGTCCGCCAACCCGCACTAGGCCAGCGTGGTGGACTATGGCCTAAACCCTCTCAATGGTAGAGGAGATCCGTGCTCAGCAGTGGGCGTATATGGGTTGATGATGATATAAAAATGTGTAATCGTAGAACTAAGACTAGGATGGTTAAGGTGATTACAAACACGTTGCCGTTAAAATTAACCCTGAAAATAGTTGTTAAAATGATGCGTTGCTAACTACCGATACCAAAAGAATTAAATGTATAAATCAATTAGGAAAGATATTTCATATTTCAATTCATTTTTTAACGTAAATATGTTTGTAAGCCACCTATCTATCTGTATCACCCAGGGTTTGACTGTTAGAATATGTCTTAGGCAGTGATGGCCTCGAGGTTAGGGCGCGCGGTCGTGAATCTCGGCGGTCGCGGGTTCGAACCCCAGGCACACACCTCTGACTTTTCGAAGTTATGTGTGTATTCACGTTGAATTATCACTTGCTTTAACGGTGAAGGAAAACATCGTGATGATACCTGCACACCTAAGAGTTCTTAGGAATTTCTTAGGTGTGTAGTCCGCCAACCCGCACTAGGCCAGCGTGGTGGACTATGGCCTAAACTCTCTCAGTGGTTGGGTGCTCAGCAGTGGGCGTATATGGGTTGATGAAGAAGAAGAAGAAAGAAGAATAACATTTAATTGCATAAAGTTTATTTTTTTTATTTAATAACACCTAACAGTAACATACATATGTAGTTCTGACCCCACACTAGGATACAAGTCCGGTGTCGTGGGCATAAAAAACCAAGGGAGACTTTTCCGTTTCACAAAGACCCAAACCCAATACAAATATTTCAGGATTACTCAAACATTCTGACAGCCCCGTGGCGCAGTTAGATAGACACCAGCCTGCGAAACGAGCGGCCGCGGGTTCGATCCCCGCACCGAGACAAATGTTTGTGTGATCCACAAATATTTGTTTCGTGTCTGGGTGTTTGTGAGACCGAAAAGTCTCTCGTAGTTTCTGATACCCACGACACAAGACTCGTATCTTAGTGTGGGGTCAGGACTATGTATGTGACTGTTGGGTGTTATATAATATATTTATCACGGCGCAGGGATTGGACCCGCGGCCTTTCGTTTCGCAAGCTGGTATCTATCCAACTTAGCCACGGGGATATCGTTAAATATTGGAAAATGAATCTAAAAAAAAGCAATTTATACTTTTTTATCGTAAACCTGTGTCGCATTACCGGAACACGTTTTCAGTAATGGTCAAAATAAACTCGATATGTTGAATCCGACACGAATCCATCAAATGTGATTGATTACGATCATTTATCACGAACACACGTTTCGGACCGCCGGTGTACAAGCTAAAGGGATATTAATTAACGAACAACTAACACCATATTATAATAGATTGAAATAGTAGTAATTTCTTGAAAATATATTTTATCCTTATATACTAATATTAGGGGTAGGCAGAGCACCCATCTTTCGCTAAGTTTATATCAGAGTATCATCGTCATTATCAGCCCATATACGACCCACTGCTGGACACGAGCCTTATCAACAACTAAGGGGGTTTCTCCACCACTACTCGGGCCCAGTAATAAACCCCTAAAAACTTTTAGGTGTGCAGGTTTCATCACCATATTTTCCTTCACACTTAAAGCAAGTGACAATTCATTGTGAGTACATATATAACTTCGACAAGCCACAGGTATGTGTCTTGCGTTCGAACCTGCGACCGTCGAGATTCTCGACCGCGCGCCTAAGCCTCAAGACCGTCACTACTACATATTGAATTTATTTACATAATATAACTTACAGTACAAAGTCTTTGATGAAGCCATTTGTCGATAAATTACATTCAAGTCGCTATAACTACAGACAAGATAGACAATTCAAAACTCATTTCCACGCAGGATACTTGCAGATTCCTTTCCGTCTGCGATTAGGAAACGCTAAGAAAAGGTCAAAGGGCACGGTAACAATCGTTAATGAACTCTAGAACATTCTTACACTTGAACTCGATCTTTTATACGATCATAGGGTAATAAAAACACTTAAACGTTGTTTATTTAGTGGGTTAGTAAGTACATAATTATAAGAGAATGCCTCAGACATTAGTCCTCTTTTACATGTAATGTATGAAGAGTAAACAAATTAATAATTAATGCAAGCATATCGTAATGGCATATACACTATAACAGATACCAATTACCAAATGCACTTAAATTTACTCAATATTTTATGTAACTGGCTCGTGCTTCGTGCCATAAGTATGTGCCGTGCAATTTAGAGGTTTTTCCATTTGAAAACTCTTAGTAAGTGCACGGAAACGCGAAATGTTTCCAAAAAACTGCAGTAGACTTGCTCCCTATTACTTGGGATTAATAAATATGTACCTACATTGCGAAGTCGGTGCTGAAATGAATACCTAACCATTCCTTCACACATTACATCACTACATAGTATAAAACAAATACGCTTTCTCTGTCCCTATGTCCCTTTGTATGCTTAAATCTTTGAAACTACGCAACGGATTTTGATGCGGTTTTTTTAATAGATACAGTGATTGAAGAGTAAGGTTTATATGTATAATTTCTTTATGACTCAACCCTGTAGTCCCCGGACGAAGTCGCGGGCATTTTAAATATTATGAATATTCTGATATCTTGAGTGAGTGGTGGTGTCTATAGAAATTGCATTTAATTTTGCTAATTAAATTATTTTGTTTCAGGACGGAGATGTTATTGAGTTGTGCCAAGTGAGCGACGTGAGGTCTGGAGGCGTGCCTAAGGTAATTATTGCGTGCTCCTATGCAACAGCATCGACTTCATGTCCTCCTCAGCGATATAATTACACTATAAATTGCTGATTCCCTATATCGCTAATATATATTCCTGCTTTCAAATATAACATATAGTTAACTAGTTTATTTGACAGTCGAAATTATATCTATTTAAATGCAGTTTTACAGCAGATCCTACACTCTCATCTCTATACAAATTTATTCAAATTAATCCATGAATGTTTTCAACCCAAATTCTCGCCAAAATATGTACAGAATGCAACAGGATCATTGGTCATTACTTCCACAAACAAGCGACGCAAACATTAGCGCGGCCATTTCTGTGACGTCACGCCGCCATGTTTGAACAACGGATGGTTTGTTTAGATTTAATTGTGTACACCGTACTGCCTTAAATTGCCTCCGTTATAGTACTTCATTACAACGAACTTACATTTAGGTTTAAGACAGGGGTCCGCAAGTTGGCCTGGTGAAGGCTAGAATTGTGTTTGGCCAAAGGTGTTGAAGTCCAACATAAACGACCAGCCTTTAGCTATTTTTCTAGCGTATATTTGATCGAAGAACACAATCTCAAAATTGCTACTGTAAAATGTCTTTATGGGAAAGTTAATAACATAACGCACAACCCTGGATCGAAACCAGTACCAATAGTAAAAACTATTCAATGGTAAATTTGCCTTCTTAGATAAACTATGTTTACTAAGAGTGCTTGAACGGACCGAACACATGCACACATGACGTGCTAAATGTTCCAAGAAATTGATATGACGTGCGGTTACGTCACTAATGTTATCCGACAGACATTTCATTAATAATAACTTCAATGACTTAAAACAGTTGACAATAGTGAGCTTGCCGAACCTACGATCACACTATCATGTGTTTGACACGTTCGTTTCTTAGTAATGCAAGAAGCGTGTTATATCAAGAGTTATATAAACGTGCGACAACACCAGCCATTAATTTTTTTTAATTTTTATTGTAGGTGTTTTCGCAGTAGAATGAACACTCTTCCCCATACAAAATACTGACTATTTCCCATCATATTTAGTTAGTAATGCTACAAATTTAATTCTTAAAATTGCAGTTTTAATGCAAAAGAACAGGCTAAAAAGGTTCTATTCCTTAAATCCTTCTCCAAAGCCCCGTTACTACTAAATACCCAATTTTTCGAAAGCGTCGTTATTTCCGCATTTATATTAATTTTCCATTGCTCCTCCCCCAGGATTCGAAGCTGAACTCCAACTTAACAAACAAACATGGAGAGAACTTGGAAGACAAATCCCTGACGATCTGCAGCGGGACTGACTACATCAACATTAACTACCAGCACGTTGTGTGTCCCGATGCGGAGACAGCTAAGGTCGGTCGCATTCCAGTAGTACGCACATTCGAACTATTAGAATAACCACGAAGTACCACAGTCCTATTTCTATAGTCTTTTAGAATATTCGTGGAGTTTCACCGTCCTATTCCTACAGTCTTATATGATTACCTTATAAACGTTAGTAAATTTTAAAAGTACTTGAATATATATAACTAGCTACCCGCCCTGGCTTCGCACGGGTGCAATGCTGATATTTAATGGATGTTATCATACATATAAACCTTCCTCTTCAATCACTCTATCTATTAAAAAAAACCGCATCAAAATCCGTTGCGTAGTTTCAAAGATACATACAAAGGGACATAGGGACAGAGAAAGCGACTTTGTTTTATACTATGTAGTGATACCGGTGGTAACCGGTCAGTCATTAGAGCTGTCAAAGATGGTTATGCAGTAGTTAAAATACTAACGTTTATAAGGTTGTGAGTGTCTACCGAAAAATCGAAGTATTGTAATAAAACATCGAAATTGGGAGATAAAAATTAACAAGAAGTTATTTCGGATGCTCATTGATACTGAAAAGTATTGATTGATATGAAAAACCAGGATAATCCTTTACCTGTTGATGAAAGTAAATCGAAACGAAAACTACTAAAAAGTTAAGTTACCTCGAGCTTATTTTCACGAAAATAAATAATGTTTTTTCGATTTCGTGGCAGACGTCCTTTTTAATATTCTAGTAGCTTAGTTGATATTTTGTGAATTATAGATTAAAACCTAAATGGTGTGGAAGACAAACTTCGCCACCTTTCAGATATTCTTCTACTATATAATTCAAGAAAATATACCAAAAAATTGGTATTGGCTTAGTTGTCCAAATGAGCTGGTTGAAGAAAGATCTTTGGTTCTTACAACAGGCTTTCAATATAGGATTATTAATCAAAATATGGATAATAACGTGGCTAGAAAATAAACATATGATAATTAAAGATAAAGAATTAATTCCTTTTAAAGCAAGCAAGCAAAAAGGTATACGAAAAAATATTGTATTGAAAGGAATTCTATACACAAACATCTTAATGCATTAGTTCAAAATGAAACTAAAATTATGACGCGTACACAATAGGCTGAAGGTGATCTGTCTTAGGCAAAGTCTATAATCTATATTTTAAATATTCAAGCAAATTATTTCAGAAATGCGAATAGGAAAAAAAATAATATTCTTGAAAAAATGACTTAATAATCAAGCTAACTTGTTTATCTAACCTATTCAACCCACTAATGTTCTCAGAAATCGCCAAGATTACCGATTAACCCTGTAATAGGAGCTCATATACCGATTGATTGAGCGCACTGTCCGTGCCTAATACCCTAATGGCAGTAGAAGCGTTTGAATTAACCCGCGGCGCCATCGATAAGTGTCGATTACTCGTAACAGCTCGATCACCTCTCGATTATACCATCGGGTTCAATCGATGTTGATTGCATAAATTAACTAGGGATGTGTGTTGCGAATAATCGTTATTAGTTAAGCGAATGTAAGTTGTCGTTAATTTTGGGTGTTGCGAATTTGCGATATTGGATTTCTATTTAGATGTTTTGGGAAATTTAATTAAATAAATCAACGGGCAAAAAAGTGTGACAAATTTAAGAAGTCAATAGTAAACAAGTCAAACATATTAATTTACACTTTAAAGTAGAAATCTTGATATAAAAAAACAGTCATGAACGATATGATTAAAATACATAAAAATTTAACCAATTCCTGTGGCTCTTAAGCAGTCGTCTATAAAGACGGGGATCGAACCTATAACCTCTTTTCCCGGTTTATTTATTTATTCTACTACGGGGGTCGTATACATAAGGTGAGTCTCTTCTCAAACGCAGCAATTATGAGATTTCATCCTTGAGATGTTCGTACAGCTTCCAGACAATACCACTTTTGTTTTCTTATTAATATGCAAAGAGGAAGTGTTAATAATGTTCTCGAACAATCGCGGTGGTACAATTTAATGAAGAAGGAAATTCTTACTCGGAATTTACATATACATAATCTTACGTCTGACTTCCATTGAGCTGACAATTTCTGTTTACATGTATGTCTAAAAAAGACTTGGCTGGCCCTTTTAGTTTTAAAATGATCATCGTTATCATCAGCCCTTTGACGGCCTACGTGGGCATGTGCCTCATCTACGACTAAAGAGGTTATAGACCTTAGTCCACCATGCTGCCTAGAGTGGGTTGTAGTCAATGGTAGAAGAGCCCCGTGCCCAGCAGTGGGATGTATAAATAATGAATCAACTAATGTTTTAAAAAAATGGTCGTAAATGTCTTGTCAGAAAAGAAATCAAATTCTAAACCCGAGAAGCTATTTAAATATTTCATAACATTATTATACAATATTGTAGTGTATGTAAGTGGTATTGTAATCCGGTCAGACTACATTGTCTGTACCGCGCACGAAACACGATCTGAGAACAAACAGCTGCGATCTTCGGAGCCCTTCGCTACAACACATAATGCCTCTCAAATATCTAGGTCAGGGCATTCGCAAACACATTTATATTTTGTGTCCCCGCGACATTTTTGAGAAAAAAAAGACTATATTTTACATAATTACAGTAATCTTAATATCAGAATTTTTAAGAATTTAAAAATCGTATTCTGAAATGTAGAAGTAAAATAACCTTAAAATATGTAGGTATAGAAATGAAGATAGGATATTTTTATACAACAGTGATTTAATATGACGATATTTATAATAATTACAGTGATCATATCTGAATTTTTAAGAATTTTTAAAATCGTATTCTGAAATACAGAAGTAAGATATCTTTTAAATATGTACCTATAGAAATGAAGATAGGATATTTTTGTGAACGAATGAAGATAGGTATTCTCTGAAGGGGTGCACTTCTGCACACAGTAACGTTATCTTCAGTACACAGTTGAGTAAGTGTGGAAAGGAAATGTGAGCATGCCGAGCGTGCCGAACCTACGGTTACACTATCATTTGTTTGACACAATTCTGATTGCGTATAATACGGATACTTTTTATAACTATGTGACAGCCAATAGCAGCCCTTCATTTTTGTTTGAAATTTTTTCATTGAACGTGTAATCTTAGTAGAATATGTGACAGACAAACGGTGACACTCGCCCGTACCTATACAAAATACTGTTCCTCTTCTAACCTTATTCAGCTCTTCTTAACTCTTGACTTGTATTTAACTCAATGAAAGGGCGTGCGTGCGTGGTACTAAAATGTAAACTATGGGGGGATCCACGAGATATGGATTTTCCTGATGTGGGACGAATGATATGTGTTTTATTTGTTAATGATCACGGGGTTAAGCTACGCCTTGCCTGATCAAAACTGTACGAAAAATAGACTAGACTATCGAAACAATTGGTTCACCGATTTAAACGTAACAAGAAAAAAATAATTACTTGTATGTCTGTAAACATTTTAAACTATACCATCCTTGTGTTTATGCTAAGTGAAAGTTTATAGAGCATAAGGTTGTATTAGCCTATAGATAAGCATCGGAAATCTGACTGTAATCCTCTTCGGACGGACGGACGATCTGATAAACCCGGGCTACCAGACGCTCCGAATATTCTACGTAGGGTCCTTAAATTGAATATTTAGGTTAGGGTTGTCTATCTAACACAATAATCATTGTTCATATCATATACAACGTTTTGTTAGACTTATGTTGTTAATAAAAAAATTGTGAATCAATTTTTCTTTGACAATCATCGGCGAGTGAACCAAATTTATTATTCTGTTAATTAATGTAACTGGTTCGTCAAATGAAAAGCAGTTCTATTCGAAGTATTGCCAATAAGCTTGCTAGATATAATGAAGCCAGATCGAATATTGATTTTGGAATTCTAAATACTGGTAAAATCGGTTTCTTGAATGGAGAACCTTAAGATCTTACGGCCTTATACCTGTAATACATCTAAGCCAATACTGAGAATTAAGAAATGTTAATCCATCAGTCATATGGAAACGAATCTACTTACTCCTGTTGAAACTATTTTTAAACCTATTAAAAAAACAAATGCTATTTATTAGAAGATAATTTTGACTCCAAAATTAACTACTATAAAATTTATGAATGTTTTCCAATTTTAATACCGGATTTTTTTAATCCAAGTAGATACAAATGTCCTATTACTACAAAATACTAAAACACATTTATACCGTAAAGGTATGGTTGAGCGGATTAAGGCAGATAACACACAACGTAAAAGCGAACAACGTTTGCCCTATGACGTGCCTCAAGAAGCAGTAAGTGGTCACGCATGGAGACCGCATGGCTTTAGACCTCCAATATTTCACATTGATCAAACGTTGGACGTGTTTGTTCAAATATTTGCTTCTTTTTATTTCATTCCGTTGCACTGTTTTGTGAACATGAGGGTATTCTACAAAAGGAACTTTCAAATTTAAAATAACGGTTCCAAATTCCAAAAAAAAACGGTTCCAACGGTAAAAAAATTTAAATACTGTCTTTAAATTTTTATTTTTTTTAACGTGAATTGACATGGCATAGAAAAAATAGGGCTCATGTTCACAAATCATGTTATTTTTTGCATGTTTCTACGTGTGTCTGTTTGCTTTCTGCCAAAGGTGTGGAAGGAGGGGCTGAGGGCGATCACTCACAACAACAAAGTGAACAATGTATGCCCTAGAACCAACCTTATGAAACAGTATGTAAAGTTTAATTTTATTTCATTATTTTGTTAGAGGTTTCTTTGCAATATAATGAATTGAAAAATAGGTATTACTATATTATATTTCATAAATTCTTTTAGTTTTAAATTCATATATTATTAATTTAACAATTATTTGATATTTACAAGGAAAATTCGGACCGTTTTCAATTTGCAAGCAAACCTCTTAAATAATAGTAGAAATTAGTATTGCATTCTATTTTATACAAACTTTTGGTGTTATTTTATTCGCATGCATCTAATTATAGCTAGATTATTTTTATTATTCGTTCCATAAGATAATATTGTACCGAAATTTGCCTAATATGTGATTTTCCAAAATAGGTAATCAGCAAGTAATTCAAATACATATACCAAATCTATTTAAAATAATTTTACAAGCACACGTCATAATTTGTGTAATAAATTATGCCTTTAATATTAAAAAAAATATTTAAAAAATATAGAATGAACAAACTCTTAGTTTTTCTTTTCCGAGCAGAATTATTAAGCCACCAGCATAAATATCCTTATAATAGAAGTAAAGTCCAAAATTACCCAAATTACAAACTCTATCCGTCGAGACACTTAACTAAAACTTGGTCAAGATTATCTGATTCATTTAATTTTATACGCTTTCAACGGCAGAAGCTGATATCAAACATTCTATAACATGAATCTGAAAATACTACTTTTTATCTTTTCTACAACCTCTTTGAGGTTCCAAATAGAACCGAATATTAAGCTAAAAGGAGGTATATTTCAAATTCACGTTCCCAAGCTTTGAATTTCACATGAGAGTTCCGTTCGTTCGTCGTCGAGACATCGCTACATAGCTTTCTCATGGCAGCCCGGAAATTCGAGCCAATCTTGAATTTCCTACACCCAGTGCTAGTTACCGTGCGCAAATTGCATCTGAGCCTTGGAGACTGCATGTTAGGTAATATTACGGTTTCTAGACGGGATTTAATGATTTTTTTGGGAATTTTGACGAGGTTAATTAATACGTGATGGAGATGTGTAGTAAGCCAAAAGGTGCCCGCGAAGCTGACATGCTCTAAAAAATTGTTTTTAGTTTTAATATCAATTACTATTTATTAATAATATTAACCTTCCAATGAGTAGGTGTTTCACTCGAGAAAACTCTATTTCCTACCATTTGAAGTAATATTATGGGCTTCCACAAAGTTTATTTGCTTTACGAAGCTTGCAAATGCCGGCCATTATATTGCTGTTAATTAGAGAAACGTTTTGTCCCACAAAGGACTATTCTTGTTTTCCTCTTGTTTGAGGTGTAAAAGTGTCCACAAAAGACTGTGCTTACTAAACACAATGGTAAATTAACCATTTAAATGTGGGTGTTTACGTAAATTTAACTGTAGAGGAAATGAAGAAAAGACATCACATATCAAAAGAAATTGTTGTGAGAACTCTTAAATCTGAAGGTTAGTTAGAAACTTTACTAAGAGTATACTTTGAACAGTAAATTGTAAACTTCTGGGCTTTGAAAACGCAATCGTCAATACAGTACTTTAGCGAACGCTCCTTTAATATTCACACACATATGAAAATAAAAGAATCTTTAAAATCGTATAAAGCATTCATGGTACATCAATTTAAACATTCCATTGTAAACACTGCTGTATACAACAAAGATTTACTCCAAATAAATCAACACTACCTCGCAAAATACACAACCCAATCCACAAAGACGGAGCAAAGCAGACAAAAGCTACATCTGACGGTACAACTTAGCTAAAAGTAATATCAAGGTACGCAAACTTTCGACGAGCGAACTTGTTTAATAAAACTATAGGAAAGTAGCTCTCTGGCCACCCGCCAAGCGGTCTGGCTTGCCGTTCGTGGCAAGCTTTATAGCAATTCCAGAATTTTATTTCGCTATAAAATTCTGTTTTCGCCGCTAGTTTCAGCTTTGAGGAACGGAGATCGGCGTAATCTAAATACCTCTTAAGATGTAATTACAATTGTAGCATTCGTGATGGTTAAAAACGCATCATTTTAAACTGTGAAGGTATCTTACAATAATTATCCTACGTATTAAATACTTGATGTGTGCTGAATTCAATCAAAATCCATGATAACCTTTTTTGTAATTAAGCGGCAAACATGCGAATAAATATTTGATGTCCAATGTATAAACATATCTTTGAATATAGCGTGTCTATATGCGAATGATTCTACACAATTTTTAAGATACTAATGAGTTTTTTTATAGTATAGCACTAAGAAATGCATTTCATCTGGTTCTAGCATTCGCCTATACTGATCTAAAGCAGGTATCCCATTTCAACATAAACGTAGAGTTGTGAATTTTTTTATAATCAATTCCTTTTTTTATATGAAGGGTGTAAATAGACCATCATAAAAAGCACTAATAACTCAGATAACTAATTCTTGTCTCAGTTCTCGATCGATATTAATAAAAAAATTATCCTATATAATCCATCAATATTACCTTACATTATAACCAACAATTTTACTTAAAACAGTAGCATCTACGCCAATAAATCCCCCGGTAAATAATGTTAAAACATTAACAACGAGGAACACGTCCCTAGCGTATCTGTCCGCGTCTAAACAATCTCTAAAAGCAATTTAATGGACAACAGTATTATTCAGAATGTCCCAGTTTGCCTCCTGCAAACTGTGATAAATCCAACACGTCCTTTGACGCTTAGATTGGACCGTGTTGGAGCAATTTAACTTTGTTATGTTTGACCTTTTTGGCGTTTGTGTTGATGACACCAGCTCTTTTAAGTTATGTTATCTGGTGCTGGCAACAAGAATAGCTTCATCCTTGGGAGGATGGTTTGTAAATTTAATTTAAAGTGGATATTTGGATGCGGTTTGACGGAAAATCCCTTTTTGAAACGAAGCCCCGACATAACTGCTTAACAGTAAGAATTCAACTCATCAAAAAAGACGATAAATAAGAGTTATTGATACTGCGCCCTAAATAGAAAATGGGTGGCATATGGACCTATTTGAACTTCGTCTTCAAATGTTGAGACGGCAGAACCAACAATAGGAAGAAAGAAAAAAATGTTTATTAGTACAATTATAAACGACATTAGGTACTAATAAGCATAAAAAAATAGCTAAAGACATTTTTAGAGCTAATTACGTATAATTATTGATTGAAAATATGAGGAAACCTCACTTGTCTAAATAAGGTCGCGATTATCCTTTTCGACGCGGAAAAATACGATTATTTCTTCCCGTAAGGATGAAATGTTTATCTTCCTTATTACTACATACTTAATATAAAAAGCTGAAAAACATTACTCTTGAAATATTTAGCATAACCAAAACGTTATTTGAAAGCTATAGCATAAATGCGTATCATTATAGATGAATTCTTTTTTGATTTGATATTTGTTCTAATATAAAATATTTCATCCCCAATAACTTAGTCAATTAATTCGAACGGGATTTGATTCACTACTAACTGTTATGTAAATTATCAATTTCAAAAGGCATTAAAATTAATTGAATTTGCTTAAATGTTGCTTCAAAGATAACTTGTATTTTCGCTTTATGCTTATGACCCACTTTCAAGCTCTCACTTATGCTTCTCTTGAATATCCCATTAAAATTATTTAGGAGCGTTTTCAGAGCATCTGTGTTTCAATTATTCTACCTGAAAATTTATTAAGGATTTAATTCTTCATCGTCAAAACGTTAGTTGTGGACACTAGTAATGTGTGCCTAAACTAAGGCAATTTCCTCTTGCTTTATCTAACATATTCCATTATTCAGAGCAGGAAGGTACAGTTAAAAAAGGTTAATATTTACTATAAATAACTCTAGGTCTTTGCTAAGGTAAACTATGTTTTAAGCTTATTTTAATTGAGTGTTTTGCTGTCGCATGACTAAATTTATATTGTTGTTGTGTAGAAAGATTTTTTTTATAATACCGTGAAAACAGTTTAACCGTGTTAGTTTGTACTAAATTTTAATAAGGAAATAGTTTAGTATACTATAAGAATGATAAATGCAGAAGCTACTCCATTTAAACAAAAACCCTTTTTGTTTAATCATATCAATCATATCAATGTTTATCAATGTTTAATCATATTAATCATATCAATCATATCATTGATGATTTCTTTTAAATTGATATAAACCGTGTTTCATTAACATGTTTTTTTTTTTAATTTATTGTATAAACGTTACTCAAAACAATAATGTGACTTATTTAAAATACAACTAAAGTTTTGCCTCTTAAACCCCACATATCAGGCATTATTACCATGACGTACCATGCAACTCCCTATTCGCACTACTAATCACAGCCCATGCTTTCAGTTGGATGCGCCTGTGTTTTCTGACGGATCCTAAAGGCAAAGTACCAGTGAAAGTGGTGGCCAGAACATTCGCGTCAGGAAAGACTGAGAAGCTGGTGTACCAGTGTCTGTCTGAACTGGGACTGCCTTCGGGGAAGAATGAGGCCATGGAAAAGGAGGCGTTTACATTTGACAAGTTCTACGCGCTGTACCACAAGATCTGCCCTAGGAACGATATTGAAGAACTGTTTAGATCTATGTAAGTAAAAAGAAATGTTTTTGACTTTGGGAGAAATTGTTTGTATTACCAATATTATGATGCAAATCACTGATGACATACTAAAGCTATAACTAACAACAGGATAATATAAATGACCTCATCCTTATGTCCCTCATGGGGTGGGCAGTGGTGAATATCCCAAATTATTTTGTTTCGACCATCAACTACCCAATTCTTGAGAGCGGCTGCTACATATAATAACCTTATGGATAAACACAATAACACAGTAAAATGCCTGTCATGAACTATAAATGATTCTGGATGATGCAACATCGAAGACCTTTTTTTTTTCTCATGGGGAAAATCCTCTTGGATCCCCGTTCGCCTCAGGGAGGGCTAACGGGGTATGCCGGATTTCTACCGGCTAAAAACCCCATGATCTCCACCGTCACCACAGCAAGGAACTCTGGGATCTCGAGTAGATCTCACCAGAATCCCTTTAGGGTGTTGCTTTTATAGCTCTACTCGGGGCAGGACTATTCAAAACTCCTTTCCTTCATTTAAAATCACCATTAACACTCCTTGTGCCATCAAGGGTCATTCTTATTAATCACACAAAAATACCATCTATTTACCGACTACACTTGTAAGCAACATCACCACAAACGCTGTCTTTCAAAAAATACTCCAAAAAACCTCATCTTTCATACTCAAACGTCAATTCCAGCACTCAAGGCAAATCGGATCGTATAAACTTGGAGCAGTTTGTGAACTTCCTGAATGAGAAGCAGCGCGACCCCCGACTCAACGAGATCCTGTACCCGCTGTACGACGAGAAGAGAGCGGCGGAGATCATCACCACGTATGAACAGAACGAGGAAGCCAAGAATGCCAGTAAGTATGCACACATGTATTGAGATCGCGCTTTTTCTTTCGTCTGTGCAGTGACGGTTATAATAGATGTATAAATGGGAATAAATAAGGCCTGTAGTGTAATTAGTTTGACAGCCCCGTGGCGCAGTTGGCTAGACACCAGCTTGCGAAACGTGAGGCCGCGGGTTCGATCCCCGCACCGAGACAAATGTTTGTGTGATCCACAAATATGTGTGGTGTTTGTGAGACCGAAAAAGTCTCTCGTACTGTCTGATACCCACGACACAGGTCTTGTAACCTAGTGTGGGGTCAGAGCTACGTATGTGACTGTTGGGTGTATTTATTTATTCATTTGTAGTATTAGAAAAGTTGTTTTACAAGTGAAAGAAATGTTTGACCTCTGATATTTGACACAGTAAATAACAGTTTTTTTTGGCCAAAAATCAGTTGGTAGGCTATTCCAATGATAGATGTTTTTCAATACCGTATGAATTAAAGATACTGCTTTTTATAACAATGAAAGGATCTATAGATTGACTTAGATACGGAGTAAAGCGAATTTTTCGAATTGATTAGAAAATATCAGCTAATCTTCTTATCTAACCAAGCAACCCAATACGCTTCTCTAAAAAGGACACCAAAAAGTGGAAAAATCTTCTACAATCCCCATACAAATTTTACATCAAATTCTCCATCCACTTCCCAGAATGCCTCACAAAAGACGGTCTGATCCGCTACCTGATGTCTGACGAGAACGCGCCGGTGTTCCTCGACCGGCTGGACAACTACATGGACATGGACCAGCCCCTCGCCCACTACTACATCAACTCTTCACACAACACGTACCTCAGCGGGAGACAGTTCGGCGGCAAGAGCTCTGTGGAGATGTACCGGCAGGTGCTGCTGGCTGGGTGCAGGTGAGAAGAGTCTTTATCATCCGAGGATATACTGGGGGCATGAACTTCCTCTGAAACTGAAAGGGTTTAGGCCTTAGTCCACCACACTGACTTTGTGCCCGCATGCATTTTTAAAACAATTGTAATTATCATGCTCAGCCTTTAGAAGTCCGATTGTTGGGCACTTGCCTCTTCTACAACTTACACGCTAGCCAATTGCAGATTGGTGGACTAAAACCCTAAGAATTACTAAGTTTAAGGTGTGAATTCATGTGGTTTCTTCATATTTTCCTTCACTATTAAAGTTAGTGAATACTACTTTTTGTAGATATGAAAAACAGTGCGTGCCTGTGGTTTAAATTCGCGACTGCTGAAATTCTTCATCGTGCACCTTAACCTTGAAATGAGGTATTATAATATAAAAGTATTCAACAATTCTAAACATACATTTTACCGAACCTAATCAGAGAAAACAATAAAGTTACAAAAATCACTTCAGCATTAAGCTTTAAAAGAAATTCTATTACTAAAAACAAATCAGCATTTCGGCAAACTCGCTGTTGAAATCCATTGAAACCAATCAAAGACAGTGAGCCGTCACAAAAAGGCCGGATTAAACTGCCATAAATTATTCTCGTGAACGTAAAACGTCCATCAAAAACTGCGAACGCTTCACAACGCCCCGGAGTTTGAAGACTTAATTATTCAGTTTCGAGTCGAAGACTTTGCCGAGACTGTTCCCTTATTGATAGACCTCCAAGTTTCACTCGCTAATTTTCCAAGCGGAATATTCAGTTTAGTCGGCCATTAGACTTTACTGCTTTGGCATAGTGAGATAACGTTGTGAATACACGTTTATTAGGTATTTTATGGATCGATGGATTTTTATGAATGTGATAACTGACCGACCATTGCGTATAATCTTTATGTTTTTAGTAAAAATCTGTCTGAAGTTATTTAATTTTAAGTAATGAATTTTATAAAACCAAATGTTAAGAACACCTATACAAAACCACTAAGAACCTAATTAACTGTTCATTTTCTTTAAAAGATAAATATTTGCCAAGATTTCGTTTCTAATCGGCGACTGCTATCCACACTTTGACATGAAACCATAAAAATAAATAGTTTATCAATCAGACATATTTTCAAAGCTTGTTTCAATTTGTGTTCTTCAAAATCGCAACTCCATACCAAAATATAAAAATTTAGGTAACCCAGAAGTGCCATAACAAACAGAATCCCTAAATTAGTTTTTTACCTTTGATATCTTCCTTTCAGATGCGTAGAACTAGACTGCTGGGACGGCAAAGGAGAAGATGAAGAGCCAATTATCACCCACGGGATGGCGATGTGCACAGACATATTGTTCAAAGACGTTATCTACGCCCTGCGAGACACAGCCTTCGTCACATCAGACTACCCCGTCATCCTGTCGTTTGAGAACCATTGCTGCAAGGCCCAGCAGTACAAACTCGCCAAGTATTGCGACGAGATCCTGGGAGACTTGTTGCTGAAGGAGCCCTTGCCTGATTCTCCGGTAGGTTTGAATTAATTTTTAGGCCGTTATTATTCTCTTCGCCTGTTCCTGATTTTATTTGGGGTCGGCGCTGTAGGTGTTATCCTTCTAAAATTCCTTATCAACCGTCATTTCTTCATCATCATCATCCCTGTTTCTGTCATATCTTCTATCACAGTTATTTTGAATTAATTCATACATAATTAAATAAATACAACCAATGTGACGGACATACATAGTTCTGCCCCACAATAAAATACAAGTGTGTCGTATGTATCAGAAATTACGAGAGACTTTTAAGTCTTATAAAATTTGTCTCTACGGAAGATCCAACTCGCGGCTTCTCATTTCGCATGCTAGTCCCTAACCAACTTTACTAAAGTTTCGAAAAATATCTGACCCCTCAATCACTTATTTGCAGTTAGAGCCAGGAGTCCCACTGCCCCCTCCTTCATCATTAAAACGCAAGATCCTCATCAAGAACAAACGGCTGAAGCCAGAAGTAGAGAAGCAAGAGTTGGAGCTGTTCCGTCAAGGACAGTTCGTCATTGAAGATGAGGAAAAGGAAGACGCGTCAGCTGTCGCCGTGCCTGATAAAAAGGTAACAATAAGCTTCGAAAGGAACAATCACTGAAGTCTGTATTTCAGAAAGTATAAGCAAATGTGTCTTTCTTCTTCTGTGATCTTTTGACCTTGATGTTTAATATCTTAATTGATGGTCACAATTACATTGAAAGAAGAATAAGAGAATAATAATAATTTATTAATGCCATTATGCTGTGTTACAGCAAGGTAAAATTCTTAAAATCGATACCATATTACATATTTACTGTTGACAATTTTTTTAAGAGAAGTCTTACATTAGGCATAGCCTGTGAGATGTTATTTAGGTACTAGGACAGAACACAGTATAATGAATACCTAAAGTCTAATACCCTAAACTTTAACTCAAACTTCGTACTCCTGGATTAGCAGCAGCTACTAATTTCACGTCTATGTTTCCCTTCAGCCCGAAGAGATAGTGGCGGAGGCTGCGACGGCCGGTGAAGACGCGCCCCCTCCCGTGGCATACACCGGCTCCACCACCAACGTGCACCCCTGGCTCTCCTCCATGGTCAACTACGCGCAGCCCATCAAGTTCCAGGGATTCGAGGAGGCGGAAAGTCAGTACCCTGGATAGATACACTTTTGGAATTTTCGAAAGAGGGGATGTTTTGTTTTCAAGGGATTCGGTAGTTTAAAGTAGTGCATTCTAGGATATAGAAATTCGTCGGTGCTCTATCCGTATTCGTAAATGAATTTCGTGGATCTCACGGAACTTAATCACAGCTTATTAATGACTGTTATCAAGTCCATAAATTATCGTATAAACAATTTTTTCCTGTGATAATGGGTACCTATTCATTTAGATAGTCCATTTAGATAGCCGCTGAATATACTGATAGTAAGTTAATCACACCTGGAGCTCAGCGAAACTGTAAAAAACAATGTTAGCATCGAAGTAATTTTTGGATAAAATTACCCATAATTGTTCAAATACTTAATCTTCTGACCACTATATTCTTGTGCACCCACCTAACATTTTTTAAATCAGACAATTTAAACAACCTCCAACATGATTTCAGAGAAGAACATCCACCACAACATGTCGTCGTTCGCGGAAACCACCGGCATGAACTACCTGAAGCAGCAGGCCATCGACTTCGTGAACTACAACAAGCGGCAGATGTCCAGGATCTACCCCAAGGGAACCAGGGCTGACTCCTCCAACTACATGCCACAGGTGGGTCCCCAAGAAAGCCTCCATCCCGGTCTAGAGCATCCCTTTCTCAAGTCGTTGGACCATCTTGCCGATGTTTACTTTCATGGTTAACGTACAACAATACTATCATCATCTACCCATATACCACTGCTGGGATGCTATGGATATATTTTTGTTTTGTTTCATTTCAAAAGAATAAAAGTGTTGTTCAGTCAAAACTAACAAGAGCAAGATTGATGTATGTTTTTCTAAGGTCAAGATGCATTCGAATAGTTAGCCGGTTGTTTACGTAAAACAAAATCAATATACTTATCACCATTAAATGCTTACAGTCTCATCACTTTCATTTTCTATTCCGGCATTAAAATACAACCAACCAAATGAAATTCTTTTCCATATTCTAAATAATCCATCCATCCATCAGCCACAAGAATTCCATTCTCCAAAAGTAATAGTAACCAATGTATTCATCATCATCATCATCAGCCAATCTTAGTCCATTACTAAACGTAGGCCTCCCCCAATGACCTCCACCGGGATCGGTCGAATTTATGTATTAATAACCCCTTTTCCCCCAGGTGTTCTGGAACGCCGGTTGCCAGATGGTGTCGCTGAACTTCCAGACGTCTGACCTGCCCATGCAGCTGAACCAGGGCAAGTTCGAGTACAACGGAAACTGCGGATATCTGCTAAAGCCGGACTTCATGCGGCGCGCGGATCGAAGCTTCGATCCCTTTGCAGACGCGCCCGTCGACGGAGTCATCGCCGCGCAGTGCAGCGTGCAGGTTGGTCTTCATCATCACCACCTTCATCATCATAATTATAATACAATACTTAAATATTCGTGTCTATCCTATTTTTTTTTTCGAGATCGAAAGTCTTGTACCGATCTCACTCTTCATCATCATCACCATGATCATCATCATCATCATAAGCACAATACTTAAATATAGTGTCTTTTCTAGATTTTTTTTAGATCGAAAGTATCTTATACCCATTCTTACAAACATTCGACACTATACGAGTCATATATCTTAGTGTGGAGTAATAATTTGCACTGCTACTATTGGGTGTCACCATGTTTATTACCAGCTCTTATACATCTTATCAAGCATCGGGCTTTTTACAGAGAGGGTTTAGGTCTAAATTCATCACGCTTGCCTAAAACTGATTGGGGGAACCGCGTAGTATTCATATCACTTTATGTGATTGAAACATTCTAGTAATTCTTTTTTAATATGAGTAAATCAACCATTTCATTTGTATCCATTATATTGGAACTCGGATATATTATTATAGTACGTCTAACGTATATTATTTTCATGAAACCGCTGTTTACGCACCTACTTTTATCTTTGCCTCCGCTAAGCTCAACGACTAGTCATTAATTGACCTTTTCACGTCTACATATCAATACCTTCTCTCCCAGGTGATCGCCGGTCAGTTCTTGTCGGACAAGAAGGTGGGCACGTACGTGGAGGTGGACATGTACGGTCTCCCTTCAGACACGATCCGCAAGGAGTTCAGAACCCGCATGGTGCCCGCCAACGGTCTCAACCCTGTGTACAATGAGGAACCCTTCCTCTTCAGAAAGGTACGTATTGTTCATCAGCCCATATACATCCCGATGCTGGGCGCGGGTCTCCTCTAACCTGAGATGGTTGAGGCCTTAGTCCACCACGCTGGCCTAGTGCGGGCTGGCGGATTACACAGCCAAGAAATTCCTAAGAACTTTTTAGTTTTTAGGTGTGCAGATTTCATCACGATATTTTCTTTTGCGGAATGATGGATCGATCTCTGCACCGAGACAAGTATTTGTGTGATACTCAAATATTTGTTTCGGGGCTGGAAGTTTACGAGGCCGAAAAAGTCTTTTAATACCCGCGACACAAGACTTGTATCCTAATGTGGGGTCTCAATTATGTATGAGACTGTCGTGTGTTTTTAATTTACTATTATTATATTTATTCAAATGGAAATTCTTTACCGACGTATAAGAGAAAAAAAAAAACAAAAGAATCGTAACGATATTTTTACGCCATGTTTTATTTTTTTGTATGTAGTCCGTTTAATATAAGTAAAGATATGTTTGATTAATACCTTCGAAGTATCAAAGCAACTACAATTTCCATTTTCCATTCATTCAACAGGTGGTCCTGCCCGACCTGGCCGTCCTCCGCTTCGGCGTGTACGACGAGAACGGCAAGCTGCTGGGCCAGCGCATCCTGCCGCTGGACGGGCTGCAGGCCGGCTACCGCCACATCTCGCTGCGGACCGAGGCCAACTTCCCCATGTCGCTGCCCATGCTCTTCTGCAACATCGAGCTCAAGATCTACGTGCCGGATGGGTTCGAAGGTAGGGTTAAGAGAATTGTGGTTTTGTTTGTAATGTACATCCAGCCTTTCACGTCCACTGTTGGACATAGGCCTCTCCTATGGCACGCCACTGGGCTTTATCTTCGGCTCTCACCTTGTTTTTTAAAAAATTGTTTGTAATGGTTGAAGCGACAGTTATTGTAATTGTTGGTTTTTGTTATGGACTTAGCTGGAATCTTGAGTTGATGAGAACTTTTTTGGAAAATGACGGTTTTGAGACATAGGGTCCGAATGCTAATATTTTTATTAAATCGAAGAATTAAGGGCCCGTGCGAATTACATTGGACCTAATAGTATTTTTAATAATCGATAGCATAACTAATCCATTACTATGGCCACATTAGTAATTCGTGACTCATATAATACTAATTAATCCTCAATTTAAGTTACACCACAATAAAAACAGGAAAAAAATTCATTCATACTTTGTTACCTAGTGAAAGTATGCTTAAAGGTTTAACCTTGGAAAGTTTATGAATTAAAATATGAAATCTTTAGTATTACCCTAATCACTTTAGTTTTATCCATACATATAATTCTTAAGTTTCACTAAGTGTTACTAATAGAATTTAGATATTAATGTCTTTCCCTTGTATCAGACTTCATGGCGGCTCTGTCGGACCCGCGCGCGTTCATGGGCGCCGCCAAGGAGAGGACGGACAACATGAAGCAGATGGGCATCGAGGAAAGCGGCCCGGAGAAGAAGGTCACCATTGAAGAGAAGAAGGAAGGTAATGTATTCATCATCAGCCCATATACGTCATTCTGCTCGGCACGGGCATCCTCTATAAGGAGGAAGAGGAATTTAGGCCTTAGTTGAATTTTGAATTGTAAGCAGTGATGGCCTCGAGGTTTAGGCGCGCGGTCGAGAATCTTGGCGGTCGCTGGTTCGAACCCCAGGCACACACCTCGGACTTTTCTAAGTTATGTGTGTATTCAAATTGAATTATCACTTGCTTTAACGGTGAAGGAAAACATCGTGATGAAACCTGCACACCTAAAAGTTCTTAGGAATTTCTTAGATGTGTAGTCCGCCAACCCGCACTAGGCCAGCGTGGTGGACTATGGCCTAAAACCCTCTCAATGGTAGAGGAGACCCGTGCTCAGCAGTGGGCGTATATGGGTTGATGAAGTGAAGTGAAGTGAATTGGAAGCCCGTGCCTAGTGCCAAGAATTTTTTGGTGTGCTGGTTTCCTCACGATTTTTTCCTTTACAGTTAAAGTTCGCATGTACCAGGTTTTATCTTGATAATAAAACTAACTGGTACACCGTGACGGAAAACGACATGACGGTTTCTGATGGCGATTTGTTTCATTGAATCCAGTTCCATCTGTTGAAATGTATTTATAATATTTTGCCGCCATTTTTCGTAAAATTATTTTTAAATTCTGTCAGCCGTTTTTTGACTTTATTAAAATAACAACCCTTTATTTTTAAGTGCTTTAAGCTAATACATTAATTTTTCAAGTTTATAGTGAAAAAATAATTTTAGAAACTGACATATATTTTGTATGACAAGATTTTTATAGATCGTTTTGTTTTTTAAAATAATAAAGTAAATTTGAATATAATTGGTGAAATACTTTTACCATTGTGGATGGTGTAGAAATTATTCATTAAATTAATCGTTTGAATGTTAGCGTGTTAAAAATAGAGTTGAAAGCATGTAGGAAATATGCAGTTCTCCGGACGGATGTATCTGAATCCCGATGACGTTGTTGAGCTAACATTTTCCTGTGTAACATACATATAACCGTAATCATTTTCTCGTGACTATAAAAATTGTGTTTGAAGTTTTTCAAAGAAATTTCTTTTTTTTACAATTCTGTCCTTCAATGAAATTTGGGCAGAATTCAGATCGTAACTCAGAGACTTGACGATCGACTTTTTAAACTCTAATAGCACTTTAAAGGGAAAATTTGGAAAAAATGATTATTTATTCGTTTTTAGGATAGAATTTTATTATTACCTTTCCAGATTTAGCTCTCGGGAATAGTCTTTATTTACACCTCTGTCTAACCTTCAGGAATATTCGCCTAAAAGAATATGCACGGAGATAGATACAAATTGAACGTGTGAAAATGTCTAAAGCAGCGTGTTATGTATGAACAAACACGCCCACGTGCCGCTGGCACCGAACTCGCTCCTCCGATCTTTAATCAACGTATTTAAACGCAATAAACATTAGGGTTGCTCAACTAGCCAAATTATTAAACTCCCAACTCATGTTTTCATTCATAGCTAGAAAAAGGTAGAGGCTCATTTCTATGTATGTCTTATAAGCAGGTACCCAAGCTATGGGCTTGCCTATTTTAGACCCTGTTGACAATCGAGAAATGTGCATGTCTTCATTTCATGTCCAATTTTCCCCCTCTTTTTTAATTGCGCGTAATAGTCGCTATGGATTTTGCAGTAAATCTAATACAATACTTTAAGAGCGTACTACAAATTGACGAAAAAAAATCGTTGTGGAAATGATTTTCTTTCCGATAGGAGTAGAATAGTATTTTTTGCACTAACAATGAACGGACATTAATTATTTCGATTATCCGTGCTTAAGACAAATACAAAACATTCTTTGCAAAAAATCCCCAGAACCTAAACCCTCGGTGGTAGAGGAGGCTCCAGCAATAAGAGGTTGGAGATCGAAGGAATAAGCAATATTTCCATAACTTTCCTGGCAGCCCTACTCTAAATCCATAACTCAGCCAATGATACCTAGTAGATGGATGTTTACGGCTCAGCGCCGTTTAAAATAGCGTCCGTCTAAATGATCTCTTAGTATTTACATTAGCAGACCGATAGTTAAGGCTGCTTCATATCATCCAGACAAGCCGGTTTCTCAATGGACTGCTTGTGTAATGCAATGTTGATTTATGCTTTATTAATTCCGCTTGCGTTTTGTACGGTGAATAAGATTTATTTATTTTTGATCTAACTATATCCCTGCTATATGTTTCGATTTAGACTACATTCATCTGCTTCCTCAATAGTAACTAGATTGGATTTCGTAACCGTAAGGACATTAAGTATGAGTTATTATAGTGTTCTCAAATCATCACCACCTTATTTAGGATTCCAACTCATAATATTTAATTCTGTGGTTGTCTTAAATATGACAATTCTTTATTGCGGAAATTTAATCACTGGCCACACATTGTTGTTAAGCTTATCGGTTCAAAAGCAATTATCACCTCTGTGGATACTTCTAGTCAATAAGCTTTTCGGGTTAAAGTAAATACTACCATTACAAATCCAGTCATTTAGGCAAGTGCAAGGAATGTACTCGATCCAAGTTCTGTCCCCCTCATCTTTCTCAATTTTTTTTTTCAAACAACCCTATCAGACGTCATGTCTTCAGTCACCCCTTTCTCTTCCATATCTTCTCTCACGCAATCCATCTTTTCTTTGACCTTCCCCTGCTTGTCTATCCTTCGCCTTTCATACTCATTACTTTTTTACAAACAAATATTTCGTTCCTCCTTATACTATAACCATAGTCCATATCATGGCCATAATAAATTCCGTCCACTTTATACAAGGAAAATTTCTTTTCCGTCATCGGAAGTCCCTACAAACTTCCGTCAACAAATATAATCTTTTTGTAAGTTTTAAAAACATTTCGAGATTAAACATCGTGTAATTGTATAATTTTCTCTTTAATTCTAATTAATTACGACGTTACTATCACTAAGTATGAATTAACCTTAACAGGCGCCCTTGAATATGACAGGAGGAGATATTTTAAGAATGATCTTAATGACTGGCTGCAAGTCATGATATATGAGCGGGAATGCATTTGAGCTATATTTTATGAAACCAACCTATCACTAACGGAAACACTGTATAAGCTGCAATTTAACAGCTTTGGGCCACAGTTAGCTAGAACCATTTGCGAAACGTGAGATGCGTATTTAATACCCGCATCGAGACTAAGACTCATAATACTCAAGACCGGGATGGTTGGCGCTTTCTTGGGGAGGCCTACGTTGAGCAGTGGACGGCGATAAGCTGATTGATTGATCGAGACTAATGTTTGTGTCATCCACAAATATTTGTTCATGTTTGAGTATTTATGAGACCGGAAAATCTCGTAGATTCAGGTAACCACGATACACGGCTTGTATCTTAGCGTAGCTCAAAACTATGTAGGTACGTGTACAAACTCTTTTAATGTGAAAAATGATTCTTGTATAAGACGACCTTTTTATTGCAAAGTAGGCAAACGAGCTAGTGAGCCACCTGTTGTTAAGTAGTCAAAACCGCCCATGAGCACCCACAATGCCTTTTAGATATACCAACATTTCGATAAATAAAAAATATGTAATTATAAACACTATTCGCAGCGTAACGTAAGAAACGCTATAAGCTTTTGCCTTATCCCTCACTGAAGTAAAGTGAGTTACCATCCCACGTTGTTCGAGCGGGATCGCAACTAACTTCACACCATTCCCGGCAACTCGGCAATACGCGCGGAAGTTAGTACGAAATAAATTACAGAATTATTATTTCGCATTATTTTTAAACCGCATTTATTTGAATGATGGAGAGTTCAGTTACAATTAAACAAGCTATAGGTAAAGTGGAAGTGGAAATTAAAACAGTGTTGTGCTTATTATGTTGAAACGACAGGGAATCATCAAAAGATTTAGAAGTAAATTTTAGTGTAGATTAACCTATTACACAAAAATCGCTAGATTTAAACTTATTTAAAATTTCTCTTTCTTATTCTCGATATTATTTTCGACTTTTTCAGTCACGTACTAACCCACTTCAATTCAGATTTTCTTGAATTCACTTGGCCTCAATCGCGTAAATGTTTTTAAATACAGAAAAGCGTGTTGTGTTTATATTACACAAGGCGAGGGAACGTGAAATTTTCGTCGCTTCATTAAAATTGTTTATGCTCTTATAAACTACTTAGTGTTAATTGCATTTGTTGGCGGTTAAGGTATTACGAACTTTTTGGTGTATACATTAAGAATAACTCGCCGGAAAGTATTTTGCATCAAAAACTTTTTGGAGCATTTGCAAGAATTCTTTTAGCCGGTTTTGTGGAATCTAAATAGACATAGAAGAAGCTAACTTAATACTGCCCTTAAAAGGTGTCGTATTGCTTTAATAAAATTTAAGCAAACATATGGTTTCACCTACCTAACACAACTTTGGTGATTCTTTGTTAATTAAGAATTCGTACCACTCGTTTCAAATTAGTTTTAAAGTACCTATTACTTATGATTTAATAAAACAACTTATCAAAACGTTATTCTCAAAAATATTTGAAGCTTTACCTTCGACATCGTCTGCGTGTACTTGTAACAAAGCTTTAAGGTACCGACAAATAGAATGCTAGTTCAAGTCCGCATGTACTATGCTCATAATTTTAAACAATCGTTTCTAATAATAGTGACTAATAAAATAATAAGCAACTTGATTTAAAATTAATATTAACAATACTGGCGTCTTTAAACTGAATACATTATGTCTTTTATCCATAATAATACGTGTAAAAAATTCAGACTAGCATAATTGTGTTCATTTATAAGAGAAAACTATCAGACCTCATTGCTACTAAAGCCGCATTTATCATCAAACACCAAAGCAGTCAGCTTTCCTCACCCTAACATAACAAAAACCTTTCATATTCCACAGAGCCCCCGCTGGTATTCGACCCAATAACAGTAGAGTCCCTGCGACAAGAGAAAGGCTTCATCAAGACTGGTAGAAAGCAGCAGAAAGACTTGGAAGCTATGAGGAAGCGCCACGCTAAAGAGAAGATGGCACTGCAGAAACAACAATGCGCCGCGCTCGAGAAGATGATTAAAGGGAAAAAGTAAGTGGAAAAAAAAGACCCAATTCACCAACTCCATTTTTTAAAAGACCATGGAAGTTAGTCTAAAAATGGTTAATTAGAGGCATCAACATTTTTTCATAATGTTATTAAATAAGGAGTGTATTGGTTACGCTTCATTATCATATTCTATTGTGCCTGTGATATGAAATTAGAAATCTTGGGAAATAATTAATGATCTCATTTCCAACGCAAATCAAAGATTAAAGTAGATCATTAAATTATACGTTCAATCTAGAATCCAAGCTTCGTTTTTTTCCCGCCAACCATCTCGGCCGCAGCGCTCTTTCATCCGTTTCCTGCCACCGTCAAGTCGTCGGACCATCGAGCTGGACAGATCTCTATAATTTACTCATTCCAAAAATCTTGACAACAGCAAGGACCAGCTAAGCAACGACCCGGCGTTCCGTAAGCTGGTGAACGAGCAGTCGACAGCGTGGAGCGAGCTGGTCGCCAAACATCGGGTGGAAGAGTGGTCCAGCGCGCGCACCCGCCTCAACGAACAGAGGGATCTGCTGAAGAAGATGATGGAGCAGACACAGCAGGCGCAGGTCAAACAGTTGGAGGCTAAGCATGAGAGGTCAGTTGGGGTTTAAAATGTCGCGTATGACAATTTAGTCTAAGGTAAAATTTATTATTTTGGTTATAGTGAGTTGGGGTTTTATTTTGACGTATGGCCCTAGATATCTTGAGATTGGAGCCCCCGTTGTTTTGGTCATGGTGAAGTTTTAGCTTCCTTAATGCTGTGAATACGGAAGCATTATAGTGAAAAATTTATAGATAGTTTTAAACTACATGAGTTATAAAAAAATAGAGAATTAACTTAATTAACCAAACAAAACAGTATTTCCTGATAAGCTGCATTTCGTTCGTAGCATTAATGTAGTAAATAAATAAATACATCCAACAGTCACATACATAGTCCTGACCCCACACTAAGATACGAGTCTTGTGTCGTGGGTATCAGAAACTACGAGAGACTTTTCGGTCTCACAAACACCCAGACCCGAAACAAATATTTGTGGATCATACAAACATTGGTCTCGGTGCGGGGATCGAACCCATGGCCGCTCGTTTCACAAGCTGGTGTCTAGCCAACTGCGCCACGTGGCTGTCAAATATTCCCCTGGGATTGCTGGTATACTACTATTTTTCATTGACACAACAATAAATAAATAACCTATGAACTGAAAACCATAAATATTTTGTGTTAACCAGAAATTGATAAATTGATTTATTCAAATTTCACCACGTAAATGACTAATATGGATCATCATAATCAACTCATTTCCGAGCACACTGAGCACACGACCCTCATTGAAATTAAAGAAGAAGGGTTATGCTTTTCTCCACCAACAAGGTCTACCTCGTAACCAATATTAACAAAAATATATATTAAATGCTCCAGAGAACTGAAGGAGATGAACGCGCGACAGGCCAAGATAAGCATGGAGACGAGCAAGGAGGTTGCCAATGACAAGACGCTGAAGACTAAACAAGAGAAGGATCGTCGCCTCAGGGAGAAAAAACAGAACAACACCAAGAAATTCATGGACGAGCGCAAGGTAATGAGACTAAATTCATTTGGTCTGGAATCTATAGTAATTCTTTTCAATTAGTCACAGAACACATGTCGAGATTTAAAGGTGAAACAAACTTTTCTAAGCGGCAAGTAATAATAAGATGAAATTGAAGTTAATTTATAAGATACTGCAATAATTGTGCTTCTAATACCTGTCATAATAAATATTAAAAAAATATTGTGGTGGTTGAAAATTTTATGTAAACTATTTTATCCCGATATATTTTTGTGGATTACAATCTAGTCTAGGCAAACATGTGTGTAGAACCAATAATGTGATTTCAGACCCAAACGATCAAGCAGAACCGCGAGAAGGACAAGCTGAAGGCCACCCATGACAAGCAAATGGAGGAACTATCCAAGGATGTCGACAACGTAAGTGTAGTTATTAAAATAAGAATCGATCCCTATATTGAATGGAGATGTTACCCTTAGTTGAATGTAACCATTCTTTGGAACTACAGACACCTTTCTTTCTAGCAGTCAGAAAATATAAACGGAAAATTCCTTACTTTTCAACAAGCTTTTCTTTAAAAAAAACCTATACGGTGCAATACTTCCACACAATAATGTAGAAACCACCTTTTTTTTATTACACCACCAATCCGGTGAGACTACAAGAAGTGCAAATCTGCACCCAAAATTCACCAGTTCCGTTTCAATTTTTCACGAAGAAAAACTCATGTCAATTTTAACTTCCGCAGCTGATCGAGATGTACAAAATGGAGGAGACTGAGTTCGACATGGCGACTAAAACCGAGTTCTTTGCATGAAAGTATCCCGACATCGCTCCACTATTGGAGCAGATGACTTGAACTGTGAGTGGGTAGTGATCTCGCCAAATTGTAAAGTGAAGTACTAAGTGAATTATTAGTGAGTAATTAGGAAAATACGAGGTCGATCCTCAGATATTCGAACAAAAACCGAGATTATCGATATTGTCGATGAAACTAGAATTGGCTCTTAGCGTGTAAAATTTTATCTGATACTCTAAGTAGATTTCGAATTACAGGATTATCTTTACATAATTCTCTTAGGTCATTTGATCGGTATCGATATTCACTCCAAAGACTTCGATATCGATAAAATGCAATATCGATAAACCCAACACTAAATGCAAGAAATACATGCCAAAGTGACACCAACAGGGCAGCTTTATCTATAAAAACTATGTATACCTACATTAAATGTGTGTAAAATATTTCAAAATTTCATATAATTACAATCAATTTGAATTTCTGCCTGTGGTATAAAAAATCAGGGACGGACTGAGGTTTTACAGCTGGGGACATCCAGGTCGGGGCTAGAACATGGGGGTCATATATTTTATAATATTCATCGCATTCTATATTTAATTTAATCAATAATTTAATTAATGTATATAGTTATATGCATACTTCAAACCTTACACAGGCAGTAATTCAGCATTCAAAGATTGTGTAAAGTTAGTTATTTCATAAAAGGATATTTACGGGTAAAGGTACGTCATTATATCTACGAATTAATCTATGTCCATCAACGGTTATTCAACTTCAATAAATCATGCCAAAGTTGATAAGAATTTTGTATTTCCAAACTCGAACAATTTAATCCTAAAATAGTTACTATGTATGTAAATGATATTAAACAAACTTTCAGCGGACAATAAATCACTTGTCCATTAAGTTAAATTCAATATCTGTGTTTCTAGTCTTACTGTCAAAGTACATTATTTCATTACTACAGATACATATTAAGCATAAGCTTTGAGGGCTCAGCCCCCTCATTTATGTATATATTTCCAATCTATAATTTCCATGACATATTTCATTATTATCAATAGTTTGAATTATGTATGAGTATTTTGAATATTTAAAGTTTTTTAAATTAGAAGGTATAAGTTCTTCAGAAGTTCTTGAATAAACATGACATGTAACTTTTATAAAATAGATAAAGTAGATAATATGAAATTACATTACTTTCATACAGTGTAACTTATATACATGAGCCATTTAAATTCTATTTAATGATAGCATTAAACAATTGTATTGTAATGTTAATTAGCCCTAAGGCGGGCCCCTCATTATACAAGGTATTATGTTACTGTCAATCTCTCATCAGCTAATATTAGCGAAAATGTCGGCATTTTAAATATATTTAGTGTATTTCTGTCAAGTAATATGTACAGCTTGATCATACACTGTCTATATGAAATAAGTCAAGGTATTGTATGGGAAAATTATCCCAAAATGTTTTATAATTGTAACCATTTATATTGTACATATGAATGCTGTCTTAAAGGTTACTTCACACTTTATTTAAACAGGAAATATGTCTTCCTTTATATTCCAGTCGCATGAAGGTAAGATGAAAATTGAATCCGGCAATGTGGATGAAAAAACCTATTCAAGGGTTTTATATCCTTGGCTGCGCTCCGTTCCACCATCATTCCATAATGCAATCACCATACTCGTTCTTAGCGGACCAAACTTTCTATACTTTCAATGTCTTGATACTATAAAATTCCTCTTAATGTACGTAAAATTTAACCAAAGAATATTCAACTAATGTATATAGATAGTATAAGGTTTGATTTCGGGCTGCACTTAACTCGATTCTAACAGGGCTGTGGGATTTTTTGTGGTATGCGTGAGGGTTTATACCCACGATTTTTTTTTTGAAAAGTCCGGCCCTGTTTGCGTCGAGTAGTATGTCTATGAACTATTTAAACATTTTGACGTATTTACAGTTTTCTTTTGAATTTTTCATTGTAAAGTAAATAATCGGTAATGTTTTGTAATTTACGCAATTAACATTAATGTCATCATTCTTCCAGGAATAGGGATGAATTTAGTTAAAAAATTTAAAGTGACTTATAAGGAAATATAATAAATGTGTTTTACGATTTTTATCCTCGTTCCTTATAAAAAAAATAAATGTAAGGTATTTTAAAAGTACAACTTTAATTTCATATCACCAGCTTAAAGCACTGTTACCTTTGCAAATCCTAAAAATTCTGTATTTTCTGATCATGAGAATTATTTTAGGTGCCTAAGTACTTGTAATGTTGGATTCTAGTCAATTTAATTCAAATTATACGTTATTTTCCTACGTTAAGGTATGTATCTTGTTCACTAAGGTCACAGTATTAAGTTGTAAATATTTTTTGACCAAAGCGATCGGCACGGCTAAATGTTTGTTCCAAATAATCGACTAATCACATCGCGTCTCTGTCATTAGAAATATAAAATATATTCAATCGTATAGTATATTATTTTAGATTTAAAAAATCATAGTGAGAATAATGAGTAAGTGTTTATCGACTATAATATGTACACGAAAAATCTTTTAAATGTTGAATTATATTCTATTGGAATTGCACGTTCGTTTTGAATTGGATAATAAAATTATTCATAAAATTTTAGTGAAAATGTTAAAAAAAAAAGTTTTACTTTAGTCGATTATAGTTAAATTATCGAAAAATTATATTTAATTGTGTAGTTATTGGAATGTGATATACGAAAAGTCAGATTTTGGCCTACCCACGAATGGTGTAATGTTTTGGAAATGTTTTATAATTGTTACAGTATATTAACAAATCCTGTGTCTCAATTGACAACAGAATTATTGCAACGTACACACATCGTTCAACTATCCAAATTACAATGTTTTTTCCAATCCAACAAATGCTCACATCCCTTTTTGAAGGCGTCTCATTATAATTTTAACACCACCAAAAAAATTCAATTGTGGACTGACACTTGCACTAAAGGGTTGGAATGTTGGACAATAGTGTGTAAGGACCATCTTTATTTATTTTATCACCCAAGCACCAAAACACGCTTCGTATGGCCACGGTTACGGCAAGAAGAAATTAAGAGAGCACTGTTTTAAAATTTATAAATTGCAGTTATCGTAAGAGTAAAGATCTGGTGGATGTGACGACCAGATATAACTAAGTATAAAGTGTTTTTACTATTTTAAATTTATCACTGCTTTTAAAATTTATAAAAATAATTGTTTATTGCAAAAGTATTCTTTTATTGTACTAAAAGTAGAAAGTATGAAAATGGGGTGAAGCAGCATCATTAAAACTTGATGAAATATTCCAGTGGCAAAGTATGTGAAATTTGTAAGAAAATATGTCTGTTATTGTAAAATATATATTTTAAAATGTTATTCTCGATTTATTCTGGTGTTCCCATTCACCCCATTCATCAATAATTATCATAAGCAGTATTTGTTAAACTTTTTTTGCAACAAAGCTTTTTTGTTTCTCTTACAGCGCCATCTAGTATTTATAATGGACATTTCTAAATATGACATTTGTACTGCCAATAAACTAAATCGTACCTAAATAAATGAAAAACGTTAGTATTCCATACGAATAAATATATTAAATATTTACACTAATCTGATAAACTCGAGTAGATGTCACATCTGCGCGGTCTTTGAATTTTGTTTTTATCATAGCTGTAAGAATGAAGCGTAAAGCATATATTCTAAACTGAATTTAATGGACATAATTTAGTCACGTTGCTGTTTAATGCGAAATTCGTTAGTGGTACTTAATATAATCTTTCGATATTCCTTTGCTAGAGATTAGAGGAGAACACATTGTATCCAAAATAATTGGTTTGTTTCAATTAATATTAAATTATAACATTGGTATACTCGTTTTATTTTAACCCTTTGACCCTAAGAACTTTACGACCTCCTTAGTATAATTTAAAAAGAGCAAACCTCTAGCGTAGACTTCCCTTCGAACAGGGTAGTAAACCAAGCTTTGAAATAATTGAATATAAATTATTTATTATTTCTTTTACACATCTGGTTGTTTTTTTTTATTTTATTATTACTAAAATCTGAGCTTAACATCTGATAGTTATGATTTTCTGTTGTGAATTTTGTTGATTTGTTTAAAATATCATGCCCTCAAAAAGAATCATAAACTGAATTCTCTATTTTATTGATGAGACTGTTGGACTACCTCCTGCAGAATAAGGGTGCTTTATAAAAGGCAGACACATTAAGTACACTTCCAGTGATGGAAATTAAGTATACTAGTATAACTCCACTTCTTCCATTAACCCAAACTTAGTAGGCTCACCTTCTATTTTACTGAACTTTAACAACAAAACTTAGTTGAGAAATATATCACGGTCTCCCCTTTCAGTTTTTCAAGCATAAATATATGTAGAGTTAAGACAAGTTTATTGCCAATGACTGACATCCACAATAAATAAGGTATAATTGTTACTTTTTAAAATTCTATATTTGATATAGTATTAAATAGTGGTATTGATGTTAAGTGACTATTAAATTGAAACAAATATCTACATTTCTAATTAACTTTAATCTTTTTATTCAACAGTCAGTTACAGTGCTGTCCTCATATCTTGTGACAGTTTTTGGTTACTGTATAACTTATTTTAATATCTATTTTCTACCTACTTACGACAACAAATATAACTAACAATCAGTTTGGTCTTGGCGCCCATGTTGATTTCATACTCCTTATCTTCTTCCTCTCCTTGTAAAGGCTCTCTTGCTGGACTGAAATTGCAGAAAAATCAGATTATTTTGCTGTGAATTTGCCAGAAAGAATAAACAACAATACTTGTTAGTAAGCAAGGAAACTCGGGATGATCTCAACAAGCTATTTGTTATGAAAGTGAGAAAAACCTGAACTGATTATAAAACACTCTGCTTTTTCCTTTCATAGGCATTAAGAACATCAAATACACTTATTATATAACAACAAGCATTAAAAGTTCTGTTGCTAACATCACTTAAAACCCAAATAGTCTCTATAGTCAATTGATTAAAGACTTTTTCCAAATTTAAAAACCCAAATCTTTCTTCACAAAATTATTTTTTTTAAACAGTAGTGATTTTGATCGATTATAAGATTTTTTTGACAAAAAAATATCTCTAATAGAAATGAGTATACTTAATGGTGATACATAATTTTTACCCAATAATAAACATTTAGTAGTGATGTAATAGGATCTTTAGGCAGTCAGTAGAGAATCTCAGTGGTCATGGGTTCAAGCCCCAGGCACACCTTTGACTTTTCAGTTATATTTTTATTCAAAATAAATTGTCACATGCTTTAATGGCGAAGGAAAAGATTGTGACAAAATCTGTACATCTAAAAGATCTGAGGTGTGTAGTGCGCCAACCTTCACTAGGCCAGAGATGCTTGGCCACAGGCACACTTGGCACAGACTTGAGATGATGACTAAACATTAGATACCATCTTACTAATGGGCATTTGTAGTGCAGTTTTGATAATTGATAACATCAAATCCAGTATTCAGTATTGTATCCAGTATCATAGCTGGTCAATAGAACTCCATTATTCAACAATCTAAGCAATATGTGAATAACATTCTTAATAAATATATTACTTACAAACTTGCACTATTTAACAGAATATTTCTATACTTTGTTTTAAGCTTCTACTTGAAGTTGAAATTATGTTAAATGCTTAATCCGTATTAATATTGGTACTGCATAAAAATATTGTTAAGCAGAATTGCTTATCTTAGTAAACGATAGAAAAGATATTAATAACAAAAACATAAACTTTATAGGTTAAGTAGTAAAAACCACACTCACTGTATGGATCGAATGCTATGAATTCGAGTTTCTCCGCCAAACGTTCCCGAATTCTCATTTGGTGGTGTCCGGAAGCAGCGCTTTCCATCAAAACCATGATATATCTGCGAAAAATTATTTGTGCAATATAATTATAGGTTATATTAACGAACTAGTAAAGTTATTGATAACATACTTGCTTTTGGCTTTCTTTAACAAAATATTAGTCAAAAACATTGTTTTTGTGATTATCTTTCCTTTTTACTCTAATTAAAAAAAATTCTATCAATAATTTTGTATTCTCTTAATCTGACAGTTTCTGTCTTTATGTTGGTAGAGAACTGTATCTACATTTTTCGTAAACAGTTGAAGAGAGAAGACTGCAAGCTTATCGATTGAACAGACAGAGATAGTTTGAAACATATGGGCCAATCAGTAGCGAAGTACATGTGAACAGCTGTTCTTAGACAGACAATTTTATGGGTTGCCATCTTTTAGGCCAGTACGTGCGTAGGCAGAATGAAGTATACTAAAACTCGTTACTCTATGGACTCAACTAAAATTATGATGAAACAAAATATGTGCTATATATTTAAATATTAAATTATTTTTAACAAGCACTTTTTGAAATTACTTTGATTAAATAAAGACTATCTTTTTTGTTAAAAAAATCCTTCGTGTGTGCCTTAATTTTTTTCCATACATCATACTAGTGTAAATGTGGCTTTATGTCACAGTGAAACTCTTGTTTTACTACGTTACCATAGACAAAATCATAAAAATATGCCACGCGAACACATATTTATAAAAAAATATTAATTTGACAGAAACCAAATAACGAAACACGTGCGAATTAATTTTTGCGTCATCTAAAGTCGGGCTTTTAACGATAATACATAAGTGAAATGTAATAATTCATCAATAAATTACATGTCAGAAGTGCCAAACAAAAGAGCGAATCCTGGTAACATTCCAAAAACAAACTGGTTCGTGTGATGATGAACTTGTGAACCGGCGACGCCGTGCCGTTTCAGTGCCACCGGAACTTTTTGTTTTTGTTCTTTGTTCTTTTAACTCGTCGCAAATGAAGTGACCAACGTCCAGTGGTGTGATTTTAAGTAGTATTTTGTTATACGTAGTGTAGTTTTCACAATAAAAGAACAATGATAAAAAACGAATTGGAGAATGGCGGCGGCGACGCCACTAACAATGTGTCACCGACCAAACTCATGGTCAACTATATTCCGGAGTTGATGACGCGCGACATGATGTACGCGCTCTTCTCCGCCATGGGCAAGATCGAGAGCTGCAAGCTGATCGCTAACCGTGGCTACGGCTTCGTCGAGTACGAGAAACACGAGGATGCCGAGAAGGCGCGAGCCGCGTTCAACGGCCTCCTCATGCAGGGCAAGACTCTGAAAGTGTCGTTCGCGCTGCTCAACCCGGAGAACAAGGTGAGCCACAAACCGGACACCGAGTCCAACCTGTACATCAGCAACCTGCCGCCAGACATGACGCTCGAGAGACTCAACAGCATCTTCGGCACGTTCGGGCAGATCACCAACAGCCGCGTGTCGCAGGGCATCGGATTCGTGTGCTACGAGAGCCGGCAGCAGGCCGAGGACGCCATCAAACACATGAACGGGCAGGCGCCGCAGCCGGGCGCGGGCGCCATCGTGGTGAAGTTCGCCAACAAGCCGAACGCCAACAAGAACGCGCCCCGGCCGACGGCGCGCGTCGGCGTGGCCGCGGCGCCGCTCGCGTACAACGGCGCGGCGGCGGCGGCCGTGTTCAACGGCTCGGCGCCCGCCACCTTCAACGGCACCAACCTGAGCGCCACGTTCGGCGCGCGGGCCGCATTCGCGCCCGGGTTCCCGCAGGCGTCGCCGCCGCCGCTGCTGCCGTCGCCGGGCAAGGCGCTGCCATTCATCAACAAGGGCCAGCAGCGGTTCAACCCGATGGCCGCCACGAACCACTCGCCGCTGCCGCTGCTGGGCGCGCCCGCCAGCCCCGTGCCGCTGCTGGGCGCGCCGCCCGCGCCGCACCAGACCACGGTGTACGTGTACAACATCGGCGAGGACACGGAGGAGCTGGCGCTGTGGCAGCTGTTCGGCCCGTACGGCGCCATCGACTCCATCAAGGTGATCAAGGACCCCGACACGAAGAAGAACAAGGGCTTCGCGTTCGTGAACATGCGTGAGTACGACGAGGCCGCGATGGCCATCCAGGCGCTCAACGGGTACACGCTCAACGGCCAGGTCCTGTCTGTTAGCTTTAAGACGCAGAAGAGGAGCGGCCAGTGAGTGCGGCGGACGCTAAGCTGACGATACCATTCCAATCGATAAATATTTTTGTAGTCGGCGGCGAGCCGCTGGCAGTGCATCCGAGAGTAGTGTGTTAAGTATTTTTGTAAGATTTCATATAGTTTTGTATTGGCGAGACCGAGAGCGCGACATGACCGTTGACACTAGACAGCAGTGAGTTTAGTTGCTTGCCTGACACACACCACTGGTACTCGTACTATATATGTGTACTTGTATGACGTATCTTATGGTATATTGTTTTATTATATGGACTACTCGTATGTATGTAGCCTACAGACCTGTCGCAGTATGTTTTGTATGCCGCCGGTGCCCGCGCACCCTCCAACTATTTTATTTTGTGTAAAACAAACTTTCTGTATGTTTTTAATCTTTAATAAATTTCATGTTTAAATAGAGTTTATTGTATATTTTCTGTATTTTGTTTTTTCTATATACGATTTCACCCGGCCCCCGTCGTGTCCTTATTTACTTACATGTATTACATTCATAATATTATGCATATACTTATTTGTGGCAGTAGTGTGTAACATGGTATGTAGCTGTGTGTGTGTGTATTGTGTATTGTTATATTTGGGCGACAGGTCAGCTGTCCAAAACGCTTACATATTGCATGTTGTGTACTCTGTACTGTGTACTGTGTAGAGGAACATCCGAAATATCGTTTTTATTTGTTTATGTTAGCTCAGGTTTACGGCTGTCGTTTTTGTTTTTATCACTGGCGTCGTAGCGTCATATCGTCGGTGCGTTATTTCTGACGCGGACAATGTCGCGTTGTAAATTCGAGTTTTTCTGAGAAAAGATCCGTCTTGGACCGCCATAGCACTGCTAAACTTGGAACTAAATAAAGTCAATTTATGTAGCGTAATTGAGAAGGACAATTTGTGTGGTAAAACCTCCTGTTGTGCAGGCGATACGAATTTGTAGGGCTTCGAACTGGGAGTGCGGTGCGGAGTCGCGGGGACGGCGTCAAGGTCTCGGGGCCGGCGCTCGCGTCCGCACCCGATAAGATAAAGCCTGGAGCACTAAAAAGTGGTCCAAGTAGCAATGTTAGACTGCCACAAATTAGGTTAAACACTAGGTGCCTAACCTATTCGTTAAGGATGCTTAGAGTAAGTGCGAGCCGACAAACGGTGAGTCATATTTTTCTAATGTAAACTGCCAGAAGGCTGCGTCACAGGGGTCTATGGCGCATGAGATACTTGCCTTACGACTCGGCAGAGACAGTCCAGTCTGTAAACTACAGTATGATTGTTATACAATGGTACAAAGTACTATCTGTACTGTAAGACAGACAAATTCCGAAATTGTTTTTCCTTTTACAAGTATGTAATACTCTTCGAAATGAGACTCGAGTCCCATCGGCCCATGGACGCGGTCTTCGTAAAAACGTTCTAGTCCAATAGATGTAATACGTGTATTTTTATACGAAACAGTTGCGGCGTGGTATTTATTATCAGATTGAGTGCAGGTTGTAATCCCGATGTCGTAAATTATCCAATTCATGCGATTCGCACGGCGATAATCTGTTAACAATGTACATTTAGTTGGTATGGAACACGATTCGGGGACGAAGCTCAAAATGTATTGTCATTATTTAACATAGAGTGTAGAGGGTTCGCGGAGCTATTTTGGAGGCATTTTTTCTTGTCTGTGAATACTTTACACTATTTTACATTATTATGTTATTGATGGAAATAAAAGGATATTGGTATACAAACTTCTCTAATTCCATTTATTTCCTCACTATTATTCCTTTTTTACCGCTACGAAGAATTAAAGTAAGCAGTATGTAAGCTGATCCGCATCATAACTTTAACTTTAAGGCAATGACTCCATCTTCACATTTAAATGTAAGGTTATATAAACATAATTCTGGTGAGCATAATATCCTAATTATCATAAAGGATAAATTAAATAATATATTGTCTCAAATTTAGTTTGAAAATACATGAGAGAAAGTATAGGTACCTAATGAAAACAGCATCATCAGTCATCATGTATGACTAGAAGGTAGGGTGTTCTGATGACAGTAACTCTAGGTTTCGAACCCAAAAAGTGTCTGGCTTTAAAAAGCTATTCACATCAGGCAATAATCTGTGAAAGAACGAGTCGTGGGAAAACTAATGAAGCTGAGAATGATTCACATAGTGTTTCTTTTTGCAGTCATTACTAAATAACTTTCACCAAAGACTAAGATTTGTGTGTATATGAACATTTGGCATTCTAGTAGAGAGCGCTGTGGCGTTAAGGGCAAAAGAAATTTTGATACCCGTCGAGACTGGATTTAACCGAGAAACACTGGTGGAAACAATTACTTTTATATCTACTTAATGACAAGTTCATCACTCTCACATCTTAATTGACTTGTTATGATTATTTAGTATACTGTTTAACTACCTCTTAAAAGAGGAATATGGTACTAAATTATTCATTGCATTAGATACTTCTCAGTATCCCTGATTCATAAGACATCATTTTATTGATGTCAAGTTTAATTGGTTAACTAGTTTCATAACTTGGGACGCGTTAAAGGTCTACATATGAGTCAGACCGTTCATTACTAGTACGTAATGTCAAATTTTATATTAGGATGGATTATCACTTTCAGCCTTTGATATCGTAGTCAAATTTCGTTGTACGATTTGCAACTTCAATAGATTCTGCAATAGTCGACACAGTTTTAGTTTATTAGCGATCAAAAATAATTATATTTGACCTTTCAGTAATTGCCAGAATCTAAACCTTATTATATTTAGCCTCATTTTGGTATTGATATAATTTGAGATCTGTATTTTGTTGCTAGTAATTAGAAATCCGCTTAAGAATTCAGATTCTAGGAATGTAAACCTCCAACATCTTCCTGGGTGCCTTGGTAAACATGTTCCTAAACTGGATCTCTGATCTATTCCTAAAAGTACGAAAATAATGTATTTTGGTAAAATATCAATTTGAATTTCATATCTAAATTCCATCTAAAAAAAAGAAATTTGATATATTATGTTAGTAAGTAACCCCGGTTATTTTATTAGGTGGGTCAATTTATTCTAGAACTAGCTTGTAACTCATCGTTTTTATTACACAAACCTTTCAAACAAACAGGTCAATCCAGATAAAATAGTAATACAAAAAAGGTACAAAGTTTCTAAACGTTTCTTACTTCGAGATATGAAAAATATCCCTAAATATGGGTATAATATTTACTTGCCCTTCAAACGAAAAGAATTCTACCACTGTTACTCAAGTCTCGCTTATGACAATATAACTTTCTTAATAATTTCTTGCTTCGTTTGACAAATATTTATGTCACAGACGAATGCCCAAGCGGTTTAATGTGTCGATTTTTGAACATTATCTTTACATAATCTTACTTCATCGAATAGTACAAATGCTATTTCAAATCATTTTATGATTGATACATGATTGCAAATTTAAAAAAGGCCAATGGGGCATAAACAGCAGACATCTATTGGCTGGTAATGATGATTGACATTTGACAATATCATCTTTAGTAAATTGATCAGTAAGGTTTGCAACAATTGATGACAACAAACAACCAGATCTTTTATATCGGTAAACGTTAGACACCAGCTTATAAAACAAGACCCTCCGATTTGGAGTCTTCGTAGAGACAGAAGTGATTTGGAAATAATTCAGGCCTAAATTTTGTAGAATCAAAGTTTCTCATAGTTTCATACAAATCTTAATGAGTGGTCAGAACTATTGGGTGTCAATCCTAGCTTTCAGTTCAAATGTTTTCATAACCCTATTGTGTAGCGTTGAGTGGTACATCGGCAGATATCACGGCCCGCTGCGCTGATAAATTAAGCTGTCAGACACAGCTGAATGATTTGCAAACAATCCTGAAACATCGCCGTATCGGCCACTTCCCGTTTAATTGCCATCTCCGTGATTGTTACATTAGCGACATTCAAATATTTGTGCACTTGAAATACTTATTTCTGTTTATATGATAAATTGCAAAGTAAATTTAAGGATTTATCATTTCTACTCGTTCCTCATCTATCGTTGTGAAGGTATAAGGAAAGGAAATTTAAAGATTAAAAGGAATATTTTACAATATTTCTTCAGTCTCTCATAACTCCATATAATTTCGCTGTTCTATTTTCTTTCCAAAAGTCTTATAGCTTTTCAAATTACTTTCACCACTATTTTTGTATTCCGATTCCCAATCGGACGAAGTAAACAAAGTTGCGAAATCTAAATATACACCACAATTAGCGGGGAATGAGGTTACCCCCGATACGAACTTAATCGGTTTTCATAATATTTGTAGGGACTCGGAAAGCTTTCATATTGCGAGGAGGTTGGGGTAGTCCACCCCAGTACCACCCCAGGAAACCACCCTTGTTTCCACTAATCAATTATGTTGTCTGGCCACATAATGATGTTTATACAATGCGCTTGTAAACTTTCAGTATATTTTAAAGTGAAATTAAGTAGTCTGTAGACATTTTTCTTTTAAATATGTATTATGAATAGAGTGAAAATATTATTTCAAATTTTGGGTATTATTAAATTTGTTAGTAAGGACTAGTTAAGTTTTTTATAATGCATAGAATCAGGAAATCTAATTGAGTAAAGTAATACCGTAATTAATATACAAATTAATAAATACAAACTCATTTGTAATCATATTTTGTAAATTAATATACAATCTGTGTTGGAAATTTCGAGAGTCTCGCCAGAAACGTGACAAAGTAGGACAAATGCAACAAAGTAACCTCTTGGAACTAAAATAACCCTAGATTCCAGGTGTTACTAAACAAGGATAAAGTTAACTTAGGGGGATTACATTTTCCTAACTGCGATATAATGTGACGTTTTATAGTCAGTGAATACCTTCAGACAATTTTCTAAACAAAAACCTGGAAAAACTAATTGGTCCTGGTATAAAAATTTACGCTTCTTTATCGCCTTTCCAAATATGAAGCTGAACCAACGAGACAGCTAGTTATTGTTAATGAACAAAATTCTATTTGATCATCATCATCTGATAGACGCCCACTGCTTGACATAGTTTTTCTCCAAAGAGTTCCTATTTGATCTTGCAAAATTAATTCAAAAATAGAACCTCTATACTCAAGCAGTGTTTATAAAATTACCAAGGAGGTTGTCAAGAATGAAAGATTCTCTTAAACGCTACACTGACGTTAATTACGTATCCGCTGGAAATACGTTAGTTCGCGTCTTCCCTGTGTTTTCCTTTCCGTATTAACTAGAACACTAATAATTCACATGCATTAACCTTTCGCAAAATGTGAGGGAGTGTATGAAAATATTACTGGTGGCATAAAATTTTATGTAAAAAGGTTTCAAAATGTTTCTCTTTCAGAGTGGCTCTTACTTGGCTGTTTTTAGTTTTTTTACTGGGAATTCGGTTATATAACAATAATGGTCTTATAGCCAACCCCACTAGGCCTGCGTGGTACTAGGCTAAAACCCTCTCCTTTTTAAAAGAGGTCCGTGCCCTAGTGGGACGTAGATGGACTGATGATGATGGTAATGTTGATAGATTGAGTATAATATATAAATAATTTACTTTCTGTTTATTTGCATCAGGATCCATTATGCAACAGACTGTTTTCATTTGATGCAAATTGCAAAAACGATATATAACGTTGCATAGGAAAACGATAGTTATTAAACAGGGAACACGTTTACTTGGAAATGATACCATACATGAATCATTGGCAATGTATAAATCAATGAAGAATCTAAATTAAAAAACACAAAAAATCTGAGCACTTTTATTGAAGCGTGATTTTTCATTTCTATATATAACTATTATATACTCAGCCTATCGCCGTCCACTGCTGAACGTAGGCCTCCATATCTAATTCATTATTAATAGTTTTTGTCGCCGAACCGTATCAACAAAAAAATGAAGCAAATTGATAAAATGACTATTCCAATCCTAATAAAATGTAATAAAGCATCTAACGATAGGTCAAATATACATATTATAGAAAATATGCAACTTGCGTTTTAACTACGAAAATGTAGCCATGTCCATTTATATTATGATATTCTTTGCAAATATTTGTTTAGGTTGTATTGTGCACCAACAAAGCGTTATCAATGGGAAGTCAACGCCTATTAACATTGATAACACGCTTTTTCGGTCGACATAAAAAATGTTGATACTGACTTTAGTTCGGTCTCGGTGCGTAAGATTAAATAAAATGAGCGCTGGTTTTCAAAAACTTTCACTATTTCGTGCAGAAATATTAATTACTTAGTTAAGAAAGGCTGGTAATAAATTTTGTTATTTCAAGTAATTTCAATTTGAACTATAGATATCAAAAACAGCTTTATTAAGCAAATAAGCAGCTGCAATATGACATATAATTATAAAACTAATATTACATTACAGAACTTACGTTGTAAACCTGTCAAAACCCCGGCCATGTTTGTAAATCTATACAAATCTTTACTTAATTCGTTAAGAGAAAAGATTTCAGAGGTTTTTACGGATAAAGTAAAAAAAAGAACATCGATTTCAATTATTTTTAGATGAGACCTTTAGGGATAACATAAGCTACCTACGTTTCTTTCAAAATTACCACGCGATTTAAACTAAGCTCCACTGCTTTTATTTTTATAAATATCGAAATCGGCTTTAAAATTACTCTGATTAAGTTAGAAGGTAATACATCAAAAGAAATTCCAAGGAAACGGCACCTAAAGATTATTTACACGGGGACTACGGGTTTCGGTCGTGTTTACACATTAACTAACAATAGAAACATTGATGTGAAGAACTGTTTAAGGGAGAACACACCTACCTCTCGCGTGTCCGTGTCCCAGAAGGGGTAGGTTGAGTTTTTGATTAGACAGGTTTGCCAGAAACATTTTCAAATTTTTTCCATTAATTGGTCAAATATTTTGTTTTTTTTTGGTCGTTTGGCTGATTAAAATACGTATGATGTAGCGATAGTAGAATAAAAGAATATTCAATAATTTGAAAATAAAAAAAAAAACATCGAAAATCGAATTTAAACAAGTTTTGTATTTTTTATTTAGTCTTTTTTACAAACATATTGTAGTATTTGTGGGAAACATTGCATGTTGAACACATTGTTACTTCAACGACTCTGATTAGGTTCTCTGATAAGCAAGCATTTGAATTTAACCTTGAAATGAATACTAAACAGTTTAAAGCTGAGCAGTAATTAAAAATATGTTTACGAATATTTTAACAGACTCAGAAAATACCAGGCATTGGATTATATCTAATTAACGCTGTCGAATATTTATTTAAAGATATTAAAACAAGCAAAACTGTTTTATAATTTGGGAATTTATTTATTCTAGAATAACCAGCGATTCTGAGGACCTACACTTCTAAATTAGAGGGTGTTATGATGGCTGTATCCACTCGGATAGTTATCACCTTTGATCATTATTTTTGTAGCTATTTTTGTTAGTTTGAGGTGCGTTTCTAACCAATACCTATTAACCAAAATAAATAGGACCCAAAAGATATAAAAACGAAAATTAATATTAAGATTAACATTCAAGACTTCCTTTGCCTTATGCCAAAATATTATAAAAAATATTGCCTTTGCCGCGAAAAAACTGCAGTCAAATGTATCACCGAGCCGTTTCGTAAGTCATTAAAATTTAAATGGAACGGGTTTGAATTTTATAACGTGGCTCCGGCCGATAGTTTTCCACTCGCGAACACCTGAACAAACTCGTTTTGTAATATTTTATGTCCAATTGTTGGAGCATATTTACAACGTTATGTCTTAGAAGTTAATTTGATAATGAAAATTAATTGCTGGTGGTATTTCTTGCCCTTTGTTTGGGATGTTCAATAATGCCTCGCTGGTCACACGGCGTTGAATCGCGTGCAAGTGTCATGCGGTCATATATTTGTCTATGAGGATATTTGCAATACTATCATTTACAATACTATCATCTGAAGGGTCCACTGCAAAAATGATGAATGTCCAAAAAAATTTCATTCCTAACCAATAATGCCATTGAGTTTTATTACACCGTTTATACATTTAAAACTCAATTACTTAAAAAAAAAAAGAAAAAGGACATTCATCATTATTGCAGTGGATCCTTCATCTGCAATCTGGAAATTATATTAAATCAAAATTCTTGCTACCACGTATTAAAAACAACTCTTCGTTACCGTAAGAAATGAAGCCCCAATTTGAAAAATTGTTCAGATTTTTTATTGTTATCTCTAGAACTAAAACTAATCTTATTTCTGCTGACAAAAAGGAACAGAAAGTAGGTATATAGAGCTGATACGACCAAGTGTTTGCGGTGTAATTTTTTACCTTGATTAAGTGAATGTTCGATATAAAAAAAAAACCTTATACAATTCCGTTTATCTAAAGTTTATGTTCAAATAAGTCATACATATGTATCGCCTTATTTATAAACGTTGGTTACATCATTCTCAACTATTTTTCGTCTTTCACTGTTGATCTTTTACATTAGAGTAACCTAGAGGAAACATTTACTTGTGAAAAATGTCTCTGTATTACCAACCTATGGTTATGTGAAAATTATTATAACTATTCTATTTTTCGAGTGCATTGAAGTTTATTTTAAGCCCTCAACCTGCACTAGGTGGTCTAAGGACTAAACCCTCTCAAATGTAGCTGAGGTCCGTGATTAATGAAGTTTTTAAACAAATACGCTAAAGTTAATCCAATGTTTCCACTTCTAAATTGTATTTAAGATAAAACTTATGCTAAATAATATTAACGTTTTAACTTCAGCAAATCTGACTCCAATTACATTTAATATTACAAAATCAGCCATTGAAAGAATGTGTTTGAATTCCAAGCATATTTCCACATATGTTTGTTCTCAGATTTAACGATTTGTTGTGGCAGATGGTGCTAATCTGTATGGCAGTATTTTTACAATAATGTTTTAGGCTGATATATTTTATTCATGATTCTGATTATTCTTTACTAAAAACCCATATTTAAATCTTAACATGGTTGTTTATTAATAGGCATTGGCTAGCAAGGCGAATTATATGATAAGGTGCTCGAAATAAAATCTCTTTTTTTACTATTAATCGTCTATATTTTATAAGAATTATATTTTATAAGATATGTAAAATTATTGCTAAAACCGTATCAATTTCCAAAACTTCGAATATTCAAAGATGCCTAAAACGCTTCTTCTGAATTATGTAACACATATATTAATACGAAGGCATTATTAATAGATAACACCTAGAAAATCTCACGGCCGTGGTAAAAATAACACGTAAGGTTTATTTCTAGAACTGATATTTCGCCAGAGCTTCGTCACTTACGGACGATTATTTCTTTAAAAACATTCGTTTCATATTTAGTTCTTTATCTTGTCTGCCTTACTCTACAATAGGGACATTGCAGAATATTTGCTGATATATATTTAAGAATTTTATGGAGATTGGTAGAGACCTCCTCTACAACTGAGAGGCCTTAGTCTAGATATCATTTACAAAAGGTATATTTCTACTGCGATCTTGTGTCCTCCAAAAGCATACCAATACTGTAGCAATAACAATAACAGACTTTCATCTAGTTTTATATGAAAATAACGATATTTTTAATAGTTTGACCGTAAAAACGTAAAAGTTTAGACTTAATTTTGTTATGGGCCTTTGACACTCCGACCTAAAGTTTGTAATAAAACAAATTTATACGCATAATATTCTTTAGCTTACAGGTAATATATACATTTACAAAGTACTATTATTACCTATTACGTTCCATACACGTAAACCCGTCCACACATCTTCCCGTTTTATTTTTTTGAGCTCACAATCCTATATTGAATCGGCTAATAGACTATTGGTTTGCGATAAAACCCACGTAGTGTGGGTTTCATTGCGAAACAACTCCATAATTGATGTAATTGTCAATTGTATTACTTTAATGAGTTTTGCACTTATTTTGCGCAAGCAGAAAAAAACACTCAGTTTTTAGACCTCCAAGTTTTCTAGTTGTCGATATTTTGTTGCTTATCACGTGAATTGACACAGGATACTCTTTGACGCATGAATTGTTTGTGCGCGATTCATATTAAAATTAAGTGTAGCAAACCCAACTCAAGTGTCGCATAAAATGTAATCACCACATTAAAAGTTAGAAATATTTGCTCATTTTCTAGAGACAACTAGGAATGGACAACTAGGAAACTAGGATGGAAATAAAGAAAAGATTGAAGAGAATAAAATTATCTTGACTAATGACTTAGATATCTTCAAATAATAATCAACACAATACATAGTAATTACTCAGACAACAGTTAAATGATGCTAAGTTAAACAACAGAAGCCCTAACTTTACAGCCCTTTTTTCAGTCGCGATTGTTTTTCAATCCTTTTAAATTTTCGCGTCCCCCAACGCTTTAGCGTCACGAAATCCAATGTACAAACTGACTCATTCCCTCTACTAATGTTTACTTCTCAATTACAGTTAATATACCTTTTTTGCTATTCATAATATTACGAATCAACGCAATCATTGCATTTGTCGCAACTTTAATGTCCAACTCATTTTGTAAAGATTAGACGAGGATAAGATCTCTTACTATTGCGCCAGTTATACATTCTGAACACTCATCATCGGCTTTCGAAATCAACGCATGTAAACAATTCCGATGAGTAAAAACATCGTAAAGTTCACGTTTAAAACAACATGTATTACATGCGTGATTTGTGAGATGCGAGTCCGCAACTCGTCACGTCAAGGACCGAAATAGATGACGTTAATTCGTGAATGACGTCAACAGATGGCGTTTACTCGTTTATCGAAAACTTATTCCGGCGATGAGAGTACAAAAAATGTAATTTTATGGTAGACTTGGAATGAGTAATAACTAGTAGGTACATAGTGAAAATGTTACTCTTTAATAACAGTGAAGTGTCTTCCATTATTATCCTGTTTATACACATCATATTACGTCCAATAGCTGGGGACGACCGATTTCTAACATTAAGAAATTTTCCACCCCCATTAAAGTGCGTAGTTTATTGTGGTCTGTAAAGAAAAAAAAAATAACTCGAGACGGTGTAAGTGCCCTCAAGCACTGCGTTATAATCAAAGAGTTTGTCTGGTTGCGAGTCTCATTGCGTTTTATGAACACCCGACACATGTGAACTACCTGCTTTAATTCACACAAATAGTCTAGCAACTATACTTTCTCTGACAAGTTTTACTTTGTTAATTAAAATCTAATAATATAATGGCATGTGTTGAAACATTTTAGTGACATTTAAGCTTCTATTTAAACTCCCTTTCTAAATAATTTTAATAAAATCTAAGTTGATTGGGCTATCTTTCTACTTTGCGTCGCTGCCTCAGACAAATAGACTTATTCAAACTTGATTTATTTTAATTTTTCCATGTTTTTGAAGAACCAGTTTTGTTTAACTATAGTTTAAAGCGCATAAGCTCGAACCACCAGACCAAGTCGCGTATTCAGACCTCCCCGTGAGTCTTTGTTTCAATTTTTGTTGTGATACAATCATCACCTGTATAGCGCCCACCATAAGTGAAAGTGGATTACAAAATCTCGTAATTCTCGCTATATGGTCATAATGTTATCCTTCATCGTCAAAGATATTTGGGTGTTATCCTATATCATTTAAGTTAAATGCTCTTGACTCTAAGTTCTAACCCCCTTCTTTCTTGGCAGATACACAAATTCCTTAGCTATTGCTCACATTTAATCAATTGTTTTTTTATCAAATAATATTCATCATCATCATCAGACTAAAAACGTCTACTGTTGGACATAGAACTTCCCCAAAAACTTTCCAAATCTCTGAAGAAAACAAACAACATTACATTAAAATCTTCATTCGTCAGGCATTTGCAAATTGATCAAGTATGGCAAAAATTCTAAAATTACAGCCAATTTGATTTAGTCATTTTGTATCTCGGCGCGGCTAGACGGTCGCCCTGTGTTTGCTTTTATTTCCTGTCCGATTCATCCGCTCCGTTCTTTTTGTATGCATTAGCCAGGATTCGTGGAAACGTTGGTTCGAATTTAACCATGCAAAATGGCTAGAGAACGAAATGAAAAAGTGAATTTTAATATTTCAGGCTAAAATTTGATCATGGTATTTTAAATATTGTTTTTTTTTTTAATGTTAAAGTTAAAGGCTCCGGAATACGTAACGTTACTGTGAGGCTTTCTTTAATAGATCATTTTAATAATCAACTTCATGTATAATCTTTGAATATAAGATTGGCTAATTATAAAATTCCATATGTAAAATTGCAAATTAAATTTTTTCAACAATCACTTTTCGTAACAGTCGTCCTACAACCATTGCCAATTTTTAAACTGTAATTATCGATTTAAACCATGACTAAAACAAACTAATTTAGGTCCAAAACAAAATATTTAAATACCCAAATAGCTATAGAAATTCCTTTCCTTGTTTAAAAGCATGCGTCATGCAATCGCACGAACATATATACATGGGAAAGTTGGTCTGTGTGTTACCTTTACAAACGTATCTAACGCATTTTCAAGGCATGAATCAGACGCTTTTTAGGAACACCATATCGAACAATTTAATCAGTGCAATGGGTAGGCAATCTAGTCTTATTTTGATGTCATATTTTACGCCTATACTGAATAAGCAAACAGAGATAAATACAATTACGTTTCGCCAGCTAAATCTAAAGACCTATTGACGAAGTTTTTGTCGTTTTTCTTGCAAGGTATCTTTGTGTTGCTACTGCGAATTCGCTTGTGAAAAATTTACTAACCCGCACTTGGCCAGCGTGACTCGGGCCTAAACCCTCTCAGTTGTAGAAGAAGTTTCTGCCCAGCAGTGGCAATTATATAGGCTGATGACCATGTTTTTTTGCCTAGATTTAAATTAGGCAATCTCAAATCCCAACAATAGATTCGTTGTAAAAATGGCGTTTCATTTCTCCGAATTAGATTCAATGTTTTTCCCCATCGCATAGATCTCATAAAGAATATTTTTGCGAGCATGTTTGTGTGTCAAGAAGCTGGGTTCGGCGAAGTTTAGGCGTTGTCCTTCGCAAGGGCGCGTGTATAAATATTAACGTATGTTTACGGCTACATTGACCCTGCGTCCTGTCTGCGAACTAGTGACGCCACTAACTGCAATTGGTTTTAAATTTAATTTCGAATTGGATTGTTCGAATGCTTGCGGTTGGTAGTATAAACAGATTTTTTGTCGTTTCTCAGTGATTTATGTATTTATGGTTGTATGATTGGAATAAAATTAATAGTTCTAATTCCATTGCTATTATTGTGGTATCTTTAACTATCGTTATTAAAGATTTAGTCTAAAAAAGAGTTTGGTTGCAAAAATGAAACGATGATTATAATTATAAAAAATTAAAAAGTTATCCTGGTATCTCTTTCGCACCTTACCGGTTAGAGTAGTAAAATTACCTTGCTACCAATTTAAAAATTATATAAATTATAAATTATTGTTATAGCTGGTGTCATGACATCTCGGGTAAAATAAAAAAAATATAGGTACCTGAGCCTATTAACTATATTCAAACCATATAAAGAAAAACCATAGATCGACCAATGTATCAGCCAGTAATATTTGAAAGTAAATTGTTGTTTATACGTTCTACGTTTCAAGTAACAATTGTACATCGCAGTGACATTACAGAATATTTATGACCAAGTTGGTTCCGAGCCTAATTTAGGAACCAAATTGTATGTGGGTTTATCATTTTCCCCCAGAGGCGCCGTCGCGACGTATCTATTACAAATCTAGTTTTCTGTTTGTTCGCCGCGTAATCGGCATGGCTTATAAGGACAAGGCTTGTAGGTTCTTATCCTGGGTAGAATATGTGTTTGACTGGCGATTATTTTGTTACATATGATGTATACTTGAAGTTAGGCACAGATGTTTTTCTACATATAGGTACCTACAGTTAAAAATCAATATAATTAGGGGCCTTATTTTTAAAATTGATTGTAACACTTAAAATACAGGAGATATTTCTATTGTTTAAATTTTCACAAAAGTACAGAAAATAACACCATAAGAGCAAAAAATAATAAAATCACTATAGACAGAAAGTATTATTTTATCTAAAAATGTACATTACATACGAACAAATATTTTTTCAGTCCCTAAAAAAATATCTATAAAATATCATGCCTTAGCGTAGGGTAGACTCATAAAACGCGCGAGTTAAATCTATAAAACGTCGATAAAAATCCTAACCAAACAAAACCCTCTCATGTTGAAAACTATAAAAAACTCGATAATCCGATAATATATTATGTCGACACCGATATTCACCAATTATATTTTAATGAAAGTGTTACGTAGTGTTCGTGACTTATGAAAGTAATTATTTAAATTGCCCCCAGATACGGTTAGATTAGTTCGCTAAACAAAGGAGTTTGCATCAGCGGTGGTGCAACGCTTTGTACCACCACTGTTTACATTGTGATACGCAATGTACAAAAATAAGGAACAAAAATCTATGGTAAAATGTATGAATATATATAGTTCTTTCTATACAATATGCACGTTTAACGTTACATAAAAAGCAGGTGCTAGGATCGTTAAAATTACTTTCTACTGCACCTAACAAAACTAGCAATAAATAATACATTTCAAGATGTCTTTTTTAGCATTCTAATACTATAAAATTAATGATGCACAATTCACATCGTTTCCTGTATTTGATATCAGTCGCTTTCAAATAAATAAACGTAATAACCAAAAATAAAACATTTTTATGCAAATATTATCACTATAGAAATTTAACAGACAAATTGTATTTTATATTACTTTTCGTTGCCAAAACGTGGCTTGGTAACAACGCATGCATTAAATTTTAGAATTTTTATAGTAATATGTCACCAAATTTATTGGAAAAATTGCATTATTTAGTGGGACTATTTTGGAATCATAGCCAACATAGCTTATAAGTACAATAAATAAGTTATTATGTGGCACCTCATAAGCAATAGCGTTTATTTATTTATCAAGTAATTATTAAACTATTCATATTAACATTACACTAAGAAACATCCAACAATCAAATAGTAAAACTGTCTTCAATCGTTGAAATGCATGCCACAGTTTTATTTATCTTATCTTAGTATTCTTTCTTAACTGCTAACTTAACTTAATTTTTCATGGGTCTTGCGAAGTATCGAATGAGAATGGTTTTCTGTCAAAATTTTGCACAACTCGTGAATACTGGCAGTCCACTCGTTCGACAAATCGATACGATTTCAATATTGTGTATATTTCACAATCACGTTTTTCTGTTACGTCACACTTGCAAACGTAACTTGTTTTTTATCTTCATAGTTGGGCCTCGTGAGTCGTGGCTCGGCTTTGATCTGAAACAAACAGATTAATTGTCATTATAAAGTTTAAAAAAGTGCCTTTCTTCATATATTATACCAGTGGTAACTTAATAGTTAAAAGTTTATTAACAGTATTATAAATTAATAATGGTCTACTTTGCAATAGTAATATAATTTACTATTATTATTAATTTATAATTAATGTACATTATTAATTAGGAAGTTGGTAAAGAGTCCTGCTGTATTGAAGTGTGTAGGTACTTCCGAGAATATCGGGTTTAACTTCTGCGTCTAGAAGAGCAAATATTCTATTCGGAAATCCTCAGTACAATCATATAGTCTATAATATGCCGAAAGTCAGTAAGATCTCTTTTTCCTTGTAAAACAAAATAACCCTTTCGTCTACCCTTCGGAAACTCAATTGTTACCTACATCCAATTACAAATGTACGAAGCCACAGCCAAAAAGCATTCAACAAAAAGTTCAACATGAAAGTGCTCGAGTCTGAGTCATTTGGCTCGAGATGTTCCCCGGCCTGTTTTCAAGGTCAAGTTCAACTTGGGGTGAAACGGTAGCCCGCGCCTGTCAGCTGTTTACAAAACTCCGCGAGTGTATTAATAAGCTATTGTCGTCTTGGGAGCGTTTAGGCTGGGTGAAACTGTTGCTTTTCAAATTTGTACCTCAAAACTTGCGGTATTGGTTCCATTTTTAGTTAATACGATTTGGGAGTAATACCCTTATGTCGTTTGTGTGTTTGCGAGCTTTTTGGTAGGGTAACCCATAACTACTCAAGTTATTGTAATGAATTATTGCATGCAAGACATAAAATTGTAGAAAGTGCTACGTTTTAGCCTAATTTAATATGCCATAAATTGTGTAAATTATAGCCATACTTAAAATTAGAATCAAATGGAGGTACATTTGATTTAATGTTTCTATTCAAAGTTTTATTTTAATTAAACTTTTAAATTTTTTTATTACTTTATTATTTTTAATATTAACAATTTCATTACAATCCAATGACACTTAATCGATTATAGTTATCAATCGATTAATTAAAAATCGACAAAAACCCTAACTACCCAAATCAAACTCTATAGACTATAGACAAATTTGCATAAAGTACTACGTCGTGTTCAAAACGCCTTGTCGATGGACACGGGCTACCACATGCAATGTGCAGCCGGCCGGTACTTGGGCAGGGTTGCCAACTTTAATTTAAAACCGGCCAAGTGTAAGTTGGACTCGTGCTTAAAAGGTCCCGTATTATTAGTTATAATGTTTGTTGTATGAGAGAACAAAAATAGATCACTTGTCAAAATTTCCATTTTCTCTCATAAATTTATTCCAAAAAGAATGTATAACAGCATTTATACTGTGTCACTTTACGGGCCTCCATTAAAAAAGAGGGCTTGAACCTTAATCCACTACGCAATCTTATTACTGGTTAGCAAAATACAGTACATCTGAATTCAAAGAAAAGAAAAAATATAGAATTGTTAAAGATCCTTTGATTTTTGAAAAGCCATTTTTGGGTACTTTTTGTAACACTTTTTTTAAGACTAGTACGCCTAGTATCTACCTAAACGGAGTATTAGAACGTATTTAATATACTCTCTTTGTACTGTTATAGAGTGTGCCTTAGCCTATATACAAAGTGCAATAATCTATTTCAGACTACGTTTGACAACCCGAGTCGCTGCGGCCATGTATCAGTCGATAACCCTCTCCGCGCGGCCACGTGACCGGTCACATCGGCCCTCAACCTCAACCCTCCCATACCATCACTATTGTATATCTTGATACAAATCATTTTTTAACCGACTTCAAAACCGAAGGTTATCAAGTGCAAACAATTATGAAAAATGCAGACGATTTTATTTTTTTTAAGCTGGTGCTTCCAGATTGGTCTCATTTTAATTTGGTCTAGTTGTGATATTGACTTAAATTTGCACTTATGTGCGTGACAAATCGACGAGTAACTCAATGCAATGCAAATCGAGTTTGATGATAAATTTTTGATGGTAAATGTCGTACTTCGAGGATATTTTTTTATAACTTAATCATCATAACATCATTAACAAATATGGAATGGACAAGGATCAGAGTATTCCTTGAAAAATCATCATCATTAATTCTTATACGTCCACGGTATAGGCCTTCTCTACAATTGAGTGGGTTTAGACCTTAGTCTACCAAGCTGGCCTAGCGCGCTAAGGCCTTAAAAATGCCATTGAGTTTTATGAAAATGTTTTAACAGTTTGAATATGGTAAAAGAAATTGCCTATTATATCATCATCCCTTACTTCATCTTCTTCTTCATCAACCCATATTCGCCCACTGCTGAGCACGGGTCTCCTCTACCATTGAGAGGGTTTAGGCCATAGTCCACCACGCTGGCCTAGTGCGGGTTGGCGGACTACACACCTAAGAAATTCCTAAGAACTCTTAGGTGTGCAGGTTTCATCACGATGTTTTCCTTCACCGTTAAAGCAAGTGATAATTCAATATGAATACACACATAACTTCGAAAAGTCAGAGGTGTGTGCCTGGGGTTCGAACCCGCGACCGTCGAGATTCTCGACCGCGCGCCCAAACCTCGAGGCCATCACTGCTATCCCATCATCCCTTACTAGCTGACAGTAATATGTCAGCTTCATAGCCTATAGCCAGTTGTAGCAATGCAATACTCTTGCATGTTATTTCAGTATTACTATATTTTACTGACATGAAAAATAATTCCCATGGTACAAAATTGATCATAATCGTGTCAGAACATAAAACATGCATGCTTAAAAAATTAAAAATTCACTTCCGCATTTATAATGAATATAACTATAAAAATTTTATGACGAACTAAAACAATTTTGACCCCTTGACAATCATTTTTATTTTTTTATTAAAAAGCCATATCTTACATATCTTTCATAATAATCATCATCAGCCCATATACGTCCCACTGCTGGGAACCGGCCTCCGTTACCATTCAGAGGGCTTAGGCCAAAGTCCACCACGCTGGCCTAGTGCGGGTTGGGAGAATACAAACATGAGAGATTTTTAGGTGTGCAGATTTCATCACGATTTTTTCTTACACCATTAAAGCAAGTGATAATTCGACCTATGCATAGGATAAGGTTACTTATGACTATAACACCAAAGTACTTTTTATGTCTATAATAGGTTAAAATTGTTTATATATTGCACTAGTGAAGTAATAATGATCCTAAATTTAGTTGTTGTTTAAAGAACATAAAAATTTACTGATAATTTTGTGCCCAATTAAGTTTAAATCGCTGAGAAAGAGAAGTTGTGTAAAAGCACATATAACTTTATTCTGCGCATAGGTCGAATTCATTGTTCAATACACATATAACTTCGAAAAGTGCGACATACATCTATTCCCCCCTTTTTCCATTTCTACCCTCGTTTTTATTGAAACAGTTAAGTCCAAAGGTATCTATAAAAACAACTGTTCCTGTGAGCTCGAGGTTCTTCCAGTTTTATGGGGCAGGTGCCCTCGTAATGGGTTTAATGCCGGACGTTCGAACGTTCACATATCGATTATTTTTATAACGGCTTGCAAAAAGGTCGTGACGGGTTAGCCTGCTGTGGTAAATGGGTAGACTCGAAAGGTAGGTCTTAAAAAATATTTAAATTGGGAAAGAAGATTTTATTAGAATTGGCAATTACCTCGAGTATTGCTCTATTTACTTCTCGCTTTTTCTTTGTTAAAACTGATACTGAAACGTGAAAAACTTCCTTGGTTTTTATGGCTTTTAGGTGATTGTTCCCATCCTGGGATATACAAATTTGATGTCACCAGCAAATTGACAATAATTTTACACCGCGACAGACTTGCACCGCGTAGGTTTTCTGTCTATCTTGTTTAAGTGGGTTTAAAAAAAGACATTTTTGTAAATAGATATACCTTGAAATAATCATTTTTGTTTTCAAACTAAATATCGTAAATAATAAATATTGTGTCGTGTCCTGCGGTAGTTTGAGCAATCCCCAAGGAACGGGGTAAAATGTGCCTTTTTGTGAATACGGATAGTCTAACAACAGTGTAGGTTATTACTAGATATTTTTAAATCGAAATTACCGATTTTTGGTCATTAATTCAAAATTTTTTTTTAACTATTTAGGCAACAAAAACTTTAGATAAAATCTTTATACTGAATTGTAATCAAATCGATCAAAACTATTTGGAATTATTTTCTATAAGAAATTAGTAAAATTGATCTAAGTTTATGCCACCCTTTTTAATCTCTCTTAAGTCATCTCAACACGCATTTACTTCCAAAATCATTGGGTTGAAAAGCCTGATAGAAAAATCCTTTACCAATTTATGGGGCAGGATGAGAAAGATTAGAAAATGGCTGCGTTCTCCATTCCAAATCTAAACGTGAATGCATCCCTTCAAAGGGTGGCATCGAAGGGGTAATTAAAACGATGCCACAGACGGAGTTATGATGAAACAGTCTGGGGTTTACACGCCCTCTGGCGGGAAGGGAAATAATTAACACGAACTGTATACGAAAACCATTTGTAACAAAATAAACTTTAATGAAGGCATTACCCATTTACAGATATCAATATGAAAAATTAACGGTGAAAAACATATTTTAAAATCAAGCTTTTATTATGCACGAAAAATTAAAAAAATAAACTAAGAAAACATTCATAAAATTCGTAGTTTTTTAAATTTTACAAGTAACAATTTACAAAAGTGTTCGGTTTATCAGTAGAAGTATGATACATAAACATATATTATCTATAACTATACTACTGGAAAAAATTAAAGGATCAAAAAATAAATCCAAATTTTTGGGCGATTTTCAACAGGCCGTAACTTTGAAAAAGATGGTCGTGCAAGAAATTTAAAAAAAGAAACTTGTAGCTCCAAGTATCTAGTTTTTGGATGAATACATTAAAATTTTGTAGCATCAGCGGTTTTTGGGTGACCTTAGGAAAACCAGCAACAAAAAAAATTAACAAAAAATCTTGTTTATTTTTTTTAATATACGGGCGTGGAAAAACATGTTCTTACTAAACCCGTATAAAAATCAGATACTTTGTTTATTTAGCTTTAATTTCGTTCTTTTAACACCTCGATATGTTTAGTCCTCGCCAAGATATCAGTCTCCAAATGGAAAAGGATCCTTTTGTCTTTAATTATCGATATCTCAGCAACCAATAATTGCACATCAAGTGAAAGATGCGTTTCAAGAACTTGAATAAATATCCTTTAACTACTAGTTATTGGTTTTCCGAAAAAACGAGAATTCTTCTTGTTACGTGAATTTGAAAATGCAACTAAAAATGAGCTTTAGGTGGTGTTTTGGAATATCAAGCGCTGGATCGAAAATATTGTGAAAACCAATAATGTTGAGTGTGCGTTTTACAGTTCAATATGTCCACGAAAATCCTACCAAGTACCAAATTAATCCATTCAGCCGTTTTTGTGATTCACTCGATCGAATTTTTGAAAAAAATAAGGGATCACGTTTTTGCTCTGGAAAGCTCAAATTTAAGAAATGAGAAATATTCTTTTTTAATAGCTTTTTCCACATCTTGTTGTATAGATTTGTTGTTTTGGAACAACTTGACGAAATTTAACAAACAAACGCCCAATAAATTCAATATTTCGTCAATGCGAATATTGTTGCTCGAAAATTCGTTAATCACACACAATAGCAACAACGGGCAATATTGGCGTTGGTGACTTAAATTTCCTCAAGTTGCCCCAAAACAACAAATTCGTACAACAGAAACGTGGAAAAAGCTTAAAAAAATAAATATTTTTTATTTCTTAAATTATGAGCTTTGCAGAGCAAAAACGTGATCCCTTATTTTTTCAAAAATTCGATCGAGTGAATCACAAAAACGGCTGGATGGATTAATTTGGCACTTGGTAGGATTATCGTGGACATATTGAACTGTAAAACGCACACTCAACATTACTGGTTTTCACAATATTTTCGAGCCAGCGCTTGATTTTCCAAAACGCCACCTAAAGCTCATTTTTTGTTGCATTTTCAAATTCATTTAACAAGAGGAATTCTCGTTTTTTCGAAAAACTAATAACTATTGGTTAAAGGATATTTATTCAAGTTCTTGAAACGCATCTTTCACTTGATGTGCAATCATTGGTTGTTGAGATATCGATAATTAAAGACAAAAGGATCCTTTTCCATTTGGAGACTGATATCTTGGCGAGGACTAAACATCTCGAGGTGTTAAAAGAACGAAATTAAAGCTAAATAAACAAAGTATCTGATCTTTATACGGGTTTAGTAAGAACATGTTTTTCCACGCCCGTATATTAAAAAAAAGAAACAAGATTTTTTGTTAAATTTTTTTGTTGCTGGTTTTCCTAAGATCACCCAAAAACCGCTGATGCTACAAAATTTTAATGTATTCATCCAAAAACTAGATACTTGGAGCTACAAGTTTCTTTTTTTAAATTTCCTGCACGACCATTTTTTTTAAAGTTACGGCCTGTTGAAAATCGCCCAAAAATTTGAATTTATTTTTTGATCCTTTAATTTTTTCCAGTAGTGTAGTATATTAATATTCTTAAGTGACCTAAAAGCTGGTCGCGCCGAGGTCTTTGCATTAACGAAATTGCGCGACAAGCTTTTAAATCACTTAAGAATATTAATATACTAGTTATAGATAATATATGTTTATGTATCATACTTCTACTGATAAACCGAACACTTTTGTAAATTGTTACTTGTAAAATTTAAAAAACTACGAATTTTATGAATGTTTTCTTAGTTTATTTTTTTAATTTTTCGTGCATAATAAAAGCTTGATTTTAAAATATGTTTTTCACCGTTAATTTATTTTTAACTTTTTAGTTGTAAATATTTCTAAGTCTATCCATTTCGTAGTCATACCGAAATTCAACTCAATCGGTCCATGGAAACTAGTGTTCCTATGGGCACCTTCCAACTTCTCATGACACCAGATCAACGATACCTTATTATTATGTTGTCACTGAAAATACAAAAGCATACCAAATTTTAGCTTAATTGGTCCACAGGAATCGGAGTTCTTATGGGCTTCTTCCAACTTCTCATCAGATCAGCTTCATGATACCATATTTTTGTATTGTTACTGAAGTTACGAAGACACACCAAATTTCAGTTTAATTGGACCACAAGAATCGGAGTTTCTATGGGCATCTTCCAACTCTTCGTCAGATCAGCTCTATGATACCTTTTTATTATATTGTCACCGAAATTACATAGGTATACCAAATTTCAGCTCAATCGGTCCAAAGGAATCGGAGTTCCTTTGGGCTTCTTCCAACTCCTCAATAGATTAGCTCTATGATACCATTTTTTTGTCTTGTTACCGAAATTATGAAGAGACACAAAATTTCAGCTCAATTGGACCATAGGAATCGGAGTTCTTATGGGCATCCTCCAACTCCTCATCAGATCAGCTCCATGATTCCATATTTTTGTATTGTTACCGAAGTTACGAAGAGATACAAAATTTAAGCTCAATTCGACCATAGGAATCGGAGTTCCTATGGCCATCCTCCAACTCCTCATCAGATCAGCTCCATAATATCATATTTTTGTATTGTTACCGAAGCTACGAAGACATACCAAATTTCAGCTCAATTGGACCACAGAAATCGAAGTTCCTATGGGCATCTTCCAACTCTTCGTCAGATCAGCACCATGATACCATATTTGTGTATTGTTGTCGAAGTTACAAAGACATATCAAATTTCAGCTCAATCGGTCCACAAGAACTGATGTTTCTATGGTCATTTTCCAACCTCATCATCAGACCAGCTCCATGGTACCATATTATTGTATTGTCATCCAAGTTACGTAGGTATACCAAGTTTCAGCACAATCGGTCTATTGGAAGTGGTTCAAATGTTCATTGCAAGATTTGTAAACATACAAACATACATACATACATACATACATACATACATACATACATACATACATACATACATACATACATACATACATACATACATACATACATACATACATACATACATACATACATACATACATACATACATACATACATACATACATACATACATACATACATACATACATACATACATACATACATACATACATACATACATACATACATACATACATACATACATACATACATACATACATACATACATACATACATACATACATACATACATACATACATACATACATACATACATACATACATACATACATACATACATACATACATACATACATACATACATACATACATACATACATACATACATACATACATACATACATACATACATACATACATACATACATACATACATACATACATACATACATACATACATACATACATACATACATACATACATACATACATACATACATACATACATACATACATACATACATACATACATACATACATACATACATACATACATACATACATACATACATACATACATACATACATACATACATACATACATACATACATACATACATACATACATACATACATACATACATACATACATACATACATACATACATACATACATACATACATACATACATACATACATACATACATACATACATACATACATACATACATACATACATACATACATACATACATACATACATACATACATACATACATACATACATACATACATACATACATACATACATACATACATACATACATACATACATACATACATACATACATACATACATACATACATACATACATACATACATACATACATACATACATACATACATACATACATACATACATACATACATACATACATACATACATACATACATACATACATACATACATACATACATACATACATACATACATACATACATACATACATACATACATACATACATACATACATACATACATACATACATACATACATACATACATACATACATACATACATACATACATACATACATACAAAAGTGAAGTTAAATAAAAGCTTGTAAAATATGATAAATAGGGTGTCGCACTAGGCCAGCGTGGTGGATTATGGCTTAAACCCTCCCAGTTTTTGAGAAGGCCCGTGACCAGCTGTGGGACGTATCTATACCTTATTTGAATCCTTAGGGACTCTTTCCAAAAATCTTTGAAATCGATTAAGTAGTTTATAAAGTTGATACATTAGAATCATAAAATATAATATTTTTGTAATATTACTAGAGATGTAATAATTGTGTGCCTTTACAATTAATGTGCAAGAATTATTTCGAACGTCAACATAATCTGGTATCTGGCTTCCGAATATAATCCGTCCGTTATGGCTTCCAATTTCCGCCCGCCGCTGGTTTTACGGCCCAACTTTTGCACGACACCAGTTTTATAACGATGTTTCTCATAAAAATTGTAAAATATCCACGATATATATAAAGTAGGCATGTTCTATATGCTAGACTTTTAGAACGTTAATATAGTTCAATTATTTAGTAATATAATGGACACAGGTACAAAATTATAATCCAGTTAAAATAGAAATAGATAAGGGATCCCGGATCGCTGGTTCGCATTTCGGCACCATAATACGAGTTCGAGTATCTGCTATAACTTGTAATCTAAATGAAACATACTCAAATATAGAAGTAGGAATTAGAGATTTGGTCCAAAAAATGCAGTTAGAATTATCTGCGTAAACGTAGGGTACGTTACTTATACGTTTAGGTATCAAACAAGATATCTGGATACTACTCGCAATTTAGAGTAATCTAGCGCTAATTTTGTGATGGCAATCTCGTAAACGAGTTCTATGACATTCAGCCTTTTAATAATTGCGTAAATAAACGATTTTACATGCATATAATGCATTGAATGTTTAATTTCTTCTGTAGTGGTAACTTCCAGTGCGGACATCAATATTTAACGAGATTATATCTAAATGTCCAGCTCGAAGGATAGTAAACTGCAGATAACATCTTTATCACTCGTTGAAGAAACATTTGGATGTCTTTAACCCATCAAACTGATATTGATAAGCTCGAGTGTGATTTATTTGGTGATTATAATGATTGATTATAAAATAATTGTAAACATTGTATAGTGACCTAAACCAATAGTGTGTGATATGCCTCGTTATGTCTCACTCAGTGACTATTTATGGCCTAAAAGCGATTTGACGTGTAAATGAGTATATCTTAATCCCACAGTAAACAATTGTGAACTAGACATGCTACAAACAAGGTGTAACGCTTTAGAGCTTCTATGCAAGTACAGCCATTGGCTTATTATACCTTGGTATAATGCTTGTTCGTGGACGCCAAAATTTTTCTTTCGCTTAAAATTACTTCTGGGCTCCTCTGAACTGGTTTTCTTTAGTCAACTTTATAATTAAAGTAAGTGACAATGTATAAAGCAGTGATGGTCTCGAGGTTTAGGCGCGCGGTCGAGAATTTCGGCGGTCGCGGGTTCGAACCCCAGGCACACACCTCTGACTTTTCGAAGTTATGTGTGTATTCAAATTGAATTATCACTTGCTTTAACGGTGAAGGAAAACATCGTGATGAAACCTGCACACCTAAAAGTTCTTAGGAATTTCTTAGGTGTGTAGTCCGCCAACCCGCACTAGGTCAGCGTAGTGGACTATGGCCTAAACCCTCTCAATGGTAGAGGAGACCCGTGCTCAGCAGTGGGTGTTGATGGGTTGATGAAGAAGAAGAAGAAGAAGTGACAATTAGCTGTTTCTTCGAACCGTCGCTACAATATTATCGTCACTTATTATCGTTGGTTGTTTATTAAAAACTCATCATCTCTACGTCTCACTGTTGTGCACGGGTCTGACAACTGAGAGTGTTGTAGACCTAAATTAAAAAATAGCTATTGCTTTTCTTTTCAACTTTATAAATCTTATTCACGTAAGATATAAATCTTGTGTGTGTGCGTGTTTTTTTTTTATTGGAAATAAAGACACCAATATTCTCAATAAGACACCATTTGCAATAAACCAAGCAAGACAATCTCTTGAATCTAGATATTACATATCAGATTAATCCCAGCAACATTTGGCTAATCGACATAAGCAACGAGGCCACTGAGCCCCCAGTATATTTCAGTACAGCGAGCATTCCCAAACAAAAAACACAAAACTGGGCCGATTCCGTTGCCAAGTAAAATAAAGGATGAATTGGCGAATATACGGAAAGGTCAAGGCGAGACGATAGACATCCCAATAGTCTTAGAAACGAGTTTTATCAATCAGAGCTGGATAGTGGCGACGAAGTTAAAAATACGCCTTATTGATATTCTGTGTGGCATGCAAGTGTGTGTTGTCTGCGTACTAAAACCGTGTTCCTCAAATATAAATCTTTATTTTGACTATAAGGAAACTAGTTTCGACTGTATCATATTTGAGGTTATGTTAATATTAATTGTCATGAAAACAAAATCTAGACGCCCATGATAATCAATGAAAATCATTCATCTTTTAAAGAAAAATAGGCAATTATTCTATAACAAAAGCAGTATGCCAGTCACAGCCCAGACATAAGCCATCTGTTTTGAATGTTAGCTAAAACAAATAGAAAATACAAAATTCTTTTTTTTTAACAAAAGCTGTAGAATTCATAATATGCAATTAGTTTTTTTTTAACAATATTTTAATCAATACACATGTATTCTAGGGCTTTCACTCAAAGAAAATCATCACGATAGTATTTATACACCCCTACAGCGCCCTAAAAATGAAATCTAGTTCCATCAATATGAATTCATATTCTGCTCGGCTGTTCGCCACAGCTGTTTTTGCTTTTGTTGTCGCGGAACGTGACATCGGACGCTTTCCCCGTTGCCATGGCAACGCGCATGCCCAACCCACCGTCTGGCGGCGCCCGAAATATCCACTTCCCCTATGGCTTCCATTATCCGATGCATATTCGTACCAGCGCTGTTTATTACTTTCTCTCCCCGCGTACATTTGTGCTACTGTTAAATTAATTTTGCTCGAGTATTTTTGTCTGCTTTCAGAAATATACATTTATTTTTTACATTATAGATACTGAACTGTAGACATCTTTCTTTGTCTTTAATACTTCTTTCACTGCTGCTCGGCTCCGATTGGTGATACCGTGATGATACGTTACCTGTAGCCTTTCTTAATAAATGGGCTATCTAACACTCAAAGATTTTTTTTAAAATGGAACCATTATTTCTTGATATTAGCGCGTTCAACCAAACATACTCTTCAGCTTTATAATATTGGTACCTAAATTATAATTTCAAGTATTCCTAATAAATTTTAAAAACTCGTTATAATAATTATTTTTCCACTTCCTAGCTTTTAATCGCATTCATATATTTGTCTATTTCTAAAAGTAGTTTTTTCATTACGAAATTCTTGATAGAAACTAGAAATGTCACATATGTCTATTCCATTAAGAAGATTTTTTTGTCACGAAACGTAAAAGAACGTACCTTTGCCTATACCACAGAAACAGGCTTGTCTATTTCTTTTTACAAAAATGTACACTCAAAGATAGCAATAATTTCGTTTCCGCACATAAAGGGGACGGTTGCTAATCGCCTTATCAGTGTTTTGTTTTACGACCACGCTATCGGCAGATAAATCGTTCGCCGTGTCACTTACGACGTCAATTACTCATCGGCAGTGTTTGAGGCATTTACTTTATAATAATAAAGTCTTACTAGCTTTAATATAACCTGATTTTTTATTTGTAACTTAAAATAGACATAGGTTAATGCTAAACCTCTTAAAACCTAAAGCGATGGTCGCAATTATCTCTTGATTCAAAACATCTTTCGTAAGGTTTTAGTTTTAGTGTCAAGACGTTCTCTTTATACATTTTTCAACATCCAAATTTTTTTTTAATAAATATCATAACATTCTTAAAGTTTGGTGTTAAACAACTTAAAAATTTAGACAAACTTCACAGGCCTATGTCTTTGAACTTTAAAATTGGAACAAGTATTTAAAAATGTAGAAAAAGTGGGATCTAAAGCTAAACCAAGCAGTTAGGTGAAGTAAATACCTACATACATACACACTCGTACATAAATCTATTGTAGTTTTGCAACGTACTTGTGTTTATGACGTTTCCCGCCCATTGTTTCGCGCCGACTTCCCCTTCCTAGTCTCTGGTTCTTACTTCTTACAAGGCAGCGTTCCGAGTCATAGACAGTGCTGCGTTTGTAGGTCATTTTAAATGTTCTGCCATTTGAAAGAACTTAGGATTCGTGAAACAGAGTTTTCAACTTTCTTGTTTTATTTCTGCATTTTTTAACTCATGTTGAATTGCATATTTTTCTTGGCCAATTTGTGTGCTTATGATGAATTTTATCCCTTATAAATTCGTGTTTAAATCATGATTTAACAACTTTTTTCGTGTTTGTAAAACGATTTAGGTAAATTCAATACAAATATGAATATTACTTTCTACATTGTTTACTTGTAATTTCATCCTCTTGACAAAAAATAATAAATAATACAGTTTTGACAAAAAAATAAATAAAAAATGCAACTATAACTGGCTGTTGTTCAGTAGATCTGTTGCATTTATCTATTAATGTAGAGTGACTGTTATCTGTATGCGTGCCGACAATTCGCTCACAGCATCCGCCCCTTACTAACGTAAAATAATCACTCGTCATTTTCGTAATTTAATGCGTTTGTCTATCCAATCCGTGCTAGAAGATCGTGTATATGATATTTCTTACAGGTCTACTAACTAACTAACTAACTCAGAGTAGATATTCATAATCGTTTAGCAGGATGTTCAAAGACCGTGATCAAATCTAAGACAGGTTATAGCCACGGTGATTCAAACTGAGTGACATTAAAAATCGAAAAAAAATGTCGTTTTCTCAACACCCACAAATGTTTAATGTATGGTTGTTAAGAAAATTTATAAATCTTAGATCTTAAATAAACTTCAATCCGAATTCTATCACAGCACTTTTGATTTAAATCTTTATATGATCACTGAACTTGTCACACCACAAGATAAAAACCGCGCGAATATATTCCCTCAAAAACGCAATCCGCCATCTTCAATCACACAAATAAATGAGATTTAAGCCAATTTGTCATCAAACACGTACACGCGTTGGATACGGCGTGAAAATTTTCCGCATTGTGGCTCGCCAGATGTGGTCGGTACAATTTGATTGGCTTGCGGCCATCAGCGCTGCGAAAGGGAGAGGAATCTCTTAAATGTCGATCGGCCCAAGTTAGTTCGTGAACCCACACCTCTAGGCCATTAACATTCGGCCTACGGGGTTCTGCGACATTTATTAAGACTAAATATGCAGTGTAAACTCTATGTAACTGAACTGTGTTATATGACGTAATAGAAAGGGTTTTTTTAATTGTTACAATAAAATATGTGTGGTGTATATTTGAATGCTGAAATGTTAAGAGGTTCCTGAGAGAGGATGGTAAATTTGCTATTTCATACAGTTTTGATACGGTTTCACCTTTCTTCGCAAGCATTTAGTGTATAACGTGTGCTTGTGAGAAAATGCTGGTTGTTACATATTTATTAAATTTAATATTTATAGAAAGTTGTCGTTAAATGTAGAGAAGATAATTATTATATGAAAGCAAGCTAAACTAATAAAAGTCAATTGATTTTGACGCAGTTGGAAGTATGTCGTTAAATTTAGTGACGTTACATAGAGTTTACACTGAAGTTTAACATTGCACTCAAAAAACATAAACATAATGCTGCATTATAGATAACAGTAAGAATACTTTTTTAATTAAGTCGGCACGTGAATATGTAATAATACAATTTTTGTTTATATCTAACCCCTTGTATTCCCGTGGGGTAGGCACAGGGTCGTATTTTTACACCCACGGTCCATTAAATACATTTTAAGACGTGCTTAAAAAGGCACAAACCATTTACTTAATTAATTAATTAAAATTAAAGTCACGCCTATGTAGCCCCATAATATAGGCACGGCAAAGACTGTATTACTTTTTCTTTGTTCAGGATCAACGGATATCGTTTTTCGGGAATATTTCCAAAGTCCAAATAACTATCTACTGCTAATTTTTGAACAAAAAAACCCAATACTTATAGTTCCAACCGCACATTTACGCGTATAAACAAAACGTTTTTGCATTATAGTATCCGTTCCAGACACCGAACAGTGATCACAATCGATCAGTAAACAATCGATTACATTTACTTTCATGTCGAATCGTTTGTTTCGTCAGTTGACCCGAGACTTTAGTTCTCGTGTACGTGATAAACCCCAAGGTCGTGCGATTAACCGACCGAGCAAGGAAACGGGTTCAACAACTTATCAATTTGTATCACCATCTCTTACGCCAGTGGTAATTTTCGCGAGTATATGTTAATAAAAGGTGAATGGTATGCGTGAAAGCTGGGTTTTAAATATATTTCACTGCGTAGGGTGGTATTGTAATCGATTTACAGTGAACGGATTCTGAGAAAAGGCACGGTGTAGCTGGTATATTATAAAATTTTGATACTTTTATTAATTTTTTTTAAATGAAAATGAATTTTTAAGTCCATATTTCAATTAGTAGGAAACCTTTTAAATTTATAAAGGACTCATCTGTCCCCGATTATCAGAAGTAGCGCTTAAAGGTTAGGAAGACTGTGGTTTCGATCGTAGGTCAGTTATGTTTAGGTATTTGCATATATAAAACTTATTAATGTTAACATTCAGATTGCCTAACCAAAAAAAATATTATATAATTGTGCTGCAGTTTTGGGCATAAATTTACTAAGTTAGTTTTGAACCCCGCGACCGCCGAAATACTGGAAGGTGCGCCTAAACCTTGATATCATCACTGCTTCAATGAATTTAGTAATTCCTATAAAGAAAACTAACGTATTTCTCTATATAAACGAAGGGTTTTCTTTTTAGATGTATTAAATGCACAGACAGCAAGTTACATGTGTTAATAATGAGTTTGTTTGAAATTTCCTGCAATTTATTATCACAAACGACACGACTGCGTAACAAAACAAAGATAACATATTTTGATATCCGTGTGTTTATAGACAAAATGAATTATTTTAAAACATTTTGGGCCTTCCATACGAACTTTGATCTTATAAAATACGGCTAACTTGCAAACAGTATTTAAGCATTTATCCAATTTACTACTTTATGGCATTTTCGAATCACGGTAGGTACTGTAATCATAACAAATTGATTGGTAACTAATATATAAATTATATTCTTTAAAAGTTTAATTAATATCAGTAAGTAGTATTAATGAATAAATAGTTACTTTAATAAACTTAATCCACACTAAAGTGGTCAGAAGCTTACTTCTTCATCAACATACATACTTAATTACATAGGTACCCAATACATACATTAGGGCAGGTAGAGATCATACAACGATCAAACGCATTTATCACCGTTCACAGTTACTGAAAACTGCATACGAATTTATTAGCCCTTGCGCTGCGGATACACGGATGCTAGAGACTGTTTAATACGTAGTGATATATCAGTGGAGTGGTGTGTGAGTGCTAATATTAAACTGCTAATGAGTAAGGCACTTGCGTGTCGCACGTCACTCGCGGGTCGGCTGACTCGCGGCCAATTTTAAACGCATCGTAACGCAGCCACGGCTTCATTCAGACTTTCGATTTTATGCTTTGTTGAGTGGAATTATGGGAATGCTTGGACAAGACTGTAGTTGTAAATCTCTTGATGAGAGAGAGTCGGAAGATGAGCTTATAATACGAAACAACACTTGTATTTTAGTGTGGGATAAGAACAATGTATGTGACCGTTGGGTGTGTTTATTATTTTATAAGTGAATGTTAAGGAAACTCACATTAAAATAAAATTTGTTTTCGCATTTACTACCTTCTTATTGATGCAATTAATTTCCATTGGTTAAAAATAGTTACTTTATTTCCATTCTCTAATTCTAGCAGAAGCGATAAAATGTCTCAAAATCGTAGTTAAAATCAATTATTTGAGAAATAGCTTCATTTTATGTGAAAAATTGGCAAAGATAGTAGCCGGTAGGTGCAACGCCAGTCTGGAAGTATGGCGTAAATACTTAAGTTATTGCATACAATCTGCGTACATAACCGGATATTTCGCGAAACCAGAGCAAATGCCGCGATACTTTCGCAAAAAATAACTGTTAAAATGCGTAATTGTCAACACGTTTCTTTGAAGTGAATTAATATACTTTTAAAATGTACTGTCGTCAACATTTATATAAGTAGTGATGTCTTCGAGGTTAAGGCGCGAGGTCGAGAACCTCGACGGATTCAAACCACAGGCACACTTCTGACATTTGAAATTATGTGTAAATTCGATATGATAAATACATTTAATACTATACACCCTCCGAATCTGAATTTTAGCCCTACAACCAATTGAGAACCTTTTGAGGTATTGGTCGACGTTTTTCAGTTGCCAATATCGGAACAATGATGATCTATTTAAAATTCTACATGTCGGTAATCATGTGAGACAAATTGATATATTTGTACATCATTGAGGTAAATTGTATTATTGACTGCGTCCAAACGAAATGACTGTCCGCTGTGAAATTAAAGGTGTTTTTGAATCTCGTATCGCGGGTTTTTATTTGTACTTCCATCAAAATTATACTCTGCATGGGTTTAATGGGTTCATAATAGCCCTGATGTGTTTTACGACCTGCAGTCATGACACCTATAACGCGACATTGTGACTAGATGTTTTTAATTATGTGGTTCAGCTGTATTTGAACTAATTATGAATTTTATATCTATAAATAGTGGTCATTTTTAGGTCAGTTGGTATTTATTACATCTGAAATGAGTTTATCAGGAGTTTAATATTTCTACAATTCTTAATACAAAAAAATAAATTTGTTAACCTCACATTTGAGTCGCTTATGCAATTCCTCATTCATAGACGTTTTGAGACAACTTGGACAAATTTCTGTGTGATCGAAAAAAGTTATGACAACCACGAAACAACTCTTGTCAGTTCGATGTATGCGACGGTTGGGTGGTATTATTTTTTGGTTATTCTTTTTTAATTCACCATGATCGTAAAATATTTATTGGTAATTACTCATCTTAGGAAATTCTCGAAATCCACTCAAACATTACGTAATTCCATGATGGAAAAGTTTGAGTGTAAGATGTGTTATTGTAACAAACAGATTTATGATAATTTGTTTCGCGGCTCGCATAACACTGAAATATTCTGGCTGTGTTTTGACATTATTCATATAATATTTACTTTGTGTGAGATGGATGCTGTATCGACTTCACTCTGTTTTATAAATAGATTTTTTCAAAAATATTACAAACTAAATTATTTCAGTTATCACTTACCATTCTGTTTTATGAATTGAATAGTTATTTAAAAAATGTAACAAACAATTATTTCAGTTACCATTACAAATTGAAATATTTAATCGCACGACGAATGTGATTTAAACACACTGAAAATTAATAGGTTAGATAAATAAATTGCTTATGCACCTGTTTTTAAAGTGTCAAAACTAAAATCTTTATCTTTACTTACATTACAAAAAATACGAAATATCTAACCAAGTTGCTAAAAAGTCGAAAAAATAATGTCGGTGGATTAGGCGGTTACAGTCTCATCAAAAAATGAATGTACGTATCTATGGCACTCGCATCGGAAAACCCACCGCGCCGACCTGCCCCTGTGAGTCACACTCATTTCGATTGCATTCCGAGTGCGTTTTCGACGAGCCATACTATCATCAACCATTCCTATTGGCTTTTAGGAATCAACGGTAATGATACTAGTAATAAAAAAATATTTGTCATAAATTATGACGAATCTGTGTCTCACGAAAGTAGAGTAAATAATATATGGTTTAATTGTATTATATACCTAACTCCTACCTATGTATGTAGCTACCATATGCCGGACATCTATCCGAGAAAGACATTCAGCTCTTAAAAATCATACTTTCAAATCGTAAGCCTTGCTTAATAAATTAAGTTGTTAACATCACCATGGCAAGCGTTAAATAAACATATTTAATTACTCCTGTTTTATTAAATTACTACAACCGTCAACCTCCTTAGACAGTTCAAAACATTGGTGAATAATATTGCATCTGTCTACAGCTTAGGCTAGTTTTTAACCACTTCTTATTTATTGAATTATTATTTGCGAACCGGTCGTACCTAATAAAAAAACTGTCTCTAAATGATTAAAATGTTACCCTCACTATATTAATTGAAAGGATTCTATTTAAGTATTTGTTGCCTAAGCGTGCATTCATTTGCCAATTGTAATTTATTACATAAAATCCAGTTTGTGGATCTCATTCGTTAATCGCCAATTCCGTGTTGCCAACGAGAACGTAAAGTTCAAATGGCGACCTCTGTATTTTTATTATTTAATATTTTATTTCTGTCTTTTAAACATTTCTATTTATTTAATATCACTTTATGACATTTGGCGATATTTTGACAAGTCTATTGCCTCTTATATTCAAAAATTGTGTTATGTAAACGATAAAAAATATATATTGACTATAAAATGTGTGACACTAGATTTACATTTATAGAAATTGCTTTTTGAACATCTGTACCCCGTCTTAACTGTAAAATTGGCTCCTTTAAGCATAGATTAAAGAAATATTTCAGTATGTAGTGTCAGAGAGCGGTTATCCATCACGAATTAAATTAAACACCAATTTAACACAGTACTAAAAATCAAGCATTGTCACTGCAACGTGCCTTAAACCAGTTTATTCATATTTTTAATAGTTTTAAAGCCTTCACGCTTTTAATGAGACACAGACCTAACATTTCGTAACTTTATACAACCAAAATTATTTTTTAAAGGATGTTAACTTTTTTACAAACATGTCGCTTCGTCTGTGGTCCGAGAGCTGGCCCTGACACCTGTCACGACCACGGTCGATAGATAACCACTACAAACGGGCGATCCCCCAAATAGCATTATAAAACACACTAGATTAGATAACAGCGAAAAGCGATAAAGTTTATAGGCCAGCAACGTGATTACAAACGAACTTTGTCGACAAAGAAAGGCAAAAAAGATCTGGAACGTTCTAATTTATTAAAAAAAACTAGTGGAACTGGTAAAAAATATGTCGTAAACACAAATAAATTGTTGCTAATTTCCCATGACGATCAAACTAGTCGTAAATTTTTAAATAAACTAAGTGGCGATTCCACCTCGCTTGTTAGATAGTTTATGGAATGGTTGCATAAAATAAAATGTGTACAAAATTTTTAACGATGGCTTCCTTTATTAACCTTGAAATAACATGACCTGAAAGTACTAATTTATGATTATTGACGCTTGACCTATTAGTGATTAATATAAGGGTTTTTAAAGTTCTGATGTAATCCTTGAAAATCTAAGGTCTTTTATCCATCAGGAATACATAAGCTCCATTTTTCCCGCTGCACTATTGAAACTTTCTTCTGTCGTGACAATTATAACGGACAAAAGTATTGAATATAGGTAACTTTTCTGAGAATTGGATAATTTATTGGCAATTATGAATTGAGAATAATGAATTGGGAAACAGATACTAATATGAAAAATTAAATCATTTCCGTACTTAACTTAAGTCAACTATGTTGTACTTATATAACTTGAATTGTTAGTTAACAATTCACTTTAAGCTTTGCAAATGTGATTTTGATTATAAGACATTAGGTTAAGAAGCATTTATGCACGTAGTTTTATTTTTCTAAATAAAATTTGTCTATAATATTATAAATTATGTAAATATAAGCTTGCCTGTTCAATAGTAGCTTTAAATAAATTAATGGTCTTTATAATAAAAGACTGGATGATGTTTTTACCCATCGGATACAAAAAACCTGTAGCGTTGACTGGGTTTTGAAGTGAAATATTTTTATGAATTAGTTTAGTTCATAACATAAGTAGGTACGTACTACGTATGTATCATTTGCAAATTATCAACGGAATTGAGAATCATTTAATCATGATTAATCATTAAATGATTTTATTCGTCATTAGATTGTAATAGTAATCATACGCTTTTTGTAATGTGATGAGTGATCTTAAATAGAACATACATTCTTCATCAACCCATATGCGCCCACTGCTGAGCACGGGTCTCCTCTACCATTGAGAGGGTTTAGGCCATAGTCCGCCACGCTGGCCTAGTGCGGGTTGGCGGACTACACACCTAAGAAATTCCTAAGAACTCTTAGAACATACATTCCTAAGAACATACATTATCACATAATATCTACTTTAATATGATGATTAATGATGGTTATTTATTTTCGCAAATTTGTTACAATTGTCTTTTTTGTATGCTCTATTTAAAATGTTTCTGTTTAGGTTAAGTTTAATTATTGTACATAGGTTACTCACTATTGTGATAAACCTTAGGTAAGGTGCTATTTGTACTTTGATTTCTGTGCCCTGCTGACGTAATAATTGGTTCGTCATAGCCCATAGGCAGTGTGAAATTGTTAATTGCGATTTATTACCAAGATTTCTGTAATGCTGTGAATTAGCTATGGGATAAAAAGTTGCGTAAGAAGCTATGTGAATCTACGTTATTTTATGTCAGATTTGTGAGAGGTAAGAACAACAAATATAAAACATGTGTGGCTTGTTACATTTCTGGAAAGTTGTATTGCTTGATCATCATCCGTTTAAAAGTGCAGTGGATGACAAAGTGACACTCGGTTTTGTTTTAAGTGACATTTCTGAGATTTAGCAACATTTTATGGATTAAAACGTAGTCCATAAACCGCACAATCATTGTATTAAATCCAAATGAGATTTATAATTAAGACATGATCATTTAAAAAACAGCCTCACTTTTACATTTCTATATTATTACTAAATTACGGACCAGCTTGTTAAAGGCGAAGCCAATCGAAAATACCATATATCGTATGTAGTACTGCATTTTTTTTGTAAATTGTTTGAGGAAAAAACAGAATCTTCATTAATTTATCATTCCTTGTTAGTGCCATTATCAATTTAGTGTCAAGTGCTAGATGACATCATGAGGCTAAAAGAATTGTGTTATAACTTTTAAAAGGGCTCTTCTGGATGTTATATTAGCTACTAACTTCGTCCCCAATGACAGTGACAAACGATTATTAGCTGTTGACTTACGCCCAGGTCAACCGTGTTTTACAACCTTTACACCACTTTTAAGTCTGATGAAATTGTCTGTAAATGACTGTCTACATACTGCTACAACCATACCGATACACAAAAGAAAGTATGTCCTCTAGAACTTCTGCACTATCTCGTACCAAATAGGTGCTATTAAATTTAGTAAATGGCCAATACAGTGATGGCCTCGAGGTTTAGGCGCGCTATCGAATATTTCGGCGGTCAGGTGTTCAAACCCCAGGCACCTCTGACTTTTCAAAGTTATATGTGTATTTACAATGACTTGTCACTTGTTATAACGGTGAAGGAAAACATTGTGATGAAACGACAAAAGTTCTTAGAAATTAAGGTCTAAAACCCTTTCTACAACAACGTGATCAGCAGTGGGACGCATATAGACTAACGGTGACGCTTCCAATATAAAATACATTTAACATTTTTTTACCAAACCCATATCGTGTATGTACATCTCAAATATCCGCCATCCCGCCATACACCCGTCCGAATATTCTGAGACCAGTCAAAAGTGATTTTTCCAGACATTTTGATCTAAAGCCCATTCATTTTGAGTGAAAGCGTTCCCAAACACTCCAGCAGAGAGCTCGTGAAGGCGTGGGTCTCGTGTCAATGGCACTCAAGTCTCCGAAGAGCGACTTCAAAATTCCACCGCTGCCGACACTCACCATTTGAAGTTAATGGGACAACGGCTCCTTCTCTTTGTCGTATCTTTAATTTGAAAACTGATGACGAAATTTTGATACTTGATGTGGTGAATAATCGCTTATAGCATTATTGTAGTACTTTACTTTGCTAGTAAGAGTTGAAGTTATAGTTATTTGTTATAAAGGACAATGTAGTAAGGAATTGGTGGAGATGACTGTAATATGTAACAACTGAAAAGAAATATACATTTATGGGTTGTTACGTTATGTCATTAGGTTGTATAACAGTTGAGCTTTAACGGCGCGACATAATTAATTATTGGCGCTCGGTCAATAAAGAGCTAATAAATTGGCCTTTTTGAACAAATTTGTCGTTTTATACAAAAAGACAAATAGTTGACCTTTGAATGATTATATGATTGACTTTGTAACTTAAGTTTGAAAGGACATGAATCGATGGTCGATTAATTTAAAGCATAATTTGTACAAAAATACGCGTGGCCTTTACTTACACACAAAATTAAAGAAGATACGTAATTACATATGTAGGCACAAATAATAATGAGAAAATTAATTTTTTACCAACATCACTCTCATATCGTCATTGTAAATCATAAATGTAATGAATTCGTTACGTTTCTCTGAATTCACGAAATCATTTCTAATGTGGTACATCTTTTTTAGTCGCAAATTTTGAGAAATACAACTTGTATACTCGAAGGTCATGTAACCTTGCTTAAATTTAATCTGGGAAAAAGTACTGTCTATTAAACCACAATATTGTTCCATCTCATCCAAACATTAACATAACAATGATTGTTCAAACGTAGAACGAAACAAAGACCGGTAACGGAATGCGTCATCATGGCGGATAATGGCGCCAAAACATCACTGTTTGACTGACGTTTAGAGACAATGGTATGTGCGCTTGAAATGTTCTGAATTTAATTGTATAGTTGGAAAAATTGTGTTTTTTTTTAATACTTAATTAGGAAATACAAGCCAATTTTTTTAGGAAATATCTTTGAAAGTTGTTCAAGGAGTTTGTATTAAAAGGTTCAACACTAACACTAAATGTATTGTAAAAACCGTGATCCGTGAATTGAACAATGTATTTAAAGTGTAAACAATATTTGTATTCGTAATAAAATTGTATTTTGCTTTAGGACAAAACATACATCGCCACGCTGATTTCAAATAACAGCAATCACATAATAGTGAATTGATGTTTTTTCGTGCCTTATCTACCGGTTTTCAAGTTTTCATTCAACATCTATTAAAAAATATATGTTTTGACAAAATACAAAAAAAGAGTTAAGTAAGTACGTAAATGATTTGAATTTTGACAAAACATTTCCAATCCTAAGACCAAATAATATTACATCTCATTGCCATTATAACCTAAATAAATAAAAAATATGAATTTTAAATACATGTAGCAGTTACAACACCGTTTTTTTAATTTTGGCGGTAAATGTTATTGTATATACCTAATTAGATTATTTATGCTTGTGGTATTTACACTTAGAATATCCTAGTAAGGACAATGAGTATGAAATGTAATCTATGTACCTATAAACGAACAAAAAATCCCATGTTTTCAATTGCAATCTATTTATTTTTTATTGCAATACTATGTTGATAAGCCTCATCACATTTTTACTGTAAATACAACATTATAGCATTTATATAATTTTCCATGCACGACTGCAGCGAGTATTGAATAAATTGTTTTTTTACACACAAGTGTTTAATTTCCCTGATAACGTGTTGATAAGGAAGTGCGGTAAAGTCATTCAACTTGAGTGCAACGCTTGCCAACTGCGATGTACGGAATCATTGAGATTAATGTTGCTTTCATTAGCCGATATCTCATGTCTGTCTTGAAGAGCTATTCGCTTCAGTCATTTGTTTCGTGTTCATCCAGAACGAAAATACTTTATACATACATAACCTCACGCCTGTATTCCTCGAAGGGGTAGGCAAAGGAGCATTTCTGCACCCACATTTCGCCAGGTACGTATCAGTTCCACATAATAGGGAGCCGTTATTGCCGTTGTAGGGCACATTTCTAGACTCCGACTCCTAATAACAATCTCCGACCCGGTAATCGAACCCAGGACCTCTAGATCGCACGGCACATACTTGGACCGTAATGTACAAGATCTATGAAAATAAGAAGAAGAATCTATAAGAATGTCATAAATATGTCACTGTTACAGAAATGTATACTCAGTTATTCATACATACTAAATTTGCTTTAAGATGCAATAGGTCGTAAATACAGATAAAAAACATTGAACTATTATTTGCTAATTTGTCAGACATATTTGGCTTGCGTCCGGCCGCCGGCGTAATAAAGCCAGAAGCTGAGCGAATAACAGTAAAGCATTCATTAAAGGAACTCGTTTACTATGTCTCTTGAAACGTAAAGCGAGTGATATTTAAAATAATTTGCTTCGGATATCCTTTTTGTTTACCGTTTTGCATATACATTTTAATGTTAAGTGCATACATAGGTTTGCATATAACTGGATGTTTTTACAGTCTAGATAAAGTATGTCTAGGAGAATTAATATTGATCTCGTGTCCATTAGAATAATATCTACGCGTGAGAATTCCTCGTGTTTGCATGCGCATCGCGTAAAACCCATTTAACGGTTCACACTGGGTTTTACTGCAGTGTACGCCATACTTAGGAAATATAAACTTACATCTGTGTCCAAAATTTGATAGCTATCATAAGAATTGTTACTGAGTGGGTAAGTGTGATATTAAATTGTTTTGGTTTAAATAGAATCCATATTTAAATAATATGTTATTCCTTTCAATAAATACGAGTGTTTTTATCGCAAAAATGTAGAATTAGTCGTATTTGTTTATTTATGTAATAGCAGCGTACTCATAATTTGGGAGTACGGATTCAAAATGACAATAATATTAGAAATTGTTTCTTTTTCTTCTCAAAATGATCTATTTCGATATGATGAAATTTTTGAGTCAAGGAACATCAAGGAACTTACTAGATAAATTCTTAATATAAAAACTCGTCCCATACGCTTATTGCGAAGAAAAACAAAACAGAAGCATTTTTCTTCAACCTGAAACTGGTAACAACTTACCCTTAATTCAACTTTAATAAACTAAAGTCCACTTCAAATAAAATGTCTCTTATGCTGTGTTTAATTAAGAAAAAAATATTTGTGTAACCCAGAATAACATTCTAGATTGCTTATTTACCTGAAAATCAGTACAAACTTCCCGCCACGAAAACAAGATTGTGTGACATTGACATTAGTCCCCTTGACAATGACAGCGCGGCTATACAGCCACGTTGATAGTGGAGACATTGTTTTATGTGCTATGTATGAAGCGAAGTAATATCTTGATAATGTTAATATTACAAATAGGAACTGGTATCACATATTCGAAGGATTTTATTGAACACAAATATTTGTGTAACATGGACCCATTTTGAATTTGAGAAGAAGTTAAAAATCTTGAATTGTAAGATATCCATTATTAGTGAGTGTATTTTCTACGTGATGGTCGAACCAAAACAATTCGAGTTATTCAAGAATATATTGCATGTTCTATTCATATTACCCTATCTATAGATAGGTTCAATCATTTGATGAGCAAAGTCTGCAGCCGATAAGTGAAAATCTTTTCAAGCATACATGATAATACCACATTTTTAAATAACTCCACAAACGGCACTTTAAGTCTTTCGCCATTGTAGCCATAACCAGACCTGTAACCCTGAAATTGCTCAAAAACGGTTAGAGCAACAGTTTTTTTTTATGAACTAGCAACTCCAGTATTAAAAGTGGCTTTATATGCCAATTTTGGGGGAAAAGGATATAGGAATAATAAGACATAGTAAAAAGCTTAATCTAGTATTTATTTGTCGATTGTAACGTACATACGTAAGGCATTCTCCCACCTCATGTTATTGGCACACAGAACCTTCGTCTCAACACTCAGACTACACGTAATATCACTTTAGAACGTAATGGAATGTACGTAAACAAATGGAATGCCCAAAAACGTGTGGATTTTGTTTCATTCGTTGGTAGGTTCGCCAGTCGTTCGTTCACCTTCGTGTACTCGCCTGCCGAGCTTCGCGACACAGGCTCACACCATCACTCACACAAAACTTTAGACGAGGAAATATCTATGTATTTGTACTTATATCATTTTTATAAAGATGGATTTAATGAAATGAACGTGGATAGATAAGTTAAAAGATTAATTAAGTACAGTCTTAAAGTTTTTAAGATAAGGTTTGTACATTAAACATAGGTGTTGGTGGAAAAATAGATAATTAATAATTTCAGAGATATGGAGCGTGGGAGAGTGTGTATGTAAATATGAATGAAGTTTATAGTCATGTACTTCGTTGATAACATGTAAGTGGAGCAAAAGATTGCGTAAGCCTTTTCCGTACTCAGAAGTTTAATATATTCCAATATAAAAAATGTTATTTTGCATCAAGTGATGGTGAGAACCACGTGACTGCGAACGAGCCCGTTTACAATAAATTAAAAAAATCAGGACTAGAGTTTAATCTACATCTTTTAAACAATTGCGCCGCGAATCTCTGAGAAAATATATACAATGGTCGTTAAATCGAAAATTTGTGACATACGTTTGTTGAAAAAAAAAAAACTTAACATTCATCGTTTTAAGAGATTCTTATAATAATTTGGTTAGCTTTTGGTTTGTACTAAAACAAAAAGGAGAAAGATAAACACTGGACGACATTGGCACTAATACGAAGCTAGCTCAACCCGTCCGAGACCATACAGCCAATACTTAAACAATAACGACAAACCCACGTTGTCTCTTACTTTATTGACTACGAAATAAATATATTTCTCAAACAAATATGTACTACACACATTAATATACCGTAAAATTCATTAAAAATTACATTTAAAATTTACAAAATAATAATATCAGCACTTTTAAGTCATTTGGGAACATTCCGCCTCGAACGGGTTAAAAATCCATAAGCTAAATACTTTCATACATACAATATAATTTTTTATCTCATTTCAAATATACAATATATCGAATACTGTATAAAATACTGCTATATTGACGATTCATAAATAATATTAAACAAAAATTAAATATAAAATAAAAAAAAATGGACGCAAAATAATTTCACATATTGCACACAGATTAAAAATAAAATTTGAAACAACGTATACAAAATTGGAAAGTGTCGCGTGTCTACTGGCCTTTTGGCAGATGAAAACATACAATCTTGTCCATGGCTCCACCTCGGTCTCCGCTCCCGCTATCAATAGGCACTGGTTCGAGCTAACAATTATTCAAAGCTAATGTTTTATATTTAAACTTTTTGATATACACCTTATCACTTATTTTTTTACTGTTGTCTACTTGTCTATGGCACACATATACACTGAGTTATGCATGGATATAAATTTAGAGTGATATTATCAATTTTATGCAGTTTTTATTTGTTCCATCTATACATATTTATGATATGTGATAATTGTGAAATTTGTCAATCAAAACCAATATCATTCGTTTCATGTGAAATATCACAGTATTGCATTTATTACCATGTTTGAGCATAAACAAATGTCCAATAAACTTAAATGTTAACTGTATTTGTCACTTTTTAAAACCACAAAAAATATTCAGCTGCCAAATTAAATTATTATAGATATAAATACATTAAAATTGTTGCTTTTCTGCATACAGTGTACATAAACAAGTATACAACATGATACATACTAATTTTTATAATAATTTCAAAGCGTTTCCCAAATGTCATAGGCCTGCACGTCAACAGAAACTTCTGTTCAACTTTACAAATAAGTAATCCAGTGTTTTGGGTAACAAAGCGTAATATCGAATACAATATCAATGTCTTTTAGCTGGATATGCAATACTTAAAGATTTTTTTGCAATAATTCCGACTAGTTAATACCTAATTACATACTTGTGGGATATAAAAGCTGTTCACTCTATAATTAACTATAATGATATTTTTTTTAGTAAAAAATATCTAAAGTTTAATCTTTCTCTTTGTACAAAATTCATACAAATTATATCTCTGTGAAAGTGATATGCAGACAAATTCAAAATATACTACTTTATATGACTTCTATATTATTATTAAATGAGCTGCTATTGCAATGCGAAGGGCGATGCATTTAAGAGATTAATTAATACCTTGGGTATGTATAAATTGTTTTTCAGTTCCTTTGATAAGTAAAAAATATCCTCTACATTATAAGAAGTTATCAATAGAATAAAACAAAATTACAACATAAAACACACATTACTAAAAAAGAGAGGAAAAAATAGGTCATTATGAAAAGACTAGAAATGACTGTATACAATTCAATAGATAATAGATAACAGAAATAGTAGAAAGCTAATGTGAATCAGTCAGACATATAGATATAGATAATCTACGAACCAGTTTTATAAGAGAAGATACAGTCCCTATTCTGTGTTATGTTATTTATCACTTTTCTACAACCTCAACAATACTGTTATACAAAAATACACTATGAACTAACATGTCCTGCATATCACCACCACAAGAGATATAAAACTCCATATAGGTACACAATATATTAAATGTTAATTCAAAATATACAAATTAAGTCGACGTTTTAAAACATACATATATATCTTTTCACAACGCACACACATGTCGTGCAAAAGTAATATCTTAAAAATACATTTGTACTATGTATAATGTAACGAAATAAAATTAATTTCGCGCGTCAACGTAAATAAAAAGTAAAATGCCTGTATGTGTGGTGTCTGTGTTATTTACAATTTGTACACAATTATTTTCAAACTTTTGTGTGCCCTTTTAAAGTATTTATTGCATCAGACAATTATTAAATTATATTCTGAATACTTCACTAAACAAAATTATGATTTATAAAGTAAAATTGTTAAATACAAACTGTCAAAATATATTGACTCATTGCATAGATAATCTTTTTGAAATAATTGAAATAAATTAAAAAAAAGTTACATAAACACTTTAATTTCCATAAATAATTTCAATTATATGACATGATTATACAAATAATATATGTTATGAGATTTTATTGTGAAGCTACACTATAATTATCATTTTAGCTGTTTTTCTATCCTATACTAATTATTATTGTCGTTGTGGAGTTTTCGTATTGCTTTAAATTATATTTATGCTATGATGAATGATGAAAAAAATATAAATATTAATAGTTGCCAAATGAGATAGAACTGAAATAATTAAGATTCCTTTAAGCACAGCTGCCTTGATATCCATACATATTTTGAAAATATTAATTAATAATTGTCTCATACAATAAACAATCCCAACCAAACCTTTCCCATACAACCTCATTCAGTTTTTCATAGGCACATTTTCAATTCATTAATGAGTTACATTCGCTTTTAAAATACATTGATGCGTTACCATCACATGCGTTTACCGCGTATCATACAAAATGTACAATCATCTACGTACTTTAAATAATGAACACAATTCGCGTTTATACATATAGCTTATTGCGATTACAATATATATACCAAGACGGTCCTAGTGTCGCTAACAAACGTGTATTACAGAGCAATTTGTTCTAACGTATCACTTAGTGTATAAACTAAAATAGAGTGAAAATTATTGATTCTAATGGATTGGTGTTAACACGACCTGTCTTGGTGGCCGTGATGTGTAACAGTGGACAACATAACAGGGCTAACACTGACAGGTTTATGATGAACAGTCTGTTGTCTCACTGATCACGGCGTGTGTATGATGAGTCAATAAATAATGTTGGTAAGAAGCACAAGCGTCCTCGCGTTCCACGCACTACCCGCAAGCGTATGTATGTACAGTGGGCCACACCTCACTATGTACACCCCAACCGACACCTACCCCACCCAATAAGTTACCCCATGTGTATGACGTTTATAGTGCACTAGTTGTTATTGGTGGGTAATTTTTGACAAATTTTCAATAGCAGGAAAACTATTTTTTATCCGATGCGTAATTGGAATTTGATTGACTTCTTTTTATATCAATAATAATTTTATTTCAAATGTTTTTATTTAACTGAAATGAAAAAATCAAAATCTATTTTTGATACATAAAAAAACATCAGTTCAATTTTAAATACTAATCGAAAATAAATTTTCCTGCTGTTTAATATTTAGTCGTAAATTACCCCATCAGTCGTATTTACCCCAACGTACACATAGGGGTGGGGTATCGGAGGGGGATCAGACGAGGTAGTCGTCGAACTTCTTGAGCCGTCGCTACGTGTGCCGGGGCAGGCTGTCGGGGCTGAACCGCACGCGCGCCGAGCCCGAGGACGCGTCCCGGGCCGACACGTACGAGCTGTCCGTCTCACTGGTCAGACTGTCGGGGGGCGTGGGGTTCGTGGGCGTGCCCCCCCCAGAACTGCCCCCAGACGACTTCTTGTACTTCTTGAGACTGGAGCGCAGCTTCGTGGGCGCCAGCTCGAGCCCGAGGTTCGCGGGCCGCTCCACCTCCTTCTCTTGGGATTCTTGTCTATAGTAGTCCCGAGGTAACGAATAATCCGTGGATTTCCTAGGGTACTCCGTTTTCGATCTGTACTCTTTTTCTTTGCTGTACTTCTCCGTTCTGTACTGCCTTGACGGCGAGAACTCCTCGGGGTGTGAATTGGTCGCGGATGAGTTCGACGGCGTCCTCCTATGCGTGAGGTATTGTGGGGACGGCCGGTACTCCGGCGTGGGTTGTGGCGACGGTCTATAATCCGGCGTGGGTTCTCTGAACTCAAAGGAGCATTCGTCGTATCCATAGTATGGGTGTTTGACTACATAGTCCGCCGTTCTGTCGTAGGTGTACGGGTCGTTTCTGTAGTAGTAGTCCCTGTCCTGCGAGGGGGAGGGTTGGAAGTTCTCCCTGTAGTTGTGGTAGAGGTCGGCGAGGTGGTCGGAGGTGGTGGAGGAGGTGCGGCGCGGGGAGGGCGTGGGCGTGGCCGTGTAGTTGGTGCCGAGCCCCGAGGTGCCCGACAGCGGCTGCGCGGAGTGCCCGTAGCCCGAGGACGACGACGGGTGCGCGTAGTGCGTCGGAGAGTCCGTGAACCGGATCGGTTTCTGCTCCTCGGTTTGGAGACTCGATATCTATGACAAATAGAAGAGTTAGAAATTATTTAATAAGAAATTGGTTTTACAGATAATAACAAAAAGAGACACATTATCATCAAAAAATTCGATCAACTAGCGAAGACATGCCATAAATATTTAATTTCCAAGATTTTTTTATGGAGTTTCCAATATTTTTAAAAACAATATATGTGTAGTTGAAACGTATAACCTCTTGATGAGACCGACTACAGTTGTTAAATTGAACCTAGTAAATACTTACAGGAGACCCTGTGATGGCGTTGAGAGGCGCTCGCAAATGCCTCGTAGGTCCGTGGTACGTGTTGTGCGCGTAACCGAAACCTTCGTATATCGATGAACTCAACGGCTCGGGCTCCACTTCTTGTCTGAAATATAAACACAAATAATAAATTTATAATAAGCAGTGATGGCCTCGAGGTTTAAGCGCGCGGTCGAGAATCTCGGCGGTCGCGAGTTCCAACCCCAGGCTTTTCGAAGTTATGTGTGTATTCACATTGAATTATCACTTGCTTTAACGGTGAAAGAAAACATCTTGATGAAACCTGCACACCTAAGAGTTCTTAGGAATTTCTTAGGAATTTCTTAGGTGTGTAGTCCGCCAACCCGCACTAGGCCAGCGTGGTGGACTATGGCCTAAACCCTCTCAATGGTAGAGGAGACCCGTGCTCAGCAGTGGGCGTATATGGGTTGATGAAGAAGAAGCAGAGAATAAATTTATTGATTTGTTTTATAATAATTATAGATAAGAATAAAGATGTCAACTCCAAAACTTATTAAACAAAGTAACATCTATGAAAAATAACGAAGAACTCAGACTTCTGATAGCCCCGTGACGAAGTTGGCTAAGTATGTCACTGTTCGGGGAATTTATAGGAAAATTTTAAGGCTTTAACCCTCTCAATGCTAGAAGAGGCTCGTGCCCAGCAAATAGGACGTATATGGACTGATGATTTTGAAATTTAAATGATTAAGTTTTTAATGCTGTATGCATATGAGATGCAAGATGTTTGGAGAAATATAGTTATGATGTCTGACCTGTGCGGTTGCAACGTGGGATGCAGCGGGCTGACGTTGGACACTCTGACGTCATATCCGGCCGCCACACCGCCCAGCAGCGCTGCCATATTGTACAAAACCAATTCTATTATACTCGGCTTCTTATATTTGTAACCTGAAAACCAATATAATACATATCTTTCACTACAACATATATAACGAAAAAGAAATAAACAAAAAACGAACACATTAAAAATATATACTTATGATATACACATAATATGGAATGGGACAGTTCTAAAATATGAGACAACTACGACATTAATAAACGTAAAGGAAAATATTAATTCAGCCCATTGCCGTTCCTTGGCATATCTCTAGTGTTACTACTATTTACAAGATCTATTCAGGTAGAAAATAATGCCAATAATTGACTCTCTTAGGAGCAATATCCTCGAGATTCAGTCGAGCTGTCAAGTCTCAGTTGTCGCGGCCTCAAACCACAGACACACACCTTCAACTTTTCAAAGTTGTGAATATACACTATGAAATATTTCATACTTTAAAGGTAACGGACATCGTGAGGAAACCTAGATACCAAAAAAAAATCTTAGGAATTGTTTAGGTGTGTACTCTACCAAGCCGCACTGGGCCAGCGTAGTGGCCTAAAGCCCATTGCCAAGGGAAGGTCATTGCCTAGCGCGGGAAGATGTACGTTGATCAATCTTATCTAAGCTAACATTTAATTATAAAGTATTCAACAACATATAATAATAATATAAACTCACCTTCAGTACTATACAAAGTGGGCATGGGGACTGTGTACCGCGACGACGAACTGAGAGGAAACTCCGGCCCCCACTCGTCAGGACTGAAGTCTGTATAAGGAAGAAAACAACCTATGTGAATGGAAAACATAGGCCCGTTAGTGTAAAATATGTGCGTGTTTATAGTGATATAGATATTATCAAATGGGACAAAGTTGCCACACTTTTATGTGGGGGTGGCGTGTTTACCCCAATTATAAGGGGTAAGTACGACAAATGGCAAAACAAGATTTTCAAAATAATTTCCACTTTTCACCATTATATGTTTATAAGACAATATTCAGATGCTACCCCAAAAATTGGGGTAATTTTTTCCAGTTCTCAGAGGCAGTATAGACTTAAAATTTTTACGAATATTTCCTGGTTTTAATTTGCTGGGTATACGTAAGTTAAATGTGTGGCAACTCTATCAAAACAATGTTACATTTTCGATGTGAAACAGTTCGGCTTACGGAACTTTTTTGCTAAATTAATATACACAGTGCGTTGTGTATGATACATTATGAACCACATAGAAAATGCTAGTCATAAGAAAGTGTTACACTGTTAACATGAAATAAAAATCTTATCCGTAAATTATAAAGCTTATGATTGGATTTTAAATATATGATAAATAATAAATGATTGAAGGAATAAATAGACAAAAATAATTATTCCCACAATCACGGCCACGAATATACATGCAATTACATATGTCATACAATAATATATAAGTTCTATCACTACACATGCCACACAGTTCATTCTGAACAACTTAATCAAGCAAAAACGATACTAAAAATAAAAACTGTCTAAATACTTACATGTTTGTATGACGTTCGTTAAGCACTTTGATATTTTTCGTAATTTGTTAATATAAAGTTAACATTTCTCAACCTTTTCCCGAATTAAATAGCCATCGTGATAGAAAGCGTAAGCGAAATTCGCGGTATCCACCTTCACCTCTTTTTAATCTGTGGTCTTTACTCTATGGCTTCCGTTGTCTATGTTAGGGGTACTGGTTAGTAACTAACGATTAGTAGACCCATGTTAAAAAAATACACCGTCATAGATTTTATGGAAAAGGTTTATTTGATATATAAAAAAGGATCTATGCTATGTAAGAACCAGATCACCGAGGAGCTCGTCCGTTTAAATTTAAACATTTTTTTAAAACAATTTCAGAGCGACCTGAGACAAAGTTGACGGCGGAAAAGTACGTTAACCGAAGTATGGAGAAATGTAAAAATATTGAAATTAAACAATACTAATATTCGGCAGAAACTTTAATTAGCAACATTGAGAATTTATAAAATCATTTACGTTCCTTTTTCACGGTTCGGTCTGTAAATGGAAAAAGGCTTCATTAAAAACTTATATACTGGTGAGATCTAGATGCCTGTTAGAATAGTTTTTAGTGCGTATTCCGCCGTCAATGCGGTCCTGTTTACACGTGAGCCTCTTGTTTGATGTAACGTAACGCTATGCCACCACCGTTCCCAGGAACATTGTTACTGATCGGATGTTACAGCGGATTCTGTATTTTGTACTATACAACAAATTAACTACTATGCGGTGGAAGCCTACGTGACACATTCCATTATTATTGGATTTTTAATTAATTAATGATTTCAAAATAATACAATCATGATTCTGTATTAACATTATAGTGATAAATCTAAAAAAATATTGAAAATCATTTAACCCCAGTCACAAAAGTGGTGGCTTTTATTAATTTTAAAATAATATAAAAATATATTTCATTAACTTAAAACACGAATAAGTCAATATGGGGTAAAAATATAGTTTGTTTCATACTTAAAAATTCTACCCCAAAATGTCTGAAAATATTGGGGTACCATCACGTAGACTTCCACGTAGACGTATTAGGATAGACTGTCATTGTAAACATTTGAAAGCGTGCCGTAAATGACATGGTGATAAAACGAAGCGAAGATTATAAACTAACGTATAAGTAAGTACAACAAATACATATATAAAAAAAACTTAATTGCATCGTATATAGCGTATCATATGAACTGCTAAGCATGCATAGCTTAATAAAAAAAAACCTGGCTGAAAGCAAACAAATGCTTACAATTTACAAAAAAACAAAAAAAAACTGAATACTAAAATTACAAAAACTGTCTACATTACAAAAAAATAGAGTAAACATAACACGCACTGAGTATCACACGTATATAGTCACGTATATATAAACTTTACAATCAATTCCATTTGTATGTATACACAGTAAACACGAGTGTAAAACTTAAGCCTACATGATCTAATTACGTCTGTCATATACTAACAACAAACAAAATGCAAAATTCAAAAAGAGATTTTTTGTGACAACAAAAATTTGGAACACGCCGTGCATACTAAATTAGGGAGTCATACTAATATTTTTTGATGTAGCAACACCTTAAATTTTACTATCCATTACTGGCTACTGTTCAGTACTGTTTTTATATGTTAAATATACGGGATAAAGGTATTATTTGAAGAAGATATTATAAAGTAATTTTGGATGATTTATAGATTCTAAATTTTTTTTTACAAAATTTGAAAAAGAAAAAGGAGAGATAATGAGATCAATATCTAGAGACGTACATTAAATACACAACGTGTCCCAAATCTAAGGGAATAAAATAGAAAAACATCATACTCACAAGGATAGAGCAAGTTGTCTTGAGACGTTCCTTTTAAAGCAGCAAAAAAACAAAATAGCTGACGTTAAATAAATTACATTCCGACGCAAAATAGATGCGGCGCATATTTCTGTAATACACATAGTGCCTACAATACTTTCCATTGCTTATAGTTAAATCTAAGAGGAATCTATAGAGAGAATGTACGATAAAAGTTGAAAAATGTTCCGTATTTTTAATCCTTTCGTCACGTCTTCATCTTTTTTGCGTCAAACACATTCGATAGTTCCATTCACGCAAATTCTTACGTATTACAGTGAAAAATTGCACAGAAAATGTTTCTCTTTTTTATTTTTATTTTTGAAATCATTTTTTAACATATTTCTGTGTAATTTTGCCACTGTTCAGTTCTCTCTTAAACAATTTGGCAAGATCCTAAATATTCCTCAGTCGAAAGAGTTTACAGTGTCCAAGTCTTTTTGATTTTTTTTTTGTATAATTTCTAGAAAATTTAACTACTAAACTATAAATAGTTTACTAAAATTTGTCCATCATTCTGTCACAATAAACTATTTCATTTTGATGATTAATATTAATATAATTTTATCCTGCAATAAATTTTATAAATCACTTTTGTCTGAAGAAAAAATGAGAAAAATTTTATGTTAAAAAAAAATATTTTTTAAATATCATTAAAAGCAAGACAAATATTTCAATATGAAATCCTCAAGAAGAAAAAATTACGAGCAATTTATGACAGACAAACTTTATACCTAGCACCTAGCACTTTAAACCTAAAAAATAAGTCTTTTTAAATTCATTACACTAACTAAATCTTAATTAGCATCAAATCCTTGGAATCCTTTAGCTAATAAGTAGCGTATGTACAAAATAGAGACAACTAGCCAAGAACTCAACGAATTACTAAATTTACCATAAACTACTAAAATAGTAGATTTCTGTGTTTCGTCAGAATGCGAGAGAAAGCGCCATAGTTTAGTCATAAATGCAGTTTGGTGATATTCTTTTCCATTTGTGTACTCGAGTGAACGAGACAGATGTGGACATCACAAATGCGTCACAAGGGGAATGTGTTAGTAGAAATGATATGTCTCGAATATGGCAACACTTGTACGTCGTTTGTCGGTAATGGCGTCGGATCTAAGCCCCCCTATATAAGGGGGTGCGTGTGGAGTCGTTCGTTAGTCGCGCAGCAGGCGCTGTGTGTCGTCGTGGTCCCGGCGGTGCAGCGCGTGCAGCAGCGAGGGCTTGCGGCGGCGCTGCGGCGCGTGGAACACGGCGTCGTAGTGCGGCGCGTCGTAGAGCAGCGGGTCGTGCGAGCCGGAGCGCTTGCGGGCGGGCTCGGGGGGCGCGGGGTGCGGGCGGCGGGGGCGCGAGCGCGCGCGGCCGGGCGGCGCGGGGAGCCTGAGGACCAGGTTACCTGGGTGGCGCGTGGCGGGAGGCAGGTCGGGCGCCGAGCAGCTGAACCGCGGGCGCGGCCGGGGCGGCGCGGCGGCCGCCAGCGGCAGCTGCGTGCGCGACCGCTGGTGCACCGTCGACGGACCCCACGTCTTGCCCTTCACGCCGTCTGCGGGCACTATACACATTCCTTGCTTATTATACTCATATTCAAACAAACCATCATCTCCTTGCTTATTCCCCTGCTAGAAGCAAGTGTTACTCACACGCGATGGCCCTCATGATGGCGGGCGAGCCGGGCGGCGTGTCCTTGGCGACGGCGACGAGCTGCTTGACGCTGGACTCGTCCTCGGTGGGCCGCACCGTCAGCGTGTGCCGGAAGTCCAGCGGCGACGAGATCGTGTCCTTCTTCAGGAGCTTTATCTTGCTGAATTTGCCTGCAACAATACAAATACCGAATGTTAAATAAATACTACCAACAGTTCGATACATAGCTCTGACCCCACAATAGGTTACAAGACCTGTACCATGGATGTCAGATACTTCGAGACTTTTTCGATCTCACAAACACCCAGACCCGAAACAAATGTTTGTCTAGGTGCGGGGATCGAACCCGCGGTCTAACGTTTCGCAAGCTCTAGCCAATTGCGCCATGGGGCTGGCAATTTCTAGGAATATTTGGTGAAAATATTGAAAACTAAATTTCTGCGCCGCTAAAATAAATATTGAACGTACCTTTCCGTTTATTAGGCTGAGGCGGCTGGTTGTGCGACATGTTGCTGGCGAAGATGAGTATGTGCAGCTCCCTGGCGACGAGGTCTATCTCGCGCATCTCCAGCTCGCGCTCCTTCTGCGCCAAGTTCTGCTCCATCAGCCGCTGCTGCAGCTGCGCTCGGGTCAGCTCCTCCTCGCGACATCGCAGCTCCTGGAACGAGCATAGTACCATAAAGAATTTTAGATTCACATGAATGATTTCAAGGTAGATTCTAGAAAAATTGGAATTAAGGAGATGGATAAAAACTTTATACCCAACACGAAAATGACAAAATAAACGAGTAATAACTACATACATTCACATAAAACTATTAACATGAAAACAAAGGAACACAATGAGAATAAAAGTGTTGCCATTTGAAAAAATTATACCAATTTTTTTTTTCAGAAAAAAAATGATAAATTTTTAGGTAATTTTAGAAAAAAGATCCAATAAACAATAGAATAACATTAATAGAGATTTTGGTATAACTTCTACAATCAGCATTGTAAAAAGAAAAGCACATACAATACAGCTTGGAGGGAAACAAAAAGGTTTTATAACCAAACAAAAAATATCTAAAATGTTTAACATAAAGCTCTACAACATCAATGTCACACCACTAACCTCCTCTATAGTTTTGCATTCCTATTCGAGAGCGTTACAAATGGAAATAATTGTATTTATTAGTAATCATTGGGTTATTTCATCTAGGACTTTTTTGTACTGAACTTGTGGTGTCAACATCGCTAAGCCAATGAATGTTAACAAAGCTATTGGTTAATTATGCGGATTTTCTTAGTCTAAAAGCAGTGATGGAATGCTATAGAACTCCTTTTTATACTCTTTCAGCACTATAAAAGTATTCTTATAATAGTGTAAAACATGGCTATGTAAATGTTAATAATGAGATACATATGTGCAATTATAACAGAATGTAAATTCTGTAATGAAGAGCAACTGGTGAGACTAACATTACTTATAAACTTTTTTTACAGATACACTGGCGTTATCAATGAAAATATTTTACACTACTATAGCAAAACACCATAAAACTATATACAAATCTTCATGTTACTTATTATTTCTCACACAACTTTCAGACAATATTTAAAACATATGAAATATTGAAGTAAATGGAAGCTGAAATCACTCTCATTAAGACAGATTTAATGTATAAAAATATAGGTGAATGCACCAGTAATGAGCGTTGGAGAAAAACAGTCATAAATTTGAAAACCAATTATTAGTTACACAAACCCATAACTAGGAGCTATTGCCTAGTTATATTCAGCTGTATTCAGACCGTGATCGAAAACTAAGGTAGTAACTACGCTGCGCCGCATACATTTAATACCTACGCCTGTTATTTTTTTACGCCAATGGGTTCATCCCAATATTAAGTGCTATAACTGGTAGTCCCTCTTTCTTTGACAAAAGGCTCTTCACCATCCAAGTATCCCTTGGTGGTAGAATAGCAAGTTTCATTCCCAGACAGAACACTGAAAGTTTTTAGGGAAGGCCTATTATATCCAGTAGTGGAGGCTTTCCGGCTGAAGATGATGTTTCCCTTCCCCTCCTACCTTCTCTTTCCTCCTCAAGTCTCGCAGCACCTCCTCGATCTCGAGCCGCCAGCCGTCCTGCATGGTGTGGAAGGACTCGTGCGGCGCCCGGGTGAACTCCGACTGCCTGATCAGCTCCAGCTGTTCCAATATCACGGGGAACAGTGGACGCTCGCGCGGGTTCGAGTGCCAGCATGCTGGGTACAGGAAATGTTTAGGAATGTTGAAGGAGAGTTGGAAGATGACAATTCTTTTGCAATATGATTATGATGAAATTTATTTTAATTACGAAATATGTGTAAAATTTTATTAGTATTTACAAATATTTTGCGGAGATTGCCTATTACCTTTTCACAACCTAGAGTTGAAACGCATATTTTTTCTTAACAAGCTTAATTTTTTAATTAAATTAACAAGGTACGTTAATTAGATCATTTAATTTCAAAGGATTACCAACAAAAGATATATAATACATTTAGGATATTTAATATACCAGCTTACTTTTTAGTTTTTATTAAGCACATCTGTCCAAACAACACCTATCGCTGACATTTACCCAATTATTTTTTATAGACCTTCCTAATCCCACCAAAATACCATAACTCCCAACCCACCTTCCATGAGTTTCCTCCAGGGTTCCGGGCAGGTGCTGGGTATTGGCAGCGTGAGTTTGTTGACTGCCACCCCGTACGCCACCGCCAACGCGTCGATACCCTTGTACGGCGTCTCGCCGGTCAGCAGCTCCCATAGTAATACTCCGTAAGACCACACGTCTGATGCGTGTGAGAACGTTGAATGTTTTATTACCTGGAAAATGAGATTTAGGTTTAAATGTTAAGTGCGTACTGAGTCCATCTCTCCTCAGCTGTGGAGGCCAGATTCCTGAAGTGGGATGTATCTAGGTTGATGATGATAATGACTTTGATGGCAATGATGATTAGGGTGTTGATGATGATGAAGTTGAAAGTACATAATACAATTCCTTAGTTGTATTAATGTCTAATCGCTTTCATGTAATCAAATGAACATAAATACAGATTTTTATTTACTAAGGCACTGTCTAATTGATTTTCGCGTGAATTGAAAACTTTTCAATTAGGCCTGTTTACTTCTTCACTTCAGATTTTCTATCTCCGACAAAGCAACCAAGTGGGAATTTATAGAAACTCTCGGAGAAATGTTGACAACTTTCATCAGATAGTAAGTTTTGCACGCTTGGCAGATTTGGATCATTAATTAAGGTCTTGAATAGAACAAATAGCATAACTCAATGATTATTGTTTGTTTATAATTGTAAGCGATGATACACTGTAGCTGGAAGTATATTTGTTATCCTGCCTGATATATTTCGAAATATTTGATCGATAGTCGAAACTATTCATGGCACAAACAAAAGCACTACAAAGCCTGATCACAATAGCACTATCATTACTCCGGCAAGTTGCCACATCAAAACAATCCATCCAGGTGTATTTAATCAAGTATATTAATACATCTCGAAGAACCATTAGCCGAGATAGCTCCCGCAAGTTTGCCACAGCGGTTTCGATTGAACGAAATGTTTGCCCACACGACAGCGGTGGCCGTGAACCGAAATATGCATTAGCATTGCTGATTTAATTGTCCACCTATGAGTACTTTGAGTTGAGAATAGATATGATGAAGTTTACTATAGATTATAATTTCAAAGAATAATTGAATTGATCCGAAATATTGATAAAGTGTAAAATTCTGGAAACCCGTAATCATGTCACGCACCCCAAATTTGTAAATTTAAGATTATTAAAATGAAGAAAGGGAACGTATACTTAATTGTAGACTTTCTATTAAAAATAAACAATCATTACATACAAGTCTACCGCGGCACAATAATTCATAAACATAAAACCGATATCGGTTTGGATTAAATATTAAACACAATTTTACTGTTAATACAAAACTTAAAATAATTAAGAAGTAGCAGCGTCTCAAAAAACATCTTCAATAACAAAGCGAAATGTTCTTTCAATATTATTTCTACTATTGTGTTAAAAGGATTTTCATGTTCTTCAAAGTGACTACAACAAGTAAATTTTTTATTCTACAGAAGTGTTCCTTATACACTAAGTATTAAGCCTATCGTTTACAACTACTACAATATGACGATTACTCTTTGCATCATTAACAAATTATGCTTCAGCATCTAGAAAGTTCCATTTAAGATGTTATATTGGCGGGATCGATTTTGAATCACACAAACATTCATTTCGGTGCGAGGATCGAACCCGTGGCCTCTTCGTTTTACAAGCTAGTGTCTAGCCAATTGCGCCACAGGACTGTCGAATGTCACTTGGTTATTATACAATATATGAGATCTCTTCTACTTCTACCTGTAGTGTAAGTAGCATTTCAAAATGTCTAAAACCTCTCATGATACGGTCCTAACCATCTTACCTCTGGCGGCATCCAGGCGTACGTCCCTGCCGCTGACATCCGCGTGGTCTTGTAAACCTCCCGCGCCAGTCCAAAGTCCGTGATCTTCAAAGTCTTGTTCTCCAGCGTGTCGTCGGGCAGTATCGCCTCGCTCAATAACACTGAAATCAAAGAAAGATAAGATTTAGTAATAAGAAAAATGCTGATGATAAGTGATGATAAGTCTATATCCCAAGACTGGGCTTATGACGGAATATTTAATGTTATCATCTCATTACTAATCTATCTATTTGGTTCGATTCCGAGGTCGAGCGAAGTATTACAAAGGTTTTCCTTTAAAAGTTTCCTAATGTTTTGTACCAAAAATTGCAACAGACTCGTCTCTTCTTAAGTGGGACTTGGAATACTAAGAGTGAAACGTGAATGCGGAATTGCAACTTTGCATGTGTGTGTATATATAATTCAACTGCTACGAGTAAATACCTAATAGTTTCTGAATCAACGTTCGGTAAGTAGATTTTCTCACGGCAATTACTGTTACCGTTTAATTGCATGAATATTAATTCTAGGAGTGTAAGAGTACTTCAATCACACACGAAAGCATATGGCAAGCACTCTCGAACCAAGGCGTTCCAAACACCTACATCAACATCATCAGAAACATATACAAGAAAAGCACAAGCAGGGTAAAGCTGGACAAAATTGGACCAAGAATCCTTATAAGGCGAGGAGTAAAACAAGGAGATCCTTTATCACCAAAAATATTCATAGCTGTGCTGCAAAATATAATGAAAAATTTGGATTGGGACAACAAGGGAATAAAAATAGATGAAGGGTTCATAAACAACCTACGTTTTGTAGATGACATCATTCTCTTTGCGAAAACATCGAATCAATTGGAGGCAATGATTTGCGAACTAAACGACGCCAGCAACAAAATAGGTTTACATCTAAATACATCCAAGACAAAAGTCTCTACAAACAGTACACAAAATACTATAACACTAAATGGAACACCGATAGAGTATGTGGATAGTTATGTGTACCTAGGGAAACAAATCTCTTTTAAGAAATCGAGGCACGAAGATGAAATAGAGCGTCGCATCAACACAACTTGGAAGAAATATTGGACCTATAAAGAAATCCTGAAAGGCAAACTTCCATTAAAACTCAAAAAGCAAGTTGTAGATTCCTGCCTGCTACCATGTCTGCTATATGGAGCACAAACTTGGATTCTCCAAGAGAGAACTAAACATAAAATTCGCTCATGCCAGCGTGCTATTGAAAGAAATATGCTAGGAATTAGGCTTTGCGATAAGATCAAGAGCGAAGATATTCGCAATAAAACAAAATTAATAGACGCAATACGCCACGCGCAACAGCTGAAATGGAGATGGGCAGGTCACATTGCCCGCAGCACAGACAAGAGGTGGACTAGACGAACTACTAAATGGAAGGGACCCAACGGAAAAAGAAAAAGAGGAAGACCTAAAGATCGATGGGTTGATGAAATAAAAAACACAGCAGGCAAGGACTGGATGTCGAAGGCAGCAAATCGTAAGGTGTGGAAGCAGTTGGAGGAGGCTTTTATCCGAAGTGGAGCCATGCCCTAAACATACACTTCTAAAAATAAATTGTAGAATGTATTAGAATAACAGTAATGTAATGAGCATGGAAAATATAAGGCTTTATTATTATTATTATTTATTTATAAGAGTACTTATTTATAGATGTTTGAAAGGCACCTAATGACACAAAAACGACTGAATGTGTGAGAATTTTGATTACATTTGGCACTAAATTAGCTATTGCAGATTAAGTGCTTTACTGGTAAATGTTAATTAACTTAGCTACGTAAATATGCTTTCTCAGTTGGCTTCGAGGTTTAGTGTCGCGATCGAGAATCTCGGCGAATATCGGCCCAACCAAAACCCAGGCACACACGCGTGACTTTGTGTGTATTCACAATGAATTATTGTATTCCTTTACAGTAAAGCAAACCGTAAGGAAAACTGTACACACACCTTAAATATCTTAGAAATTGATGAGGATGACTTCAGTTACAAACACTCAAGTGTAAAATCTGCAAAAAAACTAAAACACTTTTCTACGAGAACCAATGTTTTACCTCCCTGTCTCTAATGAGACATTGGTCTATTTACCCGACACACTGACATTAACTGCCGATTGAAACTCTAATGAAACACCTGACACTGCACGAACTGCGCTAAACAAAGTTAGCTATAACTTAATATCGCCGCCACTTTACTCGGCGTTAACTTTAACACAGCAGCAAGGAGCTGATAATTGAATCTGTAATGGGTTTTCGACAATTAGCTTCGGCTATTACTGTCCTAGTTAGACTTATAGAACTTAAGCGTACCAAGCGCTGAACTGGGATTAAATACCTAAATTTTTTACTTGAACAAAAAAACAGTTTTTAATTTTTTACTTGTTTTTTCTTATACTTTTTTGTTAATTAACGCCTATAACATCCACGTTTATACATAAGTTAACCAAACACAATTTTATGCATTTGGACTTTCAAGTATGTAGCTAAAAATTTTCCATCCGAAGGTAACTTTAATTATCGCATATCACAACTCGAAACGTTTTAATCTACTTTTCATGATATTCCGAGAGCATTCAAACAATTTGTACAAGAAGTTCGCATTACTGCGTCATTAACCCGAATAGCGATCTTTCGGAGCTCGGCGAGTATTTGAAAAATTTCAAATTCTTTATGCTCGACATTTGTGACAAGTCAGTGCGTGTGTGAACAAGTGGCGAGGGGTAAAAAAATCGATTTCCCCATCGAGGTCAGCTCCCGGTTTAGACAAATGAAACGTTAAGTATACGACGGTGCGATGCGCGAGCTCGCCCCAAAGTTCACTTGGAAACGGTAGCTGTAAAAGGTTAATGATTTTCGCGACACACAAATAGGCTCTCCGCTACCTGTACTCGCCAATGTGAAGATAATTTTGTCACTGACTAAAGAGAAGTGCAATAGAATTTTGGGTGACTTTTCAATATTTTTCTATTTTAATTTTCTAACATTTTTTTTGCTTTTAATAGACTAATTAAAAATTCCATTGTGCCTTTCCGTATTTCATATAAATGGTTAATTATATTACAGTAAAATAAATTATAATTCATCAGCGCGAAGCGAAATAGACTGCTATGAAAAAAAAAGTTAAAATTTTTTCCCCATAATGGCCACAAACCATGATATTAATGATAATGTTTATTCTGTGTACAACGTTTAATTTATCTATATAAACGCTATGGTGAAAGCTATAAGCTCTTATTAAATTAAATAAGTTTAAGTCGAGAAACTACAATTTCATTTACGGTCGCCATTTAACATTGACCTCACGCGACTTCATAGCGCCGTCGTAGTGGTGTGCGACAGCTTAAAGCACTTATGTTACAATAAAAATGGCAGCAACTAGCTCAAGGGCGGCCAAGAGGCAAAGGGGCTCGGCTCGGACCGTTGTCAGGGGTAAAAGCTACAGTGAAACAATGCCACAAGTCTCTTTGATGTAAGAAAAGGCGCAATTAGCTTTAAACGTGCGACTTAAGAGTGCAAACTTTAACAATTAGTAGTCCTATGGTAGCGGATGTGTTGTCATAGAAACAATTTACATACAAATGGAGGCTACAAAGCAGACGACGGATATACACATCGGATGCTCGCCGGCGAAGGATCCCAAACGGAGGATGCAGTGAAGGAGGCCGACAGCGGCGGCACAATGCGACCTTCGGAGCCGTATCCCCCATCCCGTACGGTAAGGTGACGTGACCGGGACTCATAAACAGTTTTACGAGCGGCCCGACCACAACGCAACGGCTCATTGAAAATTGAGAGCTCACAACGTGCGGTCACATTAAGTTTGCATGCGGCTTCTTGGCCAGACATACTGACTGCAATGTTCGGCACATATTGTATGTATACATGTATGTACACCTTTATTTCTCAAGAGACTTGGCGGAAAGAAGGTCACATGCTGGTCTTGAGTTTGTTGTTTTCAACGCGTGTTTGAAATATTCAAGCTCATTTATTGCTCGAGGACGCGCATAAATAGTGCGACGCATCTGGGTAATACTACAATTTGTATAAAATTTTAAGTTTTAAGCTCAAAGTTGTTACGTAAATAAAATGTTTTACACTTTTATTTTTGGATGTATACCATGGATTAGGCTAAATTCAGACCAGACTACTCATGTCTTCCGCAGACCAACCGATATTAAGTGTTGGCATGCAATTCTGCCATATCGACCCTACATAAGGGTGCAGCAAAGGCAGTTATAGGTAATATTTCGCAATTATTCGATCCAGGTATTGCGTGTACACTGTCACAATGTTAAATACCCTCGGGACGATATGGACGAGAGTCGGACGTATCATTCCATTAACTAAATAACGACACGTCAGAGAAGCAATCAAGAACCGTCGCCATATACGTTTATCTCCACATCAATATGACGAGTTAATCTTAACATAAAAAAAACATGTTTCGTTTCATCTTGATTAAATAAAATCTTTTGTTGAACAACACATTTGGCATTCACGCAAGTATCAAGTTACATATTTTGAAATTATGTAGAGGTTATGATTCATTTTTATTACATATTGTTTGGTAAATTAGGGGTCTAGGTCTTGGCCTCGAGGTTTGGGCGCGCGGTCGAGAATCTCGACGGTCGCGGGTTCGAACCCCAGGCACACTCTCTCTTTTCGAAGTTATGTGTGTATTCATATTGAATTATCACTTGCTTTAACGGTGAAGGAAAACATCGTGATGAAACCTGCAAACCTAAGAGTTCTTAGGAATTTCTTAGGTGTGTAGTCCGCCAACCCGCACTAGGCCAGCGTGGCGGACTATGGCCTAAACCCTCTCAATGGTAGAGGAGACCCGTGCTCAGCAGTGGGCGAATATGGGTTGATGAAGAAGAAGAAGAAGAAGAAATCAGCTGACATAGGCTTCATTTAGTAGCATATGAGCTTCCTCTACGATGAAAAGGAGTAAAATTTTTACATCGTATCTAAGGGGTGGTTAACTTATTTCTTGTACAGCTTTTTAACGCGCTCCCTTCCTTACAGTTCACCTCTTTGCTTCATTAGTTTGGTAGAATCCATAAAACTTAGTAATCATTTTTCATACATAGTATTCTAACAATGTTCTGTTTTGCAATTCAATATCGCTACACACAAAAAGCTCATTAACCTCAATGTTTTCTGTCTATATTGTTTCAAATTAAGCTTAAAATATAATACATTTTATGAGAGATCAAAATAAATAAAAGAAATAATTAATTGTATAAAATGCAAATAAAATCTCGCCGCATAAGCAAAGTCCTTACTTATTATTACCGCTTTCCGAGAAACACATTCCTTTCGGCGCATGAAGGGCGTAAATACACCGGAGATTCATTTACACCGCAGCTTTACATATTAATTAGTTTTGAGGTAAACGTCAATACTGCGCAACGTAACCGCAATAACATATAGAGTTGCTTATCTTCGGGGATGGACGTTATTCCCACACAGAGTGGGGATTAAGTTTGGTTACTTATTTTCAATTACGTGTGTATTCTTATTATTGTTTACTTTAACTCTGAAGACATGAACATCTTGAGGAAACTTGCACACCTAAAAAGTTCTAAGGCACACCTCGGTACACACACCTTACCGCACTGGGCCAGCGTAGTAGAAAAAGGCCTACACCCTCTTAATCATAGAGGAGTATGTGGACTGATGGTGATTTGTATTTCTGGAATTTTCATTCAGGTTCGTTAAAAACTTTCCACTTAAAACTGCTTCGTTTTAACTCAGATTCGTGTAATTGGAACACTGGACATTAGTAAGCTTTTTATCGGCATAGTTACCGTTTACTTTGCAACCCTTTGGGAGACGCTTATGAAAAACATTGTCCATTATGTTTATGTCACATTCATCAAACAAATATCCACTACGCTGGCCTAGTGCGGGTTGGCGGACTACACACCTAAGAAATTCCTAAGAACTTTTAGGTGTGCAAGTTTCATCACGATGTTTTCCTTCAACGTTAAAGCAAGTGATAATTCAATGTGAATACACATGAATGAATTCAGCGCGAGTCAAATTTACTTTCACGTGTACATCTTGAAATATTACATTGGTTATGGTCAAATTGAGCACTACAGGCCCATCATTGTGGTTGACCTATAGGGCTGGGAGGCGCGGGACACGCCCCCGAGCCAGAGAGTTAACTGCAAACGCCGATGTCTTCGGTAACGGTGTTTTAACTAAATTTCGCAACACGGTGTCGCATCTCCGCGTAATTATTTATCACCTCTCGTGACAACCTTAATGAGATTTGGGTGTATGTTTTTCTAATGGTTGAAGTAAAATTGATTAAGTTTTATAAAGTGTAAAATGATATCATTTTTTTTTTATTGCATTGACTGGTTTATAGGCACATCAATATACGGAATGGAGACATGCTACATTGTACACGTAACATTCGTATTAGTTATTTGGTAATGACGTTAAATTCTTCTTTAATTCTAATTTGAAGCAAAAGGAGTTTGCAAAGTAATAACCCATATTACGTCGTTTTATATACTTTTATATATTCGATGTGGTCTCTTATTGTGTATACTTTTAATTCAAATTGGCTGTTACAGTTGATTTTATCATAGACTTAACATTGTTTAAGTTACTATTAAGTGACAATTATAGAAGTGGAAAGTAGTCTTTACAAAAGACGCAACGACATAAGGATTGTTGGTTTCAATCCTCACATAGACATAATATGTTTACTATAATGTTCATTTTGTGTCTGGCTTGGTGTTGAAAAGACACATTTAGTTATTTATACCGGCACGGTAAGTAGCTGATGTGGCTATAAATACGGAAAGTATCTGTACGTATTATACTATTGAGTATAAAACAAATTTATTTTTTTATTATTCATATACCCACAGTCGTAGAGATAAATTTCGTATAAATACATGTAAGAACTCCTGATATTTTTCCTATAGCACATCATTTAAATTACCATACCGGCTTTATTATAACAATCGACTCTTTAAATGCCACTTGTTATTTTTTTACACGCCGTACATGACAATAGATTAAAAATTAACAACCAGTTTATTGAAAAAAATACTCCTGACATTGTAATGACTGTTTGAATAGATCAAGAACGCTAATAGTTTTATTATAACTTAGCCTATGTATAATTTGGAATTGTTACAAAAAAGCAGATCAAATGTACATCTAATTTAGTAATTACGTATGTAATTTTTCAGTGTTACTCGTTAAGCATAGCACCTATTCAAGGGGATGAGTTATTTCGCTCATCAAACGAATGCATTATTACTTTCTATAATTGAGGGTTCCATTCGACTAAAGCAGCCCAAGCTGATTACAGTGTGATTTGGTCAATATAAAATAATTTAATTGTCAACTCCTAGTTTTGACTTCCGTACCAATAATTCCAGATTCAGATTTGACAACGGATGTAGATTTGTATACTATTGCTACACATTCGCGTGGGCCACTACTGCGGGTTTTACACCTATTGAACTTCCGACCGGACGGATACTAGGACGGATTAGATATCAGCCTTATCTCGGGAATTTTTATTTCCGACAAAATGTTAGCAAAACGTTTTCCTGATTGGCGTTAGTCCGATGATACCGGTAATGCTATTTGACATTAATTTATCATTTTGAGTAAATTCTGTAGCTTAAATTTCAGCATGGAAACATGACCTAGACACAGCCAACTATGTAGCCTATTCTACACGGATAAGAAATACACCTCATTCGTCGGCCAAAGTCGGGAAGATCAGCCAGCACGATAATTACATTGGTTCAATCCAAAAGCTGGCAACAACACAGCGTTTTCGATTCAACCGTCCATCAAGCGAGGCACAAAGGATGCAGCTACGAGACGCCGCGTCCAACAACCAATTGTTGGATCGGCTTAATGACTGTCAAATGTCAATGCTCGGACGATTTATATGAGAAACATGACAGATGACAGAGGACGTGTAATTTTTTATGATAAGAAAAAAACGGTAGCGTTGGAGGAGGTTGTATTATTTGAAAGGTACTTGCGATTTAGTCTAACGTCGCGTAGATATGAAAAGTTATGTAGATATTATTGGTTAATTGATAGTGAAAATCTGAGGCAGGTCAGAGTCAAATAAATAAATACACCCAACAGTCACATACATAGTCCTGAGCCCACACTAAGATACGAGTCTTGTGTCGTGGGTATCAGAAACTACGAGAGACTTTTCGGTCTCACAAACACCCAGACCCGAAACAAATATTTGTGGATCACACAAACAAATTAAGCGGCGATACAAACTAGTATTATGATTTTGTTTCATTCCGATAAATATAATAGATAAGGGTGTTTAGTATTTCTTATCATATGGTTTTTATTTTTTATGAAACTGTCAATGTTATATTACAGTATCATTCCTAGCTAAACTAAAAAAAAAGCGATTAAATGCTGTATGAGAAATGGACTATGACCCTTGGGTCATACAACTAGTTCAACTAGCTTGCTAGTTGATGGAAAGAAGATGGATGTCCGAAGGCGTGTCTCGTTCGGGTCACGTGTAAACAAGCACAGATACATGAACTGTATGACTAAAGATTAACAAGTCTCATAATAATGACAGGATGCAGTTTTACTACCGCATGACGTATTTCCACCGATAGTGTAACTGATGATGATTCACAATTTCACTTGAGACTAAGATACAAATGCATATTAATCATCATTATTCGCATTAAAGTCGGCATTCGTGATAATGGTATTGTGATGTCATCATGTTTGTATCCCGGGAACGAATTTCTTCAAATCGGGTATAGATGCGCGTGCGCACGCGACAGTCGCCGCACAATGAATAATTCAGCAGGCATGGCGTCGGGAAGCGCGCGCCGACAGGATATAGATCCGGTTCCTATCCCGCGTTTACTACTTCCAGATTGTTTTATTTTATCTTCACTTCACTATTTGTTCAACATGACAATTGTAAAAATAAACAAACATCCTGCTACTTGGAATATATTCGAATGCAGAATTAATAAAATTATAGTAGGTACTTTTCATAAAAACGTAAATCCAATGTGACTTTGTTTCATATTAGGTAAGGAAATTTTAAAAAACAGTTTATTCTGCGCTATTGTTAATCGCATTCCATAAACTTTTAAAATTTGTAGATCAAGACTTTTTTTGTGTTTTTGACTGACTTTTGGTTCAGTAGTATATAATATATTCTCATTACTTCAATAGCCTTTTTCTGTAGACAAAGCAACCAATCGATTCCGTGACACGTGAGAAGCGGTTCCATGAAATGTTCGTTGAATTCGTAATGCCTCCAGTTAGCTCATGAATACTCAAGTTCGGTCCGAGAAAAAAAATAATATACGTAATCTTAGAGAAACAGTGCGATATTCAAATTACATTACGTGTGTAATATGTTAAAACAGCGTTAGAAATGTTTCACGGCGAACGTTGTACGAGTAACGTAATTGACTGTGATAATGTAATTGCTTTTTGGGAGGCATTTCCGAGAATCAAACGATGTTACAACAATTGTATGCAAATGCGACGGGGCGTGCGGAAGAGCGTAAAAACCCACCGAAATCGATAAACGGAGAACAAGCTCTCGATATATTCACACGTAAATCGTATAATAATTGGTATATTAGTTTAATTGAAAAATAATAATTGTGGCATTAATTTCAATAAACTATTAATAATTCAGATACATCGATTAAAAGACACGACTACCTCAGGGTCACATCCATCAGCCGATATTGTCCGACCTTACCAACCGTGAGAAAAACACATGTTGCGACACTTTCAAACGCAAAAGACTGGCTATTATAATTATTCTATGCGACGTTCGTGAACTTGAAAAAAAAAAATTAATAAACCCGAAGTAGGTATAAGGACACAGTTCAGAGGAGATTACACCACGCGTATAAAATAAGCTTTACAAAACCAGTACACTGAGTTTCCTTAACGAGAGCTATCATAATTACGAAGCGACACTCAATAGTGGCAGGGAGCCCGACATCATTTCACATAGAAGACCCTTTTACATTGTTGGATATCGAGAAAAACCGGACCGCAAACGATTCTGCAAAATGTCAGCGGTTTTTACTCGGTATATTTACTGGAAAGTTGCGAAAGAATGTAGACAGAATAACTATTTAGAGGGCAATAGAGAGGGTGAGGGTGCAATATTGAGGGAACATTGTTATCTTATTTAGTGTTTGCGAGGGAATTCGATGACGCGTTGAGGTAGATAACAGGGAGGGAAACTTTTCCTTTCAGACGCACGCCGCTCCATTGTGCGTTTTGGATATGTTTACGGTGAGCAGGGCTGGTTTTCGTATGTCGCATTATTGTTATAAAATATATCTCGTACGTTTTGAATTAAGTTAGAATACTTTATCGAACAAACTTAATTACGATTATCTATGTTTATGAGTAATATTGTTATAGTTTACTATGTGACTTAATGATTTAAGCTTCGCCGAACAACGAATACGAAGCTAATACAAGTACAAAAGTGATGACAAAATTAAAATCTACAGAGAAATTCTTAGGTCTGGCAAACCTACATCAGATAAACGCTTAGCTCTTTTTTTTTTTTTTTTTTTTGTTATCGAGGGGAAAGCTGTTTATGGCTCTACTTCCCGCCAGCCCGGGGGCAGTGGGGGGCGGGAAGCGTATGTCGGGGTCACCGGTCTTCCAGCCCGGCGCGCGGCGACGTCATGTCCGCGCAGATGTTAGTGCCGGGCTGGGTCCCTAACGAAGTCCCTAAACCGGCATACCGACCAAAACCCCCCGGTGGCCATCTCCGCGCCAAGTTGGGCGACCATGGTACGTGAGCGAGAGGCGCCCACCGTTAACCACAGCCGCCCGGTGCGCCTCCGAGACGTAATTGTCTCGGACGTCTCGGAGTTAAAAGGGGGCGCAGTTACGCCCCCACTAGCTTGGTTTGGGCGCCCTGGTTGTGGATGGGCGCCCGCGACGTACACAGGCCACAGTGCCGCCGCCCCGCTCGGGGTCACTTTCATTGAGGACGCGCCGCCCCCGCAGCGCGCTCAGCGACCCCGAGGGCCCCTTTGAGTCGCCTTTTACGACAGGCAGGGGATACCGTGGTGAGATTCTAACGCCCCCTTGCCACAGGGCAGAAACGCTTAGCTCTGTGGCAACTAAACCTTTACCCCACTCAACGTTAGCGTAACACCAGTGCTTTGAAGTCGAAATGTATTTGAGTTTACTTCGAAGGTAAATATAATGTACACTTAGTTTTATATCTTTATTTAATGTTTGCAAACTATTATCGGTCAACTCGTAAATAATCTAGTTAAGAAATTGTGTCAAACTTTCCAAGCATTACAAAAACGAATAACAAAATGCGTTAGCCAACAGAAGCCGTGAAAACTTTTTTCAAGTGTTCATTTAGAAAATTAGAAACAATAAATACATTCCGCAACTTTCCTTATATTTTTTCGCGAGAGAAATAACTGGGCTTTGGCAACTTCGAAAGGTATAATAAAGTGTTTTGAAAAGTTTCGCAACCCTACGGTGTCGTTGCAAAGGGTTGTTTGTCACGGGGAGTTGTGAAAGCTCCGCATAACTTTGGCAACTTTCGTGGAAATTAATTCAGCGAGTTTGCAACACTGAAGCCAATGATATTCCCGTGACTTTTCCAGCTAACGATGGCGATTCTTTAAAACTTCGCAAATAAAAACGTTTTGGAGTGAAATATTTTTTTTTCCTCTTAAAATACACAGTATATTTTAGACTATTCTGCATACAAATTGGAGATGTAAACAATAAAAGTAAGTTATTGGACAAGTTTTATATAGAGGTATTATAGAATCGTTTATGATAATGACATTTTGTGTTTGCTTATGTTTTTATTTGTATTTATTATGTTATTTGAATATTTTGCATTGAAACCAAAATGTTTAGTTATTGCTTAACCAAGTTAAACTCTCGATATGATTTTTTTTAAGAAGGATTTTTTGTAAATTTATTAATATTTTTTTACTGTGGTTACCGGAATATTCCAAATGACTTAGATACTCATAGTCTTAAACTAAAATTGTCTTAAGTCTTGAGACCGACAATACCTACCATCGGTCTTGCAAACACCCAGCTACAAGACAACTTTATATGCTCTTGGTACTAGAATTCTAATTCCTTTACGACCTGACTATGGCAGGTAAGATCGATAGTTCATAAGCTGTAGTGGGCATGAAAATGAGCTATCCCTCATCCCACATTATGCCATACGTTTTATTGGCGTATGAGCCTCTATGGACATTTACGAGCGCCGTTATTTTGGCAAATTCATAACAACCGCCGCCTAAGACCCGCCCTCGGATGTTTTTCATCTCGTTCCTGAATAAATATGAAGTACATTTGAATATTTTTTTCATGACATACACATTCCGCCGAATGGGAATGTTTGTTATTACTTCTTGCTGTCGGCTCGTGTTGTTATTTAGGAATACGTGTATTGTATTTTTCGGGGTAATTTGGAGAAATTATTTTGCTTTCTGCTTGTTATGTTGTTTCTTTTACTGAAAAGATGGTGCTTTGTTTTTTATTATTTCATTAACATTAATTCTATTAGCCTAGTCACGTACTTTATTAGTAAGACTACATTTATCACTTATTAAACCAAAGTGGAACCTTTGGTTTAATATGAAATATAAACGAAGAAAAATCTGACCATGTCCATAACATAACAAAATACTAACTCTCTGGAGTAACATTTAGATACTTTTCGAAATTCACTTCAAGTCCCGGCCGACAAATTAAAGCAGTAAATTTTTAATTCGCGAAATACAGCCAAGTGCAAAGCGTAAATTTTCGATCGACAGCGTGTTCATCTAAAATTCAACTTGTGAAACGTCGACCCTGCTCCCTAGCTTAAAATTTAACCAGCACTCCATCGCACTGTAAAATTGTGTACTATATAAAACGGTCCGCATTAACCATTTAGCTCGCTCCCTTTACTCAATCTAAGATATTTTCTCTCTTAGAGGTATTTATTTCGATAAAATCCCTCGAGAAACTCTAAGAATTAGTTTATGTTTCAATCATAAAGTACACCAGCTATCGAGCTATTTCTAATTCTTGTTAATTGGTATAGTCATTTAACAGGTCAGTGCAACGCTTATTCGATATAAAATTCGATTACCGCGACAAGAAACGTTATCTGCGAAAGAAGGCGCAAGTATGGAATGTGTAGAATTAAGCAAAACTACATGGTTTTAGTTCAGATTTTTAATATGAATCAAGATTCAGTTTCTTATTAAACATATTCAATACAATTCGTTACTCGAGTGAAATACGTACGTATTATAATATCTTTTGTATCCCATATTTTATTTTACAAAAAGACCTAAACATCACTGACTTCTCGAATTTATGTTAAGTTTAAGTGTTTCGTAATGTATTTTTTTCAACCAAGATCTTCTTACAAGGTTACTCAAAGATCATGGAAAAATTATCGCATCATTATAGTTATAAAAAATAAGCATGAAATGCAGCACCGATGTCTAGACTGCAGACTAATCAATCATTCCTATTGTGAACATATCGAGGCACATTACTGTATTTAATAAAAATGGCCGAACTTATGTTCTCTGACTTGCGTACTCGGCAAATTGAGGAGGCGAGCGGGCAATATTTAGAAACAGCTAATAATTTATTTATTCGCCGTGTATCATTTATTAGGGATTCGAAGTGGGTCAACCGATTTAGAGAACCCAATAAATTAAATGTATCATAACATCAATATACAGGGTGTATTTAGACCATGATCGAAAACTGAGGCAGGTAATAGCGAGGGTGATCACAAACCCAATGGCGATATTAAAAATCCCGACAAAAAAAAAAAAATTTGACGTTTTCCATACAACTATCGGTGTTAAAAGTATGCGGTTTGTATGGAAAACCTCAAAAAAATTATTTTTTGGCGGGATTTTCTTTAATGCCAGGGGGTTTGTAATCACTATCTCTATTGCCTGCCTCAGTTTTCGATCACGGTCTAAATACACCCTGTATAATCTACACCAATTAATTACTACATGCATACTTAACAAAAAAAAAAACACATTCCATTAAAAGTACAACACCCCAAAACATATTATGTACTCTTTATTCCCTTACGCTTATTAGTCTGCTTGAAACAATAAAAACACACGTAACAGCGACATAAATTTCGTCACAATTGCCCCTCTCAAGGAGTGCGTTGCGTTAATTATCCCTGGGGGGACGCACCGCGGCGTCTCATACGCAGTTACAAACAACGGGGGTTGAAGAGCTTGCTTTTCCAATTAAACAGACAAGTGCGCGTGACGTGGCTGTGGCGTGTGCGTGGCGAGTTAGTACACGCCGCATTGTTCCACGTGTACCCTCAGACGTCAATTAATATGAGTGCGGGGAGGCAAGTGTACCTTTGTGCTCCTTACGCGGTCCCGATCGCTGCTAAGCGAGTTTTTCGCGGGTGAAGATTAATGTTAGGACAACCCGAACATCTACAACTAATGGAATGGATAAAAAAGACACGAATGATGATATTAAATCGCAAACACGATGAATTTTGTTTCCGTGTTTTTTACGAGAAGTCACAGGAAGCTGCAATGACAGGTATAGGTAGCCGTTGAGATAGCGTTGACCACACAATTACAGACGACCGTTATGGCCAGGATGAGCCAGTAAAACTTTATAGCAGGCTGGGTAATGTCGACTATTAACGCGTTAAGTATTTTTCGACTATTGCTAATTCGTGTCGGGCGATAGTCCCCCTTGAGATTGTTGGGAGATTTTTAAAAATACAGAAGTAAATTTTGAAATTAAAGTTGCCCATACAAACCCAAATAACTTAAATAACCCAATGCTATATACATTTACCCTCTCAATGGTTGAGGAGGCCCGTGTCCAGCAGTGGAACGTATATGGGCTGATGTAAAAAAAAAAACATTAAAAAAAGTAACATATTTATTACAACCCTAGCTGTAACGGTAATAAATCATCCTTATGCGACATGGGTAATACGCTTGTTCGAAACTTTATAAAAGAAATCATAAAAGTACAAGAAAGGCGACGCGACGTTGTTATGGTGGCATGATCTTAGACGCGCGACGACATTAAGAATGCATTTCTACTTCTTTCGTTCGCGTACTGAATATTAATTAAACGACATCCCTTATCCGCTATAAAAATACATTCTTTTCTATCGACCTCACGGCGGCGAGAATTATGAGTAAGTGAGAAATATGGTGAGCTGTTCTGTTCCCACATTGAAACAAATTGTTCTTCATAGTGATCCTCAAGGGAGTGGAATTCTAAGATTAATCTCGAGTATATTTCCTACGAAAAATCTAGCATATTTTTGTTACCTGGTTTAAGATTATTGCAAAAGTTTTGTCCCTTGACCACATTGCGATTTGTAGAAATATAACTAAAGTTCATCTTCTGTATTGAACGATATGCATTTGAAAATGAAATATGAAAATCTGTTTACTTTTAAAGTATTTCTTCCAAGTCAACAAATATCGCGGAATCTCTTAAAAGTATGTATTGATAGACTAGATAAAGATCTTTGCAGTCTATAGTCAGCATTCGTCTGGAAGTGAAGATTGGACCAAAGTTTGGGTGGAAGCCAGAATTTAACAATCTCATCGAACAACCTGCAGACGGCTTTTAAGATAAAGAAAGTTTTAATTTATGTGTCTATCGTGAAATATATACACTTTAAGCTAGAAAAATCGTGACCGATTTCTCAAATTAGAAATCTATTGTTTACGGCATACAGAGATTCGATTGGACCGTTTTTATAATTGTAAACCTTTTCATATTTATGTACATAAATTATTACAGATGAAATATAATCTCTGTTATATTAGACGATTATTGGTTATGCCAATGTAGCATGGAACTGTATAATTTACGTCGAAACAATTTGAAAATAAAATTTTCCAAAAAAGCTATTCTAAATGATATTTTAAGTACCAATAGATCTAGATCGTTACGAGTCTGTGCCTATTTACAGCTTGTACATATTAATGTTAATGCAATCTTCAATTTATTACTGCTTGCTAATTAATGTCGCAAAATGAAAGGCATTTTTTTACGACGATTACCTTTGCAAGAGCAATTTATACATAAAAATTGATTTAATGCTCTAGGAATCGAAACTAATTACCTCACCAATGGAATGATCTCCTTTTAACATCATTTATATTTATAAAAATGCCAGTTATTGTTAACTCTTAACCTTTAAATTCATAGACATGTCTATATAAGTATTTGATTAATGTCCAAGTACTATATTTACATAAGAACAGGATAAAAAGCTATGTAATAGTGATTGTGTTGCGGTCGGGCAGCCGGTGACCGGTAACGGGTGGCGCCTGCGACCGTCGCGAGCCCAACGTCGTCCGCCCACGGGGCAAATGTTGTAATTCTCGCATTAAATCAAATGTGTAATGTCCGCGGTCAATTGTACCAATGTACCAACGTTTTGAACACTCGCACACTGCATGCGTTTAGGGGTTTTTTGTTGTGTTTAATACAATTCAAAGTAATGAGATCTGATACGATAACATAGTTCATTGGCACAATAATTAGAGTTTTCTGAAAAGATATAAAATAGTAACTAAATGCGCGTTCGATGAAGTATTTGTATCAATGCGTATGTGGCCTCTACTATTTAATTATTTTGATAAAAATATGTATATAATACCCTACGTAACCCTTTTCAGAGTCCTCATCTTTAATCTTCCATTTCCTATGGTTAAATTTATTGCCCAAAACAAAAATTCTTGCAAAAATGCACGCGGCCAATTAGTTGACAAACAATTAATTAACAACCAACATCTGGGATAATCTAATTGAATTGAGCTCTAGTTATCGCAGCTGCGGTTTTCATTGGTGCGGACAGCTGTTACTACAAAAGCAAAATGTTTGTCGCAATTTACATTGCAACTTCCTCAAGGGGGAAAAATGTAGTTCACTTACATTTGCTAACATGTAACGGGTCATCGTTGACGTCAATCACATGAAGGCTATACCGGTGGAGGTAGTGCAAATGGAGTTTACAATTGTTCTATAGGTATACTTTATTAAGTAGGTACATCTTCTTCTTCTTCTTCATCAACCCATATACGCCCACTGCTGAGCACGGGTCTCCTCTACCATTGAGAGGGTTTAGGCCATAGTCCACCACGCTGGCCTAGTGCGGGTTGGCGGACTACACACCTAAGAAATTCCTAAGAACTCTTAGGTGTGCAGGTTTCATCACGATGTTTTTCTTCACCGTTAAAGCAAGTGATAATTCAATGTGAATACACACATAACTTCGAAAAGTCAGAGGTGTGTGCCTGGGGTTCGAACCCGCGACCGCCGAGATTCTCGACCGCGCGCCCAAACCTCTAGGCCATCACTGCTCTAAGGTACATATCACGCCTGTATGTTAAACAAAGAGGTAAGCAGAGGTACATATATTTCTAAACTCACGTGTCGACATTTAATAAATCTCATAATTAAATATGTATAAAAGTGGCGAGCCTTTTGTTCTTCCGACACATTTATAGCATACTAAGGAAAACTCAATAAAACGGCAATATATTGAATCCGAGACCTCTAGACTGAATAGCTAACTGTTGTGCACCGGGACCAACGAGACGTTCTTACATGCATAGTATTTATTTATTGATTGCAATTAACAGACATTGCGTACAACTTCCTTATTTGTTTCGATTTAAATTTTATTGTTTGGGTATAATTCGTATTATGGGGTTAAGAATTAGACGTTCGTTAACCATAAAACAAATATCTCAATCCTTTATACGTTCAGATATGTACAAGTGGTTTTTCATAATCCCGATCTAACTTAACTCTTTTTTATTAATTCATCATCAATATCCTAAAGACTTCTTCTGCTGGATACAGGCCTTCTAAAGACTTCTAGAGCGGCTTCCCTGCCTTCCTTTTTGCCATAATGTATGTACATATTAGTACGGATAACACCGAAATAAATTTCCCACACTTGCGCAACGCGAAGAAGGATTTAATTGTAAACCCGCCGCCGGTCGCACTCGCTGTGTTTATTGTAATGCGCGCAGTCGGTTGTCAAGTTAAATATAGTTATAATCTGGCGCCGGCGGTGGCGGACAGATAAACAGGCTTCTGTGCCGATCGTTCATTCAACGTTCAGCCTGTCGCGAGCCATTATTTATACACGCCGGCTAATCGGCCGAGAATCGTTAGGTGAAATTCGACATCACCTCGAAAGTGGCGAATTGTATACCGTTAAAGGTGTGCCATAATAAATGAGGAGACGTGAATTATGAACGAAAGCTAAAGCTGGTCATGATCAGGTTTAATAACCGTTGAGGACAGACCCGGCTTGTTGGTGTTGAATTAATAAAATAGTTAATGGATCGATTGATATGCCTGCAAGGGCTGTGGAAAGAAAGTATTAAATCGTTTAGATACTGGTTTTACGTCTGTTTTAAGCTCACTTATTGAAATTACACTACAAATTTACTACAATACAACTACAAAATTCAATATTATTAAATGATAATATCCATCACTCGTCTTGTTACGTACTGACATACATAACCTTATTTTGAATAATTCTAAAGCCAGCCACGACAGCAGAATGTTGCAATGTTTGTAATATTTCTTAAATAGTTAACATGTCCGTTCAAAAGTAAAGAACGACTTATCTTCAAACCGGATCCGACACCAACCTTGACCCACTGGTAGAAAGTATAACACTATATCCTCTTTCAAACTACATAGCAAATGTACATTCAGGCGCGGGTATTGAAAGGAAATCCACATAAATAGGGAATAGAAATATGGAATCCGTATTGCGTTCCCCTTCAGGTTTAAAAGCTTTGATAGCTCAATAAATGGCATTTCGTAAAGGATCTCAAACGACACACGAAGACTGTTTATAATAACGTTAATTTTCTTTAAATTTTAAAACAGGCATTTATAAACCTATAACTTAATATAATGAATTAATTTATATTTTGAAATATCAAATAAATACAAGTCATGAACAATTTTTTGTTATCTCAAACGAGATACATATCTACAGACTGATCAACCGTATCATTTAAGACTTAGGGAAATAGCCGGATGAGGTGCAAAACCTTTGATAAAATTTCTTAGAATACTTAAATCGGCAACTCACAATAGTAGGTTTCAGGCTATGTGCAGTGCTATCCTGGTATCGGAAGATTACTTTTCCGCCTATCTCAAAACAAAAGTACAGGGCTCTAGGTGGGTTTCTTGTGAGACAGTAGTACCACTCCTTCGTCCCAGCCGATTCGCAACGTAACCTTATCTGATAACAACGTGTCCCTGCCACTTTCAAACTACAACTTGCCTTTGCTTCATTTCAAGTTATATTGTGATTTCCTTACTTCTTAGATACAACCTTGAAAATGTTTAGTTAGGGAAATTTCTTCACAAACGTTACATTTCGAATCGGTATTGCATAAAGTTATGATAAATCTCAGAATACATCACTTTGAAGCTTTCCGTATTATCTTATCTGCCTAGTATCATATTATAAATATTTATACAAATATAATTTAAATAAATGTAAATATCAAAACACATGTAGTAAAGAACAGCTCCTAAAGTGGCCACAATTTATTAGCGAGATTGAATAAATTTTCTGATAAGCTGCCAATACATTTTGTTACCTAAATGGATTTGTTATTGGTGGGGCGGACACACTCAGTCGTTATCGCTCACAGTTCAAATAAAATTAATTAGAAAAACTAGAAATTGCGTTTTATTTTGATATGAGTGTATAAAAAAATTTCAGATGCAATTTATACACTCAAGATACTTTTGTCTTTACTTCCTTTCTCTTACACCAGCTTTTTGAAAGAAGATGAAATGAATCAAACAATGAAATCTTAGTTTTTTTCTTACTGAAATTTATGCCCACAACGCAATTTAAAAACCTTATGTTAACAACACATCTAAGAAATTCCCGAGAATTTAAAGTCAAAGTCAAAGATGTGCAAGTATCCTCACGATGTTATTTTTCACATCAAAGTACGTAATAATCCATTGTGAATAGACATGAAAAAGTCAGAGGCGTGTGTCTGGGGTTTGACTCGCGACCGCCTAGATTTTCGTCCTCGCCTAGATAAACCTTGAGGCCGTTACGACACTATTTCAGACATTATACGAGAGAAAACTCAATTCGCCACTGCGCGCCCATAATCCACTTAACGCATTCGCCGGCGTACACTTCGTACAAAAGCCCGGACATAATTTCTGATAATATGACACTAATCGCCGCCTTACGTGTTGGAAATTATACGGGCTCTTAATAAAATATTGTTTTAAAACTCCAAGTGTCACACAAACTAGACAGCTAGGTGTAAACAACTCCGCAAATAAGGTTGTCTCGATGCTTGTTATCGTGTGTTTCAATTTCAACATTCTGTGTTCAATTAAACACACTGGCTATGTTGTTATAATTGGGAAAATGTAAAGAAATACAATCTTTGTTATATAGATTCAACCGCTTTGTGATTTGGGATCTCTCATCCGTAACCTTAAGGAAGACATCAAATAAATGATGCGGTTGTTACAATTTGAGTTTACGATTACTAAGAATTGACCCTTCGCTCAGTGGTAGACGTATTCCGGTGTGCTTTGTATTAATTTGCAAAAGATCGTCAGCAATTATGTAAAGTGCTGATGTTATTACACAATAAGCTTCCCACGCGCTTACGGTGATAATTGTTATAGATTAGTCAATATTTAACAGTTGTAGATGTCTAAATTTACTGTATTTACAATAAATATACAATAAAATATAGCGTCATTTACAGTAGGTAATATATAAGTTTGCGACATATTATAATCTGCAAGAAAACGTACGCTGGTCTAAGCTGTTTTTACTTTTAATATTAAACCTGGACCAGAAACTCTATATACAAATATTGTGCTACAAACCAAAACCAAACGTATATATTGAGAAATGCTAATTATTTAAATACAGCATGAATTGCTTAAGAAATAATTAATCGCAACTATTTCAATAATCGAAATGTCGTTGACTTTTTGTAGTTCAGACAAATCTATCTATTTTTTCGCACTAAAACTTGTATTTTTTTAGCATTATTGAATAACTCTACGTAAGGAAACGTCGCGAGAAACTGTGGCTGTTTAGTGCCATTGTGGGATATTATTTATTTAATTTATCCCTAACTATGTGAACTCATTAAATCACTAACCCTCCATAGCCGTAAAGTAAGCCAGTGACCAGAAGTACAAAGTACAGAGGCTGATGATGATTTATTAAGACGTATAAGGTCTGATATAGAAAAACAAAAACGAACATCCGCTTACGTTATTTATGCGGTTATCGAGGCAGGTGTAGGGACTGGCTAGATATTGATTTTGCCTGTACACGACAGCTATTTAAGTAACAATGTTGCCGCAGTTTATACACTATTCATAGAAGAATACAGTGGTCGATATGGATATGCTAGAATGCCAATGGACAACAGTTTCTAGTTAAACAATCTTATGTGTACAAAGTGCAATGGAAGTTCTAAGTAATCAAATCCTATTTTACTTCTGGAATTATATTACAATACTGAAACGGTCCATTGTCCTAAAAACGTCTACATTATATTGGTTACTTATGCTTTGTATGCTTGCAATGTTGATGATGATAATTTTATTCTTTCTTCAATAGCTCCCTAGGAATAGGATCAATATAAAATTTATCTTTCTGATATGATTGGATAAATCTGGTAATTAAAATCGATTTAAAAAGCTCAAAAAACTAGTACAAATACAGCACTACTACAAACATTAGTATTATAATTGTGTAGAAAGTATTAGTACTGTTGGAATCGACGGTTCGCGAATTAAAGACGGCATAGCTAATGCCTCCATTAGCCGCCCACCAGCCGCCCGGACGATTGCTAATAGCTCTTCAAATAATATGTCAAGCGACGATCCGCTCGAGGCGAATAAATTGGAGGAAAAAATACAAAGGTACATTTAATAACTACTTCACAGAAACACACATGTTATGGAGGTGTTTGGTTAATTCGGAACATTTACCTCAATTATAAAGCGATTTATGCTTTCGATGTAAGCTTCGGTTTTATTTCCATAATGCGATCGGCGATTGTTTATTTGTTTTGGAGTGTTTACATCGTGTTATCTTGCCAAGATTTAAACAGAATTATGACAGATACAGGTATATATTACGAGACATATTTTAGAGAGCAAGCAAGAAAATTATTTTTCTACTTATATCTTAGCATACTTATGCAACAAAATGGTACTGCATACACACAATTAATACCAATACTTTGTGCATAAAACAACCTATACAATGTCGGGATAATTAACACTGAATAATACAAATAAGAATCGAGGCAGATCAATAACCAAAACGGGCACGAGCAATTTAAATTATATTGCGGACTATCCGGTACAATGCAATTTTATTACAAAAGGAAGTTCCCCTACCAAATGAACGCATTAAAGATCTTTTAATAAGTATAGTAAGGGTATATTGCGGTCAATTAAATTGTACACGTCACGGCGCGTCGGCGAGACGGCATGAAAGTTGATGGCGCGAGTTCTATCCCGTCCGAACCTTATGCAGCTCATATCTTAATTGAGCCCTCTTGTGTTGTATCTCGCGTTTCATCGTGCTTTCTTCAAGATACAGCGGTTTATGAAAGCGTCGGATCGGCGTCGGCAATTCATAAGATACAGTTATTAATATCAAATAAACTGTTATTAGTGTGAAATAGTGAACTGATAATATACCAGCCGCGTTAGTCGATTTATAATGTTTAAGTAAGTAACTGTATGAAATAAATGAAATACAAACTTTGAAAAGTGAATATAAATAAATAAACATACCTACTAACATACATATAGTACCAGACAACTGTTATACCCATAAAGGGAGTCAAAGGTGCATTTCAGCACCCACATTTCACACGGTATGTATCAGTCTCACGTAATAGGGGTGAGCCTATATTTTTGACAAAATTACAAGCTCCGAGTCGCTACTGAAAATATCCTAATAAAAAGAAATAAAAAAAACATAAAACCCCCCATCCCGGGGACCTCTAGATCGCAAAGCACACACTTATGCCACGTTGACGTTGACAGCCCCGTGGCGCAGTTGGCTAGACACCAGCTTGCGAAACGAGCGGCCGCGGGTTCGATCCCCGCACCGAGACAAATGTTTGTGTGATCCACAAATATTTGTTTCCGGTCTGGGTGTTTGTGAGACCGAAGTCTCTCGTAGTTTCTGATACCCACGACACAAGACTCCTATCTTAGTGTGGGGCAGGACTATGTATGTGACTGTTGGGTGTCTTTTCTTGCTTCAATCTCTTCTTCCCCCACGGAACCGCCGCTAGGCATTACTTCGTGGGGGGAGGTTTTAGCTAAGGCTCTTCCGTCGTGCTAATGTCACGGATTTTTGTTCTCCGACCGCTTTCTTTCCAACCGACGGAGTTCCTGGAGAACTTCCGTCGCAAAAGCGCTTGTCGCCTGCCATGCTGCCTCCGATGAAACCATAGTTCCTGTCAAAGACTCTGGTTGGATTTTCTTTGAAAGGGCCTCTTCCCAGGCACTGCGTAACAGGTTGAAACGAGGACACGTAAAGAACACGTGCTCTGCATCTTCACTAACTTCTGGACAGGAAGGGCACATTGGTGATACGTCGTGCTTGTACTTATAAAGGTACGCCCGGAAGCATCCATGACCCGAGATCATTTGGGTCAGGTAGTAATTGACCTCTCCATGGTTACGGTTTAACCAGACGTCAACTTGAGGGATGAGGCGGTAGGTCCATCTGCCTTTTGTGCTGGTATCCCACTTCGATTGCCATCGTCGTATGCTATTTAGCCGCTCCTCCTTGCCAAGTTCTCCAGGGCTCAGTGTGGTTGATCCTTTACGGTGGTAAAGAGCTTTTCGTTCCTCGGCTAGTACTTCAATTGGCAGTATCCCGGCAATAACGTTCACCGCGTCGTCGGACACTGTGCGAAAAGCACTTGCAATTCTCAACGCACTCAGCCGATATACTGGTGCAATTTTTCTTCGAGCTTCCTGTAATTTAAGTGCATCCGCCCAGATGGGAATTGCGTAGGTGAGTACGGACGTTACTACAGACGTCAGTAATGCCCTCCTTCTCTGCTTCGGGCCTCCTATGTTGGGCATCAACCTTGATAGGCTCGCTCTGACCAACGATGCTTTGGAACTCACGTGCTGCGCCTGCTGTTTAAAGTTAAGTCGGGCATCTATCATAACACCCAAGTACCGAAGTGACGGTTGAGATGTGATTTTATGTGCTCCGACTTGTAGCGTTATGGTTTCCAACCGTTTCCTGCTGGTAATGAGCACTGCCTCGGTCTTGTGCTCTGCCAGCTGCAGTCCAACTGTGTTCATCCAGTGGCTAATCTTTTCGATGGTAACATCGAAGGCGAAGGTGATTTCTTCGAGGTGCTTTGCAACAACCACCACGGCCACGTCATCTGCATATGCCACACGTTTGACTTCCCTTGGGAGTACTAGTTTCAAGAGTCCGTCATACATGATATTCCACAAGAGTGGGCCTAGAACTGAGCCCTGTGGTACTCCTCCAGTGACTTGATATGTTTTCGGCCCAGTTTCGGTGTCATATTTGAGGACCCTATCAGAGAAGTAGCTTGTAACCATCCTTCGTAGGTAGCCTGGTACCTTCATCTCACAAAGTGCTGTCATAATGCAATCCCAATTGGCGGAGTTGAAGGCATTTTTTATGTCTAATGTTGCTACCAAGCAGTACTTTTTCGTACCTCCCTTCCATCTAGTTCCAGCGATTGCGTCCTTGGCTGTATTGACAACAACGGTAATTGCATCTAAGGTAGAGCGTCCCTTCCGAAAGCCGTATTGGTTGCTGGCAAGAAGCGGCTCAACTACTGCTTCGATCCTCCTATGTAAAATACGTTCGAGTATTTTGCCAGCTGTATCTAACATGCAGAGTGGTCGGTAGGATGTTGGTTCTTCCGGAGGTTTCTTTCCTTTGGGGAGGAGGACTAGCCTCTGCTGCTTCCACATCAATGGGAACGTACCTTCTGTGAGGCACTTGTTAAAGACGTGAAGGAATATTGCAGGCGCTGCTTTAATGGCAGCCTTCAGTGCAATATTCGGAATTCCATCTAGGCCTGGAGCTTTCGCATTCCCTACTCTAGAACATGCTTCGAACAGCTGATCTTCTGTAACGGGTGGAAATTCTTCCGTTTCATATTGCTCTATCTGGTGTCGTAGTAGCATTTGGCGCGGAAACAGCGTGGCGACGATCTTGTCTAGGAGTTTGGGACAAGTGGGCGATGGCATTGGCTGTCTTTTAAGGTGGGTCATGACTACCTTATACGGTCTACCCCATGGGTCATCTTCTACCTCAAGTATCAGCTCATTCCAGCATCGTCTTTTACTGTTGGGTGTGTATTTATTTGGGTGTGTATGTGTGTACGTTATTACGAAATAATCGTATTTAAGTTCAGAAGTAGCTCAAATGACAATAACATCTTCAATAACCAAGCCCAACACTATAACAAAGTTTAACCTAAACATCGTTGCTCTCCTTTGGTATTGATTAAGACCGTGACGCTGTCAACCCTTTAAAGGACCCGATCACTCATTACTATAACGTTATTAGGCCCAACGTGTATGCCAGGTGTTTAGAATTTTTCACACTGCATTTGCGAAGAGATCGCCTATATGTATGCAAAATATGCACTTTGCATAATTGTTGTAAACGTTTGCTATAATTTATGCAATTTAATGTCCATATGGAGACTCGTCTGCGTGTAATTATGTTAATGGCTGCATCATGAATAACCAAAACACTTCCAAACGTAGATATGGACGGTGCTTTATGCAGTAAATAATTTGGTAATAATCTAACTCCTGTTATCGCATTATCGAGTGTTGAATTAAATCAAATTTTATATTATTGCAATAAAATTACTTTATCTATTGGCAAACAGTAGGATGTCGAACGTGAAATTATAATTTTCATTTTACTCATAATAATGATATCAGCCCATATAACTAAGATATTAGTGCTCATGTACAAGTTATCTAGTTTAAATACCTCTGATATCCTTTCTTATGAATTCTCTTAAGTTTTATATCCCATGAATTCCCGCTAGGAAAACGAACATAATATAATATGGTAATAATATTCCGTTTCAACTCATGGTAGAAACAATTCAATCACTATAGACTGTACAATGAACTATGATAATGATTCATCACAATACTCAGATAAGCTGTTGACAAAGTGACCACAACGTATAATTGTCTAACTATATCAGCGTATAAAACACCCGTTCTAATGGTTTTGGATTTCCTTTATTGTTGAGGGAAAATGCCTTAGTCCATCAAATGCTATGTAGCTTAATGGGTTTCATATATGTTTAAAAAAAATTTAGATTAAATTTTCAGCAGTTATCTTCTTCCTTTAAAAAGTAAAAGAGCAATCCTATCTTGGCTATTTTTCGTATTTGTTTGATAAGAAATCTTGAGTTCGATCCCTGCGTCGAGACAAATGTTC